>CM056999.1:45155417-46552107 GCA_029891345.1 Dryococelus australis | reverse complement strand
ACCTGACTGGAGGAGAAATTCTCAGGCAAATATTACATAAAATGAATATTTCACAAATTGGTTTTTAATTTCACAGCATGAGAATATAATGTGGTCCACGGCAATTCCACGTGATTTTGTAGGTATTCAAGATATAATGCATGGCTTTTCTCGATTCCAGGTTAAATAGTTGCTTATAGTCTATTCGCTATTTCTTCACACTTTTTGAATCAAACCTTTGAAAAGTCACTCCATATATGACGTGTGTAGTTATTTCATAAATATGCCCTGTATTACAAGCGTTTTGTACCGCTGTTAGCATTAAAGTATAATATTTTTCCTTAAGTGGAATTTATAACTGTGTTTCATTTATAAATTTTAATATTTAATTTGCAACAAATATGAATAGAAAAAGTGAGAAAACTCACGTATTGGTAGCGCCTAGTAGGAAATAGTTATCATGAAAAATATTATTACAACTGAGTGCTTACGATTTCTGTGCGTTGTCCTATGGTGTAATTTTCTAAACTTGGTTAGGCTTAGTTTCCACGAGGTGGAAGAATATGCTGGAAGTAGAACTTCAGCAGGGCTTCAGAAAAGTGTGAAGTAACCGTGAGTGGATTATACAAGATGTTGCAAAATTGCATGTCAATAATTCGGGAAAACATTCCTCGCATCTGGAGGAAGAAGAAATGTTACATGAACATAGGTCCACAAACTCTTCAGCCCGTAATACATAACGCACAGTGTATGGTCCGCGGGCTGGATCATGTTGTTATGGAGTGTCATAGCAGCGTTTGTTTGCATGATACACGACACCTCACACACTACGAAACTACACCTAGGACAGTAAGAACTGCACAGGAATTGGTTACACATGCGTGAAGGCTTATCGTCGGCACTGAAGGAAATGTTTAAAATGCCTTCCATCTGCACTAACCCGCCGTTGCATGGACACCCGGATGCGTTGACGAATCTCGTGAAAATTCCTGATGGTTTCGCAACCCGCTGCAATACGATTACGGATGTCGCCCACAGCGTTCACTGGGGTTGCATACACAAGTTGATTTAAATATTCCCACAAATAAAAGCTTAGGGATTCAAATCAGGACTCCTTGGGAGCTGGTATAGGGATGCCAGTTACAGCTGCGATGACATTCCACAGAACCATGATCCTGCCTGCAAAATTCACGTTATTATTTCGGGACAAGATAAATATCAAACACGTGAGTAATATAAGGAAGACAGTTCTGGCACACCTGGCGTTAGGCAAAGGCTCAGAGGATTGCAATTAGCATATTCAGGTACCTTCCCATTTCCCTTTTTCACGTCCATCATGGCCAATTTCGCGTACAAAAAACGCCATTATTTCCCGTTATCCCAAAAAATTTTACCGAATTTCCTCCCGCCGCCGGCGGCCACTTTGGTAGCCAGTGCCAGAAAGTGCCTTTCCTCAGTTTCGCTCATTGTGGCTGAGGTTTGCCCAATATGGGTGGATTAATCGGTCGGAGTTACTCTCAAATTTGGAGCTTCTTAAATTCTTGCCAAATCATTCCCGGCGGCCATCATGGTATCAACAATATATGTCTATATATGGCGACAAACTGAGGATGTCGACCATTTAGGCGGCCAGCGCCACGCCAGTGGCAGTGGTTGTGCATCAAGGCATCGCTAATGATCAGTGTCGGATCTCGTGGAACAGACTCCTCCTGAAGTCTGTGTGTACATAACACTTGTAAGCATAGGTAGCTATAATTTCCGAACCGTTTAAGTTATAGGTGTGTCAAATTCATAACATAGACATCAACCACGACTAGGAGAAAAGCCGCTGTCTCAAGTAAGCCCCATGTCAACCTATAAGCATAATTGGCAGTAATTTCCAAACCGTTCAATTTATAATCGTCAGATTCATAACATAGGCATCAACCACAAATAGGAGAAGGGTCGCAGGTTCAAGTATGTCCGATGCAACTTATAAGCATAGTTGCCTATAATTTCCGAACCGTTTACGTTATAGTTGTCAAGTCATAACATAGACATAGTATGCAACTACGAGAAGGGTCGCGGGGTCAAGTATGCCATATGTTAGCATATAAGCATATATGGGTTTAATTTCCGAACTGTACCAGTTATAATTAGCAAATTCATAACATAGGCATCATCCACGACTAGGACAGGGATCGCGGGGTCAAGTTTACCTTATGTCAGTGTATAAGCATAGTTGGGCGTAATTCCTGAACAGTTTGAGTTATAGTTGGCAAATTCAAAACATAAACATCCACAACGACTAGGAGAGGGGTCACAGGGACAAGTATGCACTATGCCAACTTATAAGCATAGTTTGCCGTAATTTACAATATAAGCATAGTTGGCTGTAATTTCCGAACCGTTTGAGTTATAATCGCAAAATTTTTAACATATACATCAACCACGACTTACATGGCTCTAATTTACGAAGCATTCGAGATACAATTACCAAAATCATTAAACATGCATAACCCGCCGACGACGAGAAGGAACATGCCTGCATGTCTCCCCGTTCTTACTCACCTCTATATCTCCTGTCCCCACAATAACACCGCCTGGCCACACACACTTCCTCGCATGCCCCCCCCCCCCCCTCGGTCACGACCAACAAACTTCCACTCGTCCTCGCACTCTCTATCCCTTGTCCTCCCCCTCCGACCAACTACATCACTCCTGACCCTACATCCCTGCGAGCTTGCCACCACCCGGCCAAGCGTTAGCAACTTACAGCTCTCGTGTAACAGAGCAGACATCTTTTCCGAACCTCGCACTCAGGATTACCATCCGCATGTTATCGAGTACGACCTATGTCTATGTCCCTGTATCCCCAGCATGATGCCAGGTGAGCCAAAATGTCCTATTGGGTATATAAGTGCACTGCTCCTCCAGCTGCCTGTTAGACACTATAAATAGTAATTCTACTCGCACACCATGTCTCTGGCATCCATGTTGTGACTTACAACCGAAACACCACACAATTACCAATGTCCTCGGCATCCGATTGCAATGAAGGCCACATCACCACTGACCATCTGCGAGGGTCCGCATGACGAAACCACCCCACCGCCAGGCAACCATCATGGCTTCAAAATGCATACCATTATCATCCCCAATGATGAGAGTGGTCGCAAGAGCAAGTATAGCATATGTCTACTTATAAGCATATTTGGCTCTAAGTTTCGAACTACATAAGATATAGTGGTCAAATGCAAAACATAGGAATCACCTAGGTTTTTTTCCTTACTAGCATGCTACTACTACAAGTCGTCCTAGGCATCCATCATCTTGCAGCATCACTGACCTCGAAACATACACGGACCTTCAATGTGTGTACTTGCTTCCAGACAGTCTGTCGGTATAACTGGCCATGCACTCGTGAGCCGTGTACCGAAACATCGATGTTTGTATGAATTTATTTAATGAGATGTCACTCGCAATGAATAGACAGTCATCACTAGACCGCCGAGTCCCCACACATACAACACATGCTAGAGCGATAAGTTTCCTATTATATAACCAATTATCCCCTACCTTAACTGGCGTAGCAGTGAATACTCATAGGCCACGAGTGCATCTTGTTGCCATCTTCGTCGTTGATGTGACCTCACTGTAAGCAGAGACCACAATGACCAGCCCTGCCTTTCTGTGCACGATAGATAGCTACCAAGCACTACGCCCCTACCACCTCCCCTTGTCATTGTACTTACCAGTCTACTATTGAAAGGAGCCAATGCATGTACCCTTAACCATTGTTGCGGTGTCGCAGGTTCGATTCCCGTAAAGATACATTGCTGTATGTGCTTTCCCATGCCGTAAGCGAGAGTGCACAAAAGGAAAAAAAAACCTACCAACTCGTACGTGCATTCGACAAAAGACATATAATCCCATCACTAATATAAATTGTCAACTCGGCTGAGCAGCCTAAGGCACTTGATATTTGCTCTGGTTCCAGTTAAAGGGAGCATGGGTTCGAATCCATACACCTGACACTTTTTTTTTACTTTTGTTTCTGTGCCCTACTTGAATAAATATGGTATTGTAGGTTTGATTCCCATGAAAAGCATATGCAGACATTCGTTGATCCCACTGCCCATAAAGAGACTAGCATGACAGTCATAGTCTGTCTCCGATCTGCACTCATGTACCGAAGCAGCTAATAATAACAGAGCTGGATCAGGGTGGGGTCACCCTGCTCTGTAAAATGATCTACACATGCACACATACAATGTAAATGATGCTAGACTGCTTCGGTCAAACAACCCCCTTGCAAACCGACCGAAACGAAACCATCACTCACGACCAGACTGCGACCTGCACACTCGTGTACCGAAGCTTGTAGTTACAGTCCCCGTATCGAACCTTCAATCTACAGAAATCATACTCCAACCCGCACTCGTGTAGTGAACCTACGATACTCACAGCTAGTCTGTACCGCCCACATCAACTGTGGACCAACCTGCACTTTTGTACCTATAGTTCAATGTACATCATATACTCATCCATCGACGATTCGAGATAACTGAGTACAATCGAATTATACATGGTGGGCAAGGAGATATCACATACATTTCAACTACGCACATGCTCTGTTTGTAGAGCAGAAGACGAGTAGGTCATGACTTGAATGACTGGAAGCTCAGAGCACAATGATTACTTTGTCTTTCAATGTACAGTATACATTACCGACCAAGAAGGTACATCACAATCACTCTTAAGTCAAAATGCATGTACTTGAAAGTAACTATTGCATGTAGCCTGATGACAGTAGTGTATGCACCTTGAAAAAATAAGGTATTGAGGGTTCGATTCCCGTTGAGAAGAATGCTGACACATCTGCAAATAATTATTCGTCATCGGTCCCACTCATAATGAAGACAAGCATGTAGAGACCATGACAGCCATAATCCGTCCATGACCTGAATTCGTGTACCAAACCATTGAATTTACAGAAAATCATACTCTGACAACCTTACCTGCACTTGTGTACCGACCAGGCCTTTTTACACTTACATGAAGCCATACTCTGCCAGCCCTGCCTGTACCTTCAACGCATGTACCAAACCTTTTCAATTACAAGCAGTTATGCTCTGCCCGAACCTTCAATGAATGTACTTACATAATATACCAAGCCTTTGTACCTTAACGAGTGTAGCCGTTTCAGAAGACTTGTAGGTCGCAGGCACATGGCACAGCTGTGCTACATTGAATACTTAGCCATCACTTCTGTTCCGACGCTGTCAGCTTCCTCCAACATAAAGATGAGTACATCTATTGTATCATATTCAACATTACCATAGCTCAAATAAGAAGGTAACCACATCTCGCATAAAGTATAACATTCAATAAGCCTTGTAATTTCCTTACTAATAAAGATTGTCAGTTTGGCCAAGAGGTCTGAGGCACTGGATGCAAGCTCCGGTTCCCTGTATGGGGAGTTTTACCATTCGTAGCACACTAGGGGGGTCACATTATGCCTGACCGAATCTATGTTCTTCTTACGTATTGAGTAGGCCTCAGCAACACGCTTACACATTTCAGATGTAATGTCATCACTAGCAGACTTGGAGGTCCCATTATCATTCTCAGTGGACTTGGAGGTCTCATTGTCGTTCTCAACATCCTGGATAGTATCTTCGTTTTTTACTTTACATCATAGCTGCGCAGGGGTGTTGTTCACAGCTTCTGACGATCTGTATGTTCCTTGCTCTGCACCACTCATGATCCCTTCTTCACACATTCGTTTGTGGCACCATGTAGGTCTATGTAATGATATGGGTGGTCGAAGTAACATTAGTGTAAATGGCAAAACAGCAAGAAAACAAGGCTTCTCGTGGCAAGTAAAGGTAGGGTACCTATACATGTATCAGCTTGTCTCTTTAAATTATCAACTCTACATATTGTAGAGGTCGGTATCTTTGTACAGTCGCTCTGTTCATGACAGAGAGCATTTCCCCTTCTACTGAAGAACTTGTCGCAGTAACTACATTGTTTACCCGTAATTGTTGATTGCTCTGGAGAGTTTCACGTGCAGCTGTACTCGATTGTATCCTCTTCAATCATATGCAAGAACACAAACATATGCGTGTACTACTGCATCGTGCTGAATCGTCGTAGATAACACCTTGATGCTGACTCCTCTCAGATGGCTCCTTGATGGTGGCCCCTCGCGGATGACTATGTAGTACTGATGTCGTACAAGTCAGTACTTCATACCTACATTCTGCTGGTCAGAGTTGAAACTATCCTGTAGTGGGGTGAGGGAAATCGGTATGTGCGTATTCATTAAGCAGATAATACCCACTTGTTCTCAGCTCTAGATGATTTTATAATGGTGTGGTCCATCAGGAAGACGTCATTAACATTAGGCTTCAGAGGTGTAGAATAGCTTTGAGATTGCTCATCATCAGCAGTCCTTTCTGTTACAAAGTTTTTTTAATGTCTAATTAAACCATTGATTGTGACTTACACAGTTTCATATGTATTTTTAAAGCATCAACACACACATACATTCTTCAGCACTTATCACATCGATATGACATATAGATTGTGCTCTTCTTACATGAACTTTGTGCATGTCTCCTTGCATTGTATGAATATGTAAATGTCTTGTTACAATAGATGCATGGATGTCGTGGTGGTGCCAAAGAACTGCTCTCCGAAGAACCTTTACATTGAGTGGGTAATATCTTCAGTTATCACTTGACAGGTGGTGCAGAGCGGCCCTTAAATGTTGTGCAATGTCTTTTCAGTTGGCTTCAATATTCAAATTGAGATTTGCACTTTTTACATCCGAACATAATACGACCTGCATTCTCATAAAACCCAACTTCATGCTGTCTGTAGACGTTTTTGTTAGAAAATACCTTTTTACAGTAGCGACACGAATAACTTTCCTGTTTCATCGATGTTATCCACAGTCGATGCTCACTCATCGATGTCTGGATGACAACTGAGCTGGCCAACCCTGTACTAAAACCATTATATTGCTAGTTTAACTACTGCTGTGAGAATCATGTCTATTGTCAACTAGAGGCAGTAGGAGGAACTGCGAGAGTTCACCCTGCTAGAACGTGTCTACCACTCCACCAACGGCTGTCAGGGACCGAACTACAAGCTTGATGGTGGCTGTCAGCCAACCCTGCATTGGAACAACATGGTCAGCTCCTCCAGTTACACATCTCTCTCTCTCTCTCTGTCTCTATCTACCCTTCATGATATCCTAAGGGAAGGAATCATTATTGGTTGCTCCTTCAACATTCTTCCAATGCGTGTTACACCAAGCCCTAGAATGAGGTGTGTCCATAATAGTATTGCATCTTTGCAAACACTGTACATGGGAGACAGTCATGTATGTCTTTGTCGTGTTGTAGGTATGTAGGTAGATATTTGTAGACATACCATATTTCATGTCGTGCATCAGAAGGCATTCTTTAGGCAAGTATGCTAGTTGAGTTTCTTTGTCAAATGCTGCAAATGATGCCACAATAGCTTATAGAATATTCTGACCACTAGAACACCATGCCATAATTTTCACAGTATTATACAAGATGTTTTGGCATATCTATGGTACAAATAGCTGACCTGGAATGATACTCTCAGGTCTGCCCGAGCTCGAACGACTGACTAACTGCGAATGAGCCAGAGAGCTTGTGTGACTGTGTGACCCTCATTTTATGCACACACACAACAACCTTATCTAAAATGAGTAACACACCAACAAGGAAGCAGCTGTCTGCAGGGACCTGATTTTGTGACTTGCCTCAGCTTATTACTATGGGCTTACAATCTCGCACACAGCATCGTGGTTATCACATTGGAACTGTTGGGCAGATGGAAGAAAACTGCCTTTACCTATGCTCAATTAAAGTTCGAGTACAAGCAGGCAGGGTCGACAGAGGATGACTGCATTTACTTGGAAAGACTTGGTACATGCATCGAAGGTTCGAGCATAGGCAGCCTCTACAGAGTACGACAGTAATTGCAAAGGCTCTGTTGGTACACAAGTTTTGGTTTCATCTTATGGTTAGGGCTTGTACATGATGTCTCTTCATAACATTTTGTCTTTGGGACCTTTCTTCCCCCTCCGACGAATGATTGTCTGCTGGTGAACATGTAATCGGTAATATATTGTGTGTACAGCAAGGCAGGGTGGTCATTGCTTCCAGATACTTCCCGACGATTATTTGTGCTCTCTACCTGCAAGTCTTCTGAAGCAGCTACACTCGTTAATGTACAAAGGTTTGGTATATTATGTAAGTACATACATTGAAGGTTCGGGCATAGTATGACTGCTTGTAATTGAAAAGGCTTGGTACATGCATTGAAGGTTCGGGCCGAGCTGGCAGAGTATGGCTTCCTGTAAGTGTAAAAAGGCTTGGTCGTTACAAGAGTGAAAGTAAGTTCATCAGAGTATGACTGTCTGTAATTGTAATGGTTCGGTACACAAGTGCAGGTCGGGGACAGAGTATGGCTGTCATGGTCGTTACATGCTCATGTTCATGACCAGTGGGATCGATGATGGACAATTTTATGCAGAAGTGTCAGCATTCACTCAATGGGAATTGAACCTTTGATACCTTATTTTTTCGAAGTTTATACACCATTGCCATCAGGCTACATACAATAGTTTCTTTCAAGTGCATGCATTTTGACTTAGAATGGTTATGATGTACCTTCTTGGCTGGTAATGTATACCGTACACTGAAGGACAAAGCGATCATTGTGCTCTGAGCTTCCTGTCAGTTCACATCGTGACCTACGTGTCTTCTGCTCTACAAATAGAGTACATACATAGTTGAAATGTGTGTGATATTTTCTTGCTCACCATGTCTAATTCGATTGTACTCTGTTGTTTAAAATCGTCGATGCATGAGTAGGTGATGTACATTGAAGTCTGGGTACATGGCAAGTGCAGGTTGGTCCTCAGTTGATATTGTGGGGGGTACAGACTAGCTGTGAGTATTGAAGGTTCAATACGTGGGTGTACTTTGAAGGTTCGATACGGGGTATGAGTGATTGTAACAACAAGCTTCGGTACACGAGTGTGTAGGTCGCGGTCTGGTCGTGAGTGATGGTTTCGTTTCAGTTGGTTCGTAAGGGGGTTGTTTGACCAGAGCAGTCTAGCATAATTTATATTGCATATGTGCATGTGTGTGTGTGTTTGTGTGTGGCGCATAATACAGAGCAGGGCGATGCCTCCCTGAAACCTACCTGTTAATATAATTTCCTACTTTGGTACATGAGTGCGACGAATGTCTGAATATGCTCTCAATGGGAATCAAACCTACAATACCATATTTATTTGAGTAGGGTACAGAAACAAAAATAAAAAAAACATGTTGGGTATGGGGATTCGAAACCATGCTCCCTTTTACTGGAACCACAGCTTATATCAGGCGCCTTAGGCCGCTCGGTCAAAGTGACAATTTGTATTAGTGATGGGATTTCATGGCTTTTGTCGAAAGCCTTATGCTTATGCAATATGCATGTGCGGGTTGGTAGGTTTTTTTTCCTTTCGTGCACTCTAGAAGATGGCATGAGAAAGTGAACAGAGCGTTTCATATTTATGAGAATTGACCCTGCGATACCCCGAGGATGGTTCAGGATACATGCATTGGTTGCTTTCAATAGTATACTGGTAAGTACAATGACCAAGAGGAGGTGGTGGGGATGTAGTACTTGGTCGCTATTTATCGTGCACAGAGAGGCAGGACCGGTTATTGTGTTCTCTGCTTCCAGCGAGGTTGCATCGACGACGAGCTGCACTCGTGGCCTACGAGTATTCACTGCTACACCAGTTAATGTAGGGGATAATTTGTTTCGTAATAGGAAGCTAGTCGTTCTAGCATGTGTTGTTTTATGTGTGGGGACTCGGCTGTCTAGTGACGACTGTGTATTCATTGCAAGAGACATCTCATTACATGCATACACACATCGACATTTCGGTACACAGCTCACGAGTGCACGGCTGGTAGTACTAACTGACTATTTGGAAGTAAGTGCACACATTTAGGTTGCGTGTATGTTTGGCAGTCAGTGGGGCTGCAAGATGGTGGTCACCTAGGACGACTTTTAGTAGTAGCATGCTAGTAAGGAAAATAAACCTAAGTGATCCCTATGTTTTGCATTTGACAGCTATATCTTATGTAGTTCGAAACTTAGAGCCAACTATGCTTATATGTAGACATATGCTATACATGCTCTTGCGACCACTCTCATCATTGGGGATGATAATGGTATGCATTTGCCAACCAAGATGGTTGCGTGGCGGTGGGGTGACTTCGTCATGTGGACCCTTGCATATGGTTAGTGGTGATGTGTAGCTGTTGGATGCTGAGGAAATCGGTGAATGGGTAGAATTTTGGCGGTCAGTCACAGCATGGACACCATCATAATCATGTGTGAGTATAATTAGTATTTATAATGTCTAACAGGCCACTGGAGGAGGCAGTGTACTTGTATACCAAATAGGAATTCTGGCTCACCTGGCATCATGCTGGGAACACAGTGACATAGACATACATGTGAATGGTAATCCTGAGCATGAGAGTCGGAAAGGGTATCTGCTCTCTGTTACATGAGTGTTCGGGGTTCGGCGCACAGCGAGTCGCTGGCACCTGGCCGGGCAGAGGCGATGTAGGCAGTCATAGGGGGAGACAAGGAATAGAGAGAGAGCATGAGGACAAGTGGAAGGTTGCTGGTCGAGGTGTCGAGGGGTGAGCACATGAGTAAGTGTGTTTGTGTGGTCAGGCGGTGGCACCGAGGGGACAGGAGACACAGATGTGAGTAAGAACGATGTTCGTACATCCCTTCTCATCGTCTGGGGGTTATGCATGTATTATGATTTTGGTAGTTGTGTCTCAAATGCTTTGTAAATTACAGCCATCTATCATAGTCGTAGTTGATGTCTATGTTATGAAATTGGCAACTATAACTCAAATGGCTTAGTAAATCATGGCCAACTATGCTTATAAGTTGGTATGGGTCATACTTGTCCCTTAGCCCCTCTCTTAGTTGTGTATGATGTCTATGTTATGAATTTGCCAACTATAACTCGAATGGTTCGGAAATTACACCCTTCTATGCTTGCATACTAACATATGGTGTACTGTACCCTGTGTACCTTCTCCTAGTCGCGGATTATGTATATGTTATGACATGACAACTATAACTGAAATGGTTCGGAAATTATAGCCAACTATGCTTATAAGTTGACATGGGCTGTATTTAACCCAGATACCCTTCCTCTTGTCGGGGTTATGTTATTAATTTGACAAGTATGCCTTAAACTGTTCAGAAATTACAGCTTTCTATGCTTATAAGTTGACATGGTTCATATTTGACTCCGAGGACCTTCTCCTAGTTGGGGTGGATGCATATTTTATGATTTTCACAACTATAACTTAAATGATTCGGAAATTATAGCCAACTATGCTTATAAGTTGGCATCGGGCATACTTGACCACACGACCCATCTCCTAGACATGGTAGATGCTTATGTTATGAATTTGACATCTTTAAATTGAATGGTTCTGAAATTACTGCCAATTGTGCTTATAAGTTTACATGGGTCATACTTGACCCAGCGACTTTTCTCCTAGTCGTGGTTAATGTCTATGTCATGAATTTGACACTACTACAACTAAAACGGTCCGTAAATTATAGCTACCTAGGCTTACAAGGAGGCAGTGTTTCACGAGATCCGACAGTGATCATTCGCGATGCCTTGATGCCCCACCACCGCCGCTGGCATGTTGCAGGCCGCCAAAATGGTCCACATCCTCTAATTGTCGATGCCGAGATAGCCGCCGGGAATGATTTGGCAGGAATTTGAAAAGCTCCGAATTGGAAGAGAAGCTCCGACCGATTCATCCACATTGGGCATAATTCAGCCACAATGCGCGATATTGAGAAAAGGCACTTTCTGGCACTTGATGCTAAGATGGCCGCCGGCGGTGGGAGAAAAATGTCTATGCGAAATGGGCCATTTCGGACAGGAAAACGAGAAAAAAGGGAAATGGGCAGGGACCGTAATATGCTATTTGCAATCCTCCGATCCTCCGCCTGACGCCAGGTGCGCCAGAACCGTCTTTTTTTTATACTACTCACGTGTACTTTTCATTACGTTTGTCATTGAATCATACTTAATATGACACGCCCTGAGTCACTCTGCGCCAGTAAATGACTTCCCAACTGTGTGCCCCAATCACGTGCAGTTCATCCAGAAGGGCGTGGCTTCACGACTATGCAGCAGCCAATGGAGAAACGACGCAGGCTCCAGTACAGATGCTGCTGTGAAGTTTAGCCTGGTGCCGAATAATAACGCGATTTTTTCATGTCTCTAGCCATACACTGTACGTTATGTATTATGTGCTGTAGTGAAGAAACGAAGCGTTTGCGGACCTATGTTTATATAACACCTGGAAGCTCTGCTTCCTATCGTATAGTACACGTGTACATGGTTTGTTTTAAATTTCAAGCACATTTGATGTTGATCTCCCGTTGCGCAGTCTGTTGGTGCGCCGCTGGTCTGCGGTATGGGAAGTTCTGGGTTCGAGTCCTAGGTAAGGCATGGGTGTTAGTGTAGATCAGGCGGTCCCCTGATAAGTTTTCAGGGGTAAAACCAGGGGGACGGTAAAAAGCCCTTTCCAGTTCCAATTTAAAATCGATGCACAGATAAGGTATTTCTTCAACACAGTTGTCACCTATATGAAAAAAAAAAATGTTTTAATAAAATTGCAAACGCGCCGATTAGCGTTTTCACGATTGTTATTTAAACGGTTAATAGCTTATCTTTAGATTTAAAAAGTATAATTTTGGACAGCTATACTATTGTATAATGCTTCACTACAATATTCGTTTTAATTTTAAAATGTATTTTCACTCTACTCTAAATATCCTTGATCCATTCATTTTTTGTGCTACATCCGTCCAAGAGATGTATTTTTAAGGCACACTCTGAAATATCTGCTTATTTGAGCAAGAACCGTGCTTGGGTTCCCGCGTTCAGGCTACGCAGAACATTTCCGCTGTTGAAGAATTATCTGCGTTAAGTAGCAATGCAAAATCGTATATTGATAGACATACTGTAGTGCATCTGGTCACCTGTGATCTTGCGGCTTTTTTTTGTAGCAAGTTTGGTGAAAGGTAGTAAAGGTCATTCTCGTTGTCCAAGAGTCACAGCGGGTTAGTATAATCACGACGCAGAACGATGAAGCGGCAATAGACTAAGAATACGATTTCCTTCCTAACGCAGAAGGTAGTATAATGCGGACAAGCGTGGCAACGGGTTGTGAATTTTCGCAGCGTCATCAAAAGTTGGCACTGTTGATCCAACAATTCTAAAATAAATTACTTAAAAGTTATCAACACTTCTTAACTGTTGTTTTTTCCTTCGAAAGTGGCGACAGTCACCAGGAAACATGTCTTTGCTCGCCGCACTATGTACCAACGTTGTTTAACCTCCACGCCGGTGAAAAAAAAAAGTGGAAGAAACGCCGAAGAGCGGGCGTCATACGCTACAACCCAGGGCGATAAATATTTACCCTCGCAGCTTTCATAAACAGCAGGCATTTTTTTTTTTCATCCCTGCTCCCAACCCCCAAAGCTTCCTTCCCATTCATATGGCACGCATCTGTCGCGCTGGATGATGGTCGGAAAGGGGGGGGGGGGGATATATATCCTTCGTCTGACGTGAGCACTGTGCATTCGGCGGGTTCCGTGTGTTTCTTTTGCCTGTCACTCTTTTGTCACTTCCCAGCAGCGCGAGGCAGCGCAGATGAATGAGTGCAAGTAACCTGCACGGGAGGGGGTCGCGCGCTTGTTTGATGTCGACGGGCCTTGGCGAGTCGGGCCAAGAAGCACCTCCCCAAAGTTCATCTCTCTCTATGGACGCCGCAGTGTTTGTTTGAGGACGACCAACACTTCTCTCTCATCCGAGCCCGCGTGCCATTCCAACCACGTCAATCTTGGCCGTCGGTTGAAGTAGTTGAAGCTTGCCACCTGTCTGGCTATCATGACGGGTTTCGCCTGTTAGCCATGTTGGCGCCGAGAAAAAAATGTCGATATTATTTGTATTGGTAATTTATAAAATTACCGTTATACGAAACTATGTATCGAAAGAAAAATTTCATATTTTACGTATTAAAGGACTTGAAAAATGTAAAATTTGTGGTATATTAGGCTACTTATCGGAGGACACGAGGCATTGCAAAATATGTTCTGACCGTGCTACGTCGTAAGCCAAGGGCGTGACAAGGCCGGATTTGCATAAATACATAGAAAAACCAACAGAGAACCAAATGGCAAAAGCCATGCAAAAGAACCATTTTTCTCTACAATGTAAGGGTGAGTTGACTAGTGAAAACGACTTATAACGGAAACAAGGAAGTGTCGTAATTGTGTTTTTATTATTATTATTTCGTTCTTTCCATTTGTGATCAATATTATGCTAAGAAAACCTAACACGAACTTCCCTACCCCTAAATTCCGATTTAATTAAAATATACATAAAACACAAAGTTACAATAGAAAAGAGTAAAATGCAAATATTTCTCAGGTACATAAATTTGCTGTTACCCAACTAGTACTTTGATTTTTCACACTAAATTATGGGTAGTGTTTACGTAAATGACTGACCATTTAGTAATACAGAAGGCCATCACAAGATACAGTGGGCAAGTTACCCCAAAATACAATCGTCACAAAATGGCGGATTAAATTCTGTCGTACCGACATTTACTCTGAACTACACAAGGAAAACCAAAATTGTAACAACTATTACTTTACTTGTCCTGAATCAATATTACGTGAATATTGTAGCCTCAAAGTTTTACACAGTATTTTCCCCATGTACATTATCTGCTCGTGATCCCAAGTGGATAGAATCAACTGCTGAAAAATTCCCAGCCTTAACTCCCGCGAGCAAAACTATTTTCAAAGAATTTCCAAAACTTCGTAAAGTTTTTTCATTAATTAATAAATCTTAATTACCACAAGTCCCGATTATTGGCTACAATAGCCATACCAGGCGTGAGTTGGTTACAAAAAGTTAACAACACAACCTCAATAAGGCGTGACCTGGTTGCAAAAGTTCAAGATATGTTTACAACAAATATTTCCTGCATTAATTACTTGGTCACAAACTTCTCATAAGGTTTGCAAACTGGTTACAGAATGTAACGTTACTTACCACCCATTATAAAATCTCAGATGAGAAAACAACATTCCGCTTTCATTTAAAGTGTCTTAAAAATTCGGTCATCATGGCCCTCGCCTAACGTCCAAGTGACTTGAAAGTCCTACTAACTTGAAGAGCCTACATTTATGTATCAAATCCAGAATACTACTTATCTTGCAGAAGTATGCCCCCTCGAGTCCGCTGACTTACCCCGAATGAAGCATGTACAGGTATTAAATACACAGTTCCACCACATGTGCCACCAATCACAGCAATGATACGTTACTTTCGTCAGAAAAGAACGTGATTCCAAGAATTAAGTGGTATATTCAATCATTCTTATATGGATCATGGGATTCACGACCAATGGTTGTTAACGTTACCAAATAAGGTGAACCGAAGCAGCGGTCAACTATTTCCACTAGGGGGGTTTACAATATTGAAAAATAAACCGCCATTAATAATTGAATAAGCAATCACACTTCCGGCATGTTGACCGTGTTGCAGGGACTTGCATAAACAAACGTCACAGTTTTGTACTGCGCGCGCACAGGTGGCGAGCAGTCAGCAGCGCCGGCCGCCGATGGTGCTGCCATCAAGTGGTGAGCCGCCGAAGCGACCTACCGCTTCACAGTTGTCTGCCATGGATGATCGTTGCTGCACGTGGAAAAAATAGCACGTACGTTGACACACGTTTTCCGTTACCCCAGGTCTTCCAGTGTCCTTTTAAGGTAACGTGAATATGCCGAGAACTTTGCAGGTTAGATATTTAATATATTTATGCCATATTTAAAGTTTTTAACACCAAAACCAGCGAGTTTAAATGTTCGTGCCTATCGGGCATTGCGCCATAAAAAATGTTAGGTAACCACAACACAGTAATTATTCGAATGGTTGATTATGGCGACGTGGTCCAGCCCGCTAATTAAATAGTTTATTATTAGTGTTAATTAATGATAATCCGTGGTCCAGCGCGTCACAATGTGGCGCCTGTTTTAAGAGCATGTTGCAAAAGTAAGTACAGCAATTTTTTAATTCAATGTTTTGTATTCAAAACAGAGCTTATTAAAAATATTTATTTCCGTTTTATGGAAATAGATATTGATTACGATAAATTACCGTGGAAATATATCGACGATTTATATCGATATATTGTTGATGTAATATCTTCATTTCGATACATCGATATTTTTTCAACATACCTACTTTTAATTAAAATTTTAAGTATCGTAAATTATAAAAGAGAAAGATTTTACTAAGTTACAAAGTTGTTTTATATCTGAGTCATGATTATTGCAATATCCTGTTTTCTAAGGTGGAAAATAGAGAGCATATAGTACACATGCCACACTAGCAGTTACCTAATGCCGAAAATTTCCCTTTTGCCTAACTTTTAACATTGATATTCCCATCCTGTAGTAGAAGTAGTAACCTTAGCCTAAGGAAAGGCTGTTCACGGTTAAAGTGAGCACTTTTGAAAACCCTACTTGAAATTTACTTAACTTCTCAATTGGTATCCTTCCGCCTTATGTAACTTGAACATTGCCGTGGGCCTAACGACTTAATTTATGCGCATTTCGCGGGAAAACGCGAACTTGTCAGGAACCTAAACGTGTTATTATGTACCATTTCGTACTCCAGTGTGTACAAATAAAAACCACGTCTGCCTGAATTACCATGATCTTAAAAATTACAATCGCAATACGTCGTGCCTTGGAACTAATTTATATAACTCGCTGCTAACTACTCTGGGAACCTACGCTCCACTGTGCACATACATGCAGTTACGTTTTTTTTTTTTACAAGCGTGTAATTCAAAAGTGCTAACTTTACCGTAAACACCGTATATAGCCCATTCACGGTTACTTCCAACTTTCATGAAGCCCTGCTGAAGTTCTACTTGTGGGACGTCGGTTGAGCGTGGCGAGTATTCAAACACCCCTGGGCAGCGCCTGAAATAACCTCAGGTGAATTCAAGTTATCTCTCGTTCTGCGTGCGCACGTTTCAGCGAAGGAACGAGCGACAATGTCGTCCTTCGAACGTGAAGTGAAGAGATTTGGGGCGGCTCTTAACAGCGAGGTCTTGAGAGCCGATGTGGGTGAAATGAGGTGTCAATGGAGCAGTGCCGGAATGCAAGGGCGGGGGGAACGGGATATGCCCGAGTAAACCCGCTGACTAGCGGCATCGTCCGGCACGAGAGTAACCCGGCCGTGGATAGAACCATTATCGCTTAGTGGGAGGCGAGCAGTCTAACCGCTCAGCCACCGCGGGTCTCTGAGTCGCAAAGGAAACAGTGTAAGGGAGAGCAGGGTAGAGTGGCCATAAGCTGTTACTCCGTTGAAGTGGCCTGCAGTCTGGTGGCGAGGGTTTGAAATTGAGAGCATGTGTGCTGGCTGTTTTACAAGTTATTGGTTTTATTAACGGTTTTTATGAGTTTTTTTTATGTCTGATGTAAGGCAAGTGACGAATACTGTTCCATTTTATCTCAGTACGTACAGTATGTACTATTCTTGTGCGTACGGAGCTGCGGAGAAAATAAAATACAAAATTGTGGACGCATAAATATATCCAATTTATGCGGTCATTTGAATACGTATTTCGTGTCACTTGTACAGCATATAAATGTTAAACACAATAAATACTTTCGTCAATTCTCTTACACATTAAACTGAAAAGCACTTGATGTTTACATGTGGTGTACCTACGCTGTACTGCGCATTCACATGAAAACAACAGAGGAACTGTGCATTACGCAGGCACTTAACTACCTGGTGGCTTATCTTTTACAGTTGATGACTTCTTGGCACCTTCTTTGCATGGAATTCACAAACCGTTGGTATGTAGTGAGGGTGATTTTGTCCCATTCTTGTAGGACCACCTGTTTAGTTCTGCTTTTGATGTTCACGTTTCCTTTGCGGATATTACTCTTCCAAGCGGTCCATAAATGCTCTATGAGATTAGGTCTGGGAACATTCCGTATTAACCACTCCCGATCTATGGCGGCTGTATGTTTACTTTCGTCCTGCTGAAAGTAGTACACTGCTGGTAATCCCACTTTTTGCGTACTTTGTTTCAAATTTCCTTTTATAATGCTGTTATATGCCTTAACATCCATGGTGCCATTATAAATTGAATGTTCCCAACCCGCTTGGACGACATGCAACTCTAAAGCACTATGGATCCGCCACCATGCTTTACAGTGGGGGAGGGTTTTGGCTAAGTCATTATCAGTAATTTTGTTTTTCCCCCCACACATTCTGGATGCCATCGAACGCGACAAAATTTATTTTTTCTTCGGTTCACATGACCTTTCCCAGACGTCTTGCGGCTCATTTACATGGTCAGTCTACGAGCCCGGTTCAGTCTACTAACGTAGGAACTTCTTCTACGCCTTCGTCCAATGTAGCCTGCCCTATAGAGTACCCGACGGATAGTCGTATTGCATATTCGTTTACCTGTTCCAAAATTACGTTCTGTTTAGGCACACTCAGTCTTGGATTAGACCTCATCTGCTGAACAATGAAACGCTCCTCCCTGTGGGACATGCGGGACTTGAAATGCCACCAACACTATAAAAAAACAGCCATTATACAAAACACATGTCGGTAAAACATTGTTTAGAACATTACGTAAAATTACGGACTTTTTTTTTTCTTCAATAACGGACTTACCGTATATTTTACAAGACCTTAACCTTGAATTCATGAAACATCTCAATAAATTTACTAGTTAGTTTTTCTGTACTTACAGTTAAAAATATATATATATATATCGGAATAGATAATTAATTATTTTTTATTGTGCGACGATTTTTCTGTGAATAAAATTAATCTTATTAGGAACAAATTATTTTTAATCTGGAACGAGAACGCGTTTTACATATTTTCAAGCCCCAGAATCATTCCACGTGCCTACGGCCTTATACTGCGTAGGATATGAGTATTTATTTCTGTTTACGTGACAAACACAACTATTTTCAGTTTTGAGTCATGTTTGAGTGTTTCTAAGTATTGCTAAATCTTACACGTGCCTCGCGCAACCTCGTAATGTCTGCAGGAATACGTCTAAGTGGCGTGTTTTAGTCTAACTTTGACAGGAGCGATAATTTCCGATTACAACGGCAAAGAATGCTCCGTCTATAATCGGCACTGTTCGTTCCGAAAACCCGATGTTGTACTAAATATCGAGACATCCCGTATTCCTTGCTTCGGTATTTATTGATATTAATCGCGTTTCCGTCTATTAACTGTACTTTTCAGTAAAAATTTTCCGCGTATGTAAGGAAATGTTGAACCGTGAACTGAGTCTGGACGTCGGCCAGTCTTGCTTGCACAACTTCATCGATATGGGTACATTGAACCATTGCGGCTAAATGTGCGTCAAACGCATTTTATAGGCTGTCCACGCCAAAAATGAACACTTTTGAAAGCCCTGCTTAACATTTACTTATATACACATTGCGTGTTCTTCCGCCTTATGAGAAATTAACATTGCCATGGGCCTCATCACTTTATTCATGCGTCGGTCAAGTGAAACTGAGAAATATTTAGAAAAGTAAATGTTGTACGAATCTGCTCATTTTTACACTTCGATGCATTAAAAAAAAAAAGGAAGCGACGGAAATAATTTAAGTTATCACAAATGATTACCCAACACTTTTTTCGACGTTAATATACGGAACTGCTTTCCCCTCCATCGTTACCAACTTTACTGGGCGCATCTCACTCAGTGCGCCCATTAAAATATATGCCAGGAAGGAGCAGTGACATTTTTCTAAGGTTGATTTCAAAAGTGCTCACTTTATCGTGAATAGCCTTTCAGAACATTTTCACTACAACTACACGTTCTGCTCCTTTGCGCTCATTGCAGCGCTAGACGCTACCTACATCTCTCTCTGGACGTTTCTACAACACAATATTGCAAGATTGCGTCAACACCACTTAATTGTGCAGATATCTCGGGTTGTAGCATATTAATTGGCGCTAATAATTAGTACAGAGGTGGCTGGACAAGGGGGCGTTCGCCCCTCCACTTGTCAGCCAGCAGAGTTGATAAACAGTGGTTGGGCGCTACTTCAACTTTATAATAAGTATTGATAACTTTTATAGACTGCCCCAACGTCACTTTTTTCAAAATATTTGTATTTATATAACCAAAAATAGCAATGCTCGAGCGTAATCTGGAGGGCAGCGGTGGCTGAGCGGTTAAACTGCTCGCCTCCCACCAAGGCGAACCGGGTTCCATCTCCGGCCGGTTCGTTCCCGGGATTTCGCAAGTGGGAATCGTGCCGGATGATTCCGCTGGTCGGCGGGTTTTGTCCGGGAACTCCCGTTTCCCCCGCCCATGCATTCCGGCGCTGCTCCATCCTCACCTCACTTCGCTCTCATCGACTCTCAAGACTTCGTTGTTAAGATATGCCCAAATGTCTCAACTCAACTCAGCTCAGTATAATTTATTGTATTTGAAACTTTGGCACACATGAACTAAGAGTAACACACGTGCATGACCGAATGCACAAACATACAACGCACAATATGAGACGGTACGAGCGAGATAGTTTCTAGATTAATATGGATACTGTAACATAATGTTTAAATCTTAACACCCCCCCCCCCCCCATCAAACTCCATCCCTTTCAACTTTCTGGAAACAAGAAGTCAGTACTTGTTAACATAATAGGCTACTCATTAAGTAGAATCCATTCACGATTACTTCACACTTTCCTGAAGCCCTACTAAAGTTCTACTTCCAGTATATTCCTCCTCCTCATGTAAACAAAGCTTAACTAAGTCTATAAAATTGCACCAAAGGACAACGCATTGAATTCGTGCGCACTCAGTTGTAATAATATTTTGCGTATGAACTATTTCTTACTAGGCATGAAAAACACACGTGTTTTCTCACTGTTTTATTCATATTTATTATATATGAAACTATTATAATTTGTAAATAATATATAAATAAAACTTCAATTTAACAAAAATTAGATACGTTTATGTTAACAGAGGTACAGGGTGAGTCTTTTAAAAGAGGCCTCGTGGTCTGTATTTCCTCATTCCCTCGCTCCGTTACATACATGTCCCACGGGGCCTCTTTTAAAGGATTCTCCCTGTATAAATCGCTTGTGGTACACAAGATATTTAGGACATAACTAAACACGTTATACATGAGGTGGTATTTCGAAGGTTTCATTCAAAAAGTGTGAATAAACTACGAACAGACTAAACCGATTGTGCTAAAACTGCTACGGAATCCTGCTTGCTCAATGGGCTGGACTGAATCAAGGATGGAACTAATTCGGTTTAACAAGATCTTTATAAACACTTTGTACAGCACAGTCAACAAATATATAGGGCGGTAGTTTTAATGTTTTGAATACTTACTTTTTTGTGTAGAAGAATGATATTATCTTTATTCCATGCTAATTGGACTGATACATTGTGTATGCAAGAAGAGAAAACTTGAGTCAAGTGATCGATAGTTTCCTCACCAACTAGCCTCAGAATATCAACTCAAAGACCATCGTTGCCAGCAGCCGTCCTTTTTTTCATGCTATCTATATCATACTCTACTTCGGAGGGAAGTATATCCGGCATTTTGGGTACATTTAAGAGGTCAGAATATATTGGAGTTTTTTCTATACTCCTATATAGGTTACTATAAAGATTTCTGATAAATTCTGAAATTTCCTCTTTACTAGTAATTCTGCTAATATTTCCATAAATTGTTATTATCTGCTTTTTACCAACTACGAGCTTTCGCTTTGCTCTCTTTAAACTCGCTTTCGTCTCTAAACTGTTTGTTGTGACTTCCTCATTGTACTTCTTTAAATTAACCTTCATTTCTTTCCTCAAAGTTTTGTACAGCTGAAAATACTCTATCATATCATAATTAGATCGAATCTTCATTCCCCTCCTCTTTTTTAATATGCAATTTTCTTATCACTGAATTTTCTTTGTTGAATGTAGTTATGACAGATGCCGCCGACTTTTTGTGCACTCGTGACTAACGTTGTTGCCAGATATTCTTCATTTGTTTCCGGTAGCTTCCTCTGGAGCAACTGTTGAAATTGATCTCTATTTTCCTCCAAGTTTTTGAGATTAATAACTTTGGTCCCATTTCGTATGAGCTTGTTTATTTCTGATCGTACATTCATTTCAATCCTTGCTCTTTCCAGTCGGTGATCGCTGCCAGTGTTTAACTTGTTCAGAACTGAGACATCTTTAACAATGTGCTGTGTATTCGAAAGAACAAAGTGTATCTCATTTTAATGCTGAAGTTAGTACTTCTCCATATCCATTTCCAGGAAGGACGCTTCTTAAAAAATGTATTCATTATAGGCATTTTTTACTTTTCAGCGAATTGCACCAGTCTCTCTCCTCTGTCATTTTTATCATCTACAAGAACTAATTAGCCGAACAAGCGAATACCAGATGCCTCTTTGTGTAGCTTTTGTGGATTTCGATTCCGTTACTCACAAGGCGGTCCCGCAAGCCTTAACTGAGCAGGGTGTGGACATTGCCTATATCAGAGTGCTCCATTATATCTAAGACACCTCCAGTCTTTGTCAGTGTCAGTGAGCCAACTACAGACTTCCGCATTGAAAGAGGTGTTAAGCAAGGTGATCCCATTCCTCCGAAGTTATTTTCAGCTCTGTTGGAGATGGCGATGTCAAGATTAGAATTGGCAGAAAAGGGAATTATAATCAATGGCAGAATATTTAATAACTTGAGATTCGCAGATGACATTGCGCTCTTGGCCAACGACATTGAGGAAATCCGAACCTTTGTTTGTGATCTTGCCACTGAGCGTAAAGCAGTTGGCCTGAACATCAATATTTCAAAAACAAAAGCCATGTGCAATAAATGGGCCACAGCGTGAATATAAAAATAAATAATATATCTTTAGAAAACATCAGCGAGTACATTCATCTAGGTCATCTTGTAAATATGGAGGGGGATGTAAGACCAAATATTTCCCGTTGCATCAAGCTGGGATGACAAGCATTTGGGAAACATTCTATTGTGCTCAAATCAAATATGCCCATAAATCTAAAGAAAACAGCTTACGACCAGTGCATTCTTCCAGTGCTGACTTACGGCTGTGAGACCTGGACACTCAACGAATTTACAAAATGATAACTTAGAGCAGCCCAAAGAGCTATGGAAAGGTCAATACTGGGTTTTACTAGAAAAGACAAGAAAAAAAGCAACAGACATCATATCAGTTACTAAAGTCAAAGACATCTTGGAGAAGACAGCCACCATGAAGTGGCAATGGGCCGGCCATGTTGCGCGGACGAAAGAAGAAAGATGGACAAAAACAGTGTTGGATTGGAGTCCACGAAATTATCGGAGACAAAGAGGAAGACCACCAGACCGTTGGGACAAAGACATGCACAGGGTTGCTGGAGTTAACTGGCAGAGAATCGCCTAAGACCGTTCTACCTGGAGAAGACCACTGAAATTCTACCTGAATTGTTAACTCTAAGAGGCCACATCATTTCATGATTGAACTGGCTTATGAAGATTATGAGACTAAACCGTTACTCTCTGCGTAGTCGGCATACGTATTGAATTTTACTTTCGTCTTTAATTTTTCCAGACGAGCCTACTAAGGATGTGACTGACAAAGTTGAAACCATAGTTTCCTTATGAAGAAATTTACGTATTCCCGAATTTCTCTCGGAAAGAAAAAGAAACTCTTTTTCATACACCACATGGTCACAGAAAAAAGACAAAGGGATATCCTGCATTAAAAATTCGCTCCAAACAATTTGGTATCTGGCGAAGCTCATAGATACCTGGAGTTGTACTCAAACATCACCGGCTCAGCATTACCATCAAATGAAAATAACGTCATGGCGACGGCTACCAATTCACTTTGCGGTTTATAATGGTCGTATCATTTTACATTCAGCCCTAAGTGAGTGATACCCTCTGATCCACTCATTTGCAACAAAATCAGAGAAAAACAAACTACCAAACAATTACAAAAACGGAAACGCGTGAAGGTGGAATGGTTTCAGTAATTAAATTTAGTTTCTAAAACTGTTTACAAATGTAATTTATTCAATATAATTAAAATAATTTAGGAGCAACGACTAATAAAAAATATACGAAACTCGTTTATATTAAGTCAACTACTTTTAGTTGATTACTTGCGTATTTGGGTAGCTAAGATACGGAATCATCTCATTTCCATCTCAGTTATCGGCTCGCAAGACATCGATGTTAAAAGCCAACCAAATCTCCTCATCTGTCCCTCGCCCTATATGAGTTAATTTTAATTCGTGTATGTGTGTTTAAAAAATGCGAGAACTGTGGGATTTTAATCATTTTTATTTGTCTGGAGTGAAACGCTTAAAAGTCGAACAGAATATGATGCAATTATCATTGAACAGAATATGACGCAATTATCAAAATAATTAATTTTTGCTACTTAGTGCCCTTAACGCTTTTTAACTAGAAGCTTTAAACTCGCATTTCATGTGAACTATGAATGTGTATACGTTCGTGTTAAATTCTGTGGTAGCTCTTTGTAATGATTTTTAATATGTGATTGAATTTTAAGAGTTCGCTGCAAAACATACCATCTGTAGGAAACATCATATATTTTTATCAGTAAATTATTTCTTTCGCTTTATCTTTTTTTTTTTTGATGCACCGAAGTGTAAAAATGCGCAGATTTCCAGAGTATTTATTTTCTTAATAATTTCAGTGTTTCACTTGACCAACGCATGAATATAGTGATGAGGTCCATGACAATGTTAATCTTACATAAGGCGACGTTCATACAAGTAGATCTTAAGAAGGACTTACAGAAGTACTCATTGTACCGCGAATAGCCTATGTACAGATTACCGATGCTCGCAGTCCGCAGACTTCACTCATGCTGGTAACTTGGCCGCCATCTGTCGCTTCGCTGGCTCGTTGCTTCGTTGACACCGCACACATGGCACGTAAGTTCATGCAGTCCTCCAGAGTTTAAACTCTTGGCTCTGAGGACCGTCGCAGCTTAAATAGCCTACGCTGGCCCGATCCTGAAGGTTCCTCGCGCCCCGAGTCTCGCTGTGTGAGGCGGGGGCGATGACTTGAACATTCTCATACGATAGCCCCAGACGTTCAGTCGCCTCAATGAGAGTACGCGAAACGAATGACGTTGGGCGACACGAGTCCCGATACGTTTTTTCATGACAGCGGCACTCCATTATAAATCTCCGCGCGCACCTCGAGTTACTACTCTGCCCTTGGCACACTTATTCTCTCGCTCGAGCGGGCGGAACAAGGTAAGGCAAGCGTTGCAGACCAACTGCATGTAACAATACATACTGATTAAGATCTACTTTTCTTCTACTTCATATTCCTCCACTGAAGCCTTGTGTAACATTAATATCTCGCTTTATCCATGCGTTACCCAAACAAAACGAAGGCATTAATAAGAATCAAAATGTTTTACTTTCATATAAATTCGTAATATAAAGTGTATAAAACAAGAAACACTAATTTCAGTGGCCATAAGTTTAAACACTAAACTCGTAGTACAACGTAATGTATAACAACTATTTTTTTTATTCGTTGCCAATTCCCTTGGTAGCCACCCTGAGACAAATGTTCTGTTAAATAAAAGAAAGTTTGTTTGACTCAGCCAAATTAATTGTTTGTATAGGAGCACTGAAATATTTTGTTGTTGAAACCAAATTGTGTTGTTATTATTTGGTTGCCCCAAACTATAACATTCGATTGGTGCAACTAAAGATATTTTGGCTCTACGTACGTTAAAATGTTTCAGGTATTTGAGAACACGGCTGAGATTCGTACCCGGACAAGAACTTGACCAAATGTCACTACTGACGAAGCTGAAATGCTTTTAAATACATATAATTCAAATATTAGACAGCTGACGTGAACAAATGTTTCAAGTTTTATACTTTTACTTAATATATTCCCTCTGAACTCGTTTTATTGACAGTTTTACATTATTGTTAAGGAACAATAAACGTGCTAACAATCACGGTTCCTTCTACCCCATTTGTCGCAAAAATAACAAACAAACGCTCGAGCTGTATTTTCGAACGAAGTCAATCAAATGAGTGTCGAAGCAAACATATACAGTTGATTAAGCTAAATATTTTGTTGACAGGTTTTTTTTTTTTTCCCCGACACAGAGGTTTTGCTTATTCAAGAGTGCATTTTGTTATATGAAGAAAATTAATTCCGTCTCTTTTCAAGTTTTGTTTACTCAGCAAAATATTTTGTTTGGGCTACTAAATGCACAGGATGGGCCGCAATTTGGCCGGCAAACTTCGTGAGGCGATTCCTTATGCAAAATCAAGTGGGAAATAAACGAGACACTTTACACCGAAAATGAATATTAAGGAAGATACAAGCTCTTGAAAAATTGAGATTCTAAAAAGTATCTTTTGCCAAATATCGAAAACGAAGTGTGATTAAACTTCACTTCTCGGAGAATCGTTTTATGTAATTGGGATTTTCAACCCATGAGCAGCGTTCCGTAATGAAAATAAGCCGGGTATTCACCCTCTTTTTGTTTGGAACTTTTTACCGCTGGGAATTATGAACTTTGTTGCTGGTTTATTGAGCGTTTCGGCTTAAGTAACAAAAATTGCCCTCTTGTATCAATAGCCACGACCTAATGTTGTCTTGTAAAACTCACGATAATCTCTTGCTGGAGCGGTACAGTACTAAGCAATAGTACCTACATGCATGTATGGCACGCTGATATTTCCATCGCAAAGACGGCAGTGGAGGATAATTTAAATGCTTATTGTAAATAGTACGTAACTTACCATACATTAATAAGGTTGCAGTACTAGAGTTGCCCGTTTGTTTGTGGCGACAGTCGCTGCACGGTTTCCTGCAGGAAGTGTTGGTTTTGCCTACGCACCAGGAAATAGCGTCGTTGTCGCCGAAAGTTTCGTGCGCGTGTTACACGCTCTTGGGTAATTGCAACAAGAGAACATTTTCTCTTAGTTGGGACAAACTACTCAATAAATCAGCATCGAATGCTCTATATTACTGACGACAAATAAGTAGCCAGCAAAAAGATGGTAGATATCCCTGTTATATTAATTACGAGGGTAGATATTAATGATATTTTGCTCTCGGGCTGAACATACCGATAACATAAAACGATGTTGTAACATTGCAGATTTTCGGGGTTATGTTTACCGTTTGTCATAGACATTTTCATTATGTATAATTTAAGACAAGTTACTAATGTTGTCACTTCATTTAACATTATGTCGAATTAGATTTTACTATATGAGTTAATAATATAATCTTTGGTTATTTTAATAGTTTATTGACATGCAGATCATGTATAAATATTTTTCATTTGTTTCTGGACGAGTATTCAGTATTAATATTTTGTTTGTTATTTTTCATTTCTTTACTAGAGGTTCGTCGGCATTAAATGTGTATTTAAATATAAGTACCAAAGAAAATGATCCTTGTTGTCTCTCTTCTCGCCAATGCTGATTGCCGGAGAGATGTGTCATGGTCAGATGACAGCCAATCGGAGGCAGGAGACAACATAAGTAAAACATATGTGAAATAAAACTAAATTTTTTTTAGAACACTTCTCACCACCTCCAAGGATGGACGTGTGGTCATTAAAATTATATAATAAATATATATGTGTGTGTATATATATGTATATTTGAAAGAATTAGTGCAAGATATTCGTAAATGTGATTAATTAATGGTTGAAGAATACTAATGAGTTATTTTGTTTGAGAAGAGGCGAAAAGGGATTGTAGATTTTATTTAAGAAGATGTTTTAATTTCACCCAGATAACAAGAATCGAGGCATAAATACATGAGTTATGTAATGTATTGGATAAGACGTACGCGGTAAATACAAAATTGAGGAACTAAGAATTTTAACTACTGATTCTACTGAAATGTTATAAACGGTGCCCAACATATTAATAGTAAGTTGTTATTTGCCTGAAATGTAACAATGTTCGGAGAATTGTAACTGAATACCACTTCGTTTTTGTTATAAAAAAAATTAAAATCTTAATTGTCAAGGACTCATCTCCCTTAATATTACGTTTGTGCAGTTCCCCATTTGATTTTGCATAAGTAATCACATGAAATTTCTCGGTTGAATTCCACCCCACTCAGTATGTCTGGCCGTGTTGGATGTAAAAAACATTTCTCTCATTGTATCCACGTATAAAATCGCACGATTTTGTTTACGAGGCGATAGTGCATTGTGGTGCGAAAACGCGAAGTTGATAATACACGTGCACGTGAGCACTGTCTTGTAGGGTCATGTAAGAATACTCTCTGCTTTCTTGGCTCGGTGAACTGTCACTCTCGTTGACTGACTGGTTGTATCGCAACATATCCGTCCGTCGTGTCTCTCTTCAGTCGGATTTTTAAACGAAGAATGTCTTTCCTTATTTCGTAAATTTCAAAATAACTGCGTGTAAAAATTGTTAATAGCCATGAACAGACTTTAACCATGTGATGACAGTACACGCTGACTATTTTACGTTCTTCTAAACTGCGTTGTTGGTTTTCCAACAGGCGATTGCGTTATAATAACTTTGTGATAAAATATTTTACGTGTCTCTTATTCAGTTAAAGTTATATCTCACACTAATATTAATATAAGCAAACTGGTAAAGTTTTTCGGTGCTGTTTCCCCAATATGAGGCCTGATGCGCTCGTAAAGCAAAAATTTGCCTAAATAATTGGGTCTTTGAGGACAACTTTTTAGACTGTATGCAGGCCTGTCTTTCTATACAATTGTGTTCGTGAGGATGAAACATTTATTCCGCACCGTCATCATTACTTTGTGTCTGTGAAAAGGTTGCAGTTTAGTCTCCATTCCTGTAGTCTGCGCCCTCTTTCCATCTACGTTTACGGCAAATTTCGTTTCCAGTTACAGTGAACTTCTTCGTCTGCAATTCTCAAGGAATTAACACATAGTGCAGGTTGTGTTTTGTTATTTTGCCCTGTAGTTTTGTTATTTTGCCCTGTAGTTTTGTCTGCATTTTACTCCTATTTCGGCGTTGCTGTGGCGTTGCCAGTAGCTTTCCGTCTTATCCTGTTAAGTTCCGAAACTCCTCTTATTTTGAAAAAAAAAAAAAAAAATGCCAAGGGTGTATTTCCCTGTGGACACTAACATCATGCTTCATAACGTTTCTTGTTTACGTGCCCGTAAAAAAAATTCTTCTGACCCCCCAAAGAAGAAGGAATTTGCTCCCTAGTTCATTCTCGCAACGCCCGCGTGATAAAACGAGTGAACAAACAAATCGGCCGCATAGGTGAGGGGGGGGGGGGGGATGAACACTCGCGTATTCTTTACCGGCTGGCGAATCCCGGTCCTGCATCGCGTTGTGTTTGTATTCAGGGAGCTAAGCGACCGGCGGAAATTAAGTTCCCCAGATGAGAATCGTAGGTATGCTGCGAGGGTATGGGCGCGAATTTACTGTCGTCCATTTCGAGTGACGCACTCCCGCGCGACCCGGAATTACCATAGCAGCTCGAAAAGCAGGTCACGCGAAATGCGTCAACTGCCATGCTTGCCGCTCGCTCGCATTGTGCGGCGGAGTTGCCAACTTGGACATTTTACAACCAGAGCTTATGATTTCAGAGGATGGTCTGGCGGCATTATTTCTATTTTGCAATAATTCGAAAAGTTAGTGATTTCTGTTATATATATATAATATTTTTGACTGATGGATCAGTTAAACTGCGTGTAAAAAAGGGCCGTCAAACAACGTTTAAAAATAGCCTTTAAACAACGTGTATCAAGTAATATAACAACGAAAAAACTAATAAAACCAATAAAAAAATACTTTTTTTTTATGTTTCGTCTTTCAAATACCATTTTACGATGTAATATGAACACTCAGTCTTTCATTCGATTTTTACGTCTTTCATTTCGTTTTCATGTAATTATCACAGCACTCTGTTTGAAGGTTTAAACTGCATATCATGTGATGAAGAGAGTGTACTCATATATGCTATTCGTTTTAACAATCCTAACGGTAACAATTTAACCCAAAACGAAAAAGTAAGAGCATACAATTTAAATATTCACGATTTCGCGGCGAAACTGTAAGGCATATATTTTACTCTCATTACTTCAACTAGTCTTGGCAGCGCAGATTGTAAGGTAACGTCCTATAAAATCGAAGTGGAAAGGGTGTCGAGTTCAATCTTGGCCACCTCCGAAAATTTTCCCTGCCCCTCATAACTCAGGGGTAGGGTGGCCGAACTGCAGTCGAGGGATCGTGGGTTCGCGCCCCGGCCCCTCCGCGGCAGAATTTCAGTTCGCTTGTCGCACTGGGAATTAGTAAACAATTCGCCAGCTCATCAAGGTCACTTCAACACACCTATAACAACAACGACAACAAAATACAAAAAAAAAAAAAAAATGGCAAGCTACCGGCTTATAATCGGAGAGGGGAAAAAAAAGGGGGGGGGTGAGTTTAATACCGGCCACCTCCGAATTTTTTTTTACTTTTTTAATTACTGGCAATCACGCAATGTAAATAGCAAACTATTCTAAATATGTTTATTTCACATAATTATTTGGCTGCTTTCATTAACCGAGGTGGCGCAGTGGTAGCTCACTGGCCTCGCATTCGGAAGGACCTCGGTTCAATTCCCAGTCCGGCCATCCTTATTTCGGTTTCCATGGTTTCCCGAAATCACTCCAGGCGAATGCTGGGATGGATTCCTAACGAAGGCCATGGCCGATTCCTCCCCAATCCCTCCTCCCTGCGCAACCCTCACCGTCTCTAATGACCTCGCTGCTGACGAGACGTTAAGCCCACTTACCTACCTACAGTCAATAAACACAATATTTAATTCGCCACTGGAGTCGGCCTTCACTTATTTAATCAGTGAAATAATTTCACGTCACTAATTCAATAAGTGAAAATTTTTTTCACGGAAACAATCAGTGGTTTTCCTTTGATTATAAGTGGAGTCATTTTCACTGAGTAGAGTAGTTGGATTTCACTGCGAATCAGTGATTTTCCGCATAATCGAATCGAGAGTGTTGTTTTATATTATCAGTATATCGCATTTTTTTGTGTCTTCAGGATTGTTATCTTCCCAAGAATATATGATAACCCTTGGACCGGGAATACTTGAGGGGCATGCTATATACTTTGTTGCAAGTTATTATCTCCGTATAGGTAGTGCTGTAGTCTGTCGTTTGCGGGAATGCTACGGTTTGGCCCCACCGTAAGCGAAATTTTGGTAATCTCTACATTGGAAACGTACCCGAAGTCTCCATCTTAACCGCTTGAGAATACTGTGCGGTTGTACGTATGACCAGCTAATACGATGTCAAAGTATTTCAGAGAAGAATATTTTGCGTAGAATTTTCGATTATTGTTTTCATTTCTGATAGTGAAATTTTTATTTAAGGTGACAAGCAACTATACAAATAAACAACAAATAATGAACTAATATTTTACGTATTTTATGGGATAGATTAAATCTGAGATAGACTGAGGTTACAAGGTGGTGAATTTCTGGTGATATGTGGATTTAGAGACTTTCTCTCAAAAATGTTGGCAACTCTGATTATGTCGTGTTAAATGTGATGGTCAGAACTGCATCGGCGTCTGTCAGGCCAGGGCGACGTCCCGACCTAACGGCTCATCGTAAACGTCCCTTCCCCCCCCCCCCCCGTAAACTCCACTCATCCCCTTTCCCGAACCAATATTTTTTTTTACGATCGCTAATACGATTAAAGGCCGGTAAGAGGGAAGGGGCAGTTCTGCCATGATGGGCCGCGCAATTCCAGGCAGTTTTATAACTCGGCCGAGATATTATTTAACGGTGTGGCGGGCGGCAAACGATGCTTACGTTGTGTTTTCGGGACGATGGGAAGGTGTGAATTTTTTTTTTTTCCCCCTTTATTGAAGGTGCTGGAGTATGCCTAAAGCTTGTTCGTTTTGCTTTCGTTTTTGACTCGGCCCTTCGCCATTCTGGCGGTGGACGCATATATTCTTTCACCGTTAACAGGTTTTTTCCCCCTTCAAACTGTTGATAACCGGGCTCATATATCAGCATATATTTTTACGCGTACACTGATTCTCAAGCGGACTTAACATGTCTAGAAACTCAGCACTGCAGCATCTCGCAACTGGCCCTCTGTCCTATATAATATTTCATGCACGTAAATTTAGTAGCGACCGTTACATATAATGTGTATCATTTAATGATTACACAAAAAATTTTGAAATATTTTTAAGAAATACGTTTTTTGTGCGTCCTCATTATTATTATTATTATTATTATTATTTACAATTCCGAGTTCGGAACGTCTTCGGTCGTGTTCTGTAGAGATATGAATGTAATCTTATTGGATATGATGTGTTGGAGTGTCTTCTGTGGTAGTCGCCGATGTATGTGAGGATAAATATTATTATGGTGACGCTGCGTAGCATACTGACAGAGTAATAGAACATAACTGTGAAACGAAAGAAATATTATGCGAGCCTAGGAAGAAGGAAGAGGGAAACAGACTGATAGGCATTGTTATGTTGGTAACCCCGTATATGACTGCCTTGAGGAACCAAGCTTTCCGCGACCCGAGTAAAAATTCTCTGTGTCTGATGTTTTCTTCTACACCTACGACAATTTTATCCCAATTATTTCATTTTGGTTTTGAAAGTCAGCGAATGTTTTTTTATTTACAAAATTATCCTTGTCAAAAAAATAAATAAGGATTTTTATGTATTGTTAAGCGTTACACTCCATTCCAGTTACGAAGGCAAGATTTTGATAGCCCGTGTGCGGTGGGTGGTGACACGACAGAAACGAAGGTAATAACACACCATATGCGGAATCCTGTGTCAGCTGATGCGTGAACGAATAAAAACTTACTTCATGTAGGCTATTCTGGCACACAAGAAGATGGAGAAAAGCGTGGACAGAGAAGCGTCCTTAGACAAATGATCAGTATATTTTATTTTGCGTGGTTACAAAACATAATGTTATCGACGTCTAGGTGTTATTTTCTCTTCACTTCTCGTATGTATGTCGTACTAGTACTATGGCTTATTAGATGCTTGATATTAATTCGGCGAGGACGCAGGCCTATCGCAGGCAATTTTCAAGTATTTTTACTTTAATTTGACGCAATATATTTCAAACCTAAGTTGTTCCGAGGCGGTACGAGGCGCAAAGAGGAATTTAAAAAATATGTGTTAATTTTCGTTCGTCACAGCCACCGACTGTGCCGCCATATTTTAGGAGGCCAAGAGTCACGCCGCCACTAATAACAAGAATTTAGAATGTGTAAAATAAAAATAATATATACGAACGAATACGCTGAATTTTATATTTTCCGCGAGCTCTGTATATTTTTCTAAGTAACATATTTCTTTGTGCTGCGATTCTGCTTACTGATAATTTATATTCTTCACTCGTCATGGCTGACCATTTTATTTATGGTACCATTTTGTAATAAACTAGGTTTTCCTCCTCCATAGTGTTTAGAGTGTCTTGTTGCTGTATTGTATTAATAAAACTAAGCAAGTTAGTCGAACGTGCGTATATTTAAAGTAATTCTATTATTATTACACATCTCATATTTCAAACTCGAATTGTTTAAGTATAGCAAAAGCCGAAAAATGAATTTGCAAATGTCTTTCGCGAGTAGAGTAGGTCGTAAATGATGCTGGCGACTGTGGTGCCACCTGTATGCAAAAGCTGCAACCTGACCTCACATGTGTAAAGAGCTAACGCTACACGCCACTTTTAATAGAGAAATCCTTTTTTTCAAATATGGATGAAAGTGCGCTGTCTGACAGTTTCACCGAATTCCTATTTTTCCCTGGCTTCGCGTAAACAATTCTGGAACGTCCAAAATTGTAATGCATGATTAGATCCACAGTTGCCGTCTCAGAAACGTCCAATCAAATTCGTTGTGTATAATAAATGAAACAGTGTTCAACATCCTTACTTTACAAACATATGTTTGCCAGCTGAAAGTGAAAGTCTCATAATCAATTACTCCACCGCTGAAAATGTCAATGACCTGCAAGTTACAGCAGCGAGTAATAATTTCCTTGGGAAATGGTTCGTGTATAAATTATATAAAAAAAGACAGGCCACTACTGGGAAAGTACAGCAAGAATGGCGTCAAACGCCTTGCTGCTTAATAAAATTGTGTTCATTAGTCTGCATGGACGTACATTTTTGAGATGTGACTAAATTTAAACTTTTTCCTTTTGTACTTTTTACGCCTTATAATTTCCTGACATGCAAATATATTAATATATATCCCATAGAATAAATTTCTAAAATTAAATCCTGAATAGTAATCCAATCATCAATAAACATAAATGAATTAATAGTTATAAGTATAATAGTTATATTAACTTTAATCACAATTACGCGTGTTATTTCATGAATGATTTTCTATTTTTACTCCTTCAACCTAACTAATTTTTAGAGAGAAGTTCATCTATAAACGCTGTAAAATTTGTTTGCCTGTACAATGACAAATCTGTCAGCTTATTACAGCTTGCAAATAAACAATACAGCTGCTACTTAACGCATCACCTGATGGCGAAGGAATACGCAGTCGAAAAGTAAACCATGTCGCTACTTTCGCCGAACTGTCAAATTCTTTCTTTCGTGCATAGAATGGAGTGTATTTTTTTTACCACAAGTGTGTATTCTTTATTATTTTGACAGATATCGTACTTGTTTTTTGCTAGTTCTCTTTCCACAGTATGATCCCCCATTATTTTAATTACTAAGATTGATTGTCAAGTATCACTGTCTCACCGTGTTCCATTAAGTGCTCGTTTGTTTTTAGAGAACTGGTTAATACTAATACCCATGCAATATTTGTGTAGCAGATGCAGTTAAGTTTTCAAATATTTTGGTGGGCCCGTGATACGAAAGCAAGTGGTTGAATAGTGTTTTTGGATGTGCAATAAATAGCATATCTGTTGCGATCAACCAAAAACTCCATTCTCATCTGGACCGTGAGCTGGCAATTGCGAGGGGCATGTTTAAAAATCATATGTACCTGAAGCCATAGATGTTTAATATGGTTGCGCGGTCAATCAACGTAAGGTCCCGATTTGGAGAATTTTGAGGTGGAAATAATTTCTTTCCAGTGTCCAGGGCTGAATATTATGCTGTGATTTCGTCTTAATACTGCAAAAAAAAAAAAAAAAAAAAAACCGTGCGTAGATTCGCATTCGGGACGAATCGAGTTCTGTTTCCGTCCTACACATTCTGATTTTTTTTTTTGTTTTCCATGGCTTTGCAAAACCAACGCTGGCGAGTGTCGAGATGGTTTCGTAATGTAGGCCATGGTTTATTGGTCGATTCCTTCTTCGTTTCCGACTCTGCAATCCACTGAGCCAAAATGAGATGATCCCAACGTTGAAGAGGCCTTATTTCATACACACCACACTACAGAAGACAAAAACCAAACACACAATCATCCTCCTTCGGCGTTCACCACTGTGGAGATGTCTGGAGTTTAGATCAGTTGTTCCCCATCATTTTAAGTATTCTTTTGTAAATAAAAGGGAATTAAATATTGCAAGGTTGATATTAGGCCTGCCAGAAATAATTTCTGCTTTTCTCCTTTGAAATTTTACAGTTATTTCGTACACCACTTGAATTTCTCTGTAAAACTGCACATGCACAACAGTTGAGAGTTAGAAGGATTAAAAGTCAAAGTTTAGTGCAGAGGATTTAAGTGGCGCTTAGCATCGATGACTTGAGGGCCGGTGAGGGTGAATTGGGGTGAGGATGGATCTCCGGCGCAATGTAAAGGTGAGGAAAACGTTAGTACCCCCGAGAAAACCCCTCCGATCGACGGCAACGTCAGTCACGTTTCCCACGCGGGAATAAAAGTTAAGGAGCCGTCACGCAGGAAGTTCCACCTTGAAGGAACACGGTTGCCCAATACTACTGCATACGTGTAGATATGTTTCGTTGTAATAAACATCCCTTCGCTGGCTCGATAAGTACTGTCTGTTTGCATTAAATGGAAATGAAGGCGCATTTTGGCGTGTCACGTTGAAGACGGTTCCTACGTGCAGCTAATTTCGCGTTCGAGGTTCTGAAGCAAGGAAGTGATAAGGTCTACACTGCCACGCTCGTAAAGTGCGGCATCGTCTCTACGCGCAATACTGTAAACATTCTGTTGATGGAAAGTGTGTAGCAAAGTTCAGTGCAAGCTCCTATAGGGTAGTCACGGTAAAGTGAGCACTTTTCAAAGGCCTCTCATTTGAAATAATAGTCGGTAAATATATCGTATTTTGGCCTTAGAAAATATATTTAATTTTAGCCATAGACGTTGAGTGCAGTGGAATATACACGCCGTGTTTAACTTTCATGGCAATATTTATTTTGAAAAGGTGGTTAAAGGATTAAAATTCGCTTAAAGGAAAAAGTAATTACGGACTCAAAAGTGTTCACTTTACCGTGAAAAGCCTATATCGTAGTTTAACTCTTGTCGGGGTAGTATATTGTAAGTTGGAGTAGTATATTGTAAGTCGGGGTAGTATGGTGTAAGATACGGCAGTCAGAAAAGGCAATTATTAACATTTTTGTGGGGGCTCCATATTTATTGCATGAGTGTTATTTTAAAAACGTAATTTTTATCTCGTATGGGGTATATTTTTCTTTTATTCAGTAACATATTGCGGGCACGTTTAGTTTTTACTTCAAAAACCCGTACTTAACTGCGAACATGCTGCAACGCAGTTCAAATGCCACTTATGCGACCCCCTTAACTAGGCATTCTGCACTCTACGAAAGTTTCCCCTTGCCTATGTCGGTAAGTTTACGGAATGGGTTTAGTACGACTATACACAGAAGGAAGTGAGCAGGGCTTAAGAGAATTGCTAACTTATTCATAGTGGAATTTAGTTTTTATTAACCATGAATATTTATTACGGTACAAGTCGATAAAATGTCAATCTTCGCGCCACGGAAATTTATACCATAATTGTTACACTAAGTCATTCATCTTGAAATATTTTTGTAGCCGGCTTAATGGCGTCGCCTGACTGGAGGGTTTTTGGCGTGCCCGAGGCCTGGATGCGTGCAGGCGTTGAAGGCGACCTACGCATGTGCACGCAGTTATCTTGTGGCCCTTACGCGCAAGGCCTAGTCGACTCGCCTCGTTCTGCTTTCAGTGGCAACCCTTCATTTTACGGCGATAGTGTTAAGGCGAAGCTACGCTGCGTCTCCGAACGCAATTCCAGGTCTACACCATTCACGGTTACTTCTAATTTTCCGGACGTCATGTGAAAGTTCTGCTTTCAGACTGTTCCTCCGCGCACGTCTATCTCTGTTATGTTTGTATGACTGCGCTAATCTCGAGAACAGCTAAACGGATTTAGATGCGGTTTTTTAGAAATTCCCTAGCACGTAGCACGTATAGGGGTTAACAGTCTAATCCTTTATAGATATAACAATATCTTGTACAAAAGAATTGAGTAAAATTAAATGATCTACAAAAAAGTCAGCGGCAGCATATATATATATATATATATATATATATATATATATATACGATAAGTAGTAAAAAGCGTATTTGCAATTTAAATTACGCAATACAAACAAACTTAAAATTCACTTTCTTTTGTAACTATAAAGAAATGAATCTTTATCAAAATTAAATAACTCATAAGGAGAACAGTTTAATGTAGATAAGAAATGTCCTTTACAACATACAATTATCGTCAATAATTTAAAAGTTGTGAAAAGTTTTGTGAAGAAGTAATTTCAAAAATCGATACACGCGCACTGACCTGTACGTGGGTGGTTGGCGAGGGGTGTTTGATGGTTGGGGGGGGGGGAGGTGTACGAGGCGAGCGCGCCGCCCCGCGCGCCGCGACAGGCAAAAGAAAAAAAAAACTAAATTTTACCCTGGCGAAAACGGGCCACATCGCTAGTTACTTAAAAATTAAATTAAATGAATGGATAAAATACAACTAAAAGTTATATTTAACAATAAAATAAGATACTTTTATGTTAAAATACGTATAAAACGACTGTGATGCATGGCACATTTAGGAAACAGTCATACACATCATGCATGGGATAGTTTCTCAAAGCTTTGATTCACAAAGTGCGAACATAGTGTGAGTGGACTTTATAGAATGCACTGGAAGTTTCATACTTGAAAATGAATTTCGAAAACTTGTTTTAACCCTTTTTCTCTTTAAAAATAGTATACGTTAGTAACGGAATAATAAAACGGAATCCAGTATTCAGACATTGGAAAATTTCTTGAACAGACACCGCTCATAAATAGCGGACAGATTTTAATTAGCAACTGTATGACTGAAATTCGGAGCTCTGTTTGGGCTCCCTTAAGGGCGTTCAAGGGTATAAAATTATTTCTTAAATGTTAAGCAAATTACATAGTTTTTTCGTTGTGATATGAAATAATATTTGGTGGAAAACTATGACATGGGAGGAAAATGGCTTTTCAAAAAGATTGAAACTAGTTTAAGGAATTTTAAATGAACGTCCTTTTTTCTAGGGAATCTCACATCGAACATAATTGATACAGTTCGTTGGGCCACAGCTCGAAATAATTATTCATATCGTCAGAATGTCATAAAAATAATTTTTCGTTAATTTTTTTATTTAATTTTTATGAGGTTTGGCAGTATTTAAATTTGAACTTTTAACATGAAATGAACAATCAAAATATTTAAAGTCAATCATACTGCATGTAAACCATGTGTCTAATTGAAATTGCAACATGCTGATACCTGTGACTACAATAATCACTTCAGCTGAAACCAAACTTTATATTAAAATAACTTTTTCATATTTGACAAATTAATATCGTAAGTCAAGATTATCATATTCACGTAGAAAACATTATGAATGGTATTTTCCAAATTATGAGTATACCTATTAATGAACTGATCGTCGATGTCATCTGACGAAAATATAAAATATCTTTAAAAAAAAATTGTTTTGTAACAGCCTTAACTTTGTGCAATTGGTTGGCCAGTCGGGTTTGTAGTGAAGAGCCATACTTGAAGCTTCTTGGCACATTATTTACCTCTCATTGGCTTGTCGCCCGTACCTTGTCTGCCGTCAGTCGGCGCTCCTTGGCCGTTTGATAATGTGGCAATACAGGAGCGGAAACGTCCGAATGTTTATGTTCTGAGGGGGGGAAAAAAAACTGAAAGGAATTTCTGTGACTCATTTTCCGTCCCGTCATCAACACTGGTACAGAATTCCTGAGTTTTTAAATAGACCCCCGTCAGTTTTCCAGGTGTACCTGATATATCTAAGACAATTGTTATACCACTAAATGAGTTGCAGCAATAACTCGCTTACAGACCGGTATAACAACTAAGTTAGTAGTTTCAAGAAGGTGATAACTCCGGCCAGCTCTAGGTGATAACTCCGCTGTTCTTGGCCACCAATTGTAAGTTTAATACTTTAAATTTAAATCGGTCATTTATTCTCTGCAGTTTATTTATTCTCTTTGTATGACGACAGAACACAATCGGGCTGTTAATTGTCCGCTCTCCATTCCGCACGATGATGATATGATGATGCCTAACAGGCAGTTAGTTCACTCTCGTATCTCAACATAGTGGCAACGCGTTGACAAGGCAAGGGCCAATGACGACGTCTGCATTGCCCTCAAGTGCACGGTTGTTTATGCTATGAGTCCGCGATTAGAGGGCACAAAACAATCTTTCCGAAATAACAGAATAGGTATAATTTTGCAAATAAGTCACGTCAATGTCGAAAGTTGGTTAAAAATAAATGTGACATACCAGTGAGAAGCACCAATCAAATCGTAGATTCCCTCCTGTTTGCAAGCCTTGTACGATATCATATTCCATCTATTCGTGAGGTTTGCTGCGATTAAGCTAATTACTGTGTAATAATGTGAAACATTTATCAATTTTTAGGTACTATAATTGAGATAATGGCCGAATAATGAAGCATCTTCCGACTATAGGTATATTTTTGTATAATTAGCTACCAACCAGAATTTTTTTCATGCAGTGAAGGACAAATTAGATACTTAAGCGTGAGGTAACAATGGCGTCGAAAAGTCAACCATATTTATTTGAAGACACCATTGGCGCATTAAGTTATCGAAAACAATTTGTAACTTCTTAATAATAGATTGTGGCCTGCGTTTAATGAATTTCAACATGTACGAAAAGTTAGACAAATTTTTCGTTGAGGAATTTGAGGCATATCTTGAAATATCGAGCGACGTTAACTTTGAACCACTACTAAGCAAGTCCTTAAATTTTCCTTATATATTGATAAATTTAAAAAAATCTGTGCTTGTGATGTTGATAAGTAATGATTAAAAAAAATACGCTACAGAAGAAATACTCATAGCGTCTATTACTCGTTCAGTGTTTCACATAAATAGAAACTAATAGCCCTAAAGGTGCCCCCTTTTTTTTACAATGAGGAAAATATCTACTTAGTTGTAGTAATAAAATTCCTCTACCCATATATAATCTAGACTGTTAGTATTAATATAGCTATTTCAACGTCCGATTATCAACACCGTTTAAGTTAGCATGCAAATTTAAAATACTAGTACACGCACGTTTATTTTGTAAACAAATATTATGAATGTCATATGTTTCACATGCAATATTGTTACATCATAATTTTATTTTCTTGATTCTACTTAATATTAATGTACACGCAGCAGCTGAAATGTTAATTTTCTATATGTGAATTGTTGTAATTTTATTTTGTTTTATCAGGTTTCAAGTAACTTGTTATTTGTGTGCAAGTTGGCAACATGTAGGCGCACTTTTTTGAATCGTCGCGGTATTGGAAAGCACCCTGGGTTAAGCCCTATGTACTCTGTATTAATTTTAATATTTAACCGCTGCCGATAATGGATGGTGAAGGAATGTTCCACAATCCATCTTGAATTAAGGGGGTCACAACGGCAGCAGGCCAGTGAGGCCTTAGTTCTGCGTTAAAAGTATAAATTTAATGTTTTAAGGTTAATTAGAATAAAAAAAAGTATGTTATAATTTGAGTGATAAGCCAATGGTACACGGAACTACCGTCAGAACAAGTCTACGTATAAAATAAGTGTGAGAAACTCTACTTTTTAATATAAGGTATGATCCCACCTTAATGTACAATGACCGTTACACGTACGTTAGAGTGTTTAATAAACTTTCAAAGTAAGCAGAATCATTTCCCGACACTTTTCAGTGGTCACAAAGTGCCTGAGATTTAAATAAGTATCTGATTGCTCTACCAACATAAACTGTGCTAGCCAGGAGCATTTGAAATATGTAATTATACAGGCACGTAATTTATTGTAACGGCCAAGTGTGAGAACATTAGCGACTTTTATTTTGAACTGAATTAAATTTACTCTGCAAAACTTTAAGTGTGTGCAACATTCAAGATGTCTAGGTAATATTTTTTTTTTACTTTCAAATACTCTATTCACTTAATTGGCATTTGTAGCAGACATAATGAGAGATATCTTTATAGACCTAGTCCAGCTGATGCGTGCATATCCCTTGCATTTTTAACACTACCAAGGAATGAAACTTCTCAGGCAATCTATTTATATGATATTTTTCCACATTAAATTATTGCTTAAAAATTGGACGCCTTTCATTGCTTTAAATAAATGCATTGTTGGTTCCTATGTCTTCTGGTTTGTTTTGTAGTGTTGTATAGCTATGCAGGGAGCTGCACAGAACCTGATTGTGAGCAAGGTTATCCAGGTAATTGAAATTCTGTTGGTGTGGAATACCAGCAACTTCGACGATGGTTTGCGGTATGCAAAGTAACTGCCAGTTGGCTAATATTTGATGTTAATTTTATTGCTATGGATTTCTCCCAGGTCGTTGCACTTTAATTATGCAGTTCTACCTGTATACATTACATTTGACTAGAAAACCACAGCATGGTTCACCCGTTTTCTTACAGGGGCTAATACTCATACGTGGGGCATACGTAAACTATATCTCTCTCCAAGGTTCCCCCCACACACTGTATTTCTTACGCTATGTTTGGTTGTTGGTACCATACACTGTTAAAGTATATAGAAATTGCAACAAATCTGTATGTTGTGGGCTTAAAAGCGATTGTATCTGCAACTAAAAGCCGTTGCACTTTTCATATCAACCATAGAAATAAGTCACTGCTCCTGCCTGCATATATTTTAACGCGCGTACTGAGTGACATGCGTCTAGTTAAAGTTGATAACGATGGAGGGAAAGTAGTTCCATATCTAATATCGAATGAAAAGTGTTCGGTAATCATTTGTAATATTTTAAATTATTTCTTTCCCTTTCTGTATTTCTATTGTATTAAAGTGTAAAAATGAGCAGATTTGAAAACAATAATACAACTTTATATAGTTTTTAAATAATTTCAGTTTTACTTGACCGGCACATGAATAAAATGAGGAGGCCCATGGCAATATTAATTTTACATAAGGCGAAAGGATACACAATGTACATACAAATAGTTTGTGAGCAGGGCTTTAAAAAGTGCTCATTTTACCGTGAACAGCCTATAAGAATACGTATTTACTACAGGAGGGTATTCTGTTCCTTCTACAGAACAGATAGTTTCTTCTACGGAACAATTTGAACAATATTAGGATTGTTCCCGTAACAAACAGAACTGTAATAGACTAACATATAATTCTGTTCCTGGTACTCTGAAGCTTGTTTATAGAACTGGTCTGTTGTTAATCCTCTTCTGTTAAATTTTCTATTTATTTATATTTTTTTCTGTGTGTTTGTGCCTGAGCTTCGTCTTACACGAGAATTCCTTGTATGATGTATGAAGCTTGTTCGTTATCTCGCACAGATTTTGCGCGCGTCTCATTTTGCTTGGAAGCCACTTTAGGCCGGGATTACTATGACTTCACGTTATACGTAACACGTATCACGCAAAACACTTTCATGTTTATGTAAAACTTTGTCTCTTTTGGTTGTGCTACATTGTTGTGCTTCACGTAAGTAGGTAATGCTTGCGACAGCTCCTCACCGCCACAACTTACTTGCAATCTTCCGCCCACCCTCACACGAACAGAGAAAGGAAGGGAAAGGAAGTAAAATACCGGAACCCCCAAAAACCCTTTAACAAAATTCACCAATGATAAGCATAGTAATAATTGCATATGTCTAAGCTGTCCGGAATGGATGGGCGTGTAAGTGCACATCAGAACAACCACTTTCCGTTTCTCAATTTAATTTATTCCAAACGTATTTTACTTGACACACGTACATTTCCATTTCTCAATTTAATTTGATCCGCAGTATTTAACTTATAGTATAAGTTTGTACAGTAATATTTCTTTAAGAAATTCTCACAAACCATTTATGCAATATTTCATAAAACTCTAAAAGAAACTGGAACAAACTATCTTACACACAGTCTCTAGATGTATACATCCAACATGTTTACATTAAAAATGTCTGAAACAAGACATACAATCCCTTCGGATAATTTGACGATATTCTTTGTAGATCTTTACAATTAATTTACCTCATTTCTTTAAATTTACCTCAAAATCTTAAAACGTTCAATCTTTTCCTGCACAGCTAGACATACAACTAAAGAGTTTGCCGCAACCGATGGTAACAGGAGAGAAAATACCGACCTCACCTATTTACTCTCGTAACGTTACAATCCAACACACAGTCAACGAAATTTCCCAGTAACCACACATGCATACTTAGGCTTGAGGGTATTTGCCCCCACCAGTACATCAGAGGCGTAGGTATTGCTCGTGCCAATACCCAGCACACCACACACACTTAACATCCATACATTTTATTTTTCATCCAGTCCGAAGTTTTTACTCTCGTAACGTTACAATCCAACACACAGTCAACGAAATTTCCCAGTAACCACACCTACATACTTAGGCTTGAGGGTATTTGCCCCCCACCAGTACATCAGAGGCGTAGGTATTGCTCGTGCCAATACCCAGCACACCACACACACACTTAACATCCATACATTTTATTTTTCATCCAGTCCGAAGTTTTTTTTTGTGTCCCTTTTCCACGTTCTCTTCAAGCCACAGCCCTTACGGAAAAATCTCCCAACTTCATTCGCCTTTTCCACGTTAAAGTCCCTCATTCGATGGAGATCTTGCCTGCTCCTACACTTCAGTTTTTGAATGATCGACTCCTACTTCCGAGTTCCCGGCACTCTTTTACTCACGTCTAAGTTCAAATTTCAGCACATACAGCAATGTTTCAAAGTCCCGATGTGCCCTTTTTTGGTGGCCGCTAGACATTAAGTTCCTTTCCCAACATGTGGCAATGTTTCGAAGTTCCAATGTACTTCTTTCCGCGACTAAGTCCAAACATCGAAAACCCTCACAGAAACAAAGTCCGAGAACTGCCAGAAATGATTCAAAGTCCCAAAACTGATACTTAGCTCGTTTTGTCGCAGAGCAAACATCCTGCAGAGTTTTCATGTAGTTGGGGAACATCTTATCCTCTGGCTCCTAGCTACTGGTGCCACGTCCCGGCTCCTGCCGGTGGCGATCTCCTTGAGCAAGTTCCCTAACCTATCCTAAATCTAAATGATAGATGTGCGTCCGAGGTAGGAACGTGAAGCGCCCAGCTACACCGATATGTGTGTGTGTGTGTATATATATATATACGAAGCAACAGTAGTACTCTCTTTTACGACACATATTTCTAATTACAATTTTAATTCCAGGCTTCACTGTGCATGGGCGTATAGGGGATCGAAGGCTAAATTCGGACAAATAACTCTCAGTTATTTATTGTCCTAGTATTTTCAACTGCGGTTTCTTTTTTGTTGGATATTTAACGCATCTACATTTGTAAACCGTTCAAATTTTAAATTCACTTTTCAATTATTAAAAAAAATGTCACAATTTTATAAATAGTGAAGATGTACTTTTGGAATTAAAAAAATTTAAATTTGGAAGGCTTGCAAATCTAGATGAGTTCAATCGCTAACAAATTTTTTTTTTCTTTTGGAAACTACTGCCACATAAAACGACTGAGAGATCTATGTCCAAATTTAGCCTTTGATTCCCTATACGCCCATGTACGGCGAAGCCTGGTCTTAAGACAGCCAATCAAATATAACCAGGAAACACGAGTCCCTTAAAGTTCAGCGAGGCAGCCCGCCGCACAAGTTAGTACAGGGGTCGAATGCAAAAACATCCATAAAACTGGGGGGGGGGGGGGGGGGGAATATACAGGCCACACTTAATATCTACCATTTATAATTACAATAACACTCAGTGACGGACCATACTCCGTCACATCTTTTTTGTACTGAAGAACTTTTTCGAGTAAATGTGTTGCTGCTTTTCAAATTGAATGCTCTGAAAATTCAAGTTATACAGGCGTATTTCTGCTTTGATATTTATGTTGCAAACACAGATTGCAAAAGTATGACGTTCGTGATTTATACAAACTTTAAAAACAACTAGGAGACCACTAGAACCTCTAGAATGAAATGACGCTGAGAGTAGTAGGCAAGTTTTTTTGTGTGTATGGTGAAAAAATCATATGTAATTCAATTGTATCTGGCAGAGAAAATTAAATTATATTAAATATTGGACATTTAATAGTAAAAACTGTGCATATTATGCAAGAATTTGTATACCTCTGAGAAATATTGTAAAGCAAATGCCGTGTGAAGCGCCCTAAATATAATTATGAAATTACTAATAAAGGTAATCCCAGCCTATCTTCCATTATTTTTTCGTCCTCATTTCCGGGAGAAAATTATGTTTGCGTTAAAGAAATAAAAATGTAATGATATCGCTTAAATAAGAACAAGCCCACGGAAAGCAGAGCTAACGCAACGTCGTCCCTAACGTGATTAGCCAGCGAGATCACGTGGTGCAGAGCAAAACGTTGACATTGGCAAGCTTTCCTTCACGTGAGCGAACACATGAGACGATTGCAAAAAGGTCTCATTAAAAAAACGCATTCAAGTTGTAGACGGCTTGAGTTGATGTGTTACACGTAACGTGTTAGGCGAAGTCATTTTAATTCCGGCCTTAGCGTTGCTCTCGTAATGCATTTGCAGTCGGCCCTCGGAATGATTCTGTTAAAAAAAAAAAAAAAAAAACGTAGCTGTACTTTAATGTTGTTGTTGAGATAATACACATTTACACGCAAATGCATATCTAACGTAACTTCCTTGTGGCAACACGAAACATGACCTTCAGGAGTGCCGGAAGACACCGCCTTCGTTGACAGTCATTTTTTTTCTTTTTCCAACATGTAATGTGTCTGCATGGCTAATGTGTAAACACGCTCAAGTGAGACAGCACATCTACTCTACGTAGCTCCAACAACGTGTACTTTTTTATACGCACGCTAACAGAAGAAGACTGCGTAATCCTTGTCACTAGTGACGTTATATGTCCCCCCCCCCCAACCCCTCACTCGCGCACTCTTCGTGGCAGTCGTGCCGACCTGCTCTGCGGGACAAAGAAAAATCTGCTGCACATTTCATTGCAGCCCTCGTGTCTGTTTTTGCGACCGGCCGTTAGCCGCGGTAGGCGGAAATGTACGCACCTCGCTGCGCGTTTCGCTTGTCCGTCACAGTCTATGTCGCGCGCATCACCGATGTTCGCTTGTCCGGAAAACTCTTAGAGACGAAGCACGGCAACTGCCTATGGATCACTGCGCCTGCGACTGTAAAATGTAAACAACTCGTAAATATAGTAGTTCAAGCACCGCGAAAATTATCAGAAAAGTGCGACTTATGCTGCATATTAAAAGAGAATGTATATATTTTGCAACATTATAAAATATTTTACTTAAATATGCTTTTTAAATGTAAAAAAATCAATCGATCGATAGAGTCCACATGCTCAACAAAATTTAAGCGCATTTCCTTTTCGGGCGCTTCGGAAAGCGGAATTTACCACAGAATCTTCTTCAAGAAAGATCGCCATAATATTTGCTGTGATCATATGTAATAAAATCATAGTAATAGTGTATCGTATCAAATTTATAATTAGCTCTATTTACGTCAGCTTTAGCCATAAATGTTTGTGAAAAATGGACTCACATAAAATCCATTAAGAAAATTATTTCCTACATTATTATTACAATTCTATTACATACCACCATAGTTAAACATTATGACGATATTCCATGTCGAATATTTTCTTGCAAATTCTTCTTTCTGAAGCATCACGAATGGAAATTTTCTTAAATTTGGTAAAAAATACAGACTCTTTTAACCGATTATTTTTTTTACATTTAAAAAGTACATTTTAGTAAATATTTTATAAAGTTGCAAAATTTGCCCATTCTTTTTCAAACGCAGCATAAATCGCACATTTCTGATCATTTCAATGGTGTCTGTAGTACTTTTTTTATGAGTTCATCACATTATACAGTCAGATGCAGTGCTACATAGTTGCTTTTCTTCAACATTAAAGCATTGCCATAAATTTTCATTTTGCCGGTGTAAAAAAAGGGCGAGATGTAAAAATGTCCGTGTACGTGAACGTACTAAAATACGCAGAGCGAGAAAATTTTTTTTTTTTTTATCCTGTCGTGGGACCGCAAAGTAAAACTTAACCTAAGGAAATGTTATATCTGTTCTTCTTTCGGGATGAATTTCGCAATACTGTGTAGCTTTATGGCGGTTGTTTATGTGGGCCACGTTTTTAAGTTCGTTTTGCATGAATTGTACTTGAGGGTGTCTAATTGGATTTTGATCCTTACGTCAGCTTTTGTGAGCCATCCGAGATGCTGGCTGCCGAATTCGGTTCGTGGTCACTTGACATGATTAAACGCTCTTGAATATTATTTTTTTTCATACATTTAAAACACAAAGCTTAGTGCTCTCAGAACATGGCTGTAAAAATACGTATTCCAACAAGGAGTGTATGAATACGCGAATTATTTTCTTGCAGGATGAATTGATAGATATGTTGCGGTCCTATATAATCTTAAATAAAATAGTTTTTATATATTCGTGCAAAATTCTAATACGTCAAAACTACAAGAATGAGTTATTGCTATTTCTGACGCGAAATCCTAATTATTCCCGAAAAGGCGCGGCCGAGAATACGCCAATCGCCATAGTTAATTAAAAAAAATCACAACGCATATATGTCTATAAAACCTGATATTACATGAATAGAGTGGGAGATGTGATGAGATTAAGGCCGTTTTATGTGCATGTGAGGCCCGGGGGCAACATAAATCTGAGGCCCTCTTTACAGCTACAGTTTAGAAATTATAGTTTTAAACAATGACACGAGTATACGAACGCTAATTATCTTTATTATGGGTTAATTATTTAGTTTCGAAATAAAACATGGATCCAGGTAGTAGCTAGCAAGAAACGACGGTTACAGGGCCTAAGTACTTTATTAAAATGCAACCAGTCCATACACAAATATTAGGAATATATGCAGGCAAAGCAAAATAATGCTTTGGAAATGTTCAGAATAAAATTCATTTCAATACATAAAAGTGCCCCCATGGAATGTGGGGCCCGGGACAAATGCCCCTTTTGCCCCTCGCTAGACGCGGCCCTGCGTGAGACATTTGGGTAAGCACTAACTGCGAGATAATGAGCGTCGGGGAGGGTGAACTGAAGGAAAGATGTAGAAGTGGTGGAATGCAGGGGTGCGGGAAACAGGAATGCCCGGAGAAAACCCTCGGCCGTTGGCAACGACTGTCACGTTTCTCACGTACGTAATTCCGGGTGACCTCGTCGGGGGACACTGTCTACCAAAACATTTGACTGATCACAACCGAAGGTGATGCTCCTTATCCTACCTCCATAAAACAGGTGGCTGGATGCCAGGTTACGGTCCGAGGGGTTCTGGGTTCGAGTCCCGGATAAGGCACGTGTGTATGTGTAATTGTCTCACTAGTATTGCTTATGTTTCTTGTTCTATGTCTAGTGATATATCTATAAACAAGACGTTTAGGCCTACCTACAGTTTACGCCTTTTAAGATCTTCATCAAAACTATTTGCATCCATGTAGAGGAAATTAGGCTCAATACGTATATAGGCAACATCTTGTTTCTTACTAGAGGTATTGAGATTTGTGTATTGCATTTTCGTTACAGACGTATTTATAACTTAAATTCCAACATTTAAATCTGAGCATCTGGTCAGAGAAGGGAAAGTCAATTCTCCTATAAGTATTTTTTTTTTTTTTTGCGTTCTTAGGTTATTGCGTACTGAAATACTAGCATGCCGTAATTCGCATTATTCCTTGAAGCTGGTAGGCTATCGGGAACGTCGCTCGTTTGACAGACGCATGGTTCAGAGAGTGAAAAAAAAAGGGGGGGGGGGGTTGGAAAGAGAGACTAGTGTAAAGAATGCCCAGACGTTACAGGGACAGCCACCATTGTTAAACGCGCTCCGAAAGAACTGCTCTACTATACAGCCAGCGAGCCCCTTTGGAAATTGTTTCAGCTGTTTTGTATTTCCTCTCGCGAAGAGTTTATTTACACGTCCTCTCGGCTCTGCTTTCCATCTTGGTTTCACCCCATCCCCGTTCCCACTCCGTGAACCCCCATCCAACCCCTGTACACCCTAGCCGACGTTCTCTCCGTGAGATTCCCCAGAGCTGGAGGAGACTAGAAAAGCCCTGTGACGGATCCGCCTGGGACATTGTCAACTGTCTGGTAGGACGGAGGAGAACGTTTGGAGGGGGGAAGGGGGGGAGAGGAAGACTCGGAGAATAAAAAGCGGAGAGGGAAATAGCTCTGAAGCCGTGTACTCTCCTTGCAACTTGTTATTCTTCGGCCAGATGTTCGGGATGCCTAGCGCGCCGAGACGGCAACGAGGCTGTAAGTTCCTTTCGGCATCAGTGACTCGATCTCCTTACTGCAGGCGAAAGTTTAACAAAGCGTTTGTAATACAGATTTTATATTTTTAAAAGAAAGTTGTATGCTTTGATAAGCGCTTCATACACACGTTAAGATACCATTTTTCATGTTTCGTTTTAAGAGTTAATATCGCCAGTATTTCTCCCTCGCTTCTGGGCCTTGAACACACACACACGTGTGTGTATATGTATATATATATATGTGTGTGTGTGTGTATGCGCGTGTGTGTGTTTTATATTAAGATAATTTTCACATTTTCTTATAGACACTCTTCTACAGCCACACTAAAAACGTCTGTTGTATGGCAACAATAGAAATTACTAGAGAGTAATTAGTTATTCGCCATTGTTACTGAATTATTGTTTACGTGGGTTTAAAAAAAAACGTTTCGTAGCATATTGGATGGATAATTTGAAAGTGAAGGTTCCTCTGCGGAACATATAAGCAGTGCATCACCGCGGAGCAAACATTTTGTTTACTTGTAGTGATAGAAAATAATACGTTTACTATTTCGAGCTTCCGTGTTCAACGCTTCTCACCTCGTAGTGACTAGAATTATTTTGTACATTTTTAATATTCTACATACTTTATCGTTGTGGTATGAAGTAATAGTCTGGGAAGAGTATGGCAATGACGGAAAATGAACTATTTTGTGGATTTTAAATGTATATCTGTTTACGTACAAATATAAAAATCGAAAAAAAAAAAAAATTAATTCATTAGTCTTACTGTGTATTAAATTTATTGAAATGTATTGGGGCTCGGCTTAATTATTTTGTTGGGATTGGTGGTAAATCACGTTACACGACTGTGTTTCAAACACCCAGAGCAAAGGTACAACGTTGCGATAAATAAACAGACGTGGATGTAAATAAATAACTTCGTCATAAAACAGTTCACGTCAAATATTTGAAATCACGCAAACACGCAGATGCAGTGAAACGATCACCACACAGCCACGCCAGGCTATTTCACACGCAGAGGTTAACGAAACACACCGTAACAGTATATTTATTACTTCCGCGGAAACAGAGATTTATCACATCGCAATTTGTTTAGGTAGGTTTAAAAAACACAACGTCTACAAACGTGATGTGGTAATTTGAAGTAGTTTTCGGAGTAGGTATAATTTATGCTACGTTTGGTAAAAGAGCAACACGCCATGTCATTGCTCACCACATCTGCCAACTTCACTTTGTTTCTGCCTCGCCATCATACCTAAATATATTAAAATAAGTATTCAAATATTAAAATCTCTTTTCAGTTGTAAATTACAAATTCAAAAATAATTATTTTTCTGTAATAAGTATAAAATATGCTACAATCGAAAATATGTGCAATTATAGCAGCGTACTAGCGAAGTGAAACTTCCTGAGTGTGAAATAGACAAAGACAGAGAGCGAGAGAGTGCCAAGCCTCGCTCAGCAGACTGTTTCTTCAAAGTTGCTCTCGCTCGATAAAACAACACCGTACCACTACGGCCTACTCACGATATTTTTCGCTGTTATTTTAATCTGTAAAAATGACATGTGTTGCCATCGAGGCTACCTAAATATTTAAATATTTCAATAGGCACCGTTTAATTTACAATTTTTAACTGTGAACTATTTCTCACCGGCCGTTGCCAACACGTCGCTGCTCTCGCTGTTGTTAATTCATATTTAAAAATATATAAATATTACAAGTTATAGAAGATATTAGGGTGTAATTTCATTTATTCAATAATACAGTACTCTAAAGTTAACCACAGTGTTTTATATTTGTGGAAAACAGCTTATTGAAAAAACAGGTTGACATGTTTGGCCTAGAGTGTTTTTTCAGAGGTTGATTTTCATAAGTTGCTTCCAATCGGGAATGGACTATATATACTATAATCATGAACGAAAGTTAGAGACGTCGGGCACTTCACGCCCAAACGGCGAGGGTGGATAATAGTGTGAGGAGGAGAACGGGCCTAGGGGGATCGATAGTACCCGATGGGAAAAGAGGTCAGTTATGGTTGCCGACCCCCCTCTACCCACTTCTGTTTTTTTTGTGCCCTGTGCTTAAGGTTTGTTTATACCATAAAATTTGGGTCGGATGTACCGTAAATATCGTACAAAAATTATACCAATTTGTCGCGTACTCTTGAAGTCGTATGTCGTAAATCCTAAGCAGACTCGGAAGGCGCGAATGAGCACATTCAGGAGATCCCAGCAAAACTGTACAATAAATATAAGTTATTCGCGATAAAATGAACACTTTTGAAAGCCCTGCTTAAGATCTACTTGTATACACGTTGTGCATTATTCCGCCGTATGTAAGATTAACATTGTGATAGCATTATTCATGCGTCGGTCAAATGAAACTGAGAAATTACTAGTAAAGTAAATATTTTACAAATATGCTCATTTTTACACTTCGATGCATTAAAAAACAGGAAGAGAAAGAAATAAGTTAAACTAGCAGAAATGGTTACGTAACACTTTTTATTTTTGACGTTAGGATACGGAACTACTTTCCCCTCCATCGTTACTAACTTAACTGGGCGCATGTCACTCAAGGCGCCATTTAAAATATACGCAGGTAGGAGCAGTGACTTTATTCTAAGGTTCATTTCTGAAGTGCTCACTTTATCGTAAACAGCCTTTATAATTTCGTACGATGACCCGCTTCACCGATCGATGGCAACATCGCCATCGGATTCCGCAGGCCTGTCCCCTGGTGAAGGCTTGAACCGGAAACACGTAACTATCTTCTTCGTAAAGAGAAAGGTATTAGGTGCCCAGACCGTATCAGCTGCGTACTGGTCTCGCGTGACTGAGTGCGTGCTGGTCGCGGCATTGCTTTGCAACCATTCGCGGAATTCACGTACCTCCACAGCGATGGGATATTCCAGCACGATAATGCACCGCATCGTCAGCTAAAGTTACGCAGAACTGGTCCGAGGCGCATTCTGGAGAGTTCCAACGGGGATGCAGTGGGCCACCTCATTCTCCCGATACGGATCACGTCGGGCATTTATAGGGACGTGGTGGGGAGGTTTATTCGCACTCGTCGAGCAGCTACAAATAGCAGAGAGCTGTGGGTAGCTATCCAGACAGCATGGGTCAATATATCTCCATGCAGGTGTTTCGTTCACTTGTCGATTCGATGCGAGTTCCTGCATTTCGCCGGTCTGAAGGAGGGCCTGCACTACACTAGACCCGTATCCCATGACTTTAGGCATGTCGGTGCATTTAGTATGCAATTACAACACGGCCATATTCGAGGAAGTTACGGCAGTGCAAAATGTTTCTTAGCAGACGACGCATTTCCCTAGCATCGGACTATGCACCTGGAACTGGAAATACGAGTGTTACTCGGTCCTGTAAAAAATAGATAACGTAAAGCTTTCCATAGAAGGAGCGCAGCTGCATTAAGAAAAATACATTGTTGCATAAAAGAAAATTAGTTTGGCGTTACCAGATTAGTTGTTCGTGTAGGGGCAGTTAAGTATTTTGTTTTTGCAACGTGACTATTTTGTTGTTATGGTTGCACCAAACGTTAATGAATTTCTTGGCGTAACTGAATGTTTGCATAGTTGTACGTTTATTAGGGTTTCGGTATTTATCAGATTATAGTCAGTGATTGATCGAAATTCGAATCAAAAACCTTTTTGTCCGAAGTCAATGTGTTGGCGATAACGGCTAAAGTGATTATTAATAGATTGGTAATCATCTAACGTTATAAGAAAATACAAACATGACAGTAGTAGGGGCACACGGGCCTTACTTCGCCTTTGATTTATCGGACTATCGATTTTATATCAAATTGATTAGATTTATTCATAATCCGATCAAAAATATTTGTGAATCCGCTAACCTTAATCCGATAAAATGTGATCAAATAAATTTGATCAAAGTTTTTCCATCAACTTGTTTGATAAAATTTCTTTGATAAGATTTTTTGTATAGTTTGGTGTAAGAGTGTGCTAAGGCACTTTATTTTTTTGGGGGTGGGGAGCGGCTTTGGTAGATGTTAACCATCGGAGCCCTGGCATATGAGGTGGGCTTGTGTTGGGGAAGGGGTATAAATAAATTATTATTAAATACGTAATGAATGAAACTAAAAGAGACGTGAATACGATTTCATGTATGATAGTAATAAAATTTACATAAAGTACTCATCGAATCGCAAATACAAATTTCACACTAACCCCAGCTGTCCTCGTTTTATTAATAAATAAAAAAATCAAGTAACGAGTTATAGCTATCAATATATAAATTACATTACTTGACACAAAAACGAATTGAAAACATGTAGGAATAAATAAATGAAACCGTACAAGCAGCTCTCCCAAAACACTGTCCGTCCGGCTGTGAGGTTGATGAAGCGATGACTGCAATGTATGATGTGCGCCGACGTATAATCTGTTAGACACGTCTACTTCAAGCACCAGTTGGTAGGCGACTGAGTTCTAGATATGCGAAAATTTCGCCGAAATAAAAAGGTAATGGAATAACAATTAAACAAAAAGAGAGGTGAATATGATTTTCGTCCAAATACAAAACGACTGTTTCCAAATAATAAAATGAAAAAGGTTTTAAAGGTTCCACACGACAAAAGTATAAGGAATGGACCAGAAAATGAATATATTTCAAACAGCAGAATGAACGAACACAACTTCCTGGTGTCATAAATAAATTAAGTTTTAACTCACTAAACGAATTATAGAACCTATTTCCACATAAAAATTAAAACTGGCTTACCGCCCACAGCAATCCTGTTATCCTAAAGATGGAAGCACTTGTATGCAAACAAAGTGATATAAAATAAATAGATTTTAACCAAAGGCAGAAAGGAATCCCTACCAAGTTACTATTAACGACGCCTAATTTAAGAAGCGAAACGCACAGGCAACTTTTCACAATAATAGCACGGGAAAACAAAGACTGAAAAAACTTACCCCATTTTTAACACTACTTTCATTTAATTTTTCCTTTCAAAACGTATACAGATGTTAACGTTTGTAAAAAGTAAGTGTGTGTTTTAGCAGCAAACATCAGCGTGTTTATTCCTAGCCGAAGTAGTAAAATGTTTTTAAGTATAGAGGTGTAGTGAAAATTGTTTGTTACAAGTAAAAGTCGATTCACTCCGCCACTCGCTGTTGTAGAGCTAACAGGTCAGCTGGAAACATTATTGTAGCTGTGCTGCGCCGATAGGAGCTCGTATACCTGGCTCTCATAAGGAATTTTATCAGACCACTTCCCCCTTTCCCAACCCCCTTTCCTGTCTGAGCATTGTGTTACAACTTGAGGCAGGTTGACATGATTTTCTCGATGTTTTACAAGTCTCCTCGTTTCGTTTCATTCATTCATTCATTTTGGTGTACGATTTCTCCAACAATTTTAATTATATTTCCCCAATTCTTAAATTTCTTCAATGTTGTCAGAACAAATTTATTTGATGGAATTCTTGGTTTTCAAAAATTCAGAGTTTAATGTATAAACATGTTTATCCCTCACGAAGAAGGAAGCGGACTGCGAACTGTCTTTAAGCGAGAAAGTTGTATTTCTTGTGAAAGGCAGCAGGCACCCGGCTACCTGAGGTTGAATTTCTATTGAAGCTCCAAACCCGAACAGCTTACCATCACTGCTACTGACCCAGTCTTTTCATATTTACAAAAAAAAATACTTTCAAATTTCGCTGCAGGAATATAAAATGTTTTTAAACCATTCACATTTTTTTAAAACCTGAAATATAAGAATTTATGTGTAGTACTGCATCTTTAGCCCCAAGCAATCGTTCACAAAATAGTAACATGAGGATTTAAAACTTATTAAATAACAAAACACATTACTTATTTTTAACATAGAAATTTTTTTTATTCAAACTTTTATCAAAAATCATCCTTAAAAACTATATACTTACAGATGTTCATAAAAGATTACAACAACTTATTCATTACATGACAACAATCATTTTCAAAAACTATACGTTTACAACAATCATTTTAAGAAAAAGGTCATATTTTACAAACATTTTGAAACACTTTATGAGCAAAAACATATTAATATTTACATCAAAAATTAAGAACTATATACAACAAACATTTTAAGAACTGAAAGACAATTTCCAACAAATTCTGATATTTTACAACAAATAGATGAATCATAAAGAAAAAACATTAATAACAATCTTCTTCTAAACTACAATTTTGATCATTTTGGTGAACATCTCTGAAATATATACATTATCGACACAATGGTGGTGTGTTCGTTAAGATGCACAATGAAGGTGTTCTTTTAATGATGGTGTCACAGCCGAGAAATTTTGCAGACATACACACATGCCAATGACAGCTGAAAAACACACACACAGCTTCTAGATTTCAAACAATGTTAAATCACACTGTGGATAGTAGTATACGATGGTGATGTAATTATTTTCTTCTTCTTTGAAAAGTGGCAAGGGAAATTGGGTCGAAGACATTTGTGTGAAGAGAGTTGATACTGAAGTTAGCTGACATCATGCCTTGCAGTTAGGCAAACAGACAGAAGTGTTGATGTTTATGCAAGAGGTGTTCCAAATAGTCGTAGATAGCTGTAGTCAGTTGTATACTGCTGTGATGATGCCTGTGGAATAGGAGGTGTTTCTGCAAGTGGTGGTGGCAGATGATCATCATTGGTGGTGTGGTGCTGGCAGTTGTGGTTTCGTAGGTGGGAGGGTTGTATATTTACTATGGTGTTGATACTATTGATGTAAAAAAATTAAAAAAAAATTATTTTGGGATTTTCTAGTGCCCCCAAAGTAATGTCGATACTCCATCTGCCTGATTATGGAGCATATTGTTAGAGCTTATCGTCCATACTTGACAAAACTACATTGGATACGCATTTGGCGTAGACTTCGTGAGCATGCTAACAGAACTGATTTTGGGTCTCCAAAACCCTTGTGCAATGTTCGAGGCAATCTCGATAATCCTCGTACCTGAGTGATTGCAACACATCAGGTATAATACCCTTCGCCTTACATATGCATTGTTCATTTGCAACAACATATGCATTAAAGCTTGGACGTAAACCCACAAAGTTTGTAATGATGCGACCAGCACCTTCATCTTTCATCACCTGGTACGGCCTTTGTTCTCGTGGGAGAATCCTTGGGCGTTATCGAGTGCGAGTTATATGTATCAAACCGTGCCTTTAAATCTAGGGTAATTACTTTATAGATGTCATCACAAGCAACAGAATAGACCAAGGAATCGATATCACAATCGAGTATGCGCATGGCTGGCGGAGGAAATTCGGTACATGTGCACTGATAATGACATTCGTATTGGGTCAATTTTGAAAGATCAAGATTGGCAACACCAGTTTACAAAGGATTGTTGAACGCAACAAAACTCTTTGATATCTCGATAAGGACCAAGTTTTCGTCGTTTATCTGACTTGCCTTATCAGCTCTGCAGCCCCATAGATCATGTCATACCTCGAAATGACTCTTGTGCTCCTTTCCCGGCTGACATTCTGCAAAGTTTTTCCAAAAACGGAATTATTCATTAACTTGAAAAACGATTTCTCGAATTCGTCTGCAGCATGAGCATGTTTCTCAATAATAAATTCAATGTACAGCTCCATTCATGCATCCTGCTCAAAGTACAGAATGCGATGAACAGAGTCGAGTTTGGCCCCATACATCAAATAGTGCTTCAGTGTTTCCCTGTGATTAACATATTTCTTCTGTGGAACTAGTGTCAAAAGTTTTTCATGCAAACCGTTCGGAGGTATCTCATTTTCTGGGGCCAAACGCAGATCAGATAGTACATCATGACACTCGTCTGGAAAATACAGATCCACTTCCACGAAAAAACAAGTGTCACCATCCTTCACTGTGTTTGCAAAATCCCATGATGAAAACATGTCAGCCTTAATCCACTCAATATTGCCGATCGGAAGCTTGGATCGCATTGTGTGACTGTACAGCCAATTCATGTCGAAATAGCATATATATTTCGATGCCACACCCATGTAAATATTATTGTTTTCCGCACGCCTTCTGGAAACCTGGGTAATGCCGCCCCTAACCCCATGTTCTACAAAAATATATATGTCTGGGTAACTCAACAACTCTAGCCGCGCACATGTAATTTATAATAAAGCATCCAATGAAACAGGGGGAGCTGTGGCATCATGGCGGGGTCAAGATCGTAATGAGCCAAACATACGGTCCTGAAATTGTTAAAAATATCAGCCAGCAAACAAGTGTCCACATATAAGTAGTGAATGGTATACTGCAACAAGTTTACACAGTTGAACACATCACATGAGGTTTGGGCATGAGTGTAATCTTCATTCCTAATGCATTCACCCCACATCACGTTATGAAATGCATCCTTTGGTGGGAGTGATGTGCATATGAGACTGTCTGACGACTTAATAAAGTCATAAGGAAAAATTCCCTTCCATTTTGCCAATTTAAATTGGGTATTGTCTGGAAACATTGAGCGGGCGATACTCAGTTGTGCAGGTTGCAAATTACCTTCCAAAGTTTCCAAAGAGGCGCTCATAAATTTAAATAAGTCAATAAAATGTGATTTGAAATATTGTGCCTTTCCATTGAAATCAATCTCATTAGGATTTTGTGTCGTAATACATTTGTATTTCTCTAGGGTCATTCCAATCACTTGAATTTTACAGGATTTTCAATTACCATAAATCCATCGGGTAGTGTTATGTGATGTTCAGCCAAAGGTTTTTTGAGAAAGTGAGCATCATAATTTTGCAGGTTGAGAAAAACCAACAAGTTGTCTCTTGGGCAGTATGAAAAGTTGCATATATTATGTGCACAACCTCTGATTTCGCCCATCAGATGGACATGTTCGTCCACAATATCGCTTTTACCGAGCTTTTCTTTACATTTGTGACAACATGTTTGAGCCGTCAGCCTAGTTTCATCAGCAGGGGTATTTGGCTTCATTGGAACAATCATACTGTAAATTCCTGCAACCCACTTTGTAAGTTCAACTAATTTATCTATACTAATTGGTAGATACAATCAGCATCCACAAACTCAAAATAGTTACATAAACTTGGATTGTATGAACAAACTAACAAAATTCTACAAGCATATGGAACTAGATGGTTGATGGTAGTTGTATTACTGTTTCATCATTAGGCAAGCAAGTGGACATGGGTTTCAGGCAAACTTTCAAAGTCGCAATATGCAACGAAACCCAAACTCAGCTGTTTGCTGTAATCTTTAGATTCCAAGTACTTGTCATTCCCAGTTAGGAAAGTACTGGAAACAGCATTTTGTTGCTGGCAAAGAATAGTGTGACTGTGAGTTTCTCCTCAGTTCTAATATTCTGAACACAACACTTACAAACAAATTTCCTGTTTTTCTCCTTACTCAGCTGACTACCATCCAGCTTTGACAAATTTCTAATACAGACAAAATTCAAATGAATGGCATTTCCACTAGTGCGAATAGCCCAAATATTTACATGTTTCTCATGACATACAGGAGAAATACACATGTATATGATAACCCCACCCTTTTTGCAAGTTTTGTCAATTATATTCCTATCTTTGTCCACCACACAATAGACCTTGATAGAAACAGAATTGTTCTACTCAAACATACGAATATCCTGTATGACTGCAGGTGCCAACAGACCTTCAGTATTAAAAACCTCACAATGTTTTGGATATGAACTAATCCTGTGGGCATTTTGTGTGGCAGGATACAAAGATGCTATGACGGCATAGTGGAAACACATTCACTCCGGGCAGTGTACATCGACACAAGCCTTCCTATCAGCAATAAACTTTGGTAGTTTATTGTGTGCAGCACCGACAGTGAACAGCCTGTATTGAGATACATAGAATCCATGTACGACATCAGTTGCAAACTCCAGCTATAACCATGTGCACTAAACTCCTCAAGTCTGTTATTAAGACACGATACTATGCTGTAATCATAGATTATACCCACATCAGATGAGTGTAGGACAGGGAGGGATTTGCTCTGAGAATAAAAAGTTTGTGTACCGCCTTCCTCCGCCATGAGGATTTTAACCCGCTATGGTAACTGAAATTCTAACAGGCCGGGTTGATGCCAATACTAAATTTAATTAAGGGGCCTTATACCTCGAGAAAAAACAAGAAAATCCACATCACTCTAAAGACTATTGTTAACTATCTGCACATCAGTTAGCCTGCCCGCGAACATCATAGGCAATAGCTCATGTCAGCTCTAGCAATGGCTCCACTGAGGATGGAGAATAGGAAAACAAATTATTTTCTGGCTCCCTAGACAAAATATCTCTAAATGATTCGAAAGTAGGCTGTGAGACAGACGAAACACTATCCGAATCACACAAATTTTCCATGTCATGTAGAAACAAATTGTCTAGTAAGAGATCAACCTTTTTATGTTTGGGGGAAGCAGACGCGATTTGATCCGCTGCAGTCGATGGCCTATCGATGAGCGAGTCCATGCTCGAATTACTTAAATACAAGTCATCCAGCAAAAGATCGAAACGTTTCCGCTTGGGCGAAAAGACAATGACTTGACAGCTTTTGCTGGGCTCTCTTTCCATCTGCGATTGATTCAGAATCTGAATCGTTTACGTAAAGATCTTCCAACTAACTATCAATACATAGTCGCTTACATTCACTCATTTTGACACCTAACTAATGTTTCATTTTGTTTCCCCAGTACAATAGTTTCAACACCACAGTAAATAAGTGTAAACTGCTGCATTGTATGAAAAAAGAAAAAAATACTTTACTCATGTACCATGATGTATCTGTAAACAAAATATTTGTTAGTAAAATTATGAGAGTGCAAAAGTATGTGTTTGGATAGCCTTGGGCTGCCACATTATTCAACAATGCGACGTGTTTACAAAAGATACTTGGGACGAGGGTAGAGACAGCTATCGAAAGTCAGGTTACAAGATCTGAGGGCGTGGGGGAGCAGTGCGACACAATAGGGAGCAGATGAGAGCTGTGTATGGTGGAGCGAAACGTGAGACTGGAACGTGTTTGAGAGAATCGCTGCTTCCCGCAGCAAGTACTAGCGTCTAGTCCCGCTCCCTTCCCCTGCCCTCGAACTTCCCTGCTGTGGCCCACTGAGCATGCACTGCATTTGCGTGCTCAGTACAGCCAGCAGGAGGTTCTCCACTTCCCCTCAAACCCCTGCCCACCACTGGCTCTAGTCCACTCTACAGCGGACTGCATCTCTGTAATTAGCAGTAAACACCATCCTTTGTGACCCGCCTAGCTTGTCTTTCCCAGCTACATGTTTTGTAAGAAGCGAGCAGACTGCATTTACAACACAATATTGTAATGAAATTTAAGCTTCCACCATTGCATTAATTTCTAAGCACTTTGCCAAACACAATATGTTTAAGAGAAAACTTTTTCATTTTACAAAGAAAATATTTTCGAAAGCGATGTAAAATTACTTTACAAGATTAAAAGCCAACTTACTTGTTACCGTTAAAACATATAAAAAAGATTATTTACTAACAATTTTTGTTTAGAAACTTTTAGCAAAGGGGAATACTATTTTGCACTATTACATAATAATTAATTATTTAAAACAACTCTACTACTACTAATAAAGAAATACTTACATTTTAGAATTTTTGAAAATTCAAACATTTTATACTTTCACAACTAAATAAGCAAATAACATACAAACTATTTAATACTATGTAGAACAACTCTCATTCTAAATTTAATACAAAATTATATGCACAAGCTACCCTGTCACACATCAAAACATTACATTTGCTAGAGTTACTCAAGGTCCAATCATCCATCAAATCACACATCCTTCTCCAAACAACAACATTCTGAGCAGAGAGTAGGGCAGGGCTATGTACCCTCCGAATACACTAGGTGCATCTGGCTCAGTTCCCTCTTTTGATTTTCTCGTTCCCTAATTCACACATCAGTCATAACCAAAACCCACCCTTGACTATTCTAAAACTATTTAAAACTAAGAAAATAAACAGTTATTGTATACATAAAACAAAGAAATGAATAAAAACATAATTAAAAACCCATCAATTTCATTCACATTGTAAAGAATTGATACAATTTGCTAGGAAAGTGTAATAAATTTCATTAAAATTGTAAAAAGTTCAAAGATTTACTAAGAAAGTTTTATGATTTTCATTCAAGTTTTAAAATGTTTACAACAAATATATCAGATGTTGAACAATTGTGTAAAACATGTAAAAATGAAACAAAATAAAAAAAATCCAAAATATTATTTATACTAATTTTAAAAAAATCTAAATAATTTTGTAAACTTATTTACTTACATAAAGTCTAGTAGCGAACCTGATAGGCTTCGAAGGAGGATCGAACCCAGGTCAGGCAGGTTGATCGCTACCCACCTCAGGCAATTGAGCACTGGGGTGCCTACTCCACCAGGTATGCAGCCAGTCGTATTCGCAAGCGAGGTCCAGGGTGCCTGCTCCGGCAGGCGTATGGTAGGTTAGGCTAGGCGTAAGCTCAGATCCCTTTACCATAGCGGAAGATGCAGGCAGAGGCTAGGAAGTGGCGAGCGAGCGACCTGGTCCCCGAACAAATCAACCCCAGCAGCAGCTCCGATCAGCGTGCGGACGGTAGAACTGGTTCAGAAGCTTGACGGTATACTCGCGCACTGGAGGGGAGATGTTTACCCTGTGAAGACAGAACAGCAAATGAAGAGCTTTGGGTAAGATGTCCTATTTATAGGCCAGACACCCTCCATTGTCGTAAAATGTTATATGTCGGTATTCGCTTCAAATCTACATCAAACGAAATAATAATGTATTTGAAACATTTTAAAGTAAATTTTAACCAAATTTAACACATATTAAAAGGATTATTACACGATTTAACACATTTTCTGAATTTTAGTGTGTATATATGGAATTGAATGTGGAATATGTGTATTTTTTTCAGTTTTAAGCAAATAATATTATTATTATTTACCCATTTCATTCATTATTTTGTAGAAAAAATTTTTTCAATATGAGAGGTTTGCAACCAGAATGTTATACTATGGTTCATCACCTATGGTTTTGTGTAGACGAACGAACGAATATCAAGCTGTTGTATTTATGTTCAAGTATTTAATTGTAATTTTATATTTAATTGGTTAAAAGTTTATGTAACAGTATTACGTTCATTAATCCTTTATGTAACTTTTAATATGCTTAACGATTACTGACTTACAAACAGGTCTTAGCCAGGATTCGAACCCAGAGACTAAATTACAATTACCATTCCTTGAATGGGATTCGAAACCAGAAGCTATATATTAGATTAAAATCAACCATGCCTTACCTGGGATTCGAACCCAGAGCTTTCTAACATAATTTAATTATTCTATGGAGGCAGGCGAAAGAATAAACTCTTTTTTGTGTATTATAGTGTGAAGAATATCCTTGTAAAATAATACATTTTCCAACTGAAATCTTTGCCAGGAGACAGTTTCAAATATCTTTAGTTGATTTTAACCAGTATTTTGGTAAACTAATAGTTTTGTTTCTTACAATTTTTTTTCCTACAGCTTTTTCATTACAACACTCATTTTATAGAAACCAAACATCTTTTAACTCGTTTCAACATTTTATTTATCAATATTATTTCTTTTTACACTCTTAAGGAAACAATTCCTTTTACAGATGTTAAGGGATTTTATAAATCAAAGTAAAAATTCATTTTACAACATATTCTATTGACAAATTATTTTCAAAATATATACAAATACAGTTTGTTACACAAATGATCAAATCATTTCGACATAACTAAGTACAGGTTGTTCTAAAAAAGAGCACATAATAGAAAATTATTTAATAAATATACACACACGCCATCAAATAAGCAGATATGGGTAGCTCCAAAAATGTATGTATACCATTTTAACATTTGCAAGTACAGGTTCTTCCAAAACCTAGCAGATAATCGACAATTGTTCCAAAACACACACCAATAAGTACAGGATGTTACAAACATATATACACACAATTTTAAATTTATCCAAATCATAGAACTGGTGAGTATAGGATGTTACACAAATTTAAGTACATTTTACTACGGGGTGTTTAAAAAAACACTAACATTTTAAAGACAAGCATTAAGCTATTAGCAAATTCTGTAAACAATGTTTTCATGCATTTTCCTAATATTGGATCCAGACCCCCTTTTTGAACTCTACTTTCAAGGAGAGAGTGTTTCTTATGCCCTGGCTTTAACCTGTTTGTTTGAACACAAACATCTTTACATTCGGGTGATTGTAAAACAGTACTTTCAATTGAGTTGGGATAAGATTCTACATAATGCGAGTGCACATCTTGAATACTAGATAGAAGGGAGTTGTTGTAGTCGTGTAAAACACAGGACATTTCATTCTATCACTGCATTGAATTAGTTCATGACTCTTTTCATTACTTAGTGGAAAATAAATCACTTTAAAATGGAAGATAGTGTGGCAAGTTCCCATAAACTCATGGAGAATCCCACTACACTATAGTGCATAAGTAATATTAGAATTTCCTGTTTTGACACTGACATAACGGTTTCCAGGATGAATATACATCATGTTACTCGTCTGCTATCCAACACTCGACTGAGAATAATTAGTAAGGAAGAATGTGTATGAATGTATATATGTATATATATATATATATATATATATATATATATATATATATATATATATATAATCATCCTCTATCCTTGCATGTTAAAACATATTTGAAGGGTAAATTTTATTTTTGTTAATTTTATTTCTTGATGTATGTAATATTTTGATCAAACACACCCAGTACAAGGCATGTAACTAAACTTTTTGCATTAATGATATCAAATATAAATATCATTGTCACATCCTTCAAAATACTGATAGGGCAAAATATTGTCTGTATTATAAATAAGATGTGCCAAACATTGGTTTTCCTCACAAAATGTCATTACAATGTGGCCATCCTTTAGCTTATGCTTTCTGTCTACTCTGTGCAGTCTGCACTGGTTTACAAGACATTTCGAACTGTTACAATTAGTTAAACTGGAATCAAAACTACTTGGCTTATTAAGTGATATCAAAGAGTCAGGCCAGTATGTATACTTGAAATGAATTTCTGACACACATTTCCTTAAAAGTGACATGTGGATATGGCAATCCATAAGTTACAGAATACAAACCCTTTTAAGTAAACCGATACTTACAAATTGGCGAGAACATTATTCAGAATTAGCCACTTCACTAACATATATGTTACACATTGACAGGAAAACTATATCTCCTTGTTCGAAAATAAAGTTGTCGATATGTTCTTCCAACAGATGGCGATTCCCTGGTGAGGTCTGGTGAGTTGGTAGGTGATTACTCCATTTCCACGCTCCTCTTTAAGCTCTTTGGTAAGGCTGGCTATCATCAAGTCTTCTTGTGTAGATGGCAGTGTCGGGGCAGAGATATCTCACAGCACAATCGTTGGATGCTATTCCTTCACCAAAGCGAATGCCGAGGCTGTTATTGAAAGTTTCGCAACAATGTTCTATATTGTTGTATACTTGAACTTGTAAAATACTGTCATACAGTTTAAAGAAAGCTCTACTGTATCCTATTTTCAGAATCTTGTATATATCTTTAGGCTTGAAGATGCTACCCATGAGTGGCGATTTAATACTAAAAGGTCTCCTTTATATAATTGGGGTTGATGTCATTTAAGTGTTCTTGCTTAACCAAACTTTACAGTTCCACATGCCACACAGAATAGTTAATTCTTGGTTTCCTATGTATGTAAAATGTTTCTTGTTGTTACATTGTTCACTCCATACTGTAGGAATAGAACAACTACATTCCTTCTGCATGACATATTTTATTTATTTGAATGACATACATTTTGTGATGTGTACATTTTCAGCTTCAAATGCTGGTTGACTCTCACTGCAAGGTAGCTTACTGTCAGGATGCAAATTATGCAAAGGACAAAATCTTCGCCCAAAACAAATGTCGAAAACTCTTTAAAGTATAATCAGCACTGATTAACAAAAAATGTCTATGTTCTTCTCCATTGCACATCTGAATCTGTAGCGGACTATGGTCTTCTTTAATTCGAAACCACACTCGCTGGTAACCTGAAGTAGCACTAGCATAAAGAAGTGATAAGTCGAATCTCTCCATCATAGCTGAAGCTCTGGTGTATTGTTCTTTCTTTTTATAGTTAGATTTTCTTCCAGTTTGAGGTAATATTACTTATTCAATGACATCTTGGTTAAATTGAATTTACAGACACAAAAATAGATATCCTGAACTTCGCAGTCCCACATTCCACAAGGCGACATTTTAATTCAATTACTTCCTTTCATTTGTGTGATGTGTTGTTTGTTATTACATGTTTCAGTTAGCAAAGTAGGGCTGTTGTAGAACACTCTACTTAATTTATATGTTATTTGTTTAGATTCTGGTTCCCTGGTTATATCTTCACTTGCATTTTAAAACATAGATCCCCAGAAGAACAAGACAGGTCGGTGTCGGGTCGCATATTAAAAACCGAACAACCATCTTGCTCATTACACAAAACTCATTCTTTATGTGTATTTCCTGCGAAATTTTGTGTAAACTTCCAGTGTTCATCTCCATTGCACATCTGGAATTGGAAGTACATGTTGTTTAGAGACTTGAACCATACTTTTTTGTAGCCTGGAGTAACACTCCCGTACATCTGCTCTGGGTTGAATTTGTCAATTTTCAAAGTCTTACGCAGGTATAAACGTGTAACAAACCATTTTTTTTCGAAATTATTATCTCTACATGTAGGTAGGATGTTTATATAAAATTTCTAATAAAGTTTTGCTTTTGCAATTGCGAACAGAATATTTTTTTTCTCACAGTGATTAGTGTTATAACATTTTACTATTGAATTAATACCTGAACAGTCATGACATACTCTGATATTTATAACTTCTGCATTGGTTAAACTTTTTTTTTAAATTTCCTTCTGCATTTTTCCAAGTACGTATACTGGATAATCTTTGTGGAGCCATTCACATATTGGAAATGCTCTGCGGAAGCTATAGCACCAGAATCCCATTTTAGATAATGGATCTTGTAAGTATGTTGCAGAAACATCATTTTAACTTCAGGTTTTAAAGTATTCCAAGGTCTGGGAGATTGTATTAAATATCTGTTCTTTCCTTATAATTAACTTCAGTTTAAATATTAACACCCTTTTTCCTAGTACATAATATAAAAGTGTGACAGCATGAACATAATATTGTTCAACGGAAACAAGTACTCTTCAAGTAAATTTATTTTGTCCCCTGTAACTACATAATTCTTTTAGTACTTTGTAAATCTCCCCTGTGTCTCCAATCCTAGCTGTCTTAGCCGATACAAGATGTATCTTTAATCGCCCTAATGTTTGTGAGGTTGTTGCATGCAGATAAAATTACTGACAGATTATATTATTCTCTTTTTCTAAGAGAATGGAAATTAAAGTGATCTGTTGGGAGGGAGAGAATCATTGATAGTCTCTTTTAGACTGGAAATTTCAATATTTCTCCTCTCTGGGGAGACACTTTGTTGTTGTACATATTAAATTAATTTAGGTGTGTCTCGGTATGGTTAATTATATTCTGGTTGGGTACAAACGAGATTTCTTACAGAGAATTGGCATAGGGGAAATTTCCCCATCTAAGTGCGCAGTGCTCGAAAGAGGCCTCTTTTAATTAAAACGTTAAGCTACATGAATAATAAAGGAGGAGGGAATTACTTAGTTGTGAAGTCATTTTATATTTGATTTACGATTATATAATTATCCTGTGTTTTAATGTAGACAATAGAGAAGATGTGGCATGCACGTGTCACTAGCGCTTACCTAGTGGTGAAAATTTTGGGTTGCCAATCTTTTAACATTGATCTTCCCAACATCAGGAGAAGTAACTTTAGTCTCGGCTACATTTCGCGATGTCGCTTGTGACGCCTCACACATAATTTATGTCTTTTCCGGACAGAGTTGCTTAAAAATTTACTGCTTATCATCATGCGAGAAAAATTGCACTTCTCTACCTGCCCGAATTTTGCGAAGAGGATGTGATTTTAACACAGCAGGCTACCACATTCGACATCGTCATCACTGGCGTGGACTTCAGCAGCAGTTTGAAGTATCAACTTTCCACTAGCTCTCTCCCTGCGTATTTGTTGGGCGCGATGCAGCTGAACACTGGTGAGTGCATACTAGCTGCGCTTCGAGGAACTATTGATTATGTTTCACACTCAGCTATCCAATAGGCTGGGCGCATGGGTTTCCATGCACTTGTGACATCACATCCTACCTCATGCGTGAATGTCGGAAGTATTGTGATTTGTGATCACGTGTGCATCCCATACATGGACATGTTGTGCTTTCAAACCACTGGATTGGACAGCACTAAAGTCACCCCTATAAGTGGTAATGCTTATCTTCAACGAACTTTTCTTTAAAAGGACAAGTGTATTTTTATTGGCTAGTGGTATTTGCACACCCTTCCCAGAGGAATTGCCTTGTGTTTTGTATTTAAGGTGGGTGCAATCTCTGCTCGAGGTCAGATTGCCACTGCCCCAGACGGAGATCACCCAACCAGCTAGTTAAGTAATGTTCCACAAATAAACAAACTTTCTGCACAGCTCTTATGCATCATAAGAGGCAGGCACAATTGGTGTCTGAGTAGGATACAAGCGCCAGGTTGGCAAGAAAACTTTTAAAATGCTAAAATGTTGAGAATATTTAATATCATGCAAGTTATACTTGGCAGGAATTTTAAATTAATCTTTTAAAATTTTTTCTAGTCATCCGCCAAGTACAGTATTGTTTTAAATGGGAACGTTTGTGTTTTCCCAGAAGTCTGCATGGCAGTTAAAATCTAATCTAGCTATAAATTTTAAAGATACAGTGTTTGCTGGAATTTTGTAATTAATAAATATGGAGGCATCATTTTGTTGGCCTCGTGAAGACCACATTAAGCCATGAATCAATATTTTGAAAGATTTCGAAAATAACTAAACAAAACAAAACCAAAACAATTTGGTGGTTTATTGTTAGCCAACCTAATGTACACACACACACATATATATACATAGATTTTTGTGTGTAATCTATGATCACTGTTTCTAGAGAAAGAACATATATATGTGTATATGTATATATATATGATTTGATTTGATTTGATTGTAAAGAGTTTGCTTCCGCCCTTTCTGTGTTGGTGGAACATTATGCTAGGTCAGCAGTATAATCAAATGTTCTCAAAAATAAAATAATGTCAATACATTGCGCACTGCTGTAGGTACGGAGAATCGCCTAAACGGACGGGTTGCTTTTTATGTTTACTGCAAATCTTCTCCAGTTAATTATCATGGAGGCTTATAGGCCCATATATTTATGTATATATTGTGGTCAGAGTAAAACTGAAATCTAGAAATTTTCCTTGAATTTATACCTCATTGTACTTTTGCAAACTATTTCATTTTTTATGTATGTTTAAAATCATTATTTTGGTACTGAAATATGTTTGTGCTTTAAAATAATTATTGCTAGCCGAATTACTTACAAACCAGTATGGAAAACAAATGAACGAAAATAATCAAAGAAATACTCTTGAAACTACTCATGAATTTTACTGGCTGTAAATTAACAGTAATTATTAAACACAATGTTTATTTCAGGTTTCAAAATTTTTGCTGTTTCAACGAGGGTTTTTTTATTATTCCTTTTGGGAGTTTTTGGTCTGCGGACTTTTGTCCACCTTGCCACGTACTTTGGGGTAAAGGGCGTTGCATGCTTTCAAACAAAAAACACTTTGTGCTCTTTGAATGGCAGAACCGTGCTGAAAGAGCGCAAGTAGATGTAAATTAATAAGAGATTATTTTTTGTGTTTTTGTTGAGTCCATTAATATTAATTTTCCAGCAATTTTCAGGCTATTAAACACTATATAAAAACAAATATGTAGCGATGTGGCCCGATGCAAAAATGCACAAAGTGTTCATTGTTTGAAAGTGATAAAATTGACGGTAGCCGAGAAACGCCTAAAATCGAATATAGGTTATTCACGATAATGAGCACTTTTCGAAGCCCTGCTTAAGATCTACTTGTATGCACCTTGTGTATTCTTCTACCTTATGTGAGATTAACACTGTCATGGGCCTCATCACTTTATTCATGCGTCGGTCAAGTGAAACTGTGAAATTAGTAGAAAAATTAATATTTTATAAACATTCTCATTTTTACACTTTTCTGCATTAAATAAAACAGAAATCTAAAGAAATAATTAAATTTATCAGATATGGTTCTGTAAGACATTTTATTCGACGTTAAGGTAAGGAACTACTTCCCATCCATAATTACCAACTTTACTGAGCACATGCACTCAGTTCGCCCGTTAAAATATACACAGGTAGGGACAGTGACTTTTTTCTAAGGTTGATTTCAAAATTGCTCACTTTATCGTGAACATCTTTTAACAAGTAACGTTTCCTTTCCTTTCACTCAGCGTGTCCCGCACAGGGCATCCACATCAAGGTTGTTTGATACCAAAAAACGTATAATTGTATATGTGTACCAAACATTGTAATAACAAATACTAAGTTGTACGGATGAAAATGTTTTACAAAGTAAACCAATGCCGTGGACTACTGCGTAACACATAATTATGAAATCACCAAGTAACGATCCCTATATTTAATAAAAATTATAATATGCGAAATTTCTTCATATTTAACTTTTTTTTCACGTTATATGGTTTTTTATTTGGTGACTACAAATGTGTCACACAGTAGCCAATGGCATTAGTTTACTTTGCAAAATTTTTTCATCTGTAAAACTTACACCCTAAGACATTATTCGTAAATTTACCATACCAATGTATACGCTTAGCGAGAACGCGGGAATGGTAAATTTTTCCCCCTACACATTCATTATATCGTTCCTACATTTTCTCAGCGATCAGTCAAATGCGTAAGGATGTTCCCGACTTTGTATAGTATCGACGCTAAACATTCGTCTGTTTGAACCTTTATGTGTGGTATTATTTCTATTCAGTGTGTGGGTTAAAAACTTTCCATTACAGTTTATAAAGTATGCAATACATTTTTTTTACAGTGTAGTTAATAATTTTTATCACGGCCACAGAAAAACAGAGAAATTTTGTGTTTGACACCACTTTGTTCAAAAAATGCAGAGTTCAACATGTTTTATACAAATAATATGTTATCACATAAAATGCGTACGAGTTGAACAATGTTTGGTCTACAAATATAAAATTATTGATTTTTAAGTTAAACGAGATAGATAATCGTATCAGGAAAAGCATAACTGCTCTCAAAGAAACAAAATATTATTTTACTACGAGCACGGTTTTAAGAAGTACATAATTAAAAAAAAATAATTAGCGAAGTAGGCGTAAATATATAAACCACGTCAGAACGAACGATCTCAGTGCCGAGGACACAAACTCCTGGAAATGCAAACACGCACACGCCTTTGTCGTTTTGTCCCTGCAACTGCAACAAAGAAACGTGGCTGTGGTAAATTTGCAATTGGGTGGGTTTTATTTCTTCCACTAGCTAAATTTACGTCACTACAATCGTTCTACCGAATTCGTTCGGTCGGTATTAATTTCTTGTTGCGAAGCGTCGTAATTAATTTACATGTTATCGGGACACTTCCCTACTCTCTCCCCCCCCCCCATATTTTTTACAAATCAACCCTTCTATTCATTCCCTGGAGATTTGTGATTTTAAAACAAAAAAAAGTTTGCGAATACTCGCACAGAATGGTTCCACTTAAAAATACTTTTGTAGGTGATACACGTTCACGATACTGATTTTTCTGTGTTGAGTTCGTAAATTTCTCTGACGGATGCGATCTAAACAATTTTTAGCAAAGGTTTTTTTTTGTTTGCCACTCTGTGATCCGAGTATAATGTGCGGTTTAATTAATTCTGGGTAAGTAGCTGTTTTTATCATACATGTGACGTAAATGACTAGATCGCGGGATTACGATCAGTGTTTTGACACAATTAGCTCCAATTCATATTCGTTTTTCAAATAAGAAATTTTTAACTTTTATTAGCAAAGGAACTTAAGTTCATTGAAACCTGTTTTAATATATTATGTACGGATCGAATTTTAAAAATGCAACATCATGAAAAAAAAATTACTTTATTATAAGCAACATTAATTAAAATTAAATTTTTTTTTTCGAGATATTTTTTAATCGCTCACCTTTAAAACAAAAATTCAAAAGTGAACCCATATTGTCAGCAATGTAGATGTTAAAAATAATATTTATCTCCATTAACATATTATCCCGAGCATACTCATTCACGTCCGGAATGTTGCACGATAATTATAGGCGGTCCACGGTAAAATAAGCACTTTTGAAAGCCCTGCTTAAAATCTACTTGTATACACGTTGTATATTCCTCCGTCTTATTTACAATCTGTGTCGTAGATTACGTTTTATAACGTCAACGTAACCAGCACGCGAAAATCAACTAATGGTGTCTTACTGGAACACGCTCAGATTAAACGTTTTCGAGGTAACGGTGCGTGTGTGTTCTTAAAGCTGCGCTCACTGAAGCCTGAGAGGTATGCAGCCTGACGTGCAGTGTAACCTATCAATTAGGTTTATTTCTTTCTTTCATTTGTACGCGCGTGCAGACCTGGGACAGCCTTGTTATTAATTTGGAAAGTTTCTCGGCAGGATGCAGAGGTGAAGGGCTGCCATTCGACACTGATAACAGGGGCAAATTTGCCTGTGCAGCCTTCCACTGTGAAAGACTGTACTGCAGTACACGTTTCGTTACGAAAAGGCAAAGATATTGTTTAAAATTATGGGAAATGCTGTCTTGTTGGGTCATGCTCAGATTATCTGTTGCCGAGATAACCATATGTCTGTGTTGAAGGATGGGAACGAAATGCCTGATATGCAGCCAGTTGTTGTTTTGAATAACCGTGTTGCCAAAAGAGGACCGTGACACAAGTAAATGATGATTCAGTTCAGCAACTCCGCGATTTGCAAACATGTGAAATAGCGTTCCGTTCCGCGCATGATTACACTGGAGGACGGGAACACTTCCTGTCTGCGAATTTAGGCATGTTTGCTAAAGACGAAAGTGGAGATCGCGCGTCGTGGTAGGCAATCTTGACGCGCCTTCAACTTGTTGTGACTTTGCTGCACATGAAATAACTTAGTTTATCTAAACTCGCACGAGTACAATATACAGTCGAATTTTATACATACCCCTATAAATGAGGCCATGATAAAAAATGAATTTCCTAACCTGAAATCCAGTACTTTGCAGTTAACATTTCGCGCCAACCTGACGTCACAGTGTAAACGCATATTTGTTGTGCCTGGACACGCGCAGTCGATGAGGAAGGTTGGCCGGAAGTTAATACTTCATATTCCACCACAGGACACACGACCGAAGTATCGGAATCCGCTTTGCAGGAATTATTCCGTAGTTAATATCGTCGACATTTGCTTGCATTATAAAACGACAAACAATCTTACAAAAAGTAGGTATCACACAATAACTCGGGAACCAGGTGAATATGCCATGAGGAACAGCAAGAAATTCGAATTATTGCCGTTTTATGAAACAACCGGATGTTAAATAATCAGTGCGTCCGGTACTGGGACCAAGGCCATACGTAGACCCATTTTTCGGAGCGGGCGATAGTAAATCCAGCAGGATATTTAATAAATCCAGCAGGGTATTTTTTTCCTGGGAAGGGAAAGGAAATGGTTATATTAGAGAATCGCTAATGACTACCTATTAAGTGGGAGTCTGGGATTTTCTCCCCGGGAAATGTTTGGCTGTACACTTAAAGATCAAGTAGTAATAAAAACTTCAACATTTTAATTAACTGGCACAACATTTAAACTATCAAAATTAAAATTACAAAACATAATATTTTTAGCATTTTTTACGTTTAGGGTATTTGTGCAGTATTTTGGAAGCACACGGTAATCTCATACACTGGCTGCTGAAAATGTTAGCTTTAATATTCAGACTGGACCTTATAGATACGAACAGTCACCAGTCCATAAGGAAATGAAGTTAAAACTATAAAATTTGGTTATTTCGAAATACAAACGCGAGCCTTTGATTTAATTTTTTTTTGGCAAACCTCTCGATTACTTGGTTCACATCAATGGTTATGCCTCGATGGATATTTATAAGACATAATCCGTTTTGTTTTTTCTGACACCTCCTATTTCTTTACCACTTCTTTGTGCGTCTGGTAATCGAAAAGTATCTCTCTGGCATTACTGCACCGTTGTGGAGCGATATCATCGAAACATATAAAGTGCATAGATATAGCAGGAAAACAGATTGCTTTAAAGTCAAGTACAGTAGGACAGCACACTTTTGGGAAGGGTTGCAAGTCTTGTGTATGTTCATTATTTCAAAGCATTCGTTATAGACTTTCCTCATGCATGACCAGCGAGGCATACAAGCATACTTTCCAATCGGATATCTTACTGCGATAGCTATCCAAAAATTCGGATTCTCTTGGAAGTTGATCGCCCCGGTCAACCCCCCCCCCCCCTTCTCCAAAGGGGTCGCGGTGGCTAAGCGGTTATCCAGCTCGCCTCCCACCAAGGCGAGCCGGGTTCAGTCCCCGGCCGGGTCACCGGATTTTTGCATGTGGAAATCGTACCGGACGATGCCGTTGGTTGGCGGGTTTTCTCGGGGATATCCCGTTTCCCCCACCTCTTCATTACGGTGCCGCTCCATACTCACTTCAATCACCCCCATAGTCTCTCAAGACCTCGCTGTTAAGAGTCGCCCAAATCTCTTCACTCAACCCTACCCCCCCTTTTTCATACTTCCCATTGCCTAAGCCCATGGTTGGGACTGTGGACTGAAATAGGATGTGCACCAATGCGCCAGGCCGAGGAAACGAAACAGTTTCCATTCCGCACAGCGCGCATGATGAAGGTAACGGAATACGGCATAACGTGAAAGCTTGGCAGGACTGCATCCACGCGCAGGACTGCACGCCACGGGGATTCCCTGAGCAAGGGAGTCCCCTTTTGTCTCCCAGGAGGCAGTAGACGGCTGGGACCACGCCCATGGCGCCTTCCAAGTCAGGCGGCAAACAACTGCCGGTCGACAAGAGTACAGTCGATTCGCGGCTCCTTCGTACTTTTTGAATCGAACCTTTGAAAAAATCACCCCATGCATGACGTGTTTCGTAGTTTCCTAAATATGTCATGTATCGCAAGTGTTATAGGTTGTTCACGGTAAAATGAGCACTTTTTAAACCCTGCTTATGATCTACTTGGAGACACGTTGTGTATTATTCCGCCTGATGTAAAATTAACATTGTCATTGTCCTCGTCACTTTATTAATGCGTCGGTCAAATTAAACTGTGAAATTATTAATAAAGTAAATACCTTACAAATCTGCTCATTTCTAAACTTCGATGCTTGAAAAAAAACAGAAAGCGAAATAAATAATTTTAAGTTATCACAAATGGTTACCTAACCCTTTTCATTCGACGTTAAGGTATGGAACAACTTTCCATCCACCGTTACCAACTTTACTGGGCAAATGTCACTCGATGCGTTCATTAAAATATATGCATTCACAGGCAGTAGTTTTTTTTCAAAGGTTCATTTCTAAAGTACTCACTTTATTGTGAACAGCCTTTAACATAAAAGTGAGTGAAGAGATTTGGGAGGCTCTTAACATCAGTATCTTGAGAGCCGATGAGGGTGAAGCGTGGTGAGTATGAAGCAGCGCCGGAACGAAAGGGCGGGGGGGAACTGGAGATACCCGAGAAAACCCACCGACCAGCTGCATCGTTCGGCACGATTCCCACTTGCGAAAATTGAGGGGTGACCCGGTCGGTGATTGAACACGGTGGGAGGCGAGCAAGCTAACCGCTCAGCCACCGCGGCCCTATTAACATAAAAGTACCATATCTGTGGTTTAACGAAATTTTTAACTTACATTTATGTATAAATTATAACATTTAGTTTATAATAAATATGAGTAAAAACAGGGAGAATATAGGTGTGTTGGTAATTTTTAGTAAGAAATGGCTCTCATGGAGATTTTTTTTTTTTTAATTGAGTGCTTACGAATGCGGTGTGTCCCTTTGTTGTAGTTTTCTAGTCTCAGCTAAGCTTTTCTTTGCATGAGCGGCGTTCGAAAACGTTACTCTCCGAGTAAGCGTTTCTCTTTGGCTATCTCAAAACACACTGAGTAAATGTTTTACGCGCTCTTGGTAGTGTCCCAAAACGGCAGATTAGACACAATTGCTCTCGAGCATCTTGCCACGCACTATTTCAACGAGTAACGAAGATTAAACAGAATATGACTGGACGTTTACTAGAATCAAACATACTGAAAGGAAATGTGGACATTCTGATTATAGACACACGCGGGAAAATTTCAATTTACGAGTGATAAAATCTTTATTTTTATTTAGAAGTTGATTTTTTAAAAGTTTGCATTTTTAGACTTAAAGTTTATTAATATCGTATGGTAAGTAAAGCTGTTTATGCATATATCTAATTTTTTTTTTTGGAAAAGAAAGAACGTACGGGCTTCAGAAAAGTACCATGAAATCGTGAATGGCGTACCTATATCTTCAGGATGCAGTACTCACGCCGGCTAATACGTATAAGCTGTAACGAAATTCCGAATTTCAACATCGAACTGCTCTTCAAAATCTTTAAAATCAGGTCGACACATGATGGAGCACCGGGGCAGAAAAAAAAAACACTATGTAACGTTTGCAGGGTGATCCATTCCGACACTATAACTCTATGACAAATAACAAGGTTATAGGCTGTTCACAGTAAAATTAGCCCTTTTGAAAGCCCTGCTGAAGATCTACTTGTATGCACGTTGTGTATACTTCCGCCTTATGCAAAACTGACATTGCCGTGGGCGTCATCACTTTATTCATGTGTCGCCCAAATGCAACTGTGAAATTATTACAAAAGAAAATGTTTTGCAAATCTGCTCATTTACATACTTCGATGCATTACAAAAAATAACAGAAAATGAAAGAAATAATTTAAGTTATCACAAATGGTTACCTGACACTTTTTGTTGGACGTTAAGCTATGGAACTACTTTCCATTCATCGTTACCAACTTTACTGGGCGCATATCACTCGGTTCACCCGCTAAAATATATGCAGCTAGGTAGGGATAGTGACTTTTTTTAAAGGTTGATTTCAAATTTCTCTCTTTATCGTGAACAGCCTTTACAATAAATGTGGTCTCGTTCGATCGGGTATACGACAATGACGCATGTGTGATGCGCGGGTGGGGGACCGCGGTGGTATCTGCTGTTTTGGGCGTGTGCGGAAATTTCCGGCCAGTATATCTGGCGAACCCGATGCGCTAGCGCGCTGAATTTAGCACCGAAGAAAATACATCGTCCAGATCTGTCGATTCAAGTCATAAAAGCCAAGTATCCACCTCGCTATTTCCATTTAATTCCCATATCCCAAAGAAAATACTACCCGCTAACGCGGGCGTTTTTACGCGAGACGCAAGGCCGTGTCCGCGACACAGCCACGCCCAAGTTATTTTTTCTGTAGAGTGTGAAAACAACGTCGCTTCAACTGGGGCCAGATTCCTTGTTTACATACAGTCCATTCACGGTCACTTCAGCCTTTCACGAAGTCCTGCCAAAGTTCTACTTCCAGGATATTCCTCCGTCTCGTGCCAACTAAGCTTAACTAAGTCTAGAGAATCACACCAGAGGACAACGCACCGAATTGGTGCACACTCAGCGTAACAGTATTTTGTATAAGAACTATTTCTCACTAGGCTGTCTTACAAACACACATGTTTCGTCAGTGATTTTTATTCAACTTATTTACAAATTATGCATTAAAATTTATAAATGAAATATGAATAACATTTCAATTTAACAGAAGAAAAGTAATTTTTATGAACACAAGTATAAAACGCTTGTAATACGTGGCATATGTTGGAAATAACTGAACACTTCATACATGGGGATATTCATACATGGGGATATTTTCAAAGGTTTGACTCAAAAAGGGCGAAGAAACTGCGAATGGACTATATACCTATAGTGTCTTGTAATGTCTGATCACCTCCCGTACAAAAGCAGAATTGAAACGGTCACAGAAACGATTTAAGGGTAAGATGACCAAACGTCCGGCAAAAGGAAGAAATGTCCTTTTTTTGCATTTTGTTTTCGTCCGTCGTGATTTTTCGTGGTGACCAAAAATGTCCGGCTTTTTTTACCTGACAAGAAATAGTACTTTCTACTAATAGCATTCATATTGATAGTTTCTTTGCAATAAAACTGCTATAGCAGTGTTGTCAACATTAGTACGAGTAATAATCTATCATATTTGATAAATAAAACGTGTAAATTATGTCAACTACTTTTTAAATTTATAATGTAAGTACATTTTTTATACTGGAGCGTGTTTTTAGTATAATTTTTGTTGTATAATACAGCTGTAAGCATACAAGTTTATTTTCGTAGTACTTTGGTTGCATATTTTATTTTAACTTATAATGGGACAATTATTTTATGTTATCAAACGTTTGAAAATTGTTTCCTTGAAATATTAATGAATTGGGGAAAACATTTAAATTTTTTTTTGTCCTAGACGCCAAAAAATAATAATGCATTGTTCTCCAGTATAAATAATTTGTGGCGCTAATGAGACTCCATTGTTCTTTGTAATGAAATGTCCCACTTTTATATCCCGAGTGTCTGTTAACTTTATTTAAAAGGGCATTCCCAACCTGCGTCGTCACAAAGGCACGTGTTTGACTCTTGTAAAAATGTAAAGAGATGTCTCGCCACAAGATGACGCCACGAGTACACGAAAGCGATTGTACAGCTTCCACGTGCCGGCTGGGAACTTTACTCCAAAAAAAGAGAACTTGGAGAAAATCTCGTAAGACTTAGTTCTTTCTTTTTGTTATATCCAGACGCACACTCGATTCGCAATTTCGGCAATGAAATGTACGAGTCAGACGTAATTACACCATTGGGGGACATAGCAGCTGACTAATTTCTTACGGGAAATTCTCTGGTGTCATGCCATGTTCCCTACTTTAGTTACTGGACCAAAACTTATTTCAGCCAGCTTCCTTACCACAAAGGAAAGTCCTATCGTCACCAACGCGGTGACGATGGAAAAGTGACAGATTGAAGGAAGGGGCTAAAAGCGAGGCCGCCAAGAAAACACGCTCAGCCGGAGTTTGTAATTGACACGAACAGCCCAAAGTGGCCCCGTTTCAATCAGCATCTCGATTTTTATAAATACATACATGCTACCCAAATTATTTGTTTGTTGGTATAGGGGCAGTTAAATATTTTTTTGCTGAAACCAAATTATTTTGTTGTTCTCATTTGGTTACCCCAAACTGTAAGATTTGGTTGGTTCAACTAAAGATTTGTTTGGCTACACGTACATTAAACAGTTTGGGCCGATATAAAAATATTTACAAATTCAACTGAGCTTCGAACCTAGATCACTTGCGTCCGAGCGCTTCACTTTAGTAATCTGAGCTAATGTGACACCCAACGATAGCCTAAAGCTTTTAATTAGATGCACTGCAAAAATTGGCCAACGTGTGCAAAAACATATTTAAAGTTTTACAGCTTTACTTGTCAGTTTCTTTTTGCATTGTTTTATTAATGTGTTTATACGATTGTTAAATATCAATAGAAGCATTAACAAACGCGGTTACTATCCTAATTGTCACAAAAATACACACAAACTCTCGGGATGTATTTTCAAACGATGGCAGTCAAATAAGTGGCCAAACAAATATATACAGTTGATTCAAGAAAATATTTAGTTGACAGTCTAATTTTTTTGGCCCAACACATGGTTTTTTTTTTAAATTCAAACATATATTTTGTTAGACGAACAAATTTGGTTTGCTCAACAATATATTTTGTTGGTGCAACTAAGTATATATTTGGCCCTATACAAATAAATATTTTGTTCGATTTTCTCTCAGTGTACGGAAAGGGTTTGAGTAGACGAATTGTACGAGAGGCGGCCTGTCATAAAATAGTTGATGTGACAGCAGCAACCAATAGCATTGCCCATATAAAGGCGATATCAGTCCTGGTGTTAGATTCTAAACTTGGATCAGCACCGACCATGATTCTAACTATTGTGCAACATTCCAGACTTCAACTCGTGTACTCGGGATAATATGTTAAAGGGATATTTTTAATGTACTTTTTTTGGCAAACAATTCAAAACGTGAACAATTTGTAGTTATGTACTTAGAAAATTAGAGTGGGAAAGCGTAGTTTCTATGTTATATATACTGATTGCAACGTCGCTCATAGTAGCGAGAGTAAAAATATTAAGCGTGTAAGAAACACAGACAAACAAATTCAGTCGGTTACTCAAAAACCTAATATTCTATTAACCATTCCGCAAGAAATACAATTTTGAGGCGTTCTCATGGTTGATGCCAGAGGTAGCTTTGGATCGCGAGGCACAGAGTTCGAATATCTGGCGAGCCTCTGGTGTAGGTGCCGTTTCTGGAGATACTCATTCTTCATTTTAGCTTGTAAGCTCGTCTTTTCTACAATACGATCAGCTCATTGAATTAAGGTAATATACTCCTGGTTAATAGAGCACTTTGAAACCAGCTTCTGAAATAATTTTTGTCCCTGAACTGCATGTGAATTTAAACATAAGCCATGTCAATAGTCGCGCCGGCCTAAGAATGTACTTTGCTCCGCCTACCCCAAGTGAGAGAGTCAGAGCGGCTTGCAAAGCACCAACCACAGGTAGCTGGCAGGCGGGCAAACGAATCTGCATGCACTCCCTCCCACCTGCCGCATCACCGTCGTCCAATAATTGTTTCCTTTCCTTGGGAGCAGTGGCCCAACATTGGCAGAGCTCCCATGACTTAAGTTACAGTGGTGCTAATGTAGTACGTCCCCAGTAAAGTTGGCAATTATTTAAGTATAGTAGCTCCATTTTCTAAGGTCGAATTAAAATTGCAACGTTTAAATTAAAGGATGCTGAATATAATATATTTAGTATATAACATTTAGGGGAAGCTCGGATAATTTGTCAATATTTTTTGTTTTGTAGTGTTTTCGTCAAATTTTTGTTTTTTCTCAAAGGGTTAGTTCCAGGATTATGATAAACATAATATGTTTAGCATGTTTTCATAATAATATCATATTAAGATTAAATCTCTCTTAATCATTTACGTATTTGTAAACTAATGTCATAAGCATATAATGATTTAAAACACGAGTAATTTGGCAGTAGTATAAGGGTAATTTAGCAGTAGTGTGACCAAATTTGTACAAAAACAATAACCTTATCTCCCATGGCTTACAAAAGTCATAACGAAATACAGGTAATAAAAATGACTAACAGTTTCCTCACATTTTCCAATCTGAATCACCAATGCAACAGAGACATTCAAAATTATGACGATACCGCTTAAGGCATTGACAAACTTCATGGTGCTCCGTACGGAATTTCACACACTGAATCCACGATTCACAATTTTTTGTCATTGGCAAATAATCCCTGGCAGCTATTGCAAGTATCAATGTTATACTTTATCTTTGACTAAATTCCACTAGTAGATGGTTTTGGATGAATCAGTTCTCTTAAACCTGCTCTTTTTGGCCTTTAGTTGCCTTAAGTGAAGGACTATCAACTGCCGATTCTAGAAACTCTTCAGGGATTGCATTATCACACTGCTGCTCCAAAGAGCTATCTTGTTGTGTATCGAAAACGCGCACTTTTTTTGCTGCACTCTTTCTTTGTTGAAACCGGTGAAATTGTTTGGGAAGTGGAATTTGTGCTCTTGTTTCTTGCAAACTTGTCGCACTGTGAAATCCTGAGGAACATAAAACATCCTCATGAAGTGCATTCCTGTCGAAAGGAAATATTCCAGTGTGTTTAAACCCACTGGTTATGTTCCTCATATTGGCTGCCTCGTGAAAAACTCCAGTAAAGATGACAAAAAATCTTTTCTTGTTGGCGTCCTCCCATGCTTGACCAGGAACTCCTTAACATGTTGTTTCCACGTAGCCTTCATCGGATTGAAGATGGACATATTAAGTGGTTGTAGGATGTGTGTAGCGTGTGATAGAAAAGTCGGAAAGATCAAATTCTTCTCTTCTCTGAACTTTATAACCTCTACAGACATGTGGCTGCATTGTAAATCAAGGATTATGATGATAGGTCTTGCTGGAGGAATATTTTCTTCAAAATGATTCATGAACTGAATAAGTATCTCAGAATTTATCAAACCGTTTGAAGAAAGACACACCATCGAATTTGCAGGGGCATTGTGCTTCAAATCATCGGACAATCTATGTCCCTTGAATATGGTTAAACATGGACCAGCTTGTCCTGCGGAGTTCACAGTAAGAAGCATTGTGGTAGTCTCGCCGCGCTCTGCTGCCGTCTGTTGGTAGACACGTTTCAGTCCTTTCGGGGAAACTATTTTACCCGGTTTGTTCACAAAAGTAAAACCATTTTAATCCAGGTTCCAAATACGGTTTGGTTTATCCTTGAGGTCATGTTTTTTCCAATGTGGCACCCAGAACATCGTACAATTCATTAATGGCTTCTTTTGTAACTGTAGAAGCTCTGTTAATGGACAAGTTCTCGGGCAGCCTCATCACTAGACCATGCCGTTCCTTAAATGAAATCCACCAATCCCAGCCGGTTACTTCTTCTTCCACATTAAAAGGATTTTTTCTACCACTCTTTAATATTATGTCAAACCCCTACCGCCTAACATCCGTAGCGCACAAACAGAATCAAATTTACTGCATCTTTATTTTGTAGGCTGCCAATGTTTGTTCCTCAACAGCTGTAAGCACAAGAGGCCTTCCTCTCTTCGCAATAGAAACATCATCTGGTCCAAATGATGAAGTCAAATAACATTTTAATGTGTTGAAAGGCACATTATACTCCTGCGAGGATTTATAAACTGACCAACCATCTCGTAGAACTCGTCCTACAGCAAAGCGCACGTCATCAGGCGTGTATTGTGAATATTTCCCGCGTTCCCCTAGCATGCCTGCAACACACAGATACGCCCCGAATAGTAACACAACTCCCCGATAGATGGCACATGCTATCTAATCGCAAATAAGATGTAAAAAAAGATCATACGGCTCTCCAAATTCGCGTTTACATAAAACCCGGCAAATTCTACAATAGGGCTTACTATCAAGTGCTAAAAAAACTATGTCGTGAGCTAAGCTCTCAGACGTGTCAAACAAAGCATATTGTAACGATCAAAAACTTACCGGAAATCCTAGCTTCTCTGCTTCAAAACACACTCTGATTAAATTCCATGTCACTAAAAACAAAAAAGATATTACTTCTTTCACAACATGCTTCACTACGTGAATTTAACTTAAAAAATATATACGACGTGCTTGTGTTAGCTTACAAATGATACACAGAGCTGTAACATGCGGAAACAGTCAGAAGTAGCAGGGGCGTGCTGGTTCTAACTCAAAGGAGATGCCGCCGTTTTTAATTGACCTAATTGCATGTATATCAAAGGGTTAATGAAAATATATTGAATGGGTTAAATTTTGTTAAAAGGGTTAATAATTTTTCTTTTATTTTTTGGGGTTTGGGACAAGAGTGTACCAAGGGTCTTCTTTCTTTCCTTTTGTGAGTTTGTAGCATCTCTTGTAGATGTTGTCAGCACGACTGGCACTCGACTGAGGAGCAACGTGTTGGAGATGGGGTATATGTATGGTGAGTTTTGTGTAAGAGTGGCATAACTGTAAAGTTTTGTGGTTTTGGGTTCGGAGTGGGATATTGCCTGTAGATAGGCGACTTTGAAAGATGCGATTTACATGTTAGTGGTGACAAACGATTAAATAGACGACGACTGTTTCCGAATACAATTAAACATTAGAGAATTTGAGAGTGTTTAAACTATTTATACCTATAAATTAATAACACGACAGAGAAGAGTAACTACCTGGTCTCTCTCATAAAGAAACAAGTGGAATTACTTGACTCTCCAGTGTGAAATTAAATGTAAAGAGATGAATTAGTATACCCTGAGCTGTATGCTAGCAATATAATTTACACGAGAGAGAAGTATAATGAAAGAACACAATTACGTGAGTGTGGAGTATGAAATTAATGATCTACAAACAAAATCTCCCTAGAAATTAAACAAACAATAAAAAGATATATCACACTACTTGACGCCTCTCGCACATACCTTACATGTATTTCTTCCTGTGAGTCTGGTGAGGGGGGAACATTACAACTGTAATCCAAACCTAAAAAAAAATTAACTGACTAACACACTAATGAAATCGCACCTCTTGTAAAACACGTCAGTCCGGCTTGGAGGCCGGTGAAGGAATTAGTCGATCTTACATCGAGATCCTGACAATATTTATGTAGAGCGTGTTTGGAGGCTGACAAGCAACATACATACTAATATATAAATTAAACTAGTTGAATTTTAAACAGACGCAATACAAAAACACATAGTGAAATGGTACCAGGAGCTCCCCAAAAACACATCTGTCAACATCAGAGGTCAGTCGATGAATGAGTGGATCATATGATGTGCGCATGCTTATAAACTCTTACATGGTGCACAGCTGAGTATAAATTTATGACTGACAGGACCTATTTCATTACCAAGCTACTATTAACGACTTGATTCGTCCTACAAGTACATGAATGTATAAAACTGAATTATTTAAAAATAACGGACATACTACAAATTTTTTCCGTCAAGTCTGTGGAATTTATAGCACTAGTGTAACAAGATAAATGTGTATTTGGAAAATAGTTGAATAATTCTATTTTTTTCCCAATATGTTTTCTGATTTTGTGTAAAATATGACTGTGTTTTTACCACCACACAACGTTATGTTGGTTCTTCAGCTGCAACAGTTGTAACCTTGTTGCTGTTAGAAAAATATTTTTTTATTTTAAAGATTGGCTGGACTCTCCCAGTTGTAGGACAGCGGAGAAACATTGTGGTGTGGCATCAAGGGCTCATTCTGCCTGGCCCCTGAAAAGGTTTTTATGTAAATAGACTCTCATTTTTGTTAAATTCCCTACAGTTCTTTGCCAACCACCTAGCAAAGTTTTCTCGAGATATCCAAGTCTATTCCTTTCATCCATTTAAAAATTAATTAATTGAGACATGTTAATTTCTTTGCATAATTTTTGCAAGTTATACTCAGCTCTTCAGACTGTTTTTTCATTACAATTTAATTGAAATGTTAGTTGTAATCTATAATATTTTCTCTCCCTCATCAACTTCTGAATTTTTTTACTTCTTTGAAAAAAGATAGGAAACAAATCTGCTGTTGCCTGGTTTACTTTTTTTTTTTCAACAAACCTCAAATGATTTACCAACACCTGTTCATCTCAAGAACATTTTTTCATTTAAATACAAGTTTTTAGGACTTATCAATTAAACAGAAAGTAAAGGCATGGAGGAAATTTTGAAACTAATAAATAACAAGTCACAGTATTCAATTTTAATATAGAAACAATTTTATTCAATATTCTTTTCTTTTCAAAATTTTTTTTTTTTTCAAAACATCCTTTAGAGCGAAACTATTTTCAACAAACATTTACACACCAAAAGAGATTTTCAATCACACCATGTTTTACAATATAAAAAAATACATACAAAAGCATTTTTGTCATACTTTAAAAAACTCATCTTTCTTTAAAACAAGATGTTTTCAGAACAACAAGATGACTATTTTTAAAATTTTCTGTAATATAACTTTGTATATAAAACGTACATCCTAACACGACTACAACTACTACTGCTACTGCTACATTACTGCTACTGCTACACTACTGCTACTACTACTGTTACAAAAATTGTCTGACACATTACAAGTTTATAAAAATCATTTACAAAAATGATTAACAAAATATATACAAATATGTTACAACAATCTGAAGATAATCATAATTTTCAACTAAAACTAAGTGTATGTACATAATATTTACAACTATTTACATAATGAAGCACAGAGTGGCATTCGTTTGTCAAATCTAGATAATTCCCACACACGCACCAATTACAGGGTTAAACACACTCCAATGCACGTAGTTTCCTGTAGATGATGTGTCACACTATGACTTTCTTATTATTATTATTATATATTACAGAAATTTGTATTCTTGATACAGGTAGGTCTACAGATAGGGAAATAGGGAGCAGCAGCATTGAATTTTGATGTAATACATGTTGTGGGTAGCAATAGTCAGCTGTGAAGTTGGTCATTGAACAGAAGGTGCGTTTTTATGGTGTTGGCAGATGGACGTCATCGTCAGCATGGTGGTGATGATAGTTGTGGTTTTGTGGGTGGGCTGTATTTATTGTGGTGTACTAGGTATTGCAGAGGGGAAAATATTTTCTTTTACTCAGGTATTCGATTGTGCCCTCAAGGTAAGGTAGATATTCCATCTGCCTCAATGTACCACTTATCATCCATACCTGACAACACTATCTTGGTTATGCAATCGGTGTATACTTAATGAGCATGCAAATGGAACTGATATTGGGTCTCCAGAACCCTTGTGCAATTTTCCAGGGAATCTCGATAATACTTGTACCTGAGTGACTGTAACCAGTTAGGTTTTTCATCCTTTGCCTTACATATACATTGTTTATTCCCAACAACATATGTGTAAAGCTTAGGACGTAAACCCACAAAGTGTTTGATGATTCACCCAGCTCATTCATCTTTCATCACCCGGTACAGCCTTTGTTCTCGTGAGGGAATACTTGCAGGTTATCGAGTGCATAGAAGGATGTATCTAACCATGCCTTTACATCTGGGGTAATTACTTTGTAGATGTCCTCACAAGCAACAGAACATACACAGGATCAGTTTGACAATAAAGGAGGTGCAGGGTTGGCGGAAGAAATTTTGTATAGAAGTACTGATGATGGAATTGGTTGAGAGTTAATTTTGATAGATCAAGAATGGCAACACCAGTGTACAAATGTTTGTTGAATGCAACAAAACTCTATGACATCTCGATAATGACCAATATTTCATTCATAATCTGTCTTTCCTGGAATGTTGGATGTCCTATCAGCTATGCAGCCCCATAGATTGTGCCATACCTCGATACAATTCTGATGTCTCTTTCCCGGTGGAAATTCTGCAAGATTTTTCCATAAACAGAATTATTCATTAACGTGAAAAGATTTTTCGAATTTGTTCACAGCCTGGGCATATTTCTTAATGTTAAACTCGATGTACAGAGCACTCCGAGCCTTCTGCTCAAAGTGCAAAATGCGATGAACAGAGTCAAGTTTGTCCCCATACATCGAGTACTACCTTAGTCTTTCCCATGAGTATAACATATTTCTTTCGCGGCACCAGTGTTAAAAGAAGTTTCTCGTGCGAGCTGTTCAGGGGTATACCATTTTCTTGGGCCAAAGGCAGATGAGATACTTTATCATGACACTCCTACAGAGAATACAGATCAACATCTGCGAAAAAACAAGAGTCACCATCATTCATCATGTTTGAAAAATCCCATGTTGAAAACATGCCAGCCTCAACCCACTCAAAATTGCCGATCGGAAGCTTGGACTGCATTGTGTGACTGTACAGCCCATTCAAATCGAAGTAGCATATATATTTCGATGCCATACTAGGGCCATAGCCCTCACCCATGTCAACATTGTTGGCTTCTGCGCATATTTTTTAAACTTGGGCATTGCCACCCCTAACCCCATTTCTACAAATAGATACATATCTGGTTCAGTCAACAGCTTTAGCTGCTCTCATGTCACTGTCAATAAAGGATCCCATGAAAGAGATGGACCTATGACGTACATGGCGGGGTCAAGACCGTATTGAGCCAAAGATACAGTTCTGAAATTCTCAAAAAAGTCAGCCAGTAAACAAGTGTCCACATATAAGTAGTGAATGGCATTTTGAAACAAGTTTATGCAGTTGAACGCATCACATGCAGCTTGGGTGTGAGCATAGTCTTCATTGCTAATGCCTTCACCTCGTCACATTATGAAATGCATCCTTTGTTGGGAGTGACTTGTACATCAGACTGTCTGGCTACTTAACAAAGTCATAAGGAAAAGCTCCCTTCTGTTTTGCCAAATCTAATTGGGTGTTGTCTGGAAACATCGAGCAGGTGATACTCAATTGCGCAGGTAGCAAATTACCTGTCAAAGTTTCCAGAGAGGCACTCATGAATTGTAATGAATCAATAAAATGTAATTTGAAATATTGTGCCTTTCTGTTGAAATCAATCCCATTCGTAATTTCTTTGGTAATACATTAGTATTTTTCAAGGGTCATTCCAATCACTTGAATTTTAGCTGGGTTTTCCATTACCACGGTGCCATCAAGTTGTGGTACATGACATTCAGCCAAAGGGTTCATGAGAAAGTTAGCATCATTGTTTTGCAGGCTATGAAAAACAGTGCTAAATTGTCTTTTGGGCAGTCTGAAATTTAAGTTGCACTTATTATGTGTGTGACCTCTGATTTCGCATGTCAGATGGTCATGATCGACCACAATATCATCTGTACTGCGCTTTATCCTTACAAATGTGACAACTTTTCTGAGTCGCCTACCTAGATTCATCAGCAGTGGTTTTTGGCTTCATCGGAACAATCAAGCTGTAGATTCCTGCAACCCACTTTGTTAGTTCAACAATTTATCAACTAATTGATACATATAATCAGCATCACCATACTCAAAATAGTTAAACTCGGATTGTATAAGCAGACCAACAAAATGCTACAGGCACATGGAACATGTTGGTTGGTGGTAGTTTTTATTACTGGTTTCATCATTAGGCAAACAAGTGGACACGAGTTTCAGGCAACTTTCTACATCGCAATAGGTGACGAAACCCAATCTCTGCTGTTTTCTGTAATCTTTCAATTCCAAGTACTTGTTGTTCCCAGTGCGGAAAGTACTGCGAACAGCTTTTTGTTGCTGGCAAAGAATAGTGTGACTTGCGAGTTTTTCCTCAGTAACAAAGTATTGCAGAGAACATTCGCCAACAAATTTTTTATGAGCATGTTTACTCAGCTGACTACCATTCAGCTTTGATAAATTTCTAATACAGCCAAATGCAAATGAGCGGCATTTCCACTTGCACAAGTCACCAAAATATGTACATGTTTGTCATGGTGTACAGGAGAAATACGCAGGGGTACTACAACCCCACCCTTATCGCAAGTTTCGCCGGTTATATTGCTATTATTGTCCACCACACATTAGACAATTGATAGAAAGAAAATTGTTCTCCTCAAACTTAAGAATATCCTGTATGACTACAGGTGTCAAAGACCTTCAATATTCAAAACATCGTGAGGATTAGGATAAAAAGTAGTTCTCTCGCCATTTTGTGTGGCAGGAAACAAAGATTCTATGATGGCGTAGTCGAAGCACATTCCCTCCGAGAGGTGTACATCGACACAAGCTTTCCTATTTGCAGTAAACTTTGGTAGTTTCATGTCTGCAGTACGAACAGTGAATGGCCGATATTGGCTCACATGTACAGCTATGTATGTCAATATTTGCAGACTCCAGCCATATCCATGTGCACTAAACTCCTCAAGTCTGTTTGTGAGATAAGGAGCGATATCATCATCATAGATTAAACCCACATCGGATGAATGAAGGACAGGGAGTGCTTTGCTTTGAAAATAAAAGATTTCTGTTGTACCTTCTTCCGCCGCGAGGGATTTCAAATACTTACCCAGTATGGTAACTGAAACTCTAATATACAAAGGTGATGCCATTATTAAGCCTAATAAAAGAACCTTACACCTTTGGATAAAACGATAAAAGTCTATGTCACTGTTAAGACTATTGCTAAGTATCCGTGCATCATTTAGTCTTCCCGCGAATGCCGTAGCAATGAGTTTGTATGTCAGGTCTGGCAAAGGCTCCACTGAGGCTGCAGAATCGGAAAACGAATTATTTTCTGACTCCCTTAATGAAACATTTATAATCGACTCGAGAGTCGGTTGTGAAACAGGTGGTGCACTCTTCGAATCACAAGAATCTTCAGAGTCTGATAGAAATAAATCATCATTTAAAAGATCAACTTTCTCATGTTTGGGGGAAGCGGACATGTTTTTACCTGTGGGTGTAAATGATCTCTCTGTAAGTGACTCTGTGATCGAATCACTTAAGTAGAGATCACTCTCCAAGAGATTAACTTGTGATGGCTTTGGCGAAGGGATACTGTCTCGACAGATTCCTGTAGAGTGTCTTTGCATTTGCGATTCAGAATCTGAATCGCTTATGTAAATATCTTAAAGCAATATATGAATACTGGATTGCTTACACTCACTTATTTTACCTAACTAAAAGTTTCTATAGTTTTCCCTTTATAATAGTTTGTACACCATAATAAATTACACTGAAGTAACCACCTCGTTCTGAAAAACATTGAACAATAATAACACTTTATTCCCTCATCGCATCATAGTGGTAATTAATTCTAACATTGTTTATTATACAGAAAAATAATCATTTTTGAGGACCTTAAATTTTTTTTTGAGGAAAATCATTCGACTACAGCGATGTATTTTTAGAAAAGATATAGGGACAATTCATTCTAATACCTTGTGTACAAAGGCAGGTAGTGTATAGGTGGGAATTCAGTGTGTTTGGGAGCGAGCTAAATTTGGGTCTCAAAGGCAGATGAAAGTGAAGCGAGGTGAGTATAGAGCAGCGCAAGACCATGCACAGGTCAGAGTTTTGTGTTATGTGTGCAAGAGAACAGTTCACTAAACTGCTACTACCTGCAATGAGCACCACCAAACAGCCACAATCCCACCCAACAACTTTCCCTTCAAATGCTGAGACTGGGGGTCGCCTGCACGACAGCAAGAGGGAGACTAGGCACTTCCCTTCAGGCCACACCACTCCATCAACTTCTCTCTGTGGCTTGTATTACCAGTTTACAGCTCACATCCACTATACAATTCATCGGGCTTTATGACCCACCTGTTCTCGCCTGTTTTTCACAAATTCTAAAGCAAGGGGACTGCATTTACAACATTTTTAATGAATGATAAACTTATTCTAATGCATTGCAGTTCAAGCCCAGTGTAAATGTTATTTTTTGTGACAAATAATGTATATCTTAGATGAGTTTTTTAATTTTTATTTATTTTTTAGATTTTTTAATATTACACCATAAAAACATTTATGAAATTTGACACAACCAAAAATATGTTCTATGCTACATCGTTTACACAGTAAAAAGATACGTTCTAGGGCACACCAAAAAAACCTGTTTACACTATCAAATTTTTAAATACATTTTTCGAAAAAAGTTTAATAACAAAAGTTTTAACAAATTCAATTATTTGACACTCTAAAACTAAACATGTAATACTTTTACAACTGTGCAATCCTGAATACTTGAATTTTAGAAGTAAAATTTTCTGGAACTTAAAAGTAATTGATAATCTCTCTCTCTATCACACACACACACACACACACTCTCTCTCTCTCTCGAAACACATACAACTAGTCCCCATGAACACACACATACTCATCTACCTACTTGACCAAAATTTTTCCTCAGAGTATTTGATAGCTTATAGATGTTCTCCACATACTTTGCGAATATTTAAACAGTGAGAAGAGGGCCAAGCTACTTGTTATTGACACAGCCTTCTTCCATATAGTACAATAGCTACTATTGTAGTTCACCTTTATCTCCCTCTCAACTATTCTAAATAAACTCAAATGTACAAAAAATTAAATCTGGAATAAAATTTTTATCACATTCTTTCTCCTGTACACACATACACACACACACATTCATCCACCTACTTGATCCGAAATTTTTCTCAGAGTATTCGGCGATAGATTCTAGATATTTTTCACATACTTTGTGAATATTTAAACAGTGAAAAGAGGGCCAGACTACATATTATTGAAACTGTCTTCTTCCATGTAGTGCAATAGCTACTACTGGCGATTCACCTGTATCTCCCTCTCAACTCTGCTAACTAAACTCAAATGTACATAAAATTGCATTTGGGATTATATTTTTATCACATTTCCCCTGCACACATAGTCACATACACATACCTACACACTCACACACACCTACACTCACATACATACCAGAATCACACATTAGACTTATCATTAACTAAGAATAATCATAAACAACTTAAATTTTTCAATTTCAAAGACCCATCATTCAATTTGATAAAAAGTTTAACAATTTTAAAGACTTGTTTTATTATTTAAAAAAAATTGTTTTACGATTCTAAAAACCCATATTCAATTTGATAAAAAGTTGAACAATTTTAAATATTTGTTTTACGAATTCAAAGACTTGTTTTTCAATTTCAAAGATCCATCATTCAATTTGATAAATTGTGTAAAATATTTTAAAGACTTATTTTGCGATTTGCAAGACCCACAATTCCTTTTTTTTTTTTTTTTTTTTTTTTTTTTTTTTTTTTTTTTTTTACAACTTTAAAGACTTGTTTTACAATTTCAAGACCCATCATTCAATTTAATAAAACGTTTTATGATTCTAAAGACTTGTTTTATGATTTCAAATACTTGTTTTACGATTCTAAAGACCCATTGCTTAATTTGATAAAAAATTTTGCGATTCTAATGACTTGTTTTGCAATTTTAAAGATTTCTTTTACGATTTCAAAGACTTATTCAATTTGATAAGAAGTTTTATGATTCTAAAGACTTATTTTACAATTTTAAAGACTTGTTTTGCAATTTCGAAGACCCATAATACAATTTGATAAAACTTTTTGTGATTATAAAGACTTGTTTTAGGATTTTAAAGTCCCATAATTCAGTTTGATAACAAGTTAAATGGTTTTAAGAAAATTTTCCGAAAACTGGGACAAAATAAATTTATTTATTTTTAAAAATAAATTTTATGAAAAGTTTTGACAAAATACCACAAAAGAATTAGAAAATTTCGAATTTAAGCACTTACTTTAACTCTGGTAGCAAAGCAGGTAGGCTTCGAACGAAAGCTGAACTCAAGGTCAAGCAGTATTAGCACTACCCCATCCAGGCATGTGAAAGTCCTAGGAGTTTGCTCCAGCAGATGTGCGGCCAAATTCCCGAGAAGGCAGGCGAATTCCCCAGCGAGTGGTAGAACTGGATGCGATAAGTTCATTCACGGCACAACCCCATCACGCCATGTTCCGGTAGCAGCTGGTGGAGGGGCGCAAGGTGTCCTTGAATAGTCAAGGCTAGGAAGTGTGGACCAGTTCACAGGCGGTCTGAGCACAAGAGGGTGGGAGATGTTACCTCCACGAAGCCACAGAAGCAAATAAGCTCCAGTGCATGGGAGATGTAATTTATAGCCCACCACTCTCCCTTGTTGCCAAATTTTATATTTCATAATTCACTATCTAAATGTATTAAACTTTTATATTACATAACAGAAATGGTATTAACACATTTTAAAACAAATTTAACGCATTAAAAAAGTTTTTACATGATTTTTTAAATTTAGCATGTATATGTTATAATTCAATGTGCATTTGCCCGATTTTAAGCTGTTAAGTATCAATTACATTCTTATTTAACTATTTCGTACATGAACAATTACTCCAATATGAACTTTTCACATTACAAAGTGAAATGATTTTAATACTACATTTTTACACCCTAACACAAACAAACAATTGTCAAGCAATTTTTTTAAATTATGTTCATTATTTCTTTTACAAGGTTACATTCATACCTATCTCGAAACTCGAATCCAGAATCTATGTAATACAATCATAGCTACAGAACACTGAAAGTTGGAAACTTGATTACAATCATACATGCTCTAACCAGGACTCTTAACCCAGTTTATATCAACTATGCCTTACCTGGGAATCGAACCCGCTAACTATATATTACAATTAACCATGCCTTATCTGAAATTCGAACCCAGAGCCTCCTTGTATAAACTGATTACTCTACAGAGGCAGGCAACATTCAAGAACTTATTTTATGTACTAAGTTTTTTGGCATCTTTTTGTTAGATTCAAATATATCTCTAGTTGAGTAGTAATTTTTTGTTGAACTAATAATCTGTTTATTTGATTCTTTTTCTTTGCACCACTATTTCATAATAATGCAACATACTTTTCTCTCTCTGTAGAGATATTTTTTTTGTAGGACAACCAAGTTCACTTTTTAAAAGGGATAGGTTAAATAAACATAAAAATTCATTTTAAAACATTAATTTACTGACGAAATATCTACAAACATATTTATATTATTATTTTGACGAAAACGAAATATACTATGTTTCAAAACATACACGAGCGACACCAGGACGTCCCAAAAACATAGCATCAAACAAGTATAGAATGATTAAAAATATGTCAACAACAACACGTCACATAAATTACAGAAGTATCAGTTCAAAAATACAGGTTGCTCCTAAAAAAAGTATGTGAATTTTAACACTATCAAGTACAAGTTTATTCAAAATACTTAAACATGTATAGGGTAACACAAAGAATTGAACACTAGCAAAATATATACTTTTTTTTTCTTTTAAAACAAATATTTTTATAAACTGTTGGCAACTTCCATGAACAAAGTATTCATGCATTTTCTTAATATTGGATCCAGATCCCCTACATGACCTCTGCTTTCAAGGAGGGAGTGTTTCTTACACCTTGGTTTTAATCTGTCTTTTTGCACACAAACATCTTTACAAGTAGGGGCATGTAAAACAATACTTTCGACCAAATCAGGAAATGATTAAACATAATGAGAGTACATATCTTCAATACTAGATGGAAGAGGCATGTTTGTAGTCACATAAACCACTGGACATTTCTTGTTGTCATTACACTGTATGAGTTCATGAATCTTGTTGTCTCCTAGAAGAAAATAAATTACTCTAAAAGAAAAATCTTGTAGCTAGTCTTCATAAATTCCCGCAAAAGTCCATTGCACCATAGGGCGTAAGTTATATTGGACTTTCCTTGTTTGACACTGACATAATTATTTGTAGGATGAAATTACATCATGTTGCTACTATGACATCCAAGACTCGACTAAGAAGATATAAAAAGGAATAATATATGTATATTGGTCAATTCATTCTCTCTCTAAATTTGTAAGTTGAAATGTGTTTTAGGATTAAATTTTTTATTTTTTTTATTTTTATTGCTTGATGTAACATTTTGATGAATCACACCCAGTATGAGACGTGTAACCAAACTTGTTTTTGCCATAATTATATAAAGTATGAAGATTATTATCACATTTTTCGAAATACTAATAGAGTAAAACATTGTCTGTATTATAAACAAGATGTTTCAACATTTTTCTTCCTCACAATATGACATTACAATGCATTTTCCTTTAAGCTTATGCTTACAATCTACTCTGTGTGGTCTGTACTGGTTTACAAGACATTCAGAACTGTTGCAATTAGGTTAAAGTACCATCATTTACGTTTTGGTTTACTAGGTGGTGTCAAAGTGTGAGAGAAATGCGTTGATTTGAAATGAATGTCCGACTCACACATTTCCTTTACAACAAAATGTGCATATGCTATGCTATAAGTTACAGCGTACAAAGCTTTAGTAATAAATGCATATTTGTAAATCGGCACAAACATTATTTCGAATTAGCCACTTTAAAAGCATATAAATTACACATGGATGGAAAAAACTAATCTTCCTTGTTAGAAAATAAAGTCGTGGATGTCCCCGTCGCAGCTCTCCTTCGAACGAACGGTGATTACCTGGTGAGGTCTGGTGAACTTGTAGGCAATTACTCCGTTTACCCGTTCCTCTTCTATCTCCCCACTAAGACTGGCAATCACAAAATCTCCTATTGTTGTTCGCAGTTCATTGTCAGCTCTCCTTTATATAGTCTGCCAGATGTTCTTGCTTTGAAAAACGTTACATTGCTTATATAGGAAATGGAAACAAAATGGCAGCCATTTTCCTTTAAATTTACATTAAATTTGACCTTTTAGGAAAATCAGTTGATATATAGTGAAATTTAAAGAATTTCAGCTCTGATAGCAGTCATTTCAAGCTGGATACCTATGATTTTAGTAATATCATGTCGACATTTATTTTCTAGGTACAATAACTTGTAAATATACACACATTTTATGGTATAAATTCAAAACTGGGAAAACTACACATAAAATATTTTTAGAAAGACAGATTGGAAATATAAGACTTATCGAACAACTTTGTTTGATGCATGTTTAAAATGTTTGAATAATAAATATTTATTTCAGTATTTGCTTACTTCTAATAATGGAGTTCTTAGTTTAACTTGTGTAAGTGGAAAGGTGCATGTTTGTCATTACTTGCTAAAAATTGTCTTATAACTGTGTGGGTATTAAAATTAATCATTTATTAGTAAAAAGTCGGAAAAACAGGAATAATGTTTGCTGGAAACGGGAGTAAAGTTTCCTGTTAACAGAATAAAGTTTGCTGGAAACGGGCGTAAAGTTAGGTGGAAAATGGTTTATATTATTTTTATTGATATATTATGTGATAAAGACACTTGGAACGTATTGCTTAGTGATGAGGAAAAATATAGTTTTATCGACGGAAGTTTGGTAGCAAAATTTTATTTTCCTGGGAATATGACAACCTCTTGCGACTCGAAATAATAGGAGGCAGCTTCATTCTACAAGTAAAAGTAACAGTTTGTAGGGAAGTAGCCCAGGTCAGTTCAAAATCCGCTACTGCCTCCCTAGGGAAACCATCACTTTGACCTTGATGTAAGCCTCCGTTCATAGCCGAGGCAACGCTCTGGGGGTGTAGGGCTGGACCTCCAAGGATTGGCCATTTCCAGAAATATCTGAAAATTGCCTCACTTGAGTTCTGTAAGAAGAGGGGTTAGTGTGTGGCCTTGAATCGATAGCGCCCTCCGTGGACAGTGGCAGTCAACTGAAAAAAACACTTTGTGACCTTGAGATTGGCGGGTTTTGCGAAGCGCGGTGCTAGTAGGGACAGTTCTTTGACAGTGAGAGCAGAGGGGGTGTTTGCCACTAAACAGGTTCTTGCAGTTTTGAATCGACACCAGGGCGCATATCCCGGAGCATTGGAAATGACAAAAACGAACTCAGCGTTGGAGGGAGGGGAGGGATGGTCTAGGTTCTTGACCTTAGGCCACATCACTCAGGCGGGGGGTGGAGGAGGTCAGGAGCCATCTGCACCCCTGCATCCAGTTGCTGCCATCTTCAGTTGCTCATAGAAGCTTGGACTAGATGGATGTATACCTCAATAGCTCCTTCATATACTCTGGCCTTCGGAGTGTGATAGCTGCGATTCTCGTAAAGTGAGATTATTTGCTCCGAGGTTCAGATCTCTTTCACAGTCTTCGTAAACTGTAGTGAGAAATATTCTTTTTGCAAGACTTTAATTTACTGTGCGATAGTGCCTTTATCGTGTAAGCCCCATTTCTGTGTTCGGTCGACGAAACTTCGTAGCATTTTCAACACGGATTTTTTTATTTCCAAATGCCGTGAATTTCACATACTTGATGGAAATTTTATTTAGTACATCCGTTATTTTTAAATAATTCACTTTCATACATTCACGTACTTGTAGGACGAGTCAAGTCGTTAATAGTAGCTTGGTAAGGAAATAGGTTCTGTCAGTCGTAAATTTATACTCAGCCGCGCTCCACGTAACAGTTTGTAAGCCAGCGCACATCGTATGATCCACTCATTCATCGACTGACCTCTGAGGTGGACGGATGTGTTTTCGGGGAGCTCCTGGTGCCATTTCATTACGTGTTTTTCTATTGTGTATGTTTAAAATTTGACTAGTCTAATTTATATATTAATATGTACATCATAAACATAATTTTTATCCATTTGTCATTAAAATCGTATTCACATCTATTTCCGAGTAGCTATAATCTTAGCCGCTTGTCAGCCTCCAAACGCACTCTACGTAAATATTGTCAGTCTCTCGATGTAAGATCGACTCATTCCTTCACCAGCCTCCGAGCCGGACAGACGTGTTTTGCGAGGGGTGCGGTTTCACTACGCATGTTAATCAGTTAATTTATTTTTACACTTGGATTATGTTTCCTTATACTTCTATTTTGGGTAAATTTTATTGCTAGCATGCAGCTCAAGATAGACTAATTCATCTCTTTACGTTTAATTTCATACTGGAGATTCACGTAATTCCACTTGTTTCTTTATGAGAGAGACCAGGTGTTCTCTGTGGTGTTATTTATTCATAGGTAGAAATCGTTTAAACACACTCAAATTCTCTAATGTTTAATTGCATTGGAAACAGTCGTCTTGTTTGTCATTACTAACAGGTAAATCGCATCTTTCAAAGTCACCTATCTATGAGCAATATCCCACTCCAAACCCAAAAAAACATAAGAATTTACACTCATGCCATTCTTGCACAAAACTCACCATGTGTATATATATATTATATATATATATACACACACACAACACACACACACACCGTCCCCAACACGCCGCACTTCAGTCGAGGTTCAGTCGTGCTGACATCTACCAGAGCTGCTCCCCAGCCCACAAAAAGAAAGAAATAAGTCCCGTAGTACACTCTTGCACCAAACCCAAAAAATAAAATAATTATTAACCCTTTAATACAGTTTACCCTATTTATTAACCCTTTCATTCAATTGAATTAACCCTTTAATATCAATTTGATACCAAATTATTTAGCTCAATCAAAAAGGCGGCACCCCCTTTGAGTTAGAATCGGCACGCCTAAATACTGTGAGATATTCTCTGCCAGGTGCTGCACTCTTTTGGCAGCTCCAGAAACTACGTGGGAAACATCGGTGTAAGTTGGAAATAGATTAAATACAAAATAGCGTCAAATTACAAGTACTGCCAGATTCTTATTATTAGGATATCAATGGCATTTACTTTCTAACAGTTTCACGGTGACACTTTAGTGACGCATGAATAAAGCGATCAGACCGACGCTGTAAACCTGAATGATTGAAAATTGAGACAAATGAGTGAATGTAAGTGGGAAATGGCTCCTCCACTTTAAATAAGTTGTAGGCCAGGACCTACTGATTATTATGGTGGCTGAATTCCGCTGATTTACAGATTCTCTTAGCGGCCTTGAAAATTGCACATTCTCTCGAACAGCCGTGATCTGGTAAACTGAAACTTCCGTAATTTAATCACGAATCATAAGAGCTGTGCCATATGTAAATAGGGTTGAGATTTTAAACTTCGGGAATCAGTTCAAATGCGAAATGAGCATTGATTTCCGAAGCTGGAAATATTTTTACGTTTCGAAACGCTGGCTGCCCGTTTGCTACTGTATTCCTCGACCAGAGTTTTCGTACAATTTCGAGTGAAATATGATTGAAGGTTATTGATTCGAGTGAATGTCACGAGTAAGTGTTATGCACTGTGTATTTGTTGTATGTGTTGACAAAATTTTCTACTAATTACAACTTTAAACTAATATTGTTAATACTGAGACGAAACATTTTTCATACATTTAAATGTATAACAATAACGAATCCTCGACGTCGGGCACGAGTGAGCGAAGAAAAAAAAAAAAAAAAAAAAAATTCGTCGTGTATCGAGATGTATTACTATAAACAGCACACAAAGACACGCGCCAGTTCACTAGACTGATTGGTCAGTCACCAACAGCTTCTTAACTGACATCCGGTGACTAGCTTCTCGCTGACCGATATAAGTGATTCGGGTTTAGAGTGCGTGTCCATGTTAATTTTACACATGCCCGGAAAGAATTAGATCCCAATCAGAACTTTCAGCAGAATGAACAGCCTGTAGTGATCCATATGTTTCGAAGCGCATTATTTTCTCATGTTCCACACGAGGTGTAGTAATTGGTAGTCACGGTGTATTTACGCCAGTAGACGGAAGTTGTGGAACTAATAGATAAGTTCTGTTGGACAAGTCTCAGAAGCAATCATTTTAAATATTTAAAAAAATGTCTTCATAGCAATTTTAATGAGATAACGCATTGTTAATGTGATGTAAATGCATGAAAAATCTGCACGTTTATTGACTTTGCTACTAATTTTCCCTGCATCGCTCCCCTTGGAAAAAAAAAAAAAAAACACAACGGAGCCCAACGTTAAACCAGGAAATGAGAATAATATAAAATTGTCACCAGTATTACAAAACTTGTGTATATAACATCAGTCCGAGAATAGGCATCATTTTACATTAAGAGGATAGTTTCGTCAGGGATTAGAGAGTTTTTTTGTAAGGAAACTTTTAACGGCTTCGTAATAAACCGCAGGGCGGAAGACATTAACATGACAATTTAGTCACGGTCCTTTAGTTTCCTATAAAACACGATACCCTTGGAATATCTACGTCTCGTTGAGCATCCCCTGGGGAGACTGAATTATTTGTCAGCAGCAGCCCGTGAAACAGTCGTCGTGAAAAGACAGGAAGCGAACTGGCGGCCTCCCCCCTCTCCCCACACTAAAGTAAAAAGTTGACGCTCGACACTTGGATAGTGTTACCAACTGGGCAAACGTAAAAAAAAAAAAAGAAAAGGAACTGAATTCTTCCTCTCTCTCCGGCGTTATGGCGAGTCATGTTGTGGCTTTATCTTGTTTATGATCCCTCTAGGTAACGGGAGTGTATCGTTTCACCACCCCCCCCCCCCACCCGGTTCATAAAACCACATCTCCTCTCGCGACAGTTACACAGACTAAGCGAAACTTCCTCTCCACCCCTCCAAAATTCTCTGCCTTGCCAAGACTCCCCAGACTCCGGAACAGAGAACTCCCACGTGTTCAGTAACTCAGGAGCCAGTCATCACAACTTGCCGAAACACACTCGAGGTGGCGCCGCACTCGAAATTCTGTTAACGTTGGCGCGGGGGACGTCAAAACAAATAATCTCAGGCGGCCGTCCCGCAGCAGTTTCACCGGCAACACGAGGAGAAAACAACGAGACCCCGTGCTTTTTGCTTCTTCTTTTTCTACGGGACCAGTGACTGTCTATCTACTGCACAAAAGATACGTGGGAACAGCAATATAAATCTGTCTCTTTGTTGGAACATGCTTCTATGGGGTCTCCTTTAAACGTGATTTAGAGGCTGTTCACAATGAAGTGAGCACTTTTGAAATTAACTTTAGCAAGAAGTCACTGCCCCTACCTGCATGCATTTTAACAGGCGCAATGAGTGACATGTATCCAGTAAAGTTGGTAACGACGGAGAGGATAGCAGTTCCATATATTAAAGTCGAACAAAAAGTGTTAAGCAACCATTTGTGATAACTTAACATTATTTTTCTCGCTTTCTGCATTTTTTAATGCATCGAAGTGTAAAAATGAGCAAATTTGTACAATATTTACTTTCCTAATAATTTCACTGTTTCACTTTGCCGACGCATGAATAGAGTGACGAGGCCCATGGCAATGTTCATTTTACATAAGGCGGAAGAACACGCAACGTGTATACAAGTAGATCTTAAGCAGGGCTTTCAAAAGTTCTCATTTTACCGTGAACAGCCTATGAAAACCTTCATGCCTATTTCTACGTCTTGGTTGTATACTTTTATTGGCAGTGAAAATAATATAGCACAATTTTTAAGAATAATAATTAGATAGTCATCCCTTACCGGTTCAGATATTGTGCCCTGCACGATGTCAGGACGTCATACTGGTACAAACAGGCCGCGGGGCATTTGAAGTGCATTTAATTCTCGCCCGTATCGCTCGCTTGTCTCACTGCCTGAAATGCGTTAAAACTCCTCTAGGTAAGCGAGGCATTCAACGCAAAAGGAGTTCTGTAAATGCGCAGAGGAGAACGTAACACTGATTATCGAAGACGACGAAAATTATCGCCTCGATAATCTTTACGACAGTGTAAACTCTTTATAGTTTGTTCAAGGTAAAATGAGCACTTTTGAAAGCCCTGCTACTTGTATACACGTTGTGTATTCTTTCACCTTATATAAAATTAACATTACCATGGGCCTCATCACTTCATTCATGCGTCGGCGAAGTGAAAATGTGAAATCATTAGAAAAGTGCGTATTTTATAAATCTGCTAATTTTTACACACTGAGCAGGAAAAAAAAAACACACACGTAGGAAATAATTTAAATTATTATAAATGGTTACCTAACACTTCTTATTCGACGTAATTTTGTGGAACTACGTTCCATCCATCGTTACCAACTTTATCGGGCGCATGCCAATTAGTGCGCCCGTTAAAATATATGCAGGCAGGGGCAGTGTCATTTTTCTTATGCTGATTTCAAAAGTGCCAACTTTATCGTGAACAGCCTTTACCATGTTTTAGTACACGCACGGCAATTCGGGCATGTGGTACGATGAACAGTAGTGTGTATTTTTTTTCCAGAGTGTGTGGATTGTAGGCGTGCGTCCTCAAGGTAAGTGGTAACCACGCGTGCTTCGACAACGTCAATCATTTACTCCCAAGAATACTTCATTTTCCCCACCTCGATCTTCTATGTTCGACCGGAGTGGAATATCTGTGCCCAAGAAAGTACAGGAACGTTCCTTCGAACGTGGGTCGTGCGGCTGACCGAACAAAACTATATCCCAGCACGATGTCTGCCATCTGTTGTGAGTCGAATTATGTCTTTTTAACTCCATCTGCATACGTTTAGATCAGGGTTATTTGCATGCGAGACATTCTGTAGCGCACAAAAAGAATTAACAGTAATTTGTGGGTTCGAAATGTTCCCATGCAACAAAGAATATCGTTATGTTATATTATTGCTTGTAGTTTTGGAGGAAGTGTTCAAACGAGAGTGTGATATTAAACGTTTTTGATTATAAAACGATATTTATAGTAAAAAGAGAATAAGAAAAAATATTATAAACGCCGAGTATATGAACGTGTTTATTATTATATTTGGGAATAAGTTAGCGTAAAGTTTTTTCCCCTAGCATGAGTAACTGTGTGAAGTAAAATATGACGGGATTCAAACTGCTGCTAGGTCAGACTGGAAACATGACGGGTTTGACACTAGTTTTTGTTTTAGCAATTATCTACTTGCAACACTGGATCACGGACTGTATGAAATTCGTTGACACAGCAACTAATGAATTTGTTACGGCAAAGTTGGCAGCTAGTTGCATGATACGACACTATCAAAGCAACAGGAGCTAATTAAGAGCTAATTAACGTATTAGGTTCTTTGACGCCGTCTACTTACAGACCGTCACGGGATTGTGTTCTTTGACATATAGGTTATTCACAGTGTAGTAAGCACTTTTTTAAAATCTCTCTCATTAGGAATAGTAGTCAATAAATATATTTATTTTTAGCCTTTGACGTTAACTTCCGATTGCGGTGGAATATACTCACTGTTTATTACTTACATGGCAATATTTATGTTAAAAGGTGGTTAAAGGACAAAATATGGCTGGAAGGAACAAGTACCTAGGGCCTCGAATGTATTCACTTTACTGTGAACAGGCTATAGGTGAGAGTATTAACTCCGGCATGACGAGAAATTGATTTCGAAAGGAACGCGCAACCTTCCTTGGTTCTTGTTTTTATGTTTCATCTCACTGAAGTAGATAAATAACAAGTATCATCGTGTGAACAGTGCATTCAGAAGCAAATATACCGATCAAGTTATTCGAGGGACGTGAATTTATTGTTGGCATATTATTTAGGATTCGTATCTCTTGAACAGTACAGCCTCTAGTTCTGAGCTCATATTGTTGCCTTCTACACTAATTGTAAGGAATTTGGTCGTCATTCGCCAATATTGTGAAATCACTGGAAGCCAACTTGTAAAAATTTTTCATAATATTTTTTTTTTTTTTTTTTTTTCCAAAAAAAAATTGTGCAACGTATACTCAGGAGAATTCACTTACTCAGTTTGAATCAAGCTTGTCAAGTTTGCAAGCTTGAATAAAGCTAGAATCGAGCTAACGACGCTCCACTCGACAAACGAGCATGGTTTGCAACACTTGCTGCAAATTTATGTGTGAATCTGCGTGTGTGAATGCGTGTGTATTACCTGTGTCTTAAATTAACGCGAGAAACGAGTATGCCATTTATCCGAGCAAGTCATGTATGCATCGTGAGTGGCAGTAAAATTTTACAGTTTTTGTTTACTAATACGTTTATAAGTAAACAGTTGCATTCCCACCATCTTCAAGCAACGTGAAAGCTTATAAGAGTTGAAAACTGAATCAGAGAAGTCTTCTCTACATCTGGTTCCTTCTACCAGAACTGTGATAAATCGTCGAGCTATCGTTCTATATAACTTTTAAAGGCGTTTTCGCTATCTACGTATAAAATAGAACTCCAGTCTGTCTGTTCTTTCCTTGTAAGTTCCTGAATGTTTTAACTGATCTGGACCAAATTTTGCATGTTAATCCTAAGGGACACTGCAGAAAATATAGGCAGCGGTATACTTTGACATCGTAACTTTTCCACATGGCTCCACTGGCACGTCCTTGGAATTTACGGGACTGCAAATATTCTGTGTGAATTCTGCTGTTACTCTTTAGGATCCTGTGTAAATAAACTGCAGGTTCTACGAAACCGGGGTGAAGTGAGCGTAGAGATTTGGACAGCTCTTAACATCGACGTATTGAAGCCGATGATGGTGAAACGAGGTGGGTGTGGAGCAGCGCCGGAATGAAAGGCCGGGGAAAACGGGAGAACCCCGAGAAAACCCGCCGACCAGCGGCCTCGTCCAGCACGATTTCCACATACGAAAATCCGGGAGCGACCCCGCCGGGGATCGAGCCCAGTTCGCCGTGGTGGAAGGTGAGTAGTCTAACCACTACGCCACCGCGTCTCCTCTATGAATCAGGGAATTATCACTCCTCCCCCTTGAAACTAACCGTTACCTTACTTTCGTGAATAACAGTAGGATGTTACGTAATCCAAAGTGAGCAAATAAAAGGTTAATTTATGTTATTTAGAGATATGCCGTAGTCAATTACAACTATGAAAATATAATTTTGCAAAAAAAAAATCGTGTATTAGGATAACAGAACAAAGTTCTATTGAATGAATGCTATCTGCTGAATTTTTCCATGTTCACAATGTTGACGTTTTAAATATGGGAAGCCCATAAATTCCCCAGATCAAACAGAAACATGCAAACATTTCCATAATTGTTTTCAATTCATTGTAAATAACTACTTAGAGGGAATTATTTTGGAGGAAAACAGAATTCAGAACGTTCCCGCGAATTTCTGTTTCTATTTGCTGACAATATTGGTTCAAGATGACAACAAGTACTTTCGCTGTTACATTAGGACAATGGCATCAAAGATTGGCAATTGTAGGACTACAGAAATATGTTATACTTTTTAGACTTTTTACTTTTGTAAGACCCATCCAATTTTGAGTTTCTTTATTTAACTTTATGGCTTTTGATTCTAATCGGACGAAGAAGTGTAGTATACAAGAACTCGGCAACTTTTTGTAGTAAGTGCCAAATTAACGTTACAACTCACTCAGGGTGTCACCTTGACTTCACCATATTGTTATAGGCGGACACTCTTCAAGCGTAAGAGTATGATTTATTGACGCGCGCGCGCTATCAGTTGCAACCGGAAATACAGCGGCTTTTCACAAAGGAATGTTTACAAAGCGTGCATGCTATGCCTGGCAGGATACATGCCGCTCTCAACCTTCGGTATCGGGTGTCTTCGAGGTAGCTGAAGGATGCTCTGGATTACTGATCTCGTTTCTCTCGGCGCGACTCGCGGTGCGTAGAACCTTCCAGGTCACGGACAGCGGCTCTAAAAAGTGCGTCGGGTCTCCTAGCCGGGAGTTGTTGAGTGTATGAGTGGGTGGAGATTTAGCGATAGAAGACGAGCGAAACGAGTGGGGAGAAAAACCTGCAATTGCGAGCATCGGCGCACCGAATAGTGCGACTGGCAGGCTGGATTAATGGACTTGATGCGTGAGTGAAAGATATTATAAATTATGGTAACAGATACGCTGAACGTGTGATGAGTATAAGTTAATTGACTATAACCAAACAGAGACATTAGGATTGACGTTAATTGGAATTGTAATTGACATTAAATATTGCGCTTACCGAGAAATAAAATTACCAATAGTGGATATATATATATATATTCGTACCGTAAATAATACCGTAAATAATTCGTACCGTAAATATATATATATATATATATATATATATATATATATATATATATATATATATATATATATATATATATATATATTCGTACCGTAAATAATAGCTGCGTGAATAAATAAAAACTTCTAATTTTGTTCTTTTACTTTTATTAAGACTTCCACCCCTCACGAACTCAGATTCGCCCCTCAGGCATATAACAATATTTTCGTACAAAGGAGTCATTGATCTTATATTTATATATTTACAAGTTTTCTATTTTTGTTAGATTATTACGTGTACATATTAATAAATACAGATGTAGTTTGCAATATATAAGGTATAGTTACACTATTTCAAAAGTGCATTACGTTTTTAACATGTACTTATTGTTTGATCAACCAAACAAATAATTCTAATATAAAGCATGTTATTAAAATCCTGGTGTTTACTATGCGACGTATATTTCTCGAACAATTTTCGTTCTGAAGGATTGTAAAACAGGAGCAGCTTTAAAAGGATTACGCGACTGGGAACCAGGAATCTATTGTTTGAAGGTGACTTAGTAACTCAGACTATCGTGGTCGCCGTGAGAGAGCAAAAAGCCAAAGAAAATAAATTTACGTCTCAGTTTAACACGTCATGCTTTTTCATTCAGTTTTAAATGCTTCCTGTCATAGGTATAAGTAGGGAACTGGAAAATTTGCGACCTTTGTCATGCGTAGACTAGTCTTCAATCTAGTTTGTTTACTCGCGCAAATATCAATCGCACATTGACTTGAACCTGACACAGCAGTCCATTTCACAAATGATACAAAGTACACCAATCAAAAGGTTCAATTCAAAATTAATTTTTGAAAATTACTTCCCAAACATTTAAATAAAGCAAAATCCGTATAAAAATAAAAGTATTGCATACCTTTTACAAAATTAACTTGATTCATAACACCATTTCATTTCAGACCAGCAATAATAGAACAGACATTTACACCCTTAATATTTATACTCACAGCTAGTTTACATTCATAGGAAACTAAATTAATTCATAGATAAATTGACAATAACATTAAAAGGGACGGCTCATTCACAGGACTAGATAAAATAGCTTCAGGCACGTCTAAATAAAACATGCCGCTACATAAAACAATTCAGGGACAGGACATTAGTTAAGCGCATGATTCAGTTTGACAGCGTGAATTTTACAAGCATTTGATTTCCATTGACTAGTCTCCACTTCACCAAAGGTTCATAACCAATTTCCTCAGTGAAAATATTCCAATTAAGAAAAACCTTCGGGAAGCGCAATAACAAAACGTACAGGTTTTAAGGCCAAGGTACACAACCTAAAAAGATTACTTACTTGAGCCTAAATTGACAAATTAATACCGGCTCATTTACACATTTGATACATGTAGAAGGCTACCAGTGTAAGCGACCGGTTTATGTCACTTTCCGACCAAACCCTTAAACCACTTGACGACTCAAGGTACTGGATATTGCCGGGGTGACCAAGCGCCTTAACATTGCGCCGCAACATTAGATAGTAAAATCAGATTCTTTCAATTCAAAGTACTCAAGATACCTGTTTTCTCAAACAAATACTAATAAGAACTTTCATGTAAAGTCGGATTTACCAGACAACAAGGGCAAAATATCAATATCAGGCGATTAAACATACAGCAAGCGCCGCAGGCGAGCTGTCCCATCAAATGACGCGTTGCTAAAATGAACAAGTTAAAATTACTATTAAAACCACACTAATACTTTGTGCGCCGGCACCTTAAACGTGAAATTAATACGGGCCATTAAAGCGACGTACGATTAAAACCCAAGCATAACAAAGTGAAATATATGTATTTTCCTGCCGCGGCGTGTGGAACAGCTGGAAAACAAATTAGGCCGGGTCAGCCGAATAGGGCAAAGATTAAAAGGGAAACTACTTCAAACCAACACGAAAATCTTGCAAGCCAAACCTCAAATAAAAGTATTACATACTTTACTCTAGCAAACGTAGAGTAATAGCTGATTGCCAGACTAAAGCTGCTAGCCAGCTACCAAATTACGAGTCGTAAATTGCAAACATACTCGAATTACTGCCCAATTTACAACGGCAACCATACTCACCGCTCGTCGCGTTCCCAAAATTACGATCACAAAAAATACATCTAAAACATGGCCGCAGAAGAGAATTGCCGCACTCGGCAATACTGAAAGAATTATTATTACATTAATGCTCGTCGAGCTGTTGATGCCTGGCGAATCCTCGGCCCCTTCATTTCTTGACCAGCGGTCGCCAACTGGAATAAACGAATAGGACGGCAGCAGTTGACCCTCACATCAAGCTCCACGCCGTCTTGTGTATCGTACAGGAGTGAATTTAATTTTGTTTACGAGCCGAGATAGGAGAAGTAGTGAAGGGGGACGGGGTGTAAGGAGAAAAAAAAAGGGGGGGGGGGGGGTAATCCGAGCCCGCCAAGGAGAAAGTCTCTGCGCGCTGCGACGGTGGCGGCAAAGTGAACTACTGCCTAGATAGCAGCACTGCTGCAGGCTCCTTGCTACAAAAGTGTAAGGATGTGATTGGCCCTGAATATTTGGTATATGGTGTTCATGGTAAAGTGAGCACTTTTAAGGCCCTAGTTACTTTTTCATTTCAGCCATTTTTTAAATACTTAAACCACCTTTTTAAATTAATATTGTTATGTAAGTAATAAATAAAGTGTGTATACTCCACCGTACTCGGAAGTTAACGCCAAAGACTAAAATAAAATAAATAATAATAACGTATAATTTGGACCACCTGTTCTTCGCGAAAAGATTTACGCGAAGGCTGGACTCCAATGTCCTGTGGCATACGTGCAGTTTTCCTTTGGTTATTGGCCTCCTGGCTTTGCCGGGACATGGTGCCTTACCTGATTCGGCCAATCAGCGTTAGGTAATTGCGACACTGTGAGTACTTAATTCGCGGGCCAGACACCTGCAATGCGGGGCTGTTGAAAATCATCCAATCACGAAAGCGGATCTGAGCTTTAGTATTTTGAGTACAAGTAGTCTTGAAATCTTTTCGCGAAAAACAGCCAGCCCTAAGTATCTGATGTCTGTCGACATTTGAATCTGCGAATTTTTAGTCTCTAGGTGTAAGTTGTTATAGATTTATTCGTGTGTTCGTGTACGCGTTGCCAGTGGTATTTTCGGCAGTTTACTGTATCAGTTGTGTCTTAAACTCTAGCGTATTATTGCCTCCGGTTTGTTTCGGGTAGGCTAATCGGCCGGCTAACACGATAATGAAATAGTGTAGGCGAAACCCTACCCTAAGAAAATATTCAGTAACCGCACTAACAAGGAGAACGTTAAACATGCAAATGCGCACGTGGTTCGTAATCCGTTGTGCTACGTGACCCGTGTCTCGAGAATTTGCATGCGGATTTTTTTTTTATTCTTCTCGAGGTCGCATTACGCGTAACAACGTAATGGGCTCGGCCGCAAGTAGGCGGCCGCGCACCGCTGGACTACCAAGTACGGCAGGATGGCGTGGGACTTCATTATGCCAGATCGGCCTTTAAAGCTCGCTCCCATCTGTAGGCTATTCACGGCGAAGTGAGCACTTTTTAAGGCCCTCCCAAAATGCATTTACCGGTAATAAATATATCTCACTGCAGACTTAGGCGTTAACTTACGAGAGTGGTGCAATGCATACACTGTGTTTATTGGTCACGTTTTAATGTTTATAATTAATAGCAGCAGGAAGATAGAAATTGGGTGGAAGTAAACATTAAGAAGGGCCTTAAAAAGTGCTCACTTTACAGAGAATAGTCTACCTAGTTATCACGTGGGTCTCACTGCAAGCACTTGTGTGTACTATAATTTAAAAAAACTATGGAACAAAAATGTATTTTTTTTTTTCAGGATAGGAATGAAATTCGATATTCTGTTGCTCATTCATAAATTTGGTTATTGAAACAAATGCGAATTCTAAACTATTTTTTATACTTTTCCAGTAAAATCCTTGGAAGCCCAGTTGTCAACAACATCTTTTGTAAAACTACAAAGAATTTTCTCGTGAAATCTGCAAAACATTTGTTTGTAATATTTCAAATGATAACCTTGTTTTACAATTGACATTATTGAGAAGTGTACATAAAGTTATTTTTTTTCTAGAAAACAAATGTGATAAATGAATAACAGAGAATAAAAAAAAAATTTAAGAATACAATTTACGAAAAATAATTACACTTTGCCAGCATGGGGAATATAACCCACACCTCTTATATTATTTGCCGGCACCGTTTACCGCAAAACCAACTTGACTTACGAACTAATGCATATTTTTACAGTAAATATATCTGCAAGTACCTACAGCACATTAATGAAGTTATTTGTTTAAGAAGAATAGGTACGTACATTTATTTCATTTTGAGAGTTGTGTTGTTGAGTTATGAGATTTGGACGGCTCTTAACAACGACGTATTGAAAGCCGATTTAAAAGTTCTGTGGTTCTAGGAAACATTAGCAGTTAATGAGTAATGCCGTCACGTTTCATTGCGATTATTTGCGTGGTTTTAAGTGTTACGCCTTATTAAACCATGCAATACATTTATTTTTGTACGCAGATACATTTTACATCCCCTATAGTCTTTGCACAAACTGCTATATACGGTTTTAAGTCGTTGAGTGTCCGCCATTTTGCTGAAACTCATGAAAACGGGTCACTATATAACAAACTTTTCGTGCTGTATCTTACAAACACAGCCCTTGTAGCTCAACAAACGAGCAGTTTTACAAGAGAAATATGTGTACTTTTACAAGTCTTTGTAAAATTACAAAGAATTTCGTAGTAAAAATTACAAAAAAAAAAATTTTACAATGGATTCGCCGAACAGTGTCTAAATCGACAAAAATCGCCGTGAGAAGCTATCTGTGTACGGTATTAACTCTGCTGTGAAACTGTATTTATCTTTTCCGCACAGACTGCTGTATAAAACCCTGTACCACCGCCTTAAAATTCTGGGGAAGCAGAACACACGCCAAGATTGTTTACGGTGTTTTCCATGTCGCCGGTGCAATGCTTCCTTAGCTGGTTCCACAATAGTGCGATGCGTTGGGCTGCGACAAGCGATACTTGCTATCCAGTTTAAGGGTGGAAATTACATTTTCAGACCTCACGACTGTAACAAAAGACACGCCTAAAAAGTTGAAACTGTATGTTTTAATTGGTAGAAGATGAAAGAAAGGGTAGCGTGAACGCGATTGAAACGAAATCTAGCGGGAAAGAGACATAAGGCGAAGGATAGTTATTTTGATATTAATAAACGAGTTTTATGACGTACACATATATAAGAAGAAGCCTTGTCTTCTGTTTTGCACATCTGCGCAGCAATGATAAAAAATATAAATACGAAAACGTTAGTGTAAACGCGATCGTCGTTTTCAAGAATTTCGCGCAACGAATTCGACGCTGGCGCGTGGCGACGGAATCTGCTTGTTCCTGATTGGCCACCGCTAATCGCAACGCAATGCATCGCGCTATTGTGGAACCAGCTTTAGGCGCGTTCTACCACACGCACGCGTATACGTGTCACGGAAGCGGACGCGTAGCACAATCTACAGTGACACGTATACGGACGCGGACACACGTGCGGATACATCTAAGAAAGTTTGGCAACTCCCAACTCTTGGGGCCGAGGTGGCTGACCGGTTAGCCTGCCCGCCTCCCACCTGGGCGATCCGGGCTCAATCCCAGACGGGGCCACTCCGCATCCTTGCACGTGGGAATCGTGCCGGACGATGCCGTTGGTCAGTGGTTTTTTTTTTTTTTTTTGCGGGGATCTCCCGTTTCCTCCGTCCTTTCATCATGGCGCTACTCCATACTTCAATCACTCTCATCGGCTCTCAAGACCTCGCTGTTAAGAGCCGCCGAAATCTCTCTCCCAACTATTTCGCGTCCGCGAATCCGTGTAGCCAATAGGAATCGAGTACTTGGTGTGTTAATATTAGTTTTCGTGGTCATTGGGGTATACACAGCAAATAGTGCTTCGATTTGCTGTGGCGATTATCATTTTTGTTTTAATAAATAAGTGCACATGGTTCGACAGTAGTAATTACGTATTTTTAAATGCTGTAGAAATATACGAAATGAGATGTGTGTATTGTGAAACCTGTATCAGTAATTTGCAACACTGGGTAATTTTTTTTTTTTATTTCGTAGTTGCGAGAATGTACGTTTATTCATATTGTAGAATGGTTAAAAATCATCCCGAGTCGTCGGCTTGTCCCGCTCACGTTTCCAAGAACGTTTCCTTACGTATCCGTGCGCTGTAGAATAGGCCTTATAACCGGATGTGACCTTGAGGCCTTTACATATTGTTAATTAGGGATTTCCCTTGAGGAGAACCTCCCCTGGTTCGTTCAATTCCCCGTGACCATCACGACAGAGGACATGTTGCACACGAAAGACATTTATGGTCGGCAGTGTACGAACATCTTCGTTCCGAGCAATCTCATTTGTTGAAATTTCTCTGTGTCTCGTTTGTGAATGGTCAATAGTGACGTCAGCGAACACGCAGCACCTTGTCCACTAGCTGCGAGAAGAACGCTCGACACGGGTGCAGCGCCGATAAAAAAACTTAACGATTGCAACACATCAGGTTGTAAATGAATTCAGGACTGTATGGGCTAGCCATATCGTACTCTTGGTATTCCTAGTTTCTGTATCCAACCAGAAAAGCTTCCCGTGGAATACGCGGGCTAAGTCACAGTCAGCGAAGCAGGTTACCGTACGAATTAGTATTTACGGTACCATGTCCGGGAACTCCGGCACGTGCTGCAGTCGCAATGAGAACATTAAGACTTAAAACGTAAGACTTAAGAATTAAATGTAAGACTTAACACTTAGTACTTAAGACGTAAGACTTAATAGTGTAAATTCGAAGGGCCTTGCTTCTGTTTGAGAAAGAGCGGGGCATAGAACGACAATCCTCCCCCGAATCCCACATAAATCAGCCGGAAAACGTGCCTGCCTGGACGGAAAGGTGGAAAACGTACCCCTCCGGTCTTTGCAACTCCTCCTCTTGGAAGGTGGCGTGATGGGGAATCGATAACCGAAGGTCCAAAGATGTGCACAAATTTCGTTCCACCCCAACACCCCTCAAGGGGGGGGGGGGGGGGGGTTTCTGCGCGCCCTCGAAAACGACGTTTTTTGAGCAAAAAAACTTTCGTTCCCGATTAATAAGATGAACTAACTATTGGCCTTGCACTATAGCACAGTCGAGACAACGGAACTACGAAATCGTATTTACTACACAAGTTCGGTGTTCAGGCGTTAAGCCTGTACTTCTGTGTAAGGTCTATAGTTAGTTGGACGTAACTGCTACTGCCGGAACTTTCTTTTTTCAAAACATAAACAAGCCAGATATACGAAGATTCCGGTATGCCGGAGGAAGGTTACTATAGTCAACTCGCGGTTTCTCCACACTTTTTGAATCAAACATTAAAAAAAAAATCATCCCATGTATGACGTGTATAGTTATTTCCTAAATATGCCATGCATCACAAGCGTTTTACACCTCTGCTTACGTAACATTATCTTATGTTTCGTTAAATTGAAGTTTTACCTGCATTTCATTTATAAGTTATAATATTAAATTTATAGTAAATATGAATGAAAATAGTGAGAAAAAAAAACAACGCGTGAGTTGGTAGCGCCTGGTAAGAAATAGTTCTCATGCAAAATATCATTTCAACTTAGACCGCACGAATGTGGTGCGTTGTCCTGTGGTGTGATTTGTAGGCTTAGTTAAGCTTAGTTTGCACGAGGCGGAGGAATATCCAGGTAGTAGAACATTAACGGGGCCTCAGAAAAGTATGAAGTAACTGTGAACGGATTATATTACGGGTACTTGCGCGGAGAGGTAGGGCTCTTGTCAGGTCACAGAATAGATACACATATGCACTCTAAATCGGAATCAGTAATTTTTTACTGATTGTCAGTTGAAACTGCTCCATCCGGAATCAGTAGAATAAGAAAACTACTAATCCCTTCAGTTAAATGGAATCCACTAATACAAACAGTAGAGAATCAGTTATTTATATTCGATTCATAAAAAGCACAAGAATTAAAAACCGTGCATTACGGTTTGAAATAAATTAGGTATACAATTATTTTGTCGTAAAACAAAATTATTATATGTACAAGGAAATTTTGGAAGTGGTTGGAATCGAATCCCCACCCTAAACGCAACACATTCTCTTGTTTCTTTTGGCTGACGTTCTACCAACTCTGCTACTTTGCCACTGTGATAAGCGGTCTCGCATTTGCGTATTAACATAAACTTACAATGGCGAACGGCTTTAAGTTTCGTAATGTGAAAGTACTTCATGTTGTCGAAATATACACACATTATGCGTACGTAGGTAAATGTCTTTGTAAGGCTCGAAAGTCATTCTAAGTTAAGTTTAGTTCAGATTGTGTGCTTTGAAAGAGAAATATAGTGATTTTAACGGTGTTGTTGATGTTTTCTATGTATCTGCAAATTTTACAATGCAACGAGATTTTACAGAATGAAACGCTGTTATTTTGAAGAGAGATTGACTAGTAATAACTGTTATTGTCGTTTCCTCATTATTTGATCTGTTAACTTGCAGATACCACAAAACTTTTGTTGGTGTAAATCCACCTTTCTTATTTAATCACCGCACTCTCGAGTCAGTAAAATTATCACTTATTTATCTGTCACTGAAAATAACAGTTACATCTGTATTGTATCGTTGCATTGTAAAATGACGCATACTAGTGGACATCGATAACCTTGTACATTGAAACCACTAAATTCATCTTTTAAAGCACAGAATCGGAACTAAACTAAACATAGATTGACTTTTGAACTTTGCAAAGACATGTACTTGCGCAGAAAATCTGTATATTTCGACAATAAGAAATACTTCAACATCGCGAAATTTACAGCAATATTTGACATTACATTTTGTGGTTCAGCACCCATAATACGAGCACACATTTGGCAGTGGTAAAGTAGGGCAGTTGATATGGCTGATCATGAAAACTTCAGCATATTTTGTTTTATGGGCGGAGGTTCGAGCCCAACCAACTCCAAAAAATGTTTTTGTGTAGACAATATTTGTGTTCTGCGACAAAATAAAAATCGTACCTAACTTACGTCACGTAGGAATGCTCTGTGCTTATTTATTACTAACAACTATAAATAAGTAGTTTTCTGCTGCTTGAATTTGTAGACTTCTTTTAACTGATGCATTAGTGATATTTTTCTACAGAATCCGGATGGAGCAGTTTCAACTGAAAATCAGTAAAAGATTACTGATTCCGATTTAGAGTGTAGAAGTGAAAGGGCGTGACGATTCTTTTGATGTAGGACTGGCTGCGCGTGGCTCTGGGCTGGCTTTGTGTTTGTGAAGAGGGGAGGGTGATGATTCCCTATTGGCTCGGTTGTAGCTGCCAAGTAAGCTATGGGGCGCTGATCGGCGAATGACAGCTCCTCTATGTTTCTGGCCAGTAATGCCATTTCGCTGGCGTGTGCCGCTGGAGTTCGTGGTAAAATGTACTGTTTCACTTTCTAGATCCTAAGTATATTCTCCGGCCAGGCCCTCTCTAGAACACGAATCACCCAGGCCCGACGCCAAGCACGTATTTATTTGCTGTATTTATTTTCGTATCCCATTTTACTTCAGCGTTTTAAAAATTATTTAATTAATTAATGAGAAGGCTGGATACAATGCCTGTTTTTTAGTACTTCGAAAGTATATATTTTCTTTTATTACAGCAAGTTTTCTTCCAGTGGCCTGGAAGCGGGATAACAGTTTAAAATGACGAATACAGAGCGCTATTAAAACATTATATGCTATTCACCGCAAATTGAGCACATTTTAAGGCCCTTTCAACATACATTAACAGCTAAAAATATATTTCATAGAAGCTTCAGACGTTAAATTTTGACAGTAGTGATATATATATATATATATATATATATATATATATATATATATATATATATATATACACACTAAGTTTATTTAGTGACTTGCTAACATTTATATTTAAAAGTGGAGGAAAGATGGAAATTGGCTGAAAGGAAAATTTTTAGCAGTCTCTCTAAAAGTACTCAGTTTACCTTGAATAGCCTATAACAATGTTAAAATAACATTAAAAAATTTAAAGTGTAATTATAAATAATGAGGCAACTTAAGAAATCGATAAAAGCAAATACAATGAAAACGTCCAAGTCCACTAGTAGCAGAATGACAATCTGAAAGGATATGTAGTTATTATATCATTGTAGTATAGTACAATTTATAAGAAACCTAATCCTACTGTTACACATTAGGCATCACGCAACACTGGAGTCCATCTGCATAGATGTTGCACGCCACCAGTAGAGGTTACTTCAGTTTGTAATACGTAGGCATATTTATAACTTATGGATAGAGCCCCGAGTATTTCGCGGCGGATTGAGTTGGCAGCAATCTAGGCTGGACAGTCATCTATACACTCGAGACTTTATCTTTTGCTTATTGGTTGTTGCGATCAAATGGGGCCTCTCTACAGGACTGTTCAACACTCATTCATACTACTGCTTCCTGCTTATTACTGGCTCACAGTTAAACGGGGCGTGTCTAATGAACTGTTGTCCAATCAGAACAGTAGGAAGAAAGAACAAGTGTTTGGAGTCTACCTGGTCTCCGAATGATTTCGCGAAATAGTCGTAGCTCTACTTATGGAGTCCGCTTGTCTCATTATTTTCGAAATATGCATCGTTTATAGATCTTTGCATAACCGAAAACACCAATATTTACACAGAAATTGTTATTTTATTAAAAATTTCGTATTCTTGGCCTACAAAATAAGTTTTCCACACGTGTATAACCGCGCGTAAAATCTTAAAACGCACAGAAAAAGAGAGAAGGTGATAGAGAGAATAAATGGGAGAGAGAGAGCGCGATAAGTGAGTGAAGAGATTTGGGCGGCTCTTAACTGCGGGGTCTTGAGAGGCCGACGAAGACGGATGATTGACGTGAGTATGGAGCAGCGCCGAAATGAAGGGGCGGGGGAAACGGAAGATCCCCGAGAAAACCCGCCGGCCAGCGGCGTCGTCCGCCACGATTACCACATGTGAAAATCCGGAAGTGGCCCGGCAGAGAACTCAACCCGGTTCGCCACGGTGGGAGTCGAGTAGGCAAACCGCTCAGCTACCGCGGCTCCTAGCGCGATAAGGTTAAAACGAACGCACGCACGGTAACAGAAAGTTTAAGTAATACTTACGTTCTGAAAACAAGAAGTTGGCGACCATATGTACAAGGATACTTCGCTGCTGAAAACAAGAAGTTGGCGACCATATGTACAAGGATACTTCGCTGCTGGAAACAAGAAGTTGGCGACCATATGTACACGGATACATCGCTGCTGAAAACAAGAAGTTGGCGACCATATGTACAAGGATACATCGCTGCTGAAAACAAGAAGTTGGCGACCATATGTACAAGGATACTTCGCTGCTGGAAACAAGAAGTTGGCGACCATATGTACACGGATACATCGCTGCTGAAAACAAGAAGTTGGCGACCATATGTACAAGGATACATCGCTGCTGAAAACAAGAAGTTGGCGACCATATGTACAAGGATACATCGCTGCTGAAAACAAGAAGTTGGCGACCATATGTACAAGGATACTTCGCTGCTGAAATTGCAATTACTTGAAGGCTACGACCGAGCTACGCCATGGAAACTTAGACCCGTGTTCACATTATCACTCGTAACGTACAAGTTTCAGCGCTGTAACTTTAGAGTGTGTGGATGGAGGTGGAACAACGTGTATGAACCTTTACTGTAATATTGTAAGGAAAATTAACGACAAAATACATGAGGTATTTAAAATTTAAGTACTATGAATTAACAGGATAAACCCTTTTCGTTATATAATTCCACTTTTCCATGTTGCAACTGCTGTTAATCGTATTTGTTAGAATCAAAAATCTAAAAGCGAAAGTTTATCTTTCGGAGCAGTTTTTCCAGCACTTTAAGCGTACTGCGTGTGTGAATTTGAAACTGCGCTGTAAAATGCGTGTTGATTTAAGCGCGAAATTGTTGGTGCAATAATTTCGTGCTTAAATCAAGCACCACTTTAATTAAGGGGCCGCAGTGATGTAGTGGTTAGATTACCACTCGCCTGCCAGCAAGGTGACGAGCCGGGCTCGATTCCCGGCGGGGTCATTCCAAGATTTTCTCAGCAGGTGGGAGTCCTTGTGGACGATGGCGCCGGTCGGCGGGTTTTCTCGGGAATCTCCCGTTTCCTCCGGCCTTGCATTTCCATACATCGCTTCACCCTCACCGGCTTTCGAGAACTCGCTGTTAAAACGGTCTAAACTTCTCCCCATTAGTCGCGACTTACACGGTCGTGCTGGTGTCGATTATGTTAATTAAATAGCAGAATTAACCCATTCAGATCCAGTGCATAATGCGCAAGCAGATTTTATTTTACCGGTATTGTGCACTGAGATATTCACTGCCTAGTGATCATTACTGTTGTTAAGTGATTGGTAAACCGTAATACTTCATAGGTTACGAATGGTTCATATTACTATAGGCTGTTCACGGTAAGTGAGAACTTCTGAGGCCCTAGTTATTTTTTTTTCCAGCCAATTTTTAGCCTTTGACCACCTTTTAGAATAAATATTGCCATGTAAGTAATAAACCCACCGCACTCAGAAATTAACGCGTAAGGTTAAAATAAAATATATTTATTGACCATTATTCCAATTGAAAGGACTTTCAAAAATGCTCACTTTACCGCGAATAGCCTATGTAGACGAACGCGTAGCCTGCAACTCAATGGTTAGTGGCCAGAAAAACAAGTACTGCATCGACTTATAAGTACAGCACTTATCAAAAAAGTCCGGTTTCGAACACCTGGAACAGTAAATTAAAGTGTTTGTGAAAGGACCAACCAGTTCAGTCCAGAATTAACGTACGAGTTGAAGTGTGGGATCGTTCAAGTGTGGTACGGACTCTGTACTTTTGTCGAGGGTGCTTTGAACAACGAGCCGCGTGCTCGTTTGTCGTCGACATCGCGATAGCGACTAGCGATGAAACTTCAACATATCAGCGTTCTCGCGCACGTGGAAGGCGATCGAAACAACCTGTCCTGATCGCTCGTGCATAGTGAAGCTGCCCGTGCACATTGGCAAGTTTCGATGAGAACTGCAGGTGGGGTTTGACGAGAGTGCGCCGAGCATGCTCCAGTGTCCAGTCCAGTGCGCCTTTCGCAAGTAACTTGAGATCCCAAGAGGCGCTGTCGAACGAAACATGACGTGCTTTTGGAATCGGGCTTTCGGGTTTTCACTGCGATTTGGCGAAATTTCGTGACCGCTTGCATTCGCACAGACGTAGGCATACATAACACTTTTAGCGGCTTGATTTTCCTCTGTGTCCATCAGCGTGATTTCAGCGTTGATTATTTTTAAAAAATTTTTTTTTTAAGTTAGCGTAAGGGCTCCGACTGTAAGCTATTCACTGTAAAGTGAGCACTTTTGAGAGCCTTCTCATTTGGAATAATAGAAAATAAATATATTTTATTTTAGCCTTAGGCGTTAACTTCAGAGTACGGTGGAATCTACACACTTTGTTTATTATTCATACAGCAATATTTATTTTAAAAAAGGTGGTTAAAGGATAAAAAATTGCTGAAATAAAAAAACTAACTAGAGCTTCAAAAGTGCCCACTTTACCATGAACAGCCTATTATGAAACCTGCAGAAACGGGGTTAAATGAGGAATCAGTGTTAAAGTAATTTCTTCTCTGTGGTTATTGTTTCGAGCAAAAATATGTTAAACGCAACTTTCTCAAATAATAGACTAGTGTAACGTTAAGAAATTACCCAATTTTATTTTTTCATTCATAATATTTGTAAAATGAAAATTATAACAATTACCTCCAGATTTTCTGAATCCCTGCTAAGTTCTAATTCCAGGATTTCCTTCGCCTCACACAAACAAAGCTTTAACTAATTCTAGAGAATTGACGCACCGCATTCGTGCAAACTCAAGTGTAATAATATTTTGCATAAAAACTATTTCTTACTGGGCATTATCAACATGGATATTTTATCCTTGCTTTTGTTCATATTAATTATAAATGATATATTGTAATTTACAGATAAAATATAAGTAAGTGTTGAATTTAGCCAAACATACAGGATAATAAAATGCTTGTGATACATGATATATTAAGGAAACAATCAAGTACGTCCTACAGAGGGTAATTTTTGAAGGTTCTATTCAAAACGTTTGAAGAAATCTTGAATAGACTATAGTATACATTCTGTTTGAAACTGTCAACTTTTAACATCGAAGCAGTGAGAAGGATTTTCTTCAACATTGATTCCCCGTTTAATCTCTTCGGCTGTAGTTTTGGTAGGCACCGGCCTTAAGGGGCCCGTCTAGCTGCCACTTGAACTGCGTTGCGAAGTGTTTGAAATACTCTTTATTCCCGCAAAACTGTTTAGCGCGCGTCCAATGCGCTAATCTACGAAAATAACATGCCCTTCAGACGAGGAGTGTCGAGTGGTTTCAAAACGTCACGAGCATGAGAAAAAACCGCCTGCTCTTCCTTCAGGCAGGGTCAAGCTCGGAGGACAGCATGCTGGTGCCATCTAGAGACAGTTGCATCACCCGAGGCTACAGAATAGCTGAGCATACAGAAGTGAAGTGGCGTCACGGTTCCTTCGACGTGCATGTATTCGTACGCTGGTTATCTGCGCGAATCCTTGGATCAGGTGTATTGTGTGATTGGCTAACTGCGTGTCACGAAACATTCTGGCACTGGCTGCGCTTCCGCACGATGAACAAGTTGCTAGGCGTTGATTGGCCAACGGCATTCGCACGTGTTACTAGCCAGTGTCGCGGCACAGGAGGCTGTCGCACTTCTGCATTCTCGAGTATTCTGTGCCGCCGAGGATCGGTCATGTGCTTCCGCGGCTGACCAATTTTATGGCGATTGTGGGGGTAACGTATAGACGGCTCTTAACACAGGGTGCAGCGAGGTGTGTGTGTCACGCAGCGCCGGAATGCAAGGGCGAGGAAAACAGAAAATCCCCGAGAAAATCTGCCTATTATCTGCATCATCCGGCACGATTCCCACGTTCGAGAATCCGGGTGAGCCCGCCTGAATCGAACCCTGTTCTCCTAGGTGGGAGGCGAGTAGTTTGACCACTACACAACCGCGGCCCCATCAACGTTATGGATTAGTTGACGGATAAGATGGAAATAAGGCAGCGAAGGAATAATGGCGGAGAAAGGAAACGGGAGTAAGTCGAGAAAACTTCCCTCACTTTGACAGTGCCTGAAACTTTCCCAACGTAGAAATCCCGCATCTAAGTGCCTGGGACCGCACCGTGGACGTAAGCGGTTATACGTTAAAAGACTTACTAACCTCTAGCCTGCCACATAAACAAATGACAGGTGAATTTCCACCGTTTTTTTTTCTAATGCGACAAGTACCCTTGCTTTCGGATAAATTTTAAAATAGCTGACTAGTGCGGGTACACAAATGTTAGGATGTGTGTATTTATGCTTGCTTATAATTTAACAATTTTCTTACTTTCATCTCCGATGTGATTTGTACCTTTTCTTATGATGTGAGACACAGAAGATCTCAAGCTCAAGGCAGGTCTCTTCTCTCAAACACAAGCACGCGCGCGTTCTTTTAGGAAAATAAGATAAATAAATAAAAAGCACCCGTGAACAAAATTAATAGGAATTTTATTCTAGCGTCTTTCATCATAACGGAGCCGTTGATTTTATAGCCGTGGAAAAAATAGGTTTTGGATGCGCGGTCCTGGAGAAGCTATTAATAACGCAGGCAGTAAATTTACTGCGTATTCAAGAGACGTCTAAACACCTGTGATTTATTGTCTGAGCCCGTTCTCGGGAGGATGAAAGCGCCGCGCTTTACATATTTTCACGCATTTCTCCCACCGGGAATCCATTTTAATTTCGAATCCATCGAGAGTTGAGAATTCCTTGGTGGCCATTCCGTTAGAGCGCCAGCGCCTTCCATCACGTGGATCTGGGTTCGATTCTTTGCTGTTTAGAGAACTGTTTTTTTTTTTTTTGATAGCGGTAAACGTGTGCGGACGTTGCCAACGGTTGATCGGGTTTCTCGGGGTTTTCCCCATTTCTTCCACCAATGCAAGATGGCGCACTTTCGCGATAAACTTTTCTTCACTTCTTCAGGTATACGGGGAACAGCAGGCGTGTATTTAGGGTAGGGCAGCCGACTGCTGCTAGCTCTTTTCATCTTATCCATCGAGAACCTTACCACTGTCCTGATAGCAAACGGATGTCAGCTATATTTTTATTACTATCCCAAATACACCTTTACAACGCCGTAGTGCAGGTTAACAAATATACAGATATGTACCGAAAAATAGTAACTGATAAAATAAAATAGAAGACTACCACAGATTACATTAAACAACCTCTTAACTCGTGTGCATTTAAAACACTAAATAATATTTTTCTGATGGTATGATTTAAAACTGTCTTTTAGATATTCTTTATTAAAATTTCGAAACAAGAATTTATTTTTGTTTTAGGAGAAATCGTGAAACTGCTCCGTGCACTGACTTAATTATGCGGGCGTTGATTGGCTTCACGGCGCTCGGGAAACGCCTTTTGTCGGAGTGGCTATTTTTGTTCTGCGGAAGAGTTCCTATTGGCTGCTGGCGAAATAAGGCTGTCTCTCAATCGTCAGTACATACTTGATATATATATATATATATATATATATATATTTATTCGTACTTGCCGTTGAGTGTACTTACCCTGACTATTGGAACTGTTTTTTTTTCTAGCTTTACTTGACTCGTCTCACAATCTGGCGGAAGTAACACGAACTACTAGAAAGAAAACACGTGTTTTGTCATTCCGAGCTAACAACTCTTTGGTTTTTGCTGTAAATAAACATTTTGTGATCTACGTCTATGGTGTTAGTTGGTGTTGCAGAATAATATCAATGATGCATTTGTCGTGTGTAATAGTTGGGTTATTATAAACACAGAATTAATGTTGCACATTGTTTAGTTCGTAGAGCTATAACACGGCGGGTAAGTAGAACAACAAAAAGTTCCCATCATAGGTTATGTACGTGAAGTTTGAAAACAAAACTGGCGACCGCCGCAAGTAATCGAATTTACGCAGCTAGTAAGCACAAGCACACAGTATTTTGTTATTTATTCAACATAGCAATTTCCTTTGAACACTGAGATTCGTTTTTGGAAACAGCACAGAGACACCAAACATTACATGGCTATACTGTACATCATTAATACTACTTAAAGTCAGACCACATTTGGCAATAGAGGATGAGGCATTGAGTAAATATACATTCAAGTTTAACATTACACATAAATTCCCTAATTAAGTTCTACCTTTCGTATGTGGGGAACACACAATTTGTTGTGTTCACATCAGACAAATTTCATCTGTTGAGATAGTTAGGTAAATATAAACAATATCAGCAAAATTAAATAAAAGGTTAAAACAAAGTATACTAGTATGAGCGTATACAAGCAATATACAAATGTTTATTCGTCAGAGGCATATTCCTTCCCTAATGTCTCCTTAAGCATTTTATTAAATTTCTTGATGTTTCGGCAACTTTGTGTACTTGCCAAGTACAGAAGTTGTGTGTACTATATTAGGAATTTGGGTGGCGCTAGTGTATACTTAGTGACGCCACAGGTGGGGCGTAGTATGGACATGTATATAAAGGCAGTTCACAATAAAGTGAGCACTTTTGAAAACAACCTTAGCAAGTTGTCACTGCCCCTGCCTGCATATTTCTATAATGGGCGCTCTTGGTGACCTACGCCCAGTAAAGTTGGTATCGATGGATGGAAAATAGTTCCGTATCTTAACATCAAATTGAAAGTGTTAGGTAATCATTTGTAACAACTTGAATTATTTCTTCATCTTTGTAAGTTTTTTTTATGTATCGAAGTGTAAAAAAGAGCAGATTTGTGAAATACTTGCTTTTTAAATAAATTCAATGTTTCACTTGATCGACGCATGAATAAAGTGATGAAGCCGATGACAGTGTTAATATTACGTAAGGCGGAAGAATGCACGACGTGCATGCAAGTAGGTCTTAAGCAAAGCTTTCAAAAGTGCTCATTTTAAGGCATTTTTAAGTGCACTTTTTAATGCCCTTATAAATTTTTCCTTTCATCTAATTTCCATTTTCGTGCCACTTTTTAATATAAACATTGCGATGTGGCAATAAACACAGTGTATACGTTTCACCACCATCAAAATTTAATGCCTTAGGCTGCAATAACATATATTTATTAGTGGTTAATGCCTGTAGCGACGGCCTTAAAAAGTGCTCACTTTATCGTGAACAGCCTATACTTGAAGGTAATTGAGAGACAGCCCGAGTTACGAGGAGCTTTTTGACGGAGTCCTGACATGACTAGTGACGCCATTTTGGGCGGAGCGTGCGGCGGAGTTCGCGGCACTAGCCACGAACAAAAAGAAATCGCAGAATTTTGTAAAGACACCTTTGGCGCAATTTTTTTTTACACCCCGTTAGTTGTGGCGTATATTTCGGGAACTACATACGTGTATATTCACTTCTGTGATCATCTAAAGTGCTGGGGGCCTTCTATAGACCCGGTTCGTATCCATTAGCCTAAATTAATTAGGGAAGATTATTGGCGACATGCAGCAATACTTGACGAAAATGAGTGGGGTTTTGTAATTAGTAATTTCAAGAATTAAAACAATAGTAGATAAATTCCACTATAATCTCGCCGAGAAATTTTGGAGTAAAACGTTTCAATAGTAAAGTCATACCAGCCAAAAAATGCATGCAGAATGTGTGTGTGTGTATATATATATATATAACTTATTTGTGTTCTTACACGACCTAAACACGAAGGTCCCAATCGAGAGAGAAGGCTCTTGAACTAGTCTAATGTCGAAACACTGAAAGATAATTCACAGACAAGGTTTTTATCACATGCTAACTAAGAGACACAACATCGTTTGATACTCTCACCCGCTGCTCCGAATGAAATTTTCGCATTAATGAATTTCTTACGAATTAAAACGCGTATGGCAGGGAGGTATCGTTGGGGCATAGTGAAACCTGCTAACATAACTGCCCTTCGCGGGGAAGTTTCCAGGATTGGAGAGGTGGTCGATTTTGTCGATCGGTATGTTTGGCCGTGGTTCGCTTTCTGGATGTCCCCCAACGAACTACAGCCGGAGTGCCATTGCTCACTTTATTTTTAGGCAAATAAGTCTACTGGTTTAACGTGCATATTTTCAAAATATCGCCCAAATAAAATTAGAGGTTTCTCCGCTGTTTGTCAGCGCCGCTGTGGCTCAGTGGTTAGAGCGCTCGCCTCCCACCTTGCGAACCTGGGGTCGACTCCCGTAGGGGCCGCTCCCGGATTTTCGCTCGTGGGAATCGTGCCGGATGATGCCGCTGGCCAGCAGATTTAATCGGGGATCTCCCATGTACCCTCCACCCTATATACTGTCCACGGTAAAATGAGCACTTCTAAAAGCCCTGCTTAATTTCTGCTTGTATACATTTTCACGTTGTGTATTCTTCCACGTTATGTAAAATAAACATTGCCATGGGCCTCATCACTTCCTTTTTATTCGACGTTAAGGTATGGAGTTACTTTCTATCCATCGTTACCAACTTTACTGGGCTAATATCGCTTAGTGCGCATATTAAAATACATGCATGCGGGGGCAGTGGATTTTGTTTTTAAGGTTCATTTCTAAAGTGCTCATTTTATCGTGAACAGGCTTTAGCATTCCGGTGCTGCTCCAGCTTACTCACCTCGCTTCACCCTGATCGGCTCTCAGTAACCCATTGTTAAGATCAACCCAAACTTCTCCACTTTTCACTCCACCTCGTTGATCTGTAGTGTAACACTGCAGAAATGAAAATTAATGAAATGACAGCCATAATGTCATGGCAGCCATCGGTGAAGTGCGATATGTGTTGTCTCGTTAAACCCCACGTTTCTCACTTTATTTCAACAAATTAATATTTCTTATAGAAAACATGCATGTCCAAGAACGAGACTAGTTCGAAAATGATCGGGCGAAGTGTTGAAAGTTTCAATAAATATAATACGAAATATTAAATATCTTAAAAATCCTCGTCGTGTTGTTTTCAGTGGCGGCTTGTGCTATAGGGCCGCAAGGCTGCAGCCCCCCCCCCTAATTTCTCCGAATTATTTTCGAATAACAGTAAACAATTTTAATGTCGCAGCTGCTCTCGATTTAAAAGAAACCTGATTATGATTGCTTCGATCTTTATACTCTGCAAACGATCGTAGGCCGATCCCTTCGACTGAGCGACCGAGCAACGTGTCTTTCAACCCTTATAGGTAAAACTAATGATTTTTTTGCGAAAAGATATCAGTACACGGTAGACTTCAATAATATAAGCATCCAAAAGCAGTTCGTCTATTGCCATTGGTTGCTGTCTGCTCGAGAAGGCGTTTTCATATTTGACCGGGCCACTCGGAATTCGGGTACTTAAGCACGGCTCCTACGTGATTCGTGTGCGGAAACGTAACACGTCACAAAAATTAATTCAGCCAATGAAAATAGGTAAATGACCCCACAGTGTTTTGAATGATAACTTGTGTTGAAATCTTTTCGCGAAATTTCACTACCCCTAGTTATAGGCCCGTCGTGGAACAAGCAACTGGCTCGCGTTTATATTGCTTTGCTGTCGTCAAGCTGGTGATTACTTGAGGTGTGAAGCGAAGCATTTCGAGGCATTTAGCTATGCTACTATCACTACATTTGAATTAAATTTATCATGAACAGAACAAATGTGCCTGGTTTACAAGCTTTCTCTTTTCCTCAGTTACCACTAGAGGAGAAAAACTAAATTAAAAACAAATTACTTAATAATAAATCAGCCGCGTCTGATAACGACATGAAGCATTTAGTCAAATAACGAAATGTCTTTTCAAGTTATTGATTTTAAAATCCACGCACAAAATCGTGCGCCACAAAAATGTAATAAAACTCGGCTCTGATCTTTGCGTAAATATGATTTCCGATGTCACATTAAATACCCGTTAGCACAGTCGGGTTAGCGGGGGAGGGTTGAATCCCTTCTAAACGAGCTCGCGCACACATCCTTTGACGGCGACTGCGGTTTACCGACTGGGGCATGGAAGCGTCAAACCGAACAGCGCCACGATCGTTTCCGCTCTGCCGCTCGTCCGAGGTTACACCGTCTCGCCCTTCGCGAGTTCGCGACGACTCGATGTGGGGTAGATACGTGCGCACGCACGGGCCATGTTTAAGGTTTAATTATACTCAGGTTAGGAACGAAACGAGTTATCTTATGGGAGAGTTGGGCTTATGGAAAATTCCCGCCGCTAGGCGCGCAGTGTCCCAAAGAGGTCACTAGAGAATAAAATTCAAGGAACCAAATTCCTGAACGAATTTACATGACTCGAAAAATGTATTTAGGTCTATGTTATATTAAACATATATTAGATATTCATGTGAATGTTACTATAATTTATAGATAGGAACACAATACAAATAGGTACAGTTTATATATAATTAATGTATGTACATGTTATATAGATGTTACATTTCAAAACCTTTATCGATTATATTACCTTCTCATCTGATATATAGATGAAATAGAGACTTTTTGGAAATTTAAAACTCAAAATGTTTGCAAATCAATATGTACGCCCAACCTTTGCATTTGCACATATTAAAACGGTTGGGTTTGTGGTTTTGTACACTCATTAAACATATTATTTTATCGTTTACTATACATAGTAATGGTCTCGAAAACGTTATTGGGTCATAATAAATAATACGTTGGCGAGATTACCGAAAAGACTAAGATGCTGTATCGGAATCGGCCCAGAATATTCTCTGAGGTATTGACGACAGGTTGGCTGTGAGATAGACCAACATAATCTCGGTGATACCCATCTGTTTTCCTAAATACCTAATACACCAGGCCTTTGTTTTTATCGTGGCGGCTAGCACTCTGTCTCAAAAAGGACGAAAGGACGTCATGCCGTTGTCAAATGGCTATCTTCTTGCATATAAATGACAGTGCCGGTATCGGACCCACGATCTGTCTACACTTTGCCGACAGGTTGTGTTTACTGGGTTGTTTATATTGACACGTCAACAGTATGTTTGAATTAGAGTAATTTAAGACTTTGTAAATGGCCAACATTAAGTAACTTTGACACAACATCCTACTATATAAGTAGACGATCTCTGTATGTGTGTCTGTCCGTCTTTAATACTTCTCAGTCCCTTGAAACTCAACAGAAATTCTTCAAAATTTGCAGAGCGAATCCTCGGGGTAAAATAAAGGTCAGCAAGATCAGATTACGCAATCATTACCTTTTACCCTAAAAGCTAATTTTTATTTACTTTGTTCCTATGCAAGTTTTGTATTAATGCATAGAGAAGATTGTATAGAGATATAAAGGTAATGGAATATCATTTTTGTTTACTTTCAATGTCTCGCTTCGATGTTGAGTTAATTAAGTGGGCCACAGTGGCTCAGTGGATAGAGAGATTCCAAGTGGGGCCTTAGTGGCTCAGTGGATAGAACTATGTTAAGTGAGGCCGCAGTTGCTTAGTGGATAGAACTATATCGAGTGGGCCGCAGTGGCCAAGAGGGTAGATATATACCAAATAGGGCCTTAGTAGCTCAGAGGATAGAGAGATTCCAAGTGGGGCCTTAGTGGCTCAGTGGATAGAGAGATGCCAAGTGGGGCTGTAGTGGCTCAGTGGATAGAACTATATCAAGTGGGGCCGCAGTGGCTAAGTGGATAGATATATATCAAGTGAGGCCTTAGTAGCTCAAAGGATAGAGAGATTCCAAGTGGGGCCTTAGTGGCTCAGTGGATAGAGCTATGTTAAGTGGGGCCCCAATTGCAAAGTGGACAGAGAAATATCAAATGGGACGGCAGTCGCTTCGATGCTGAGTTAATTTCACATCATTTCATTATTTCCTAATAGCTATGCAATATATTTTTCAGTCTTTGTATGGTAACCCATTTTTTAAACATGGTAACTGTTCTAGCTCCGTGACAATACAAATAAAAGGTCACGGCCTAACCCCTAGTTATTAATGTTACTACAACCTAAACGATTAAAGAATTTGCCTCAATAGTACATTTCTGTTGCAGTAACATTAGGATTTTTTTGTTTGTGTAGATACGTTATACTTAAAAAAATATCAACGAGCTAGGAAAACCAGTAATCCAATATGTCGGGGGAAGGAGATTCCCCTTAGTGCTCGCGCGCGCCTGGAGCGATAAGGGCGGCACTGCAACCCGCATCAAATTCGCCATCGCCGCTAAGCGCAAGTCTCTGAACTGGCGCGTAGTGTTCTCGTCGCACTGCATGAACCTATGTGATTAGAGTTGTGACCCTATTGTTTTATTGGTGGAAAGTCCGTAAGAATACCTTCTTACGGTGCAGGGCCCTCGGGCCGCCGTTTTGAATAGATCTGACGAGTGTATGTGGAGATACAGCACTGCGAGGGAAAAAAAAATCGTGTTCGGCCGTATTGGAGTACGTAGTGAGTAATGACGGAGTTAAGTGCGTAAATACAAAATACGGAAAAAAATTTTTCTATAACATCGGGTTTTGGTCACGAACAATCCCGAGTCTACGCAAAACTTTCTTCGCCACTGTAACCAGAAAGTTATCGTTTCTGCCGCAGTTAAGGTTATCCTTGTTACTAAGAGCTGTTCTTTCAAACATTAAAAAGTAGCAACAGGAGTATGTAACACTTAGCAACACTTAAAATATACTAACTTTAACAGAAACTAAAAAAAGTTGCTCATGTGACTAACAGAAATTCAAAAGTTATACGAGATTCACCACTTGCGCATTGTAGGTAATTGGTTAGGTTCGTGAACTGGCAACTTTTTTGATTAGGATTAAAATCTTGCTTACGTATAAAAAATTTCACTTTTTAAAATGTTTTTATACAATGTAGAACACCCATATAATTAATACAAAATAGTTACGGAAAAATTATTTAAACTAGAAGCACAGAAAACTAACTAGGGAATAAACGTAGATGTTCCGTGAATTTTGCGGAAAGTTGGTTTTTGAAAATTAATGTTTCCTAATTTTACGGAGAGTTTACGAACACCTCTGGATAAATTTTTAACCATCATTTTCCCGTAAAATGAAGGAATTTATTTTTAACAGTGTATGAACTGTTATTTGGTGATTCATATATGCCAAGCAGTAGCCCACTGCATTAGTCTGTTTATGTTGTAAATGTTTTCATGTGTACAACTTATTTCGTATTTGTTAATAACGGTTACACCGAAACAGAAGAATTTTGTATTTGACATTGTCCAAAAACATATATAAAGTATAATTTTTTTTTATTCGAGGGAAATGTTATCACATACGATGCGTACGAGTTGAACAATGCTTGGTACACCTATAAAATTATTAATAGTTTGTCGTCCGACATCCTTAACCCCGCCCAGAACCTGAATGAGAACAAGAAGTAGCCACGGCTGGAGGGAGGGGGTAGGGGTGGGGGGAATAGAGCGATGTGCTGTCGCCGGCCGCCGGCCACACAAACCGTGCTGCAATCTGTTATCCAGCGATGAAGTTTACAATGAAATGCTAAAAACGAACGAAATGAAGTGAATTTGTTTGCCATTTAGTTAGTAAAATTGTTATTTGTTTATTAATATGCACTTTTCCTTTGTAAATGTATATTAAAATTAGAAATTATTTTTTAGAAACATTATCCTTATGATTTCCTAAAGGTAAGAAAAAAAAATATATACATTTGAACTGCAATTAATATCTCTGCACACCAACTATTATGTACATTTTAAGTTGTTCTTTACCTCTGCGTTTTGGCAGCTTATTTATTATGAAATACACAAATGTTATTATTGTTATTTTCCGTCGCCGGCGACGAGCGTCAATTCCAATGCCGGTCGCTCGCGCGACGTTCTGGACGCCCGTCGCTAGTGTCAAGACTCTGATTGGCTGACACTCGACGCGATAAGTCGCAACGCTCTGTTGTGAATACCGCTCTGGAGTCTCGTCGACAGCGCGGACATTAGAGGCGGGGCAAGTTGCACAGAGAGTCAGGAACGGGGAAGGAGTCGGCCACGGCCTGTAGAAGGAAACCGACCCAACATTCGCGTGGAGTGATTTCGGAAAACTGCGCGGAACTGAGATCAGGGTGGCCTGGTCCGTGAGTCGAACTCGAACCCTCTCGAGTGCATGTCCAGCTGCATACCACTCATGTGCACACCTCGCTGATAGTGTGTTTTTTGCGTTAGAATGTACGAGAGAGCGGGCAGGGAGTGACGTATTCATAAGTTTAATTCTAAATTGCTGAATGGGGCCGCGAACTGTGCAACCAGCTATAGGCAAGTGAAAATCCCACAGAATGTTGTATACTATTCTCGGTAAATTGGGCACTTTGGAGTGCGTGAGTGTGGAAGAGAATTGGGCAACTCTTAACATTTAGGTCTTGAGAGCCGATGTGGGTGAAGTGAGGTGAGTATGGAGCACCGTAATGAACGGACGGGGGGAAACGATAGGGCAATTTAGATGTACCTGTGTTCACGTCGTGTATTATTCCGCCATTTGTGAAATTAACATTACCGTCGTTTGTTCGTGCGTCGGTCAAATGAGACTGCGAAATTGTTATCAAAGTAAATGTGTTACAAATTTGCTAATTCTTACACTTGTAAGCATTAAAAACAACCAGAAAAAAAAATTATTCAATAACGTTCGTTAAAATATGGAACTACTTTCTCTCCTTCCGCTACCAACTTTACAGGGCGTATTTAACATTACAACGGTTATCCCAAAAGTTCTCAATTAACCGTGCATGGCGTATACCAACAAGCTCCTTGTATCGTATGAGCTATGGAAAACGTTGTACTCTCTCTCTCTATCTCTATCTATCTATCTATCTATCTCTGCCTGTGTGTGTATGTGTGTGGTTCCGGCAGTTATTATCTTTATTGACTGCGGCGAGCGGCATCTGCTAAAAAGTTTTCGATGGCCGCGAGCAGTTGAAACACCGAGCGGAATGATCATAAAAGCAACAGCGAGTTACTGTTCTCGTGCCAATACGGATTAACGCACACAGCTTTGTCGTGGCGTTGCCGTTGGGGATTTAGTATGGCCGCAGCCGGCGGGCTTGTTCATGTTTACGGATACACGCAGCGTAAAACAGTAGTAGACATTCCCTGGAACTTAATTCGAACCAATCAAAGGATATAGTGGTCGGCTCGCTTATCTTTTATACGGTCTGGGCTGACGACATTCGCTCGCATGCTTTTGGCACGAGGGGCCTCAATGATTTATCATATTTGTCTCTGTTAACGCCGAACGGACTCTCAAAATCTTTGCCGTAGTCACAAGACACTTAAACTCCTTCACTTCCAATATGTGAAATTACGTACACGATTATATTCGTTCAACGGGACCAAGGTGGTGTAGTGGTTAGACTACTCGCCTCCAACCTGGACGAACCGGGTTCGATTCCAGGCCAGGTCGCTCCCGGATTTTCGCACGTGGGAATCTTGCCGTACGATGCCGCTTGTCCGCGGGTTTTCTCTAGGATCTCCCATTTCCCCCCGCTATTTCGTTGCAACGCTACTCCTTACTCAATCTATTTAAGGCCTACTCACTTATATATTCGCTTAAACTTGCTCTGATTTCCAAAGTAAACTGGTTGTATAAGTACAGCAGAACAACATTTCCTCTCTTTTGCACTCCGACAAGGTTGCTGTGTAGTAAATAAACAGTGTGATATTTATTGGATATTATAACTTACCAAAAAAGAAGGCTTTCATAAGTTCTCACTTTTTTTTGAATAGCATATAGTATTTTCGTCTCACGTTGAAACGAATTTCAGAAATAAATCGACTTTTTAATGTCAGAATTGTTTCCGGAGATTTCCAAGACGCATTCTGTTATGCGCTCGACCGTAAATTTTATATACGGTGGGCTGCCACATTTCGCATTTGAATTGCTAACCCTACAAAATTGAATTCAAGGGCATCGATGTTAATGCACCGTGACTGTAAATACTAAAATATCATACCTTGGCATACGAAGCAAGATGCAATGGTTTTCCATTCCTATTTGCAAAAAAAAAATGGCCAAAAACTTTTGCAGACATTTGCCCTTTTGTACATCTTGGAAAGAACTCGATTCATCCCACTTATCTGTTCAGTGACGACCTGTTCGCATCACACAGCTATGCACAGAAGGACTTCCTAACGAAATCACCTCAGAATCATCGTGAACTCCGAATGTCTTACCAGCTTCGAAGTCAGGAATTTCGGTTAGCAAGGGATTCGGCTATATAAAATCTGAGCTTGTAGAATGTAAACAAAGAATATGTGGAAGTAGAAATTATTTGCATCCTGCCTGCTGTGCAACACTCTCTTTTGAAAATGCAGAAAATGCAGAGTTTTGATTAATTTTGAAATCAACCTTAGTAAAAAAGTCACTGCTGCTACCGGCATATACTTTAACGAACGTACTGAGTAACATTCGCCTAGTAAAGTTGGTAACGATGGAGGGAATGTAGTTCCATATCTTAACGCCGAATGAATAGTGTTAGGTAGCAGCGTGTGATAATTTAAATTATTTCTTCCACTCTCATTTTTAAACCATCGGTGTACAAAAATAAGCATATTTATAAAATAATATTTTTCCGAAATTTTACCGTTTCATTTGATCGGCACGTGCCTAAAGTTTGAGACCCATGGCAGCATAAATTTAACATAAGGCGGAAAAATACACAACGTGCATACATGTAGATCTCAAACAGGGCTTTCAAAAAATGTTCAGTTTACCGTGAACAGCCTATAACGTGTATGACGTGGACAAGGAGATGGCACGTAAACGCGAGAAATATCGGGGAATTTTTTTTTTTACTGTCAAAAACGGTTTGCCGATACGGCAGTCGTAGTCCCTGGAGCTGGGAGATGCGACAAAAGCTCGTCCCGGAATTATTGCCTGCAGCAAGCGTTCTAAACTAACGCGCCCTATCGGCGTCGCAGAATACATAAGAACGCAGAAGCGCGACAACGGCGTGTATCGCGAACGGTGGCGTGGTGGTGAACTGTTGTAAGATAAGCTGGTGCTTGCTCACTGCTGTACACTTCTCGCTGCACGCAGCAGGAGCCAGTTCCGGTAACCACGGTACAGCCTACACTGAGAGGAAATTGTGACGGCTATCCCTGCGCATCGAACTAAAGTCAAACCAACGGTGCCATGTGAAGTTGAGAAAATGTTGGCCGTTTGGGACGGCTTACCCTTCGCTGCGACGAGCTCCACGACTCACGTCCGCTGGGCGGGCCTGCTGGTCTGCAAGTATGGGCGCCGCGGGGCCGCTGCCGGCCACGAATCTATGACTGTCTTCCCTTCCCTCGTACGTCACCTTGACCACGTGACGCCAGCCAGCCAGTCACGTACCCCACCAAGGTGCCCTTCCAGGACTTATGGATATCGACTGAGTGAAGATCATTTTGTAATGTTCTAGATGATTTCAAATAAAATATAAATACAGTTGTCTCGCCCAGATTCGAGGAGACAGCAAAGGGTTTTCACTTGGGCAGGAACTGCTGTTCCGTCAACATTTTGAATTTTTTTGGGGGGGGGGGGGATGGAGGCGCTTGCTACCATTTTAGTTAAGTATGGTTTAAAGCAAAATAATTATATGTAACCTGCATATCGCTGGAAAGAGATGTAATATTGTAGAAATGTAAAATTGAGGGAAGTTTTAAACATAATTATCATTGACATCTTTTTATACTAAATGTAATCGGTGGGAAAACTAAATTTTATATAACGTTTATTGATTGTAAAATTTGGGAAAAACTACGCAAATTGTTCAATTTTGATATAAAAACCAAGGCAACGAATAATTTTCAAACCTTTTCACTGTAACCAACCCAAATCCCCCTTTTTTTAAAAATCATTTGGGGGAGGGGGGGAGGGGCTCTCAGCTGTTCTCAACTTAAAATCGAACAAAATATTTTGTTTGCATAGGGCTAGGTATATATTTAGTTGCCCTAACAAAATATACTGTTTATCAAACAAAATTTGAAAAGTAACAAAATAAATTTTGTTCGTCTAACAAAAGATATGTTTGAATAAACAAAATCTCTGTGTTGGGCCAAAAAAAAAAAAATTACACTGCCAACTTAATATTTTGTTGAATCAACTGTATATATTTGTTTGGCCACTCATTTGACTGCCTTCGTTCGAAAATACAGCTGGAGAGTTTGTTTGAATTTTTTGTGACAATTAGGATATTAACCGTGTTATTAATGCTTAACAGTCGTATAAACTCATTAATAAAACAATAACAAGTGAACAAAAAAAAATGGACAAGTAAAGCTGTTAAACTTGAAAAAAAATGTTTTGCAAGTTGCCCAATTTTTGTGGTATATCTAATTAAAAGCTTTCTGCAGTCATCAATTATTACATTAGCTGAGTTTAGTAAGGCTTAGCCCTCGGACGCAGGTGATCTAATTTCGAAACTCTGTTGAACTTGTGAAGTTTTTTTATATCGGTTCAAACTGTTTAATGTACGTGTAGCCAAACAAACATTTAGTTGCACCAACCGAATCTCACAGTTTGAGGAAACCAAATGAGAACAACAAAATAATTTGGTTTCAGAAATAATATATTTCATTGCTCTTATAAGCCTACAAACAAATAATTTGGTTGCACCAACCAAATTTTGTTTGATTCAACAAAACTGAATGCATTGCCACCACTCGCAAGCGAGCAGCAAGGGTTTCCTTACACGCGTCAGCTGCCGAGCTCGAGCTACGTTTCAGTGGCGGGAGTCCAAACGAGCAAGTAGAAGACTAACTCCAGCTTACCTTGCAACAGTTCACCACACGCCATCGATCGCGAAATCCATCAGCGGCGCGAAACGGCTGCACGTTATTGGACAATCTCCGTCTGGATCGACCAATAGGTGACCTGTGACAACGCACACGGCAGCCAGCAGTGCTTGCAATGACAACATCGCTCAGCCGATTTGGCCATTGAGTACGCTTACATCAGAGGAGCTGTCCCCGTCATTTCGTTTCTGTGTGACTATTTCTTTGTGTATCGGCTTCGTGGTTCTGTCCAGTCTTGCACATCGAGGTATCGGCTTAACATATTGTATAGGCTGTTCGCTGTTATTTCATAACTTTTGAAATCAACCTTTGAAATATACCACTGTCCCTACCTGCATATAATTTCACTTGCACCTTAACTAAAGCTGGTAATGACAATGAGGAAGTAGTTCCATGCCTTAAAGTTTGATTAAAAGTGTTAGGTAAATATTTTGTAAATACAGAAATTATTTTTTTTGTTTTAGATTTTGATACTCCGTAAAATTGACATAGTTTCACAAGGAAATTGTGATTTAAAGGATAAAATTTGAAATAAATATTTCAACACAGGCCCGCATTGAGTGACATCACAGTGAGAAGCAGAATAAATTAAAACATTACTTTGTGATCTCGCAATAATCACGCGCAATGCATGTTCGTATTGATTCGCGTGCAATTTAGATCCGAAAACAATAATGGGGAATGCCAGAACCAAGCGTTTAATTACACTACGGTGGCTGGCAATATTCTTTTGCAACGCGAATCGTTACCACGTGCTCGTACATGCACAGCTTCTAACTCGCAACACCGTTGCATGACAACGGCAAAATTTAAATTTGCTCGCTGTTCTGTGGCCTGGGCGGGATCGTCGTTGATGGAATTTTTCGCTGTGTCGAGTTTCCAATCGCATGATCATATACAGGAGGAAGTATCCAAAGGCTACGCGGATCACGTGTGGGCTACGGACCATGTGGTTGTGGATTAAGTGTTAGAATCTGAGCAGTGACGTTGGCGGTCCCGTGGTCCCAGTTTCTCCTTTTCATTTAGTGGGCGTGTGTGTCGCACTATGCTGGAATCACAATAGCGCGAAAGACGCGACGCGACGGGCGCGATGAGACAAAAATTCGCGTTATTGTGAACACTAGTTGTGTCCCCCCCCCCCCCCCTTCTCTAGACAAAAAAAATACAAAAATATTATACGTAAATAGTTTCTTGCCACTAGCTGCCAGTATCTTGTATATTTGTTTAAAAGGTGTTATTGGACAACGCTATTTTCATGCTTACTGATTTTGCATATAATATAAAAATATGACCGTATTAACTTGAACTACACGTCATAAATAATTATTCCCGAAAATGCAACCGTAGTCGGAACGTTATTTACGTTTTAATGAAATAAATACACAATAACAGTGGTGGCATCCAATCCGCCAGTACCGCCACCATTCGAGCACCAAATTCTCACATGGTTTTCCAGTTTGTCGTACCCGCGACGCGACGAAATGAGAAATATTTCCCATTCTGAAAACCTGCCACTCCCGCCATTTTTGTCGCGTTGACATCACAGATGTCTCGATGCTGATTGGCTGGAGATTTGTTTTATTCGTGTCGCGTCTGTCGCGCTATTATGATTCCAGCATTAGCGATCGAGAACATCGGCAGGTCTAAGGTGGCAACAGAACGAGATCTGGCCCAACTTCCTCCGTCCATACCGAGAAAAGTATTTGTTATGCTTTAAAGGTAGAAGTAAATTTGATTTCCTAACATCTCAGTTACCAGCAATAAGCTACAATATTACAGTTAATATTAATATCACAGCTATTCGCTGTAAACTGAGCGCTCTTGAAAGTCCTGTTTAAGGTATACTTGTTTGCACATTCTGTGTTATTCTACCTTGTGTACGATTAACATTGCCATCGCCTGATCACATTATTAACGCGTCGGTCAAGTTAAATTATGAAATTATGATAAAATAATTATTTACAGTTTTTCTTGATTCCTACACTTGCATGTATTAAGAAAACAGGAAGCAAAATAAATACACTATTGTATGTGAAAACTGCAGCATCCAGAAAGAATGGTCCCAAATGAATCGAAACTCGGCGGATGTGTAGAACCGTGTACCAGCAATAAGTGACTACGATTGCAGAGAGATCGCGTACACGTGGGCACAGCAGCGCCCTCTAGTGTGTGACCAGAAAGGTCAGTGTTACGCTAATCTCAGTCAGTGAAGAGCCGTCAAACGAAGTGGAAACTAGTGCCAGTATGCCTCGTCGACGTCAAAGGGCGCCGCATCAGCGTTTGATTGGGTTCGAACGGGGCAGAATGGTCGGTCTCTGAGAAGCGGGTTGTCACACTGTGACATTTCAGCTCGTACAGGACATGGTGTTACGACAGTGATGCGTGTGTGGAACCAGTGGATAGAAGAGAGACGTACGCAGCGACGAGCGGATGCTGGACCACGCAATGTGACCGCAGCAAAGGATGACAGCCATCTTGTCCGGACCGCACAGCCTCGTCCACAGTGTTGGCTCGACACTGGAGCACTTCCATGGGGGTGTGGCCCTGTCTGCGTCGACAGTCCGACGCCGTCTTTACTTAAAAATACTACAGAAACCCCCCAAAATTGTCACGAATATAACATTTAAGCATCCTGCTTCCAAGCCTTGCAACCCTGGAGATTAAATGGGTAATCAATGTTGCATCAGTTTTAAAGATAAAAGTTTCAAATAAAAAATGCGTAACGCAACTTTCTCAGAGAAAGCGACGCCGTGAATATATGTTACATTAGTCCTTTATATTTTTGTACAATATAAATTTTAGTGTTAAACATTAGGATAAACATATTAAACGTAAAAATCGGCTATCTTCTTTAACATGCCCAGTTTTTTTTAATTATTATTATTAGGAAATGTCACGTAGCGTAATTTTTGTTTGCAACGGTTATCTTTAACATTGATCCATTGCGAAGGAATACCTGTACGATTGATATCACATTTAACATTTTGCTGCAGGCTTGGTTGGCAGTGCCCCTACGAAAGAAATGCGTGCGTGTTTGAAACTGTAAATTAATTCTCTTCAGTGTGATTTTTAAAAAGTTTCAAGTGAATAAGAGGATATATATAAGTACATATACAGATAAATATAAATAAAGAATTATAAAGGCTGTTCACCATAAAGTGAGCACTTTTGAAATCAACCTCAGAAAAAAGTCACTGCTACTACCAGCACATATTTTAACGGGCGCACTGAGTGACATGCATTCAGTAAAAACGGTAACGGTGAATGGGAAGTAGTTCAATATCTTAATGCCGATAATGAAGTGTTAGGTAACAACTTGTGGTAACTTAAATTATTTCATTAGCTTTCTTTTAGATTTAATGCATTCAAGTGTAAAAATGAGCAGCTCTGTAAAATATTTACTTTTTCTAATACTTTCAAAGTTTCACTTGACCTACGCCCGAATAAAGTGGTGGGGCATATGGCAATGTTAATTTGACATAAGGCGGAGTAACACACAACGTTCATACGAGTATATCTTAAGCAGGGTTTTCAAAAGTGTTCATTTTATTGTGAACATATATAACTACAGTTTTACGTGTCGCTGGTATGCGTTGTTGACTTTGGGCCGTCCAGCACGAGCGAGTGGAAGAGGACAGATCAGTGGTGTGATAACAAGCGGCAAAGACAAAGACCAGCTTACACAGGCTTACCGCCGCGCGTGGCTCCGCGATAAACCTTATGCAGCTTGCGCTCTCCTCACCTTCAGCAGATTGAATTTCTGCATATATCTGAAGACTTCCCTAGTTTTTTGCAGTGTTAGTTTCTCTCAGCGTGACTCGGGGTGCATCGAACTTTCCTGATCAAGGCTAGCGATGGTATGAAAGTGCGACGGGCCTCCGAGCCGAGAGTTGATGGGTGTATGGAGTTTTAGCAATGGACGGCGGGCGAAAAGAGAAACGAGCGGCGAGAGAAGTGACCAGTGCAGCGGGAGGAAAATCTGCGACTGCGAGCATCGGCACAGTGACGGGTGCGAATGGCGGTCTTGATTATTGGACTGAATGCGTGAGTGAAAGACATTTCAAATTATGGCGACATCCAGACTAAACGTGTGTAATGATGACTGAGAAGCAAATGGGTAATAATGGAGAGGGATAGATAAATACAGTAAATAATAACTGTGTGAGTAAATTAAAATCGAATTTATTAATTTTATTGTTATTAACACCTCCATCCCCCATGAACACGGATACGCCTCTCTGGCATTTTGTAGCTCTATATACATATATATTATATATTTACACTTATCGCAGTTTAAAGTGCGTCTCTCTTTTTAATTCTTCTAAAAGCACACCTGCAACGAACCGCCATGCAGTTCGGTCAGGATACATTCCATTCATGGTTTGTTACTTGTAACTTTTCTGAAGTCCTGTCTAGATTCTTCCACGCTATTTCTCCGCCTCATGCAAGAAAATCTTTACCAAGTCTAAAAATTTATACACCGAAAACAATGCACTGTATTCGCAGAATCTCACTTTAATAATATTATGCATGGGAACCATTTCTTACTAATTACCAAAACACTTATTTTCACTCTGTTTTATTCATATTTATCATTAAATGAAATATTTCAATTTATACCATTTATAGATAAAAGAGGAATAAAGTATAATTTTAGTAAACATAATAAACAATAATGTTAACAAAATTATAAAACGCATTTGATAGTTGATGTATTTAGGCAAGAACCATACATTCTATACTCGGGGCTATTTTTTCAAACGTTTGATTCAGAAAGTGTGACAATACTGGGTATAGCCTATAACTAGTTCGCTCGTTTAGCTTATACAGGACCCACGGTTTGTTTAATTGGTTAGTCCCTGGCGTCTCATTACTGAGGTCACCTGGTCGATCCCAGGCCCTGGCAGGCAAGATATTTTCGGGCGGGGGGCTTGTGTGTGGGGGTTTCCTCGGGGCTCTCCCATTTCCTCTCCTTCGTCTTTATTCCTCTCCGTTCCCACCTCTATCTCGTGTCAACCCATCCATTCATCGATCTGTTATAAATTAAATTAATTAAGGAGTTGTAAGCTATTTTCGATATATCTATTTTATACTAATGAGCCCATAAAATTATTTACGTAACCTACAAAGTTACAGTTTGAAAATACCAACCGATATCATAATCCAATTCTGAAATAATATGTGGGTTGTAAGTTATAGCTTGATGAAGTTGAAGGAATAACTATTATTATTTAATTATTTGGTTTAAAGTGAAACCACCCCTTTCCCCATTTTATTTTCTCCATGAGCAACATTATGGTTGCACCACTGAATTATTATTATTATATATATATGAAAACCAATAATGCGCTTTTCAATTACCTGTAATTTTGTAATACAATATGAATATAAATTAATTACTATCGCGAAGTAAATTATGGTCTTGAGAGTTATTTGATATTGGTATAAGACATTACATTGTGTGCGTCAATAGAAACAATGGTATTCTACATTGTGATTGAGTTTATATAATATTCCTAAATATACGGCAATATTTAAATAAACACCTTTCCCCCTCCCGCTCTGCGTACGACACCGTTTGGCGAAGCGACTTGAGCCCTTCCCACAGCCCTCTACTCCTTCCGGTGGCCTGTCTGTCCTCCATTATCTTGTTACACACATACACACACACGTACGTAATCGCACGCAGCGCGCGTTGAGAATTGGCAACGTTTGGTTGACATCATACGATAGCGCGTCTCGCTGGCTGAGTCAGTGTTTCTCTAGTTCGCTAACTCGACACGTGCTACGTTTAGCGCTGGCGAGAGCAGGACACCTCGCGACGTCTATCCAATCCACTTAGCGCCAGCCTCCTCTCATCCTTACGTGACCTCAGTTGGGAAACACCCGTGGATTTTCATATCAGGCCCACCAGGAGGAAATCCGGGCCGCTGAGCAATGCGTGCTCTGGGCCCCCAACCCCCCTCCTGTCAAGTAATCGACCCTTTACAACAACATAAATAGTTGTCATCCATGCAAAAAAAAAAGTTAATAAATTTTGAGTGTCTAAATTAGATTTTTACATAATACCTAATTCGTTTTATAAGTAAACATTTATGAGTCGGGTTCGACCCTGCCTTCCTTGCCCCCTCTCTTGGCGGGCCTGCTTATATGAAACTAAAACTAAGTTTTATAAATGTATTTTATTTCTGTCATAGAAATTATTACCAATGACTCAATGATACATCATAGAGACGAATAATTATTATGATTGCCCCGCTTAACGAGAGATTTTATTGCGAATTGCACTTTGGGAAGCATACAAAAGAAAAATACACCTAAGCCACAGAGTGAGTAAATACGCAGAGACGAAATGGCGTTGCGGTTTATTCGATGTGCTCGTACTGACTTTCTGATTGGTTGTGCGAGGCTCCGGGTTAACCGGCCTTGTGTCTGACTGGCTGCCGCGTGCTGCCGGACGAGTTCGCGGGATAAGGAGCCGCCAACGAACCCTCGTACGCCACCGGATGGCCCGTGTGTTGTGGGAGACCGGGAGCCTAGACTCCCATAACTCGCGGGGTTGTTGAAACGACAGTTACACTCTGACACCTACTGTAATCGCAGGGCAAGGCGCGCGGGGCGCCGTGTATAGGCTGTTCACGGTAAAGGTAAAGTGTGCACGATTGAAATCAACCTCAGAAAAATGTCATTGCCCCTTAACCGCAAATATTTTCAACGAGCGCACTGAGTGACATACACCCAGTAAAGTTGATAACGGTGGATGGAAAGTAGTTCTATATCTTAACATCGAATGAAAAATGAAACGTAACCATTTGTAGTAACGTAAATCATTTCTTTCGCTTTCTGTTTTTTTTTTTCTGGTGCATCGAAGTGTAAAAACGAGCAAATATGAAAAATATTGACTTTGCTAATAATTTCACAGTTTCACTTGACCGTCGAATGGATAAAGCGACGAGGTCCATGACAATGTTAATTTTTCATAAGGAGGAAGGATACACAATCTGCATACAAGTAAATATTTAGCAGGGATTTCAAAAGTGCTCATTTTATCGTGAACAGCCTTTGGCTGTTTTTTCTTGGGCACTGGACCCGTGTTTAGGCTGTTTTAAATTTGTTCCTTATTTTAAGTAAAGTTACGTGTAGTTGTATTCGGCGGGGGAGTGAAGCTCCCCTCCAGCCTCCCGACTGGAGTGAATGTCAGTGTCGTGATTTCTGTATAATGTGTTGTTCTGTTGTTTGCAAGCGTGGTAGTTAATCTCGCATTTTATGTGTAGGTGACTCCCTAGTCTCCCGGGGCAGTCCACGAGGTACGTTTCATCGTTTCATGTCACCACTGTGTTCTTTAGAACTCTGTACCTAAATTGTGATCACATGTATTTTTATACTTATGGCTACACCCATTCGAAAGTTTTCTGACGATTTTTATATCGCCTGTGGAATATTTTGAACACGGTCTGAATTTACTGCATTGCTATTGTGTTGGTTGCTGTGATATAACGAAATATACTCTATATCTGCTGTAACCCCTTCAATGTACGCATTAATTTCCTGCTTCGTCCGTTGAAACAGAAGGAACATTTGGTAGGATAAGCATTTGAAAACCACTTAACAGCAACCAAAGCAATGGAATTTGTGAGAACAGTTTCTGTTGGCCTGCTATAAAAGTAGAAGGCAATTATAAATTTTCGATGTGCCAACAGCGACCAACAACTTTGCCCATTAAAATTCTTGAGCCTGGTTTATGGCGATGTATGCACATATAACACCGGCTATAATTATACTTATTCAGCTGCATGCCATACATAAACCAATATATTCGAGAAAATATGTTGAAGCGCTCGCGTATTCCAGAAGCATGCGTTGCATTATGTTAAAAATACACGTTCAAAAAATATACTGGCCGTGTCTGCAGTCTGTTGTCATGCGAACAGGTAGGTATATGCTATTCATGGTAAAACGAGCACTTTTAAAAGCCCTGCTTAAGATATACAAGCCCTGCTTAAGATATACGTGTATGCACGTCGTGTATTATTCCGCCCTATATAAGATTAGCATTGTCATGGGCCTCATCACTATTCATGCGTCGGTCAAGTTAACCTGTAAAATTATATAAAAGTAAATATTTAGCAAATGTGATCATTTTTACTCCAATGTATTAAAAAAACCAGAATACGAAAGAAATAATTTAATTGATCACTAATGGTTGCCTAACACTTTTTATTCGAGTTCAGATACTGAACTACATCCCATCCATCGTTACCAACTTTACTGGGGCATGTCATTCAGTGCGTCCATTAAAACATATGCAGGTAGAGGCAGTGATTTTTTTCTAAGGTTGATCTCAAAAGTGTTCACTTTATCATGAACAGGTCTTGACGTGTCGTTGGCAGCGAGGTCATTAGAAACTAGCAAGTTCCTCAGGGATAGGGAGTGGTGAACGAATAGGTAATGGTCTGTAGGAAGAAACCACGATAAACCGACACCAGGATTGCCGAACTGGGATTCCAACCCGATTCCTCCCGAGTGCAAGAACAGTGGTTTACCAACTGCGCCACCTCAGTCCGTTATAGAGGCCTTAGTTAACATAGTACACACGAAAGAATCCACACTTCATATTAGTCCAGAATAGAAAATTTCGACATCAAACGTACTGTAAACATAGCCTTGAAATACCTTCAGCATGACCAGAAATCGCATTTGCAGACAGCTATGATTAAAACATTGTGAATCATTATCTGCGAAATTAGTGTAGGCCCCTACAACCAGTAATATATATATATATATATATATATTCGCCGCTTGAAGTCCTTTAGGTACTTGCACCACAGTGATAGTCGGCACGCCTGTTCAGTTGATCTGCATGTGAAAATGACAGATCACTTTATGTGCGGCCCATTATCATCCTAAAGTCCCTGTCACACTGTCAAATTTTTCTGTCAAACTGCTTCCAATAAGTTTGGTCAAATAAAGTTGTACAGTTATAACATCATTGAAACGTTATAAACCCCTCCATATTTGTCCGAAAAAGTTGGATGGCTTCAGTTTCCATCAAACATTTGGAAACTGGACCAGTTCTAAAAATTATTTTATTTTCGACGGTCTCAGCCAATCAGAATCGTGCACGACAAAAATGGACGTCAAGAAACTTAAGATAACTGACAATTGCTGAAAACGAAGGTGAATATTGCACACAATATTACGAACTCGGAGGCATTAAATTTATATGTGTAAGAAACATCTCTTATAAATAAAATTTTTGATTTCGTAAAGAAACGAAAATGAATTACAATATTACTTACATTTCTTCCTGTAATGGACCGCGTGATAAACCAAAAACAATATCTCACAATGAAAATAATTTTTAAATAATAATTCAATTTAGACTCTCCCAGTAAAAAAATTTGACAGTGAGGCACATTTTCAAATACGTTCAAGATTATTTGATAAAATTTGTTGGAAGGAAAAATTTGATGGCCGTATTTCGTCCTCAAATTTTATTGAAAAAATATAGTTTAAGGTAAAAAATTGACCGTGTGACAGGGGCTCGATGGCATACTGGTTCTTGCGTCTTAAAACGAATCTACCAAAAAACAGCCGTTGGTATAGCAGCAATGCAGTGGTTGGTGAAACGCACCCCCCACCTCCCTCTTCAACCATTTCTACACCACAAAAAAATTACCTCCGGCAGCATGTAAGAGCTACATACAAATAACATATGCGAAGAGTATTCCCACAAGTGTACAATTTCAGGATGTAATTTGTTCGCAGTGCAGATTGCATTCCTAATAAAGTATTATGCATTTTCAGGGCATAAATAACAAGCAAAGTCATCCCTTTGGTGTCAAATATAAACATTTAAAATAAATCGTGTGTAATGGACATGTAGTTTACAACAAACTATGTCCACGGCGGGAATTCTACATCCTTTAAGTTTGGTATTGCCGTTCCAAAGATCACATTGGCATGGAAATCTTCGAATACGACGTACATGTGCCTATTTTTAAAACCATTATAAAAATGTGTTCAGTCCATGACGAGGAAGAAGAAAAGTCTGCTTGTTAAAAGTCTTGCTGGGAATGGTATAACTGTGCTCCTTGCAGCTCGCCAGGTGTGTGAGTCATTTGCAGTCGTATCACTGTACGGTTCCCAGAACTGGCGACGGGAAAGTTTTTTTTGGCGTTGCTTGGTAACGTTTGAAAGCTGCGCATCAATAGCAGCTGGCTTCCTGGAATACCGAGCAGCGTGTAACTTCATTCATTAGATGCGAGGTTCCACGTTGCCTATCTCATGTTGCGCGTAAAGTTGTTCGATAGCGTGCGACAATGAATATCTCGTGGCGATATTTTTAGCTTATAAGCTTAGTTTGCATAAGGTGGATGCATATCTTGAAAGTATAGAACTTTAGAAGGATTTAGAAAAGTTGGAAGTAACCATGATTGGACTAAACTTTTGATATACATTGTCCTTCCAGCCGGTTCACTGTAAGAAAGCGACTGAAAATAGTTCCGACCTTATATTGTACATTTTGAAGTAAAGCGTAATCGATGTTGTTAGGAGATTTCTTTAATGATAAGTAATATTGAATTCCTTGTGTGCATGCAAAGTAGTGCTTGGAACTTGGAAAACATATTTAACTACTGGTTTTGGAGTAAAAAACGCTTCAAGTAGCGAGTGTTGTGCAAGATGGCGAACATGGTGGGTCGAGCCGGAGTGTCGTTGCCAAATATCGAGAAAAAAAAACACATAAAGAGGAGAAAATCTTCACGAAGCAGGCTGAAAATAGTGGATGGCTACTATATTTGATGCGAAGTCTAACGAATTGTCCTAGATTACAAATACGTTACTAAAATATACATTGTTTTTTGTAATACGTAAGCGGCGGCGGCGTGACTGTGACATTAAATAAAATTCAAAGATTCCAGCCATTCGGCCTTGCAGGGTACAGGGTGTGAACATTCTAATTTTTCTCGAACATTCTCATTGCGGCTGAAGTCATTTGGATTTACTAGTGAAATTTCGTCCACTATCACCGCGAGTCCTTCCTCATCTGACTTCGGGCGGACCGAATAAACAGCGGAAATACTCACTAGTCAAAAGCACGAGGGTATGGCCTTTCTAAGTCAGACCGGGGTTCTAATTCCTTTCCATCGATACTTGCGGGTCTTCTCTACTGGCCAGTCAAATGCCAACACCCCAGACTAGGTTGGCTCCGGGAGGTGCGAACACCGCCCAGCCTATCCCGTCCATTACCTTAAGTATGAATTTCTTCACTGTGAATTCCTGCTTAGGCCACAACGGGTCTGACTGATATAAAAGGATGCTGGTAAACAACAAATGCACTATTCTGTATTTGTTGAAACCTGCAGACTTTACTTTATAGTTGATTCACGATAACTTTGACCTTTTCTGAAGCCCTGCTAAATATCTGCTTTTGGTTACTGATTATGTATCCTTCCGCTACACGTAAACATAAACACTGCCAAGTGACTTCTACTTTTATAACTTTCAAATGCGTTGGTTGCTGTTTACAGCTGTTCAAAGAATGCTGTCATATTTCCTACGAATGTTCACAAATTAGGCCTATAACAATATTTAAGTCGGCTTTATAACTATTTGTTACACACGATATAGCACGTTACACATAATACACATTAATATTTTGCCATGACGGTGTTTGTTACAACTGTGGCGGAAAATACAGCAGTATTTAACCTGCTGTTATGAATATGTGTTTGGTTATTTCGTTAAAAGGACGGCCTTATTTGGAATAAAAATTGAAACGAAGGGACAACCAGTCCAACTAAACGAAGCAGTAAATTCAAGCACGCAACTCGTGTCGCGTATTTATTGTTTGTAGCATCGACAAACGTAAAAGATAGTGGTGAACATGCAAACATATAGGCCTACCGTAACGTGTATTCTGCTAATATTTACATGCATTGGTACTTACTGGTTTTTAGGTATATTTTATTATTTATTGAAATTTATCTGGTTTGACTTAATATTTTGTATGGCTTGTGGCAGAAATTCAAATCGCAGATACGTAAGATCTTTACACAACTGTGTTTCAGACACCTAGGGAAAAGGTACAACGTTGTGATAAATAAACAGACATGGCTGTAAATATTGAACTTCGTCATAAAAACAGTTCAAAGTTAAAACGTATAAATAGTGCATATCAAATATTTGAAATCACACACACAGGGCCAGCCAAACGACCACCACACAGCTGTTAAAGAAACATACGTAACAGTATATTTTTTACTGCCGCGGAAAAACATATTTATCACAACATTGTAACTTGCCTCGGAAGTTTAAAAAACACGAGTACGAACTTGACACTTCGTTCAGAAACACTCCGTGTCATTGACATGTCGCCACATCACTGCCCGTCGTAAGGCACTGGGTATTATCGTCCGCCATATTGGAACATGTGCGTGTATAGGGGAAAGGTGATCAAATTCTAGATTCTCCTTTCCACACCACATCTGCTAACCTGCTGGATTTGTAAGCATCGCACCATCGCATCGCATCTAAGTGACATATAATAGGTATTTAAACACTAAAATCTTGCTTAAGTTGTAAATTACAATTTCAAACATTGTTGCTGTAATTGATATGAAATGTGCTGAAATTAGAAATAAAATGTACACCTTTCCTGCTACACAGGTGGTATGAAATTCCCGAGAGAGAGAGAGAGAGCGACACGCTCTTCTTCGCGTATTGAATCTTGGAAGGAAAAATAAACACTGTGTCACTAAAGCCTAGGCACTGTATTTTGTGCTGATATTTTTAACTGCAGCAATGAAATGTGTTTCCTTCAGTGCTATCTAACAATGCAAATATATCAATTGGCAACGTTTAACCTCCAAATAGTATACATAAAAACGAGGTTAAAACATATTGTAACTATGAACTATTTCTTACCAGCCGTTGCCAACACGTCGCTGCTCTCGCTGTTGTTAATTCGTATTTAATACGAAATGAATATTAAAAGTTATAGACGATACTAAGTAGATTATTAATCTATTCAAGAACACAGTACTTTAACGTTAATCACAGGGTTATAAAATTTCGAATACAAATGATTGAACACAACAGGTTGGCATGTTACGCCTAGGGTGATTTTTCAAAGGTTCGATTCCAAAAAGCCGAAGAAAGCGTGAATGAACTATAAAGTACTCCTCCATCACATAAAAAAATTCTAGTTCGCTCGGGATAAATTACTGGATTTGTGGTGGTTCTGTTTGATAATTCGCTTCCGCATACCAAGAACTATGTAGTTGACAATTAAAAGTCATAAAATAAACTAAAGAAGGCTGAATGGACGTTCAAGGATAGACACGATTAAGAAAGATCAGAGTGATACTTCATTGGAATGTAATTTTGCCCGACCCGCTTAAAATGGACTTGCGCTGGCAGTTGGTCCAACACTCCGAATGCTGGAGGAGATATTGGGTGATGCACACTGGGTTGGTGCAGTCAGATGCGAGACCTCTGGTACTCTCCTGGGTCACGGGTTCACTCAGTGTGAGGGCCCCATTGAGAAGTGGGAGATCACTGTTCCCATTGGTGAATCAGGCTGATGACAATTGTTCCCGGCAGAAGCTGGGCCTGGCCTTTCCACCACCCACTCCAAAACCAAACCTCAAAGTGGTATCCTGGAGGCCCTGCTTTATTTCATATACTGCCTTTCAAATTTCCGATCCTGCAAACTGGTTTAGGCCTACAGCTTCCCAGGAAAATTGCCAGGTCGAGTCAGTTGGGTGAGTGAGTGAATGAAGAGATTTGGGCGGCTCTTAACAGCGAGATCTTAACAGCCGATGAGTCAATCCGGTTCTCATATTTCTCACTTCCTCCTTTCTGCGTGAGAAAGTTAATTCATTTAACCATTCCATCTCGGAATATGTGTGTTAGTCTAGGGGTCTCATGTCATCCCCTAATGATATTATATTATGACCAACTGCCACATCTGTTATTCACACCACACTTCTGGTGCCAGCTCCTTATTTTACTATTTAGTAGATTCCTTGTCAATTTGATGATGTGTCACAACGGCGACATTTATTGTCACCATCAGGTAAGTTGTCCAGCCAGGTAGGCATCGAGGTATCAGCATTTTTAAAAGTGGGGGTGATGAACCATCATGATAATGACAGCTAATGTAAAAACATCTAGGGCAATGAAAGTTGGAAGATACTGCATTGATTGCGTGTATCACTAGCCTTTGTGCACGGCGAATGGGGCTCGGAAAGTTATAGTGGTTAAGAGCACCTTCATAAAAAAAAAGTGGAATTTGTATTGTGACTGTACTGTTGTTTACCAAGCTTTAACAATAAGTCAACTAAAAATGTTTTATTTTGTGAATCCAAAAGTATTTTTCTTATAAGCCTTTTCCATTTGAAGGCAAATTGTTTCTACTGTGACAAGATCTGTATTGTTGCCAGACTCATAATTGGACGGTGGTCTAATTTATAATTACATTGACGATCAAAGTCGGCTTTATTGTATATTCATGCCACTGCAATTTCCACAGTAAAACGAATGCCAGCTTGTTTTATATCATCACTGAGTACAGCAAATAAAATTGTCTCTTTTGTACAGATAAAGAACAAAATGAAATTAATAACTTACATAAATAAGTTCATTAATTTGTACAAAATTCTGTTTGTTTTCACCGAACGCTTCCTAAAAATGAGGTAGACAGATTATTCGCCTCCTGCGCATGTACCCAACATTCACCTGTCCCAAACAACACAAGTGTCAAAGTCACATGATCAACAGTGATGAACATGGTTGTTTATATCTCAATTTTTAAATAACACGCACTTTTGTACTAATAAAATACCTTTACCAATTTGAATATAATCAAACTATTTTGCAAAATTGGCTAGAGTTAGTATAAAAACATCTCAAATCTCTTGTTTACTAAACATTGTTCTAACCTCAAATCCAATCCATGCCGTTTTTACTAGTCGTGTTCGCAGAAAAGCATGTCAGTGTTGGGACACGGAGGCTGGTTTTGTGCAGCCAACGAGATCGGTGTGCCTCATCTCTAGTCTATGGCTGGCACAGTGGTAAAACTTCGGGCTTGCATTCGGGAGGACGTGGGTTCGATTGCCGGTCCGGCCATCCTGATTTCGATTTTCCTTGGTTCATTACTAGAGGCCATGGCCGATTACATCAGTGTTCCTGCTTCTTTGAGAAACTTGCTCATTCTCAAAATACCTCGCTGTCGACGAGTCGTCAAGTCTTCATCTATCTAGCTACCCACCTACCCATATTTGGAGTGGAGTGTGGTGAAGTGTTGCAAGGTAAGCTGGTGCTTGCTCACTGCTGTACGTTCTCGGTGCACGCAGCAGGAGCCAGTAACCACCGTGCAGCGTAGGGGAAACTGAATGTATTCTGACCACTCACAAGCGAGCAGCAAAGGACTCAACACACGCTTCCTGTTGCGTCAGCTGCCGAGCTACATTTAGGTGTGTTCAGTAGTGGGCATAGGAAATTTATCAAACATAATGCGCGAGTTATCAGTTTGCCCGCTTTCTTTTTCGGGCGTAAAAAGGTTGGACTGGCATAATAACTCTTAGACGGATATACAATGGTCTCGTCCAGCATCTTGCTAAGAATCCCTTTAAACATTTTTTCTTTAGACAGAGCAACGTTATAAGGCCTTACTTCTCACCCGGGGGGGGGGGGGTATTATCACGCCGGGAAATACGATAAGGTTCCCCATTATACTTACCAATACGCTCGCAAATCACATCACCTTATTCTTGATGTCGGACGCTGTTTCTGGCTGATCGGTTGACGGCGGTCGGACACACCCATCTTGTGATCTTCCCTGGCTGCTGGTCGGATGTGGAAATATGCCGGGCCCGGCCTTACAATGGCCTATATCGTTGCGTCGTTTAGACGTCAATATCCCCGATCGCTGGCTCGTGGAGGGGGATTTGCAAGCGGACTCGCCCGGTGGTTGCTGCAATAAGTTGTCGCAATTCCTGGCGTCCTGATTCACTGAAAGTATTAGGTTAGGTTCACGCCAGGATGATCAGCTAATGTCTGCTCATAACGACATGGGGCCAGTGAGTGAGGCAGCCCAAACAGTGCGGATTAACGTCTCGTAACAAATTATCTACCAACATATCAACAAATTCTCCCTCAGCATAAGTAATGCCCAATACTTCCACCAAAGTGGAAATATCCACGAAATAATTACGTAAGATTTCTCCATTTATCTCTTCGCGCCTCAAAACTTTGCGTTGCAAATCCTCCTTGAGGCGAATATCTCAACACAAAGACAGTACCTTTTTTCCTTAACGGGGTGTAGTCCCCATTGCCTCGACGTGCTTCTACAAACACCCCTCTCAAGTCTTCGGAACACGCGACAGCAAAATAGCATACAGCTCGCCTCTATTCAACACGTTAGTACGTAGCATTTTTTGAACAGTCACTAAAAAACGCTGCAATCATCTCGGAAGAGGCACATCAGACAATAAGGGTGCAATGAAATATTTATCCAGAAGAAGAGCTTAAGGCAGACGACTGTCATTCGCAGGTGGCGGTAACGAAATATACTCACCAGTTACATCAATTTTCCGGGCGGCCTGGCAGAGTTGCTCTAGGGCGGCGTCTTCAAAGTCTACGCCAGGAGCCTTAGGTCACGCAGGAGCTGTTGTAACGTTGCCTTCCGAAGTTCCTATATCCACGAAGTGCCTGAAAGTGACATCTTAGGGCCAGACTAGCGTATCCACAAAAATACAAGTGCCAGCACAGCGTAATATAAAACGGTCATGGGGAGTGGAAAAAAAAGTGCGTTAAAAACACCAGCGCCCCTAATATGAAAAACAGTAGAGCGGCGTATGTTTGCGTGGTGAAGGGGAGGGGGGCTATATGTAGAGCAGAGATGACCAGGGCATGATGAATGAACGCACACAACATTCCCCCATTATAAATAATACACCTGCTTCAATCGAGCTAGTATATAATAATGGGCAAAACTTCAACAGCATGACAATGTAGAGTAGCATGCATAAGTCTTGAGGTACTACAAAAATCACACGATATGAAAATAGAAAACGTTCTAACGTGAATTTAAACCGAAGGTAATTACTGGCGTTGACTGATATTATATCTGGAAAGATTTTTACTCCTTTACAAAAGGTATACTTGGCAGCTCAGACAAATCTTAAAATCTCGGAGCTTGTTTATGCACAGCCCTATAAATCAGGCCATTCCACATGAACAGCTGGAAGGTATAAAATTAAATTGGATTCAAATGATTCCTTTTACAACACGAACAAACCAATACAATTTAAAGTATTGTATACGGAAAAAGAAATCTTACAATTTAAACTGAACGATATGAGATGGCATGAAATGTAAACGCCAACGATCAGGAGCAAATGCGGCCATATGCGTAACGGGCACCACTTGAAGAAAGTTTACTTCAACTTCAATGAATTCCCCGGCGTATGCAACCTAGCCCACTTCACACACACAGGGTAGGGTAGATTAAGTTTACTGGAGTTCAAGTTTACTGCAAAGTACACTGACAGCTGTTGCGACGCAATCATACAGCCGATTCATAGCAAAATCAAACAACTAAATGCTTGACGTAAAACAAAAGGAACAAATGTTTTTTTTTTTTGCAAACAGAGGATCACTAGGCTAAGCATATACTGGGCTGGCAAATAGTTCTCCCCGGACCAATATGACTCAACGCACTCTAATTGCCCAAAGTGTTTTAACATTCCAAAAAGATCAACATGGCGCATACCTTTGTCTCCGAACTGTAGCTGCTCGGCGGAGCTCCACAATCAAGTGAACCAGTCGAAGGATGAAAATGAAAAAAAAACCATAGACTAAAGATGAGGTAGACTGCTTATTCGTCTTCTGCGCATGTACCCAACAGTGACCTACCCCAAAGGAACAGCTGTCAAAGACCGTCTTTGACAGTTGTGTTCCTTTGGAGTAGGTCATTGTCAAAATCACGTGGTCAACAGTGATTAACGTGTTTGTTTATGTATTAATTTTTAAATTACAAGCACTATTATATTAATAAAACACTTTTACAATTTTTAATTAAATCGAAAGCATTACAGATTAGTCAGAGGAAGTATAAAAATATCTCAAAAGCACTTGTTTACTAAACAATGTTCTAACCTCAAACCCAATCCATGCCATTTTTGCTAGACCTGTTGCCATAAAAGGAGTTCAACGTTGGGACATGGAGATTGGTTGTGCGCAGCCAGCGAGATCGGTATACCTCATCTTTAGTCAATGGGTAACACCCCCCCCCCCCCCTTCATCAACCACAATTACATAGAGTAAGGCGCCACTAGCGCCACAACGAAACAAACGACAGTCGCAGATGCAGTAGAGCCAATCGACGAAACCAAACATAAACTTGATGCGCCAACCTCTTGTACAACGTAGTCCGCCACTGCACATCATAAATACAAGCTAGTCCGCCACTGCACATCATAAATACAAGCATCACCGTCGACGACGCGCAAAGATGTCCACAAATGATCCAGAGGACGTAACGCTCCATCGCCGTCTTACAAAAGTATCATTATCACATCGTACGACATCGTCTGGAATCAAGGGAGTGTATTCTTGGGGGGGGGGGGGGGGAACTCTTGAACATGGTCAAATAGTTTTCATCACGTGTAATAAAATCCCATTGTAACAGACCTGATTTACACAGTATATCGTCACGACGGAAACACTGCACGCCTTGCGTGTAGGTAGGAGCGCTGAGGCACTAGGCGTGCGTGTTAGTGTCGCCCGTATCGCTCACTCGCTTCTTGACCTTGGACGCGGCGGTCCATCTCACTCGTAATAAGTTTCGTCAAAGAAACTTTCTTCAAACACGCTGCAACTCTTTTCAAGCTCTAGGTATAAAATACCACTTTAAGGACAGTTATATTATTTGTAATTTGTTTCTAACTTATTTAGGCATATGCTGGTAAAAACTTTATTATTACATTCATCTACTTCTTTTATATTCGTTACTCGAATCAGAAGAGTTACTAGAATCAACAGAAATTTCCATTAACATAATACTCGTTTTACACAATGATTTTACATGTTTAAATGTTGGAAGTCTCCTGGCACATTCCTCAAACAAAATGTGGCACGTGATTTGACCAAACATGCCGCAAGTTACTATTTATCATTCTTCTTTTCTTTTTTAATGGAGAGGAAGTTGTAGAGTTCAGTTTTTTAAATTTTTTTTGTAAATTTAACTTTATTTACAGTGTGCGCTAACAAGCAATTTAAAAAGTTCTATATATATTATATCAACTGAACCGTAAAAGTGCAAGCCAAACGTTATCCGTTTATTTTATAATTCTTGCTGGTTGTGAAATGAGATGTGTTGGAATGTACGTACATATTAGTTATGCATAAACATTTACAGTTCCCCCTCTAAAGCCTGTCATCCTGTTCGCTTGAAAAAAAAAAAAAAATCTTTACGCGGAAGCAGCGCGGATACATTAATTATTGTAGATATAGTTATTTTCTCTTTGCAACCAAGAGAAACGCTTTGTTTAGTCTACGCAATAGCTGTCTCTGACATCCAGATTTATATTACCTACAGTGTTCCATGCTTTGTAAACAAGGCGAGAAGTCCCATTTTCCGCGTTACGACCGCTTTGCCACATACAACGGCATGCATGAGTGTATATTTCCGTTAATTTACGCATGTTTTAAAAGCGACAAAAATAACGAAAATATGGTGTACCACTGTGGCGAAAGAGCGATACTTTTCCTCCGGGTTTTGAGCATCTGAATAAATATTTATCAATGTAGTATTGCGAGTTGGTCTGACGCATTTTTATTTTATTTTATTAATCTGGACTTCAATTTGGAGTCAACGGCCATTAGAGATGCTCGTGGATTTTTTTTTTTTTGCAGTGACTCTGTCGCCAACATTTTTGAGCTAGTTTTTAAATGACATGTGTAAATCTGTGATTTGCGGGAAAATAGTTTTTAGAGAAACATGAAAGCATTTTTACATTAGCTTGGAAATAGCAGTATTTTACGCTGTTTCTTCTAACGTGCGTAATACTTGCCTCGTGAAATAAATTGCTTAGAAGTAGTATTCCTTACTCATTATGGTTTTATGGTACGACCTCCCACATTCCTAAATATTTTTATAAAAGCATTTGTTTAGCGCGTTCCTTATCTGAGATGGACTAGACAAAGCGCTTTTGGGCTTGCAGTGGCATTGCTAAAGTTCATTCGCGTTTGTTTCCAACTTTTTTGAAGCCCTGCTAAAGTTATGCTTTAAGGATACTTCTCCGCCTCATGCAAACAAGCTTACCGAAATCTTGAAAATCACACCAAAAGGACAGCGCACCGTATTAGTGTACATTCATAAGAACTATTACTTACTAAGCATTACCAACGCACCTATTTTCTCTCTGTTTTAATGCGAATACTTGTTTAAATTTGCAACCACAGTGGGAGACAATCCAGGAAATCCGATGATAACAAAATCGGGGGGATACAGTTTGCCATAGCAGCTCCGAATCTATCGTCTACATTCGAAATTCAGTTACACCACTCGATTGCAAAAGGATCAGATAATATGTTACGTTGAGTGCGGACTGCGAAACTTGGCGCACGGAATAAGTTGGCGAAGCAGAGGGGCCGGGGGAGGGGGCACAGCAATTTTGAGTTCGTTTCGCCACGTCTCACAATTTCCGCGTAGTATAACTATTGGCTAGGAGAAGCTACGACGCTCGTTTAGGTTTCAATCGACAGCTGCCGTCAAGATCAATCAATTGCGTGTAAAAGAACATTTGTGTGGCGTGGTTACGGTGAAATTATATGCGTTTAATGTGAAAATCAAGAAAACTTAACACAATGTCGGCCTACTCGTCAAAAAGCCAAGTCGAAATAAAGAAATCGTATACGGTTGGTAAGAGCATCTCGAAAGCAATCCAGTGATACTCATAAAACTCCATATGATTAAGGGAAGCGGCGCCGGGAACGTAAAATAAACATCAAGGCGTCCGAGCGCGTCAACGTAGACGTATTCACGCAAAACAAATGACCGTGTCCCCAACTCAACCAACCCAACATTTTATTCATATTACTTACAAAAGTAATAATTTACATTTAAAATACAAATAAGAGTTAAATTTAATCATAAATAAAGGAAATTATGTAAACTCAAGTATAAAAAAATTTATGCTACATAACATATTTAGGATACAACCAAACATGTCATACATGGTGTGATTTTTCAAAGGTCGTTATACCATCGTCCTGATGAGCCGCCATATAGGCTGTTCACGGTAAACTGAGCACTTTTGAAACCCCTGCTTAAGATTTACTTGTTTGCACGTTGTGTATTCTTCCGCCTTATGTAAAATTAACACTGCCATGAACCTCATCACTTTAATTATGTGTCGGTCATGTAAAACTAGGAAATTATTAGAAAAGTAAATATTTTAAAAATGTGCTAATTCTTACACTGAAATGCATGAAAAAAAAAAATGGAAAACCAAACAAATAATTTAATTTATCACAGACGTTAATCTAATACTTCCAGTTCAATACGAAGACGTGAAACTACTTTCCGTCCATTGTTACCAACTTTATCGGGCGCTTGCCAGTCAATGTGCCTGTTAGGAGCAGTGAAATTTTTTTTTCAAATGATGATTTAAAAGTGCTCACATAATCGTGGACGGCCTATAAAAGTAACTTTTGTTACGACGTCGGATGGTATCGTGTGAAATTCGCGTAGCTCATCGTTAGGACAGCATTGTTCGTGGTGGGAATATCTCCCTCCGATTCCTCACTAGAAAATAGCAGCAAAATTCGTTCTGGTGTCTTCTGACATGTTGGACAGCCTGTCAGCCGTCTCTTGTTTCGCTGAATAACGTTGCACGACATTTCCCCCCCCCCCCCCCCTCAAATCTTACCGGGGCAGCCTTTCGTGACATTTTGTTTCCGAGCAGTGGCAAGAGTAATAAAGTTGAAGGACGCGAAATAAAGGGAGAAAGAAGAATTCTAGCGCCATTTCACTCTTGGACTTTCTTTCCGCAGACCGCGAATCGTTCAACTTTGCGGTTCATAGCAGTTCGCAAAATAATGTGACCTAATAGTCCCTACTCAAACAAGTTCTGCAGGAGTTTATTTTACACATATAGTTTGATTTTTTTACATCGCGCAGTGAAGAACATGCGACTTGTATGATTTCCCACGCATTTGAAATGAATTTGTGAAGTTCTACAGTAATCTCTAAACGTTTTTTTTTGTTGACGTATAAGTATTATTTTAACTTGAGTTATGTTATGTTAATTCTACTCGGGTAAGTAATAAAACGAGATTTCGCTTTTAATTTAGTGGTATATTGAGAAATTCTATATATTTTTGTGTAATAGTTAGTTTTTGGCTAGAATTTTGATACATGCTTTCCCCGGCGAAAATCTTAAGTACTTACTTTATTTGGTAACTGGTATTCACGCCCTCCAGCAGTGTTTACAAGAGCAAACAGCAACAACAAAACTGTGATCGATGTTGGGCGTTCATACGAAAGTTTAATTAAATGGCAAAACTTTACGAATTCAAGTGCGAAAAAAAATACAGCTGTCATCAAAACTAATTTTGTACTTTTCTCCTTTCGCTAAAGGAAAGTGAGCAGGGAAGCCCTAAAGATGATATTTTTAACAATTTCTCCATTATATTTTCCTATTCAAAAATATAGTAATTGTGTACGTCGACGTTTTGCTAAATCCAATTTACGACAGAATATTTAACATTATGTGAATATATTTCGTTATATTTCCACTCTAGCAAAACGAAGTCTGTTCTTTACATAGAGTCTAACGCAATACAACTAGGAAACTTTTACGTAACTACATTTATTTTATGAAAATTAAAATTATTCCGTTTTCTTACTTACGAAAGCGAAAAAAAACCTGGTCACATGTGATACGTAGGTATTACCTGGCAACAAATAATTCCAGTTGCCAAACTGAAAGCATTCAGCTTCCCAACCTGAGTAAAATTAACATTTACTGGATTTTAAAATCACCTTCCTATAATGATACTTGCGCTGTACCATGCGACTTTTCCCACCTGAAATTTAGGACACGCACCCTGGCATTGCTTAGGAATTTTTTTTTTTTTTTTTTGGCATATTGAAATTGCGTGCATTTTTCTCCGGCTACGCTCGCAATAAATTTTTATTTGGAATAGAATTAAAGCGAGAAGGATATAAATTAAACCTAACCTTTATCCGCGGATACGCCTCCGTCCCGCCAGGATTTCAACTTTTTGTCTGCCGTGCCGTATTTTTAAAGGCAAATATATACGAAGTTTTCTGAAACAAAGCGCACCGCAGGTTCTTCTCGGGTTTAATGAATTCAATGAATTATTGAGAGCATGGTTTCCCAAATTTTCCTCCTCAAGGGTTCAATTTAAAAAAAGAATCTTATTTCTAAGGCATTTATATTTGTATTTGTGAAGCAAAAAGCAATGTGTTATCTTATCAAGTTTAAAAGATATTGAAGTTTCTGTGAAAATATATTTTTATCCCGTTTAACCTTCTTACACGCTGACTTTAAAAAAAATTCTATAATTCGTTATTACGTATTAGTATTTGTGGTATTTCGAAGCAAACATCCCCCTAATATCGCATAGGGTTTACGAGATACTGACTTTTGTGTGAAACAACATATTACCCGTTTTAACGCCTGAAGGACCGAATTTAGAGAGAATCATGAAATTACTTTTTAAGCATTTGTAAATGTGGCATTTTGAAGCAAAAGCATTTCAATCTCGTCGGGTCAAAGGGATATTGAGTGGTAATTGAAAACACGCTTTAGCCCTTTCAACCCCCTTTATGACTCTACCTTAGTGCTGTGAGTCTACACTCTAAGGTGAAGCCACCTCGAAAATTTAATGTCTTGGGTCCAACGGTCTGGGCTGTCTCTCTCAGTCAGTAATGGCACTTAATTCTAAGTACCTACAGAGATCTATGTTGTATAAGGTTATCAGCATGCCAGATCTATGTTGTATAAGGTTATCAGCATGCCACATAACAGCCTTTGAACAAGTTTTCTTATATGACTGTGTATTTCAGTAAAAGACGAGTAATGGTTTCCTGTGTGAAATATATTGGAAATTTTGGTATGCATCTATAGAATTAATTTTTTTGGCAGTTTCGTGAAGTTTAATATTTGATTCCGTAATTGAAAAATTATGGCATCTTTACGACAATTTTTACACAAGCCATGAAAATTATTGAATATTTGCAAAGGGAAATGATTTAAAAACGAAATATACCTGCGCGTGAGTTTCTTTTCGGGCACCTGTAGAATGCACAGTTATTAAAATACGGAACTGGCGCACACATCATGATGATCTAAGCTGTTCACAAGCTGAGTATATAGCATTGCATTGACGTGCGTTCTTTCCGGAAGTCGAGTAATGGATTCCTTAGCTAAGACGTCCCTGTTAATTGCGTCATTATGGATGCCGTAGTCCTTCGTTACCATCGAAATTCTCGTAAGCGGTGCATATGTACTCCACGGGTCCCCACTGTTGAGAAGACACACACACACACACACACACACACACACACACACACATCCATTCACAAGCACCGGAATCGATTTGCTTCGCAAATAGCCGTATCTCTCTCTCTCTCTCTCTCTCTCTCTCTCTCTCTCTATATATATATATATATATATATATATATATATATATATATATATATATATATATATAGTAGTTAGACCACTCGCCTCCCCCCAAGGCGAAACCAGGGTCGCCCCGGATTTTTGCATGTGGCAATCGTGCCGGAAGATGCCCGTTGGTTGGCAGGTTTTCTCGGGGATCTCCCATTTCTCCCGCCCTTGCATTCCGACGCTGCTCCATACCGCGCTTCACCCTCATCGGTTCTCAAGGCCTCAAATTTCTTCACTTTTTTTTTTCATTATTAATGGGTGGATGTATCCCATCCACCCATTAATAGTGAAAAAAAAAGTTCATTAACATCGCCCAGTGCTATGCCTGAAGGCTTATCAGGGATAGCTTGCAAACTAACTTAGGACTAGAGACCCGGACACCTCGCGGGTTCATTTGAGGACAAGCTAGAATTCAAACACATGAACATTTGACATTTCACGCCCTGGACGAATTTGAACCAATATTTAACCTACAAAAAAAATAAGGACCGTATCTCGTGCTATCTGTTCTGATGTAAAACTGGAACATCAGCTAGTGAACAACTAACCCAACCGACTGCGCCGCGGGACGTCGGCGTGGTTATTAATGTTACAATGAGTAATACAGCCTTCACGTCCGAAATCTGTTCTAATATATTTATAAAATTTTTATTTTCTGAAATATATGGATTTTTTACGTTGTGCATTATTTATTAAAGCATTTCATTTGTTCCCACTGTTAGCTGGTATGGTGCGGTTCTGAAGAAAAATAAGCGTCAGGTACAGAAGTGTATGAGATAGTAGTGGATTAAATAGAATCCAAAGAGCCAACAAAGGCTACAAAATAGCGCAAAAGAAAAGGAATGCCGGAAGGGGTGAATAAATAATAATTGAAACATGGAGTAATATTTTTCAGCTTTCTCCCTTTTAGTAGGAGCTTGTGTGTTTAAAATGCTGCCAAATTCCAGATGATTGGAAAATAGCTCTCCTATTATAAAGTACACAGAAAAGAACCCAAAATATTTCTAAATGCCGTTTACAATATCTTTAGTAACACGTCACATCACAGTGGCTGTGTAACCAACAGTCATTTAAAATGAATATCTTGACTACCTAACAAACTTTCGTAAAAAAAATAGACGTCTAGAAAACCAGAGGTAATTTTCCTTGAGACTTACCGGAGATTTTACCCTTTTCTCGGCATCTTTTACAGCCTACACGAGTCATTCAAGCAATTAATTCTTAGGGCGCAGCATAAAGCTTACTTCAAAATCAAAACTGACCGCTGGTCGTCGTTCACGTAACATGACTTACTGGGGACTGTATTACTCTTATAGATTCTAATTCGGACTATCCTTAGCAATAGCAGGCTTTGGAAAGCTATCGTAGATGGCAAAATGCCTAAAGAAACGGCTATCGCAGATAGTTTTCGCCGACTTCGTGAGAAAATATTTTGACTGTGTGATGCGTACTTCTAGCGCGATATCTTGCACCGCAAACAAATGTACGAATTTACGTTGCAAGAAATATCTTGACACGAATGCATCACTGTGAAAAAAAAATATTTATTCACCGTCTGAGATTGCACTTTCTTGGATATTGTACACTGCATGTAAGAACCGTGTGAATTTTAATGGTCATTTTTGACATTAGTTCACTCCCCCACGCCTTTTAACTTAAGCTGAAGAAAATAAAGTGTAAAATAATTTTATTTTAATAATATTAAATGTGTCTATGAATAAAAGAAATAGAATATTCTGTGGTTGGAATCGTTGTCCGTCAGAGTCGCCGTTCGGCGCATGTTATTTGTCGGTGGGTATAGTAACGACAACCTTGCCACGTGAACACGATGCCACGTTCGTGTGAGTGAGAGTGGACTCTGCTTGCCCACCAATCTCGAATCGATCGGATTAGTTAGTACCTGCAATTTTTTTTCCCCGTCTCCCCGATTACTACGATGGCACGCAGAAATTGCTGTATCTGCTGCTGGCACGTCGGCCTGCCGCCGCCGGGCTGTGGAATTACCGGTATCACGCGATGAGGTTAACACCTGTTGACCCAGCTGGGTAATTGTTTTATTTTCGGCTGGTACGGACGTCTGGCGCAGGCGTGCTGTCTGGTGGGATTGATTGGTGCTGCACCTCGCGCCGGCACGAAGAGAAGGCGAATGATCTTCCGTGATGCAACTCTGGGAGACTTTCGAGTTCGCCTCCATGCGCCCCGCCACGCACGTTCCTCTGAAGAGGATGGGAGCGAGTATGGTCTCTACAGTTTAGCGCTGTAAACGTTTGGTGGCTGTAGTCGTTACGTGGACGGTATGAGCGTGAGGTGCCGTCTCTGAAGACGCAAGGATGGTAAATTATTGGAACACAGCAATCAAGATCAAGAAATGGACAGAAATACGCAAATTGCTTGTCCATGTTGTTCTTCCAAATTGCCACTACTTCTTGATGAATACACGTACAGATGAGACGTCGCTTGTGAGTAGGTTTAGAGGTAATTTATCGGTGATGTCTTTGAAACGCATTAATGACTGTTTCCCAGCAGTTAGCAAAATACGAGTCTAACGGAAAACTTAAATTCATTCTCTTTCTCTAGTTTCATTAAATCTCATACCTTTAGGTACATAAATAATTTGCCATGTGTAAAACGCAATGGAATAGTTGTAACGATTGTTTGACTACCGATAAACACCTCTGCTGACAGAATACTTCTTCATTCACGGTGTGATCATTAGTAGCTACATTCACGTAATAATTTTTTTTTGAAGTTCGCTAACCACAAATGTTTATATCTGCTCAGTATGTTTATTCTCGCATAAAAAGCGTTAAATATAATTACGTGTAAATTCTATTTCTGCCATTCTTATTTACATATAAGTTTAGCTAGCGAGGACACATTACAAAAGGGAAATATTGAAAATGAAGCCAAATTTGTGGCTTCACTTGATATCAGTTCCGGCTTACTGATTATTGCGGTGGCTGAATTTTTCACTGTTTGTCAAGTGAACTCCATGGCGTCGAGTCTTTGAAAGACGGATACGCGTGAACGGTTATAACCTCGTAAATTGAAACAGTTGTTATTAAATAATATGAAGCTTAGGAGTTATTACATATGTAAATTAGACAATGTTTTAAAATATACAAAGCAGTTTTAATTTTCAAAACACATTTTTTTCGTCCCTCGTGCATAACATACATTAGCTTAAGGTTGTACGCGGTGATGTAAGCAATTTTGAAACTAACCTCTCAGAAAAAAACGTGTATGCTATAGTGCGTCATGCAAGCTCGTATTTACGCTGCCAGCAAGTTAAACCTCTCAGACACATCTACACACATATATATATATATATATATATAATATATATATATATATATATATATATATAGTTTAAGGAGTTGCAACAAAAAGAATTTTTGTTTGGCATTGTTCTGATATCGATACAACGCCTCGTCATATGGAGCAATAAAAATCTGTCCTTGCCTTATCTTATTGGAAGTAGCTGTTTATGAGGCACATAATATAGTTTCAACTGCGTACGATATGTTGCTCACACGTAAGGAACCTTCTCATTGGACGGCATGTTCTACTGTGTACAGTGCAGACCATTAAAACCACTTCATGTGCAACGTCCCAGATAGAGGACACTGAGACAGACTGAAAGGGTTAATAAAAATAGTTCATAACACCTGATATATTGTGAGGCCACTGAAATTAGTAATTTTTCTGTTATACACATGAGAGTACAGATTCGCATGTTAATATCACATTTAAATTATTAACCGTCCGGCCATTTCACTCGGATAGCGCATGGACGAAGTGATCAGGCTTGTGGTAAAGTTGATTTTACACAAGGCAGAAGGATGAAAAATGAGGAGAGTAGATCGTAATCATAGGGCTTTCAAAAGTGCTCCATTACCAGTGAACAAACTATATGTAGCAAGACGTTTGCTGTTCGTATGCCGTTGTATACATTTTACTTAAGCTTAAGGGACGCTTACATGACATGGTTAACTCGAGACTGGTCGTATTGTGAAGGTGTGATGTACATACAAGTATATGTCTTGGACGAAAGATCGACCCCAACAGGATTTTTTTTTTTTTTTTTTAAGTTTTTGTAATATTAATTTATTTCCCTAATTTTGACAATTGCTTTGATTTTATGTACACAAGGAAGTCTCCATCTGAAGCACAAGTGGACGAAAATATTCTTAACGTCGTGTCTCCAGACATAACTGTGAACACCTTGCCAGGACTGGTTCTCAGTTCGCTTGACTGATTTTCCAGTGTGTTCAACTTCTCAGCGTCTAATGTGCTGTGTAAACGTTCCTGCTTATAAACTGTAGCAGTGAAAACAGTTCACCGTATAAAAACAAGAATGTATTGATACAACTATTGAGCCTTGTTGCCTCTATATCGAATCAAATAATTGTGATGAAATTCTTAAAAGGTTAGATGGTAGAAATTTTTGGTAGAAATCGGTTAATTATTCTTTGATATATGGTTTTAAAACTTTGTTTTTCGTTTGGTGCTAGCTTACAAAATGGCGGACAAAAGAGGTTATGTATTGACACATTTGATGCTTGTAAAATATGCTTCCAGTATAACATGTTTGGTCGTAATTGGCTAAACGGTAGGTTATGTTAGATATTGCAAATGAACCGAAATTAATTTTACTGTCGCCATTTTGAAAATATGTCTCTTTTCCATTTAAATTTCATATATGATCATGGCCTATAATAGCACTACTTACAATCCAAATTTGGCTGGAATCGGCTGTGTAGTTTTAAGATATAAAGTAAAAGCTTTAAGTTTCATGTTGCACTATCTTACAAAATGGCGGATAAATTACTCAATTTCTTTCTATATTTAATATTTACATATTGTACTGTCAACATACAAAAGTTGGTTTAAATCAAGTCACATTGTTCCACAGATATGACGTAAAAACTTTATTTTTTCAATTTGCACTATGCTACAAAATGGTCTATTAATAACACTATCTGTTTCTGAATTCAGTGGTTACATTTTTCACTGTCAACGTACCAAATGTGGTGTAAATCGGTTAAATGGGTTCCGAGATGTGATATAGCGACTTCAATTTTAAAATTTCAGCCATTTTGAAAATGAGTACCCGGCGAGGTCGAAAACTATAGGTAAATGTTCGATGACCTTACTAAATACTATCTGTATAACTAGTTTGGATTCCGTTGCCGGGTTTAAAAGTTATTATGGTTAAGGGGAACGGGCCAGTGGGAGGGGTGTGGGGTGGTATATTCCAGACATACATTCGAAACGTAGGCTAAAAATAACAAAAATCTAGGAAACTCACACATTCTAAGTCTGAATTTTACACACGTCTCATTTTTGCGATACAGGTTTTATTCAATGTAAATGTTACGTTTGCCGAGTTCCGAAATTTTGAATTTCCGGTGAATACATTGTTCAGATGTTCTTCTAGAAGTTCATTTTTTTACCGCATGATTATGCACGAGGGTTAAAAAATACGTGATATTCTGCTTATAGACGGCTCCGAACCACTAGGTTATGACCCTGTGCTCAGGAAGTTTCGAGTCATTGCCGGGGCTATACTCAAACCATCGCCTACCAGGCCAACTTGCTCTATGAGCCTTAAACAGTGCTAAGTACTAATGAAGTGATATGGTCATTTTTCTAAACAATTGTATTCGATTTGGCGTACCATAAATTCACTGTAACGTTTTGGGAATGGTAAGACACACTGTACGGAACCTCGTCATCTTTGTGAGTGGAGGACGGGACGGAAAACACTACGAGAAACCCAGTAATTTTATATTTGTATTTTCAGTTGAAAAATATTACCAACAGCGTAAAAATGCTTTCATTGTGTTACATCTTGAATGCTTGTGTCTATAGATGGGAATACAGTCGTGCGATAAACTTGAAATCTTGTTAGGACACGATTTGACAAGTCTAAACCTGTTGTGTCTTGCGCAGACCTGTTGTGGCGTGTTTTGGTTACGCGTGTGTTGCAGTGAAGTGTTGTTTATAGGCCATTTACGGTTGCTTCCGAATTTCATAAAGCCTTCCTGAAGTTCTACGTCCGGGATATTCCTCCGCCCCATGCAGACAAAGCTTAACCGAGTGTAGAAAATTACACCAAAGGGACAGCGCACCGCATTCGTACGCGCTCAATTAAAACATATTTCGCGTTAGAACTATTTATTACTAGGCTTTGTGAACACACTATTTACTACCTGTTCTCAATTACATCAACTATAAAATAAATATTACAACTGATAAACGGTGAAGTGAGCATTTTTAAGCTATTGGTTACGTTACCCTTCAAATCATTTTTATCCTTTAATCACTTTTTAAAATACATATTGCCATGTAAGTAATAAACACAGTGAGTATATTCTGCCGTACTCTTAAGTTAACGTCTAAGGCTAAAATAAAATACCTATATTCAATGACTATTATTCCAAATGAGAGGGCTTTCAAAAGTGTTCGCTTTACCGTAAATTGCCAATAGCTAGAGACCTGCAAAATTCGAGTTATTATTTGAAGACACGATAAACTTTAAACACATTTACCTTTGCAGTACGTCTTGCATTGGACAATACTTTATTTGACACGCCCAGGGTATCTCTGCGCAAGTAAATGAACACACTACAATTGTGTGCCCTAATCACGTGCAGTTGTCAGAAAAGGAATGACTTCACGACTGTGCAGCAGCCAATGGAGGAGCGACGCCAGCTCCGGTATATACAACAGTGCGAAGTTTAGCCTGATGCCAAATAATAATAACGCGAATTTAACATGTCTACCTATTGCGAATACGCCGCTCAATTTCGCAGGTTTCGTCCCTGGGGCAAAGGCGTAGCGTATAAACCTGCACTGTGGCACACCGTTATTTATACGCGAACATAATATAGGGAGTATTGCGAACTAGCCTACGGGTGTTCACCCTGGGAGATTTACGGGCTATTTTGCCGGCGAGAGTTAATACAGCTGGGCTTTTGTTTCACGTCAGCCCGCTTGCAACGAAATCGCGGATAGAGTCGAGCGCGGCGCGTGTGTACGGGAAAATGGATGCGGTGAAAAAAAAAAAAAAAAAAAAAAAAAAAAAAAAAAAAAAAAAAAACCTCACGCATTATTAACACACACGCATTCCACGCCCCGTGGCCGGGGAAAAAAAAATTACCACGCGAAAGATAAAAACTTGCGGCGTGAACATATGAAGTATGACAGCATGTTAATTTATGTTGCAGGTACGGGTAAAAATTTGCGCCTGGGAAATGAAGTGTAAATTAACTGCGTAATTAAAAGTTATTACGTTGTTTACAACTGGCTGGTAAGTTCCTCCACAGGCGACTTGTCCTAAAGTAATTGATTGTCACGGTCGTTATGGTCAGTGAGATATACTGCTGTTTTTAATTCATTGTTTTGGGTGTTTACTACCTGAATTAGGGCCGAAATGTTGTTTCGTGCCTTTATACCTTCTTCTCGACCGAGTATTTGTTTTGTCAGTTACGCTGGAGATGCAACCAAACGTCTGATAATTATATACTATATTTTCAGTTACAGTGTGTATTTAATTCACAATTCCAGTTCACATTTAAAATGTGTGCACAATGACTTGTTACCGCAGATTTGCGATTTCGTTGGCAGTATAAGACGTAATTAATAAATTTGTTTGAAACTTCTATAACACAATTAATACACATAAAACTTTTTAGGTCACCTAATTTCGTCTCTGCAACCCTTGAGTCAAAATCGCAAGCACTTTTTCGCACAACCGTTTTGTCTTATTCGATTTTCTTTTCATGGTAAATTTCTGATACATTAACTTGCGGGGTGGGGGGAATTATATTAGCGGCACCTCTTAGGAAGAATCAAGGTTAGTGATTCAGAGAATCATTGCACTTAAAAGGGACATTGTCTGCAAGCATACAGTAGGAATCTTACATTTTTGCATTCTTGCAGTTTTATGATTGCATACTTTATTATTTTATGAATGTTTGCTTCGGGGCGGCAGTTATTCCATTAAATAAAACATACTATTGCAGTATTTTCGGTATGTTACAGACATTTTTGGGCGAGGCGTTATACACACTGACGTATGATCACGTTAGCCTCTCTTTCCTAGACACCTAAATTCACTTTCCTAGAAACCTAAATTCAAATGAAAGAATTTTTAAGAAATGTTACTATTATAATTGCGTTTATTAAATAGAACATCATTCGTAAATATTTACTTGTTTTTAGTTATACTAACCATATGATGCGATAGTTTCTAATTTTAGTCGTAGTCAGAAATTTTTTTTTTCTATATTTATTACAATTACAGTTCTTGTAACGTTACAAATATTTCATCTTGCATGGTATTTTGCTGTATTTGTAACTGTATTAAGAACTTTTCAGTACTATTTACAAAACAGTTTTACGGTGTGATGTGCAGTAATTATATAATAACCTAATTCATTAGAAACGTTTAAAGGAGAACCTAAGTATTCGAAGAAGTCTCAAGAAGTTCGGCACTATTTTTTTTAAACCCTTTTTCGGCACTGAGGACAGACAAAGTGAACGTCAGTGGCACTGCAGTGTTCATGAACCCAACTATAGCAGACAGTGCACTGTATCCACTGTTCGCCGTGCTTGTCATCTGAAAATACACACCCACAGAAGAGGCAGTCAGCATCGTTGTCTTTTTCGCCATAACTATCTGATACTATGTTGAACACATCGTCAGATTCGTCGCTGCTTGAGCTGTCAACTTAAAATTCTTTTGCAACTTTGTGAATTTGGTGCATTAAGCAAAGGATTTTTTTCAACAATTTATCGACTACACTTTGCTAAAACTTCTTTTTTTATTCTTCGCTGCCGTAGCTACTTCGACCCTCTTCAGGGGGTTGGATTTGTAAGGTTATGATGTAATCACAGAGGCTTTGCCACCTCTTCGACTTCGTTGTGCTGCTGAAATGCTAGGAAGTGGTGTAATGTCTTTTGGTGACACAGTAAACCTTACACCTGAAGATTTTGAAGCTACATTACCAACTTTGTTGTTTGTTTTGTCCAACAGGAGTGAAGGATGATCATTAGAATGTCCCACACTAGAAGTGGTAGCATGTGCGATGTCCATAGGCAGAATAGGCCCAGCATAAGAAGGGCCTGTATTAGAAGAAAGTGCGATGTTCACAGGCCGAATATGGGAATCATTAGAAGGATGTGCACCAGAAGCATGTGGCATGTTCACAGGCAGAGTACGGGGTGCATTAGAAGGACCTGCATCAGAAGAGGCGTCGTGTGCAGATCGGTTGGTATCAACATCTCGGTCAGAAGTTGGTTGATGGCTATCAACACCAAAGTCATATTCACGAAACACATCTGTTGATTGGATAAAATCCTGTTTTGCGGAATGAATTAACTGCAATTTCCATTGTTGCAGCTGTTTAGTATGTTGCACCTAGCAACTTTGTTACCAAGAAAGGTGTTACAATACGATTTGGGTTGTACCTTAGAAAAGACTCTATTTCTGAAGCATAATAGGCTTTCAAGGGCTTCATGAAACCAACATCAAGTGGCTGCATTTTGTGTGAACTGTGAGGAGGGATACAAATAATTGAAACATGGTTTTCTCTAGCCATTCTTATGACATCGACATTTCGGGTGTGTAAATAGTGGCCATCAAGAACCAGGAGAACTGGGTCTTCAAGTGATGGCTTAGTGGAATCAATAAAATGAACAAATCACTTGGTGAACAAATCGGCCTGGATCCACCCTGACGGATGGCACCCCCAAATAGCAACAGCTGGTGCACCATCCACGAGTTCGATTTTCATGTTCTTCCTGGGCCACACAATTAATGGAGGGACAAAAGAACTAACTGCATTCATGCAAGTAACTACTGTTTCGAGTGACCCCCCTCTCAGCTGATGTTAATGCAGCTACTTATTGTTTTCCTTTCAAGATTACGACCTTTTCAGCTCTGTGCTGTACTACAGTTACCCCCGTCTCATCAACGTTGTACAATCTCTGGGTACGTCCTTCAATTTTTTCAAACTCTGGTTCATACATTTTGAATTGAAACCTTTTATTCTGTCATGAGAAATACCTTGGGGAACTCGTAAAAAACAACTGTGGATGACGCTTCAAAAAAGAAGAAGACATCCATTTCTTCCCAGCTGCTTCATTAAAAAACAAAAATTTCTTCAGAAAATGGGTATTTGATACCATTGACAATGTGTAATTGGAAGACAATTCTTTTAATATCATGTTTCCTCAACCCATAAAATCGTTTATCAATTTCAAAACAATATCCAACAAGCTTCTTTTCGAGTTCCCAAGTTAATATTGGCCTGTTCCTTATGACACATTTACTAAATCATCAAGATTTGACTGTGCCTTTTGGCACACCAGACTGCTTCGCCGCAGATTTGTAGCCCATAGTACCTGCTTGTACAGTTATTGAGAGGGTTTATTATTGTCTCCCGGTTTTATGCTCGTTAGGGCTTAATAAGGGACTGCTTATGAACTGACATTTTAACCTAGATAAACGACACAAATATCTATGCCCTTGCCGGGTTTCGAAACCAGTACCTCTTGCGCCGTATCCCGGCGCTACCGACTACGCTACGGAGGCCGGCAGGGACATTAGTATAATTGTTACTTATTTTTATACAAAGCTAATCAATTACTTTACTATATAATAATGTTAGGTATGTATTCTGACAATACGATAATTACAACATACTTTGATGTTTGAACAATGAACACTTAAGGGAGCTCCCAATATGCGACCCTATCTCTTAATAGGCAGCCATGTGGGTCTCATAATTGGAGCTAACATTCAACAACACAAACCACAGTAATGCGGATACATAAAATATGCAGTGCAATAACATTAATATGGCTTGAATAGCCCACTTGTATGGCAATCGGTGTGTATTTATTGAGAATTAATTATTCCTTACCTTGATTTTGAAGTAAATCGTTACAGTTAGCTTGACGCAAAACTCGCGAAGGGATAGAACATAAAATCCGTACTCCCTTGTGACTGAACAGCCACTGGCTAATTGCGACGGTACACACTCCAAAGTTAAAAGCACCGATTATATATATATATATATATATATATATATATATATATATATATACTATAGTAAAAACATTTTATTTGCACGAGGAAGAGTGTACCAAAATTTCTTATCAAATAATTATGCACATACCACATGTTTCACGCAGTTATAATGGCAAAAAAACTTCGATTTCGGGACACATCTGGAATGTGGTAGGTCGCTCCCTAACCCACATTCCCTCCACGAACAACACGTGGCAACAGCTGCGTAAGCCCGACATATGCTCCTCTCCGCACCCTCACTGTTGCCACTCTCCAACTTTAAGGCGGAGCACGAAATTTCACTTTCTACCCACTCACTGCGGATAAGATACAACCTGCGCTCTCGGTAGCCTTACATTGCGCCCTTCCTTCCTCGGGAATGGAATGTGTTGGTCGTCCTCTGCACTGAGCGCTGCGACAGTGCTGCCCAACATTGTTTTAAGCTTTTACCCGCGCATGGATGTGGCAGGACTAGCACGTGGCTCCTAATTGCGGCAACTACTACTGAGATATACCAGCAGCTTGTAGGTTATAAAATGCATATATTTTGGAATAATAATAATAGATTTAAAGATAGGCCTAACAGTTTCAAAGTAAAAGTATTCTACGTGACATCCTTTAAGGAATACTGGCACGTTAAGGAATCTTGCAAATTTTTTCGTTCAGTAATTTCGTTCCAGAATTTAAAACTAAAACTTATGTTTCGCAAAAAAAAAAAAAAAATTGATACGTATTATCGGATGATTTTTATTGTGGCAGTATTCTCTGAGAAAATCGCGTTGAATATTATTTGTCTGAAACAGTTGTATTTGGAATTGATGCTTTTCTCCATGGTTGCAGGCTTAGTAGACGCAAAGGTTAGATATTATCATAACGAAAGATTGGAAAGTTTCATATTAAAGAATGTTAGCGGAATCTTCCTGTAGTAGGAATTGGATAACTACGTAGGAAAAGCCGGAGTCGAACCCACAACCTCCCGAAGGCGATTCAGACGCACTTCCTCATGGCCAAACTTGCTGGTTTTGGTTTCGCAAAGACGTCGTTGGTGCCATTGCATGGTGTAGCAGTCAGATAACTCGCCTCCCATCGAAGTGGATTGTGCTCGTCTCCCGGCGGGGTCACCAGTAGTTTGGCATGTTTTAAACCTGGCGGGCGCTGCCATTGACCCCCTACCCCCCCCCCCCCGGGACAGTTCCTTTCACTCCGTCCATGTTCCATCCTCACTTCATTCTCACAGGTGCTCAAGATCTTGATGTTATGTGCCAACCTAAATCTGGCAACGTTAAAATGCAGCCTAGATGTATTACGCTGTAACTGCAGGGTGGGGTAGGGCGAGAAGATAGGGCAGACACAACGGACTTAAAGTGTGTGCTTTCAGTCGAGTGGTCAGGAGTTCTACGATGCTGAACACACTTCAAGGGGTATCCACATCGCTTCCTTACCTCAGCCTAGTAGTCGGACTTTTCAATTCAAGGCCAGCCCCAATTTCAGTTGCGCCTTGTGTATTTGTATCAGTGTTGCTGTTTTGGTTTACGTCGATTTGTATTTCTATGGCGCTGTGCCTTCTGATTACGATAGTCTTTCCTTACCGAATGCCACATTATGAAGGATAAGAGTGACTGTATTTAATGCTGTCTTTATCGTGTGCACACGAATTGTATCTTTATGAAACGTAAATAGTGGAGTAGGGAGTGGATGGGTTTGGGCGGCTGTAAACATCAAGGTCTTGAGAGGGAATGAGGATGAAGCAAGATGAGAATGGAGCAGCGCTGGAACGCAAGAGCGGGGAAACGGGAGATCCCCGAGAAAATCCCCTAACCAGCGACATTGTCCAGCACGATTCCCACATGCGAAAATCCGGGAGCTACCATGCCGGAAAATGGTTTTGAATATGTAAAATATTTTAATTTCTTGAGAACTGTATTTTTTACTTTCATTATACGTTCGCTTTGGGAGGTCCGTCGAGGTCTAAAATGTGTGCGGATTTTTCTTGCAACTCTTCTTTGTATTTTTTAAAAATGTTGATGTATGTTAACCTTTTATGAAGTTTTATAGTATAATTTTGGTCCTAGCAGCTTTACATAATTGAATGTGGTTCCTGGAAACGTACCTAATGCTCTTAATGCACCTGGGGAGACGGCTCCTTGCATATCAATATTCGAAGTTGTATACCTGGCTGTGACCATTAGTGCTACTATGCGAGGCATATTAAACCGGATCGAAACAATTTTATCAGGCTCCAGATCAGCTAAGAGAAACAATAAAGATGCATTCGATATTCTTTCCTCAGATTTACTGAATATTTTTATCAGATTAAAACAACAGATATTACCAATAAATTACCCGGAACACGATTTGTATGGAAATCGACTGCGAGCTGCTCTTGTCAAGGCTTTTGGCCATGTCTACCAAACTGGCCTCATAATTAATTTCCTCCGAAGATTGGGTCGACCGAAGATATCCTGCGCTCGTATTAGATTAGCTCGCAAACCGAGGCTCGCTCATTGATTCAGTAATTTAATCGAGATAAACTGGAACGAAGCTCATTATCTCATTTTCTTCTTTCGCCTCTCCTTTTAAGTCGGAAATTTCCTATCTCGCTTTGCACCGGAATCGGTAAGGCTTTAACGTGATGAGGATTATGGCTGCCCAGTTTGTAGGTGACTGTTTCGTTGTGTTCAATTTGTTAATAATGGCATTAGAGATATAACCATTTTGGTTTATATTTGCTGTTTATATGGAATGTTTGCGGATTTTCACCCCTTGTGACTATGTCTTAGTGGAAGACATGCTAGGTATTCATTGTGGAATTTTTTCGTGTAAATAAATGGCTTGTGAACGACGTATAAATTAACTATAATGAGAGGACATTGCCCGTAATTCATGCAGTTATCTTTATAACCAACTCATCAAATTTATGCAAAAATTGTAAAAGTAATCTACGTGATCTAAATTTACTTTCAAGTATCGTTCGGTGATTGTTAAATTCTATTTATTAAATTATTTATATGATGCCACTCAAAAGTTGCCTTTCTAGTTGTTGAATATCTCGAATCCAATAACGATTTTGGTTGAGGATATGTTCTATATTTTCTTCATCAATTTCCAACTTCCAATCAGAATTAATGTAGCAACCTAAACGGAAATTTCAGCACGTAATGCGGTAGTAAATATGTATTGCAAAACTTTAATAATAAAATATATTTTCCAATATTTTGTAGTATACAGGATGGAATTGAACTCTAGAGACAAATTTTGGCAGGTGATTACTCATCAAACAATAGGTCTCAAATATATACACAACATATAGCCAAGTCTATTCCGAAAAGGTGAAAACCGCCCTTGAATGTGTATTTGAAAGAAATGTTTTTTTTTGCTAGTAACACAACCATAATAAACGATACATGCCCTGAGTTTCCGGATACTGCATTACTAAACGACGAAGCACAAAGGACCAAAATATGGGTTCCAATAACAACCCCACCCGCCTCCCCATGAAAAGTGAGGTATTGGCAGCACATTTGTGCAAATAAAATTTGTGTTCGACTGTGTTGGGGACACGGCGTTTGTTCTGCGTGAATACGTCTACGTTGACGCGCTCGGACGCCTTGATGTTTATTTTACGTTCCCGGCACCGCTTCACACGGTCATGTGGAGTGTTATGGGTATCACTGGATTGCTTTTGAGATGATCTTCTCCACCATATACGATTTTTGTATTTCGACTTGGCCTTTTGACGAATATAGGCATCAGCCTATTGTGTTAAGTTGTCTTAATTGTTAACATTAAACGCATACAATTTCACTATAACCACGCTACACAAATGTTTTGATACACTCAATCGATTGATTTTGACGAGCGCTGTCAATTGAAACCTAAACTAGTGTCGTAGCTTCTCCTAGTCAAAAATTATACTACGCGGAAGTTATGAGACGTGGCGAAACGAACGCAACATATTCTCGATCCTTTGGAAATCGAGTGGTGTAATTGAATTTTGAATTTAGACGATAGACTAGGAGCTGCAATACCAAACTGTATCCTCCGATTTTGTTATCATCAGATTTTCTGATTGCCTCACACTATGGTCGCAAATTTAAAGACTTATTCACGTCAAAAATTTAAGTATGTCGTTTTGTTTGTGGTTTCCTATGGATTTGTAATCTACCTTACATGGTGAAAAAAAACTTCCGTCTTGAGTTTTAAGCTACATGCCGCCGTTTTCTAGAAATTAATACATAACATTCAAACAATAAAACTCAACGTATGGCACATAGCAACACGATGGTGCTGTTTTCAATGACACCATGTGTTGTTGGAACAAGTCGTGTGTCACGTGTTATCCACACTTACTACAACAAACTATCACTGATATAGGCCGTTCACGATAAAGTGAGCACTCTCGAAGCCCTAGTTACTTTTTTCTTTCTACCAATTTATATCCTTCCACCACTTGTTACCGTAAACCCTGCCACGTGAGTAATAAACACAGGCCAAATTAAATGCATTTATTGGTTATTATGTGTAATGAAACAGCTTCAAAAAGTGCTCACTTTACCGTGAACGACCTACAAGCAAGTAGGGCCCGTGGTGACGCAGCGGCCAGACTACTCGTCTCCGATTCGATTTCCGGCGGGATCGAAACGAACATACGTATCTGGGAAACGTGGCAGACGTTTCCATTGGCCAATGGCGTTTTTTCGAGGCTCCCAGGTTTCACACCGCCATATAATTTCGACATTGCTCCATCTCCCCACCACTTTGCCTTCGTCGGGAAGAGAGGAGCCAGCAGAGTGGCGAGTGGCAGCGTGAGTGATCAACCGGAGTGAAGTCCGCGGACCGCGAGCGTCGGTTCGGCGAAGAGGGATACTGAGGGGCGTTACTAGTGAACTGGCTGCGTGAGTGACAGACATTCGAATAACGACAATGAACTGACTGCATATGTGCAAATGATTATAGGCTGTTCACGGCGAAGTGAGCACTTTTGAAAGCCCTCTCATTTGGAATTATTGTCGATAAATGTATTTTATTTTAACCTTAGACGTTCACTTCGGAGTGCGGGGAAATATGCACTCTGTATTTATTAAAAGTTGGTTAAAGGATAAAATATGGCTGAAAGGAAAAATTTATTAGGGCCTCAAAAGTACTCACTTTTCCGTGAACAGCCTATAGTGTGAATTGACTGTGCATTGATAAGTACTTTAATTACAATTGAATTAGATATTAAATACTGCGCTCACCGAGAAAAACAAGAATTAATGTAAATATAGCTAGTAGTTTAATGTCGTAAATATTAACTGTTTGAATAAATTAAAACTCAGATTTAGTTCTTTTATTTTTACTAAGACCTCCATCTCTAATGAACTCGGATACGACTTTTTGCCTTCGTATAAAAATTACGTTTAAAAATGTGAAAATGTTCGTATCCTAGTAACATAAATTTAAGGTGTCTTTTTTTCTATCTTTTAATGCTTCAAAATGTTTGCATATTTTTTATTTGCTGTTGCCCCTGGATCTTGGTAAAGTAGCTTTTTTTTTTTTTTTTAAGAATACCCTTACGCTAGTTTCGTCTGGACAAACGGATTGGTTTGTATGTTTTTGGTTTGTTTATTTGTATTCGACTGATTTCGGCAGATCGTAAGGGGAATCTAGAAATGGAATATGTTGTATGATATATATACTTATGCGTGATATTACCTACTTGCAAAGGAGTCTAATTTTTTTATTTGACTTTCGCGACTGGTTTACCATAGCCAATTTGTTTAAAAAAAAAAATTTAATCATCTTACCACTCTTGGAAAATGTCGTGATAATCAAGTGTGCTACTTTTCACGGGCGGCCGGGGTATTTGACAGTTCCGACCAACCACAGTTGTTATACGTCACGCTACAGTGGGTTGCCAAAAAAAAAAAACGCTCAGATATATAGTCCTGTTTAACGGGGTTGTACACCCAGAGTGTCTAACTTTTCTAAAGTCCATCACATGTGATTAGGCATACATCTTGTAGAGGCTGTTCATAGTAAAGTGAGCACTTTTGAAATCAATCTTTCAAAAAATGTCGTTGTCTCTACCTGCAAATAATATGACGGACACTTTGATACGCGGCCAATATGGCACTGGCAATGACAGAAGAAAAATAGGCCCATGTCTTAGTATTGAATTCAGAGTGTTAGGTAATACATTTGTGAATCCTGAAATCATATATTTTGCTTTGTTTTTGAAATGCATATAATCTTCTATAATAAATTTTAATGATTCCCTTTACCGACGTGTAAATATAGTGATCAGGATAATGAGAACGTTAATTTTACATATGGTGGAATAATACGCAACGTGCATACAAACATCATATCAAGCAGGGCTTTCAGAAGTGCTCAGTTTACCGTGAACAGCCTATACCACAATTAAGTTCATTATCAACAGCTCTATGACGAAGTAGTGCAAGATACCAACTTTCTGACTGTATTTAGGGGATTGCAACTTTCTCTCTGATGCTCTCTGGCTCCCTCTCTCTTTCAGTATGGGCGTGTCACTGTACCCAGCAGTGTGTGGGAGGTGAGAAGTGGGGCCAAAGCACGGCTAAGTGAGACCGCAGAGAGCCAGAGAGCGCTGCGTCGAAATGGCAGATGTGTCGGTTCATTGCATGGGTTCGACATCTGTTCGGTTCGACACCCAGATCAAGCATCTCTCTCTGCATTCTTCGGAGAACTGCACACTGCAAACCCGTCTACGTATTTGCTTGGAAAAGCCATCCAAGAGTTATTCGTTGCTATCTGAAGAAGGAATGAGAACATTTAAAAGCAATCATCGTGTAGTAAACTTTATATTTCAAGCACTCGAATGCAAAGCGCATGTTACGTTCTTTGCAGTAAAACCACTTAATGTGCTAATTCATGTTGTGTTTTAATAAAAACCCAGCAATGGAGAGCAAATATTGCCCGCACAGGCGTTGCCACCCCCTTGTAACACTTATTTCCCTCTTATCTCGACACGTGTTTACCTTGACAGGTACATGTATTGTTCTTTTCAACATACCGATTAATAATAAATTTTACACATCGGCAGATAGTCACGGTCTAATATTGTCTACGATAAAAATACCACAATATCCAACTTCATTCACGAAGGGGGTAGTATTAACAAAACCAAATTTTATGGCAAAATGAATCGTTGCTCACAAATATACCATTCAAAAAATTGTTGTTTAAACGCAAGTAGTTTCAATAAAATGTTAATTAAAGCATTTTATTTTCACATGTTAAGGAGATAATATCTTTCTTAATAACCACCATAGGCCGTACGTCGCATTTATATCCTTATGCTTGCGTTCCCATACTGAATCTCCAATCATAGTGCGTTACATACGTATACATGGCATTGCGCTTAGTGTACTGGACGTACGTAAGTGCAGAAGCGTCAACAAAAAAAATTGTACGGCTTCTATTTGCAGGACCAGGTTTGCAGTTATCGTTAAAGCGATCACAGTCACCGTTCACAAGGTCGTACTGTAGCCATATACTAAAAGGTGAGGTAAACCGCTTGTCTGTCTTCTGCGCGTGTACCCAACAGTGACCAACCTGAAAGGAACACAACTGTCAAAAGTCATATGGTCAACTATGATGTAAGTGTTTTTTTTATATCGTAACTATCAAAAGACAAGCACGTTTATGTGAACAAACCACATTTACCAATTTTAATTTAATCAATTTTTATTACGAATTGGTTCGAGAAAATATAAAGACACCTGAAAGCACTTGCTTATAACTAAGTATTCTAACCCAAAAGTTTATAACTCAGTGTTCTAACCTAAAGGCTGTTCACGATAAAGTGAACACTTTTGAAATCAACCTCAGAAAAATATCACTGCTCCTTCCTGCATGTATTTTAACGGGCGCGCTGAGTGACACGAGTCCAGTAATGTTGGTAACGACGGATGGGAAGTAGTTCAGTATCTTAGCGTCGAAATAATAGTATTAGATAACCATTTCTGATAACTTAAATTATTTATTTCTCTTTCTGAATTTTTTTTTAATTCTTTGAAGTGTAAAAATGAGCAGATTTGTTGAGTATTTACTTTTATAATAATTTCACGGTTTCACTTGACCGGCGCATGAATAAAGTCACTAGGCCCATGACAGTGTTAATCTTGCATAAGGCTGGATAATACACAACGTGCTTGCAAGTCGATCTTAAGTAGGGCTTTCAAAAGTGCTCATTTTGCCGTGAACAGCTTATAAAAGCCCATCCATGCCGTTTTTGCTAGACGTGTGTTGGGACACGGAGGCTGGTTGTGCGCAGCCAGCGATATCGGTCTACCTCATCTTTAGTCTATGGCTATAGCATGCCGTGGGTGATGATGTGCAGGTTGTCGGGGGGGGGGGGGGGGGGGCTGTGAAAGGCTGTGTGCAGCGAGCCGCTGGTGTGCCGGTTTCTCAGCCGCTCCCAGCTCCGTTCGGCGGCGGGATCGTCATCTGCGTGGGCGGCAGGTAAACAAGCCTCTGGAGGACTCTTCGGCGGCCGCCAGGGCTGAGTGGCGCCTGACTGTCGCCGGGGCGCCTTCACAAGTACGAGGGACTTGGTTTTTCGGTGAGGGGGGTTGGGGAGGTGCTACGCTGGGCGGAGAAACATTCTCAGCAGTTTCTTGGTTGTAGTGTGGATATGTTGGGTGATTTGGGGGGGGGGGGGCAGCCAAGGGCGCGGCTGTTTGCTCGCGCTCCCCCGCGCCGCCCACGACTTCCACGAGGGAGCTACCGGTCGCCCGCCGTTGAGGATGCGGCGTCATTGCAGAATACACAAGGCCTGGTACACATAGCTTTTATATATAGTCCATCCATGGTTACATCCAACTTTTCTGAAGCCCTGCTATAGTTCTACTTCCACAATATGCGTCCGCCTCATGCAAACAAAGCCTAACCGAGTCTAGAAAATCATATGAAAGGGACAGTACACCGCATTCGTGCGCACTGAGTGTAATAATATTTTGCATAAAAACTATTTCTTACCAGGCATTTGTAACACATCTACTTTCTCCCTGCTTTTATTTATATTAATTATAAATTAAAATATAATATATATACAAAATATGAGAAAAAGTTTAATTTAGTAAAAAATAAGGTGTTTTATGTTAACGGAAGTATAAAATGCTCGTGATACATGGCATATTTTGGAAACAACTAGGCACGTCATATATGTATGATGTGATTTTCCGAAGGTGTGAAGAATCCGTGAATAGACTACACAGAGCAAGATTACGCAGTGCAAAACACTGGACTCGCTTTCCGGAGGACCCATGTTAGACTTCGCCTGGCGGTCATGATTTCGCACTCCGCCTCAGTTTCCCTCTACGGATTATGGCCGGTTTAGCGTCCGTTCCTGGTTATATTACGTGCTAGTTCCTTCCCTGACGACCTTGTTGTTGACGAGACACCCGCCCGCTGCTATTTTGCGTGTAATTATGGCACGCTAATTAAGACGTCTGTCTAAAGACAGCTCTGAAGTTCGTGAAAAAAAAAAAAAAAAAAAAAAAAAAACCCCCAACCTTAACTGTTTTGAAAACATTTAGTTTAACAATTTTCATGCCTAAAAAAAAATACTCCGAGTTGAAAGTTTTGGGCGGCCCCAGAACGAGGTCTTGAGAGCCGATTGAGGTGAAATGAGGTGAGAATGGAGCAGCGACGGAATGCAAGGGCGGGGGAATCGGAAAAACCAGCCGCCGATTAGCGATATCTTCCGGTACGATTCCCACTTGCGAAAATCCGGGAGTGGCCCGGTCGGGGATGGAATCCGGCTCGCCTTGGTAGGAGGCGAGCGAGCTAACCGCTCAACCACCGTGGCCTCTAGTTGAAATGAGAAATTGTAACTGGTCTTGGGTACGAATATTTTCTAAATGCTCCCTGTGTTCAGAAACCACTAAAAAATATGAGACAGTTTTTTTTTTAATCACTTGTTTTCTACGGAACCTCTGCAACACTCTTCCTGCGCCAGCCAGGCAGAGCCCTTGAGTCGTATAGGCTGTTCATTGTAAAGTGAACACTTTCGATGTCCTAGTTACTTTTCTCTTTCAGCGAGTTCTTATTCTTCTACCACTTTTTTTAAATAAATATTTCCATGTAAGTAATAAACACAGTATGTATATTCCACCGCACTTGGAAGTTGGCGTCTACGGCTAAAATAAAATATATTTACTGACTATTATTCCAAAAGATAGAGGCTTTCAAAAGTGCTCACTTTACTGCGAACAGCCTATACCGGGATGGAAATGGCGATTCGACGTTTGCAGGGCCAACCGTTCCGACGCTATAACTTCGTGACTGGTAACACGATTGAAATAATTGTGGTCTCGTTCGAACGGGGACGCGACTGCGGCGCGAGAAATTTTCCGAGCGGTATATCCGGCGAGTCGGATTTACTAGCGCGATGATTTTGCCACCAAACGCAATATCTCGTTAGGACCTGTTGATTTAAGCCATGAAATCAGATAATAAATTTTGTTATAGCCTGTTCACGGTAAAGTGAGCACTTTTGAAGCCCTAGTTACTTGTTCATTTCAACCATTTTTATCCGTTAACCGCCTTTATAAATAAATATTGGCGTGTACGTAATAAACGCAGTGTGTATATTCCACCGCAAGCGGAAGTTAACGTCTAATACTAAAATTAAAAATTTTCATGGACTCTAATTCAAAATGAAAGGGCTTTTAAAAGTGCTCAATTTACCGTGAATAGCCTATACCTTAATTATATTTCCATATCCCAAAACAAATTACCCGCTATCGTAGGCATATTCGCTTAAAAAACCACAGCCGTGCTCACGACATAGCCACAACCCGATTTTTCTGGTAGTTTAGTCATCTATAATTCTGAAGCATTTCTCCATTTGTGTTCCTGCAGCAGTGTAGTCGACCATAAAATAGAGTGTTACATCCTTGCTGGTCTGCTCACTTCCCTTGCCCGTACCAGGTCGTGCGAGTGAAGGAGTGCGCGAGGGCTATAATCCATTCACGACTAATTCAGCCTTTTCTGAAGCCCTGCTAAAGTGCTACTTCCAGGATATTCCTCCGCCTCGTGAAAACTAAGCTTAACTAAGTGTGGAAAACTTACCCAAAAGGACAACGCACCGAATTCGTGCGCACTCAGTGCAACAGTATTTTGTATACGAACTATTTCTCACTAGGCGCTACGAACACACATGTTTTCACACGGGTTTTATACAGTTGTTTTTTAAATAAATGAAGCATTATAATTTATATATAAAATATGAAAAATATTTTAATTTAACAGAGAAAAAAATTACTTTTATTAACACAGGTATAAAACGCTTGTGATATATGGCATATGTTGGAAATTACTGAACACGTTATACGTGGGGAGATTTTTCGAATGTTTGATTAAAAAATGGTGAATAAACCGCGAATAGAATATATGGTAGTAACCCGAGGAACAAAGGCAAACCGCCTGCGTGCGACCGCGATAAGCCCATCGCGACTAGCACGCCCGTGACCATCACCGGATTGAATTCTTGACGTTATCTGCGGAAGAATGTTCTGGTTCGATGCCCTAGCCTCTCTCAGCGTGACTCGGGGTGCGCAGAACCTTCCAGATCCGGCCTGCAAGGGAGACTATTCAACTGCGACGGGCCTCCGGAGTCGAAAGTTTCGAGAGAGTTGCGAATTTAGAGGATCGTATGACGCCGTTCGACATGTGTGCGAGTACTGCGAGGTCGACGTGCTCAAAGAGCGCCGAGTGGCGCCGAGAGTGCGGGCTGCAGTCATCGGTACAGTGGAGAGTGAGACCAAACTGTAGTTTTTTTGTTTTTTTTTTTTTACGGGGAAAAAAGTTTATAAACTTAATCATTTATTAAGTAAATTTGGCTGAAAAACAAATGATAGTTTTCGAGTGGGTACTAGGTGTGACAGTGAGCATTAATAATTTTTACACTCTAAATTCGTATCATTGGGAAACCTCTGATTGTTTCAGTAAAAACATTTCACGGTTTGAATTAGTGACATGAAACAATTTCACATGATTGAATAAGTGACGGCCGATCTGCAGTGGTGAATTATATATTGCTTTTATTGAATGTAGGCAAATAATTACGTGAAATAAACATATCTACCGTAGTTTACTATTTATATTGTGCAACTTACCGTAATTTAAAAAAGCAAAAAGTATTCACAGGTAGCCGGGATTGTACTCGCGCTCACTTCGACCCTCAGCCGTTGCCTTGCCATCTGAGCTACAACGCTAACTCGCATTTACAGGAGGGAAATATGAATCTTATAGTGCAATGGCGAAATTGTGTAGTTTAAAGTTGTGTGCTCATACTTTTCATGTTTGGTTTGATTGGCACCGTTAGGATTGTTGAAACAAATAGTAGCTATATATAATATATATTATGTATATTATATATTATATATATGAGTGCACACCTCACCACATTAAATGTAGTTTAAACTTTCAAACACAGAGACGTGATAATTACATGGAATCAAAATAAAAGACGTAAAAACGGAATGAAAGGCTGTGTGTTCATATTACTTCGCGAAATGGCGTTTTGAAAGACGAGACACATTTGAGAAAGTAGGTATTTTGCATTAGTTTTATTCGTTTATTCGTTGTTACTTCACTTGATACACGTTGTTTAGCGGCCATTTTTAAACGATGTTCGACAGTCATTTTTACACGCAGTTTCACTGATACACCAATCAAAAATAGACACTAAGCAAGTTGCTCAGATGTTTAACTGGTCCATCAGTCAAAACATAAACCATTGAGGAAACAGTGGAAAAAATGAGTGATGAATCAGTGGGAAATATCACGTGAACAATCAGTGAAGGAAATACGGCATTTTTTTTCACTGGTTCACCAGTTAAATTCACTGAAGTGACTGTTATATCAGTCAGACACGTTTGAGTGATTGAAACAGTGAAATTCTCACTGTTTCAGATTTAAAGTGTATATAAAATAGTTCCGACCTTATTTAAATACAAGAGCTGCCAGACCAGTGCTATAATCTCCCAGCTACTGGTCGATATTTGAGTAATGGAGCAAACGTTGTTTCAGAATTGCAAGTAGATTCCCTCCCCCCCTTAATATAAGCTGATTTACATTTTTTGTGCCTTAGTGAAATATTTATAGGTGTACAAGTAAGTGGGAGTGCTAATTTCCCGTATACAACAGAGACAATAAATCAACAGGTTTTAAAGGCGGACGACGCTTCGTGTTTCCAAGATAAGTGTTGGCCTACGGGTTGAAGAAACTAGAGGAATTATGAAGGTGTTTCTCACTTCGTAAGTGCCAAGAGGAGCCTCGTATTTCCTAATTACGGACTGAGCTCATAAACCAGTGACACGTTACCTCGAGAATTTTCTTTAGCTCGCGGATACCTTCAGCAGATTACCGAGTTAAAAAAAAAAGAATAATGTATCGTAACGCAAAAATGGAATACTTTTATTCTAAGGGATACGTCCACAAGTAATCAGTACACAGTTAAAACAAAGTTGCCTTACCGCGTGTGTTTATGTATTCGACTAAGGCTTCTAAACTACTTGATAATGGATTACTTTTATTCTAAGGGATACGTCCACAAGTAATCAGTACACAGTTAAAACAAAGTTGCCTTACCGCGTGTGTTTATGTATTCGACTAAGGCTTCTAAACTACTTGATAATGGATTACTTTTAGTCTAAGGGATACGTCCACAAGTAATCAGTACACAGTTAAAACAAAGTTGCCTTACCGCGTGTGTTTATGTATTCGACTAAGGCTTCTAAACTACTTGATAATGGATTACTTTTATTCTAAGGGATACGTCCACAAGTAATCAGTACACAGTTAAAACAAAGTTGCCTTACCGCGTGTGTTTATGTATTCGACTAAGGCTTCTAAACTACTTGATAATGGATTACTTTTATTCTAAGGGATACGTCCACAAGTAATCAGTACACAGTTAAAACAAAGTTGCCTTACCGCGTGTGTTTATGTATTCGACTAAGGCTTCTAAACTACTTGATAATGGATTACTTTTATTCTAAGGGATACGTCCACAAGTAATCAGTACACAGTTAAAACAAAGTTGCCTTACCGCGTGTGTTTATGTGTTCGGCTAAGGCTTCTAAACTACTTGGTAATGGATTTTGATTAGGTTTTCTCTCCATCATTTAGAAAATTTCTTGAATAGGGTTTAGGTATATAATACATCACGGATAGTAGAGAAATGTCGACGTTCTATAATAAAGTCGGGAAAAGCCGCTTTTCGGGCGCTTACATGGCTTACGCTGACTAAAATCATAAGATATACACCTAATTAATGTACTAGAGAATTGCAGATATCAAAAAGATCTACAAAAGAGTCCGGGATAGCATAGGTTTATAATTTAAGGATGACCCACTGTAACTATTTTTGTCTTTTGGGAGATCACCTACGAAGACTTTTTGAATAACGCAGTAATAATTAATCCTTTGTCAGTTACCTTAAGCATTTATTGTATATACTAGCTGTAAACCTAAACAATGACTTATTTGTAAAGCGAGGCCGGGATGGGTCGCTAGTTAATTATAAAATTAACTGCATTCGTTTGGTATAATTTATAGGCATGAGTTATTTGAATGTTCTCCATTATTAGGAAATAATGGTATTTGCTTACTTGTCATATTTTTTTAATATTTAGCTACTACTTGATGGTTGGCGTCTATAAAAATTTTTTTTCTTGGCTGACGGAAAGTGTTCCTCGTTGAGAGTTCAGATATTTTGGGCCTTGAGGGCCGGTGAGAGTGAACTGATAGAGGTGAAGATGGAGCAGCGGCAGAATTGCAGGGCGGAGGAAACAGGAGTGCACCGAGTGGCCGATGGTAACGTCCGCCACATTTCCTGCACGCGAAGATCGGGGTGCCCACCGCCGGGAAACGATCCCGGTTTGTCTTGGTATAAGGCGAGCATTCTAGCCTCTAGGGCAACCGCGGTCTTCTGCAGTGTGGAACACATAGTTGTATAGAATTTTTGAAGTATTCTACATAAACTAAAAAATGGGCTTAGATTTTTGTTTCATAAAGCGATAGGGACTATACATAGGGCACTTGGTCATGCCCAGGCAGATATAGCACACGGAGAAAAAGGTTATGTTGAATCGAATAAATTCTGTTTGGCGCATCCAAACTAATTATTTGTATGGGAGCAATGAAATATTTTGTTGCAGAAACCAAATTATTTAGTTGTACTAATTTGGTTGCCCCAAACAATGATTTGGTGGGTGCAACTTTAGCTATACGAGCATTTAACGGTTTTTGTCAATACAGAGAAAATCCAATCACAACAGAGTTTCGAATCTAGAGCGCTATACCCTAACAATCTCAGCTTAAGAGACTAGTTGATGAAAGTGGAATGTTTTTGTACAAATACATTTTCAAATACTGGACAACGTGCGCAAATAAGTATTTCAAGTTTTATAGCCTTTTTATTTAGTTTCCTGTTGAACTTTTTTATTAGGGTGCTTATACCATTAGTAAGCATCAATAAATTCACTAACAAACGCTGTTGGTATCCTAATTAACACCAAAAATACAAACAAACTCGTGAGTTGTATTTTCGAACGAAGGCAATAAAACGAGTGGCCGAACAAATTTATACACAGTTGATTGAACCAAATATTTTGTTGATGCTCTAATTTCTTTAGGATCAACATAAAGGTTTTGTTTATTCAAGCATATATTTTGTTAGATGGACAAAATAAAATAAGTTGATTTTCAAGTTTAGTTTACCCAAGGAAATATTTTATTACGGCAAATACAGTATGCATTGGAAATACAGAGCACAAACTCCAGACATAGTTTCTTTGGGCCAGTATTAACACAAAAGCTTTATTACACGTATGTCTGGAAACGCGCGACTCTGCGTATGTAATAATTTAGTGCCGCGCGCCCACGACATATGCAACTTGTCGTGTGGGGTTTCAACACAAGTCATAAATAAAGACAAAACCGTTTTAAACAATTTAATCGACTTGGAATAAAAGTTACAATGAATTCAACTTGCGTCAAAAATATTTATATAAGATCTGAGCTATTTCACAAAGCATAGTACTCACTGGAAAAAATTTAAATTAAAAATACATTTAAAAATCGTCGTATTAAATACAAAGAGTATTAACAGGCGTGGCATACAAGTACAAGCTGAGACCAAAATCGTAATATTACGTCTCATTCAAAACCCAAAACGAATTAGAATATTACCTTAAAATATATATTGAGAATCCGGAGAGCACTCGGATGGAGTCTATCGAAACCTCACAGACATAAAAATTTACAAATACTTTAAAATATTAATCGCAAAATTGAAAGGCTCATAAAAAAAAAACGCTGGCAATATAAGCAAAAATCTAAAATTTTTTGCAGGTGTTTTATCACATACGTTGAGACAACTTAATTGCCCGAGCAGGTGCAGTACTATTCACCAATTTAAGCGGGCAATTTTTTGGCAACTCGCACACAACTAGCCACGGCAAAATTGAAATTAATAAGATATTAAAATATACTAAATACACACATATTACTCTACTGGGATCCACACACATTGCCTTGCAAGATTATACCAAATCGAATTTCGTCTGGGCGACCAAAACCGAATTAAAAACGCAAACGGAAAGTGCGCAACCCTATTCACCGTAAGACAGCCCAGCATAATAGCACTCAATGAACACATTAAAACACCGAAAGTACAGCCCTCCTACGAATCGCCTTAAGGCCGTCGTAGAAAATTCCAGTTAACACCATGATTGCCACAGAGCTGACGGATGTGGCGATGACCCAAGTCGACGACGTCCAACCGTGCGTCGAGGCGGTCAGGGGCCATGAGTGGCCGTACAGGAACAGGAGCAAACCTGGATAGACAGCATAGAAAAGAGATATAGGTATAGAAAGGCCACTCTCTTCAGGGGCACTGATACACTGTTTGCAGCGCTCGGTGGCTGCCTACAGAACTACGCTTGAGTGGCGGGAATTTCGAATATGCTTAGTGCAAAAGTGCTCCATATACCAGCTTTTCAGTACCCCAAATATACATTTATTTATATATGTATAAATATATATTTACATATGTATAAATATATATTTACATATTTATAAATATAGCGTATAAATTTATTTAATTTGTAATGTTTAATAAAAAATTTAAATTTAAGTTGTGTATTTTCTCTTTATATATATATATATATATATATATATATATATATATATATATATATATATATGTGTACATATGTGTATTCACATACTTGCATATATATATATATATATATATATATATATATATATATATATATATATATATATATATATATATATTGGTGCCGCATGGCTAAGGGTAAAAGATTGGGGAGCGGTGAGATTTAGAGGTTAAGGAAAAATTTTGGTGATCAATGAAATTACCTAACTGGTACCAGGCGTCGCCGATGATAACGATGCTGCTGGACTCTTTTGGTGTTCTCAAGGTGCTATGGGCCATTTGCCCGGACTTCGATTTTTCTTCACTGTTGATTGCTGCCCCCTTAATTACTTACGTACCTTTTCCGTTTACTAAACGGTAGGCCTATTAAAGGCTGACCTACTCTCCTTAAATTATATTATTGAGATAACCTACTGACTACTTGACTGGATATATATGTATCTGTGTGTGTGTGTGTTCACGCGCAAAAGTTTTCCAGGCACAGTATTATTTTTTTAACCATTTACCCTTTTATTCTAAAGCACGAAACTTTTAAATAATTTATGATAAGTACAAGTTAAAAGAATTGCAAGATGTTTAAAACACTTGCCATTAAGACGTTCTCTGTAATATAAGCTTCAATAAAACTGAAATAACTTAACAGACCCATGAACTACAATTACAATAAAATTTTCATAAGTTAACTCAAGTATGAAATAGTAGTTTCTACTGGCCATTTTGTGGAATGCCATTTCACTGTTAAAGGACTGCAACTTACTTAAAACAGTGTTGAGCAATATTGACATTGAAATCATTCTTTGTAATGTACTGTAAACATTAATTAAAGTGAAATAATTTCCAGTAAATTGATGAACTGAACATCCACAGCTGCAGTAATTATACACCTAAGTTATTAGCATACATATTGAATTGAGGACACCATGTCAATTAAACACCAACATTGTTTGTCAAATATTTATTCATACGCTACACACAGAATCCATACAAGTGTCTATATGCTTGCAAATTTTCAATACAGTGTCTACTGGAAGGCAGGATGCTCTAATATCCAAAAATTTTAACTACAAACTAGAATTACTGGTGAGGGTGTTACTCCCATTAAAATGTTATGGCCGGCTTTATTAATGAAGATAAAAGATAGTTTAATCAAGATAAATAGTTAAATTATGTTTTCAATTGGGATAGTGATGTTATTTGTGTTTCCCCATGACTTATCCTTCTCTGAGAAAATGTTAAACTGATTTTGTATGAACACACTTCTCTTGCTTAGTTAACAGTTCAATTGTCAATTTATAAATACAGTATGTATATTGTGAGTAGTTACAGCAAGTCTGTATAGTATTTTTGTGGTAACTAAGCGAGTAAACAGATATTAATTACTTAGATTTAATCTAATGCCATTTTGCAGAATCCTACCTGTAAAATAGAATATTAGAATGCCACCCAAAAAAAGTTGGGTCATTGGAATAAAATCTTGGGGAAACATCTTACTAGCCTATGAAAAAAAAAAAAAAAAAAAAGGCAAACGAGTCTAAATAAGTTCCCTACACTCAGCGAAAATCTAAGTAACTGTTAAATTAACAAACTCAATTATAATAAAATAAATAATAATTAGGCATGTGCATAAGTCACTTTTTTTTTAAATGTGGAGTGAAGGCAAAGCAAAGTTTACATCATGCAGAGGAATTTAGAAGAAAAATCGAAGTTGTGTGTGTGTGTGTGTGTGTGTGTGTGTGTGTGTGTATATATATATATATATATATATATATATATATATATATATATATATATATATATATATATATATATTAGGGTACAGTTTTTAAGTTGATCTCATTATTACGGATACTGCCAAAAAACATATTGTAATCTTGTACTGCTGGTAATCATTATACATTTTGATACCTACAAACTTTGCAAAAATTACCATACTCCATATATCCAGTCCCATTTGGCATCAACACTGCACAGTGATTTCAGTGGGTGACTAATCAACATTTGGACACTTCCCTTTTCTACTCAAAGGACTCTTGTTAATGTCAGGCTATATCCAACAGAATTGACTGAGCTGTATCCTGCTGCAGAATAATAGAGTGGTGTGTGGAATGCTCGGTACTTGCACTCCCTAGTGTAGGTTTTTTCCCTTCACTTATATTAACGCTGCACTTCTCAACATTGCATGCTGAAGAATTTCCTGTTAACACATAACAAACACTTTCACAGTTTATCTCAGTGAGAAAATTTTTATGTAAAAACCTGCAACAATTTCATATTTCCTAAAATGTTGTTAGTCTACCCTATTCATTTATTATTGAAACCAGTGGTTACTAAGGAAATATTAGGTTTGCGATTAAAATAGTAATTTCCATAATTTTCAACTTTACTTAAACTGAATCTGTGTGATTAAAAACTGACAAATATAATTTGGCAGTTTAGAAAATTTACTTGCATATAATTTGTTTATATATGAATTATTTTACTAATTTCATGTCAAAGTTTTCTTGTTTGTGTGCTTGATGTCTTATTAAAGTACTGCTTGGAATTAGCAATAAATTTGAAGCATTCCTGCTGTATTAGGCGCAACAAAACACACCTTTCCAGCATTTGTAAATGTTACATTTCAGCCAAACAATTTCCTCTATCATTATACAATTCCATTAATATTTTCCTTCTTGGAGGATGAACAGGTATAAACCTACTTCTGTAGTCTCTTAAAAACCATTCGTTAAAAATGTTCAGCTGTGGCCTTTTACATTACCATTTTCCCAACTTGGGGTAAAACTTTCCTTTCGCATTCTTAAGTATTAATGGAATAGGTCTGAATTACTGCAGATTACCTCACAATTAACATGTTCATGGAAAAAAAAGAGGGGGGGGGCAATAATGTCTGTTCAATGTATGCGCTACATCACCAAAGACTATTTACACAAGTAAAGTGCCCAGTTCAGTACTGGTGATACTAGTAGACATGTTGGTTAATTCTGGGAACTAGCACCAGTGCAATATGTGTGACCATAAATGTTTTTACAACCCTATTCCTCCCTATCCCATGTACAAAATGAGCAACTTACTGGGAAGGAAATATCATACAGTACATGGACATCAGCATTAAAAATATTGGCCATGCCACTGCTTGCCAAAACTCGGCTCATTATAGTTCAATTTGTTGGCGTATGTTCATTTGGTTATCACCATAACAACTGCAATCTGCGTAAAAAGGAAACAATGCAGTTCAGAAAGGCTATCATACAGGCCACTGAAAACCGAACAGGTGTAACAGTATACTTTACTATAAAATAGTTGAAACTTCAAAGGAGAAAAAAACCATTGAAATTTTCGTTATTTTTCAGGTGTCATCTCTACTGTTGTTACTTCACTAAGGCTTCTTTAGTAATGCATTTACCTAAAAATTTAAATTACCTGCCAGAGAAAAGTTAACAGTGCTTGCTACAAGAGATGTTGAGTACATTAGGCCTACTTACCCTGGCTGGCCACTTGTGCGCTGTGCGACGGAAACGAGAATGAATTTACTTCTGATGGTTCTTCAGTAAAACCTGTAATTAAAATTAATCAATGTAAAAAATATTTCTTAGATTCTGAAACTACACAAGTACACTGTCTTTAGAATAAAACGCAAATACATGTCAGGGTTAAAAACTTAATGTAGATTTATTGACCAGTAAGTTATGGCACAAGTACCATGTTTATGATAAAAATTTTATACTAGGTCAAGATAAAGAATGGAAGTCAACGTTGAGCTAACACAAAGCATGCATGGGCTGACAATATGTATTTCTTGTGAAAATTTTTTCTTGCATGTTCTATATCCCAGTTGTCCTTCACATGCATATGGGGTAAATAGAGTGCAATAAAATAAATAAATAAAACACAATCCAGAAAGTGCGTATTAAATCAACCCACAGAAGGCACATTAGGAAAACCATTGTGTTTGTGATTAAACTGAAATAAGATTGTAGAGAAGTCACTGTTTTAGTATTTTCAGTAATGCAAATTATTTCATAACAATTTTGGAATTCCTGTCTAATGATTCGTGTATTTTCGTATTTCTTTTTCCTGATGTTTTCTGTATTTATTCATATTCGTTTAATTAAAGGTTTTCATTTTACAATTAGTAAACTAACCAAATATAAACTAAACAAACCATGGACTAAAATTTACTTCCACATAATTATATAACCTCCATAAAGTTGTTTTCTGTTTGTATCCGGAAGCCTAACCAACAAGTAGAGTATACCCCAACAAGAAAATAATTTTTAAGTATTTAATTTCTGTATCTAAACATACGCAAGCTTACAAAACTATATACACGTCATAAATTAATTATATTACTACAGTTGTAAACTACTTACCCAGTAAATCAACTGTTGGAAGAGAATAATGTTTGAGTCTCTTGGAACCTGGTATTGTGCACGCAGGCAAAAAGTGTCGGCCACACACGTTAAAACGACTTATACACATCTAATGGGTGCTTACTTTCCAGTTTATCATTCTTAATTCTTGCGATCCAGATATTAAAGACTTCTTCATAAACTGGAAAGCGATGTCGCGTTGGCACCGTATCAGTGCAACCCGGAACACAACACTTTAAAATACGACCCATTATTTCTTTACCTAAAATTCAATAGACCAGTAGATTTTCATGCTATACAGCTACAACCATGGGTCAAAAAAATTTAAAATCACGTCTCACCAATTACGTTATTCAAACAAACCGTAGTTTATCAACATACGCGCCATTTTTACACGCTTTCGTGTAGATCGACACATACGTCATGAGTTGTTTACCATACTACTAGCGCCTCGTGGCTGCCAACAGAGTTACAACGCAAATTCAGAGTGGAAAGGTGTGGAATCCAAAGAGCAGGGAAGGAGAAAGGAGCAGCAGAGGAACAGAGACCGAAAGTCGGCGGAGTAGTGAACTAATATCGATAGTCACGAGGGACGCATTCTGCACGCCTTGTTCTGCAGGTGTTGCTACGACGTAACTTAGAACACAATTATTTGATGTGAAATACGTTCCTGGATATAAGTTTATAGGACATTTGTGTCACTAATGGGACAAACTAACCATGTCTGAGTTTGGGCACTGAGTTTTCGAACAACCTGTGTATTTCTGATCCTATACGAATTAGCATTTTGTTGGCTGAAACAAAATTTCTTCTGAGTGCAGAATTGTTTGTAGTCCGTGCGGTTTGAGGGCAAGTATCTTAGCAGGAGGGATGTGCATGGGGTAAAGGAGGGCTCTTACCTGCTCGGATGATTAGTCGTTTGGGGCAAGAAAAACTTCTTGGTACCACTGACATCCAAAATACGCACTAGCCCTCAGCATTCTGCGTTTGCAATGCTCTAAATTGACTGTGATGATTCTATCTGCTGTGGAAAATTCCGGCCAGTTAATTTAAGAGTAATATTAGCATTTATAAACACAAAAAAAAAGCAATTAGGCATCACTAGCGCATGGACGACTCAAAGGATCTATTAAACTTTGGACTGTGCACTGCGGATGTGGTGGGAGTGGAACTGCCTGAAGACCCCTACTGGCGTATCTGAGCGAAGACGTTCTGACGGCTCTCGTTCGCTCGGAAACGGAAGTCCCTACAGGAGATCTGGCACGCCTCCTTTCATCTCGCCTCGTGTTTCATTTCGCAGTTAAAAGCTTCCTGTGTGCTGCCGGGCTGGTACATGTTGCTGCCTACAGATGAGAGACCAGTGAAAACAAAATAACCACTTAAGATTTCTCCTGCCAAGAAAACAGGCAAGTGACACGTAGCCTAAGGATATACAAAAAATTATCCCGATAGTTTATTTAAAAAACTTATGCGTCAGCATGTCTCATGTCATGCCACGTTTGTGTTCATTCGTTGCTCCATCCGAGTCTCATATTTCATGTCACGTACTTCACGTGGAACTTCGCTGTAGTACAATAAATTATATATGTGTGTGTAAGTATGTGTATCATTGTATTATATATTATTGTTATGCGCTCGCTGCTTCGCTTCCCGCGCGAGCGAGTTGAAGTGGAGGACACCAGTTATATGATAGCGGCGGCACCAAGTAAAATGACTGTTTTGAATGAACAAGCGGGCCATAGGCTAGTAGCCGCGTATCAGTTTCAGAAAGCGGGGCGACACGATCAATATTTTTGCGGTGCGCTCTGCTGACCCTGGTTGTTTTGATTCCTGCGTTTATCAGAAGAATGCTCTGGATTTCTGACCTCGTTCTCCCAGCGTGACTCGGGATGCGTTGCACCTTCCAGACGATCAGGGCGAACGATATTAAAGTGTAACGGGCCCCCCCAAGAGTTGTTGATGAGTGAATGAGTGGCTGAGTTCCGAGCGATAGAAGACAAGCAGCGAGAGAAGTGGCCAGCGGAAGGAAAATCTGTGACTGCGAGTATCAAGCAGTGAAAAGTGCGGCTGGCAGACTGGACTATTGGACTAGGCGCGTGATTGAAAGACATTACAAATGGTGGCAACATATATGCATAAGTATGAGTTAATTGATTGTAACCAAACAGATGAAATTAAGGACGTTAATTGGAGTTGAAATATAAATTAAATATTGCGCTCACAGTTAAATAAGAAGTGTAATAGTAGACAGAGGTAATTTAATGCTGTAAATAATAGTTGTGTGAATAAATTAGAAATCAAATTTAGTTATGTTATTTTTATTAACACTTGCATCCCTCGCGAACTAATTAAAGCCCTCTGGCGATCCATGTATCATTATTTTAAAGTACACTTCAAATATTTCTAGATCATATTTATATTTGTGGCACAAAGAATTATTCTTAAAAAATGAGTAACTATATATGTGCTAAATAAATTTCTTTAGGACGAAATATTTGTAGACATGTAAAATAAATTCCAGCTTCGTCAATTACAAAAAAAAAAACCTCTTCTGTGCAGACGGTTGGCGCGTGTTGTGAGTTAACCTCGATCTGTTACGTTTTCTCGGGAAGCCAAATGTGGAACCCGCCGCGCTATAGAGAAGTCTTCATTCGTAATGTGCTTCCCATGTGAGCAGGCAATAAAAAAATTTCCGGGAACGAAAGGCGGAGAAAAAAAAAGTTTCCAATATCAGGTTTCTCCTGTTCCCAGCGGCGCTATTGAAATGTGGGGACAAACATGGCATCGCGCACGTGGAAAGTTACGGGATGACAAAAAAAGAGACGGGGTTGGCGGAATGTAACGTTTCGCGTCTCTTTTCCCCTCCTCTCTTCCCCGCACTCTACCTCGAAACCGCACAAAAGCCACTCGGAGGAAAAGCGCGATCGGCCCGTCGAGTGTGTATTGTTTGATACGCGGCGAGCACGTGAGGTTATTCAAATCGCACAAAACGGGTAAAAGCGTGCACTTTGTGGATCAAGTTGAGTGGACGGGGGGAAAAAAAGAGGATTTTTTTTTTTTGCCAGTCGCGCGTGCGAGCAAAATTCGAGTGAGAGTATTTTCTGACACGGCTTTTTCTCCCAATACATTTTGTCTCATTTGAAGTGGATCTCACGTATTAAAAATATTTTCGTGATTTTCTGATGATATCCGCCCCGGTAGCGGAATAACTTCTCCTAACTTAGGACGGAGAAAGCATTTAGACATTTGGTTTTCTCTTATTAATTTCATTTTAATGCAGTCAGAACCTAAATTACACGCATTATAACAATTCTTTAGAGATTCTGTACAATACATAAACGCATCTTGGGGAAGGAAATGAATTTCGGTTCTCATTTACACTCATTCTGGCGTCCATTACTAAATTCAAGGAGAGGCCATGTATACTCTGGCCCATCAGTTGTTACACCACTGCCGCCAAATTGTGTATGTATGTATAAACACACATACATAAGCCGGTATTGTAGCATTGGATCTAATTAGCCATTCGGCCCTGCCAGATCTTATTCTATGCATTGATCTGTCTGCTGTTAAATAGATCCACACTTGCATTGTTCATAGGGAGTCATAGCTCCCTTACATACATTCTTGATGCCATTTGCTGCAATGTTGTCCAATATGGCTATCTCCCATAATTGACTCGTTTCCACCTTTCTCAATATCATTGTGCTTTGCCATTCATTTAGTCATACTGGGTGCGAATGCAATCACTGCAAGTACGAGTCTTTCCTTCCGTGACCTGCCGCCAGGAGAACCACTGACCCTGGCTCAGAGGTCATCCCGTGCTCCTCCTTCAGTTCCATGGCACTTGTAAGTTTTCCCGAGGTTCGGCTTGTCAGTATCCATGCGCGCCAAGTCCCGGCCGAGAGACCGGCCCACACAGGCCTATGTCTACTTATAAGCATAGTTGGCTGTAATTGCCGAACCGTGCAATACATAGTCGACAAATTCTAACATAGGCATCGCCCCCAGATGACGAGAAGGCTCGCAAGGTCCGTTTCCATAACTTATAGGTTCTTCACTAGAACCCGGACTTTGGACCCCAGCGGCCTGACTGTAAAGGAGTCAACCAGCTCACCTCCATTCCAGGCCATTACCATCTGCCTTAATAAGCCTTTCCTGAAGGCAGATACCCGTTTCAGCCTGAGTGACCAAGGCATGGAATATGGATCGCCTGGGTAGCCCCACGTTTACTGACCCTCATAAGGGGACCCACCCAGTTGTACCACGAGGAGGTGCGGGCCAGCAGAGGCTGTGGTCTTGTGCATATCTGACTCTTTACGCCTGCGAACTACTTGTTCGTGTCTGTATACCAGTTCCGTTTTCTCGTTTAGTCCTTCAGGCGCCCTCCTGTTTGCCACATGAACTGAGGCGCAGAGTGTTTGAAACACACGTTTTCCCACGGAACTATTAAATATGCGTCTAGTGTTCTCATTTCCGAGAAGAACACACACCGGACGAGTGCTGTTGAATGCTGTCGAAACGTCACCCACATTAGTAACGCCATTTAATAGTACTCACGGCTTTTCCAAAGCGCTGTATCTCAAAATATACGTGCCACATACATACAAAACCACTCAAGTTACCGACATTGAACCTTTCTATAGACTTTCCACCAATAACGATAGGGTCGTCACTTAGTTCCATAGGTACTAGCAGCACGTCATCGAAAAAAAAAAAAAAAAAAAAAAAACAGTATAACCAAATTTTTTTTATAAAAACCTTAAAACGTTATGCTTTGGAAACAATTTGAGCAAGGGGATTAGAATAAACTATACATATTAGAAAGTTCCCGGTGGAACCGGCGCTGGCCTCACCAAACCTCCCCTCTAGGTGGCCAATACCTAATGAAAAGGCAATACCTGGAGTACTTATTTCTAAAGACTGTTCACTATATAGTGAGAACTTATGAAATCAACCTTATAAAAAAGTCACTGCCCCTGCCTGAATTAATTTTAACGGGCACACTGAGTGACATGCGTCCAGTATAGTTGGTAATGATGGATGGAAAATAGTTCCGTATTTTAACATCGAATAAATAGTGTTAGGTGACCATTGTGATAATTAAATCATCTCTTTCGCTTTCTGATTTTTTATTTTATTTATCGAAGTGCAACATTGATTAGATTTGTAACATATTTAATTTTCTGATGATTTCACAGTTCCACCTGATCGACACATGGATAAAGTGATGGGGTCCATGGCAATGTTTATTTTAAATAAGGCGGAGGACTACACAACGTACATACAAGTAGATCATAAGTAGGGCTTTCAGAAGTGCTCATTTTACCGTGAACAGCCTATAACCTTTCGTTATCCGTGCTATACATTTACAAACTGAACTAGTAGTTGATCACCTTGGTTGGAAAAAAGGGGGGGGGGGGGGCTTGGGGCAAAGTCCCTCTTAGCTGGAAAGTGGAGGGGGACCGCCCCTTGCCATCCCAAAACCCCCCTCGTACTCGGCTCATACGGTCCCGGTTAATCCGCACACGTTTACAACCTCCCAGTTAATATCAGTACTAAGCACTGATGTGATGGCAACGGCCAGAGCGTCTGCACGACGGAACGCTGGTTCTCGGAGAACTGGGAGTAACCCCAAGAAAACCCACCCGTCATCAGCAGCGTCCGCCTCGTTTCCAACACGCTAAGGGGGAAAGAATGTTGTTGAATAAAACAAAATTTTGAGGCACCTGTCTCAATTTACTGCAAGATTCGCCTTCTTTCTTCCCCCCCCCCCCCCCCGACATCACGTACCAGTTTGACCAAACCGCCTACATGAAGACTGCAAACGTTTACCGTTTGTGACGTTTGTGAACTTTAAAAAAACGTATATGAGAGCACAAGGAAACATTCATTGTGTCTACAACAAAAACACTTTGCCTGAAATTGTAATACGACTGACCTATTTTCCTTGTCCATAGTTGATTCTGTGTAGAAACGTTTCTTGTTGACTGCAGGAAAACACAACATGACTAAACACGGAGCACAGATATCACACGTCCGTGCATCATCGTGGACTGTCCGACTCCGAAAACGAGTAACTCTGGTGTTCCGCACAGGCGTCGCCGTGTGGCGCTGCCATCGCGGAACGGCAGTTTGCAAGCACAGAGCATGTGCCACGTGACGCTATTTCCTCTAAGTGACAAGTTGTGTTTCAAAAATTAAAAAACTGGCGGAACCTTCCACGGACCCTGTTTGGGCAATAAATTAGCGTTACCCCGCTAGGAGTTATTGTAAGATTAATGGTATAAATAGTCGGGAGACGGCCTCGGCGGAGAAGACATGGACAGCCGGTGGTCTCCGACTTTAGCTAAGTATTCGTACCAGTAATGTAATTAAATAGAGTCATGACTTATGCGGCCGAAAAAATCATATATACACGATAATTGTAGGCGCTTTAGAAAATTACGCAAATTTATGCATTACCTATAAATCGGCACTTTTTAAAAATGGTTAATTTTTAGAATCTGCCGAAAATAATCATGCAAATGATAAAAGGTTTTACCCAAATGGTTTTAGATTGGGTCCAGTTTTGACCATTTTATGGTTCATTTGTATCCATTATAGACTTTGTGCTAAATTAATATAAAGTTATTTAGGAGAAAATGATCTTTTTGTGTTTTTATATTTATACGCCAGTAAAATTTGTCAAAGTATCTTTTGCCTATGGGTTGGACGGCGTATTATAAAGAAATTAGTTGCAATGCGCCCTGGCGCGCATGTATATTTGGACTTTGGTAAAGCTTGATGCTATTAAAACTAGCCACGTGTCATGTGCACTTGAATAAAAATATCATGATCGCTTTTGTCCATGTGGGACACTTAGAATACTTTTTAGATGTATTTCAAAGTTTGTCATATGCGCTGGCGCGCGCATAGAAATACATTGACGTTTCAGCAAAGTTAAAGTTAGTCCACATTAAATTGGAGAACACTAAAATCCAGCCACATGTCGTGGCACATATGTACATCTGTTTTTCTCGTGATTTTGGGACAATAATGTAATTTTCAGAGATAGCAAAGTTGCAATGCATCGCGGTGAGAATTTACCTGGATTTATCAAATGTAGTTTTAGTCATGCTCTTTTATTTAAAGTTGCCCACGTGTTGTGAAACTGAGAAAAAAAAAAGAAATTGTAGTACAAAAACATTTTTACATTTTTAAAGTTGCCCACGTGTTGTGAAACTGAAAAAAAGAAAAAAAAGAAATTGTAGTACACAAACATATTTACATTTTTAAAGTTGCCCACATGATGTGAAAAAAAAAAAAAAAAAAAAAAAAAAAATTGTAGTACACAAACATATTTACATTTTTTAAGTTGCCCACGTGTTGTGAAACTGAAAAAAAAAAAAGAAATTGTAGTACACAAACATATTTACATTTTTAAAGTTGCCCACGTGTTGTGAAACTGAAAAAAAAGAAAGAAATTGTAGTACACAAACATATTTACATTTTTAAAGTTGCCCACGTGTTGTGAAACTGAAAAAAAAAGAAATTGTAATACAAAAACATTTTTACATTTTTTGTATTTTTGTATTATGGTATTGTGAACAATGTTTACCATATATATGTATATATATATATATATATATATATATAACACAAAGTAAATGAATAATCCAAGTCAAATGTTCTTTTTCCTTCTTTAAGTAATTGTAGAGTTTTCAGGACAAGATTGCAGGTTTACACTCCTCTGAATTTTGCATTGAGAAAATTTTCAAATACATAGTTGTTCTTGCTTGAATTTTGAGCAATGTTATGCCCCTTTCACGTCCTTGTGAAAAGGACGTCGCAGTTTGTTTGATGCAACGAAATGGTTTGTATATGGGCAATTAAATAATTTCTGCGGCAGCCAAGTTTTTTTTTTGTTCATATTCGGCTGCCACAAACTTGTGAGACTAGTTGGTGCAACTAAATATTCGTGTGACTTCACGTACAATAAAAAGTTTCGATGGTTAAAAAATTAGTTACAGAATGACATCACCTCCTGCTCGGAACTTCCGCCGCGGCTGTTAATGGGAATTGAATGTTTTTAAATATGTAATTTTATAAATTGGACATGTATCGTTAATAAATGTTTTCAACTTGTACAGGTTTGCTTTTTGTTTCCTGTTAAACTTGCTCATTGCGATTGTTTATATCATTAATACATGTAAACCTGGAAAATTCGTGAGTTCAATGACCTGCAGGCTAGACTCAACTGTTTTATGTACAAATATGCTGATGTCAACTGCACGTTAATTCTCTGCTGCCACAGTAGAAGGTGATGATTGGGTCAGCGTTCTCCAGGAGGTGTCAAACACTGTGTGCACCAATGGCTAAAGTTATATGAACAAACGTGTTTTGAATTCTAGCTTGTCCCGAATTGAATCCGCGAATTCTTCAGGTCTCTATTAATAAATGCAATGACAAACACTGCTACTATCATAATTGTCACCAATATTACAAATAAGCTTGACAGCAGTATTTTTGAAGGTAATCAAATGACCCAGTTTCCATGCAGCCAACCAAATCAACGCTAGTTCTAGACCAAGCTGATTTTGTAGTCTCCACAAATTCTGTACAGTCCATCCAGGGTTACTGCCAATTTTTCTGGAGACCTGCTACAGTTCTACTTGCAGTCTATTCCTCCGTTTTATATGAACTGAGCTTAACCAAGTCTAGAGAAAAGCACCACGTGGACGACACACCGCATTCTCGAGTTCCAAGTTTAATAATATTTTACATGAGAACTATTTCTTACTACACTGAGAGAAAATCGAACAAAATATTTGTTTGTATAGGGCCAAATATGTATTTAGTTGCCCTAACAAAATATAGTGTTGAACAAACAAAATTTGAAAAGCAACAAAATTACATTTGTTCGACTAAAAAAACTATGTTTGAATAAACAAAATCTCTGTGGTGGGCAAGAAAAATTAGACTGTCAGCTAAATATTTTGGTGATTCACACACACAAACACACACACACACACACACATATATATATATATATATATATATATGTTATATGTGTGTGTGTTTGTTAGTGTATCTATTGATGCTTAACAATCGTATAAACACATTAATTAAACCATTCAACAAGAAACTGACAAGTAAAGCTGTAAAACTTGAAATATTTGTTTGCACACATTGCCATATATTTGCAATATATCTAATTAAATACTTTCCCACGTTGACAGTTGTCACATTAGCTGAGATTACTTAGGCGTAGCGCTCGGGCGCAGGTGATCTAGGTTTCGAATCTCGGTCGAACTTGTAAAAATTTTTTTATATCGGCCCAGACTGTTTAATGCACGTGTAGCCAAATAATTCTGTAGTTGCACCAACCAAATCTTACAGTTTGAGCCAACCAAATGATAACAACAAAATAATTTGGTTACAGCAACGAAATATTTCATTGGCCCTATACAAACAAATAATTTGGTTGCACCAAACAAATACTGTTTGATTCAACTAAACCTTTTTCTCAGTGTAGGATTTACCAACGCACCTATTTTCTTTCGGATTTTATTCATATTTATTATAAATGAAACATAATTATATATGATATATAATAACAAATTACACAACTTTTAGGCAACAACCAAAGTTTATACATCGTGATTTTTCAAAGGTTTAGTTTTAAAAAGTTCGGAGGTGCTGCGAATAGACTATAATAACTTAATAGACATTCAGTTGTTTCAGGTTCATTTCACACGAAATATTTATGTGACACTACTATGATATTTGTAATGTTTACGGCACCGAGACAGATTATACCAGGCAGAGAACTTGTTGGTCGGTCAATGCCATAGCAGTACCATGTCCTGTTGCAATGTTATCAAGCGCCCACCCCTTAATATATAATACGTGGGCCGTGAAATCTCAACTGTAGTAATGTGAATTACAATACCATACATAAAGAGGAACATTTGAATATAGCATAAGCATAAACCTATATAAAACACATACGAGATATATTTGGAAGTTTATAATTCCGTGACAGTGTTAAACACGAACGGATAAAGACACAGGCTTGGGATTTTCACCCACTGTTTCAACAAAACGAGACTCCTGCAAAAAAAAAAAAAAAGGACTGCATTTTAATGAAATCTATCAGGATTTTTTTGAGGTCATCCGAGAAACATTTCGCTCGCCTCGCTGCGGCCTCTGTAACACTGCGAACTAAACAACGGTGCGCAGCCGTAAGGGGTATTTATATTCATATAGTGTGACGTTACAACCACTATACAATTGCTTGTCCCAAAAAATTATTTTTTTGTGTCAAAGGAACGAATGCAGATGTTTGGAGCAATAGCAGATTAGTTGAGCGTACAAAATATTGTTCAGTTTAAACAAACGCTTTTCAAGCAAATTTATTTGGTATCTATAGCTGAGCATTTCTCGCAGTTTGGCTGGGGAACAGAAACTAGGATTCCGTAGTGAGAGCACGACATTCTAAGTGAGAGAAAAAAAAAAAAAGTGAAATATCAGCGTGTACGCTCGTACGAATTTCTCAGTCAACACGTGCTTTTCTCAGGAACAGGAAAATCGATTTTGTGGGATCGATTTTCGTACTTTTGTTATATACAATGAATTCAAAAAGGAAGTCAGTAATGAAAATGGTAAAAAAAAATTGCTTTTCCAGAGCTTGCATGCCCAGTTTCCGTACGATGAATGTTAAAAAATGCAAACTGGCATCTTTATTTCTCTCCACTGGATTTCGTCGCATGGTATTATTACACTGTAGTTGCTGATCTAATTTTTGAGTAATTCAGCTGGCAGTTAAGAACCGGTTGTAGCCTTCCAAGGTCTTCGCATGCTACTTGATAACGGCAGCGTGACCTTGAAAAAATGTCTAGTTTGCCCTGGAAAGTTCACTTTAATTTAATGGCCGCCGTGCTTTGATTCACAGTTTGTTCGCAGCGGTTGGTGAAGCTTTCGATCAACGCCAGGCTGTGCCCGACGGAGTTTCAGACCCGTGTTCGGAAAATTACGCCGCGAGTAGATGAACTTGTAGGAAGGTGAAGTGTCTCCGGGATCTCATATCAGACTCCCTCAGAGTCCCTTGTAATCCCTTCATCGTCATTTCCCCGACCTTTTCGCGGTGACATCGATATCCATGGAAAACTGGCGCAAGTTCCCTCAGGAACCTTGAAGCGACGTGCCCTGCCAACGTAACAGGTATTGGTATTTTCTCTGAGAAAAAAAAAAAGAATATATATGGGATGTTCACGGTAAAGTGAGCACTTTTTAAGGCCCTTCTAAATTTTTATTTTCATCCATATTCCATCTTCCTGCTGCTTTTTAATATAAACATTGCAATGTGACTAAAATACAGTGTATACATTTCACTAACCTCAAAATTTAATGCCTGATGTTGCCATAATATATACTTATTAGTGGCTTTAAAGAGTGCTCACTTTACCGTGAACATATATATATATATATAACTTTCGGGATAAGTTCTGTCAATTATGGGACAGCAATTACTACAGGTTTCAGTGATACTAACCGAACACTGTTTTTTCCTTCGTATTTTGACAAAGAATTATTAGAACCAGTTGCTAAGATTATTTCTGTAATACTACCAGTAAATTTGAGCACAATTTGCAAAATTTTAGAGTGGAATTTTGTCTAAACTAATGTTGAATTTTAACAAGCAGATATTGTAGACTTAAAATGTTTTGTAAACAGTAAGCTTCTTAAACCATTTTATATGTTATACAAATCATTGTACTGTAAAGATACAATATTACAGCCGTATAGTCATATACATGTAGTCTATATATATACAAAAAGTCTTTGGCAACTAATTTCCAAATAATTGTGTGTAAAATGTACAACAATTCTTTAACTGTGAACTGCTATAGTTCTGTTTGTCATTGTTTGTCTTACGATGAGTTTCTACAGCAGGAAACAGTTCCTTTAATAGGAGAACGCCATCACGAGGTTCAAACAGGAATGTTTTTCCGCATTTAGAGAACATGCCTGTCATCAGACAGAACATTGCAGTATAATGTTGTGTTGAAAGAAGGCGTTAAAAGGGTGCTCATCGTATTCGCATTATCATCCCTGTGTAATTTGTGACATACGGGTGTCCTACTTTTATTGTTCAAAACTGCGAAATCGTTGGCTTTAAATTACATTGACGGATCATCATTAATAATCATGTTCAAATGAAGAAAAAAAATGATGGGGTTTTGATGGAACTCGTTGAGGCCAAGGATTCCCATCGAAACACACAATGTTTGGAAAGCTCGGTACAACACCTGGCAGCTATGCAACTTGAGGTTCTTATGTTTGTCAACCACGCAGGCGCAACACAAAAGTAACTACACTACTCCTGTGCACAGCTCTTAGGCCGTAATTCAGAATCTGTACGCTTATTAAATCGGTTATGTAGCGAGTGGCATTTACGAAACAACAGCGATCACCATTCGTACCGTATATTACAGATAACGATTGAAATTATTATTCAAAAGCTCAGTTATCCAAAAAAGCATTTATTCGGTTAATGAGATGTTACAGAAATTGTTCAAAGTGGTGACATTGTAAGTCAACACACAACTACAGTCTATTCACGATAAAATGAGTACCATTGAAATTAAACTTAAAAAAAAAAAGTCACTGCCCCTGCCTGCACATATTTTTACGGCCACACGGCATGGCAAGAGCCCAGTTAAGTTGTTGACAACGGATGTGAAGTAGTCCTATATCATAATGTCGAATAAAAAGTGTTACGTAAACATCTGTTTTAAATTAGATTTTTTTTCGCTTTCTGTTTGTTATGCATCGAAATATAAAAATTATCATATTTATAACATATTTATTTTTATAATAATTCCACAGTTTCACCTGACCGACGCCATGAATAAAGTGACGAGGCCCAAACAAACATTAAGTTTACATAAGCTGGGAGAATACAAAACGTGCATACAAGTAAATCTTCAGCAGGGCTTTCAGAAGTGTTCGTTTTACCGTGAACAGCCTATAGCAATAGCGCAGCAAGTATTGCCCGGTTCTTCCAGACATTCCTGGCGTGTTTCGTAAGATATCGCAGACGTCCTTGATTCGTGGCAAAAGTTCCTCTTGCCGTGTCACAAGAATACAATTCACCAATCTTTTAGAGTAGCCTTATAGGCGAAATATATGTAGACTCCGGCGGGGTAAGAGCGCAGGCCATTCGATGCTGAAACGTCGTGTGCTGAAACCACATGTCGTGTGTAACTCTAAGTGGTGTTTCTTCTAAATACAAGCAATGTTTCAGATAAAAATTCACGGAACACCGCTCCAGTCAAACTACAAGGAAATATAAATGGTCCTATAAGGTGAACGTCAATGATGCGAAACCACAAAAATTGTTTGAGAAGCTACCTAATGGGCATGAACATATACGTGCCATGCGGGTTTTCTTCAGCCCATTTACGTGCTGAATTGCTGTTGAAATATTCTGTCTCGCGTGAAATGTCGCCTTTTAGAGAACAGCACCAAACGTACTAAGTGGGATCTCACGGCACACTGCTGCAGAAACCACACTGAATACTAAAGTCGTCTTGGTAATCATTCGTTGGATAAATGCTACACACGTTGCAGGCGACACTGTGGCAGTATTCTTGAGAATGCTCCACAATGCCGTGTTCCCCAAAAAAAACATCTGAAATTGCACTCACTCACTCACTACTCCGAAGGCTGCTGGTATATACTGACGCTTTGCACGCAGTTTTCTGAAGTCGTATAAATATTACGTGGCAGAAAACTTTCTGCGGTACAACCGCGCTGCTGTTCTACCAACGCAGTTAGTAGCAACACACGCTAAGCGTATAACGGCGAGCTCTTGTAAAGGGTGCAGTTTCACTGGGGTGCGGGCGTGCACTTACCGATAAAATGGTTGGCGACGGCTCCAACTTTCGTACACACGCCGACAAATATCGGCGTCGGGCCTTGCAAGGCAATCGGTTGGAGGAAGTGGAGTTAGAGGTTTTGTTTGCCGTGCTTGATTCGTTTCCTTGGCAGACGGGAAAAGCGGAGTGGAAGAAAGTATTAGTATTAACCAGCAGTAGCCGTAAGAATTCATAAAGGCACTCACCATACGCTATACGGGAGACTGCGAGAGGATAAGCCAAATTCTCTAACTACTTTAGAATGGGAATTTCTGCATTCGACTAGAAGGCAGACTGAATATGAATTCCAAACAATTGCAATAATACAGTAAAGTCAAGTTAAAACTGGCATGTCGCACCATGCAATGAACCCTCTAAAGACTTGCTACTGTAAAAAAAAAAAAAATGCTAGCTAGCTACACGACTGCGTATCTGACCCGTGCACCGAAATATGCGTGTTACCGAGGGGGCGGCCGAGATTTTGCCGACGTGCTGGCGGTTGTCCCGATTATATCGTGTCGCGTAGGCCGGGTGTACGCCTGGCTACCGGATTGCATGGAATTCCGGTACCACCGATACCGATTTTATCGGTACATGTACGCCCGCCCTTACTGCACAGGCTGGTTAGGTTAAACGAGGCACTTTGAAAGCCTTGCATAAAACAAACTGTATTCATGTGGCGGTAAAATAAAACTAAAATTATCATAAAATTAAATGTTTTACATGTTTTATAATTCTTACGCTTATATGCATAAAAAACTGGAAGACACAAAAAATGTTTTAGGACTCACAAACGTTTAACTAACACTTCAAACTCAACGTCAATGCACGGAACTACTTTCTCTCAATCGTTACCAACTTTGCTGGACTCATGTCAGCCAGCGTGCCGGTTAAAATATATGCAGGTGAGGGCGGTGGCAAAGTTTATTTGAAAAGTGCTAACTTTACTGAGAACGTGTTGTGGCTGTCTTCATACGTACCAGCCGAGGCACAGTTCCCAGGTCTCCAACTCAGCGACTAGCAGGTTGCATAGCTGCCAGGCGATGTACCGCACCTATCATGGCACCGTGTTTTGATGAGAACCGCCGACTTGAAAGAAACACATAAAGTAATAATTTTGTGTTTATTTTGACAACGATTATATCCATTACCAGTAGAAATTTTTTTAAATTAAAGCTAACAGCTACGCAATTGTAAACAATAGTAAGAGGGCACCCACTATGTTACAAACGACAAAAGGATGATATTACGAATAAAATAATACTCTTTTAAAATCTTCGTCCAACAAAAATTTATACTCGAATTTTTTTCTTATCCCACGTTTTTTTTCTAAAATGTGATTATACATTCATGTTTAAACTTTGTGCGTTCGGGTTGCATACCTCTATCAATAATCGCTTAAGGCCATCTATTATATTACGTTTTTAGTTTAATTTTGCATAAGGAATTACCCCCCCCCCCCCCCCAACCCTTGTAATTTTTGGACGAATAAAACTAGTATATTATAGACTTGTTTATTTTACGATATATTAACTGTAATTCGGAAGTATCAAGGAAACTACAATTATTTACTGAGAACTTGCCACAGAAATGCCATCATCATGTGTAAAGTGTAAACAACCATCGTGTAGACAATAAGGACCGTTAGCACTCACATCACGAACAGAGTGCTATGGAGAAACCCAGTACACTCTTCACACTATATGATGTAATAAAAAATACTATTACATGACAAACAGCATATCATTCGACACAAAATAAACTTGATCCAGAATATGCTTTATGACTTGAGGATTCTTTAATAAACGATAATCTTAATGTTGTGTATTTTTAGGTTTTTGGAAATGTGTATTATGGCTGATCCGAGACAATTTTGCACCAATGACCCTACATCAACGTAGCTAGATAACATACCAACTCTGGTGTGTGTGTATATAATAGCTCTTTTTAAGCGTGTTATATGATCAGGATTAAATGCTCTTTTGGTGCGGTTTTTGAATTTTAGAGTAGGCAGTGTTACAACTTCATAGTTTAATTTTAATTTTGCGTGTTATCAGTTGTATTTAATTTTTATGAGTAAGGTCATATTTAAAATTATATTCTTTTAAATACCACACAAATATAATTGAATGCACGCAGTACGACAGCGAAAAAAAAGGGAGCAAATCAGTAATTTGTGAAGAAGCCATTTTGGTGGTTCGTTCGATGTACCGTATACATAACACATACATATAAATCGTTTGTGAGCAGGGGAATGGCGTTAGGGAAAGCGAAATTCAATGTTTTCGGTTCTGCTGAGCCCTGTTTTGAAAACTTCGTGCGGTGCTTTGTCTGCACTATTCATGGGCCCTGTTGGAAATTCCCTTCCCCCTGTAGTCTTCTTTGGTATTCGAGCGTGACAACGTGTTTTCAGTTCTTCCAGTAAGTGGTCGAGAGACCAAATCTCATTTACCGCCTCGCCGTCTCTTCCATGCCATTTCGGCGCCTGTGTGTAGGTAAGAGTGTGTGAGCGCGTGCGTGTTATTAGAGGGAGGGGAATGGCATTGGGCGACTCATTTCGTTAGCGAGTGTCGTGAAGTGCTCTCGCGTTTCCCCGAGTCCGGCTTCGTTCGGGAGACCGCCTCTTCCGAGGGAAATAATCGATAGACTTGACTCGACCACACTGCAGTAGCGTCACTTATGCCCGGTTGCACCATTGTGGTTCGAAACTCGATCTAAGATCGACACAGAAAACTGTTGCGCCATTCGAGTTCAGAGTTGGACTGGAGATCGAGATGAATTTCATTTCGAACCGTCGAAATTGGCGGTTCTAAATCTCGATCCGAGATCAGTAGCCATCGTCGACAAACGTAGTTTGAAAATACGCCAACAGATAGAAATACGTTCTATTGTTTTCTTGGGAAATTAAAACAACATTATACGCACTTGAATATTATTCAGTAAAATTCGTACAACAATAATTAACTTAAAACAGATAAAAAATCGCACATCTAGTTCTAGCTATGGTGAAAAATACGCCTACTTCCATGACGTCATAACTTACGAACCAATAGCAAAATTTGTCTCATACTTAATATTGATCTCACTTTGGAACTAAGATCGGAGATCCAGAACCATGAAATTTCGTTGGTGCAACATTTTTACACTGGAACCAAGATAAAACTGGATCCTATTTCGGAACTAGGATTATTGAATCGCGGATCGGGGAAGATGTTGGTGTGACCGGGCATAAGTGCAGTCCGTAAAATTCACCTCAGCGGCTTTTCCCTACCGTCTTGCGGGCTGGAAAAAATCCAAAAATTAATTTCGTACTTTGTTAAGGTAGAAAAGAATTGTGTTTTGACGTATCGGTACATAAAAGTATGCAGAAATTATACAAATAGAGTGGTTACTGTTCCCAGTATCAGCTGTTATAAAACCGTATATTCGGATGACACTTATTTACAAATCATTTTATATAATATTAACATCCAGGGTCAACAGCTAGCACCAAAACAACCACGCTATTACTTTACTTTTTATTTGAGTCATTTAGTCGTATCTTTCTTAAGTTGTTATGTCGTGTTTGCTGGAAGTAGGGCGTAATGGGGTTAGTAGGGATACGCACTATATGAAATAAGTGTGCAGTTTTTATACTAGAACTTTATATTAAACTGCATTAATACGTAATGTTTTGAGGGGCTCAGCTTCCTGATAATCTATTTTCACGTGTAAGGAACGCCGCACGCAGATGGAAGGCATATGCTCCTTCATGATGCACAGAGAAGATATTCGCGAAATATGATTGTACTGTTGTGTCACTAGAAAAAAGAACCACAATAGGACATAGGTACCGATCTGGTTTTTGCTTGGTGTATAATTTGTAGTCTAAAACTGAATAGTTGGTTTGAAGCAGTGGCAGCCACTATAAATCAGGATAATTCAGTATCGATGGGAAACTTATAATAAGTGAAAACCAGTCATTTGCTTCTAGCAGCTGAAGCCAATATATTAAGTAGAACTCACTGGTCCCGGACCTTCACAATTTTTCAGTGTTTCAGTTTTCACGTATCTGGTGTATTTTTCATCGTTCACCTCTCCAACTTTATTCCAGTAGTTGTTAAGTGGCACATTGAACACAAAATAACATGACTTGCATGTTGAACAATCACATTAGTTTATAGTTCATAAGTTAATTCTAGGAAGCACTTTCCTTTTCGAAATATTCATTACCGAGGTTGACGTATAAACTATTAGAGAATATTGTAATGGCGTTTATGTGTTGCGATCAAGAATATGTTCTCAATATTTGGCACCAGCTTTCCTTCTAATTGACTACGACAAACATATATTGAAAACCTCTTTTGCATTGAGCATTCATGCAACATGACACTTATGTATTTAATCGAAATTTAAGATATTTGTTATCAATCTGGTTAATACAATTAACAATCAGATAAAGATTAACGGTAGTGTACGCCACATGGAACATGACAGCGCCATACTTACAAACCAAATACTTTTTAGGACATGGTTGTTTATTTAATGCGTTGTGGATGGTACAATAGGAATGCCACAATAATATTTTAACCAGTGCGTCAAAACACACGCAACGTTCTGTTGGAAATTGTGTAAAGGCGTACGTACACTCATTCTGAGGTTGCCAAACGTATTTGGTCCTACGATATGGTAAATGACTGGCATTAAGAAGGTCGTCAGTTATTACAATTGGTAGCTTTTGCTGAAGGCTTCTCACCCCCATTCCACCGAAGTGATGTTAAAAATTTTCACTCATAGTAATAAGACTCGGATTAGCGCCTAAGCGTTGCAGTGAGAAAATAGTATTATGGCTATTGCAAATTTTGACCATGCGTATGTCTCACTTAAGCACACTGCTGCAGCAAATGCAGACAGAATGTGTATCGTATATATTATTCGTAAGTAAAAGATTAATTCTGGGCGAGTAATTTTCAGGGATCCGATGGTGAAAAAAGAATTATTATTTTGTATACACACCCTGGTGGATAACAACTGCTAAATGCTGACAGACAAAGGAACAGATTGGGAACAGCCCGAACTAAACGTCAGAAGGGATTCGCGGAATACTCGGGTATCTTTGTTGAGGTGGAGTTCAAAGGACTCGTAAGCTAGACTCTACTATCCTATATACTTTCGATTCTAAGCTTTGCATTCATTGTTGCTGCCCCAGTGTGTGGCCAGGCTTACCTCAGACCAGGCGGCACTGGAATCGGTGCTTGTTTCCTTGCGGGTCTGTTAGCGGCTCAGAGTCCACCTGGACGACGTGTCTATTAACACATTGAGGTCTGCACACATTTACTGGCGCTTAAGACAAATTAGAAGTGAATCATCTATATCCACTATTGCAAGAGCACCGGTTCTGTTGGTGCTGTGTTAGAACCCACCATCGTCTTAATGGTGTATGCTACACCGGACACTACCCTGTTCTTTACAGCGTTCATTATTGGCCGGTCATCAACCAATGGAGAGCCGATCTGATATTGACCCAATAAACTGTTCTTTATCATATAAAAGGATTTACGATCAACCATGTCCCTTTGAGTGGCTATAAAAATTCTATTGTTAGCAATATCATTGTTACTGTGCTGTCGTGTTCTTGTGAGGCCGTGTTAAACACTAGCCGAACAAAGATTGCACATCCATACGAGTTTCTTTCTGAACAATATATATTTTTTTTCAAATTATCTTTGCTCTATATACACTCGAGCATAGTCTACAAAGTGTTAAACTTTGATCCAATTAATGAACTAACAGGAATACACATGTGTTTGCGGTCTAGCTTGTTCTAAAACGAATTCGATAAATTTACCAGAAATTGTTGACAGTGCACAGTACAGCGGAGTTGCGTTATGGTCCCTCCCCCCTTTTTTTTCCATCTTTTGTCGCCCTTATGATCGATGATGTCAGGAAGACGGAATTGATCGCGAACACTTACGTCAGCGCCTCCTATGGTTCACTCTCGCCCTCGGCTCGTCAGCTCCCCGCGTATCCTTGAGTCGTCGAGAGGAACCGGCAACCCGACGAGCTAAGCCCACAAGCACGCACTCGTTTAAAGGAGACGACAAGAATCTGATGAGCGAAGCGCCCTTTCTTAACCTCCCACATCCCTCCTATCACCCTCTCTTCTTCTTCTAGACCTTCCGCGGGCACCATATTTACCGCCGCGACTAAAGCAAACACCCATTATGAATTTCGAAGGGCCACTTGCCTCGGATTAGACACTCGCGGGGTCTGCCCGTCGCCTCGTCTGGCTGTTCGCGTCTTACCAACTTCGATCCATTCCTCAACTACACTATACATAGAGAGTATTCGTGTATCTTCACATTTTTACGTCGAACATTTGAAAAACACCCCATGCATGTATCTGGTATAGACTGTTCACGGTCAAGTGAGCACTTTTTAAGGCCCTTCTAACATTTTACTTTCATCCAATTTCCATATTCCTGCTGCTTTTTAATATAAACATTGCAATGTGACCAATAAACACAGTGCATACATTTTACCACCATCAAAATGTAATGTTTGAGGCTGCAATACGATATATTTATTAGCCATTAATGCCTGTTGGGAGGGCCTTAAAAAGTGCTCACTTTATTGTGAACAGTCTATAGGTTGTGTCCCAAATGTGTTGTGTATCATAAGCGTTTTATAACTCTGTTAACCTGAATGTCTTTCTTTTTTTCTTAACTGAACTTTCACTTATATTTTATCTAAATGTCATTTATAAATAATATGAATGAAAAAAAGTGATAAAATGGACGTGTTGGTAATGCCTAGTAAGAAATAGTTCTCTCACAAAATATTATTTAACTCTGTGCGCACAAATGCTGTGCGTTGTCTCGTTGGTGTAATTTTCTAGACTTAGATAAGCTTTGTTTGCATAAGGCGGAGGAATATCCTTAAAAGATAACTTAAGCAGGGCTTCAGAAAAGTTGGAAGTAATCATGAATGGGTTGGCAGATGCATTACTTTTTTTATTTATTTTTTTATTTAATTCCATATGATTTATTCCGACAAATTTTTAAGGCACCTTTAGGTTTAAACTTTTCAGTCACGGTGGACTTGTTTTGTGAACGTTGAACATGATGTAATGGTGTGAACAGTGCACGACAGAAAACATTCAATAAGTGGGGGTGGAGAGATTTGGTCGGCTCTTAACATCGAATTCTTGAAAGCCTCTGAGGGTGAAACGAAGTGGTAATGGAGCAACGCTGGAATGCAAGGGCGGGGGGTAAACGGGAGATCCCCGAGCAAATGCTACACGATTCCCATTTGCGAACATCCGGGGTGACCCGGCCGGGGATTGAACCCTGTTCGCCTTGAGGGAAGGCGATAAGTCAACCGCTCAGCCACCGCAGCCTCTTCGAATGAATAATTTTTGTCAATCTCATTCACGCGCATTTTATTATCAAGCGGTGTTTTTCAGACTTGTTATATTTTAGAGGTGTAGATTTTTCGTCTTATGCTCCTAATATATCACGCTTCAGAATAAAATTAATTATATTAATGCAGGAGGATTTAAAAGGTAAGAGATTTAAATCAATGATTGCCCGCATGGTTTACGTGCACCGTATTGAAATTGTCAAGAGGCTATTACAACAATTTAGAGGCAACCCTCAGTAAGTAACCCCATTTACTTCGAAGCTGATTTCTTTACCATTTTAGAGATGAAAGTAAAACAGAATCGGAAAGGATCTGTGTGCATCTTTTTGCGTTCCGGTCGCTTTCCGTGGAAATACGTTCTCAGAAATCAAGCATAACAAATTATTTCACCATAAAATTTATAAACGTACTTTATCTTCAGTTTTGTAATGAAACCATCCAAACGCTTGATTTTCGATAACGCTATTCAAACACAAGCAATAGGACTTTCGATATAACACAAAAAATGGTTCCAAAGTTTTTTTTTTACGGTTGTTTCTCGATCCATAATGAACATTTCCTTAAAGTGAATGGGGTTGTTGCGAGTTGTATAGTGCCCTTAGGGTAATTGGAACGACCTCTTATCCCCCTTGGCTGCATAATAGTCCACGTGTAAAACCGCAGTTCAAATATTTTTCTTTTACTTTCAGAGCTTGTCTTTAGATGGTTTCCTGTGCCCTGGTCGTGAATGGCAAATGTCACCTTGCTAGCGAAGTACGGCGTTCTTTATGGCGCACCTGTATGGATATTAATGACGCTATTGATGCCGTGTGTTTGATAACGAAGTACGGAAATGCTTAGTAACGAATTGCTCGAACGTTTGCCTGCAATAAAAGAGTGAAGTCGCAAGAGAAAATTTGCTGAAAAAGAATTCGAACAGAACGGAACTCTTGAACTCGTGTATCACATACTACCGAGCTCTCATGTATCAAGGCAAAGTTATATTTCAATTCCTGGAGTACAGGATGAATAGTGCTGTCGACAACGTACTCCAGAATGTTAGTTGATGTAGATCGTAATTGCTGATTATATAATATTTATTCCATCAGTACTTTTTTTCAAGTTATAAATATTACGGAATTTCCCATTATTAGGCGTCAGTGCCAAAAGTCATATCTATAGTACAAACTATTGCTAAACGTCACAGAAAATATTTATAAAATATAATTATTTGTAAAATTTGTGCATTGTGTGTACTTTAGCTGGGAGTCTTAAATCCCGAATTAAAATAAATGCGCGTAGCAAAGCTATAAGACAACTTAAGTACTGGATTACTACCATGATTTATATTTGTTAGGTTGGTGAATCTGTGACTAAGTAAAGAGTCTGTGGAAATATAAATAACCGGAGAGAAATTAAAAACAGCAGTACTTCACCGTCTTTCGTAGCTCGACAGTCCAGATCTGTAACAAAGAGGATAGAAAGACGTTTGGAAGAAGAAAAACAGACGAAGCATATGCCATAAATATGGATCAGAGGCGATGTGATCCAAGTTAACAAGGAACATCTAAGAAAATAAAAAGCAAAAGCGCAGATATAAAAGAACAAGACGAACTACGACTGAGGATGGAGCTGACAAGACCCTAGCAGTTAAACTGCCTGCGCTACGAATAGTTGAAAGAACATCCAAAAGCACGAACCACGACAACGAGACGTTCTGAATCCGAGAGCAAAACCCCCTCTCTGTTGCGCACCATGCTGATGGGAACACGGATTCAAAACAGAACGTAAGAGCTGGATACAGAATCTCAAGAGAAATATAATTAGAACTGTAAGTTGGCGATTGTCAAATCCTTCATCTCCCCCTATGTACTTATCAGAGCCTTCAGCCAGCGATTCGAATGAAACAGAGACATTTTGCTCCGGGGCATGTTTTGTATTGTGACTTGTCAAACTTTAATTTAAGGGAATACAGGAGATGGAGTGTGTTGTGTTTCCCTGCACAGGCGGATATTAAACGTATCCTCTTCTCTATTGGGCTACACGTAATTTTTTTTCGAAGGACGGACGTACGGCTCCTATAGCTTGTCAGGGGAAGATATCAGGAAGAGTGTACATACATTTATAGTTTCACTCGTAACCACTCGGTGCTTATACTGTGAAGTAGTGTGTGTACTTTTATAAGACCTTTGAAACCCAGTTGCCAAGAAAATCCTCTGTAAAAATTCAAACAGTTTTCTTGTAAAATCTGCAAAACATATATTTGTAATATTTCACATAAGAGCCTTGTATTACTACAAATGATTGGCTTGTATCACAACATACATTTTTCGTAAGTGGACATAGAATTATTTTTTCTTCTGGAAAACAAGTGTAATGAATTAATAACGAGAATAAGGGAAACAATCATTTCAAAATATAATTCACGAAGACAAAAAAGCTACACCTTGCCAACACAAGGACTTGAACTCAAGAGAAATTATTGTCCTGTTACAAACATTTGTGAAATTACAAAAAGTTCTCAGTAATAATTACAAGAAATTTCCTGCAGTGTACAGTTTGGATTCATATTTTTGTAAGAGAAACTTGGCAAAAATTTCCATAATTTTTGTAAGTTTGGTTTATTAGTGGAACTATCAGTGAGGCGTGAACTGCTTCATGATATCTACAGTATGTTAAGGCCTAGAAGAAAGTTTGGCATTTTTTAATTGTCGACGGTGTATATATTCCTGACTTAATTCATTGTTCAGTATGCTCTGTCGGTTTTTTTTATATATCTGCGGACGATAGCCTGACTTTGTTTCTATTGTGTGCCTCTATGTTGTTTTTCTACACATTATTCTGGTTTTCTACGAGACCCATTGCAATGGAGTGTGACCAAAATAATGTTTCGTTTGATAAATTAGTCCCGTTGCAAGAATCATTTAAAACTATCTCAAGTGTGAGTATTCTCGATGTGTGTTTGTCACTGAAATCTGCGACATACCCTGAATTGTTTTATGTGACACACCCTGGGTAACTCTTTGCCAATAAATGAACACTTCACAATTGTGTGCCCCAATTACGTGCAGTTCAGTCAGAAAGGGACTGAAGTCAGATTTTTGCAGCAGCCAATGGAGAAAAGACATCGGCTCTAGTGCATACAGTGCTGCGAAGTTCAGCTTGATGCCACATAATAACGCGAATTTTGCATGTCCCTCCCTACCTATTGTTCATTCTGAAAATACTCCACAGTGTAAGTTAACATAAGAAATATGTCCACATTTTAGTGGACATTAGAGAATTTATATAGAAGAGGGTTAAGTTTAAGGTAACTTGTTAAAAGTTATGAGAAAAGAATGTTCTATTTACCTTGGAAAAGAAACCGTAGTAATTTGCACGCTCTAGGTAAATGTGTCTGGGAGTGAAGCATACCGCCGTAAAACTAATATTGTGTAAGTTTATACTTCTACTTATCTTACTTGAAGGACCGAAATACGAGAGCGGTTTGGAAGATTTCGTGTTCATTTTAAGGACTACGTGTATATTCGACCCGCATATTGGCTCTCGTTCTTCCTCCCGTCCGAAAACACATTATTCATCCAGCGCCCTCACTTTTCTTTGCTCCATTCGGATGAGGAATGCAATTAAAACTGCGCGTGGTGGACCTTCTCGCCGCGTAATTGCTTCTAGAGAGACAACGAAAGCTCCTTTATTACGTGTTTACAAATTCAAGTGAAAGGGAAAGCGTGTTTTCTTAAACCGTTCTCACCGAGCGCGGATGGCGGGATGTTACCCGGAGATAATTTTGACAGCTGCGGAAGAACTTTTGTCTGCGTGAAGGCATGCCACTGTCATCCGTCATCGCTCCTTGAACGAGACTTAGTCGGACGCTTGAAAATGGGGGCTCGAGTTGCGAAATTACTTGTTGATGGGCGCGGGCGACCCAAGTAAGCGCGGCGTCGGGGTGAGCGCTGTTTGTGTCGCGGAACGATCGAAGTGTATTTCTCGCATCGAACACGCCAATGCGGTGAAAACTGAAAATTCTGCCTGAAAGTACTAGGCCCCTTGAGAAATTCTGGTTATAAATATTTATATTATATTACTATAATTATAAATGTTTATATACATCATGTGCTCATTCACGCGTAGGTATTATAGCATTATGCGTTCGGAGACTAATATAGCCTTAGAGATAACCTAGTCTTAGAATAAATTGAAAATATAAATGGTTTTAAAAGAAACCAAGAAACCTATTTATATAAAGTTACAGAAGAAATATGAAGAATGCGAACAAAAATCATACGTTATTCCTGCTGAAATATCATCAAAATAGCTATATAGTAATTGCCACCCCTTTCATTTATGTATAGTATTTTAATAAGGTTGTAATTAAATTATGATTTCCGATTATTTGTCGCATGCCAGCCAATAAGGAAAATTCCTTTTGGTGCGAAAGCTTTTGTCTGATGGTTCGCAAGACAACAGCACAACTTAAGCTGACGATCATTATAGCATTTATCAAAGTAGGCTTCGTAAATGCTTATCACTGTGATTATTATATTTTTATCCAAACTGTTTTATATAACATGTTCGTACACTCGTTATCACTTTCCTCTACAGTGGATTTTAAGTATCGTAGACAGCCACACATGAAACATTGCGAGAGTTTTATATTTCTGTGGCCATAAATGCGCAAGACCGGCTGTTCGCCACGTTATCAAATAAAATAAAGGTTTATCATACAAACAAATACAATAATAATAAATTAAATGGTCCCGCTCGTGACTAGCTTAGCAACAGATCGTACACACAGTATTCGAGTGCTAGACTCATAACGTAGCTTATCGTTTCAAGTAGGCCCTTTACTATTTCATTAAAGTCGATGTATTTTGCTATTTTCCGCAAGAAAATTCATGTGGGCTGTTCGCTTCTGGCCGAAGCTTACTCATACCAGATTATCCATGGTCGAGGGTAATTAAGTGGGTTTACAAAACTATTACCCTAAGTTGCCAAGTTTCTTCGAATATTAGTGTTCAAGAGAGGCACAGCTTTATATAAACATGTTTATACGTTCACCACCCGTACAATTAGATTTCTCATTGTGGGGGAGAAGACAGTTAATGGGCTGTTATCGAACTCTTTGGGAGACTGGGTCTCTCTTTGCGTAGTAAAATTAGATCTTCCAAATGGGTCGCAAGCGAGACGTAACCAGATCTTGCAACGTCCCGCGGATACAGGAAACTTGAATTTGTTCCCGAACCCCCATGCTGCTGACATTATTCGAAACTCCACCGGCAGTTAAAGACAGGAATACCGGAGCATGCATGCTTTTTTTTTTTTTTGTTCCCGAGCGCCCGTAAAAGTTGCGAAATGTCACTTTTAATGATGGTATTTTCGTTCCGTGTCGCTTCAACGGGAGACTGTGATGCTGTTCCCCACGGGGCAGCGTCTCGGCCCATTAATTTACCTAGCCAGCCACCTAGCGACGGCGCTTGTACGTTGCCGATCTAACCCCGGCTCTTGTTCCCATGACAAACGACGCTGTTATCTGCGGCCCGGCGCTGTCTTTACCTCTCTCCCGGAATTTATACTGCGGGTTTATTCCAATTGCCCTCCAGGGGCACATTGCCCTGCTCCCCTCTCCAACTCGCCGACGGTGAGAAGGAACACGACAAGTTGAGTAATTTGGCCAAAATAAACTATTAAGATCCCCACGCACTTCAGTCACCGGAGACATCATCTTTACGAGGAGGGACTATTATTATGCAGTTAGAATGCCGTCTGCCGAAACAGCACTAAAACGAGACGACATAGAAAAAAATCTTCTGTTGTTGCTGAAGACTTGGCAAAACAGTTTCATAGTCGTCGCAGAAAACTGCACGGGCTACACAAAGCAAATGTTTTGGATCGCTGACCTATCAGTGAGCTAATGCGTGCACTGTAACAAAAATTGAGGTGAATTTCCCTTGCATGTAAGGGAAGCTAAATTACCTCTTAAAAGTAGAGTAAATTTACATAACAAGTAACTATTCCCTAATCATACGGAAATAGTACCTGACAAAGTGGGGGAAAAGTCCCATACAAGTATAGACTGTTAACGATAAAATGAGCACTTATTAAGGCCCTCGCAACATGCATTAACCGCTAATAAATATATATTATTGCAGTATCAGGCATTAAATTTTGATGGTGGTGATATTTATACACTGTGTTTATTGGTCACATTGCAAAATTTATTTTAAAAAAAATCACCAGGAAGATGGAATTTGAATGAAAGGAAAATATAGGGAGGGCCTTAAAAAGGTGCTCACTTTACCGTGAACAGCTTATAAGGGGAAATTAACAGAATATTTGTACTGCTAACGTTTATATTACATACACCCTTTGACGATTAATAACCGAAACCGCAATACCAAAATCCTTGACATTTGCTGGTGGGTGGGCGCGAACCATGCTCTATCCATTACACCACGAGACAGCATGACACTACTAGTGAATATTATTGTGTTAACGGATTGTTTCTTCCGTCCCCCCTTTTTTAGCTGTTGAGACAATGCTGAAGAGATACACACTTCGTAAGGTGATTTTTCCATCAATTTATGGGATTTTCCACTACTATGTATGTGAATTTTACTCCAGAGTGCGGTAATTTTACTGTACCCGTAATGAAAACTATATTTCCCTGACAAGTTTGCGAATATTACCTTACACGTGTCAAGTAATTTTCCCATTATTTTTTACAGTGTGATTTTACCACGTTTCCGCTGTTTTCCACTGGATATATGCCATACTTTTTTTCCTTCTAATTTTGGACATTGTATACTTTCGCTTAGAACCCATGAAATTAAAATATTCCGAAAGATTTGACGAACGTCAGTGCGTCAGTACAAGACAGCCGTTTTAATACTTTTCGGGGAGATAGCGTTCATACTTAATTAAATGAAAACATACAATTTCAAACGGCCCAAGTAGCCATGACTCTCTAGAGTTTAGATTCCGAAACCGATTGCCTCTAATAAAAATAATGTGCAGAATAAACTTGTTTTGCATCCAATCATCTGCTAAACGCAACAGAGTTCGGTACCTGTAACGTCGAGACAGTATATTATTATTGCCTTTAAATATTTCTCTAATATAATAAATTAAATAAGTATTTTGATTTATCCAGTGGGATGTCGAAATTTTCTCTAACTGAAACATCAATAAATAATTACGATTTCATAACTCTCTTCCAGGTGATTCTAAAGTTGTTTCTGTTGTCAAATATTTTTTGCTTCGCTGATTTATCAATCAACTGTGATATTTAGTGTCAGTAGTTTTGAAGGGAAAATAAAATTTTTTTAACCACGTAATCTGTAAAGTAACAGCTGGTTCATGAGTGACTTCGGAACTGAATTGTAAAACAGGTGGTGACAGGTACTCTCACTCGGAACTGAATTGTAAAACAGGTGGCGACAGGTACTCTCACTCGGAACTGAATTGTAAAACAGGTGGTGACAGTTACTCTCACTCGGAACTGAATTGTAAAACAGGTGGTGACAGTTACTCTCACGAGGTGTATCACAAAATGTTGATTGACTCTTGAGTCGACACTCAAATAGTTGTTGTCTATTGCACCCAGGAAATCCAGGCGCTATAAGTATGTTTTTGTTGTGTGACGTGAAACGAGTGCAGTAAAGTACACAATTAACAAATGCTCTCACCTTCTAGGCACTGAAGCTAAGTGGATGTCCAATGCCAATGGCACGTAGATAAAAGGGTCCTCGCTTCTCCACGCACGACACTGATGTAGCGTGTAATAGCGTGCTTTGCAACCAACTGGGCCTCAAGCTGTGAACGTGTTATTTTATTACACATTATCATACACTAAAATTTGTATACATACCAGCACTGCTTCAAATTTCATGACTGTAATTTCATACCAAAATATACGATGACATGCTCGTTTTTAAACACTTTAAATGTAAAAAAAATACTAATTTAAGAACAACCGAGAAAATGTAATATACTTGCGTATAACGTTCCTTATAAGTCCTGCCTGCTGTACGCATCACAACACAACGACAAAATGTGTTGTACTTTGCCAGTGAAAACATGTTTTCAATATATACGTCTGTCCCGCTTTAAGGCTGGCGCCAAATTGGATCGGCTGCTTTGAGGGGTCTCCGGTCAGCCCGAAGAATGGGTGAGCGGATATTAGAGTAGGGCAGCGGACAGTGAAGACGAGGGAATAACGAACTCGAGCACCCCGAGAAAAGCCCCACTCCTTGACAAGTGCTCGTCACACTCTACAAGTGAGAATCCCCACGAAGTCAACAAGGACTGCTTTTTACACGATTGGTGTCAATTTCCGCATGATGCAAAACATACGGACATCATTTTGAAAACGAGTGCACGAGTCACTTAAATCATGTAAATTTACATGGTGCACCGTAGGAATACTTGTGCACTTAATTCGGTGAGATTAGTTTGACTGGTTCCCGCAGCGTGGCGTGAAAGCTTTACGTTCTCATTTGGAGCTGTCGTACAGAATTTTCTGAAAACTGGCTCCGTATAGGCATATCGGATGATTTTAAATAATACCATCAGAATTTAAAGTTTGGTTCAATTTTCTCAAATGATTAAACAGATATGACGAACTTGACTATATGATTTGCTATCGACCCCATTCCCCGCCCTCGTTTGGTTGCGATCTACAAATATGGCTTTGTTTAGGTTTACAGCAAGTATATAAACTAAATGCTTAATGTAACTAACGTAGGATTAATAGTGCGTTGTTCAAAAAGTTTTTGTAAATGAACCCCTATTTTTAAGAAGACAAAAATGGTCACTGTGGGTCATCCTTAAAAGATAAACGTATTCAGCTGCGGACTTTTTTGTAGATCTTTTTGAAATATACAATTATGTACCACATTAACTTGCTGTATATCTCATGATTTGGTAGGCGTAAAACATGTAACCGCCTGAAAAGCGGCTTTTCCCGAATTTATTATAAAACGTCGACATTTCTCTCCTATTCTTACATTAAACATTAATGTATTATTTGCCTAAACCTTCCTCAAGAAATTTTCTAAATGATGACGAAAACCACACCATAATCTATCAATTAGTTTAGAAGACTTATCCGAATACAAAACATGCGGCCGGGCGACATCGTTTTATACTATGTATAGATTTGTATAGATTTCGAGGAAGGTCTGACCCATTTAAATCATGTAAGTTTAACTGGCTCACTGTATGACTACTTTTGTGAAAAATTTGGAAGAAATTAGTCGATTGTTTCCTGAGATGTGGCGTAAATGTTACATTGTATCACATGGCAAAATCTAACAAAATGGCATCCAAAAATTATTTCTATAAATATATTTTATTCTTTTAATAGATTCTATCAGCATAAGAATTTTAAATTAAATTTATTAATTTGATTAATAGACATGAGAAACGCGTCTAAATTATTTATTTGGCAGCCATATTGTAAATAACGTCAGACGTACATAACCATGTTAGTTTAAGTGGCATACTATAGCACTACTTTTGTAAAAATTTCTGTGGAATTCGGTTGCTTGGTCCCCGACATCATACGGCATAAAAGCTCGATTTGTCTCGTGTGACGCTATCTTCATTAATGGAGAACAAAATGTTATGTATTCGCGCAAGCTGTGATTGTCATAGATACTGCTACAGTTGAAATTGTTTGGAACAAAAGGCGCACTAACCTAAAATATTTACATGGCAGTTATTTCGGAATTATGTGACTACCTCCTTAAGTCGTATGAATGTAGATGGACTAAAAAGTATAACTTTCGCCTAAATTTGGTGGGTATCAGTTAATTGTTTCCTAAGAGAGGATACATGAGCTTAATTTTTCACATGATGCTATCTCACAAAATGGGGGACAAAAGAGATTATGTGCGAGCTTATTCGATTCTTGCATATATAGCCTCAGTATACAAAGTTGAGTTGAAATTGGTTACCTTGCTTCGTAGATATATCATACTAAATGAAAATTTTTATATGGCCACAATTTTGAAAATAAATGCCAGACTCACTTAAAACATATCCATTTGCATGGCCTACCGCTTGCCAAAGTTGGTAGGAATCGGATGATCGTTTACCAAGATGTGACCAATTATTGTCCATTCATGTGACACTATCTTAGAAAATGGCGGACATTAGAGGCTCTATGTAAACACATTTGATTGTTGTAAAAATACTGCCAGCATACAAAGTTGAAATCGGTCACATGATTTCGTAAATATAAAATAGGCTACTAAGCTAAAATATTTGTATTACCGCAATTTCGAAAATAAAATGCCTGGCCCACTTAAAACATACAAGTTTACATGGCCTACTATAGTACTAATTACTTGTTTGTCAAATTCAATACCAATCGGTTGATTGTTTCTCGATGTATACCAAAACTTAATTTATTCGTGTGGCGCTATCTTACAAAATGGTGGACGAAAACGCTATGGGTAGAAGCATTGGATGGGTTTTATAGATACTGCCAACATACAAAGTTAAGTGGAAACTTGTTAAATGGTTTTGTAGATATAGTATAGTAATATAAAATGTTTATATGGGCGCTTTTTTTGAAAAAAAAAAAAAAAAAAAAAAAAAAAAAACTGTCTGAGACATTAAAAAATGTTAGTTTACATCCCCTGCCGTACTATTAGTTGACTGCCAAATTTCGGAAGATTCGTTTTATTTTTTACCGAGGTTTATATAATTGCTTTACTTCTCATGTGGTAGTATCGTACAAAATGGCGGACAAAAAAGGATATTCATTGAATTTGTTGATGCGTGTAATATATAATTCCAGTATAAAAAGTTAGGTCGAAATTGGTCAAACTGTGCATTAGATATAGCAGTTGTACCTAAAATATTTATATGGCCTTCGTTATGTAAACAAGTGCCGGAACCAATTAAATGGCGCACCTATATTAACACGGCCTAAAGTAGTATTACTTAGTGCCAAACTTGCCAGGAATCGGTTGTTTAGTTCCCGTATGTACTGTATAACGTAAAAGCTTTACTTTTTCATGTTGCGCTAGCTTCCAAAATGGGGAACCAATAAAATTATCGCTTTCCAAGTTCAGTGCCTACATCTTGCACTGTCAGCATCCCAAATTTTGTTTAAATCGGTTCAGTGATTGCATAAGCCCATATAAATCAGTCTAGGTACGGCAAGTAAAACATTTTTTGACAGTGTGACAGATGTTCAAACATTTGAGATTATTTCAACAATTATGTATGATACCAAAATTTGATGTCCGTATTTAGCTGTAGAAACATAGTTGAAGGAGACAATTTGATAGTGTGACAGGGGCTTAACAGTTTCGTGGTTTCACTTTGTCGACGTATGGACAAAGTTATCAGGTCCATTGCAACGCCATTTTCGCATGTGTGTCTCCGGAGGATGCAAAGAAGAGAGAAAGACAGATCGAAAGTAGTACTCTCAGCAGAGCTGCGATAATGCCCTTACACAATTGAAAACTGTAAAATTTGACTTTACGTTTGCTTTCCAATATGTTGGTTTTTATGGAGCTTGACACAATGGAACTGCCAAAGGTAAAGTCAAGCACTCTTGACTTTACGATTTCGAAAAGTTGAAATTTAAAGTCAAAGTCAAACAGCCATTTCGCCCAGAATTTAATAGAGGTTATGTGGAAAGTGCGTTATTTTATTGCGCGGCGATTTTAATCTCGTTGTAGTAAAGAAAGCTCGTCATAAATTGAATGAATGACAAACAAATGTAATGTGTAGAGGAAATATATGAATTGACATATTTTAATAAAGTAAGCAAATTCGGTTTTTGTTCTAAAATAAACTTTTAATATAAATTTTAAGAATATTTTTTAAAAAGGTACGTAAATGCATTTATGAATAATATCATAATTATTTACATGACAAGATACACATTTTTACGAAGCTCGCAGAACCGATGTTCAATTGTCTGAACTCTGTCATTACAATTGTATTATGCATTGGTGCTTTCGTCTGAGGAAAGGAAATGTAAAGTCAAATGCTAAAGTTTTCGATTGTGTAAGAAGCTTTAACCGCAAGACAACTTACAAGATTCCTCGGGAGTCTGTTCGGTTCGTGACGCAGGCAGCGGCCCGAGTGTCAACGAGTGTGCATTGCCTCGAGTAGTGCGGACCTGAACGGCGAAGGACTGTCGAGCGCTGCCCGCTCTCGAGTGGGGGAGACTAGCGCGGCGACGCCAACGCGACACGACCCTCGCTCGCCGCGGCTGTAGGTGTGCGTTTCAAGATAAATTGGACGAGACGCGATGGAGTACTCGATTGCATTGTCCCGTCGCGGGGGGGGAAGTTTTAATTGTTTTTTGTGATCGCGAGGCCATGCGGGTACACGCAGCCCTCTTGTCGCTGGGAGAACGAGAGAGAGACAGAGACGGATATGACAACCCGCGGGGCGCCAATGAACGACTGTCACTCCTCGATACCACGTGCTTTTTTTTTTTGCGTGCATGTGTTTGTGTGTGCATGCGTGTGGTTATATGGACAATGGTTAGGGTGGCCAGGAGGAGGGGGCAGCGAGAGATAGGGGCATATGAGGGTTGTTCAATAGTAGTGGAACGCGAATGAAGTGGACATCCTACTCAGCTACAAACGCTCTGAATTATCTCACGCTGGGGTAAATAAATTAGGAACTTCACATGTTTTTAACCCTTTTACGTCACAGATAAAATGACTGCAGTCAGTACACGTAAATAATTTTTATTTTTACACAGGTAACCCTAAGGGCCGCGTTTACATGGTGATAGTAGCTACCACGATAGTAGCTATCACGAAGGTGTGTGAAAGTAACTCCTGTGATAGTTCCTGTTTACAAACACGATCGAGACATGCTGTGATAGTTAACCTCAAATGGGTCATGTCCGACAACACCTGTGTAAATACATTGATATGCCCTACATTTATATCCTTTTGTCAAAAGGTTGATATTTTTGGGGGTAGTTAAATATCGTGACAGAATATTAATGACATGTAAACGTATATTGTTCCAGTGGTTTATTATATAACAGTAAATATGCTGCCAATACTCTCGTGTCATACATATGTGATAATATACATCCTGCCATACCACCACACCACGAAAGATAGCCTATTAACAAGAATCCAAGTTGTTCTGCAATGCTACTGTCAAAGTGAACACATGCACATATTTGTGAACCGCACTATTACGATAGTGATGCTATACGGTTTACACTACGATAGTAACACGATAGTTGCATGTTCTGTAACTACAGTTACTATCAGCTATATAGCTCGAGCTAATATCGCGATAGTGCTATCGCGACGGTGCGACAGTATATATCGTGCAATTTACACGGCGATAGTAATGCGAGAGTAGCTCTCGCGATAGGAACTATCGCGAATTACTGTCGCCGTGTAAACGCGCCCTTACGTATAGGTACCTATAAACAATGTTTTTTCTGCGTGGTGTTAATGACAGCAGCTAGTTGGAAACCTAGGAAATAGTTTCAACAACCAATGACATCTCCCACGTGAACCGGATTGTCCTTATTTAACGCTGATTTTTTTTTCTGGCAGTGTAGTGTGTGGATTATTATCCGGACTAACTTTACAACTTTATCTGCATTGTACACTTACAACTTTATCTGCATTGTACACTGAGATAAGAATAGTGTGGACATCGATAATCCGAACCTTTCTACAAACCCCGCGGTGAATCGTTCCGTAGACCAAAACAAGTTAATTCATGCTTTAGTGTCTGCATAGTTTCAATATCTTTCACGGTTGGTCAGCTTAATGATTAATTCTTCCTGCATAGTGGAAATAAGTATATTCAGTCCTGGACATGTGAAGTACAGCCTGAAGCACTAAAAACTGATGTCAGTCATCTAGGACTCGGTGTCCTTTCACAGTGTTGTTGCTTCTTCAGTTGATGTCAGTCATCTAGGACTCGGTGTCCTTTCACAGTGTGGTTGCTTCTTCAGTTGATGTCAGTCATCTAGGACTCGGTGTCCTTTCACAGTGTGGTTGCTTCTTCAGTTGATGTCAGTCATCTAGGACTCGGTGTCCTTTCACAGTGTGGTTGCTTCTTCAGTTGATGTCAGTCATCTAGGACTCGGTGTCCTTTCACAGTGTGGTTGCTTCTTCAGTTGATGTCAGTCATCTAGGACTCGGTGTCCTTACACAGTGTGGTTGCTTCTTCAGTTGATGTCAGTCATCTAGGACTCGGTGTCCTTTCACAGTGTGGTTGCTTCTTCAGTTGATCGGACGTAAAAAAAAAATCAAATTATCCGGGAAAATATATAGCCCATTACAAAACATTGGTATGGAAAAGTGATTGGTTCGTCGCCAGGGTAAGGTAGAGGTTCAAGGTCAAGTTATCGAGTTGGTAGTTCTCCTGGGAGCGTAAAAATAAGAGGGTGAAAATAAAACTTTTACCTTTGTGTTTATATATTTTTTTATTGTCTCTATTAATTGTACTTCATATCTACTCGTTACACTTTATACTTGTTTTCTGTAAAAATAAAGCACTGTGAATTCCTATATAAGTCTTTTTTTTACTTAGATATTTACTTGTTGACGTAATTTTGTGTTTTTCTCTATATATGATTTTAACTACTTTTTCCGTTCAAACTTAAAATAAATTTTACTTGTTTCAAAATTATTCCTTGTGTTAATACTGTCTTAAATCATGTTAAAACAAATTAAACAAGTTATATTGTATTGAAATGTATTCATTAGATTGTATCTATTAATTTTAGATTAATTTTTAAAATAATTTTATTGTTTATCATAATTAAGTGTGTCAGAATAAGTTAACATTGGATAATACCAAAATTGCTCATGTAGTTTTTGAGGAATGCCTGTGTCAACAATGATTGTACATCCATATTTTTTCATCAGAGAAATATAATAGTTTATCTATTACAAATTATATTGGATTCAAGAATCGTATTTTTATTTAATGTGATGAACAACATCATTTTGTAAATTCCCCAATTGAAAGTGGTTGACTTAACGCATGACCATATACATAATTTTATTTAAGTGTAATATTGTATATACTTTTTCAAGAGCTTCTATCCCATTTTTCATCACATAACTAACAGTTAATTGCTATTGCATACCTATGAGCAGGGGCATCTGTTTTTCGCGAAAAGATCGCACGACTTGTAGTGCAAAACACGTTAGTTTAAATCCACCTTCGTAACTGTTACGTGTCTTAGCTGTCTGCCCGCGAATCAAGGACGTTCAGCATAGGAGTACTGTGATTCTGATTGGTCCAGTTAGTCTTCCTATAAGGGCACAAGGCCGATAACACAAGTAAGCTGCAGCTTTGATATATAGAATATTTTTAGCTTTTGCAGAAATCTACCTATGAGAAATCATGAAAATTATATCTTTTATTACTTTCCCAAATGTTTCACACGTTTTTGTCTGTACTTAATTCAGATTGTTGTCTTGGTTCTTTTAATGAAACACCATCTGCCAAATTTGGACCTTTAATATAGAAAAAGTGGTTTGATTAATTAATCTAATAACAGGTTTCCCTAAAAAATTATCAGACGATCAGACATATCTTTTTGTGATTTAGTATGAAGATATAAGTACATTTAATAATATAAATTTATACAGTTAAAAGTTTTCTATACTTTTTTTAAAATTTGAATGGTTTATATTTTTTATTTAATTTTGAATAACGATATTTTTAATTAAGACAGTTGATAATTGGATTATGAATAATCATCAACTCACACATATAAATATAAATAAATTTTTCTTAAAAAGTATAATAGAAAATATATTACAGGTAGCTGGATTACTTATACAACTATTTCATTCATTTAATATATAATTAATTTCAACGCATTATTTAAATCCTCTTAAAGTTATTTATAAATTATTTATAATTTTTTTTTAATCTGTACCTAAATCTGTAAACAATTATTTATTGTTGATAGCATTTTCACTGTTTTATACAACCTCGTACTTATAAATCTAAAAGTATTAATAAATTGAAATTCAATTACATTTTCTATCGCACCATTTCTCTTAGTTTCCATTTTTTAATTATATGTTAAAAAAAATTCAGTTATTTTTGTTGCAGTATTTGGTTTTACATTCGGTAATCCACATTGGGACAAATAATATTTTTTGTTTCTGGTGATCAACAGAAACGTATTTAGAAAACTGTTTGCAATTTTCTTTTGTGTATGGTTTTTGTGTCTTTTTGAAGAATCCGTTTGCAAAACAATTTATAGCAGTGACTCTTTAAATTATAATTCAACATAGGAATAAAGTTAGTTTTTTGTTAAGTTTGTGTAACACGGATGGTAATGTACCTCACCTAGACTTGCCGGTTCCACGATAAATTTTTTTCTTTAAAATATTTACTACAAATATGACTAGATATATCTTGTGTATAATATTTTATTCCGTTTCATTTAATACAGTTTTTTTTTAATTTGAATTTTTTGTTTATATATATTTTTATTAATTTCGGGCTTTTATATAACAATTTTTCATGACGCGAATATTTACTATGTTCATTTAATGTATCCTCTCTTGCAAATTCAAATGATGTTTATTACACGTACTGATATATAGATTTATTTTGTCTCTCTGTCCACTTAGTAAAGTGAGTACAATTTTTGCTCCAACGGTATAATATTCGTGCAATAATAAGTTTATATATTTTTTATACTTTTTAAATATTTATCGTTCTAATATACATGCGTGAACGGTTGAATTAGACACATCAGCGTAAAGGCTGTTCACAATAAATTGAGCACTTTTGAAATCAACTTTAGAAAAAAGTGACTGCTCCTACCTGCGTGTATTTTTAACGGGCGTACGGAGTGACACGCACCCTGTTAAATTTTTAACGAAGGATGGAAAGTAGTTCCATATCTAAACGTTAAATGAAACGTGTTAGGAAACCAGGCGTGATAACTTAAATTATTTATTTTGTTTTCTGTTATTTTTCTAATTCATGGAGGTGGAAAAGTCAGCAGATTTATGAAATGTTTACTTTCGTAAGAATTTCAGTTTCACGTGACCGACGCAAGAATAAAGTGACGAGGCCCATGGCAACGTTAATTTTACCTTAGCCGGAAGAGTACACAACTCGCATACAAGTAGATCTTAAGCAGGGCTTTCAAAAGTGCTCATTTTACCGTGGACAGTTTATAAACTGGCATGTTTGTATCGTATGAATAATAAATGCGAAAACTATTTAAACATGAATGGTCTCCTGTGTGTCGCTGGTCTGTGCTGGCGCAGTTCTGGGGCATCGAGTTTGCTTCACTGTAAAAAACAAAATCTTGTAAACATCCTAAACTGTAATGGAAATTTACAACCTATACATTGCATGGTAATAATACCGCGTGTCAGACTGCAAATATATGAATGTTGAGCTTCGTTAATATACAAGGTTTGGGGGTCTTCCGTACGCATTTGACTGCTTCCTGAGCAAATGTAGGAACGCTACAATGAATGTTATGGTGAAACATTACCATTCCTGCTTCCTCACTAAGGTCATACACCGGTATGGCAAATTTCCGAATAATTCCTTAGAGCGTATGTCCGCGTGTGTAGGGACCGAAATGGGGAGCCGGAATTCCTCCGCATTGTGGATGCTAAGTGGAGGTCGGTTTGAAAGCGACGAAAGAAGTTCAAACCACCCGCCCGGAGTTGATGACGAGATATCACCACCCACAACTGCCCTGGTTGCGTCGTCTTTAAAGGATTTTCACGTGCCGAAGGAGGGGGGGGGGGGGTTGTGTGTTGGGGTCGCGTCTAAACGCGCCCTCCCTCCTCGTCTATCTTCTCGTTAACGAAAAACGACACGCCGCGCAGTAATTAATATTTCCGCTGGATACGGAGAAGAAAAAAAAAAGCGGGAGCTCGTGAGACATGGTCGGGATAAATTATCTCGGCGCCACATGTGTTGTGTCGCGGGGGGAGCACTGTGTAGCGCGCTTACGGATTGATACTCGTCCCGAGTCTTGAAGCAATTGCTACTTCTAAAGGCATTGATTGTCCTCGTGCAGTTCGTACCCTGATTGTAGTCAGTTCAAGGTTACTTCCAAATTTCCTGAAGCCCTGCTAAAGTTCTACTTCCAGAATATTCCTACGCGCCAAGCTCAGAAAGTCTAGGGAATTACACCAAAAGGACAACGCACCGCATCCGCGCGCACTCAGTTTACTAATATTTAGCAGGAGAACTATTTCTTACTAGGCATTACCAACACACCTTTCTCCCTGTTTTAATGATATTGATTTCAAATAAAATTTAATTTATGGATAAAATATAAGTAAAAGTTCCGCTTAGTCAAAAAATGTGATACTTTTATGTTCACACGAGTATACAACGCTTGTGATAAATGACGCATTAGGAAACAGCGAAGCACATCATAAATGGGGCGAATTTCCAAAGGTTTGATTCAAAAAGTGTGAATAGGATGCTAATAGACTATACCAATTGTTTTTTACACATTTGTTTTCTTTAATCTTGCAAGCACAATGCTATAATTTTTTAATGCTGCACAAGGAGTGGACTTGAAGTATACACCGTACACAGCAGAAGACCCCGCCCAATCAGGGCAGCCCCACAGAGTAGTGGGAGATATAGTCTGTTGTCGGGAATACGTATCGCTGTCTTGTAAACTCCTGCTGGCAATAACTAGAGCTAGTGATTTTTCGTGAAAATAATTATCAGTACACGGTAGACTTTAATACGATAAGCATCCAACAGCAGTTTGTCTATTGCCGTTGGTTGCTGTCTGCTCGAGAAGGCGTTTTCATATTTGACCGGGCCACTCAGAATTCGGCTACTTAAGCACGGCTCCTACGTGATTCGTGTGCGGACAGCTAACACTTGACGAAAATTAATTCAGCCATTGGAAATAGATAAACGATCCTACAGGGTTTTGAAATATAACTTGTTTTGAAAACTTTTCGCGAAATTACACTACCGCTACCAATAAAGTCAAACGCAAACGCGTTATTGGCCACGAAATATGGCGGAGAGTGTTTTGCTGTTGTTTGTACAATTCCGAACGAAAAATTTATTCTCTGTAGAGATTAAAATATTATATTCATCTGCCCGTGAGAAAAAAAAAAGTATTTCGTAACTGGTGTACTCAAGCGTATAGAAATTTATGCTGTACACAGCAGAGTATTAAAGGCTCTTCACAACAAAGTGAGTACTTTTGAAATCAACCTTAGAGAAATATCACTGCCAATGCATGCATATATTTCAACGGGCGTACTAAGTGGCATGCGCCCGATAAAGTTGGTAACGATAGATGGAAAGTAGTTCCATATCTTAACGTTGAATAAAAACTGTTGGGTAACCATTTGCGATAATTTAAATTATTTATTTAGCTTTCTGTTTTTTTAATGCATTAGTGTGTAAAAATTAGGAGGTATTTAATAAGTTTACTTTTCTAATAATTTCACTGTTTCACTTCGCACAATTTTTTTAAATATTTAATACACATAGAATGGTTTAACAAAAAGCAATTTAAACACTGTGAATTTTCGCTTGTGCAAATGAAAGTGGTTATTTTGCCCAAGCGTGTGAAAATATCAACATTACTTGTCAAATAGTTTAGTTTAAGAGTTGTGAGACATTTGTCACATTGTGTCAGTGTTTTGTAATGGCTTCTTTTAGTAAAGTTCTGCACTTAAAAAAACGTTATACAATACCGTTTTCAGAAATTTTCTTCCGACGTTCCTACCATCTCATTGTGGAAAGGCATGCATCCTTCAGAATATACTGAAGTAATTTGTCTCTGAAAACGTTATACAATACCGTTTTCAGAAATTTTCTTCCGACGTTCCTACCATCTCATTGTGGAAAGGCATGCACCCTTCAGAATATACTGAAGTAATTTGTCTCTGAAAACGTTATACAATACAGTTTTCAGAAATTTTCTTCCGACGTTCCTACCATTTCATTGTGGAAAGACATGCATCCTTCAGAATATACTGAAGTAATTTGTCTCTGATAACGTTAACGTTTATTGCGTTGATTGACAGCGTCCCACTCTACGGTAGGAAATAACTCGATGTTGGCAAGGCTGTACTACGACCTGTAGGTTGTGCTGAGGTTTATTGTACTCAAGTTGGGAAGCTCAATGCTATAAGCTATTCATGAAAAAGTGAGCATTTTTGAAATCCCTCTCATTAGGAATAATAGTCAATAAATATTTTTTATTTCACCCTTACACGTTAATTACAGAGTGCGGTGGAATATACACACTGTGTCGATTACATACATGGCAATATTTATTTTAAAAGGTAAAGGATAAAAAATGGCCACACTATAATAGTTTGGCAACTAAACATTTTTGCCGCCTGGTGCCGCACGTGTACCGGAATTTTCCATTTTGTACGTAAACAAATAGGAAATTCGCAGTTTTCAGAAAACTGATGTAATTGTATAGAATCTATCAGTTTGCAGTTTGTTTGAACTTACATTAGGAATGGAGTTTGTTCTTCACGTACATATGTTATTTATATGTGACAACTGAATCGAAAAATTCCCTTTAATGACAACTACATCTACTTCGTTCTTATGGTCGTAAGTTTTTTTTTCGCTACAATAAGTTTGATTATGAACGTTCAATGCCGACCATGTTTGTAGTTCACTGTTTACTCTTGTAAATATCAATGGAGGCCGTGAGTAATAGTTACAAAATAAAATTTATACTTCATTTTTTGTTCAGTTCAGTATATATCAGTATACGAGACTGAGTTATAAAAATAAACTAAAGTACACGAACCAAATTTGTGTAGACAATAATGTGAATATTTTTACAATTCTCTTTATCACATTTGTGACTCTTTATGCATTGGGTAAATACAGTAGACTATAAATTTTTTAGACAGTGAAATGTAGATATGGTAGGCCCCTATATGGGAATTGAAACACAAGGTAGTGTATGTTTTTATATGTGACGGGAAAATACAAAATGGTTGAAAAATTGAAAATAAGGACTTTTGAAACCGCTCACATTACCGAGAATGGCTTATTCCGTGTGGAGTGGCCAGGAATGGAGAAATATGTTAACATGCTATTTGTTCGTACAGTGTTCATGTTGAACGGCAAAGCTTGTGCAAACCGTGTATCTAGACGGACCTACATTGGGCCATAAGTTGTATTGCGGTCCGCACACCTTGCTAGCTATCGGGTAGTGTAGTGGTGTACAGTAAACGTAAACACGTGGAAAATACATAAAATTTTTTAGTTTCTGCTGTACCCTGCATAAACGCGCCATCATTTTTTTTTTTTTAACTCTGTCATGTGACCAGTGCCGTTTCTAGACGAGTGATGCCTAGATACATGCAAAATTCGCGTTATTATTCGGCACCAGGCTAAACATCACAATACTGTTTGTACTGGAATCGGCTTCGTTCCTCCATTTGTTGCTGCATAGATGCGAAGCCACGCCCTTTCTGACTGAGCTGCACGTGACTGGAGCACACGACTGTGAAGTGTTCATTTATTAGCGCAGAGTTAGCGAGGGCGTGTCGCATGAAGTATGGTCCAATGACAAGCGTATTGCAAAGGCACGCGTGTTTCGAGTTCAACGTGTCCCAAAATAATAACGCAAATTTTGCAGGTCTCTAGTGATGCCATACCTTAGCTTTTACCGTTGTAACTGGTTACTGCTCACTTACTTTAAACATTGAATTGTTTATTGGTTCAGAGAGTGAAAGGAAGGTTTTCCATCTCTGGGTTTTGTGAAAGGGTAGTGACGCCCGCATGCTTACCGCGTAAATGGTGTCTTGTCATGTACCCGTGTTTAATCACAGTTATCTCACGCCTTAGTAATAAGTTTTTGTACTTATATGGCTGAACAAAATTGCTAAGTTATTTCAGTGTTACTATTTTGCAAACTGGAAGGTCGAATGACTTGAATAGGAAGACTTAAGAGGAGGTTCAGATTTAATAAAAATATTTATGTTACTAAAGAGCGTCTTTGGTATTATTATCGAATATGACACGGACAGGAAAACGTACGGTTAGAACTATGAGCCACTCATGTTAAATAACAACTACATAGAAAGGTTCTTGCCTTGCATTACGACGCTGAAGGCTGATATATTATAGAATTATAGCGTGTGTCGGCGGTAGGCACCGTCATATGGAAAGACATCGTGAATGATATAGGCTATTCACGGTGAATTGAGCACTTTATGAAGCCCTCTTATTTGGAATAATAATCAGTAAATATATTTTATTGTAACTTTAGACGTTACCTTTCGAGTCCCGTGAAATCTATACACTGTGTTTATTACTTACGTTGCACTATTTATTTTAAAAAGTGGCGGAAGAATAAATAATGGCTGAAAGGATGAAGTAACTGGGGCCTCAAATGTGCTCACTTTACCGTTGTTACAAAGTACGCCTTCTAGCCGTATTTGTAATTTAGGGTTAAGGGGGTTTATCGCTGAGATACATGATGGGCACTGTAGCCAGAGGTAGAGCTAATGGGTAGATTAACGGAAGACTATTTGGAATAAAGCCGTGTTATTGTGTTAACAGAACATTTCAATTACGAGAAGCTATATATTATCGGCGGAGCACTTTGTTTTTGTTTATGATAACCTAATGGTAGCCTGAAAGTAACTGGGCTTGTCCCACCTTGCGTTGTGTTTCCGAGGCTGTTGTACTAATACCTGTAGGGACCTGCAAAATTCGCGTTATCATTTGAGGACATATTAAATTTAAATCACTTTTCCTTTTCAATACGTTCAATACGACCAGTCTTTATTTGACACGCCCCTGGTAACTTAGAGCCAATAAATGAACGCTTCATAACCGCGTGCCCCAATCACGTGCAGTTCACTTGGAAATGAGTGACTTAACGCCAAGGCAGCAGCCGATGGAGAAACAACTCCGGCACGAATATATACAGTGCTGTGAATTTTAGCTTGACGCAAAAAATTTACGCGAATTTTGCAGGCCTCTACTAATACGAGGTTACCGCGAACGGCACAGCGATGTCCTGCGGTCCTCCATTATGATCGGCGTCACGACGGAGAAAGACGCCGCCAGCCACACAGTTATGCCAGATATTCGCGTCGCATGATGCAGTCCGCCCTGCTTCCTGGTTGGTAGTGGGGCCACTCGCTTACCAGCGTTTGGCGAGGCACGCTCCGTTTCCTGGTTTATCCTTAAGATTCGGCCTCACTCGTCATGTTAAATTTTCCATTTATATGTCATAACCTCCTTTTCAGTGAAATAACCAACTATTTGTTACTATGGCATTCTCACTATCCCCTTCAAATTTAGTCGTCAAACTTCATCCACATGTGACATGGTGATTGTAAAATGGCATCAATCTTTTCACGATTCTCGAAAAAATACGGCATGACTACTTAACGGATTTTCAGAATTTATGTTTGTACTTCAGTGTAACGTATATTGTCATGATTGTATAGTAGTAATTTCGTCGTAAGTGTCGGTACACAACTGAAAAAAGCTAGAACCAATAATTCAACATGACGTGTGAGGCCGAGCCTTAAGTTAATAGGGCTAGCTGAGGCGACGATGTAATTAAAGGCGCATTCACGCCAACATAAAACCGTGAACAGCATTACTGCTCTGGGCACGGACAGAGTTCGGGATGTTACAGTGCGTTTTGTAGCGTCTTCGTGGCGTGATGTTGTCCCGAATTCTACATCGCATGGATGGAGTGGAGTTAACGGGTTTGGGCGGCTCTTAATATCGAGGTCTTGGAAGTCGAGGGGGCGGAGTAGGTGAGTATGGAGCAACGCAGGAATGCAAGGGCGGGGGATACCGGAGACCCCCGGGCAAACCCCGCCGATCGGCGGCGCCGTCCGGCACGATTCTTACGCGCGAAAGTCGCGAGTGACCCCGCCCGGGAATCGAACTCGGTTCGCCTTGGCGGGATGCGAGCGCACTAGTCGCTGGGCCGCTAATGCCCGGTTGCACTAACATCTTACACGATCCGAGATCGAATTATCCTAGTTCCGAACCAGGATCCAGTTTGATCTTGGTTCCACTATAAAAGTGTTGCACCAACGAAATTTCATGTATCTGGATCTCCGATTCGTCTATCTTGGTACCAAAGTTAGAGATCGGGATTATGTATGAGACAAATTTTGCTATTGGTAGGGTCACCTGTTTTTCGCGAAAAGATTTCAGGACTACATGAACTCCAAAACATTAGCGCTTATATCTACTTTAGTGATTGGATGATTTCAACTTTCACACATCGCAGGTGTCTGTCCACGAATCACTGACACTCAGTGTTGGAATTAGCTAATTCTAGGTGGCCCATTGAGACTAGACACTGTCTGCCGACAAAGACAAAGACACGTGGCCAATAACCAAAGGAAAACTGCACATATGACATAGGACATTGGAATCGAGCCTTCACGTAAATATTTTCGCGAAAAACAGGTGGCCCTAGCTGTTGGTTCGTAATATATGACGTCATGGAAGTAGGCGTATTTTTCACTATAAATAGAACTAGGTGTGTGATGTTAAGTGGATTATTGTTGTATGAATTTTACTGAATAATATTCAAGTGCATATAATGTTGTTTCAATTTCCCAAGAAGACAATGGAACGTAGTTCTATATGTTAGCGTATTTTCAAACTACATTTGTCGACGATGGTTGCTGATCTCGGATCGAGATTTCGAACCGCCAATTTCGGTGGTTCGAAATGAACTTAATCTCGATATCCAGTCCAGCTCTGAACTCGAGTGGTTCAACAGTTTTCTGTGTCGATCTTAGATCCGATCTCAGATCGAGTCTCGAACCACGATGGTGTGACCGGGCATTAGACGTCTCAGCGTAATTTCGTGAAGTGCTAAGAATCATGTCCCAATGTGTTTTGAAATTCTTTCGCCGGCCCGAGCACCGACTTCATGTCTTTTCAAGATCTTTAATTGGTCCGCGTTTCTGACGGCCCGCCCACGACTCGTAACAAAACGATATCATGCGCCAGGCTAGTCCGTGATACTACGTTCAAAACGTGTCGCATGTTAACAAACATTATTTTGTAATCTTATAGATAACTATAACACCGCATTTTCATGCAATATTTTATACCGGGGCAAGTTTACTAACTTCCTACGTACTGTTCACATATCTGACGCTTTCTTGTCGTTTCTAACTGTCGTTGGCGTGTAAAGATGTTTTCCAATCTCGCTCCGTCAGAGAGAATTCTGGCACTCTATTAACTCATTTGTACCCACCGTAGACAATTGTGCGAGAACAGGAAAGCTTTTTTTTTTTTTTTTTCCTGGTACTGTGCAGCACGTAATTCTCTTCCTTAAGTAATTGATTCTTAATTTATTTTGCTAAAACAAACAATACCTGTGTCGGCGTAGGAACAGACAGTTAAAAATAAAATACTATTTGCAACACCTAAAATTGTAAATTAATGTGAATGCGAAAGATATAACGAGTCTATGTGTTACTTCTGCAGACAGTTAAACCGCATCGCGTTTTACGTCGCCCAATCGTAAATGGAGCAAGGCGCCACACATTTTGGGACGAAAGATTTATCGCTATCTTGCAGTGTTTTCGTATGTCTATGACGATCTGAGAGGATGGTATGCGAAAATTGTCACGGAGAACTGCATTGAACTCGGATAGAAACTTTTCCAATAAAATTACAATGCTGCCGCTCAAGGCTGCATGTTCACCCTCAGCACTACGGGAATACTGCACGCCAATGCACTGTCTTGCATGTAGAGGCGTCGGGGAAGTTATAGGAGGTCCACGGTAAATTGAGCACTTTTTGAAGCTCTCTCATTTTCAATAATAATTAGTAAACGTATTTTATTGTAGCTTTAGATGTTAACGCCCGAGTCCTGTGACATATGTACACTATGTTTATTATTCATGTTTCAATATTTATTTCAAAAATTGGCGGCAGGATAAAATATGGCTGATAGCAAAAAAGGAACTGGGGCCTCAAAGTGGTCACTTTACCGTGAACAGCCTATATGTGCAGGTCGTCATCATCATTACATTTGCCTTGCTTCTGTACTTCTGATACGCAAAACAACTACAAGAATGTTGAGTCTTAAGAGTGAGTCGAATATAAAAAAATTACCAAGAAATGGCAATCTTACGTATGTGTTTTCACCAACTTTGTGAGCAAATATTTTATCAATGTGGTGTATTTCTGCCGATATATTTCTGACACCTTGGGAATTTATACGCGCAAGGTATTATGCAAATAAATGTACCAGTTTTAGAAAATAAATGTCCACGAAGTTGGCAGGATTGACCTTTCTTACTTTATCAATGCTGTTTTCCAGAAACCTGCGAATTTCAGTTATGCCTCATGCCCTCTTGAATCTGCGTTATTGTGGATTGATGGTGTTTCTTCACGCCGCGTGTGCGTTTTTACGAAATTCAACCTTAAACACTGCGAAAACAAGTGAGCAGAACGGCTTTACATCGCGAATGTATGTACAGGGTTTTATATAAGGCGCTGATACTAAAGTCTTTTCACGGTTTCTTCGGGCACAAAGCTTTGAAAAATCACCCCGTATGTTACGTATTTAGTTATTTCCTAAATATTCCATGTAGCAAGCATTTTATACCTCTGTAAACATAGATGTATCTTCTTTTTCGTTAAATTGAAGTTTTGCCTATATTTTATTTCAACTTTGTAATATATATTTTATAATAAACACGAATAGAACCAGTGAGAAAAAATGCGTGTTGGTAGCGCTTAGTAATAAATAGTTCTCATGCAAAATAATATTTCACCTGAGTTGCGGTGAGTTGTCCTCTGGTGTAATTTTCCAAACTTTGTTAAGATTAGCTTGCACGAGGCGGAGGAATATCCTGGAAGTATAACTTTAGCAGGGCTTCAGAAAAGTGTGAAATAACCGTGACTTGATTATTTTCGCGTGCGCTCTCCGGTCGTTGGTATGAATTTATATAAAATCGAGAGTGAAAAGGAAGAAGCTGTAGTGCAGGTTGCCCGCATTCAACGGACCCGGGAACGGAAAACCTATTTCAATCCTCGTCGCGTCGTACTAATTGTACAAGGCCCTTATGGCTGAGCCTTGAAAGGGCAAGTCACGGAGAACCGATGAATGCAGAAACACCGCACACAGCGCCAGGTATTGGTGCGCGTGGAACTTATTTTCCCGTTGCCGTCCTTAAACAACCTCCTGGTTGGCTGTCGTGACGCTCGCGTCGTCGCGTAATTATCATACTCTCGAGCGAGGTGGGTTTCGCCCTGTGCTATTCACGACGTCGCGTCGGTCGGTCGGTCGTTACGGGGGTTGCGATGAATATAAAAAAAAAATGGTTTGGTCTCCGAAGGGGTAGGGGAAGAACGTAGGTGCGACGACGGGGCGAAGAGGTGTGGTTGAGGGAGTGGGAGACAGGAAGGCGTCACGACGCCTACTTTCAGCCGACCTCCGCCATTAGCCCTAATGAGAAAAGGCAGCGTTGACAAACTCGGCGCCGCAGCGCGTCCAGCCCCTGGTATCAACCGCTGCCTCTTTCGTCGAACCCCCCCCCCCCCCCCGGAGATGGCGATGCCATCGCTTTCGAGCAAGCGTCGTCCTAGTTCGTAGGAGAACCAACCCGTGGATCCTCCGGAGAGAGGTCACAGTTGCGTTATTGTCCGGGAAGCGCTGCGCTTGAACGCTGGGCCTTTTTTTTTTTTTTTTTTTTTTTTTTTCATTCTAGCATCTCGACTCTGGCGGATAAGAGAAACCTTTCTTGACTGCAATTGAATCAATGTAATTGGACGAAGTCTTTGCGCACTTGCAGGTATTTTTATTCATTGTCACATTATTTGTTGTGCATTTTATTGGAATTGCAGTGATATCGGCTCCCATTTAGCGTGGTTAGCAGTTAAATGTATTAACTACGCAGTGAATTAATCATTTGAAAAATCACCCTATGCATGAACTGCCTATATCGCGAGTGTTTTATAATTCTGTTAACCTATAAGTATATTTTTAGTTTAAGTGAAGTTGCATATATTTTATATAACCTATTAACTAATATATTGCAATTATAATTAATATGAATAAAAGCAGAGATAAAATAGGCGAGTCTGCACAACTGCGGTACGTTGTTCCTTTAGTGTAATTTTCTAGACGTAGTTTAGTTTTGTTTGCATGAGTGAACTTTACTACAAGATGGATTGCAGATATGAGTCAAGCTGTAAATATAACCCACTGTTAGAGGCCCGGGTGTTCCGTGAATTTATTCTGCAGTAGACTAAACTTCACAGTACTATATATACTCGAGCCTTTATTGTATCTTTAATAGACAGCTGCGATGGTTATTCGTCAGTGTGTTGTACTATTTCTCCGTGTTTATTACACGTTTACGGTTGCACAGGGTGTGTTTAAAGAACTGTGGTCCAATCATAATTCTACAACAAATGTTAAGTGGGTGGAGTCTATCTTGTCTGGAATGAGTACGCGAACTACTATGGGTTATATACGTATAATTGCCTGAACCGTGTCCACGACTTGTCAGACGCAGAGACTACGATGACACGTCGTCAAAAAAAATTTGCTTCATTTTACGGAGAAGTTTGTGATTGAAGAGATTTGGGCGACTCTGAGCAGCGAGGTCTTGAAGAGCCGATGAGGGTGACATGACATAAGTATGGAACAGCGTCGGAATGAAAGGGCGGGGGGGAAACGGAAGATACCCGAGAAAACACCAGTCGACCAGCGGCATCGTCCGGCATTACTGAAAAGCGCTGGTAAAATTTCATCCTGAGGTGTCCGCAAACTCTCCATTAAATTACGGAAACATTTATTTTCACAAAACTTTCCGTAAATTCACGGAACCTCTCTGTTAATTTCCTAGTTAGTTGTCTCTACCTACTTCCAGTTTAAAATAAAAAGAGATGATGAAAAAGTCGTTAGTGTTCGTTATGCAGGTGTTCTGCTATGTATAAAAAAATATAAAATGTAAAAAAAAAATTACGTGAGCGAGTTTTGAACCAGATTCAAAATTTGATCCCGATTCCACAACTCTAACCACTCTTCTACAAATCTTAGGTGGACAAATGGTGTAACTTGGGTATATCTAGTACCTACTGTCACTTTGGAAACTTTATCAGTTTCATTAATGATACTGTATTTCAAGTGTTGTTGAATGTTACAAACGTCTGATGCTACTTTTTATAGTTTTATAAAATATGTCTTAGTGGCGTGGATCACCTTAACTGCCGCAGAAACGATCATTTTCTGGTTACAGTGTTGAAGAAAGCTTCGTGTAAACTCGACATTGTTCGTCCCCGAAACCCGAAGCTGTAGAAAATAGGAAGAGTTTCCGTATTTTGTATTTACAAACTTAGCTTCGTTTTTTTTTTTCGTAAATAAACGGAACATTGTTAACAGAGTGCTTTATTTATTGCCAGAGTTACGCAGATAGACTAAGAATACAGGACGTATTGTTTTAATAGTCTCAGAACCACATACCTAAGTTGCGCTAAGACGTTTTTCGAGACGTGTCGGCGGTCCGGACCTTAACAAACATCGATCCGGATTCCTCGTCACATACGAGTGTGACACCTTAATGATTACTTCCACAGATTTTGAAAAAAAATTTGTGGCTTAAATAACCCTTTCAGTTACAGTGTCCTATATACGTTTCATTATTGACCGGTCATCAACCAATGGAGAGCCGAGATGATATTGACCCACTAAAATGTCCTTTACAATGAATCATGTCCCTTTGAGTGGCTATAAAAAAATTCTATCGTTAGCAATATCATTGTTACTTCGCTTTCGTGTTTTTGAGAGGTCGTGTTAAACACTAGCCGAACAAAGACTGCACATCTTTGCGAGTTTTGTTGTGAACAAAAAAAGAAATTTCCGAATTAGCTTTGCTCGAGCTACACTCGAGCATAGTTTACAAAGTGTTAATGATCTACAATCTACACCGCAGGGAACAGAGTCTAGAGTCTAGTGGGAAAAGTCTTTTAGATTGTGGGAAGCATAATTCGTTGCTGAGAATATATTTCGGAGTGTCACACGTTGCTGCTGGATATAATATCAAACGCAAACGCCATTTTTATTGGTTTTGTTGTTCTACACACCGTCATAGCGACACTTGTACAGTTACAACAAATAACAATGTATTAATTATAACAGATGAAAGGTTATATTTGTAACTGTAAGTATTGTAAAGTCTATTTGGAGTTATAATTAAGTACACGTCTATTAACTGCATCGGGGCAGCGTTACACGTTGTGTAGCGTGTATAGGTAGTATGGGTTGTAATTGCTCTTAATTGCGACCTGAAAATAAATCTTACAACGGGGTTACCCCGAGGAAATGTCCGTCACGTTTCCCACACGAGTATGTCCGATTTCGAAACTGCGCCTGATTAAGGTGGGAAGGCGGAGTTCCGCGTAATGCAACCGCCACAGCCTCAAATTTATCGTTTAGGTGTTGCTTTGAACTAATTTTATGTACATAGCTATACTTTCTTCGGCATGGCGTTTGCGTAAGCCTCGGAAACCAGTGATCAACTTACATATATTTTCATATTATTGGTAAAGGCTGTTTGCAATAAAGTGATCACTTCTGAAATAATCCTTAGAAAAAGATCACTGATGCTACCTGCATATTTTCTAACGGGCGAACTGAGTGACATACTACCAGAAAAGTTGGCAAAGATGGATGGAAAGTAGTTCCATTTCTTAACGTCGAATAAAAAGTGTTAGGTAACCATTTGTGGTAGCTTAAGCTATTATTTTTAATTTGATGTATTTTTTTTTAGTGCATCCAGTGTAAAAATGAATAGGTCTGTAAACTATTTATTTGCTAATAATTTCACAGTTTCACTTTACCGACGCATGAATAAAGTGATGAGGCTTATGGCAATATTAATTTTACAAAAGGCGGGAGAATACACAATGCGCATACAAGTAGATATTAAACAGGGCTTTCAAAAGTGCTCATTTTAACGTGAACAGCCTATAGTAGCCGTTTATGGCCTTAAGTAGTAGTCTGAAGAACAGATGGCGAATTTCACATGCACAGTACTTCGTTTATTAAATGCTGGTTTTCATTTACCTTTCTAACCAACACATACCCTTTCCGTGCGTCGCCCGCTAAGATGGACACTATGTTTATTTGTTAATTCGTCAACTGATATTCGAAGGTATTTTTAAACTGTTCCTGACTTACACTCGGTATAACTTTGAGGGAGGAGGAAAAATCGCGTACAAGCAAAGCTACGCGTTAAAAAAATCACACACACAGCTATGACTTGCCTTACACAGAATTCGAATCCAACACGCTGTGAAGGTACACGTGTTTCCACGATGTTTGTAGCGTTTGTTCACAGCGTGTTGAAAAATCTGTTGCTGTGTAGCAAAAGGCGAACCCTGCGATTCAGGGAAATAAAATGGCACTCGCAGAAAATTCTGCTCGTAAACTTATACCGACTTGAATTGGCTTATTACATGACTCCACTTATTTACAATAAATTTTCTCTATTTTTATACATTTTTTAAATTGATTTAGCTTTATTTATGTATACACAAAAAATATTCAGCACTATGGCTGGTTTGCTATTTTCGTATACATTAATTATAATACGTAGTTGCAAATAAAGTGGAATTAAAACAAATACATGCAGAAATCATTAGAGATTAAGCAATAATATAAAAATTATACCGATTCTTAAAATTGCCGGTGGGTGTATGTTGTAAACATAGAAATGAGTTACTGACCAAACAAAGTCAGAATAAAGTTTATTTAAATTTTTAGGCCATGTTTTTTGCTATAGACATAGCAGTATTTTTTTTTTTTAATCCCGTCACTTGTTTTGAAGCTATGGTCTCGGCAGCATTACAAATGTTCTATTTACCGTGTTTTTGGGTGCTTCGGCATAATAATTTTATTCTCGTCGTGTTTATCACTTGCACCACGTTTTTAAAAGCTTCAAAAACTCAACTGTACTGGGGTTTATTGCACTTGAAATGAATTTTATTTTAACGTTCGTAAATTGAGGTGGGCGCTAATGACCCAGTAGCCGTGGTCGCTCCCCGCGGAACAACACGCCCCTCTCACCTGGTTAAAACATGCGGGGAAGGTGTGAAAGTGTGCAGGCCGGACGCGAACAAACTCGCAGTGTAGTTTCATGGCATTATGAGAAGCCTTAATATAAGACTGTATCACGCGGGGCATGGTGTGCGCATTTTAACCTGACCACGTCCTTAAATTTGTAACCATAGCAATCCAGAAAATCCAGAACACAGTTTTTCATATACAGGCTGTCTGTAACCCTTAGGTTCAAAATTATAATTACACATGGTAGAGGACTTTAAACTGGGTATTTTGAGATACGGAACCAATTGTCGGAAATTCATATTTCAGGCGCCACGAGGTCTTGAATGAGTAGATAATATGTGCGAGGAAAGCGTGTGTAAAGTGTTTTAGTTTCCATAGCAACCAACTGCCTGCCACACGATCCAATATCATGTCCTCGAAGTGGTGTGCGAACAGTGCGTTGTTTAGAACCCTGGCCAGCTCTGCGTGACTTGGAACGAATCTGTCTCTCGCAAGTTTCTACCCACGGCGATAAATGTCTCCCGTTTCGGATAACGCGTGTTAAACTTCTCTCTATAAATTCGCGCGGCTTTCCTTGTAGCGCGTCCTTCTGCATCAGTGCACGTCCCTGCAAGTTCCTGTGACGAGCGATGCTCCATCTTCGGCAACCACGCGTGAACAGTGACAAATGCCGCTGCTGGCGCATCACAGGCGAGTTCGTACTTGTGTCGCACGCCACGACGACCCCAACCGTCTATCCGTGGTTTCTGAACACAGCTGCGAATGACTACAGAGGCCGATTGCAAGCCTGTTTGTTACCGTCATCCCAGACTTCGCTTATATGCCGCGCGCGGTATGCTCGTGTAAGGTAGGCCGCGGGTTGATGTAATGTTTAGCCTAATCGCCTTCCACCTAGGAGAAACCGGGTTCGATTCCCGGTGGGGGTCACTCCCGGATTTTTGCATGAGGGAATCTTGCCGGATGATTCCGCTGGGTTGGTGGGTTTTCTCGGGGATATCCCGTTTCCCCCCCGCCCCTTCATTCCGGCGCTGCTCCATATTCACGTCGTTTCACCCTCATCGGTTCTCAAGACCTTGATGTTAAGAGCCGCCCTAACCTTCACTCACTCGTGTGGCTATTCACGGTAAAGTGAGCACTTTTGAAAGCCCCCTCATTTGGAATAACAGTTAATAAATATATTTAATTCTAGCCTTAGGCGATTCCTTCCAAGTGCTGTGGAATATACGCCGTGTGTTTATTGCTCACCTGGCAACATTTATTTAAGAAGTTGGTTAGGGTATAAAAAAAAGGGCTGAAAGGTAAAAGTAACTAAGGCCTCAAAAGTGCTCACTTTACCGTGAACAGCCCACAATGCCTGGCCGAGTTGGCGACGTCAGCGCTCCGCTGGACCACAGCCGAACGAAGAGCTCCAGTTGATCTCACGAGGCCGAGCAAGATGAATGATGGCGACCCATCCGGCATGCCTGGCCGGGAAGCGATATTTAATAATTCTCCTTCCTGATGACCGGAAAATTGAATAACCAACGAGGATAGATTGCCGACAGTGTGAGGGTTAATGACTCCACATCTTTCTCACCTACGCAAGTATTTCCTCCCCGAACAGACTTTACATTTCGTCTTCTTCCTTCTTCTCTTCGCTGTCGAATTACCGCTTTCATCGGTAACATCTTGCCTTCTTTATTCATTAACGCTCATGTTTCGTTATCTCTACACGTGCTTATTTGTTTTTATGTTTCTGATTGACAGCCTGTTTCTCTATTGTGGCAATTTAGGCGGACTACCATTTTCTTCACGATTTCAACGTTCAGTGGCCGGATTAGCAATTCATTAAGTATTTTTAACGTAGTTACAATTTCATAGCACAGGTTAAACGCCAATACAAGGTAAATCATCAAGTTATCTAGATGTCGCATTTGCGGCCTGCACATTTTGCAAGTTTGCGAAGGTATAATCTCATACGTCCTTAACAAATTCATCTCTGCCATATTTGTATTATTCCCTTTTACCAACGGCAGATATTTGACCCACGCATTTGGAAGCAGACGATCATGCGACATGAAATTAATATGAATTTTGTAAACGTTGACAGCGAATGTACTTCAGTAGGCAGTGTTTGTGTGTTTTTTATGAGCATTGTTATCGTTTTTTTCACAGCAAAAAAAATGTTCATCTTTACCTGTAAGTTTGTATGGCGAACGCCTATCAATCGTGCTATAGGATCTCATTACACGTAATAGAGTACCTAATATTTTTATTGGCTGTGTTAGGTGTAATTTTAAGTGCCACCAGGTGCAAGGTGTTTAAAATAATGTATTCTTGCCTGCCTACCAGCTGGCAGATGCAAAATTTGATAGGAAATCCCACGTTAAGGAAATTTCGCTTTATTGCGTTAGTTTTAGATAAGCATTTAGATTAAAATGTATTTTTCACTAATCTTTCAAGTGAAGATCGTCACGAGCGTATATTTTCAATATAGACAGACAGCATGTACTTTTTTATAAGACACGAATTTTAACAATTCTTTGCAAACAGGCTAAACATGTAATGGAAACATTTCCTCTGAAGGGAACTTATCTAAATAATTCGTAAAGAATTGATGTTGTTTGAAACATCTATCTTTGAAATGAACGCACAGAAGTGAAATTTCCTTAACATGTGATTTCTTATTTAAATTTCGTAACTGCCAGCCGGTATGCACGGCCCTTAACAAAGAGAAAGGATTGAAGTTCAGGTAGTTTTTCCCCCCTTCTGTAAAAAAAAAAAACTTGTGGATACCATCATCCTCCTCTCGCCATTTTTAAAATATATTTTTTTTATATTCAGATAACTTCGCTATTTCCAATTCTCTAACAAATCGTAGAAAGATGAACTGTATTCTGTATATCTTTTTTTATTTTTTATTTTTCGAGAATACTGAATTATTACAAAAATGTTTCTTGTTATAGAAGTTTCTGCTGTGAAGCATAAATATATTTCAGTACGCTGAAAGCTCAATACATTCCTTTGCAATACCATTGAAGAAAGAAACACACTTCAACTTGATCATGTAGGAAATGATCATGCTGTATGTCGCATACTTAGAAATATTCTATAATATTGGTGAGTAACGCAGCAAAAGATTTTGACTTTCAAATGAAACACGCGAGTATAATATTTGGTCTCGTTAAGAGAAGTCAAACCGTGGAGCCTTTTTGTACATACATTCGTCCTTCCAAAGAAGTAGATTTCGCGCACCCAGATTAATACTACTCTGTGTACATAATTTCTAATTTAAATATTACGTCGACATAGATATATCCCTGTGATTATTGTATGTTATGAGTTAACCGTATCTGTATATGTGTGTATGCCAGCGTAGTTCAAGACTACCTAAAACTTTTTTCAACCAAATATGCCAATTGAAACTCGTAATTAGTTTTCACAACTAAAATTAATTACAATGCCATGCAGTTTTCTATCACGAAAGCTATTGCGATGATACCTAGGCGGGATGCAGACAAACCATCTACATTTCTTCCATATCTATGTAAGAGTGCCATACATGTATGTTTATTTGGGAAATCTTCAAGTAAATATTACTTATGAGTTTTTTCTTATGATATTAAAAACAACTCCGCTTTAATTACAAGCACTGTTTCGAATCTACCTTTTACTTCTGTCAAGAAATTTAGTTTTAAAAAAATCTGTTTTATTATTTTAAAAAAATCTGCAGTATATGTATGAAATTTGTCTCCGTTGATTATTTTATTCTTAAAATGACACATGTTTTGACAACATTATTAAATTACCTACCCTTATGTGTTATAAAGGGAAATTTGAAGAGATCGTTTAGCCTATTTATATTATTTATATAATGGGAGAAGAAATGTCATAATGCACGAATGCGCAATCCACAGCGTTCCTCCTTGTGCCTCGGCTTGGGATTGTGTTTGTCGGATTTGTCGGTTCTTGTGGTGTAATGTACAAAACAAACTGTTTGCCTCTCAAAGTTTCATATTTACTAAATTCATCCTTTCACCCATTGAATTTTATATGTACAGAAAACTGTATTCGCAGGTGTCTTCACGATGTAAAATTTACACGCTTCCGGAGCTTCAACGCTGGAAACATCGACATAATCCTCCCATCATGAGATGCAGTCTCACGAACTTGGAGGTTTGGTTGGCTGGTTGGTTGGTTTTGCCGGAGAAAGCAGTTCGATCGTCTCAGCCGCCGAAGCTGTCTTCTCTTCATAATCGCCGTTTTCTCATAGCCAGTTTCTCGTCGAGATTAAAGCCTGCTCGGCGGCGTAACAATCAAGATTATCCTTCATCGTACCCCGCCACCCTCCTAACACTTCTATCTACGTCGTCTAACTGAAACTTCTCGTTATCTCTCGTTCTTTGCTAATATCCCCTCTCCCTACGGTAAAAGGGCTCCGGCGGAGATGATCGCGTGTAAGCCGACGTATAAACTCCTACCCCCCCCCCCCCACACTGTCTCTCTCTCTCTCTCACTCACACGTCACCGACACCTGTTGGAAACTGTCGCGACTTCGGGCATCCCCCGCGGCCTTAACGAGTCTCCCAGACTCGGGCGTTTATTTCGCGCTATCCCTTTACCTCGCCCCCTTTCCCCAACTACCCCGTCCTGCATTCCCCTACTTTGTCAACTGCGGGAGGGCTCGTTAAGCATGGCACCTTCTTGGATCGCCGTTTATCTCTCTGCAGGCGCGAGCTATGCGTTACGTTCCCTGTTACCCGTTTAGTTTAAAGAGTCCGCCGTAAACAAAGCTACTGCGACGCAGCTTCATCCGCAGTGACTTAATATTTCATCCTACGTTATGGGCTCTGCGTACCAAACAGTGCAGCTACGGAGTGGAGATATTCTCAAGGGGACTATGTAGCTGCGCGTCCAAGGTAAAGAAGCGATACGGGCGATACTCATAGTGCCACATCGCTCCCACGCGCAAGGCATGCAGTGTTTCCGTCATTACGTTTTACTGTGAAAAATTAGATCTGTAACAGTGCAATTTTATAACACGCGATGAAAGTCCACGGATCAAACTACCTGCGTACAATCTTACTTTTCTCTTACCGCTTAAACAAACTGCATAGGCAAGCTTTACAAATGCTATATTTGACCACTTTCACGAATTTATTTCTTCATTTACACTTAATATGATAAAAGTAAAAAAGATATGGACATAGACAATAGTTTTTTTTTATCTTTTCTGGCAAAACTTCGTATTTCGAGAACATTTATTTACCGAGATACGCGTTTACGCGCAAACAACGATTTCTTATAAAACGTTTCAGTACGTAGGACTCTTAACATTGAGGTCGTGAGAGCCGATGAGGGTGAAGTGAGGTGAGTGCGGAGCAGCAGCGTCGGAATGCAAGAGTGGAGGAAACTTGCGAAAATCCGGGAGATGCCCCCGCCGGGAATCGAACCCGGGTTCGCCCAGGTGAGATACGAGTAGTCTGGCCACTGCACCACCGTGGCCCCCGAGTTTAGATGGGAAACCACGTTAAAAAAATTCCTTCTCGATGTATAATTTTTTAAAGATAATTGCTTCAGAAGGAAACGTATCCAAAACCCCTTTCTGCAGAGAATACGGTCACGTTAAAAAAATTCCAGAAAATGTATTTATTAATTTATTTTAATGTACATGTAAATGTCAAATTTTTGTAAAGCGCTTGTATTGCTTAAGAAATATCACGTGTAGTACTTTTGGTTAAAACGGTTTAAAATAGATGCGAGAAGGAATTTCTTTAACTTTGATTCTCCTGTAGGTGTAGGTTTGGTAGGCAGTGGACTCGAGCTGAGTGCTGTTGTAAGTGTAGCTGTTGCATCGCCGGCCGCTGTCTCCAGTTGTAACGAGTACAGGCTGTTCGTGGTTCATTGAAAACTTTTATTCACATTTCGTATCCTTCCGCCGTGTATGTTGGATTAACATCGTCAAGGGCCTGATTTCTTCATGCACGCGCCGCCGAGCAAAACCTTGCAGTTGTCATGGGATGTTGACGACTTACATCAGAATTCGTTCTCCGACGTGTGCAAAACAAGAAACATCAACTTCAGGGATCGTAAATTAAAACATTTCAATGGAAATACCACGCCAAGTTTTATAATTATTTTCTTGTAACTCGCTGCCAGCTTAACATGGCGCCTGAGTATCGGTGTGTACTGTGGCGTATTAGTGGAGTGATTTTTTCAAAGGTTTATTTCAAAAGTTCTAGCTTTACCGTGAAGTCTATAGATTACACGATTCAACGTTAAGACTTTTTTTTTTTATATTCCATTAAGTTCCTTTTGCTACCCCTCCTCCTTGCAAACATTACGTGGCATGTGTTTGATTCTTAGAAAGAGAAGGAACAATGATTAGTGTAAGTTACATGGCCTGTCGCACGATGGCGCCACGGGCAAGCGTAACCGATCATAAAGCTACCTTGTGTCAGGACACAAAACTTAACTCGAAAAACGCAGAGCTTGTAATCAGCTGCATTACAGAGGTCGATTTCGGAACAACAACTTGGTATGTAATCAGTGTAATGTTTTGAATGATAAGGTTCACTAACCTGACGTATTTACTCGACCATCAGTTTGAAAATAGTGTCTGAGCCACTAAAACATATAAGTTTACATGGCCTAGTATTACGCTACTTGTGTAAAAAAAAAATCGATGGAAATCGGTTTATTGATCTCCGAGATATGGCATAAAAACTTTATTTTCTAAAATGGGGCTATCTTATGAAATTGTTTTAAAAAATCTCTGTACATGACGCTTGTAATAGATTATGTCAGCATAAAATGTTGATTAAAATTGTTAAATTTTAAATAGATAAGACAAACTTATGAAAATATTTATATGGCCACCATTTTTTAGATCATTTCCTGACCCCCGTTTAAATTATATATCTATACTTGACCTTATGTTGGTGTGCAAAGTTTTGTGGAAATTGGTCGAATAATTTCGCAAATGTGACAAAATGTTCACAAAAATATCACAAAATGACACTACTTTGCAAAAAAATCCGGCAAAGAACGATATCTGTATGCATATAAGTTGATTGGTCCTCTTCATATGGCATAAAACCTCCATTGATCATGTGACGATATTCATATATGGAGGGCAAAAGGTTTATATAATAGCACATTCGATTATTGTCCTGGATACAATATATAAAAAGTTAAATTTAAATCTGTTACTTAGTTTCGTAAATATAGCACACTAAGCTAAAATGTTTGTATACACGCCATTCAGAAAATAAGAGACTTACATACTTAAAACATATAAACTAACATGGCCTACCACAGTACGTCTTTTTCAAATTTGAAAATATCGGATTATTGTTTCCCGAGATAAAGGCATAAAAACTATAATATTCTATGTAGGGCTTTCTTACAATAACACGGAGAAATGTGGCTTTGCATAGACAATTTTGATGGATATAAGTGATACTGCCAGCATACAAAGTTAAGTTGAAATATGTTTTACAGTTTAGTAGATAAAAAATTCGGAGTTAAAATATTTATATGGCCTCCATTTTGAAAATACGTGTGTATGACCATCTCAAAATTTATTAGTTGACATATCGTGCCATATTTCTAATTATTTGAAATTTATACAGCCATAATACAAAGTTTCATTGCAATTATTTACATGGTTTCGACGATGTAGCATACAAAACTAATATAGCTATATGGCCGTTATTTTGAAAAAAAAAGTGACTGACATAGCTAAAACATATCAGTTAACATTATCTATACTATGTTTCACATAACTTCAATAAAATTTGACAGACATTGTGACCAACCTACACAGCATGTAAACAGTAAACGCCCCATTTCCAAAGTACTGTGCCAGATTACGGTTGTTGCAGGATACGTGTTATTATGTTGGAGCTCTTGGCGATGATTGTAAAAGAAAATAGTACTCGGAATTAAAAGTTATAATGTGGAAAATTAATGATAATTACAACATTTAAGGATAAAATTACGCTCGTAGAGTAATACGCAATTTTTCTGAGTTATAGAGTAAGGGCTTTAAAAATATTTAGAAATACTATGGTAGATCATGCGAACATCGTGGTTATGTGAAAGGTCTCCACCAATCTCCGTTGAGTCAGTTGTCTATGGTCTCCACCCGCCCGGTGAACAGCCGTTGTAGCCATTGTTCTCTCTTCCGTCATAATTTACCAATATGCGAGAATTCCTTGCTGGTGATGTTGGAATATTATATATGCAGTAAATTAATTTCGTATTTACGTATTTCATTAAGTGTAGTTCGCCGTAGGTGTCTTTTTAGAACAGTCTCCTGAGTGGGAATGAATTATCGACAGGTGTCTGCTGCTTTGGAAAATGGTTTGTTGTGTTCTGTGGTCCGCAATTTTTTTTAGTAGCAATCGCGAAGCGCGAGTGAAAAATTATTTTCGTTGTGAAGTGTGAATTTGTTGGTTTCAAGGAATAGTGTTCGTGTTTTGTTAATTGCATAAGTCAGCAAATAAATTATTTCGTGTCGGTAGCCGACACGTGATTAATAATCCAAAGTTCGGCACGTGTTTAGAAATTGTGAAGTGAACAGTAAGTTAGTGTGTTTTGTAAATAATGTTTTCTTAAATTGTTGTTAGAATATTTGGAATATATTTGGATTTTTATTTGATTGAAACTCTTAACGATTTTTACGCAGAACTTACATTTACTGAACATATGCACATCGGTATTAACAGTGACGTATTTATTACGTTTTGTTCTTGCGGGAGGTTTTCAAATTTACGTGGTCTAAATAAGCGCCCTTTTAGTGCAGTTCTTTATATAAAAATTACAATTCTATTTTATCTGTTGAGCATTTGTCACATTGATACGAACAGCGACACATGTATCGCATTTAGTTCTTTCGATGAAGTTAAAACTTTCGAGTTATAGTAAATTGATTGCTATTTCCGTACGAACAAAATTTGCCAGTGCATCATCAAAACAACGCAGGTTCCAAGCGCCACTATAGTATAAGAGGAACCACAAAAAAATCGTCTCCCGAAAAGACGTAAAACTATAGTTCCCCAGCCCACCAATAAAATAAAACAGAACACTAACTAGTATATTATGTTATCATAACAAAAATAAAACAGTTGGGAATGGCAACCATTTATAGTAGCCTAATTGCTGGGGACAGAAGTTGTCAGTCTTTCAATGCTTGCCATTAGACTCGTAGTTTGTTTACAAAGATCGGTCTCTCCACCGAAATAACAGCTGTGGCGGAGGGATACATCGTGGCCGCATTTCTTTTCGAGAACTGTCAAAATTTATTGAAGTTATATGAAACAGACTATACCGCAGTACTACTTGTTTACTATATTTGTTAGGAAAGGGCCAATTATTTCCCCAGATATGATATAAAAACTTGATTTATTCGTGTGGCACTATTTTACAAAATGAAGGACAAAAGAATGCTCCGTGTGGACCTATTTTATGTTTGTTATTTATATTTCCAGCATATAAATATAAGTTGGAATTGATTAAATGGTTTGAAGATATAGCAAGCTATGCTAAAATAGCTACATGACCTCGATTTTTAATATACGTGTCTGACATACTTGAAACATATTTCTACATACAAACTGCGGCACTATACTACTTCATTGCCAAATCTGGTTAGAATATGTTAATCGTTTCCCAAGAAAATACAGAAAACATTTTATTAATTAATGTAAAGCTATCTTACAAACTGGCGGACCAAAGTTGTTTTTGGCGTATTTGATGTTTGTAATAGATACTGCCAGCATACAAGTTTTGGTATAAATTTGTCAAATTGGACGGTCGTTATACCGAATAAACCTAAAACATTTGCATGGCCACCATTTTGGAAATAAGTGCCTAATAAAGTTTCATCACTTATATTTACCTGGTCTATCATAGCAATTCTTACGTACCAAATTTGGTAAAAATTGGTTGAGTAGTTTTCGAGGTATAACATAAAATATTTATTTTTACATGCGGCGCTATATTTCAAAATGTTTGACGAACGTTTTTTTTATATTTAGCTTATGTGACGTTTGTAATAGATACCCTTACCGTACGAAATTGGTTGAAATTAGCCAGAAGCAAATAAACCTAAAATATTGGTATAGCCATCATTTTGAAAATGAGCGCCTAATATAGTTTAATTACTTATATTTACTTGGCCTAACATAGTATTACTTGCCTGACAAATTTGAAGAAAATTGGTTGAGTTGTTCTCGAGATATATCATAAAAGCTTTATTTTTTCATGTGGCGCTATATTCCAAAATGGCGAACAAAAGTAGTTGTTGCTTAGATTATATGAAGCTTGTAATAGATACTGTCATCGTACACAAGTTGGTTAAAATTGGTCAAATGGGATGGTCGTTATAGAAAATAAACTTAAAGATTTTATATGGCCGCCATTTTAAAAATACATACCTAATTAAGTTTAATTACTTATGTTTACCTGGCCCACCATAGTATTTCTTACATGCCAAATTTGGCTGAAATAGGTTGAGTAGTTTTCGAGATATAAAGTAAAATCTTTTTTATTCATTTGGCGCTAGCGTCCAAAATGGGGGACCAAAAACTGTATTCACCTCTCAATTTTATGCTTACCATTTGCAATGTCAGCTTACAAAATTTGTTTAAAATCGGTTGAATGATTTCCGAGATATGACATGTGGCTCTAAGTTTTAAAATGACCGCCATTTCGAAACTAAGTTCCCGTATGGGGTTGAAAACTATTAAAGTCAGGTGTTCTTACTTCGAACAATATGTGTACCGAGTTTGGTGAAATTTGGTGTACGCGTTCAAAAATTGAAAGGGAGCGACACGCGCATGGACACACACACACACCCGCACAGACAGGAAATTGATCTCTTTAAGTCTTTGTTTCCTTCCTAAAGCAGGTTGATAAAGCGCGAGTGAGTAAAGTGCAGCGTGCCGAGCCAGACGGAGAGCAAACTCGCCACATCTCGCAAACGAACGCAGCGATCGAGCCGCGCTATATGAAGCACCCGGTTGCTTTATCGTGACCTGGTTCGCAGCTCGCTCCCAAACGATGGTCGTCCCCACGTAAACCTGACGGAGGGGATATTGAGTTACGGCTGATTCATGTTGAAGTTATCGCGTGCCATCTGCGTCCAATTTTGTTTTTATAACCGTAGCTGTGTGTTCGCACCGAATTCAAGAGAGGACCGTGTATGTAAAAAAAATTCAGTGCCACCAAAATATGCTCTAGACAATCAAGGACTTAGAAAAAAATTCAAGCGTAAATATGTGTGCATATAACTGCAATTTAAATGTATATACGAGCTGTTATAATGTTTAAGACGTGTGCATCTTTGTGCCAGTAATATACCTCGCCTAAATTGAAACCAATTTGCTCACACATAGTTTTTAGAATTCATTACTTTCGGCTAAATTCTCACATGGGAAATTTAACTTTAGGTGCCTCTTGATTTGATGTAAAATCACAGCTGAGTGATTTAAAAAAAAAAAAAAACAGCGAAAAGAGCTGCTATGTTACAGTCCATTCACTGATACTTCCAAATTTTCTGAAGCCCTGCTAAAGCTCTACTTCCAGAATATTCCTCCACCCCAAGCAAACAACCTTAACAGGGTCTGAAAAATTACACGAAAGCGACAACGCATCGCATTCATGCGCACCCAGTGTAAGAATGTTTTGCATGAGAACTATTTCTTACTAGGCATTACCAACACACCTGTTCCCTCTCTGTTTTTATTCATGTTAATTATAATTAAATATTATAATTTATAAATAAATTATAAGTAAAAGTTGAATTTACCCGAAATTAAGGTACACAAACATAAAAAGCTCTGAATACATGTAATGTTTAGGAAACCATCAAACACGTCATACATGGGGTGATTTTTCAAAGGTTCGATGCAGAAAGTGTGAAGAAACCGCGAACAGACTATAACTGCAAAAAGTCCAGTCTTTACGGGCGTAAAGCACCGCACAACCACACACTGAGAGAAAGGTTTGTTGCAGCCAACAAAATAATTGTTTGCATAGTGTCAAAAATATATTAAGTTGTCCCAACAAACTATTTTGTTGAGTACACGTTCGAATAAAGAAAACCTCTTGTGTTCGGACGAAAGATATTAGACTTCCAACAAAATATTTTTTGAATCAACTTTATATATTTGTTTGGCCACTCATGTGATATCCATCGTTCGAAAATACAGTTCGAGAGTTTGGTTGCATTGTTATAGGCTACTATTTTTTACCAGCGGCTCCGCTCGCATGTTTAAAAGGGATAAATAATGATTTTTTTTGACACCAACTCTCGTGTTACATAATCGCGGTGCATCTAAATTTCGATCACATGATATTATTGTAGAGTTATTAAAATAAAGCCCACCATAATTTCATTAAGGTTTTATGTTTAAAATACTAAAATTTTTCCTTTCAGATGTAATGGAGTTATTAAATTACAATCTGCCATCGCTCCGCAGATGTTTTATGCTAGCATGATATTTAGGACTTTGAATTGATCTAGCCACTTTTTTTATTGGGTTCTATAGCCCCCGACAGCTGCGGCCCCACCATCGTGTGTTCTAGCCACTGAACTCCTGCAGCCCCACTATTAGCTTCACTACCCACTGAGCTGCTGTAGCCCCACTATTGAGTGCTCTAGCCCCCGACTATCTGCGGGCCCACTATTGGCTTCACTACCCACTGGGCTACTACGGCCCCACTATTGGGTGCTCTAGCCCCCGACCATCTGCGGGCCCACTATTGTCTTCACTACCCACTGAGCTGCTGTGGCCCCACTATTGGGTGCTGTAGTTCCTGACCAGCTTGTAGCGTCTCCCATTTCCTAACTCCTATTCTGATCACTGAACCAATAATATCTTATTCAATCTGTATCAAGACTAGGACAGGGTAGACGTACTTATTCGGGGACGTAGCTCTACTAGTTTACTAACAACTCAGGATTCATAACACAACTACTTTATTGAACATAAGATATATATAACTTATATAGGAGTAGTTACAACATATTGCAATAAATGATTAGTTAACAATTACTCAGTTACAGTTACTTATGGGCGGCTCGGCGCCGTTTAAGTTACAATATATATTCAAGTACGTAACCTTGCAAGTTAGTATTAATTATCGTTAAGGGGACAACGGGGTCTCGAAGAATAACGTTACGCCCTAACTGCTAGTTCGAGTTATGCTCAGCAATTAACACAGAGAGGACCCAGAGCTCCTCCAGGCCTCGGTGTCGTGATGCTCACATTGTCAGCTCCGGCAATGGCGTCTACGGCCGTTTTTATACGCCTCGCCCAGTAGGTCAGCGTCGTGTGTTTACGAAACTCTCTCAATCTATATCCCGTCGTAGTTTAAGTGGTAACTTTCATGAGGCCTTCTTAGCTTAGGTGGTAACTCCCGTGAGCGGCCCTTCCTGGCTGCTACAAGCTGCGGCCCCACTATTGTGTTCTCTAGCCCCTGAGCTTCTGCGGCACCCTTATTGGGTTCTCGATACTCTGAGCTTCTGAGCTTCCCTTATCGGGTGGTCTAGCAACTGAGCTACTACGGCCCCACTTGATATATAGCTATCCATTGTGTCACTGCGGCCCCACTTGGAATAACGCTAGCCACTAGACCTCTAAGGCTTTTTAGAAGGAAAGGTTTACAGACCATAGACAAAATAGAAAGGAGAAATGACGAAATGTGATATTTTAACAATGATTTTTTTATGCAGTAATTAATCCTAAGTAAAGTATTATCTAAGAATTTTCCTGAAGGAAATGAGATATTTTCACGGGATAAAAAGTAGCCTATGTCACTCTCCGGCCCTCAAAATATATCTGCGTAAAAAATCAATTCGATCCGTTGTTCCGTTTTGACGTGAAGGAAGGACAAACAAACAAACAAACGCACTTTCCCATTTATATAGTACTAAGGATTCACGGTAAAGTGAGCACTTTTGAAAGCTCCCTCATTCCAAAAAATAGTACATAAATATATTCTATTTCAGTCTTAGAGTTTAACTTTCGAGTACGGTGTAATATATTCACTGTTTTTATTACTTACATGGCTATATTTGTTTGAAAAGGTAGTTAAAAGATATAAAATTGCCGAAAGAAAAAAATTACTACTTCGAAAGTGCTCAGTTTACCGTGAACAGCCTGTAGACGTGTTTGTTGGTGCATTTATAACGCTTAATAATGGTATAAACATCCTAATAAAACATGTTTAACAGGAAAATAACAAGTAAAGCTGTCAAACTTGAAATATTTGTTTGAGTAAGTTGTCGAGTATTTGAAATGTGTGTATTAAAAAACATTCCAATGTCATCAATAGTCACTTTAGCATTCAGCTGCGGTTCCTCAGGCGTAGCGCTCGGGACGCAGATGATCTAGGTCGGACTTCCGATTTTATATATACTAACCGAAACTTTTCAATGTACGTAGAGACAAACCAATCTTTGTTTAGGGCAACCAAATTGGAACAACAAGTGGATTTGGTTGCGCTAAACAAACTTTGTCTGATTCGACAAAATCTTTTTTCTAAGTGTAGAGTAGATGCGTAAACAGAGCTGAAGTGGCGTGACAGTTTCTTTGACGTTGACAAATTCATTCTCTGATTGGCTGCACAAGGTCCCTGCCTGCATATACTTACGGGCGCACCGAGTGACTTAAATTGTTTCCTTCGATTTCATTTTTTTTTTTTTTTAATGCATCGAAGCGTGATAAATTAGCAGATTTGTATACTAGTTATATTTAAAAAAAATAATTTCACAGTTTCATTTGACCGATGCACGAATAAAGTGATGAGGCTCATGGAAATGTTAATTTTACACAAGGCGGAAGAATACACAACGTGCATGTAAGTATATCTTAAGGAAGGCTTTCAAAAGTGCTCATTTTAAGCGTGAACAGTATATACCAACGTTACGTGTGCGCATGCCACGAGCGTGCCCTTTAAAATATTTGCAGGTAGGGCCGTGCAATTTTTTTAAAGGTTGATTTTTAAAGTTCTCTTTCGATCGCGAACGGCGCGTGGTTCGGAAGCTGACCTGCGACGTGCATGAGCGCCCGTCACCGGTATTCGAACGACACGACCGCGGTGCCACGCGCGGCTGATGAAAAGTCGATGCAGTGGGCGCTGTTTTTTTTTTTTTTTTTTTTTTTCTCTGAGCCCTCCTAGTCCCTGGGCGTCGAGCGTTTTGAAAGCTGTCGCTGACCGCACGATAGTGCAGTTAATTACGCCAGCGGCCGGCGTCGCGTGCTATCGATTCGGACGGGGCGCGGGGCTGGTTGATAACATGACCTCGTATCACCTATCGCTCCGACGCCACCGTGATGTCACGGCATCACCCCATCCCCCCCCCCCCCCCCAATCGCCGTAAACACACCTACCCAATCCCTAAAACCGCCGTGTCGTTAACTAAAGTGATGTCAGGTGGCGGGAAGTTGACCGTGTTAGGGAAATTTGAGTAGTTGATCGGATAAAGGGGCAAAATGTGCAAAGGTTAGAATATTGAACGCACTTCTCTCTATGGATTCTATTTGTAGTATCGTCACACTCACTCTATGTTTGATGTGTTTAAATATGTAAAGTATTGCAAGTTTTGAGTGCTTCTGTCAAAATTATAATGTATTATTTATGGCTACATTTAATTTAAACGTATCTATACATAGTTTAAAACAAAGTCGCCCGGCCGCGTGTGTCTGTGTATTCGGCTAAGGCTTCTAAACTACTTGATGAATTTTGATTCGGTTTTCACCATCATTTAGAGAATTCCTCGAGGAAGGTTAAGGTATATAACTTATTAAAACCTGATGTAAGGATATTAGATAAATGTCGACTTTTCCAATCAAGTCGGAAAAAGCCTCTTTTCTGGCGCTTATATGGTTTATACTGACTAAACCATTAGAGTTACACCAAATGAATGTACTACGGAAGTGTAGATCTCAAAAAGACCTACAAAAAGTCCGCGAGAGCATATGTTTATCGTTTAAGAATGATCCACAGTAATCATTATTGTCTTTTAAAAATAGGGCCTCACTTATGAAGACTTTTTGAACAACATAGTATTAATCGTTATCGAATTAAATATGTGACTTACCTTAAGCATTTGTTGTATATACTTATTGTGAACCTAAACAACGCCATATTTGTAAACCGCACCTGAGCGAGGTCGGAGCGGGTCGCTAGTATTGTATAAATAAATCATCATATTTCATTTAAAAAATAGTTGCCGTAAGGATGAAAACAGGGAGAAAATAGGCGTGTTAGTAATGCCGAGTAAGAAATATTTATTTTGCTAAATATTACGAAAGTTGCACGAGGCGCACGAATATCCTGAAAAAAGAACTTGAGCATAGATTCAGGAGAGTTGGAAATAAACGCGAATCGATTATAGTCAGTGTATCATGTTAACTTCGAAATTTTCAATATGTAGTTTTTTTTTAAATCTCGTTTCAGTGATATCGTGAGTTGAGATATAAACAACGAGACGGGTCGACGACATGGTTGAGCGGGAAACTTCATTTCCGACTACACCACGTGTTTAAATGCAAGCACATTACTGCAGCTGGTGAAACGCTCATGTTAATGTGATAGGTAAAACCACTTCATATTGTAGTTTACTTTTAATTGGGAGGGGGGGGTGAAATAGCATAGTTAAACAAACAAAAACGTACATGTGTATGTGTGTTTTTGTATATTACAGATTCATTTTAAAAAAAAGGGGGGTGGGGGAAATTCGGGCCAACCTGGTGGGAATGTATCATCTGATGTGGCAACACTTCGATAACGGGCAGTCGTGCTGGCAGCGTTTCGATGCAGGAGATGTTTCCCCATGGGCCCCGACCGTGCCGTGCAAAGGCGTGGCGAGTTTGCTTTTTTAAATTAACCAACTGCATATATTTGCAAGTAAACGCAGACTTAGCGTGTCGACAATCGTGCTGTGGTAATGTTTATGACTCAGATGGAGAGTTGTTGGGGTTGATCGATCCCGGTGTAGGGGGCCAAATTTCAAATGACGGACATCTCAGGTAGATGCAAAAAAAGAAGTAATATATTTTAGTTATGCTATGACTGGTTCATGATTAAATACATTTTTTTTTAAAAATAACCTTTGAAAAAAAATCGTCTCATCACACATTGTTTTTAGAAAAAATCGAGGGTACTATTTATCCAATAGAGAAATACGGATTCCTTCTCTATAGGTAAACAGTGGTTCGAATAAGTGAAATTGTACTCATTTGATATTGAGTGGATAATCTACAGATCGTAGATTCAGTAGAATGCACTGGGAGAACATTTTGTATGTTCAGCAAAAAGTTTTCAAGTCTCAGTGATGTCAGCACACCTCGGAATTTCAAAGCAACTAGGATGTATGCATGACATGCAACATATGTCTTAATGTAAACCCACGGGTCTGTTGGCAAACTGAACTCGGATCAGTCGTACACGGTTTTGTTCCAACATGTGATATCGATAGTTGTGATCGCAAGTCGCGGAACAATTTTGGCGGCTTATTCAGGTGACGATAAATGGCGACTTCTTTTTTGGTCTGTGCTAATTTTAATTATATGCTGTTCTCAGTTAATTGAGCAGTGCCTTGCCTAGGATCAAATTTTCTGGCTGTTAAATATCCTTCTGCCATAATTAATATTAACATTTAACATTGTCATCGATCCGCTCGACAGGTTTTACTATGTAAGGTTTGGCAAATAAATGCATTATTGAAATGCTGATTGTTATTCTTATAGACAGGAAAAATTAAGTTAAATAAGTTAAGTTCACACTAATTTCAACGTTAAACTTTTAATGCGACCCTAAGATATGGAACTGCCTTTCATACATTGCTGCCAACTTAACTACCAGCATGCTAGTCACTATGTACGTGAAAATATAGTTAGGGACAACGAATATTTTTAAAGTTTGATTTTAGAAGTACTACAGCGAGCCAGTCAGGTACAATTTGTGATAGCAATAACAATTATCTGAGACATAATATGTAGGTTACTTGACAGTGATTCCTGAAGAGAAGTATTAACTAATTAGTACAGCCAATTCACGGTAATTTCACAATTTTCTGAAGCCCTGTTGAAGTTCTGCTTTCAGATACCGATGGCATACGCTTCTGCTACATCCAAACAAAATCAATGACATGTGACATTAATTATTCCAACTTCCAAATGCTTTATTTAAATTATTAAGCTGTCCGAACAATGCTGGAATATTTCGTAGAGCGTAGTATATAAATCTTCACAATTTCTGACCGCATCTAGATCGTTTTTATGACTTTCAACGGTTTCTGTACTGACAAAGGTGTGTTCGTGTTGTCACGATACAGCGAACTATGCTTGTTTTGTCGTTTGAGTTATTTCGACGAAAGTACGGCTTTAACCGAAATAAATACTAACTTCTTCGACACCGGGAGAAATGGTGTACTCGAGTGAGCACTTCCAACAGGCTTGATGCAAAACACGTGGTTGCCACTCATCTGGAAAACCTGGAATACAGGAAAATGTCAAGAAATTTTAAAACTGCCAGGGAAATCAGGGAAATATCAGGAAATTTCGAACAAGTTAAGGAATTCTGTGATTTTCGTGTTACATTTGGCAGTTCTATCATCAATCGTGCACCGCTACCAGAATCGTATCAAATGGTTTTGATGATTGTGGACACAGTGCTTCGACATTTTTCTTTGCAATTTATTTAAGGTGGAATTTGGTAAGAACAGAGAAGTATTTAGGTGTAAAAGTGTGTTACAATGCACAGGTGAAAATCCTTACAGAAAACAAATGTTAGCGAAGACAGGGAGAAAAAGATAATTTTTGTCGGGAAATCAGGGAAATGTTAGGGAATTTTCCATTTAAAAAAAAAGGTGGCAACCCTAAACGTGCTCATGAAGAGATGAACATCTCGTTGGCTGTTGCTCTTTGCCTACGTCACGTCCTCGTTATTCTTGCCCAATCATCACTCACCAGCTTTACCGACGAGCGTCTCTTATTGGCGTGCTCGGTTCGAGGGCGTGGCAGCTTCACGTGGGCCAATGGAACTATCTTGTTGCCCGTATGGGATACGAGCTTCGTGTTTGAATGTATTAATACAAACGAACCTCCGTCACAACGTAAACAGAGGGAACTCGAGCAAAAAAACTCGTGTGCTTAGTTTACGATGTAGCAGTAGCGGCGAAAAACAATATGGTGGCCGAAACTGTCAACAATCTCGTGACACTCGTTCATGCACGCTAATAGTGTACATTTTTCCCCGCGCGTTGGTTTTCTTTGTCATTCGTTCTGTTAATTCGTATTTTTTTCCTTTCTGAATCGGATTTAGCACTTCAGATAATGTATTTGGGTGTCGATAAATATTAATTCACTGAAACTTCTCAAATACGAAGTTTCTACGTATAAACAGACGTGGTCATTAAATATAACAAAAATAAAGGAGTATCTCTGCCTTAAGTTTTTCTCTTTTGGAAGAAAAACACACGAAGAGACCAGACCCTACTGCACAGTATTTTTCGCTAACCAGACTACCAAAAACATTATAATTTAGACTAGAGACAGTATAGAAGTGAAAATTTTAAGTTAAAATTTGAATACTGTAATGTTAATAACACTGTAAAATGTTCAGTGTATATGATTCATTTAAATCCTGGTGGGTATATGAAACCAGAGTAATTTATCAAATATTTGTTTCAAAATGTGTGAATATATAGTTAAGGGGGTATAGCAATATTAATTTACTGAATTGGACGATTTGTCTTTGCTTTTATTTCGAGATAATTTGCTGAAATGGATGATTTGTCACTTCGGTTTTTTTGAGAGCAAAGTGATGTTTTTTTTCTCACATTAAATTTCTTAAATAAGGAAATGCGGTGTCTGGATGTAGCGTTCGTATTTGCATAAACTTTATTCATTAACACACTAAGTCTGTATAAGCGATTTCAATAAATAGCATTATTCTTAGTGAAACTTCAGTTATGGGCTATTCACGGTAAAGTGTGCATTTTGTAAACCATCTCATTTGGAATAACAATCACTAAATATATTTTATTGTAGCCTTAGACGTAAACTTTCGAGTCAGGATAAATATATACATTGTGTTTACTTACATAGCAAGACTTATTTTTATAAAATGGCGGAAGAATTTAAAATTGCTGATGGTGAAAGAGTTACTAGGGCTTCAAAAGTGCTCACTTTGCTCTGAACAGCGTATAGTTAGCTGTCTCCTTTATACTTAACTGGCGAACCAGTGGATTGCGCTTATGTTTCAGTGGCAGGCCAGTGTCATTTGCTGGGAATCAGCAGAAATCACTGGTAAACCATTGAATACCAGCGACTAAAATAATCAGTAGAATTTTACTGATTAATTCCAGTGGAGCAGTTTCAACATACGGGTAGCCAAATTCGCATATTTGGAGCAGTTTTAAGAGTGGGATAGACCCCCGCGTTTTTTTGTGAAATAGTAGTTTGCGCGAACACGCGTGTCTAGGTGAATAAATGTTCTGCAAATACGACTTTTTGTCAGAAAAAAAAAAAACTATTATCTATGCCTTTTACTTTTGTCATATTAAGTGAAATCTTTGAGAAATACGTTTAAATGGTCAAATATCGCACATTTAATGCTTGTGTATGGAATTTTCTTAAACGGCAAGTGAAACGTACACTGGTATGGGCGTAGTTTAATCTTTGGGCTTCCATCGCGTGTAATAAAGTTACACTGTTACTGATCTAATTTGCACAGCACAGCGTCACGACGGAAACACTGCACGCCCTGCGCGTAGGCGCGATGAGGCGCTAGGCGTGCCCTAATGTCGCCAGTAGCCTATATCTCCCTTACTTCCTGACCTTGAGGTGTTGGGGGGAGGGGGGATGTACATCCCACTTAACTATTTAGATTTTAGAGTGAAGGGCTTTCTTTTTATTCGTTGGTATCAGTACTGTGTGCACTATTTTTGTTGTATTAAAATATTTTTTTTTTATAGCAGGACGTCTTGTAGGTGGCCGCGACCATATTATTCGAGTAAATATTATTATAAAAAGATTAATTTCCAGTGCAAGTCCGAGGCGTTTGTTGTGCACAAGTTCTTAAAAGTGAAATATTGTAATGGTTGGTAGCATTGTTGTTAATTTTTCACGCAATTGAAGAAGATATTTTTTTGTCAGTGGCACATCGAATTCATTTATTGTGCATAAATTTTTATTTTTAAACGGAAATGTTGCTTTGGGTGGCAGCACTGTTGTTAGGCATCCACACAGTTTGAAGCTTTTTTTTTTTTTTGTCACATTTACGCCAATAACGCCAAATATGCAGGACGGGCGGAATTAATCATTTTTCATGCGGGTATATTTTTCTGCGTTATCGCTTTGGAGAGCGGTTGAAAGTTCACTTTATTCCCACACTGGTTCTTTCGTATATCGATACCAAAATTCTGAATTAAACGCATGGCAACAAGCTATAAGTTACAGGTCGTTGGTTATTTAATGTTGGTAAATTTTTTTTGATAAATTATTCTTATTTTTTTTTTTTTTTTTTTTTAATATCTAGAAAATTTGTAATGCAACCTGTATTTCTATTTCAGTCTATCTGTTTCAGACATTTTTTTTGAGTAATTGTAGTGTTATAAAACCTCTCTGACTACCATAGTATATTTGCATTGATACGTAAGTGTCAAACAGCACAACTCAGGGAATCGTAGGGCTAAAGGCTGGGCTGTGATTCATCAGCTCACAATACAGCACACACGTAAAAAGTATGCGCCGCGTCGCGCACACAAAATAGCACAAGAGAGATGCACAGAATACTTCGCCAAATCCTAGTGATTCCTGGGCGCGTGCCCTGCGCACCGCGCGGGGGGGGGGGGGGGGGGGGGGGTGTTTATCGACGAGAACGAGTATACTATCGAGTTCACGTTCGGATGTAGATTGTTGACGAAAGTGAGGAATTCGTCTATTCCTTGCAGAGGTTCGGTGCCCTGCGTGCTGCAGTTTGTTCTGATGTGCGTTGTCATGGCGCGGGCACGGCAGGTTCCGCAAATCACGACACGAACAACAGAGCGAACTGATTTGTGAACAGTACATTTAATTAGAATGTAACCAACTTACACACGTACAGTTTACCAAGCATCGTTTCTTTTTCGTTCCCAGGACGGTTTTGTTTAAACTTACTTCGTTTCTGTGCATATGCTATTTTGATTGTAGCTATTGAAATTGTTCCTACTAGTGACTAGTGTATTTTCCAGAAAACTTGTTGTTTTTTTTTTAATGGGGAAATATGGTGGTGGTTGGCATGACGTGTGCGTGGGCGAGTGGCGGCACTGACGCCGGCGGGGTGTGATTGTTTTTTTTTTTGCAGTTCATCCCGGGGAACACTAACACGTACACCATGGTCGAGCAGAAGCTTGACCCGCCGGTCCTGGCCTCCAGGATACGCTTCGTGCCTTTCAGCGAGCACATGAGGACCGTGTGCATGCGCGTCGAGATCGTCGGCTGCAGGTGGCAAGGTCAGTGCCAGCTCGCCCGCAGCCATCTTGTTCTTGGAACTTTAAAATTTGACTTTACGATTTTTGACTTTTACGTTTGCTTTCCGGCATGTTTTGTTTTTTTTTCTTTCTCATGGAACTTGACACAATGGAACTGTCAAAGGTAAAGTCAAGCACTCTTGAATTTACGATTTCGAAAAGTTGAAATTTAAAGTCAAAGTCAAGCAGCCATTTTGCCGAGAATCTGACAGAGGTTGTGTGGAATGTGTGTTATTTTATTGTAGGGCGATTTTCTTCTCGGTATAATAAACAAAGCTCCTCGTAGATTAAATAAATTGCAAACTAATATTATGTGAAGATGAAATATTATATGAATTGATATTTTAAAAATAAAGTAAACAAGTGATTTTTTTTTGCTTTTGAATTAACTTTTAATATAAATTCTAAGGTATTTTTAAAAATGTATGTGAGATGCATTCCTGGATAGTATGATAATGATTTACATAAAAAAAAATAAAAAAATCTCACAGAACAGATGTTAAATTTTCTGAAATCCGACTTTACAATCGTATTATGTGTTGGTGGTTTCGTCAAAAAAAAAAGGGGGAAATGTAAAGGCAAATATTTAAGTTTTTACTGTGTAAGAGCCTTAAATATGAGGTAAACCGATCTTGCTGGTCGCGCACAGTCAATCTCCGTGTCCCAACATTGAACTGATTTTCTACTAATACGGCTAGCAGAAAGGGCGTGGATTGTATTTGAGGTTCGAATACTGTTTAGTAATCAAGTGCTTTTATATGTTGTAAACTATTCCTAATTAATTTATAACGCAGTTTGATAAAATTCAAATAGGCTAACGAATTTTATTCATATAAAAATGCTTGCTTTTTGAAAACTAAGATATAGACTAAACAAACACGTTCATCACTGTTGACCATGTGACTATGACAGTGGTGGTTCTTTGGGGTAGGTCAATGTTAGTTACATGCGCAGAAGACGATTAAGCGGTCTACCTCATTTGAAAATCGTGCGTAAGACCTACTTGCATGCACGTTGTGTATTCTTCCGCCATTATTGCACCATTATGTAGAATTGACATTGCCATGGGCCTAATCACCTTATTGATGCATCTGCTTAGTGAAACTGTGAAATTATTAAGAAAGTAAACATTTTACAAATTTTCGTATTCCCTCACTTACTTACATGCATTAGAGTGAGTGAGTGAGTGGAGATATTTGGGTGGTTCTTAAAAGCGATGTCTTGAGAGCCGTTGATGGTGAAGTGAGGTGAGTATGGAGCAGCTCCGGAATTATAGGGTAGGGGAAACGGGAAATCCCCGAGAGAACTCGCCGACCAGCTGCATCGTCTGGCACGATTCCCACGTGCGAAAAGGAGTGACCCGGCCGAGGACTGAACTTGGTTCGCCGTGGTGGGAGGCGAGCAGGCTAACCGCTCAGCCAGCGCGGCCCCCTCATCTTTAGTCTGTGCTCTGGATAGTAGCGCAAACAACAAAAAAAGTCACTTTTGCGCATGTTACACGACAAAACCCAATTCCATTTGCTTAAGGTGTTATATTAGAAATAAAATAACGTATGCATTATTTTTATTGGGATGTGCACAAATTATGTATTTTCTTTTGTAACTAAATAATAATATTTCGCAAAATCGATTGTTCAGAAACTATTCACAGTTGTGTATCAAGCGAGGTGGCGCAGTGGTGAACATTCAGACTCACATTGGGAAGTACCTGGGTTCGAATCGGGATCCAGCCATTCTGATTTCAGTTTTCCATGGTTTCCCGAAACCACTCTATGGTCGGTTCCTTCCACGTCCCTGTTTCTCTGTGCAACTTGCTCCCTGAATAATGAAATCGCTGGCCACGAGACGTTAATCCGTACGTCATGAATTTTATTATTATTATTATTGCGCTTCCTTACTTTATTGACGGGTACTAACGTGTTTATGAAATCGATTCACTAACGTTTACTAAACACCAAAACGTATTTGCTATTTAATTGTCAGAATTGAGACAGATGGTCTCATGACATGGAAATTTCTGCCCGAGTGCCCCAGCGAATTCGTTTCGAGTGGAACCAACTATGTCGCGTCACCTATACCGCCTGCCTGCTGTACGACGAGGGATTGACCTGCAAAAAAACGTACAAAAAAAAGACTTAAAATTACGATAAATAAAGCAGACGTCTCCTTGCCTTGAATTGACGGTCACTGGTGTCACGCCGTCGAACGAAGACGCGAGAAGTTTCACGGACGCGAAATAAGGCACTGTGAGCACGAGCAGCCTGGCGCGACACGCCGCCAGCTACCCTTGCCTTCACAAGCTGGCCTTTCAGCTGCGAGGGAAGTTTGGCCCCGCGTCCCGCCAGTGGCGCTGGTGCGTGGTGCATTGCAGGCGCGAGTCCGAACAGAAAAGGACTCCCCGCTGGCTGGCACAGAATTATCAGAAATTACTTCCCGATCTAGAGCCTCCTATGGGAGATTAAGTTGTGATTGGTTTATTTTGAAATGTTCTCATTATGCCCCCCTAGAGGTTTGGGGAAACCCCTAGGAATTGTCAGTATTTACACCCCTAGCAGCTTTGTCTTGGGGCGAGATGGCTGCTACGGTCTGACTATGAGATAAGTATTGAACAGTTTGGTAGCTGGGCTCCTTGCGACCGGAAAGGTAGAAAATTCACTCTTGTTTCTCCTTGTTTTGAGGTGGAATGTTCCATTGTTAAAATTATATTTCTCATTTTGGAATATTGGTTCTTTTCAGGCTGTTTTTAAAAGTTTAAAAGTAGTTATTTTCAGCCTTGCTAAAATGTTGAGTAAAATAAAAATATGGAAAGAAACCAAAGATACTTTTGCGTAAAGTAACGTAAGAATTTTGTAAATGAATGAAGTATGCTACGCGGTTTTAAAATGTTTTCTTGTAGCGTAAATTAAAAAAACCACAGTAATCGAGACATTTCCTTATAGTCATTTTAGTCATTTGGTTGTAAAGGAAAATTTTGAATATCGCACTAATTCAGACGAATATTTTCCAGAATGTCCGTGTGGACGACAATTGTTTTTTTTGTGGTAATTTTCTAGTCATAAAATACGTACAATTTTAAGATCTATATCAGACCTATATCAAAATTTTGCAAGACTTTTTTTTTAATACCAGTCTTAATAAATGTAGTAGCTGCGAGGCAAGTAATATTTTAATGAAATTTTACAAAGTTGGGTCTTTCGTATGACCAAGTTTTCATTGTGTCCTCGTGGCGTTTAGAGGACGTAATATTTCTTATTAAGGTTTAAAATGTGTAACAATAGTGTTATTTTTGTAGAATGGATTGAAGTGTTAACCAGTTGTTTGGTAGTTTGTTGTATTGGTGTGTTATTATGTCTGGTAGTGTATTATTTGGAAAGTTCAAAATATATTCTCATTCCAAATAGCGCTTGCGTGTTTACTGTTTGGAGAAGGTCGTTTCTCGGCTATACGTCGTCTGACGTTGATTTTGATTTATGTGGCTGACCTCGTGTCGCCTTACAGCCTAGGGCATAGTAAGTGCTACAGAACGATAGAACACGAAACGTAATGGTTCTTTTGTGTATTTACTCAGTCAATAAGAACTTCAGATGTTCATGCCGAGAGAACAAGAGAGCGTCCAGACGTGTCATGCTAGTATCGTGGGCTCACTCAAACGCCCCGTGACCCGGACTTAACCTCGAATTTCGTTGAAGTCATTTAGGTTTATGTTTCACGTGTGGAATAATGTGGCGGTCGTTTCCGGTGTGCGTCATTCGTCTCTCCATACCCACCTCTTCATCGAGGTTTATTCTCTCGCGCAGATTGAGCTGCCAATTTCTTTGCTACCCATCAGTGTCCTCTCGGTCTTTTCCGCAAACGTGCAAAGTTACTCATTATTTAACACTAATTAACAACATATTCACATTGACAGCTGATAGCTACGTTGTTCTGTTGCTGGAAATTTGTTATTGTTTCGTCCCCAATTCTGCATACGGGTGTGTATGTCGTGTTAAGACTCTTTTTCAATTACGTTTTTTATTTTATTTATTATCAAAGTAACTGAAGAATACGAACTTCTGTGATCTAGCGAACATCTTGTGAATGACCTGAAAGTATATCCAAGAAAGATCCGGAATAAAGAGCATGTCCCGTAAAACACGTGTCTTCAAAAACTGCCATAGAGCTAAACTGTCAGTACTTCAGGTAGCTTAATGCTTGTTTATCAAAACGATTTGTATATACGAGTTTGCAGTTTCACGGGTTAAGTAATGTTATTATCACCAACTAAGATAGTAAATATTTAAGATATCCCAATTGAATATCCACTTAACACAAATATTCCTTTAACACATAGATATGTTACTTGTTCATCCTAATCATATATTAGAAGTGATTATTAAGTATTCACCTGAGACCAATGGGTGGACTAACCAGCGGACTCAACAGAACGTACGAAGTATATAATGCATGTTCTGAAAATGTACTTCGGGAATTTGCATATGGTGTTACATTTGCGTACAGAAAAAAAAAATCTAAGTTTGCTGCAAGGAAAAAAAATTCTATTGAAGCATTTCTTGAAACATTTATGCTGTAGTAAAATTAATAAAGTTGTGACAATGTTAACAATTTATAATGTCTTTTATTACTATCTTGCAATTATACTGTTGAAGTGCTAATAATAATAATAAAGCCTTTAAGTAATGTTGCCGCAACCAAATGTTTTTTACTCTAAAAATAGCAGGAAAATCAAAATATTTTGTGTTACTGCGACATTAAAAAAATGTCCGTCCAACCAGCACAAGGTTACACTGACTTGTCGTAACATGGCGGATAGTAGCGAACAGCGATCACTTCGTAAAATTAAACCACTGTATCTAAATTCTAAAGCATAGTTTGAGAACTAAATATAGCCAATACCAACTCTCAAGTCTTCAAATCAGTTTACGTGTGCCAATTATGAATATATCTACGTAGCATAACATCTTCACGTAATGAACGAGAACTGTAAGTTTGTCGTTAATTTGCCTTCAATACCCACAATATGAGACTTAGTCAGATATGTTAAAATAACGCAGTTGGCAGGATGTAGGGTGCCGTAGAGCGGAGAATGTCAAGCACTAAAGTCATGGGTTCGATTCCTCTCCAAGCTGTATTTTTCTTTCGTTGGTAATATTTATTTTTGTGACAAAATAATAGAACTTAAGTTATATTATATTGGAATGTTTTTCAAAGCAAATAAGTACATACAAGAAAATTCTTAACACAAATGTTAACATCTGTTCAGCACAAAATTGGTTTTGCCGCAACGTAAAGACCACCTTAATGTTGGCAGAACCATAAGGATGTAATGTTATTACAATAGTACTTAATGTTACAATAACATTATATTACATTAACACAAATTGCGGTTTTGGTGACATTAATACTGTTTTCACAACAGTGGTAGACTTTTTCTGTTTTGGTAGTAACACTCCGTAGCTGTTTATCCTAAATTAACCAAAGAGTTGAGTTGAGATATTTGTGCGGCTGTTAACGAGGATTTGAGAGCCTGTGAGGACGAAGTGAGGTGAGAATGGATCAACTACTGAATGCAGTGGCGGGGGAAACGGGAGATCTCCGAGAAAATCCGCTGACCAGTGCCATCGTTCAGCCTGACGCCCACATAGGAAGGAACGTCAGGGGATGACCCGGCCGGCAATTTAATCCGGTTCGCCTCGGGGATCTCCCGTTTGCCCCGCCCTTGGGTTCAATTTCCCGGCGGTTTTTTTTCTTTCCGTCAGTAATATTTCTTTGTGTGACAAAATAACTGTACTTGGTTTATTTCACTCTGCAATGTATATGTAAAGCAAAAAAAAAAAAATAATAATTCGTAACACAAACGTTAACATTAATGCAACACATTATCAGTCTGGCCGCAACATAAACACCACCTTAAGGTTGCCAGTATAGTAAAGAGGTAATGTTGTCACAGAAGTACGTAATGATACAGTAACATTATAGCATACGTAATATTAACATTATCATGGGCATGGACACATTCCTGGGTCGGTCAAGGAAAACTAACTGTGAGATTATTAGAAAAGTAAAAATTTTACAATTTTTCTAATTCGCACACTTATATACATTAAAAATAAATAAAGTAAAACAAACAATTTCAGTATCCTCAAATGTTTCCCGAATAATTTTGATTCAGCGTTAAAACGTGGAACTACTTTCTCTCCGTCGTTACCAACTTTAGAGGGCGCAAGACATTCATTGTTCTCCGTTAAAATGCATGCAGGCAGGGGCAGTGACATTTTCCAAAGGTTTGCAAAAGTGCTCACTTTATCGATATATATGTATGTGTGTGTGTGTGTGTCTATATATATATTCCCATCTTCCTTGTGTAATTCCATCTAACGGGTCATGAATTTACAACCACCTTAAATATCGGAAGCGGATAGATTTTTTTGTCTGCAGAACTTTTAATTTTAGCCCTACTGTGAAAAATACAATTTTTTCATGGCATTTTTTGAAAGACAAAATTTTACACAGATCAAAAAAATATATCGCGGATTTTAAGTATTAAAATGACTTCAGTGAACGGAGAAAAAGTCACCAAATTTTAAGTTAGTGTAATTTCAATTAATTTTATTCTTTTAATTATTCTTACATAAACTAGTTACAACATGTTTCATTATCTTAACTTATATGCTTTATATTATGAAAATCTTAATTTTTTTTTTTTTTTTTTTTTTACCAGCGCACGTTTTATAAAAATATAGAATGTGTAACTGCGTGTTATTTATTCATGCACTTTCGGTGATGTGAATTTTAATTTTTACTGGTACCATTTATTATCTGTATCCTACTCGGTGCACGCTATTCTAAATTTAATTTCGAGCTTCTAGTGCATTTTTATGGCATTCTTTTTAGTGTTAATATCGTTGCTTATTAATTTAACTTACTGCCACTAATTAATCTCCCTTATTCCACGACCTTAATTTCTGTCCAGTTCTAAGGCCGACTGCTAAGACGAGCAGAAACTTCGGAGAGGAAATTTTAATTTACAGCACACTTAACAAAGTCTGCGGAAGACAGAAATAAAACTACTAAGGTGTATTTCTGGTACAAAAAACTTCGTTCTCAAATCTCCAATACGCGCAATGCTTAAAGAACTGGATCATACTGTGACGTAAATATTAATGCAATTAAAACCGGTATAAATAAATGGGTTTTTAGACTTGCTGGATAAAAATCAGTGGAAACATTTTTCGCTTTTCTGAAAAGAAAGCAATATATTTCTTTTATAGTTATGTGCTCGTCAACCACTTTGTCACGTCTGTAATCAACACTTCTTTAATTGCTCGTAAATTAAGTCGTAACTTAAACGTCATTACCAGTTTAATGACTGCTGCAGCTCGCGAAGGTGTAATGGCCGTTATAAAATTTTTTCTCATTTTACCGAGTTATATCGACTAGAATAATTTATTTTTTAGTAGATACGAAGAACCATTTTGCTGTCAGCTTTATTTAATAAAACATTTTACGCATTATTTGTTGCTGCTCCTAGAAGGATGTTGTGTATTCGTGTTTTCATTGCATGGCTGTTGATACTTTACGAAGCCGGATTTAATTAAATGTAATTTCGGATCGTGTTTTGTTTTTCGTGTTCTGCAATATAACAAAAGTAGTCATTTTACACACTTTATTTTCGCATATTTTTCCCCTGTGTGTTTTTTGGAACACGTTATATTACAAGGATTTAACAGTTAATTTTTGTGCAGAGTAAAAAAAAAATATATTTTTATCCACATAAATAATTATGCATGGTCATTACTCACAATTTTAGAAAATGACACTTTCTTACTTTGCTGCATCTGAATGTATAGCGCAGAGTTTAGTGGCACAAAAATAAATTAAAGTTGGTTCACTTCTAATATAGATTATAATATGAAGTGATTTGGTCGGCTCTTAACAGCGAGTTTTTGAGAGAGAGGATAAAATTGTGTTCGTCCAGAACCTTCGCTAACATCTGCATCTGTACACCCAGTGACTATTAAACTTTGCTGTCACCCATATGATAAACAGTTGAGCGCCAATGTGGTTGAAACGAGGTGAGGATGGAGCAGCGCTGGAATGCAAGGGCGATGGAAACGGGAGATGTCCGAGAAAACCCGCTAACCAACGACATCGTCCGGCACGATTCCCAGCGCGGAAATCCGGGAGTGACCTTGCCGGGAATCGAACCCGGTTCGCCTTGGTGGGAGGTAAGTAGCCTAGACACTACATCACCGCGGCCCCCTGGTCGTAGAGGAAATACGGCGTAGAGTGCGTATGCCATGCGCACAGTAAGCGTCTCTGTGCCCCAAAATTAAACTGCATTTCTTTCTACAGAAGTTTCAAAAGCGCTTATCTGAGAGTGAGTCTGGCACATTGTTTAATAGTGGGTTTGTTTTTCTAGGTCACACACTACTTTGGAAAAGTTGTAATGCAAATCTATACATACTGCAGTATAAAACAAAGTCGCCCGGCCACGTGTGTCTGTATTCAGCTAAGGCTTCTAAATTACGTGATGGATTTTGATGCGGTTTCCACCATCATTTAGAGAATTTCTTGAGGAAGGTTTAGGTACACAATACATTAATATTTAATGTAAGGATAGTAGAGAAATGTCGACGTTTTATAATAAAGTCAGAAAAAAAACGCTTCTCGGGCGCTTACGTGGCTTAAGCTGAATAAACCATAAGAGATACACCAAATTCATACACTGCAGAAATGTAGACCTCAAAAATGCCTACAAAAAGTCCGGGACAGCATATGTTTATCTTTTAAGGATGACCCAGAGTAACCATTTTTGTCTTTTAGGGGTTCACTTACGATGACTTTTTGAACAACACAGTATTGCGGAGGGTTGCCTTTCTATACCCCACCCTCCTCTAATGGGAAGTTAGGCCCTTCGAAACTACCCCCTTCAAAATTCCTCCCTCTAACCCCTTTTGCACCACCGGAAAGTTCTATATGGCAAATTTTTTTAAATCGTATTTTGTTGAAATTTGGTACTTTCCTTTCTTTTCAACATTTTTATCCCCTCCCAAATCAGGTTAGGCCTATTGGGTAACTTCCCCTATCGGTGGAAGGGGTTTCTGTGCACCACATTTTGCACCTTTTTTTTTCGGCCTGGTAGTCGCATTTTGCGGCCGGTTTTCGTGGGATTTGCGGGAGGGTTTGTCTTTCTAGACCCCACCCTCCCCCAATGGGATGTTAGGCCCTTCAAACCTACCCTCAAAATTTTCCCCCCTCTACTCCTTTTTCGCCTTCTGTAGGTGTCTTATGGCTCATTTTTCATCGCATTTTGTTGGAATTTGGCATTTCCCTTTCTTTTTAAACCCTCTATCGTCCATAAAATTGGTTAGGCCCTTTGGGTATCTTCTCCTACCATAAGTGGGTACAATAATATGTATCATAAATATAGCACAAAGTCACTCGGACCCATTTTTCGTGTCACATAGTTATGGTATGGTGTACCATAGTTTCGGTATTTCGTACGATAATTTCGAAATTCGTACCATACTAGCATATGCTACTCCTCAGCTTTTCAACAAGCTATCGTAGGTTCATGTCGGTCAAATATACCGCCCACATTTATAACATATACCATAAATGTACTATAATTATAACGTTATTCCAATTGAAACTGCAGTTCGGGATGTGCGAGCGAGCGCCGATGGGCGCGAGTGAGCAAATGTCGGAGTTTCCAAACAACACTGTACCATAAGTAATATTTCGTAGAGTCACCTGCTTCACCGTGAACAGCTGTTACGACTGTAGTAATTTTCTAAAGGTCGCGTTTGTATATATCACAAATTCGTAATTTTTCCCTGCATGTTTGAAACTCATTTCATTGAATTGCCTATATTGATCTAAACCATATTGCAGAAATTGCTGAAGTTCAGTCAATAAACCCATCAACTAATAATAATATTAATAAAGCTAGCATATTTAGTATAAAATGTTCGGTATGTGTGTTTCTGGGAATACTTAAAACTGCACATATATCAGGAAATAAATTTTATTGAAATATAGAGGCAGCTAACACTGTTTTTATTATCAAATGAAATAAAGTTATGTATTCAGTTTCCATGCTGCAAACTGCACAAATGAAAGACTTCATTCTTGTTCAGAAAGTAAGAGATTATTTTGCACTACTCCAATCACACACATATTGGACGTATTTCAAACGGAATTGCTTCCCATGGCAATTGTGTTTAAGGGCCCAGCCTAACTACACTTACATCCGAGGTATTTTCCTATGTTGTTCCTAGAGGCAAACGTAACATATGTTTTTGAGATCGCAATATCGTAAGTCCATATTATTTTTTAGTACCACTTTAACTGTGTTTTGAAATTCTTCAAGGCATGAAAAACTTTTAAGGTCACGTTATTTTTTTTTATGGAACATACAATACGAACTATAAATAATTTTGCCAGCCAGGTAATTATATTAATTCTAACTTTTTTCTCATATAAGAGAAGAGTCATTGCAAGTAAGTAGCTAACATCCTTTTGATAGTTAATATTTCTATAAATTACAATGCGTCCTCTTTCCTCTGTCACATTTGTTTCGTTCCGAGATGCGTGTTACGTACTGATCCCGTGTAATGAAGTACAATCGATTATTCTTCCATAAACCATACCGTTTTGGATAACGGACCGTTGCCATTGAGACGTGAACACCTTACACCCTCTCTTAGCCAAGCTAGTGACGTCACGACTGTACGGGGCAAACATCAGTGCCCAATATAGCGGGCAACTTGGTTAGTTTATGCATGTGGTGGGCTGTATATTAATCAGATATTTGGAAATGCCCGTTTGTTTCCGGTACAGGTCGTTACGTGATAACGATGGAAAGAGTCAAGTGCTTTATTGAACGCTGTTTTGAGGGAAGAATTCGTGTTCACATAGTTCTTACGTGTAAGTATGCATTTATCTATCAGCAGTATAGACTTTCAGTAGAGAAAGTAACATTTGAGTAACATGATTATTATTGTGGTTCGTGTGGTTATATGTGCACTAGAGTGATCAAGGTTAGCTGTTTAGCTATACACTGGAACTAAACTGTTTCATGTGTCTTACATACTAAATATTTTTGCAGTATCTTGTGTTGAATTAAAACTGGTTTCATTGAACATTAAATAAATGTTTTTCAAGTGTTCAGCTTTATCATTGTTCAGTTTTTACTCATTTTTACTAACAGAACGAGTTATGGCTCTAGATCTATCTCAGACTTTCTTTATTCATTCCTCATAAACAGGACGGAAAGGAACAATACATTTAAAGGAGACGAAATCAAAATCACAGAGTAGATAAATCTACAGAGATGGAATGGTGAGGCAGTCTCTATCATGTGGGCGTATCCATTCTCTGATTGGCTGCAATGGCTGTGAGAACGGGGTCTTGTTGGCTGCAACGTGGCTGTGAGAACGAGGTCTTGCGTGTGGTTGGCTACTGCATGCTGCCAGATGTTCCCTATTGGCTAGGTTGCCAGCTAACGAGCAGTTTACCAATCTCTGACTGGCGAATGGTTTTTTTCAACATTTTGCTGGCTCGCGGAATGAGCGGCTGTTTCATCTCTGTCTTCTTAATTTTTCTGTGTCAAATCCTTCTGAAGGCTGTTCGCGATAAAGTGAGCACTTTTGAAATCAACCTTAGAAAAAAGTCACTGCCCCGGCCTGCGTATATTTTAACTGGCGCACTGAGTGACATGCGTAGATTAAAGTTGGTAAGACGGAATGGAAAGTAGTTCCATATCTTAGTGCCGAATAAAAAGTGTTAGTTAACCATTTGTGATAATTTGAATTATTTTCTTCGCTTTGTGTGGTTTTTTTAATGCTTCGACGAATAAAAATGAGCAGATTTGTAAAATATATGATTAAAAAATAATTTGACAATTTTACTTGACCAATGCATGCATAAAGTGATGAGGCCAATGGCTATGTTAATTTAACATACGACGGATGAATACATAACGTGCTTACAAGTAGATCTTGTGCAGGGTTTTCAAAAGTGCTCATTTTACCGTGAAGAGCCTGTGTGTGTGTTGAGCGTCGCGCGTGCTGTGCAGCGTGTCATTGCAGGAGCTGCAAACAAGGTTTAGCACTGTGCGCAGGTCAAGTGTTGTGAAACACTCCCAGTGGAGGCCTGGATGCTCGCGATTCGGTCCACAGTCGCTGTCCGCTAACAACGCAGTTTACTCGCTTGATTGTTCGCTTCGCAGCGACCAGCGGCTCTTCGTTTCACTTCTAATTTCCTGCGTCCGCACAACATATTTGCTCGTGTTCCTGTCTCCTTTCTCGGTCGCGACCTCGGACCTGATTCGCTGATGGACCAACACCCCGACCACCCCTCCTCACATCTCCTCGTCGTGTTCGCTAATGGCCGGTGATCGTGCACCCACATCGGAGCCTCCGTTAGAACAGTTGAACCGCTCGTGTTTTTGTTAAGCGTGAACGCCGTGTGTTTCATAGCTTTGGTCCCCGATCGTCACGCAATAATACCTTTTAGCGTTCTTTATCAACAGGAAAGTATGAAATCAGTTTTATACATATTTCCATCTAAACTATACGATTTATTTGCGTAAAAAATTTGGCATATTGCAGTATTCTAAGAACGTTCTGTGTTAACTGAACTTCGGGCAGCATTCTCAATAGACAGGAAACCGTTAAAATTTCTTGGGAAATCGTTAAAAAATTCCAATGTTAATCACGAATAAGTTTTCCACCCGGAATCATTACTCATATTGTTAAGTGAGCTCCAGTTTGATGTACCGTGCATCAATATTCGTGAAGAGAAAATCTTACAGAGAAATTAATTGAGCTAATTTCTTCTATCAACAGTTTTTTTTGTGTGTTTCGAGACGTAATAGGTATATAGGCAATTGTTAATAACAATAAAAAGGTAATAATTAAAAATTATCACTGGAAGCTCAGTTTAAACTCAATACGATGTCGACATTCTTTGTAATTCGTGGATTCTTTAGTTCACCGTACTCATTTAAAGCTACAAAACCGTGCCAGGTATTAATATTTACCTGTCTACTTTAGGCAGCTGTTTATTAGCCTACTTTGCGAATGAAAGCTACATTCATGATCACAAAATAATCTTCCTGCATGTTTGGGTCCGTCCATGTGTATGTGTGGGGCTCCCCTTCCCAAAAATGCCGAACCCGTGCACCTATTGTCGCCTAACTCTCTACACCAGCAGTACTCAGTTAGGACACCCGACTTTTATCAGTTTCTTTTTTTTTACTTCTGGGTGCTTATATTCGAAATGGCTACCGTTTTAAATATTGGCTGTTATGCCACATCTCAAGAAACACCCAACCTCTTTGAAACAAATTCGGTAGAATAAAAGTTCACACCTTTTCTACATTAAATTCAGAAATACCTCAGTGGTCCTCGATTATGGAAGGCAGTGTCATCTGAGTAGACTAAACTCTAATCACTTTTTGGGAACCATTTAACCGATTCCCGCCAAATTTGTGCAGCCAAGTAGTTCTGTGTTAACTTATCATCAGTTTGTATTGTTTATTACAGCAGACACTTATTTTAGAAATGACAACCATGTAAATATTTCTGTTTTGAAAGCATTATCTTCAGTAAAGTTAGACCCACTTCAACCAAACTTGGTAAGTTGGCAGCTCCTATTTGCGAGTATTACACATACACCATTTTGTAAGACGGCGCCATGTGTAAAATAAAGCCTTTTAATATATTTAACAAACTATCAAAATAATTCCACAAATACTAATTGTAGTTTTACTAACAGCATGGTCTACTTCGGTAATTTACTTTTTCTCGTGCGACATTTCTGTCTCTTTGTTATTTGCTATAGAGCACATTCTACCTGTAGAACTAATAAACCGATTAGAACCAAGCTTGTCATTGTCTTAACGTTCGCTCTCTATCACTAACCTGTAAGGTTTTAAAAGTGTGTGATGTTGAAGATGTTACCTACTAAAAACTTAATTTTCATATCTAAGCAACATTTCAACAACCAATTCCGCCAGAATTTGCATCCAAACAGTTCTGTGAAAGTGAACCACTTACCCTCCTGAAAAAAATTTGAAAAATGGTCTTGTATTTATAAAGTGCAGAGTATTTATTTTCGTGTTACATCCCAACTATCTGGTATCAAAACTATTTATATAAAACTTAAAATGTTGAAGTACCTTCTCTGCGCACTAAATTAATATAAAACTATCAACAACCGTCCGTAATTTTGGAATGCTACCACAAAATAGTTCTGGTATTGCGTTGAACCATTCTCAACAGCTGCTGCACTCAACAAATTACCCTCAAATTTGGTGAAACATCTGTTTTGCTTGGACTTTGTTTTTACCTGTCATGCAAGCTTTTGATTGCCTGATAAAAAAATTACTTTAATATATTTGCAGAGAGAAGTAGACTAATTATTTATATCGTAACTACTCTCTTAATTTCATTAGACATCGACAGTATGGAACCAAACATTCTTACTAATTAATGCCGGAAAAAATGAAGCAATTATTTATTTGCAGATTTGAATTGTACTTTTAATTGTGTTACTGTATATGTATATAGAATATACGTATACAGTGATTTTATATAAGTATATGTAATCACAGCAAAATTCACTAATGCACAAATTGTACTTGTGAAATTTTCGCTGAGAAATTGATTGTCGGAAACTTTTTAAGGCAAAGTGTATCTTTGAAATCGCTTTGGTACAAGTTTTTATAGTCATTGTTACTAACGTTTCTTGCGTACTACACTGCACTCTGGTGTACGGCTAAGTTTTAAAATTATCAAATATATTGTTGAGATAACTTTTACATTACTGTATTAAATCCTGTAATTTTGTATATTGTGTCCTTTGCTGTCCCGTATAGTATAAAACTTTATGTTTGTAATAAAGGGGTTTATACGTGTATAAATAGATACAGAAATGTCCCGGTGGTTTGTTTGTGTATCCAATCACATTATCATCGAGTATCTCACAGTGGGAATATTTTATTGGTGTACAGTTATTTTAATTAAATGTCTTTTTCAATCGACAAAATTCATCGGTTAGTTTTTTCCCTGTTATTTAAATTTTACATTCATAGTCGGTTCATGTTTGTACAGCAGTTAGCACCATTCATCTACGCCGATAGCTTTTTTTTTTTTTTTTTTTTTTTTTTTTTTTTTTTTTTTTTTTTTTTTTTTTTTTTTTTTTTTTTTTTTTTTTTTTTTCATTGCGCGCTAATTTCCGTTTTGTGTTGTAGCTCACTCTATTTTACATGTTCAGAACTCTCTAGTAGTTTTATTTATTCACCGTTCTGTTGATTCCCAGTAAGCCTGTGAAATACACTGCTTCCTTTTGCTTTTTCTACTCTGCGTTTTTAATTTTCCAATCTGAATTTTTCCGGAACCATTATGCTTGGAAAACTATTTGTTTTGCTGCCTTTTTTTCGTATCCATGTGGTCGTATGTAGATGGGTAAGTTTTACTAGCTACCTCGGATTCTATCAACGGAGGCGTACTGTTAATACAGTTCAACTAGTACATAATTACGTTACGAACTAAGCCGATATTAAGATCTTCAAACATGCCCTACCGAAAGCCTGATGCATGAGCGTATATGTTCGATGATGTAAGCATTGTAGAGTTTATGAGTGAATCTGTTACGTTACTTGATTCGCTCAAAAAATTACCAGCTCTTAACGAAATTAACATATTACGGCCTTTTTAAATGCATGCATTAAATGGCCCAAAAAACTTTGAAAAGAATGCACGCACCTTAAAATATGTTAACATTAACACAGATTGACCTAAGTCGACTAGTCCTGTTGAAAAAAACGAATTTGTTAATGAATGAAGAGATTTGGGTGGGTGGTTCTTAACATTGAGGTCTTGAGAGCCGATAAGATTGAAGTAAGGCGAGAATGGAGCAGCCTTGGAATGAATGTGTGGGGGAGGCGAGAGATCCCCGAGAAAACCCGCCGAACAGCTGCATCGTCCGGCACGATTCTCAATAACCTACAATATATGAGTTCTAGTCTGTACGATAGTGGCATGGAACGCAACAAATTCAGAGACCCTACCACTTTTAATATTTTTTGTTGACGCCGCAAATGTTTGGTTATGTGCTGTCGTGTCTTGATTTTTATTCGGCAGGTCGTGTGTTTGATTCCAGTCGCTGCATTGTAGGATAGCATTTTCTAAGTGGTTTTCCATCCCAATTTTAGGAAAATTATCGTTCATTCGCTTTGTAAGTCTTCCCATATCAATACTCTTTATTATAAAACTCTTGACTAGCTAGCTGCGATACATAAAATAACATTTTTGTTGCTTATTGTTATCTAACTGAGCAAATTTTTTTTGCAACCTTGGAAAAAAGTTCTTGCCCGCAACAGAATGTATACTGTCTGACAAGCTCTGAGTTGAATTGGCAGTGATGTAAGATAAAAATAGCCTCACGTGTGACGTTGTATCAAAAGCGTGATTATTAAAGTTGTAGACACCGAATGAATTTTATATATCCCGTGCTTTAACCGCAATAAATCTCAAATTTTCACAAAATATTCGTTCTTAACAGTTTGACAGTGCCATTTTATCGACGCGCGTGTAATTTAATCGGATCAGTGGCAATGCTAATTTTACATACAAGGGAAGGATGCAAATTAGGCTAAAAAGTATAGCCGAAACAGGACTCCCTAAAGTGATGCAGTAACAGTAAACAGACTGAAGTATTTACATGAATAACCATGTGGCATTAATCCCATTGAAAAAAATTAAAGCCACAAATAGGATGGGTTACACGCATGTGCCAGACTGCACCCGGCCGCGGTATACTGTTCCGTGATATACATTCTTATGACGTTAAGGATTGATCACATAATTCCTTTATTAAAAGTAAGTAAATGTTAAACATAACTAATTCCAGAAAATAAACTTGTGTGCCGCGTATTAGATTTATGGTATATACTTTCTCAAGGCAATGCTGTCAACACCTAGCCAGATGGCTCAAAGGAAGCGGATGGTAGATCGAGGCGCTCCTTTACCTCGAGGTCATGGTTCGCGACCCCACTTTAAACGCACAGCAGTTTAGGTTCGAAAAAAAATTTACGTGGGTTCCATTTGAGTTTCGGCATGTAGTGTTATTTATATTTCCGACGTTTGAAAAATAAATTTTTAAACTGCGGTAACACAGTCCTACTCGCATTCGAGACTACAGGGTTCGAAATCTGGTTTCGCCATTCTGATTCTAGTTCTTAATAGTAGTTACTAAATCTCACAATCCGTGAAACACTTCCGCGAGTCCCACTAAACAGAATTGCTGCAAGTATCATAACATTTTTGTTGCGACTACCGAACATGATATTGGCTAACAACACTCTGGATTTATTGGTGACCACAAAGGTCTTTTTATTTGTGATTGCTACTAAATATTGAAATGAAAGAAAATGGTTGCTGTCACAATGTGCCGTAGGGGCCTCCGTAACTAATATAGTAGTGTAATTTCTCCCAAAAAAGACCTTGTGTTTTCCAGCTATTCTGTGCCTGTTTGCGTCCGACCCTTGTGTCGCTGCTGTGCAGCAATGCGGGAGGTGTTGAGAGGGTGGTATCAACAAGACACAAGGGGATAGTTTCATCGACTTTACGCTTATTGGCAGTTCTTATTGTAAAATTAAAATGTTAACTGAAAAAGAGCGCGTTGCTGTAGAAAAGAATGCGCTACTGATGGTCTCCGGAGAGCAGGCGTGGCTAAGTGGGGATATTTGCGAGTATATATACGGGCGCTGGGCTCGGGATCGAGGATAGGGTCGCCGGCTGGGGCCGGACTCCAACGAAGTGTTTACACTGTGAGAGGCTGCCGGACCAGGAAAGGCTGCGGTACATGAGAAAATAGGTATTCACCTCTTCGGATTTAGCCGAAATTATGAGGGGGTTCGAACTTACAAAATTTTCGAGTGGAAAGTGAACTTAGTTTATTTCTCGGGTGTTCTTCGGACTTAGGAAATTTTCGGCTAAAAAGTGAACTAAGAATATTTGAGTCTGGCATTAGTGGGACTTCGAAAATTTCCTGGGAGGAATGTAACTTTGATAAATTTCACTTTGGTGATAGAAGGACTTAGATAATTTCCGATGAGAAAAGTGAACTTAGAGTATTCTCCTCCAGCAATAATGGGACTTAGAAAATTTCCGGGTGAGAATGGCACCCTGAAATGGGACTTAGAAGTTTACCGCTCACGTGAATAATGAGGAGTGTACATATTGGATCAGCTCCCGGACTGTTGCTACGATTTGGTGAGGAAAAGACTTTGGCCGAGTAGAAGCTGCGCGCGGATCATTACGTAACGTGTTTATGTGGAGTTCCGGATGTAGGTTCTGCGGCTGGGTGTTTCAGGCTTTTATAGGAGTGTTGGTTGGGTTAAAATAGAGGTCACCGGTATGGGAAATCGGGACTTTCAGAATTCCCCGCCATCCGGTGTAAAAATGGAACAGTGCTAAGGCTAAGTAGTGGCAGTTGGAACTTTCTGGAGCTCGTTAAGGGGCAGCACTTTTTTTCTTCGGCTTTGACCAGTTGTCGATGAAGTTGCCGAGTGTGTGTTCGGCACGCTTGTTGCTGCCGAAGTTTGGAAGAGGAATAATTGGTCGATTTGCGAGTGAAGGATTGGGGACTGTGTGGTGTCGTGGGTGTAAAGGGTTGTAAAGAGTTGGGAAGAAGAAGACTATGGAGTGTGAAAACTGAGTTGGTGTGTGAGTGTGGATGTGTTGTATGTATGACATACAAAGGGCAATACCGACGCTGTGAAGTGTCTCTGTGGGGAGAATATCCTCAGGCTGGAGTCTATTGCGAATTGTCTGATCTGGTTGTTGTTGATTGACACTGTCCGAGCACTGTCGGCACTTTCGAGTGTTTTGGTGGTTATAATATCCCTGGGCTCTGGGCAATTGAATGGGAGTGTGTTCGCAGTTTTGAGCAGTACCGACGTTCTTGAGTGTCCCTGTGGAGAGCGTATCCTCAGACTCAAAACTTGTATGGTTGAAGTGTTGTTGACATTGATTGCGGATTAGTGTTGGAGAGAGAGAGAGAGAGAGAGAGAGAGAGAGAGAGAGAGAGAGAGAGAAAGGAAGAGAGAGAGAGAGAGAGTGTGTGTGTGTGTGTGTGTGTGTTGGTGTTTTATGGGAGTAAAAATGTTCGCTCCAGTGACCACTTAGGTTTTACGCTCTATTATTGTAAAAAAGTGTTTTGAGTACAATTTCGTAAAGGAATACTATTGTAATTGCTCTTTTGTGGAAAACAATCATTGTGAAAAAAAAGGGAAGTTATTGAAGTAAGTTTTGAGGTATGTGTACAAGTGTTGTTCTGAATTTGATGATGATTCTTTTAATAGAATTTGTAAATGTTTAAAAAGGAAAATAGAACACATATCGTACTTTTGAGGCGTAGAAAATTATTTCGATCAAAGTGATCATTTGAGGTATACTTTTAGGGTATTTCCCTTAATGTAAGGAATGTTGTAATGCTTGGCGATTGTTTTAGTGAGAGTTATTATTAGTGTAAATGGTTTTAAAAGAACCAAATGTTATTTTGGACTGTTTTGAAATGAGAAAATGTAATGTTGGGAATTGTAAAGTGAGCCGTTGGAAGTTTGGTCTGTTTTAGGGTGTTGTGGAATATGTAGCTTAATATTGAGAGAGGTAAATCAAAGTGTTAATGGAAACGGAGGTTGTGTTATATGTGTATTGGTTGTGGCACCTATCCATTCTGGACATAGAATAGCAAGGACTTAACATACCTACTCTGCTGATGCTTATGTTGATATGTTGTGGTATTGAGTTCTTGTCTTCCCTTCCTCCCTGTTCCTAATTGTGATAGGTTCAGGCGGAGGGTTGGGAAGGAAGCTGTGTCTGTGTTGAGACACCGGGCGCACACAAAATCTTTTGCAGTCTCTTTATTAACAAAAGATGTCTGTGGCCACCAACAACCTAATTGGTCGCCACAAATCTTCTTTTTTAGGTAGCAATATACTTTTATATAGGTCAGACAATAATATAATACGATGTAATTGTTGAAAACAAAAGTATATTAATATTTCATGAAGTACGGTTTTATTATTGATTAATTAAGGTTTATGTTTTCATGTATTTGAGCATTAAACCTGTCGTTTAGATAGTTAAAATAGGCGCTGTTTGTCATGATTTGCAGCCAAAATCACTGTCTAGTTTTAATTCGTCATAAAGTCATGATTATGAAATATATTTAAACTATTTTGTGTAAGGCTGATTTCGAAAGTTTTAATAATATGCGATCCAGCTGTGAGGACGTCCACCCGGTAGTCAACTATATAGACGCAACAGCTGAGCGGGTAGTGTAGCAAACCAGGCGCAATCTCTTATACCGTAATATCCAACAGCAAACGCCAGAAAGAGACCGCTTCGCTGGTCAGTTGAACGTCAGAAAGCTGTTCGCCACTCAGCGCCTGGTGACGTACTCGCCAGCCGGCAGCCCAGCTAGTAGGGAACCTTCCGCAGGATACAATAGCCAATCAGATACAAGGCTCGTACACAGAGCCTCGTGGAGCCAATCAGAGCATGGGTACGCCCACTTAAAAGTAACCGGCACACCATTTCGTCTTTGTGTACTTATCTCCTCAGTGGACCAAAATTGTGTTTTCACATGTGGAGAGAGAGAGAGAGAGAGAGAGAGAGAGAGAGAGAGAGAGAGAGAGTGAGAGAGAGAGAATGAAAATTGTTTTCGCACTGCTATTAGGTTGAAACCTCTACGCGATGGAAGCCGTATGAGCCATCGAAAACTAAGAGCACCACGGGTCGATCATATTGGTCGCGTACAGAGTTACTTTTACGCCGGATCTGGATCAGAGTGAGCCTGGAAAGTAATTCCGCTTCTGATAATAGGTTGAGACAGGTAGTGGCCACGCAGCTCCGATGCTGACTTGGAGAAACACTAGAGGTCTAGGTATTTCTCCTATTAGACCGCGAGTGTAGGGATTGACCGAGCGGCCTGAGAAAGACGTTTGAGCTTTCTCCAGCAGCGCCAGATAACACCGTGATGGGGCTCAGTTATATTTTAATCCGCGGGTTTCGCTAGAGTTATTTTCGATCGCACGAGAGCTGCGTGAAAATAGAAAATGCTGGGACTCAACATCGACATGCCATAGAAAAGAACTGCGACTCGCTTCACCAAGGGAACCCCTTGGCCTTTCACGTATGATCAGACCCGTTGCTTCTCAGCGCTGGAATCGATCGTTGGAATGCTTTGGACGAAACGCCGGCAAACTTATTCACCGACGCGGCTCATGCTCGAAAGCTTGCCGTCATCCGAGCCAAGTTCTAGTACTGCTGTTCGGTTCCCTGTCGTTTTCACGCCCTCGTCCAACTAATTTCATCTGCTGCTCCCATCCCACGCCGTGTCGCACAGTCTGACCCCCCCCCCCTCCGGTGGTGCAGTTCATTGCGCTTTGCACCGACCTATTCTCGTTCACGTCAAGCGTCCTCCCAACTTCGCGGCGACATGAGAACGTATATCTCAATTTGCCGCAAAATTGCTCTCAGGTGGCCATGGACTTCATAACGGTAGTTTTGCTAAGCATGATTTAGAACGTTTCCCCCCCCCCCCCCCCCCGCAATTCTAGACAAACTCTGATGCTCTCTGTTTATACAACTGTTCTTATTTTCTTAACAAAATTAAGTACCAACTAATGTACTCTAATTTACTTGATCAATTATAAGAAAAGTTATTTTGATATATTTTTTTTTTTGTATTTATATCATTATACTCACTAGGAAAATTTGTGTAGGTTGTTCACAGTAAAGTGAGCACTTTTGAGGCCCTAGTTACTTCTTTCTTATTGTCCATTTCATATAAGTGGAGTAAAATCTGACAGACAATGTGACCAAACTACACACTATGTAAACAGTAAATGATCTTGTTCGTAAAGTATTGTATCAGCTGATGAACTGCTGCAAGATCCGTGTTTTTAAGTTGGCTATTTTGATGATGGCTATGAAATGAAATAGTACTCAGAATTAAAAGTTGTAATTTAAAATCCTAATTATACTTACAACATTTATGGTTTAAATTGTGTTTTTGAACCAATGTTAAAATTTTCTTGGCTATTAGTGACTGTACTTTAAAAACATGTTTAGCATTTATGACAGCGTATGTCGACACGTACGAACAGTGAACATTTCAAGCCAATGGCTAGCCATGTTTGTGTTTTCAGTTTCCAGCCCGGCGAAGGCCGTTGAGCGTGTGCTTATTTCTCACCGTGTTTATTATACCAGTATACTGTCGGTGTTGTCAGAATATTTAATGGGTAGTTAATTCTTCTTTCATTTGCGTTTTTCATGTATAGTTTGTTGTAGGTACCGTTGTGGTGTTGTTTTTAGTGAAATGTAATATTAATCAGCACGTGTTTACCGCTTCATTAAAAAACTGCTCGCTCCGTCATTTTCCTTACCGCCTTCCACAATGAAATGACACGAATATAATTTACGTATATAAGTTTAAATTTGTTTGTATCAGGAAACGTACGTAGTGTTGAGTTTACTGAATGATTGTGCAAATAAATAATATAATAATAGTGACGAAGAAACGTAGTTCCAGTGAAGTAAACTCGCAAGTATTGCCATAGAAAAACGCGTGCTGAAGAGGTTGTAAATTTTACAAACAGTAAGTTTGCGTGTTTTGTAAATGTATTTGTAAACTGGTAATAAAAATGTTGAAGTTGGCTTGAAATAGCAGCACTTTCCACACTTTTTTAGTGAGTGAATAGTATTTGTCTATATTGCAAATTCAACGATTGTAATGTTAACTTCGGTCAAAGTGTGTGCGTGTATATATTGCTGCATCTGTACGAATACGAACATCGACGTATGCACCCCGTGTTGTTTTTTCATTAAAGTTAAAATTTTGAATTTAAATAATTAAAATGTTATTTCCATACGAGCAAAGTTTTCCACTGCTCCATCGAAAAAAAATGCAACTCAAAATGCCACACACTCGTAAGAACATCAAAATAATGCCGTCTCTAGAAAGACGTTGATCTAAAAGCCCCCCCCCCCCCCCCCCCCGCTCCATTCACGCACTGTTTCCATTTTCCCCCCAAATAGAATAAACAGAAACACAACAAATTTAACTCTGTAATTAAAAAATTAAACTATTTGGAATGCCAACCTAGCTATAATATCCTACATTAATTACTAGACGGAAATTAGCTATCAGTGCCTCCCATGACAGGGACTTTGGACTCAATACATTTGTTTACAAAACGTCTTTTTCTTAAGTGACAAAACAGCTGCGGTGGAAAGATACATTGTGGCCGTGCTACTTTTCTAGAACTGTTCAAATTTACCCCACTTATATGAAATGGACAATACCAGTAATTTTTAGCCTACTTTCCGAAGGAAAGAAACGCTTATGAAATCACTTTCCTGTCTTGGTGTCTGTGTGTGTGTGTATGTATGTTGGCGTATGTGAACTGTGTGTCCCCCCTTCAATTTTTGATCGCTTCAACCGAATTTCACCAAACTTGATACACATATGTATCTTAGTGAGATACTCTCGCTTTTAGAGTTTTTGACCACATCGGGTATTTACATTCAAAATGGCGGTCATTAATATATTTTGTGTGATATGTCGTATCTCCGGAACCATGTAAACGATTTAACCCAAATTGTGTATGATCGTAGACCATTGTGTATGCTTAAATATTTGAATTTGGTCCACCGTTTTGGAAAATGGCACCAATTAAAAAAATATTTTACATTATTTCTCGAAAACTATTCAACATATTCTCACTCAATTTGGCATGTAAGTAATGCTGTGGTATGCCATATTAACGTAGGCGATTGAACTTTATTTGTTTCTCATTTTCAAAATAGTGGCCTTTAGTATCTCTGCCATACCATTTAACCAATTTCGACCACATTCTGTATACTGAAACTCACTACTACAAGTATCATATATATATATAAACCAATAGCCACTTTTGTTGGCCATTTTGGAAGACAGCACCTTACGAATACATAAAAAAATCTATGTCATAAGTCGGTAAATAACTAAATGATTCCTACCAAAATTGGCAAACAAGTAGTACAAATGCAGATGGTATTAAGTGGTATGTTTTAGGAACTTAATTTCAAAATAACGGCCATATAGCTATTTTTAGCTTAAAATTCTATGTCGAAACAATGCAGTCGATTTCAACTAAACTTTGTATTCTGGCAGTATATATTACAACTATCAATTGTATGTATATAGAACCTCATTTGTCCGCCATTTTGTAAGATAGCGTCATACGATTAAATAAAGTTTTTTTTTTTTCATATATCGAAAAACAATTTACATATCCCGTCCAATTTTTGACAACAAATAGTGCTGCAGTAGTTGGTGTAAACTGGCGTGTTTTATGTAAGTGCGATACTTATTTTCAATATGGTGGCTATATAAATGTTTTAGCTCAGTATATTTTACTAACGGAACAAATTCCAACTCAAATTTGTATGCTGGCAGTACCTAATACAACCATAAAATTTGTCCATGCAGTCTCATTTCTCTGCCATTTTGTAAGATAGTCCTATCAATAAAAAACCATAATTTTACCTTTATCTCGGGAAACAATCAACCTATTCTTACAAAATTAAGTGAAGATGTTGTACTGTGGTAGGCTATAATAATAAACGTATATTATAGGTAGGATACACCTATTTTCGTAATGGTGGCTATGAAATCATTTAAGTTTGTGGGCTATATCTACGAAACTATGTAATATATGTATTTTAACTTAACTCTGTATATTGGCAATACACAATAATCGAAATTGCTACTACATTACATTTTTGTCCTCCAGTTATAAAGATCGCCTCATGAAAATTCTGGAGGTTTTATGCAATGTCTTGAGAATCAATCAACCGATTCCCACCAAGTGTTACACTGGAACATTTTAAATAAATTCGTACCAAATTGTGTACACCGTTAATGCTACAGAAGGCTATGTAAACTTTCAATATTTAAATTGGTCAGACAACGATGTTCACAATGGCAGGTCCATAAAACATTTAGGTAAGTTTGACATGTATTAAACAATCTAATCTAATTCAACCAAAATTTGTATGTAGACATACATTAGAAGCATCGTATATAGAGCCTCTCTTACTATTTGGTTATTTAGTACGATAGCATCAAATAAGAAAAAAAAATTATGTCATATATCAGGGACAAAACAACTGATTTCCATCAAGTTCCTCACTCAAGTAGCGCTACGGTCGGCCATGTAAAGTTACATGTTTTAAGTGGCTCAGTCACTTATTTTCAAAATAAAGGCCCTGTAAATATTTTAGGTTAGTAAACTTATTCATTCGAAACTTTAGACTGATTAAATCCGAAGGTGATGCTTCGAATCCGACCTTCGCAATGCAGTGGATTGTACGCTAACTTACAGTAAGAGGTTTTCTGAGTACAAAATTATTGTTAATTATTTTCGTAAGTATGCTATATAACCTAGATTCAAAGCTAAATTTGCTTTTAGAGTAAGTATTGGATGCATTAGTTTTACGCTGTTTGACACCTCAAAGTAGAGTTACGAAGGCATTTTCGTAGTTGTTCGGTTAATTTTTTAGGTTAGAATTGCATAATACCCTTATTAAAAATGAAATTACGAGGCTCACTCATGAGGGTAATAGTATTCATAAAGGCTGTTCATGGTAAAATGAAAACTTTTGAAAGGCCTGCTTAAGATCTACTTGTATGCATGTTGTGTATTCCTCCGCCTTTCGTAAAATTAACATTGTCATGGGCCTCGTCATTTTATTCACACGCCGGTAAAGTAGAACTGAGAAATTATTAGGAAGGTAAATATTTCACAAATCTGCTAATTTTTACGCTTCGATGCATTTAAAAAAAAAACCAGAAAGGAAAATAAATAATTGTAGTTATCACAAATTGTTACCTAACGCTTTTTATTCGACGTTAAAACATGGAACTTATCTTCTCTCCGTCGTTACCAACTTTACTGGGCGAATATCATTCGGTGCGCCCTTAAAATGTATGCAGGTAGGAGCAGTGACGTTTTTCTAAAGTTAATTTCAAAAGTGCTCACTTTATCGTGAGCAGCCTTCAGTCGTCTTCATCATCATGCAAGGTGTGGTGAAGAGGTCGGACCTGCAACGGTTCGAGCCCGAACTTCAACGTGACTATAAAAAAAAAAAAGTTCAGAGCTCCCAGTCGGGAAGCAGGTGGTTCGGAGCCCACTGCACAATCGTGCATAACTGTGCGACGTAATATCTGCACATTGAGTTTTGGCCATCGCCACCTTCACCTTGTTGATTCTTTTTACGCCTTTATTACCTCGACATTGTCTTGATCTTGATACGTTTGATTTTCGATATATTTATCATCTATACCATCTTGACAATATTGATGTTTATGTTTATAGCATTTATTTCCATTCTGTTCACCATAGCGTTACGAAGTTACATTTGTGTTACTCTGCACAAGAAAGAGGTAGGGACGTAGTTGAATGACAATAGATGATATGGTAGAGCACTATTGCGAATGAGGGGGTTTGTTTAGGCATGAGGAACATACGATAACATAGAACGGTATAATATTAAACACTCGGGGGAGCTTATGTGAATTGATATTAACCGTAATTACATTAATATTATTGATTACTCACGCTACTGCTATGAGGGTCTTACTGGAAAGTTATCATCTCAATCCTTGTTCCCGGAGGCTGTTGCGATAGGCAGCTATCGGCGATCGGACACACCCATTCTGAAAGCTTACTTTGATGCTGGCTGGATGAGGATAGACGGTGCCTTTTGCTGGCCTATATCGGCGCGTTGTTTAGACATAGATGCTTCTGATAGCTGGCAGGTTAAGGGTATTTCTGCTGTTGTTATTTTCGCAATAAGTTGTTGAAACACCTGGCGTCCTGGTTTAATGTCAAGAATGTGTGATCAGGCAGGGATGACTACTTAAGACCTAATCACAAGTAACAATGGCCATGTTGATGTTAGTCTTTTATCGTTAGTAGTAGGCCCGTAGGGGTTCTGGACCACCTGAGGTGAATGACATGTGGATGGAATGGATCTAAAAATAGATTTTGTGGATTAGTGGCTAATCGGATTCAATTAGCTGATTAACTCGCTTATCCGATTTATTTGCATATTGCGTAGTCGGATTAAGGCTTAATACGTTTTGGAAATTTTTGAAAATTAAAAAAAAAAACGGATTAAGCGGTAGCCCGACTACGCAATATGCAAATAAATCGGATTAGTGAATTAATCCGCTAATTAATCGGATTAGATATTAATTCGCAAACTCTATTTTCAGATCCACTCCATCTACATGTCATTCACCTCAGGTGGTCCAGAACCCCTACGGGCCTACTACTACTAACGTCTCGATCTTTATTTTGATAGCAGTTACTATAATATTGTTCATCGTCTTGATAGTGCCGGTCTTTACCTTCATCTCGACGTGGCGGAGCGTGCGTGTGCTGAGCAGGGGCTGACGACGTTGTTCCAGAGGGCATGCAGAGCTACTCGATGCCCCAGGGCGTGCAGCGGCGGGGCCGATATCGACCTGTCGGATCGCACGTACGACGGGCGCGAGGAGAACGGCTACCTCAGCGGCGGACTCGGCCAGCTGGTCGACGGACACCGCGGCCAGGACAACTTCCGCCTCGACTACAAGGGCTACGGCAAAGGTGAGTGATTTCAGCCCATGCATCACATCGCACTATTTTAATCGCGTGACTGTCTTTTTGACGCGAAATGGTATTGTATAGCTCAAAACGTCTTCACCGACAGTCCTTTACACTCTTTACCTAAAGACAGGCCAATGTGGTACATTTTTAAATGGCAGTGCAAAGAAAATGGCGAACATATTCAGGTTAGAATGCGTTTTAAAATGCCCCGTAGAGGAAAAATATTATATTGTGTTATATTTTGGCATACATACTTTATTTTCTCTTGTGATGCCGACCTCCTGTGGCGCTTTCGGTTGGTGCACCCCCCCGATGTGGGGTGCGAGAGGCTATGGGTTCGAATCCCGGGTAAGGCATGGGTGTTAATTTAATTGAGTTAATAAGTTAATCTGTAAGCCGTCCCCTACTAAGCTTTCAAGCATAAAACTGGGACATAAAAAAAAAGCCCTATACAATACAGTCCAATTCTCTGGTGATATTCTCAACGTAAGCGCGATACAGACGATTGCAGGCCACGGATTTAGTGCTGCTATCTTGCGACGCTCAAAATGTACTAGGACCTACGTGAATATATTATAAATGTGTGATTTGTAAATGTATTATCGGAATATTCTCATGATACAAGCCGCTCTGTAATAAAATTAAAAAAATATACGATTCTACACGTAGATTTTTTATTTCGGAACACAGCAATCGGCTTCGCCAGACCTTTGCAACAACGCAAAGAGAACCACAAAGGTACGCCTTATAGAATACCACATATGTAAATAAATAAATGTGTGTGTGTGTGTGTGTGTGTGTGTGTATATATATATATATATATATATATATATATATATATATATATATATATATACGAGTAACTGTTGTTCCAGTTATGAAGATGCTGCTCGCATGGAGTATCTTTAAGCATGCTAAAGTTACAGCACTGAGCTCCAGAGCTGTTGCCATCAGTTAGTATTTTACTGACACTCGACCAGATGGGTCGAGGGTGTGAAGCGAGGTGGAGACGGAGCTGCGAACGAGTGCATCGGTCAACCTCGCCCGCCGACCCGTTCCCCACACGAGAAAATCGGCCGTAACCCACGGCGAGAATCAAACACATTTCTCTGTTGCGGGAGTCGAGCACTCTGACTACCGCACCGCCGCGGCTTCTTGCTTTCAACAAAGTTGTCACGTGACAAGTATTTTATACTTACAGGCTGCGTAGGCCTACTTCCGCCGCGTGGAAAAAATATACATTTCTGTCGTTCTAGAAACGTGATTCGTGCTTCGATCAGAGTTAACTGGGAAATTGTTAAGACGTAAGGTAAATGTGTAAATTATTAATTGCTACGAACGTTGCATAAAGCAAACAGAAATGGAATAAAGTACAATTTGAACGTTATACATTTATACAGCTGTTTAAACGTTGATCTAGTTTCCGTTCTCCGTTGCCAGCTTTACTGAAAGCATACCAGTCATTGCGTACTTTGAAATACCCGTAGTTAAAGGACAGAAATATACGTTTTTTTTTTTTTTTTTTTTTTTTTTTTTTTCATTCATCGGTGAACTAGCTATAAATAAAAAATTATATAAGTCACGCACTCATGATCGCAAAAGTCGAAATGCGTCAGGGACCTCTTAGTCGTCGAGAATTCTTGAACCTCGAAGTTTACTGACTTCTGAGTACGTGCAATAGAAATGCATGTTGAAATTGTGTGTTGTGCATGGGTGTAGGGATATAAACGTTTTACGACTTTTACCACACGGAATAAAATAGAATGTAAAGTTTCGGGGGGGGGGGGGGGAATATATTCTTTAGAGCCTTATTTTGAGTTGTCCCAGGTTTCCTTTTATAGTTCTCTGGAATCGTGGTATCAGTTTCCTGCGAAGGCAGCAATTTTGTGACTTGTCGATAAAGATAATATTGAAAGTCCGTGGGCTGTAAGAATATACGCTAAACACGGTGGTCGAAGTCATCATGTAGTTGGAAGCAAATACTTAGAAACGCCAAGAAAGCGAAGTTTTATAGTTTGTTCACTTTAACTTCACACTTTTTGGTTCAAACCTTTTAAAAAATCACCTCATGTATGACATGTTTGGTTATTTACTAAATATGTAATGTATACAAGCGTTTTATAATTGCGTTAACTTAAAAGTAGACTACTTTACTTCTGGTTGAATTGAACTTTTACTTACGTGTTATCTATAAATTACAATATTTAATTAATAATTATATAAATAAAAACACTGGGAAAATACGTGCGTTAATAATATCTGGTATAGGCTATTCAGGTTAAAGTGAGCACTTCTGAGGCCCTAGTTGCTCTTTCCTTTAAACCATTTATATCCTTTATCCACCTTAAATAAATATTGCCATGTAAGTAATAAACACAGTGTGTATATTCCACCGCACTCGGAAGTTAACGCGTGAGGCTAAAATAAAATACATTTATTGACTATTATCCGAAATTAGAGGGCTTTCAAAAATGCTCACTTTATACTGACGAAAATCGATCGAAATATTTGTTTGTTTAGGGCCATATATATATATATATATATATATATATATATATATATATATATATATATATATATATATATATATATATATATATATATAGTTGGCCTAACAAAATATACTGTTGAGCACACAACATATATATATATATATATATATATATATATATATATATATATATATATATATATATATATATATATAGTTGGCCTAACAAAATATACTGTTGAGCATACAACTTTCGAAAAGTAACAAAATTCCTTTTGTTCGTCTAACAAAATATATGTTTGAATAGACAAAATCTCTGTGTTTGGCCAAAAAAAAAAATTAGACTGTCAATTCAATATTTTATTTAATCAACTGCATATATTTGTTTGGCCACTCATTTGACTGACTTCGTTGGAAAACATAGCTCGAGAGTTGTTTGTATTTTTGTGACAATTAGGATAGTAACCGTGTTTTGTTAGTGCATCTATTGATGCTTGCCAATCGTATAAACACAATTAATAAAGCAATGCAACAAGAAACTGACAAGTAAAGCTGTAAAACTTGAAATATTTGTTTGCACACGTTGCTCAAAATTTGTAGGAATCTATGTAAAATCTTTCCCACGTCTCCAATTGTTACATTGGGTGAGGTTGTTAAAGCGTAGCGCGCGGACGCATGTATTCTACGTTCGAAACTCTGTTTAACCTGTAAACTTTTTTATATCGGCCCAAACTGTTAAATGTACGTGTAGCCAAACTGATCTTTGGTTGCTACAACCTAATCTTACAGTTTGGGGCAACCAAATGAGTACAACAAAATTACTCGGTTTCTGCAACAAAATATACTATCTACCAAAAAGTAATTGGGCACCCGTGAAGATAGGTAATTCAGTACGTCAGTTGACTTGTGTTTCACGGCCTTCGGCGTAGGACCGCTGGTGTTTGTCCGTGGCAGCATGAACACAGAGGCCTATTGTAACATTCTAGATAATGAAATGCTCCCAAAATTGTGGCGTTTTTACGGAATGGACCCGTGTTACTTCCAGGATGACAATGTCAGGTGCCATGTTCCAAGGGCTACTATGCAGTGGTGCTACGACAACAATGTTCGCCGATTGGACTGACCCGCCCAGAGCCACGACCTCAACCCTATAGAACATATTTGGGACGAATTGGATCGCCGGGTGAGGGCTCGTGAGGCGCGGCCAAAATCCATTGCTCAACTCACGGAATGGTTGCAAGAGGAATGGCGACGAATCCCCGTGAATGTCCTGCAAACACTCGTAGAGAGCATCCCAGACAGGGTGGCTGCTGTTATAGTCGCAAGAGGTATATTCTATCGGAGTGACAACCACCGAGCAAACATTGTGGACAGGTGCCCAATTACTTTTTGATATATAGTGTATTTCATTGCGTCTATACAAACAAATAATTTGGTTGCACCAAACAAATCTTGTTTGATTCAACAAAACCTTTTTCTCAGTGGACCGTGAATAGCCTATATAGTTCTCTTGCAAAATATTACTACACTGAACGCCCACATATGCGGTGCGTTGTCCCCTTGGTGTAGTTTTCTAGACTTAGTAAAGCTTAGTTTGCACAAGGCGGAGGGATATTCTGGAAGAAGAACTGTAGGGGGCCTTCAGAAAAGTTGCAAGTAACCTTGAATGCCTTATAGAAATTTTTACGGACTTATTTATTTTACATGCCGATAATTGAAACGAACTTATTGCGTGTGAATGATTGCAGAATGAGAAACATACAAGGACTTGACTTGTGTGATTTAGGGACTTTTTATTTATGTGTCCTTTTATCATCAATCATACGCAGAAATTTAATAAATTTTATTTTAAACGAAAATTTTGTATTTTAAATATTTTGTAACGTGTAGATTATTAGTTTTACAGCGTGGTGTTTGTAACATTGATAAAATATGATACACATCCGTTTGGAGGTCGTAAGTATATTTTTATTTAATTCTTTCGTGTGTTGCTTGCAATAATTACAGATTGGAGAAAGGAAGTTGTAATTTGGCTGTTGTTACAACCTACTGTTTAATCTTATTCATCTGAAATTCACTCCCTCCGCCTATAGTAGACCTATAATTAGATTTTAACTGTCGGCGAAATGACTTTAGGTCTAGTGACAATAGGTCGAATGCCGTTTAGGTGGAGCGACTGTAGGTTAAACGAATTTGAAGTCTACAGGCCCAGCGCCTGTTGTTGAAGTTATGACATTTTCCCCCAACAGAATTTATCTGCGTTTTAGGACAAAGGATTGTAGGTCGAACGACCGTCGGAGGAACGCCTGTCATTGAAGTAAAGCTTACGCGAAACGACTGTAGGTCTAGCATTTGTAGGTTAAACGACTTTACGTCTAGTGCCCGTAGATGCAATGACTTTTAGGCGAACTGCCATCTCGAGAAACTCTGTAGAAGAAACGATTTTAGGTCTACTGCCGCGTCCCAAAATAAGCACAGTAGCACGTTCTGTGGGATGGTCCAAGCTATTCATCGCGTAATAGTTGTCAATGAATATTATTTCCACTATATTAGTGGCTTTTTAAAATCCCCCTTCGCTTTAATTTACACGACGTTTTATTCAGTAGTATATTGTCCGTGACTGATAATATGACTGTCGCGAATTTTATTTGAACATAAGCTGGGACCCGAACATGTAATCCATTCACGGCTACTTCGCACTTTTCTGAAGCCCTGCTAAAGTTCTACTTCCAGGATATACCTCCGCCTCGTGCAAACCAAGCTGAACTAAGTCTAGAAAAATTACACCAAAGGACAACGCACTACTTTCGTGCGGTCTAAGTTGTAATAATATTTTGCACGAGAACTATTTCTTACTAGGCGCTACCAACACGCATGTTTTGCCACCGCTTTATACATATGTATTACAAATTAAATACTATAATTTGTAAATAAATAGATGCAAATCTTCAATTTAACGAAAAATACGCTAATGTTATGTTAACAGAGGTATGAAACCCCTGAGATAGATATCAAATTTAGGAAATAACTATACACGTCATGCGTGGGATGATTTTTTGAAGGTTTGATTCAAAAAGAGTGAGGAAACCGTGAATAAACTTTATATATTAATTTGATGTAGGGTATTAAACTGGACTTTGGCTCGTTAGATACGCCCTAGAAGACTCTTCAATCAAATAAAAATTCGCAATAAAGCTAGGGCCGAGTCCAATTCTGCCTGGCCTGAGACAAAACAGGTTGCTCACCGGGAGGGCAGCGATTTATCCACACTATTTGAATCAGACCTTTGAAAAATCATCCTATGTATGACGGGCTTGTTTCCTTACTAAATTTGTCGTGTATCACATGCGTTTTACACTTTTGTTAATGTCACTTATTTTTTATTAAATCGAACTTTTAGTTATACTTAATCTGGAAGTTATAATAATCCATTGATAATTTAACTTTAAAAAAAAACTGGGAGAAAATAGGTGTGTCGGTAGTGCCTAGTAAGAAATAGTTCTTATGAAAAATATTATCTACTCTGCCCAGACTAGTGTAGTTGGTGCTGACACCGGACTTGTCGAGGTTGCAGAAAGAATACCTGCTACCAGTGGCGTGTGGTGAAGTGTTGCGAGGTAAGGGCAGTGCTGTACACACTCGGCGCGCGTAGCAGTAATCAGAGTGGGGCCGGGAGGAACTTGATGTACTTCGGCCAATCACGAGAGAGCGTCGAGGCCCCATTACACATGTGCCGTAACGTTAATTGCACTACTATGTTTAAGTGGCCATTGTGTAAACTAGCGAACTAGCATAGAGCAAAACACGGATTGCTTTGTGACTGTTCACCACACGCCACTGCCTGCCACCCGTGGTTGTTTACTCGGTTGTAGATCTGTGCCTCGGGCGATGTGTTACCCGGAACTCACCCTCTCATCAACCTTCTTCGGCACACGGCTGCCCCTCCCACATGCCCCTCCTACCCTTCCATATTTTTCATACGTGAGACAACACACGTGACGTCTGCGCGCCGCGTGCTCGCCTCAAATATGCCTCGTATGTATGCTTTCTCCCGGGCGGAGATTTCACGTATCCGGCTGGAACACGGCCCAAGAGATTGATACAGTACCCCCTCTCCCCTCCTTTAACCACCCTTGTCTTGATCACCGGCGTGCCTCATGTATCGCAAGGGACTCTCCGACCCACAGTCTCGTATTGCCAAGATACGCGCTCTCTCTCTCTCTCGCTCGGGAACTCCCTGGGGACGGCAGTAAAGTCGGGCTGCCGCCGAATGCAAATGTCTTCGCCCGACCGAAGGGTGCACAGCGGATGGGGGAAGGGTGTGTCCAAAAACGGGGGTTGGTCCGCGACTCGGTCGTCGAGGCGATATCAACCAGGAGGGCGTCTAGGTGGGCCCGGGGGGGGGGGGGGTTGAGGCGCTGCACGTGTGATTTATCTACGCGGGACGCCCAGAGTGGCGTCGCAGATGGCGAGGTTTTCCGGGTATTCGTCTGCGGCGCCCCTGAGAAGGAACTATGCTCCAACGGCTCTCAAGATCCTCTCCGTGCCCAACGCTGTTCTGCGTCTTGCCTGCGCTGCGGTGGTTCGAACAGTAAGCTATAACATAAAGTAGAGGTTATACACACTTGGCTAAGCAACAATTTGTAGGCCTAAACTCAACCTACCTTTGAAAAATGCCACTGTCTTCACCTGCATGTATTTTAACGGGAACACGCTGACATTGGCGTGCGACCATTGAAGTTGGCGGGGCCGCGGTGGCTGAGTGGTTATACTGCTCGCTTCCCACCAAGGTGAATCGGGTTTAATCCCCGGCCGGGTCGCTCCCCGATTTTCGCAAGTGGGAATCGTGCCGGACGATGCCGCTGGTCGGCGGGTTGTCTCGGGGATCTGCCGTTTTCCTCCGCCCTATCATTCAGGCGCTGCTCCGTGCATACTCACCTCAATCGCCCTCATTGGCTTTCAAGACCTTGCTGCTAAGAGCCGCCCAAATCTCTTCACGCACATTCCTAATAATTTCACAGTGTCACTTGACCAACCTATGAATAAAGTGATGATGCCCATAGAAGTTTTAATTGTGCACGTATATAGTGGAAGAATACATCATGTGCATACAAATGACTCCAAGTAAGGATTTAAAAGAGCTCAGTTTACCATGAACAGCCAGTAGATGCACGCATCCCCTATAATGACCTACGAATTGCATCAGAACATTCAGAAGTCAACTCTCCGACTAGCGTGTTAGACGTCTGTGTGCTCTTAGTTCCCACCAGAATATTTTCCCAGAAATATGTATATATTATACTTTCACTAAAAATTGATTATAGGATATGTAATAACACTTTAAAAACATTTGTTTATTCAAACACATTTCTGTTAACAGCTGAAAATATCTTACAGTGCTGCGACACTGAACGTATAGATACTGTGTCGCTGTCGTATTTTTCTGCAGCGCGAAGGGGCACAGTCAGTGTACAACAAATAATAAAACTGAATACGTTCAGAATTTAATTAAATTTTCTGCATTGCTTATGTTTACAACAGTGTAAAGAAAAATACACCACAGCTAACTAATGTTTCGTTCTAATGTTTCATATTCGTGACTGAATGTCTCATTGTATAGTTTGTCTGTCGATGAGTTGTTTTAGTGCTATCCGTTGGCAGATTGTATCCAAATAATTTGATCCCCATAGTTTACGTTCTTCGCTATCGTTTTGCCCACTTATATTTCAGATTGATGCGGTTTTCCAGTGCATATTTATTTGCGTTCTCTGTTGAATACCAAGATATCACGCTTTTGTTTCCCTACTACCTCATTTTTAATTAATTTTATTTCAAAAATTTCACATTTTTGTTATATATTTTTTTATATTTTTCTGGTTATATGACCTTTGCATATACATTTATAATTAGATGTGCATATACATTTATAATTAGATGTCATGTTTATCTGTACGATTTTGTTATATACTATTGTGATGCTCCTGCATGTTTGTATTTGTAGGAAAATATTGTATTTTTGGGTTGTATAATTCTTTTTTTACTGTTATATTTTTGTAGTAGCAGATCATATTCCGCATTAGATACTATCTATATACTCGGGCCACTATGGTTTGCTTTACTGGTCGCTGCCAGAATGCGAAACCTTGGCGCTGCGCTATTTTAGCCCTCGGATGCGTGTTGCGTCCTGTTTATCTGGTCCGGTGGTTACACAGCGTATGTCTAAATAACTGTGGTCCAATCTTAATACTTCGGCATATATTTAAGCGCTTGTAGTCAACATTCTTATGGAATTAATACATTGAAATAAAATGTCATAATTAAAGCCCAGTGTATTACTCCGGGAACAATACAAGGCCAGTGTTGGGAAGCAGGTTATACCAGTCAAATAACAACAGATTAGCAGCAATTATCACGCCAACAACCAGAAAGCTGATTGGGTAAGTGAAAGTTCAGCACGTTTAGTCAGTGTCAATACTAAACGGGAAGCCAATGAGAGTAGGGTACACTAGGTTATCACCGGGTAGTATATTACGTCAGTGACAGAACAGCAGATTATGCCATTGACAAGATATCACTTTAGGAAATATCAGGACAGTACGTATCGCCGAGAAAGGATTGCATGTTTCACCAGTGGCAGGACAGCACATAATGACAAGCGATTACATAATTAGAGATTATTGTTTAACAGCGTTGGCGACCTAAATGCATGTGTTATCTACACGTGTTCATTGGATCTCCGTTTGCCAAACACGTCACGTAGGACTCCGAGACAGTAGTAATCACGTAGCATTGGGTATCTTTGTTGTAGGTATGTGGCCAGGCCGAACTGGAAACTCGGGCGAGACTATGGCATCAGCCAACAATCAGATAAGCTCTGCTCTAGTCCAATAGTCGATTCATTGTTACCTCCAACTTTGATAAAGTCCTGTTAAAGTTATACTTCCAGAATATTCCTCCGCCTCATGCAAACAAAGCTTAACAGAAAATAGCAAATTAGACCGAAGGGACAGAGCACCGTATTCGTGCTCACCCAGTGTAATAATATTTTGCATAACAACTACTTCTTATTGGGCATTACCAACACACATATTTTCTTCCCGTTTTATTCATATTATTTATCAATTAAATACTACAATTTATTGATAGTATATAAGTAAAAATTCAATTTATCCCAAGATAACGTAATTTTATGTTATCACAAAAATAACAAGTTTTTCATACATTACATATTTAGGTAAACAACCGAACATATCATACACGGGGTGATTTTTCAAAGTTTTGATTTAAAAAAGAGTGAAAACAGCGAATATACTATATACTCCTTGGCTGTGAACTCTACCGTGGTGTCATACTATAATGCGAAATGGCAGTGTGTTAACGCATAATTTATCCGCGAACGGGCCACGGCGACCTTTATCCAGCATCGCTCGCCAAGGTTGCCGTGCGATGGTTATCTCTCACCACCTACGCGCAGACTTAATTAAGCTTCATTATTTACCCGAGATGCAGGATAAGAAGTACACAGATCGTATCGTGAGAGTACAAAGACTTATTCGTCTGTTTTTACTTGAATCATGACTTATATAACGTGGGCAGTGTGCTGTAATCAAGTATACGATGGCAAACATACTGAGTATACAAAAACGCTGCGTGACTTTCGCCGACTTCTGCACGTCGTATTATACCGTATATACATGGCAAAATGAAAAAAAAAAAATATATATATATATATATGTTGTCTGAAAACAATGTTACTGTGATCGTTTTTCAAAGATAAAAATTCACAGCAATCTCTGGCAATAGGGAGAGCTAGGGCTTGATTTAAAATGAAAGGAAACACACATGTTAGTGTTTCAGTGACGTAATTTTTGGTACTGGTATATACTAATAATTAATTTATGTATATACCGTGAATTTTGAACATCCCAAAAAAAAAAAAAAAAAAAAAAAATTGATTAAAATACAAGATAAATATTTTTAGTAGTTGGAATATTTAACAAATGTTTACATAAATTGTGAAAACGTGGCCACATAAATTAATCGGACAAATTGCAATGTCAGCGCCTACAAACTACCCATCTTACCTTCTCCAAAGTTTTCGTACAGAGCAGAGTGCTTGTACGAAATTTCGATGTTATTACAAAAATATTGACATCTTGAAAGTAGTAGGCTATATGAAACAAAAACTCGAAGGAAACTTTTTCCACTTCACACGCCAGACCATACACTCGACCATGCAGTTAATTTTTTTAATTAGTCTTCTTAACGTGCAGGATTTGTTCGAAAATCCAACCGGCGGATGGAGGCGGCGAGGAAGAGGAAAGCGGCTAAGATATCTAAAAAAAGTGACCTACATAAAAACAACACAAACAAAGATTCATGACTTACCGGGAATCGAACCTACAACTTTGAGATCCAAAAGTTTTCTCAAATATACGAGAAGAATAAAAAAAAAAAAGTACAGTACTTCTAGTTTATTCTTAGGACGCTAGTTATATTAAATTCATATATTACACGTAACTATAAATAACGAATAATATCGAGGGAATGTCTACTCACATGTCTTCTAAAACGTTGGCTGCACTCTAAATTCGAATCAGTGGGAAACCACTGATGCACAGTGAAATCCAACTACTCTAATCAGTGAAAACGGCTCCACTTAGAATCAGTGAAAAACCACTGATTTTTTCAGTGGAAAAATTTCACTGAATGAATAAGTGACGGCTGACTGCAGTGGTGAATTTAAATTGTTTTTATCGAATGCAAGCAAATAATTGCGTGAAATAAACATACTTACCATAGTTAACTATTTATATTGCGCAATTTACTTTAATAAAAAAAGAAGTAAAACAAGTTTTGTAGGTGGCCGGGATTGAACTCGCGCAGCCTCCGACTCTAGGTCGTTGCCTTCCCATGTTCGCGGTAGCTGGGCGGTTTTGGTAGTTGCAACGTTGACAGGCTCCGAGTCACACCGCCTTGCCGACAAGTTCCTAGTCGCCATTGCGCGCGACAAGCGGACAAGCGAATTTGGGAGCTGCCGCGGAGAGACACCTGCGGCCACCCGACTACAGGTCGGCCAACCTACCCCTGAGCTACGGGGGCAGGGCTCCGAGATACCATGCCAAGTTGGAATTAAGGGAGGAAAATTTGTTTCTTTTATTTCCGCTGCGAAATCGTGTAGTTTGAAGCTGTATGCTCATATTTTTCGTGTTTGGTTTGATTGGTACCGTTAGGATTGCTAAAACGAATATTGTGTGTGTGTATATATATATATATATATATATATATATATATATATATATATATATATATATATATATATATATATATATATATATATATATATATATATATATATGAGCGCACACTCTTCGCCAGATTAAATTCATTTAAACCTTCAAATAGAGTGCTGTGACGATTACATAGAATCGAAATGAAAGAAGTAAAAACGAAATGAAAGGCTGTGTGTTCAAATGACCTCGTAAAACGGCGTTTTGAAAGACTAAACACATTTGAGAAAGTAGGTATTTTGTATTGGTTTTATTCGTTTATTCGTTGTTACTTCACTGAATCAATCAGTGAAGGAAGTATGGCATTTTTTTTTTTACTGGTTAATAAGTAAATTCACTGTAGTGATTGGTGTATCAGTCGGATACGTTTGACTGATTGAAACAGTGAAATTCTCACTGATTGAGATTTAGAGTGTGGAAGAGTTCGTGCAATCGTCTAATCTTACATTGATTTCTGACAGCCGCCTTTAAAGAAATGGGTGGGTAGTACCTTACTTAATGTATTCAAATAAAAACTATTGTTCAGCTCAGCATTTCTCCTGGAAAAATTCGGTTGATAAGAAAAAAATTGCCTTCTATTGACTGGTAATTGCACTCTTGTAGACAACTGGTTATGAGGACCAGAAGGGCAGGTATCCGAGGTCACAGCAGAACTCGCAGTTCAGCTATAGCTAGTTCGCCAGTTTTGAAAGCCCTGTTAAAATTCGCCCCACCTCCCGCCTTCAACTCTCTCTCTCTCTCTTTCTATCTCTATCACTTTTCCTCCTACCATTAAATAGTAGCATAAAGTTTTTTTTTTTTTTTTTACAACAGCTATAACTATTGTAACGAAATTTTATCAATATATTTTAAAACGTTAAATTTCGCAGTACTTTTCATAATTAGCTGCCAACAACTCGAGGTACTCCAGTCAGTGTTCGTAGGGTAATTTATAGGTCAGTGTTTTTCTTTGGTTGGTTTATTTAAAAAATACTCAGATAATATTCAAGCAGTTTTAGTTTATGTACCGACCTCCTGTAGGACAGTATGCGAACGATCACGCTACAGTGACATGTGGCAGAAGAACAAATACAAAACTCTCTTCATCATGTTGAAACAGCTTCCATGAAATAAGGTAGTTCGCGATTGACTGAGCATTTTTAAAATATCGACCCTTGAAAAATGTCACTGCCCATATTATCATTTATTTTAACAGACGTTCAGAGTGACATGCACCCAGTTAAGTTGGCAACGATTGGGGGGGGGGGGAAGTTTATTATCTCAACGTTGAATTAAAAAGTTGAGTAAACATTTGCTGATAGTAAATGTTATACTTTCTTTTCTATTTTTAATAGCAAGTAAGTGTAAGAATTGCACATTCGTTAAATATTTACTTTTCTAATAAATCCACAATTTCACCTGACCAATGCATGAATAAAGTGATTAAGCCCATGGCAATGTTAATTTTACATATGATGGAAGAATACACAATGTGCATACATGTAGATCTTAAGTAGGGCTTTCAAAAGTCCTCACTTTACCACGAACAGCCTTTAGTCATTGGGTTAGATACAAAAAATACCGAGGGGCGTATTGAATAAACATATCCAGTGGGTAAACGGTGATTCTAGTTCATGAACAGTTTGTGAAAGATGATGCCTATAAGAGCTACACTAAAGTGGAAAAAGCAGGCACAAACGAGATAATAATGGAGCAGCTTCTTGCTCGAACCAACCTAAGGGATTATTACTTTAAGAGATGATGAAGTGACTGCCCGAAAACTTTTATAACCCATACACGTCGTCGCGGCGATGAAAACCTTGTCGTGAACGGGGGAAAAATAGGCAGGAAGGATTTATCTATGGTTTGCCGTTGCCTTTTGTATCCCCGGGTGATAAGAAACGCTTCCCCCCTTTTTTTTTTACCCTCAGTCTCTCAACAGACTTCTCAGGGACACTGACTCGTACAGCATTGTTGCGACGAAAAACCACGACTTAACTGGGACTCGAACCGGGAACTCCTTGCAGCCGGCACGCAACCACCTATGCCAAGAAGGTAGGTACCTGCACCACTGCTTCGCCAAAATACACATTAGTTACCCTATACCCTGAGAAAATGGCGTTCGCGAATAAAACGATGTTTGTTTGGCGCAACCGAATTAAATGTTGTATAGGAGCAATAAAATGTTTTGCCGTCGTAAACCGAATTAATTTATTGTTTGCCCCAAAATTTAAGATTTGGTTGGTGCAAGTGAACATTTTTTTTCAGCTGTACGTGCATTAAAAAATTCCGGTTATTATAAAAAATTTGAAAGTACGGCCAACAGTCGAACCCATGTTACGCATATCCGAGCGCTGCGCCGTAACCAACTCAGCTAATGTGGCTGCGGATGGAAATATAATATTTTTAATACATTAAATAGTAATACTGGATCACGTGCAAGGCCAAATATTTAAAGTTTTGCAGCTTTAGTTTTTAATTCCCTATTGGAGAGTTTTTATTGGGATTTTATACACTTATTAAGCATTCATAGATGCAGAAACAATTTTACTGTAGACTGTTCACGGTAAAATGAGCACTTTTGGAAGCCCTGCTTGAGATCTACTTATATGCACGTTATGTATTCTTCCGCCTTATGTAAAATTAACATTGCCAGGGGTCTCATCACATTATTCATGCGTAGGTCAAGTGGAACTGTGAAATTATTAGAAAAGTAATTATTGTACAGAATTGGTCATTTTTACACTTCGGTGCATTAAAATAACAGAAAGCGAAATAAATAATGTAAGACAAAACAAATGGTTACCTAACAATTTTTATTCGACTTTGAGATGTGGAATTTTTTTCCATCCATCATTACCAACTTTACTGAGCGCCTGTCATTTGGTGCGGCGGTAAGTTATATGCAGACAGAGGCAGTGACTTTTTTCTAAGGTTGATTTCAACACTGCTCACTTTATCGGGAACAGCCTTTAATATCATTTCCGTGATTGCCTGCAAGAAATCAAAATTTATTTCTTCCTGGCAGTCGCTAGTGAAAAATTAACGAAGGCAACAAAGCTCGTAACATTTTAAAACTCCTCAGAAGCCAACATTCATTCTCTGAGGTGCGAAATATTTTGTTAAATAATTTTATACGGAACTTATGACAAGAAAATTGATGAATCCAAAATGGTGGGTATACTTACATTTTTATTCATTCACGCATCAGCTGGTGCATGTTTTTAGCCTACTTTCCTTTCTGTGTACCTGTATGTGTGTACATATTTGCACGTGTGTGTTTTGTGTATCTGCGTGTGCCGTCCCCCCCCCCCCCAAGTCCTCTACTTAAAACTATTGAACGCGTGAACCGAATTTCACCAAATTCGGTACAAATGTAGTACTTACCAAGGATATTTGTATACATTTAAACCACCCCGGGTGCTTACTTTCAAAATGGAAGCCATTTAAATATAGTGTAGGTTAACAACATACTGTAAACAACGAGTTCTGAGACGGATATTATTGTTGGTAGCATACGCCATTTTGAAAGACAGCACAACATGGAAAATAAATATTTTCCTTTATATCTCGAAAGCTAGGTAACAGATTCTCGCCAAATTTAACACATAGTTAATACTATTGTAAGCCGTGTAAACATACACGACTTAAGTTGATTCGACTTAATTTTGAAAATGGTGGCCTTACAGATATTTTAGGTTTATTTGGTACCTATATATATTATGCCGTTCGAACCATTTCGACCAAATTTTGCGTGCTTAAATTTTCTATAACAAGCATCATATGTGCTAAAAATAACCACTTGCCCACCATTTTGTAAGATAGTGTCACGCCAAGAAAATAAGTTTTTATGCCATATCTCAGGAAACAATTTACCGATTATTACCCAATTTGGCAAGAAAATAGTTATTCGGCATGAGATGTAAACTTGTATGTTTTAAGTTGGTCGCGTACTTACACTCAAATGGTGTCCATTATAGCCATATTAATATTAGCAAAGCATTATATTTCTTTGAAACCATATAATCAATTCCAGATTAACTTTGTATGCTGGCTATATATTCTATATTACAACTATCAAATGTGCCCTCCTGGAACCTGTATTGTTTGCCATTATGTAAAATAGCACTACAAGAATAAATACAATTTTTTGATATAAATAACCGGGGAAACAAATTTGCGTACGCCTAACAAATTTGGCAGACAAATAGTACTGCGACAGGAACTTATGTCTTTTTAGTGGGGTAGACACTTTCAAAATGGTGGCCATACAGCAATTTTAGCATAGTATGCTATATAGTTGAAACCGTGTATTCAACTCCAACTCAACTTTGTATATTGGCAGTATATATTACAACTGTCAAATGTGACTACATAAAGTCTTTTTATACGCCATTTTGTAAAATAGTGTAGCATTTAAAAGTAAATTTTTTGTAATATTTCTTGATAAAAACCAAAAAAGTTCTACCAGATTGGGCAGACAATTACGACTACGATAGGCCATACGTTTTTAGTGGGTCGAACAGTTATTTTTAAAATGGTAGCGATGTAAACATTTTATGTTAGTATGCTATTCATACAAAACTGCGAAACAAATTTCAACTCAATTTCGTATGCTGGCAGTATCTCTTACAAACATGTAATGTATTTTACATAGAGCATAATTTTCCCAAAATTTTGTAAGATAATCAGACATGAGAAAAATACTTTTGTCATATCTCTGGAAACAATCAACTGGTTCATGCTTACCAACTTAGGCGAAGAAATTGTACTATAGTAGGCCATATTAATTTACTTTCTTATTTTTTTAATTTTGCTAGACCCTTATTTTCAAAATGAGGGCCCTGTACATATTGCATATAAATAAGCACTTTCACACAAAATATTAGACTGATTACATCCGGAGTTGGTGTTTCTAATCGTATCTCCGTCACGCGATTGATTCCACGTCAGCTTATGGCACGAGGTTTTCGGAGTTCGAGTCCCGGGTGCGGCGCGTGTGTATTTGTAATTGTATCTCTTGCTGTGGCGTATGTTTCTGGTTTCATCTGTATGATATCGCTATCAACGAGACGTCAAGGCCTCTCTACCATCTACTCTCTTAAGAACTGTATAAAAAAAATTATTCGCGCACATGTAGAGGAAAATAGGCTCATCAGTCGTGTAGATTGTTCACGGTAAACTGCGCACTTTTGAAAGCCCCGTTTAAGGTGCACTTGTATGCTCATAGTGTATTCTCCCGTCAAACGTAACATTAATGTTGCCATGGGGCAGATCACTTTATTCGTGCACCTTTCGATTAAAAAATTACTAGAAAAGTGAAAATTTTAAAATTTTGTTAGTTATTGCACTTACGTACATTTAAAAAAAAAACATAAATAAAATTAAATAATTTCACCATTCACAAATGTTTACTTAACAGTTATGGGCCGTGGTTACTCGAGTGCTGTTAAAAACATTCAGCTAAATACATTCGGTAGCCATGTCTGAACAAGTTTAAAAACAGAACGTGTTTTCGCTGTTACACACCCAAAGCAGAATGATATCAATGGAAATTCTAACCTCAACAAACATGGAACTTAAAATGTATGATATTTAACTATAATAGCCTCCAACATTCATCACTATTTATCTTTTTAATTGGTATGAAACCTACACTTTTAATGTAATGGCATAATGGGTGGATATTAGTACATTCAACCTTAAACTTAAGTTAATTCAACAAGTGCAGAAATTCCCGCCCAATTCAGCAATATTTTTTACACGGCTTGATTACTTCGAAGCAGCCAATAGGAGCGCAGCAGAGAAGATAAGTCGTTCGAAACTACTCACGAAACTGTTTGCTTTGAACGAGAAACAACTGCGATCGGAACTCGTTTGAAGGTAATGTAACCTATTCAATAGCTGAACATGTTTTAGTTTAGTAGTTCTGCATCCCGTGTAACCGCGGCCTTAAGTCAACGTTAAGGCATGGTGCTACTTTCCCCCTCCGTCATTTGCCAACTTTACTGGGCACATGGCAGTCAGCGTGCCTGTTATATTATACGCAGGTGAAGGGCCAGTGACATATTTCAAAGGTTGATTTGAAATGAGCTCAGTTAATCACGAACGGGCTGAATTGGTAACTTGTTGTTGTAGATGGCGCAGCTGTTAGTTTCGTTCCGCGTCATTTTGTCACACACACTTGCTGTCAAATTCTTGCCCCCGGAGCTGGAGCGGAGTGTATGTAGATCGTTCGGGGCGGAAGCTCAACTTGGCGTCGCCGAAGCCTCAGGGAAGCTTTAGGGGGAAGTAAGTGTGGCATGGCGCCGCAGGGAAGTTGCGACACCACGTTAGTATCGACCTAAATTTGTCGTCGTTGTGTAGTGTAAAGTGACGTCCCGAAGGTTCTCACGCCTCTTATCCCCGCCCCCACGCCCCTTCCTTAGCGGGAACTACCACCACCATAGCCGCCACAGGCTGCTCGCGATTCATAGTCTCCTGGGAACGTACCAGGGAGCTCAGGGTAATCTCCCCTACGGCGTCGGCGGGGAGGGAAAGGCTCCAGCCGCGAGATTTGCAGCCCCGTGGAGGAACTACACAGCCCGCGCGGCGTTCGTGATCTCGCCTGAGCATTGCTCCAACAATATGACTCTCCGACGCCGCAGATTCGCGGATGATAATGCTTGCTGGCGTCGTAAAGAGCAGGGGGAAGGGAGAGGTTGATCTCCGCCCGCGCAGCCCGCGCAAATTCATCTCGCGCTGAGCCGAACCAAAACCTGCTCGCGCGACTTCCTTCCTCGCCACGGCCTGGAATTATTTCGGCAAACTTCTGCGATGGCGCGAGTCGTCAGGTGTGGGTCGACGGGGCGGAAGGATGTGGGGTTGGGCGCATGTACAAGCAATCCATTTCTCTGCCGGGCGCGTCGCGTCTGTGAGGTCGAGGGTACAGAATGAACGCACGGTAAGCCTGATATCTAGCAGTGCTAACATTGTAGTCTGTTCGTGGTTTCTTCATACTTTTCAAGCCAAACCTTCGAGAAATTACCGCATGTATGACATGCTTTGTTGTTTACTACATATAATACCATGTATCACAATCGTTTTATACTTGTGTTGATATAAAAATTCCCACCTTTTTTTTTTGTTTGGTAAAATTGAAATTTTATTTATACTTTATCTCTCAATTATAACATTTCATTCATAACTAATGCCAATGAAAACTCGCCACCTCAATAACATATGGTGTGAATATGGTCGCAATTGGTCCAGTGGTTTGTCAGTGTGATGTGTTTTAGTCACGCACAATGGATTTTATATGTAAAGACTAGAACTGCCCGGTGTCGCCCGGGTGTAATAGAGACACAAGAGGTACACTACTCCGTTAGAAGTTTTGAACCCAATAAGGGTCCGGAGATTTACAAATCGTCTTTAGGGATTTCCGGCCCAAAAAGGGGCTGGAGCAATGAGTGAGTTAAGAGATTTGGGAGGCACTTAAGGGTTTTGTGTACTGAAACGTTTTCTGTGAAATTGTTGTTTGCGCGTGAACGCGTGCCTAGTTAAATAAATGTTCTGGAAATACGAAGTTTTGCCAAAAAGGATAAAAACTATTCTCTGTGTCGCTATATTTTTACTTTCATCATATAAAGTGTATTAATGTAGGAAAAAATCGTGGATATGGTCAAATATCGCATTTTTGAAGCTTCATTGTGAAGTTTCTTTAAGCGGTAAAAGAAAAGTAAGATTGTACGTAGATAATTTGATCTGTGTACTTTCGTCACGTGTAATAAAACCCCACAGTTACAGATCTAGTTTACACAGTAAAGCGTTAGGAAGGAAACACTGCACGCCTATCGCGTAGGGGCGATGAGGCGCTAGGCGTGTGTGTTAGTGTCGCCCGTATCGCTTGGACGTGCAGCTTCATAGTCCCCTTAACATTTTGGTCTTGACAGCCGATGATATTTAAGCGAGGTAAGTATGGAGCATCGCTGGAAGGAAGGGGCGGCGGAAACGTGCAGCGGCATCGTCCGGCACGATTCCTACATGCGAAAATCCGGAATCGGATTGAACCCGGTTCGCCTAAGTGGGAGGTGAGCAGGGCTAACCGCCCAGTCACCGCGGCCCCGGCGTACGCAGTGTTTTAAGTTGGGAACTAAAGGGCTTCCCTGCCATATTTGATCAGGATCCGTCTAGAGGTTTATAATTTCGGAATACTACCTCATTTCAGGGATTTTGGTGGATTCACGGCCCGTTGGGGGGGGGGGGGGATACACTACCCCGGTTAGGAGGTTTTGGGGTTTTCGAGTCCAATGGTAAGTTCGTCCTACGAATTATGTAAGTTGACTAATGAAGGGTATCCATGTCAAATTTGGTTATAATACGTCGAATGGTGTAGAATTTTACAATGAACATACATATATATACACACATACATACATACAAATTTTTACTGATATATATATATATATACAAATTTTTACTGATATATATATATATCAGTAAAAATTTGTATGTATGTATGTGTGTATATATATGTATGTTCATTGTAAAATTCTACAGAGTTTATATCCGTCATATATATATATAATATATATATATATATATATATATATATATATATATATATATATATGACGGATATAAACTCTGCCGACAAACTTCGGCAGTTGATTTCTCATCCAAAAATAGATCGATAATATAGGCCTATATGTACGACCTATGGCCTAAGTCTATTCCGGAAGGGTGTACCGGCCTTGAGACTTGAGAGTGTAGCTGAAGCAGGCGTTTATTGCTAGTAACACAGCCATAATGAGAGATAAATCGCTGAGTTTTTGTATAATGCATTATTAATCGACGATGTACCAGCCAAAAAAACTGAGTGCGTATATCAAACATCGTCTATAAAAACGGATATGTTTGAATCTCGTTTGTGCTTTTAAAAATGCAACTGCCAAATTTCTTTGTTTCTACCTGAGGGTTAGTAATCTACTCTAGACGGTAAAAGAAAAAGCCATCCTACGTTTTGACTGCTAACGCTACCGTTTACGAGAACTTAATGCATTGTTATCGAACACAACAAAAGTTGTATTTCATTATGGCATTCATTTATTGAAAACGATGATGGTATGATGGATAAGAAGTCAAGACGAACGTTTTTGACGTGTATGGTAAATTATTAATCCGAGGGTAATTTTTAAGGAAGTGGGTTGATATCCGGTACCAACTTTTTGTAGTTAATTTCCATCCCGTGTAGATATAAATTAATTAATGCTGGCACAGGTATTTTAAATCTTATTTTATACGCAACTCTGTTTCTCTTTCGCTATCTTTCTCTCCTCTTCCTCGTTTGAGAGTCGCATCTGGATTACGCATTGCCAGTCTTTCGAAGCCGCCTTTGTTCCATTGCACTTTGTATTTGTAAACCCCATGGTTACCCGGCTCTTTCTTTTTCCGTTCTCATCATATCTTTTTTTTTTTTTTTTTTTTTTTTTTTTTTTTTTTTTTTTTGCGGACTCTTCGTGATGAGTTATACAAGTGGTTAAGACCACACACTGTATTCTATTGCACGCGACTGCACTTGCCGCAGGCGATATTGTGATTATATGTATATGTGTATATTATATATATATATACATCCGCGAGCGAAGAGCAGCTCGTACAGATAGTTACGTAACATTCACTTTGCTAGTAGGCACTACTGATGTACAGTATAAAAACTGCCGATATAGGCCCTATGCTATATTCTGTACTTGGTTGAAAATCACTGTAATGTAATATTCTAAAAGCCTCTGTGAAATGTACCATTACTTGATGGGTGATGACATACCCAAGCTATTAGTTTTTAACTGCTTATTGCCAGTGAAAGTTTTTCATTAGTTCAGATATTGAAGTGATGGTTATATAATTGCATGAATAGGCTGTTCGTAGTAAACGTAGCCCTTTTAAATTCCTACTTCAGATCTTCTTGTATGCACATTGTGTATTCTTCCACCAATTCTAAAATAGGATTAGTTTTTGCTATAATTTACTAAATTTCGTCAGCTTAACAACGTACACAAATGGTATTTGCGGTTAAATTTTGAAATTTTAGTACTAACAATATTTAGAAGTTAGTAGTTTTTTAATACCATTAATTTTTCGTATTTATAAGTACCGGAGTGTGGTAATGGCTGTGTAGATTGAACCTTATTATTTTTAAGAAAAGTGATGCATATTATAATTCCGTTCAGAGAAAATCAATGACGTGAAAAGCGACGGTGATCTCTTATCCTGAGGTAATATTGCCCACTTCATTGTGAAGTTCGTGTGAAGCTGACGTGAATTTTATAAAACACATAATAATCATATTTTTCGACCACGTTTCCACCATTACATTGTTACCGCGAAGGTCTGTAAGTTAGATCGTGGTACTAACTGGAATTAATATATGGAATGTATATTTTAGTTAGTTTTCTGGATGTACGCTGTGCAAATATATATCACAGAAAACAATTATTCATAATTTTGAGAAGGAAAAGTAGCAAGGTTTGCTACATCTTAAAAACCTATTTGCACACCGTCGCGCAATAAATGTTACAGTCTTATTACTCGATAATTATAATGTTTATTTCAAAGTTTTGTTCAGTTAGACTATAAGGATCATGAAAACAGAACCCAAACTATTTCGGGAATTTCGACGAAACAAGGTGAAGCTTCGGCCCTGCTTTGTTCGGAAAAAGAAAAAGACACACATTTCGGATATTGAAGTTACGGCTCGCAGCCACGAGGGAGACAGCATAGAAAAGTTAAGTTTTTTTTTTTTTCCAATTCGCCGTCGTGCAGCAACTAGAGCAATGCATCGAAGCTGCCGAAAGAAGTAAACCTCGGCGGCGGAAGGCAACAGATTCGAAGCGGTACGTCCATGCCAAGTTTATCTTCCTTTAGCCCGGGCTGTCTGGCCTGGTTTATGGATCCGCGCGGAATGAGGAAATACTGCGATGAGATGCAGTCCGGCGTGCGCTGTGAGGATTTGCCCCGCATGCAGCGCGAGCCGTGGCGTGGTGCAGAATACTGCACGGCCGTCGTGTGTTTCATGCACCGACTAAAGATTACGTTCAAAAATTTTTCGTCTTCTGCAATATGCACTCAACTTCGACACACCCCCACATCGAGACAACTCCACGTGTTTGTTTACATCGTAATTTTGGAAAGACGCACCACTTTTATATGAATAAAATACTTTGACAAATTTTAATTTAATCAAATCATTACAAATTTTTTATAGGACGTGTAGCTACTAACATATCAAATCTCGTGTTTAAAAAATTTAAAAACCTATCGACGTCTTTTATCATAGTCGTCTTGGCACACTCTAGAGAAAAAAAAATCCTCCTGCAGATGTGTGGAAGTTATTTTTTGATTTGCTTAGTTGCCCAGCAAGTTATGCATCGATTGAAAGTTCTTGACGTGACTACGTCTTTAAATTTGCAACCATAGTGGGAGGCAATCCAGAAAATCCAATGATAACAAAATCGGGTGATACATTTTCGCATTGCAGCTCCGAATCAATCGATTGCCAAAGGATCAAAGAATATGTTACGTTGAGTGAGGACCGCGAAGCATCGCGCGCGCTAGGAAGGGGAAGGGGGGGGGGGATTTTGAGTTCGTTTCGCCGCGTAGAATAACTTTTGACTAGGAGAAGCTACATGTTTCAGTCGACAGCTCTCGTCAAGATCAATCGATTGCGTGTATAAAACATTTGTGCGGCGTGGAACACAATTTCGGCCTATACTCGTCAAAAAGCGAAGTCGAAATACAGAAATCGTATAATACGGTTGAAAAGAGCATTTCAAAAGCAATCCAGTGACACCCACAAAACCCCATATGATCGAGTGAAGCGGTGCCGGGAACGTAAAATAAACATCAAAGCGTCCGAGCGCGTCAACGTAGACGTATTCACGCAAAACAAACGACCGTGTCCCAACACAGCAAATCTCATTTTTTTCTTTCAACTTTTGGTCATGTATTATCAAAACTCGTAAACAAGCTGGAACTCGACAAAGCTCGCAAACTGGAAGTCTATTGGTATTTACATGTGCAGCCTTTGGGTTGATGACTACTTCACAGTGGCATAATGACAAGGAGAATTGTGCTGTATAAGATATTTTTTGCACGTTCGTTTACAGCATTATAAACTGAGGAAAATTACTCTTGTGTGAGTTTTCTTGCTTATGTAACGTTAACGACATGGCTCAAAATTGTAGATTTTATATGGACTGAGGAGGGAAAGTGAACTGAAGATACGACTAACATGAACATGCTGGACACTTTAAATGTTAATATTAACATAAGCTAGTATTTCGCTATATATCCTGGTCATCTGGAAAGAAATATTCAAAACTTTATTAATAATACTTATAAAAACATTGTTTACAATGCACATAACCTTGTATAAAGTAAATATACAGAACTGTATGGAACTATAAGTAATGGTTATGCTAAAAGTCAGTATTATACACATCACATTCATCGGCAATAATATAGTAGGCATTTTTCTTAAAAAAAATTAGAAATCTATTTTGCAAAGCTATTAGGTTTCTCGTTTTAAATTGAAAATTGGATGTTTTTTTTATATACAATGAACAAACTGGTAATAGTCGGGACACTTGACTACTTTATTTATCCTAGGGAAATGAGTTTCAATGTCTAAAGCAAATATTGTATTCTAATTATGAATTTCAGAGCGTATGGTGAATGAATGTAGGTATTTTCTTTAACGCAACCAACATTTGTGTGTGTGTGTATATATATATATATATATATATATATATATATATATATATATATATATATATATATATATATATATATATATATATATATGTATGTATGTATATACAGTAAGGTAGTCGAGTTCTCTAAAGCTGTCTCTAGGAAGATTAAATTACCACTGCTGGTTCATAACATATGTGACATCCAACACCAATAGAACACTTTGCAAATGTGTTAGTGCTAAGGTTTTGGCAATAAAACATTTTAAGCCATGATTACTACAGTATTTTTATGAATTGCTTCGTTGCTCCCTAAATATGTCGTACATGTATCACAAGCGTTTTATACTTGCGATAACATACGTTTGGTCAAATTTAACCTTTGTTTTATTTGTAAATTATAATACTTAATTTACAATTGAAATGATTAAAAACAGGGAGAAAATATGTGTGTTGATAATTCCTGGTAATAAATGGTCCATACAGGCCTACAAAATATTATTACAACGAGTGCGCACGAAAGCAGTGTATTGTCCCTTTGGTGTAATTTTCTAGTCTCGGTTTAGCTTTGTTTGTATGAGGCGGAGGAATATCCTGGGAGTAGAACGGAAGCAGGGCTTCAGAAATGTTGGCCGTAGCCGCGCAAATGTACTATACGCGCTCACATGGCGGGATCGTCGACTGACGGCGATGTCTGAAGATGCGGGCGGGCATATTTTTGTTTTATGTCCGCGGCTACAGTAATAAAACCTCCCAGGAGAGATATTTGCCGCTCCTATCGTTGCCGACCCCTCCACTCCGTAAGAAGAATGCGTACCTGCCCCGGTAGGGGGAGGGTTGCAGTCAGGAGGGACTGTGTGTGTGTGTTTGTGTGTGTATATATATATATATATATATATATATATATATATATATATATATATATATATATATATACACACACACACACACACACATACACACACACGCGTATTTACTGCCTGGCGGTGAGTGAATCGCGGGTGCACCGTATCAACAAGGGAGAAAAGGAGGCGCGAGTGAATATAGTCCATTCACGGTTTACCTCCTAATTTCCTGAAACCCTGCTGCAGTTCTACTTCCAGCATACACATCCGCCTCGTGCAAACAAAGCTTAACCGAGTCTAGTAAATTACACCTGTGGGAAAACGCACCGCATTCTTGCGCACCTAGATACATATTCTGCATAAGAACTATTTCTTACAAGGCATTGCCAACATGCCTATTTTCTCCCTGTTTGCATTCGCTCGAATTGTGAATGAAATATAATATGAAGTCTGTTCACGATAAAGTGAGCACTTTTGAAATAAACTTTTGAAAAATGTCACTGTCCCTACCTGTGTATATTTTAACGAGCACACTGGGTGTTACGCCCCCAGTATAATTGACAACGACGGAGAAATCACAGTGCCATGTGTTAACTTTAATCTACAAGTGTTAAGTAAACATTTGTAAATACTAACATATTTTATCTTTTCGTTTTTTATGCATATCAGTATAAGAATTAAAACATTTGTAAAATATTTATTTTTCTGAAAATGTTACAGTTAATTTTACGCATAGTGGAAAAATACACAATGCGAGTGCAAGTAGTTCTTAAACAGGGCTTTCAAAAGTGTTCAATTTATCGCGAACAGCATATACAGGATGTTGCAATATTTCATGTCAATACTTCGGGGGGTAATATTCCTCACATCTGAAGGATGAAAAAAATGTTATATGAACATAGGTCCGCAAACGTTTCGTATCTTCGCTACAGCTCGTAATACATAACGGACAGCGTATGGCTTGCGGGCTGGATCATGGAGCTGTGGAATGCCATCGCAGCGTTCGTTTGCATGATACACGACATCTCACACACTAAGACACTACTCCGAGAACAGTAGGAACTGCACAGGAAGTAGTTATCCATGCGTGAAGACTTATCGTCGGCACTAAAGGAAATGTTCAAAATGCCCTCCATCAGCACGAACCCGCCGTTGCATGGACACCCGGATACGTTGATGAGTCCCTGGAAGATTCCCGATTGTTTCGCAACCCGCTATAATATGGTTACGGAGGGTGCCCACATCGTCCACTGAGGTTGCATGCACAAATGCCTTCAAATGTCCCCACAAATAAAAGTATAGTGGATTCAAATCGGGGTTCTTCGGGGGCTGGTTTGGGGCTGCCAATTACAGCTGCTATGTCATTCCACGGCTACATTATCCAGCCCGCAAGCCATACACTGTACGTTATGTACTATGGCCTGTAAGCGAAGAAACGAAACGTTTGCGGACCTATGTTCATGTAACATTGTTTCATCCTCCATATGTGAGGAATGTTCCGCCGAAGTATTGACATGCAATGTTGCAACATCCTATATAGATATAATATAAGTACAAGTTCAATTTAACCAAAAATAAGCTACTTGTATTTTAACACAAATATAAAATGCTTGTGACTTGTGGAATATTTAGTAAACAACCAAACACCTTATGCGGGGGCTGATTTTTTTTTTTTCAAAGGTTTGATCAAATAGTGTGAAGAAACCGCAGATAGATTATACCGCCTTGCGGTGAGTGAATTGCGATCCACATGATCAATAAGGGAGGGAAAGAGGTCGGAGTGAATAGGCATTGTACCGCCTCATGAAGCGCAGAACACGCAATTTTTTTTTCTGTTCTTTCCAGGTCATGTCTTTTCTGCCAGGTTATACCTAAGTGTGTGAGGCTTGCCTTCGCGACGGTCGATAACGTGGATGGAAGTGTAATTTTAGGTCTTTTGAGATACGCCGTTTTTGACGTTAGATAGTGAAACAGTTGCGACAGCAGGTTCCATTGTGCAGACTTCGATCTTTCACCTCAATGTTTATTTTCCAGTGGAATTAATTAAATACTTCTCTCTTCACACCATGAGAATTATAACACGTCACCCTTGGACTGAAGTTATTACAGTTACTAGGAAATATAACCCGAAGAATTTTTTTCATTTTGGGTTTCGTAAATGGTTAAGGCCACATGATTAAATTTAAAAGTAGGGGATTATGTAAATTACGTGTAATGAATGTTTCTATTTTTAATAATTACCGTGTGTTACCTCTCCTGTTCAGTGACAGATAGACGTCAAAAGAATGGCTTGCACACTAACAAGGGTCCACCACGGTCGTACGAACTAAGACAACGCTCATGTAACATGAGTCGGTGTCACGTACTTCAGAGCCGACTGAAATTTGGGTAATTGCCTTCATTTTTAGTCTTTCCATGTATGAGAGTGCGAAGTTAAATTCAGGACTTAAATATGACTTGCAGAACACTTTTAGCTTGTTGATTTATGTGTACTGGCACGGGAAAATGACTTTTGATACTTACCTTAGCCTCAAGTCGAACACACATTTTACACTCTTGACGGTTTGTCTCTTTACGGCGAGACTGCATCTATGACTGTGGTAGACAATCCCGTAAGTAAAAGAGTTTTTCAGTTCACTATTTATTTCACAGTTCAATGAGAAATTGGACGCCAGGAGTATAAAGATAGTAGTTACGCGTGCACATGTGTATGGAATTTAAAAGAAATTAAGAAAAAAAATGTGCGCGCAAGCCAAGAAAAAGTTAGTCAACTTCAGTGGTGTGGCCAGAAATATCTCAACCCGTGTGTTGGCTGAGGGGAGGGGGTGGGGGTATGCCAGACAACCTGAAGGAAAAGGTGAGTGGTTACATCGAAGTAAATATATTACTTTATTTATTTCCGTCATCCAATTGATGTAAAACATATGACACTGGTTTTGCCAACCTAGTAAAATTAAGATGCCGAGCCCCTCAAAATGACAATTTACGTCTTTGTTTCCGACCTACTACACCATCCCAGAATAATAAAAGTTCCGTGCATGCTTATTGAAGCACGTAAATTTTGGCCGCCCGGAGTCAAGAATTCTGCTAGCAACGCTATAATTCTACTCTACCTTGGCACCAACCTGCAATATCTTGGAGCGATGCAAGATTATGAACGTAGCCAATTGTCGGCCACATATTCTCTGCGCATCAGAACGTCGTGAATATGCGGCATGGCCGCCAGCAAAGCAGTAACTACGCGTCGTCTGCGATCCCAGCAGCGGACCGCAGCATGACTGTCACCTGTCACGTGGCCAACTAGCCAATTAGTGCCAGCACTCGCCATTTCCTGAAATTTAGCCCTGCAGTCGCCCGCCTGATTTCCGAGAATTTGCATCTGCACTATGACATCAGTAGCCAGTGTGCGCTTGCACTCAGCTGTTGCTAAGCAGAAATAATTTTCTTGGTGGACTGTGATTGACTGATTCAAATAACTGTATTACTTGGCAGAGGTATTGTAATAAAAAAAAATTATATTTTTCCCCTTCCCCAGTACTGCGGTGTTGGAAGTTCTGAGCTACCTGATTGGCCCTAGGTTTTCACTCCTCTCCTGGGGTATCATTTTGGCTGGGTATATATGCCTTGGAGGTTCCTGAATCGAGAGAGATGGTGGATACGAAGTTCAGCAGACCCTCCCTGACTTGAGTTAAGTATTTAAAAAATGAAATTAAAGAAGTCATAATGGTAGGCCATCTGGCAGGACTTGAACATTTCAAAGTCCTTTTAGGGTAATTTTTTAAAGTGGTTTCCTTGAACGGAAAATGTAAGAGTTGAGCATAGTTTTCCTGGTAACTTTTATAACATTTTAGCTAATTTTGAAAAGTAAAGTCATAAATGGCCTTGGTCTGGTTAAGTGACCACGAGAGTGATTTTCAAGGATCGTTTCAGTAAAAATAATACTCTGGATTAAGTAATTGTTTAAATCATAGTAACTTGTGGAAAAATGCACTTGTAAAATTTGGAATTGCCAGACATTGTGAGTAAAGTTATAAAAGATTTCAAATATTATATTTTTCCAAGCCAATTTCTTTATTGTCCTTGTAGTTTAATAAATGGCCAGATATGTTAAATTTATAAAATATTCAAATATTTTTCTAAGCAATTTCTTAATTGGCCTTTGTAGTTTTGAATGGCCGGACATTGTGCGTAAATTTACAAAAGATTTCAAATATTATATTTTTACCAAGCCAATTTCTTAATTGGTCTTTGTAGTTTAAGGAATGACCAGATATAGTAAAGTTATAAAATCTTCAAATATTTTTACAAGGTTTTCCTTTGATTGGCCTTTGTAGTATTTTGAATTGGCATAATTGTTGTAAGTAATGTATCCATTTTCCATGTAATTGTGACTTTGGTTTTAGAGAACAGCCAGTAATATATTCTCTTTTCATAAATTTATTCGGCTTTCGGTTGTGAATATGGCCATAAATTATAAAATCGTTAATAGTTGGCCTTAATTTCTTTTGTATGTGGCCAAATGTTTTATGATTGGTATATTGGAGGCCACTGTCTTTATTAATTAGAATGTTTTACTCACCATCATTGATAATTGATATTAATGTAATTTAAAATTCATAGAAATGCTATTTGAACATACTTTTTTTTTTACATTTTTATTTTACAAGATATAAAAAAAATTGTAATTTTTGCTCTGAAAAAAAATTACAACACAGATCTAATAAATAAACCAATCAAAGTGTAATCTTATGTCTTTTTAATTGGGGAAATGGTGAGGCCTCCTCTTTAGATTTAATGTCCAGCCCACAGTTACTTGCAAAGAGGTAATTTTTTAATATAGGAAGTTTGTTAATATGTAATGCTTTTGGGCTATGGTTTTACTGCCTCTTTGATGCGCCCTTGAGAAGAAGGTCGTATCAAAGAGATCCTGCTTGTACTCTGCTATTTTAGTGAGTGATGAACGCTTTGCCTCAAAAGTAAAACACATGAGATTTTACTTGCTGAATGTTTTTAATATCTCTCTCTTCAGTGGCGACCATTATATTGGGGACTTGTATTTGTTTTGTTTCTGATCTCTTCTATAATGTCCACAGGTTGGGTGTAGAAACTCACCAAAACTTCACTCACCCAGCTTCTTAAGGAGGCAGGAGAAGAAGTTGCCGATACTGAAGAGATCGATGACCTCAGAATCAAAGCTAGGGCTCTGGTCCGGTGTGATGCAATTATCAACACAGCCTCCAGTAGCGGTAGTGGCGAGAGAGTTCTCAGTGGTGAACTCTTTCCAACTTTTAAGATACTTAAGGATGTTCCATCAGAACTATCCTCTAAGGTTCCTCATTTAAAAGGCCCTACTTTAACTGAGGTAGTTCAGTTTTTCGTAGAATTGAATACCGTAATTTTAAATTTTTGTCCTAGACAAGTGGTCTAGGACAAAAGTTACTGATGAGAATTGGGAATTTGGCCAACTATCAAAAACTTGTCTCACATTGGTCGCAAGTGAGTTAGCATTTGTAAATTTTCAGTTGAAGATTTTGGAAATAAAGGCAGAATGCAAATCAGTCCATGCAGCACTATATAAAATCTATAGTTTGGTTAGTATATGTTGTAGGATATCCTTGCAATGAGTACCAGTTCACACAGACAGTGTTTTTTAACATGCAGCCTTGGTAAAGTAGGTTATTTTGTTTTGCCACTCTAATGCAACTTCTAAGTTTGGTGATGGCAGTTGAGCATGACATCTCTGATTGCTCCTTTGATCCTGTGAGATCGGATCAAAATAAACGAATATAAAAAGATCCTGTGAAATTGGGTTCCTCCAAGTTTTTTTGTGTCAAAAGTAATCATGTATTGAAAGACTGCTTTCACCGCCAATATGTTCTTGCTGTCACAGGACATTCAGACCAGGGAAAGGTCAAGACTCGTTCTTTGTTTTCCAAAACAGGGAATTCCAGTGTCTGTGGAAAAGGAAGATAGGGTTAAGAAATTGGTGTGTTATTTTTGTAAACAGATGAGCCATGCGAAGGCCAGGTGCCCTGCTCGTGAGAGGGTTGTGGGAGATGATATAGCTAATGTCATGAGTTTTGAGAGGAAATATGGGTTATTATATGTTCCTGTTGTGTAGTAGACCAAGTAAAGGTAGCTGCGCTGGTGGATTCTGGTGCATCATATTTCCTCATTGACCATGATTTTTGTGAGTACTTGTTGAAAATATCCCTAAGGGTCTGTTGAGGGAAAGGAAGAGCGATGAACTGGGTTTTTCTGTGGTAAACGGGGGTATTATTGTTTCCCATGGAGTAGCTACAATAGAAATTAAAATATAAAATTCTTCTTTGAAATTTCCATTGAGGATTCTTCCTGGCTTAAGTCACGATCTCATGTTGGTAGTTGACTTTCTGGGGAAAACCCAAGCCTGTATCGATGTGTCTAGGCACGAATTAGTGTTTGCCTTTTGTAAAACTCAACCTGTACAGTTGATTTCGAGGCGTTTTGATTTTCATAAGATAGCTGTTCAGTCTGTGTCATCCAAGGATTAGGAAAAGGATTGTCAGCAGAAGCAGATTTTGCTGTTGCAAGGGGAATTTGTTAATATGGTCACCCAAAAATTGGGGCACTATTGCAAGGGGACCATTATATTGAAGGTAAAGGATTCTGAACCAGTGGTATCAGTTGCCTACCGTGTAGCACCTCCGAAACTGAAAATAAATCCGGATTACTGTGTGTGATCTTCAGGAGGATATATTGGAGCCCTCTGAATGATGTTACTCAAGTCCAGCCTTTTTACTGCCTAAGAAGGTACCAGGGGAGTACCGTGTCATTTGCGACTATCGCAAGGTGGACAAGAAAATCTATGTCGACCCCTATCCCTTGCCCATGTTGGATTTGGTTTTTCATCATGTAGGAAAAGCTATGTATTTCTCCATTTTCGACTTTAATTCAGCTTTCTTACAGTACGACTTGCATCCCGATTCGCGAGAGATATTGGCATTTGTTACCTCCTGGGGGCAATATCAATGGGAGTGAATTGTGGCCTGCAGGCGATGTCACCTGCGTTATTCTCAGTTCTGGGCAAATTCCAATATGATTTCCTTTTCACAGACATCGATGATGTCTGTATTTATAGTGAGACCTTTGAGGATCGTGTGAAGTATCTGTGTCCCTCTTGGAGGCATTGAGAGAAGCTGGCCACACAGTAAATCCTGAAAAGGTTACCTGGGCAAAAAGCTATGTCGGGTAGCTGGTTTTTTTAATTTCAGAAGGCAGGATGCTAATGGATCCCAAAGAAATTAGACCGATTGTGAAATTCCAAACTTCGCCGATATTGCAGAACCTTTAAATCCCCTGTAAAGGAAAGGAGTATCTTTTAGTTGGAGGGAAGACCAGAATAAATCCTTTTTGTGTGTTGAAAGAGAAGCTCCGGTTCTCGAGTTGCCACATTTCGGGTAGCCATTTACTCTTCAGGTATATGCCAGTTTGAAGGTATTGGGCGCTGTGCTGTGCCAGATGAAAGGATATAGTTTGGTGCCTGTGTCCTATGCCAGTCGGCTGTTGACTCCTGCTGAACAAAAATTCTCTGCATACGAGAAAGAAGTCCTGGCTGCAATTTTCGGAATGAAAAGGTTAAAGAATTACTTGTAGAGCTTAGAATTTGAATTTCACACAGATAATTAGGCTCTTTGCTGGTTCTTAAGTACCAATAAGCCTGCCGGGAGGTTGGCAAAATTGTTAGTTAGGTTGATCTGTTTTAAATTTAAGATCAAGCATGTTAGAGGCATTGACAATGGTGTCGCTGATGCCTTCTCGAGGATGTTCGACTCCGACGAGTTTCAGGTCGACCTCCCCGAGGTAGTGTTGGTGGTTCAGGTCCAAGATTCTGGGTTGCAAAAGGTGTTGGTTGGAACTCTGGTGGAAGATAAAAAGGAAAAGGTTCCTAAGGTTGAGGTGCTCCAGAACTTTCCTCAGGCATATTTGAGACCGCAATATCACCAGGGATTGGACCCTGAATATGTGAAGATCAAAAGTGATATTGATGCAGGGAATTGTGAGATCGGGAAGGGCTTGATCGGTTATGTCAATCCAAAAACTTAAAAGTTTAATTTATTTGTATCTCAGGTATTGCGTGGTCCTATTTGCCAGTACTACCATAACACTTACTTTGGTGGACATCTTGGACAAGATAAGACCACTTCCAGGATTAGGGAAATGTTTTACTGGCCTGGGTTAGTAAAGGATGTAGAGGGTTTCGTTAAGGAATGCTTGGAATGTCAGCGAGCCAAGCCTCGAAATGCCAAAATTGTCAGTCCTTACAGTGCCAGTGTGGCAAAGTTCCCTTGGGAATGGGTGTACTTGGATGTTTTTGGCCCACTATCTCGTACTGCAGCTGGATTTACATCCATACTAGTTATAGTGGATGTTTGTAGTAAATTTGTGTTATTTTTCCCTCTTAGGAACATGAAATCCAGTGAGATTTGTAAAGTCCTCAGTCAGCATCTACTTCCTGTTTTGGTTCGCCTGTACAAATAGTCACTGACAATGCCACGTATTTCGTTTCCATGGAGATGAACCTTGCATTTTCGTGGGGCATCAAGTTGGTCCAGACAACTCCATACTATCCCAAGGCCAACTTAGTCTAGAGTTATAACGGAAATTAGAAAGTAGCTTTAAGAGTGTTTCAAACTGGATCTCATCGAGACTGGGATAATGTGCTGTACCAACTCACAGGCTTTCAACAATGTGGTTAGCAGTACTGCTAAGAAGGTGCCTGCGGAGCTCATCTTTGGAAGAAGTTTGTTTCATCCTTTAGTAAATACATGGAGTCTCCATGAGTTTTGTTGGGATGCTGTAAATTGTAAGAATCTGGAAGAGGTATGGAGTAAAGCTACCCAAAGTCTGAAGATGTATCGTTCCAGATAAGCTTCTAGGAAACCCTACAATACTGATTCAGTTAGCATTAAGGTTGGTGATAAAGTCTATGTATAGACTCACTTTCTCAGTAACAAGGCAGCAATGTTTAGCGCTAAGTTAGCACCTAAATATGCTGGTCCTTTTGTGGTCGAACGATTCTTTATTCCTGTAACTGCGTTGTTAGAGGATGCTGATCATCCTGGTATTTTCGATAAGGCACATCTTTCTCAGATTAAATTTAATACCTCATAGGTAGAGGTCTTGGGTGGTAACCACTGAGGAGAGATTTATATTGGGTTATGTATTTAGGGTATCATTTTGTTGTGTTTTTAAATGCGTATTTGAACTTAGCTTTAGTCAGGGTGGAACTGTTGTTCCATGGAGTCACATTGTCACATTCATCCCCAGTTCATCTTTTAGGATTAATGCTTTGTAATCGTCCTCATTTAGGTTAATATGTGAACCTTCTGAGTTAATTAGATAAAGGCAGTTTGTGTAGCTCTCATGTAATCTGTAAAGAGGAAACTATCCTCAATCTCTAGATATAAACTAGGCTCCCTATATTTGTCTGCTTGTCCTGAGAGCCATTGATCTCCATTGTCTTGGATTGACATTAGGAATGAGGAGGTTCCTTACTGAATGTTACTCCAGTCTACTTGTACAAGTATGTCATGTTTCTTCCGGCGCTGACGATGGAGATGATGCTGACATAAGATCATCTCCTCCTTGCTGGCTTTTACTTGATGGAGCTGCATTCCGAAGACTTCTTAGAGGCTGGCCACTTCGGCGGAGCTGCTGGTCGCCCTTCCTACTCTTTAGTGAACTTCTCGAGAGACCCTCCCATGGGAGGGGGGGACGACGACTTAAGACGCCGAGTGCCTCAAAAAAGGCAATTTACGTCTTTCTGTTCCCGACCTACTACACAATCCCGGAAAAAATAAAAGGTCTGTGCCTTCTTATGCAAGCATGTAAATATTGGCAGCCTGCAGTCAAGAATTCTGCTAGCTACACTATAATTCCACTCTACCTTGGCACCAACCTGCAATATCTTGGAACGATGCAAGATTTTGAACATAACCAAATGTCGGCTACATATTCACGGTGCAGCAGAGTGTCGTGAACGTGCGGCGTAGCCACCAGCAAAGCAGTAACCACGTGTCGCCTGCGATCCCAGCAGCGGGCCTCAGAATGACTGTCACCTGTCACGTGGCCAGCTGGCCAATTAGTGCCCACACACGCCACTTCCTGAAATTTAGCCCTGGAGTGTCGCCCGCCCGATTTCCGAGAATTTGCATCTGCACTTTGATATCAGTAGCCAGTGCGCGCTTGCACTCAGCTGTTGCTGAGCAGAAATAATTTCCTGGGTGGACTGTGATTGACTGATTCAAATAATTGTATTACTGTGCGGAAGTGTTGTAATAAAAAAAAAAAAATATATATATATATATATATTCCCGTCCCCAGTACTGCGGGGTTGGAAGTTCTGAGCCACCTGATTGGCCCAAGGTTTTCACTCTCCTCCTGGGGTGTAGTTTTGGCTGCATATATATATATATATATATATATATATATATATATATATACACCTTGGAGGTTCCTGACTCGAGAGAGAAGGTGGCTCCAAGGTTCAGTTGACCCTCCCTGACTTAAGTATTAAAAAAATTGAAAATAAACAAGTTATTATAGTAGGCCATCTGGAAGGACTTAAACATTTCAAATTCCTTTTAGCGTAATTCTTGAAAGTGGTTTCCTTGAACGGAAAATGTAAGAGTTGAGAATAGTTTTCTCTGGTAACTTTTATAAAATTTTAGCAAATTTTAAAAACTAAAGTCATAAATGGCCTTGGTCTGGTTAAGTGACCATGAGAGTGATTTTCAAGGATCGTTTCAGCAAAAATAATACTCAGGATTAAGTAATGGTTAAAATTATAGTAACGTGTGCAAATGGGCACTTGTAAAATTTCGAATGACCGGAAATTGTGAGTAAAGTAATAAAAGATTTCAAATATATTTTTCCAAGACATTTTCTTAATTGGTCTTTGTAGTTTAAGGAATGGCCAGATATAGTAATGTTATAAAATCTTCAAATATTTTTACAAGGTTTTCTTTAATTGGCCTTTGTAGTATTTTGAATTGGCATAATTGTTGTTAGTAATGTATCAATTTTCCCATGTAATTGTGATTTTGGTTTTAGAGAACAGCCAGTAATAATTTCTCTTTTCATACATTTATTCGGCTTTCGGTTGTGATTATGTCCATAAATTATAAAATCATAAATAGTTGGCCTTAATTTCTTTTGTATGTGGCCAAAAGTTTTATGGGTGGCATATTGGAAACCACAGTTTTTATTAATTAGAAGGTTTTGCTCGCCATGTTTGATAATTGAAATTAAGATGATTTAATGTTTATAGAAATGGCATGTGGGCGTAAAAATGTTTTTTCTTAACGTTTGTATTTTATAGGATATTTACACAATTTGTAATTTTTGCTCTGAAAAAAATTTGCAACACAAATTTAATAAATAAACAAATCAGAGTGTAATCGCATGAGTTTCAAATTGGGGAAATGGTGAGGTCTCCTCTTTAGATTTGATGTCCAGCCGTCAGTTACTTGCAAAGAGGTTAATTTTGAATATGTTGAAAGTTTGATAATTGTAATGCTTTTGGGATATGATTTTATTGCCCCTTTGATGCGCCCTTGAGAAGAAGGACGTATCAAACTAGTCAATAAATATATACACTCAGCTGTGTTATAACATGACATTTCCAAGAACACCCATAGTACAATTATAAAAAAAAAACATTGAATGACACAATTACTATCACAATATTCATCCATAGAATAAGGAACAACGTTAATTAGGCATTTTCCAATTTACTTTCAAGTTAAGCTGTAATTTGTTTAAGAGTTTTATTCCCATATAATAATTCATGTATTCATTTTATATGTATTTTTTTAGTGGATGGGAATACAATACATTTTTGCATTTCTAGTGTGGGGATTGTGGCAAGGCTTCATTATCGTATATATTCAGTACGTTTAGAAAAAAAATGTACTACAAATGTATATGCCTGGTACCGTAAACATTTTAAGTTTAGGAAACACTTCTACAGAATTCCATTTTCCTTAAATTTGATATAGTCCTTATTATCTTCTTCTGTAGGAAAAAATCTTAAAGCCCATCAGGAGATGTATCCACAAAATTATCCCATATTTAATGACTGAGTAAACATTAGCTGACGTACGTGTTAATTGTGATTAAATCTAGGACAAACATTTTATGGCAAGCTGTTGAATTTTTTTTTCATAATCAAAGGATATTGATAGCTTTAAATCGATGAAAACCACATGGTAAAGGGGGTGGGGTTACAACCCTTTCTCATATCTCCATCTGGCTACGCCCTTATTCTACGTTAAAACTTTACAATCTGTATTTATCCATATAATTTGAACTAATGTAGAAATGTGGTTTGTATTGTAGTGGTAGAAAGTTTTCTAAAGAAATATTTACTTTGGGAAATTACGATTCCAGTAGAAATATGTATGCTACAGGAACGTTCTATGTTCGTCTCCCAGTAGGATTCACAGGAATTGTTTCAATTAGCAACAACCAGCACGAGCATACCAACAGCATCAGGGTACATGCCATAGTTTCTTGAGAGAGTCTTTTTGTTTCCTTAGATTTTTTTCATCCCCACTTCCCCTTCCCTACCCATCAAGTTGTCATTCCTTCACTTTCTTTAGAAAGAGCGTCACGCTTGCATCATGTAGGAATGTGATATCTACACTTCGCCCTTACGAGGTCAGTTTCTGTAAGTTCCCTTAAATAATTACATTATTTAATATCCTGTGAAGCAAAATTATGATCATTAACAGCCTTTTCCGTCTACAATGCATAAGAGGTTCATCCTTGATGGATAGTAAGTGAGTGAAGATATTTAGGCGGCTCTTAACAGCGAGGTCTTGAGAGCCAATGAGGGCGAAGTTAGATGTGTATGGCGCAGCCTCGGAATGAAAGGGCGGTGAAACGGTAGATCCCCGAGAAAACCCGCCGACCAAGGCCATCGTCGGGCACGGTCCCCACTTGCCAAAATCCGGGACTGACCTTGCAGGGGATTGAACCCTGTTCGCCTTGGCAGGAGGCGAACATGCTAATAGCTCAGCCATCGTGGTTCCTTAATGGATAGTGCTTAAGACTTTGACCTTTAATAGAGAGTAGGATTTAGCTAGTTCTATTTACTTGCCGATGCCCAATTTTTTAGTAACTCATGGCACAGTTTCAAAATAACAACATGGGACTTAATAAGCCCTTTCCAAATATCAAATTCAAACTTTTACGGATATATCTTAAAAATAATTTGACAAAGAACAATAATTTAAGTAGCCCAAATTAGCCCTGTTAATTTTAATTTTGATGATTACTAATTCCGTTGTTAGCCAAATAAAAATATATTATGCCCAAAATATAATTAGTCTAAATACTGTCATTGTCCATCGTATAAAACTAACATTATTGCTACATACTAGGAAAACGGTTCTGAAGAACGTTTTGAATTTTATTATAAAAAAAACAAAGCAGGAAAACCTTCGAAAAAATTACTTGTCATTGTTCATAGAAAGGCAAACCTCCCTACGGCGCGAATAGTCGTTCAAAAGTACATAATCCTGACCCTTACTGGAAGATTATTTTGTTTAGTGTTTGCTATCAACATAAGAAATGTCATATGTACGTAATCAAGTTAAGATTTATTCGTGGTTTTGTAGTGCATATTTCTTTAGTAGTTTGTATGGTTAAAGCGGGTGCATATGGGATAATATCTAGGTTTTAATATTCCAACCAAAAAATGGTCAATTATCCCAGGAAAGCAGGTTATTGCGCCATAGTGGCTTCGCTCTAAGTTCCGTGGTTTCTATTTACGTGTGCGCAAGACCTCGTCAGTCGGATAGTACAGCCTATAAGAGCGAGCGGTATGCCAATGTACGCCACACGTCGCCGGTGTCTTCGTTAGCGCTTCTGTGCTTAAATTTCACAAACGCGCCTAACTGTAGGTTATTTGGATCCCGTAACAAGTCGGGGCCGTGGTGGCGCATTTGCTAGATCACTCGCCTCCCACCAAGGCAAGCTGGGTTCAATTCCCGGGTCGGGGGTCGCTCACGTGGGAATCGTGTCCGGACGATGCCGCTAGTCGGCGGGTTTTCTCGGGGATCTCCCGTTTCCTCCGCTCTAACATTCCCGCACTTCTCCGTGCTCATCTCGCTTCGCCCGCTTCGGCTCTCAAGAGCCACCCAACTCTCGTCACTCCACTCTCTCATAGAAGTCCACTTCAGATGGCCACAGTGGGCTGGATTCTCTAATCATGGTGCAAAAACTCATCAGACACGCGTATTCATGTAATATTGGGCTGATATTTGGCACAGTGTTCGTTCTGGGGGGTAGGTATGTCAAAACGAGTCAACGCATGAGTTTGGTTACGTATATTGTTTTTGATTTTGGGGGGGGGGGGGCAACATAAAAACAATTACATACGCTTGTCTCACTTCAGAAACTGTACATTTTAAGGACCCAACTTTATAAATGGGAAACTATTTACATAATGGCTGCAGCCCTTCTTCCTCCGTTAGTTGTACAAACACATTGAACATATGTGATAGTCACTATGTATATATTTGTAGCAGGCAATGTCTTAACAACATAGAGGGTATGTTTGCCTTAAATGTCGGAACACTTGCAAATTAAATTATGTGTATGTAATACATAATGCAACTTAGAACTAAGCAATATTTTATACCAGAAATATCCATATTGTACGTAATCATAAATAACAACACAAATAGCATTCGGAATTATGTTTCGGTTAACATGTCAGTTGCAATATAGACATGGTCAACTGAGCAACTATAGAAACACATTATATCTTAAACATCCGATTCATCAGCTGAGCAAATATAGAAACACATTATATCGTAACCATCCGATTCATCAGACGTGTCACGACAGAGTTCAGCAACATTATCACCTTCACACTGCTCAGAGTAAATTATTAAATGCAAGTCATTTCGTATTTCTGCTGGAAGACTGTGTACACCTTTTCTTGGTAGTTTCCGAGCGGAAGATATAACTGGATCTGATGAAAGTAGCAGCCTACAAAATGAATCACGGATATGTAGTCGTCCGCTGGATTTTCGGGTAAAAAATTGCCAGTAAAGTCTGATGTCTTTATTTCGCGATTCCTGTGCCTCCTCAGACAACTGCCCAATTGGTGTGACAGCATTGCGTATTATTAAGGAACAATGTTCTAACACTTTGTAAACAGTTGGAATCATTTCGTATCAGCTGTGAAGTTCCTTGTACAGAGCTAATGTAAGCCTACAGTATGACTCAAATTGCAAATTGGCCAGTATTAATGTTAAGTCCACTAGATAAAGCAAACAATATAACACAAAACCTTCTTATCAGTTCTTTGTTGATACCTGTAGCTCTTGATGCTGTGGTCGGGTCGGCGAAAAATCTCCTAGCTGTGTTTCCGTCTGTTGTGCAGCCAAAACCGTGCTTTGGGCGATCTGGTTGAATATACACGAGTCTCTTTAAGTTCCGAAGTACTTTCTCTTTTTGATGCCGAACATCAGGATCTTTTCCATCTCCGCGTGTTTTTGTTGCCTTTCCTGTAAAAGTAAGAAACACAATACTATATTATACTTACTAATATTGCAGAGATACATATTACAATAAACAAACATTATACATACCACGACGAAAAGAAATAGCCAGTGCAAATTCCAAGAATCTAATGTAGGTATGGAGCATTGAAATGCCAAACCGTACAGCAGTTTCGTCTGCAGGCTGTGACTCTGTCCATGAGAGGGAACCTCTTGCCGGCTGCTTGCATATGGGGCACTGCTGGGTACTTGTGTTCGTCAGGGCACACAGAACTTTGCCATCGATCGTCGTCAGCTGCAATGAAAAATGTTTTTCCGTAGCCTCAGTCTTGAATGTATGCAATTTATCTATCTGGCTTTGAATGTGCTGCTCCTTCCTTTTAATAGCGTCTTTAGTTTCTTCGATGAACTGAAGTATGGGTCGACAGAAACGTGTAGAACCTGGACAAGGGTTTTTCCAGGCCTCACTGTCTTTACCCATTAGTTTTAAAGGAACATGAGAGATGTAACAAAAACACTTTCGTCACTACCCGACTCATGTTCCCAACCCTGCTTATACAGAGACTGTCCGGATGAGCCATGGAAGCCCCACTCGCAGACGAAATGAAACTCACCTTCAAGATGTTATTTAACAGTATCTTATATTCTTCTGGCTGTATGGTACAACAAATCTTGCAACGGATCTTCGCAATGAGCTTCAGAGCACTGAATGTTCATGGAATATGTCAGTTTTTTTAGCCTCCACTAACTTCCCATATCCAGGATATATGTCGGCTTGTTTTACTGTCGCCGATAATCGTATTAAATTATAAGATTGTTTCGATAATTTGGCTTCTATTAGAAGTAATAGGGCTTCGTCCGGAGTGCATGGAATGCTGCATGTGCCTGGTGTTTTCATAGAGTGTTACATGTTTTCAGAAGTCTCTGGGCCACTGCTGCTAATAATCTTCACACACGCTGATCCTACTCGGTTTTCCTTCCTTCTCAAACGTGTAGACAAAACACAAGACAGCTTTAGGAGTGGCGAGCTTGTCCGCTGCACTTTTTACACGTCTTTTTTTTTTAGTGCGTTCGCATGTTTCGCTAAACATCTTCTTTGGGCGACCACGTCGTGTTATGCGGGTTGGAGTTTAATTCCCTCCACTAACCTGCGGACTGGCAACTTCACAGATGGGAAATATTACTTCGGTGTTCAGCCATGACGAGTAAGCCCGCTCAAACCTCTTTCGATCACGATTGCAGGTTTTCCACCTTTTAACGTAAGTTTTGAAAAAGTCATATAGAACGCTCTTCAACTCGTCTCGTTCCGACAATCTGTACTCATTTGCAACTATGGGATAAAAGTTTTGCAAATGATATTGAGCTAAGCATCAGTATTTCCAGTTGTCTTCGTGTCGGCATGTTCTTGTGTAATCTGCAAGAATAAACAGTATTTATGTATTTCGATATGTCGGGCGTGTAACGATTCTTCAGAGCTATTCGTGAACAGACACCATGTAAGCACATTGAGGGGTTTGTGGATAACCCTGTTTTAACTAAAACTCTGCACAGCGCGTCGACGACCTAACCAGGCGGCAGGCACCCTTATATGTGCGATATAAAACACACGAAACAGTTTGACACTCTCCACACACTACTAGTACAATATTGTCCTCAACTAGCTTTCTCCATTCGACCAATAACACTGCAATGTGACGCTGTTACACTGGTGGCACTAGACACGTGTGTGTGTGTGTGTGTGTGTGGCAGGTTTGCGAGGACGGGTGCGATGGCCGTCCGCTCGTGCTGCTGTGACACACTCATTTTGACACGCGTCGTGCTCTGTACCCTCGCAGGGCAGGCGGGGACAGGGGAATGCAGTGACTCATGTTACAGCAACGTGTGGACTACAATATGGCACAGAATTCGTCGTGGCCTTTTGTGGCCTTTGTCTTATAAACTTTGAATTATCAGTTACAATATTCCCAGGTTTAGGAGTCTCTAATATCCTTATATGCTAACGTAATAACGTTCGCGTAGGGAGCTACAGCAGTGCCCCTAATGCTGTTTATAAACATGTAAACAAATCCTCGCTACGGCAAAAATCAACTTCACAGTAACGCCATGTGCATGAGAGAGAATTGTTGCTACTTCAGGAACACTCACTCACAAGTGCCATATTCGGCCGGTCACCCTGGCAACACCAGACATTCAAATTTTAATCTATGTTGCACACATGTACGTCACTTCATGTAGAATAACACAGGGTATATTTTGGACTGGGAAAATTTTTTCTTTTCTTTTTTACTTTTTGCACGATGATTAGAGAATCCAGCCCACTGTGCGGCGTATGTCAGCGTTGTCTCCGCGTGTATATAGGCTTTTTACGGTAAAGTGACCACTTTTGAGGCCATTATTTTCTCCTTTGAGCCATTCGTTATCCTTTAACAAACCCTTTTTTTTTTAAGTCAATATCGCCGTGTACTGTAAGTAATAAACACATTGTGTATATTCCAACGCACTCGAAAAAAAAAACGTCTAAGGCTAAAATACATACATTTATTGACTATTACTCAAATTGAGACGGCTTTCAAAAGTGCTCACTTCAGCGTGAATAGCGTACATCAAGCGTGGTCACAGCTTTGTTTACACCGTGTGCAACTCGCCGTGTAGTCGGAAAGGCAGTATGTGCCGTCGTTTGTGTTCGGTGACCACATATTTGTGGTGTATCAATCAAAGAGCGACCCTTGGTTTGGCGGTTGATGTCTGGCATCTGTCGTAAGGTAGGGATAATCCTCTTGAGTGGGACGCGAATCTTGTACCCTGTTGCACTTGGATTTAAATTCCTGGCAAAAAAAAATGCTTCGACATCTACTGTAAGTGAAGTGGGGTTTTGTTTCGGCGGCTCTCCAGTTCTAACTATACATCACAACATCTGAGATGTTCCGCTAAGACCCTCACGAAATAATACAAGAACCATAGGTAAAGGCTGTTCACGATAAAGTGAGCACTTTTGAAATCAACCTTCGGAGAATGTCTCTGCTCTTATCTGCACATATTTTATCGGGAATACTGGTAGGCATGTACCCAGTTAAGTTGGTAACGATGGCGGAAAAGTAGTTCCATGTTTTAACATTGAATTAAATCTGTTAGATGAGCATTTGTGAATACTGAAACTGTTTCTTTTGATTTCTGTTTTTGTCATGCGTATAAGTGTAAAAATAAATGATTTTGTAAACATTTACTTTTCTAATAATTTTACAGTTTCACTCGATCAACGCATGAATAAAGTTGTGAGGGCCGTGGCAATGTTAATTTTATATATGATGGAAGAATACACTATGCGCATGCAAGTAGATTTTAAGCAGGGTTAACGAAAGTGCTCCGTTTACCATGAACATCCTATAAGAATGTATTATTTGGTCAACTTTCCAACTTGCCAAAATAGAGATAAACTATATCTCAGAAATAGCGCCCATATGGCGGGAGATGCTTGTCTTCAATGTGAAATGGTTTACATTGACTGATAGTACACACTCCCGTCTACACGAAAGACGAAAAACAGCAACCCTGCAGACGCTTTTCCCGCCACTCTGGTGTCCTGTGTTGCCAAAACGATTCTCTGCGAGATATAAATAATTTGTTGCAATTTTTTGTAACCAGCCTTCGGGTATGTACTCGTCGGATCCAGGGTTCACATCAAGCCTCCTAAGTTCTCGACACTTGTTCACACGGAAAACATTTTCTGCAGCTGGTATGCTTTCTCTGTTGGCTTCTGTTATTTCCCTTGTCGCAACCTCGTTCTGACCACCAAGGCCCCTCTTCAACCTATTGTGATAATCGCTCTTGGAGTGAAGTGGAGTGTGGAGAGATTTGGGCGTCTCTTAACACCTAGGTCTTGAGAGCCGATGACGGTGAAGCGACGTGAGTATGGAGAAATGCCGGCATGAAAGAGCGGGGGGAAGTGGGAGATCCCCGAGAAAACCCTCCGACCGAGGGCATCGTCCGACACGATTCCCGCACGCGAAAATCCGGGAGCGACCCCGCCGGGAATCGAACCCAGTTCGCTTTGAGGGAGGGGGAGGGGGGAATAGTCTAACTACTAAACCACCGCGGCCCCAATAATCATCCTTGTCGTACTGAAATTGGGACTTATTGTAACAGAATTCGGTGTCGGATCTACACGAGGTCTTACATTTATCGATATTTAGATGGAAGTATTGTCTGCAGAAGTCCTGACGGTGCAGAAAATCCGAACGTAATATACTGCATGTTTGAGATTGGTAGCTATATCTGACGCTGTGATTAAGGCGACTATGTAGCTGCGTAACCAAGGTCAAGAAGCGAGGGAGCGATACGGGCGACAGTTACACGCACGCCTAGCGCTTCATCGCTCCTACGAGCACGGCGTGCAGTATTTCCGTCGTACGTTGTAGTGTACAAATGAGATATGTAATATAGGGATTTTATTACACACGATGGAAGCACACAGATTAAACTACGTCCGCATCTTTGTACTTTCCTATTTCTGCTTATGGAAACTGCATAAGCAAGTTTCAAAATGCGATATTTAACCATTCTCACGATTTTTTTTTCTCCAAGAATACACCCAATATCACAAAAGTAAAAAAAAAGAGGACCGTATATATATATATATATATATATATATATATAAAATCTTTTCTGGCAAAAAGTCATATTTCAAGAATATTTATTTACCGAGATACGCGTGTACGCACAAACAACGATTTCACAGAAAACATTTCAGTACATACGATTCTTAAGGAGGGCATCAAAATTGAGATGTGCTGCCGTGCAAGTTTCTCTATCTCTCTACTTACGTTTTCCCCCTCTCCTCTCCTTCATATTCGGCGACGCTGGGGCGCATCTGCACGCGAGGATGTTCAATCAAATTTTGGAAAATGGACGATCCCCCCCCCCCGGGGGGAGGGGGGAGGAAAAAGAGTCTCAACAATTTGTTGGCTCGTTATTAAACGCACGGGCTCCTGATTATCCCCCGGGCCGGGAAGGGCAACTTATTAATCCGGCCGTTAATTTGTTGATTAATTTTTTTTTTTTTTACCCCTGCCTGGCGGCCGAGCCCACGAGTTTTCCCATCGCCTCTCTCACTCAGCATGGCGCTGGTTAGGGGATGGAGAGGGGGTGGGGTCGATCCCTCTTCTGTTGCAGGAGATGCCGGGCCGACCTGCCATCAATCAACGTCCCCGGCAGCTCGCGGGCCTCCCGCTCGTTTGTCCTTTCCGCCTTTATGAAGTTATTTCGCCCCTGGCGATCAGACTTCCTTCATTCAGCCTCCGTCCTAGCGGGAAGGAATAATACGCACTCTGAGGCTGCTCACGGTGATCGGAGCATTTTTTTTAAATCCCTGCTTAGGATTTACATACGTGTATGCAAATTGTGTATTCCTCAGTCATACGTATAGTCTGTCAACAGTATATCTTACACGTATTGGATAAAACCTTGTAAAGAAACACGAGTTTGGTTGTTTCCTAAATATGCCTCGTGATGCAAGTGTTTTATATGTATTGTATAGGCCGTTCACGGTAAAATGAGCACTTTTGAAAGCCCTGCTAAAGATCTGCTTTTATGCACGCTGTATCTTCTTTCACCTTATGTAAAATTAACATTGCCATGGGCCTCATCACCTTATACACACGTCGGTCAAGTGAAACTGTTAAATTATTAGGGAAATAAATAGTTTAGAAATTTGTTCATTCCTACACGTACATGCAGCAAAAAACATTAAATAAAAAGGAATAATTCCAGTATTCACGGATGTTTACCTAGCAGTTCCAGTTCAACGTTAAAGACCCACGACTACTTACCCTCGGTCCGTCGTAACGGAACTGTACTGTCCGTCGTAACGGACTGTACTGGGCGTAAGTCAGTCAGTGCGCCCTTTAAAATTGAGGTGCAGTGACATTTCTCAAAGGTTGACTTCAAAAGTGCTCAATCAGCCTTGAACCGCCTTAAAAACAATTCCCGTAACTATACGGGAAACTGCTGGGAAAAAAAATTCTGCAGAACTCTCCATAAAATCACGTGTACGTTACTTTTAAAAAAATGGACTTTACATATATTTTACAAATTTTTAATTTAATTTGCGAAACCTCTCCGTATAATTGCTATTTATATTTCTTGTTGGCCTACTTCTGGTTTAAAAAGGAAATTACGCACAAAATCTTTAATTTTCGTCATTTGACTGGTTGACTTTATGTTTAAAAATATTGGCAAGTTGAATTTTTTTTATTCTGGAGCGATCTTTGAACAAGAATCAGCATTTTTACACTCCGCGACTCTCAGTACGTACCTTACACATTAAAAATTTTGTAACTTTTACTAAGAAATTGTTTGTAATTCTACAAATGCTTGTAACAGTACAAATATTTCTCTTGTAAAACTACAAGGACCGTGTGTGTAGTAGAACTCAAGCAATATTTGTACTATACTGATTCGTATATAGGAGCTTCAGCAGAATGGCGGACACTAAACCAGAAATGTAAAATCGTATATATCTAGCTGTTTGAGTAAAAACTACGGGTGATTTAAATTTCAGTGTAGTGCAAAAAGAAATGTATGGCGAGTTTGAATAACGTAAACGCTTGAAGAACTCGAATAATCATATTAAATTTCAATCAAACGTGACCGTATTACTCATTAGCTGTTAATGTTTCCTGGCTACACGGAATTATTAAAATGAAATACAGTACGTAAGTCAAGTTGGTCTAGTGGTTGAGGGTGCAGACTGACAATATAAGGCAGGGTGCAGGCTGACAATATAAGGGATGGTGCAGGCTGGCAATATAAGACAGGGTGCAGGCTGACAATATAAGGCAGGGTGCAGGCTGACAATATAAGGCAGGGTGCAGGCTGACAATATAAGGGATGGTGCAGGCTGGCAATATAAGGCAGGGTGCAGGCTGACAATATAAGGGATGGTGCAGGCTGGCAATATAAGGGATGGTGCAGGCTGGCAATATAAGGCAGGGTGCAGGCTGACAATATAAGGGATGGTGCAGGCTGGCAATATAAGGCAGGGTGCAGGCTGACAATATAAAGCAGGGTGCAGGCTGACAATATAAGGGATGGTGCAGGCTGGCAATATAAGGCAGGGTGCAGGCTGACAATATAAGGGATGGTGCAGGCTGACAATATAAGGGATGGTGCAGGCTGGCAATATAAGGCAGGGTGCAGGCTGGCAGTATAAGGGATGGTGCAGGCTGACAATATAAGGCAGGGTGCAGGCTGACAATATAAGGGATGGTGCAGGCTGGCAATATAAGGGGTGTGGGTCGTAGTACCCGTGCTGGTAAAATATTATGTTTTTTCTTATTAAATTATATTTAGAGATATTTTTTTAAAAGATATTCTCTTACATAAATTCATCGCATGTGTTTTCTAGAAGAAAATAAATAATTTTATGTTCACTTCTCAATAATGTAAGTTTTAATACAAGGCTATCACTTGTAATATTACAAATATATGTTTTGCGGATTGAGCAAGAAAACTGTTTTTAGTTTTACAAAGGAATCTCTTGGCAACTGGGTTTCCAAGGATTTTTGTTGTAAAAATACAAAATAAAAACTTTAGAGTGTACGACCTTCTGGTGCCAATGGTAGCGATATAACGATGTGATTCTTCAAATGTGATATACGTAAATCCGTCAGTTTATAGTAATGCAGTTGTGCGTTCGCAGTTGTTAAGGGCATGTTATGCGTGGTTGTAGGAATCGCCGTTTTACAGAAGGCATCTAATTATTTCTGTTGCTGGTATGACTATGGTTATTTCGATTGTGAAGCGGCCTTGAAACTATTTTCCACGTTCGAGATAAAGAAGATCCCATTTCATTCTGTGCTGTAAGAAAATGACTTGGAACTCATAACAAATTAGTTGTTTTCTAAAACTATCCCTCATTCTGTCAATTTGAGAAGTAAGTAGCCAAGGTTCCACATCGGCAAACTTTTATTCTCCATTATCCGTCGTTCCACTTTTTTTTTTCACGTTTTCTTTCCTTCTCTCTCCTCATGCGCGTGTTCACATTTCCGACCCCCCCCCCCACCTCATTCCACGCGCGACCGGAGAGGGTTCTTGTCTGAAGAAAAATCTACGGTGTTTTCCACTCACCCCTACAAATTGGCGAATGGATGGGCAAGGTCTTGGCTGTAGTCTTTTGTTGAAGAAAAGGGGTTGGTTCTTCTAACGGCAGTAGATACTTCACCTGAGATACAGGCGCCCTGCACTCTACACTGCTTTTTATTTTCCTTTTTTTTTTAATTCCGTCAACCTATAAATATAAATTAACCGCCTTCTGCTGTAAAGTATTGATTTAGTAATGTAAGCAACAATTTTACATTACAAAATTAGGAAATATTAGACGCTGGATGTTGGGATGATCATAGTTGAAATCATGATAGATGATCATAGTTGAAATCATATCCTACCAAAGTAAATACATAATTAGCAATACGATAAGTTATGAGTAATCAGTTTACTAAATTTTTTGATGGAAAAAATAGTTGTACATGTAAGCTATGCGAAGAGGTGAATATTACTGTAGTCGTAAATGCTTCGTATTTTTAAAAGAAAAGTTGTGGAGTTTCGTCAGTGCTGTAAGAGATGGAGGCTACGCCCTGTGCACATTAATCATTCTCCAAAAATTCTATACAAAACAAAGTGTGTAGGAACTAATAAAGTAACACCATAGCTATAAGTAATGTGTCGGGAGCCGTCAGATTTCTCTCTTTCTTTGAATAACGGCCCGTGTGGAGTTTACATGCTGATTTCGCAGGGAATTCTGCATGGGAGGTCTCGTATAGGCTATTCACAGTAAAGTGAGCAATTTTTAAGGCCCTACAATAGGCACCAACCACTTATATATATATATATATATATATATATATATATATATATATATATATATATATATCATGGCAGCTTCAGACGTTAACTTTTGGGAGTGGTGGAAAGTATATACTGTGTGTATTGGCCACATGGCAATGTTTATATTAAAAAGTGTTCGAAATATGGAAACTAGCTGCAAAGGAAAATTCTAGCAGGGCCTTAAAAAGGGCTCACTTTACCGTGAATAGAATATACAAAGTTTATTTTGCGTCTTATAGCAGTAACTTCCATGGAACTTTGACTTCGACCCCGTAGCATAAATCCTTAGAGAGTAGGCGTACACCTCACCGCCTACTCGTTATAATACTACACAAATATTCAACGATCACATACGAAGCCGCGGTTGTTCAGTGGATAGACTACTCGCCTCTGACCAAGGTGGAACCGGTTTTTATATTCGGAGGGATCGCACGGATTATTGCAAGTGGGAAACGTGTTGCCGTTTGCCGGCGGGTTTTCTCGGGGTTCTCTAGTTTCCTCCTGCCCTTGCATTCCGCCGCTACTCCATCTTAACATCGTTTCACTCTCACCGGCACACATCAAGATCTCTATGTTAAACGGCGACTGAAACCTCCGAACGCAACTGTTTCGAGATCACCTCAAAAAGGTTAGTTTCCGTGTTATTCAGTGAGCCTTTAAATATACCCCCCCCCTTTTTTTCCCCACCACAAGCCAACTTTAAACCGTGAGGGTTTTTCAGAGAGACACTTATAAACACCGCATGCATTAGTTTCCTTCCCGTGGTTCGATTCTGGAACGTGATGGTTCAAACACGCCGTGACGACCTCGACGAATGAAGACGTCCTTATGAAAAAATATGAAAAAGTGACCACTTTGTAATATGGCCCTCCCAGCAGACGTAATAAAAAAAAAATATATATATTTATTGTGGCCTCAGACTTCAACGTTTGAGAGATATAAAATGTATAGTTTGTGTTTATTAGTCACATGTCAATTTTTATATTAACAATTGGAGAAAGAATACAAATGAGCTGAAAGGAACTTCTAATCTCGGACTTAAAAAGTACTAATTTTACCGTAAACAGCCCATAGGAGTTATGACCTTGCGGAATGAGAACAAACCACGTCTCGGCGTAGGCTTTTACACCACAGCATCACAATGCGGCAGTCCTCCGACAAGTAAATAGCCTGGCCACCAGCCTGTTTAGTTTCCAACAAATAGCCTGGCGACCAGCCTGATTAGTTTCCAACGATTTATCACCCAGCACCTTTATTCCGTCACCTTGTTGAAAATCCGAAGTTCATTTCCTATGTTTCAAACGCACTGAAGGTTGTTCACGATAAACTGAGCACTTTGGAAATCAACCTTAGAAAAAAGTTACTGCTATCACCTGCATATATTTTAACAGGCGCACTGTGTGACATGCGTCCAGTAAAGTTGGCAACGTTGGAGGTACGGTACTTCCATATACTAACGGCGAATAAAAAGTGTTAAGCAACCATTTGCAATAACTTAAATTATTTATTCCGCTTTCTGCTTTTTTATGCAGTGAAGTGTAAAAAAATAGCAGATTTGTAAAATATATACTTTTCTGATGACATGCCATTCATTGAAGTTTGATTCACTAAACATCTACCTATTGCTGAATTGGTCGCATTTTACTTGAACTAGTGACTCTGTAGGGCGCGTATACCAACTACGCAGTAACCAGTTTGTGTTCCAAAACGGAACTGTTTTGTCAGTACGACTGTCAAAACCACGTTGTTTGGATTCATGTTTAGCTCGAATGTTTACTTAATACACGCTTCGAAAAAAAGTTGTACTTTCTCTGATATAACGAATTCATGTACAACCTGGGGTTAGTTTTTTTGGAAATAAAAGGACAGGTTTGTTGGAGAATCAAATTCAACTAAGCGACACGCTTAGTCTCTGTTTGTTCATATGGTTGTTGACACATTTTTCGGCCACCTCGCCCAGTGGCGTTTAGCAAGGGTGGTTGGAGAGAGGGGGAAGGGGGTGATGGCCCAAAGGGGCCGGGCTCTCGGCACTGAGATAATTTTTTAACTCTTAGAACAGTTTAAAGGCTAGCAAGCTAAACTGTGTTTTTTTTTCTACAGTTCGTCTTTCTAATCCTCTCCAAGAGTGAGTGGTTTTGATCACCCCCCCCCCCCAAAGAATATTCCCTCCCATCTCACCATAATTGAAATGTCTTCGTAAGGTCGGGAAATAAACCCATAAACTGACCCCAGGAACGTATGAGAACTTGATGAGTATCAGTACTCATCAAATCGCCGTTGTGTGTTTGTTCCAGTAAAGAAAGTCACGGCAGACACTACGTCATTCAATCAGCTTTCTTACGAAGCTAATAAACTATTTAGTTACTTAGAAGTTATAACGTTTAAATATTGACAACATTTATCTCTTAAAGCAAAACTAATCGGTCGATTTTCTGATTTTAAATATTTCGTACTTATTTATTATCTTTATAACAATTCAGAGGTTGAGGCTCCCAAACGAAATCGCTTGTTGCGTAATTTCTTTGAAAACTGCCTCCTTCCGCGGCAGATAGCCGGGAGAAAAAAGACAGATGGGTGGAGGGGTGTAGCCTCCCTCGCTCTCTGGATTACGTATGGCGAAAGTGGCTGGCTCTTAGTACATACTGCTTCATATTTGACTAAAGCATCTTATAAATAATACACTGAGTATAAATATGAAAATCGTGTAATACTCTGATACCTGACGATATGACGGTAAAGATTATGCCAAATAAGTAATATTACAAATTGGGTCGCCTGCCATAAACTGAATACAATATGTTCGGAAACTACCTGTCGAAATTCACACTACAGCATCTGTGGGCAAACGGAAACCGGAAACTCTAGTCGCAAAATGTTCTGGAATGCCATTTAGTGTGTTTAATTTGAAGTTGAATTTCTGCAAACGACGCCGGGAATCCGCAGCCCTAAGTACTTTCGTGCACAACAAGTTGCATAACACGAAGGCGAACTGATCAAATGCAGGGCTGCACGCGGCACTCTGCGCCGTCTGTCTGTCTAGTGGGTTGCCACTGTCCCGCACACAGGCGTCACTGCAGTGGCAGGTGAGCTTGTGGTTTCATGGTTGCCTATGTACAGGCTCTGGCCACAGGTCGCGCCACCGCTGTACCTCTTCGTTTCATGCAACTTGTTGTGCACGCAGGTACATACGTCTGCTGACACCCGGCGTCGTTTGCCGAAATCCAACTTCAAATTAAACATACTAAATAATAATTTGCGAACATCTTGTGTCTGTATATATATAACATCACAAAGTAGTGCCATCACAGTTCTGTGCAAATTCGCGGAAAATTAACGCAAACAAAAATGTTTGTGGGGTTGAGTGAAGATATTTGAGTGGCTCTTAGCATCGAGGTCTTGAGAGCCTATGAGGGTGAAGCGAGGTGAGTATGGAGCAGCGTAGGAATGCAAGGTCGAGGGAAACTCGAGATCTCCGAGGAAACCCGCCAACCAGTGGCATTGTCCGGCACGATTCCCACATGCGAAAATCCGGGAGCCACCTCGCCGTGAATCGAACTCGGTTCGCCTAGGTGGAAGGCAAGTATTCTAACCAGTACATCACCGGGGCCCCCAGAAAATGTTTGGATACAATTCACTATCTCACTTGATGGGCGAAGAGGGCGATAGGTCCACGTGGTGTGGAACAAAACAAAATTTGAGACAAGAGAAACTGATGTGTGAACTAGTTTATTTCATTTTTTAGTGTTCATTTGTGTATATGTTGTTACTTGTGAAAATCTAATGGGTTGATGGAGATTTTTATGAATTGTGATATTGCAGTGGCGTGCCAATTTCAAGCATGAACGTTATTATGAATGGCCTGATCTTGTGTTTTGTAAAATGGGGAAGGATTTTTTTTTTATAATTCTTGTAACAATTTCCTTTTTTGTAAGATGTCTTTTTGGATCACATTTGCAAATATTTCTATTTAATTTAATCTGACATATGATAGTCAATTTATGGTAAATTTAAATGCAATAAAAATTTGTGAGTGTAAAATGTTGTTAAGATGTCGCCCTACCTTTCGCTTTAACTGCTTTGCAGAGCGTTTGAAATACATATTTCCCTACGAAACTCTAAAATGTGCGTCCAGTGATCTGCTATATGAAATGAACAATTACTTCAAAAGGGGGCCTGTTTAGTGCCTTCAAGACGTCACGTATATCAGAAACACTATTTCACAGCACTCTAACGTAGTTAATAACTAACGTAAAAACAGAGCACTTTATCTCAAAATATACGCGTTTGATGCATAAGAAAGTATCAGGGGCATCTACATTGAAGCTCGCTGCAGACATTTCACCAATAAAATTATAGGCTCTTCACTTAGTCCCGCACAGAGGGGTTGACACTATATAGGACCTACAGAGGGCTTACTGAGCATTAACGCTTGTGTGTACACCAACATTGGAGTAACATACAGGCTGACTTTATTATAAACGTTATTAATTTTCTGGCAAAATATTTCTATTATTTCCATAGTACTGGCCTTGCATATACAAGTAATTCTATGGAAAGAACGTTATGATAAGCAGTTATAAGTTTATGAAAAATGGTGCCGTAGTTTGGTGTATTTTGATGGCATTCCAGCTCTTTAAACTTGCTTGACCGTTACTAGCAGTTATTCTATTTCGTACTTTTCAAAGTCGTTACAGAAATTTTTTTAGCGGTGTTTAAGTATGACTACTATGCAGCAACAAATACATTTTGTTATGTAAACTGTAAGCACACTTGTGTGCGCGAAAATACGAGTGTAATTATATTTTGAGTGCTTGGTTACAAAATTATAAACACAAATTAAAAGCGAAAATCTTAACCCCCCAGCAAGTACTCTTACAAACTCCTGGTTTCTTAACCGTTTATTAAAATTTATTTCGCAAACTTTATAGTTGTTTCTTATTGTCAACATACACCAATAATTTTAATTTTTTTGTTGGCCTATAGCTAACGAAGGCATGCTGTAGGGACAAAAACAGTTTCCTTTAAAAAATTTTTGAAAATAAAAATGTTAAAAATATAAATGATAAAGCAATATACTTGAATGAGCCCATAACGTTTTATTACAACGTGTTTTCTTAACTTCCACACGTTATAAATACAAATACGTTAAATTATGAAGCAATAGATTTAATGCTATGCGGCAGGCAACAAATAATCGTTTATGGTCCTTATTCCGCCCAGGATATAATACTTGAAGTCTAACTTGGAAGTGCCAACTCTTTCTCCTTCCATACTCCTTGGTCCCGTAGTCACACATGCAGCACCATGATAACACTGCACGCCAGTTCAGAGCCTAGCGCTCAGTGGCGATGACGCACTCGATGCGCTTAACAGTGTGGCCTTTACAGCTCCCGTTTTTGTAGGTCTCGAACGCGCAACAAAGTTGTAAGTAAGCTGGCCCCTTAAGGGAAAGTAAATGTGCGTTGTCTTACCTTCGCCACAGTAAAAAAAAAAAACTTTCTCCAATTTTAATTAAACGTCCCCTGTTTAGCTGTAGTAAATGCTATCCACAATAAAATGAGCATTTCTTAAATCAACATTTGAAAAATGTCACTACACCTACCTGCATACATTTTAACGGGCACGCTGACCAACGTGCATCCAGTAAAGTTGGTAGCGACGAAGAGGGATTAAAAATGTTTATTAAGCATTTGTGGATACTTAAATTATTTCTTTTGCGTTAATTTTTTTTGGTACTTGTGTATGAAAAACAAGTTTGTAAAAATATTTACTTTTGTAGTAATTTCACAATTTCACTTGACTGACGCACGGATAAAGTGATGAGGCCCATAGGAATGTTAACTTTGCATATAGTGGAAGAATACGCTATGTGGGTGGAGGTGTACCTTAAGCAGGGGTTGTCAGAATTGCCCAATCTACCGCGAACGGCCTACACCTATTATCTACACGCCAATTTTTTTTACTCTCGAGATCTCGGAATAGTTTCGCATCCTGACGTGAGACGGCCTCGCTGTGTTGCAGGTTACGAGTGGGTCGGATGGAAGAACGACACAGTCGGCATGATCGGCCGGCCAGTCGAGATCGTCTTCGAGTTCCAGAAGGTGCGCAACTTCTCGGCCATGTACCTCCACACCAACAATCTCTTCTCCAAGGATGTCCAGGTGAGGGCCTGCCGCATCCTTGCTGGTGGCATTGGCGCGTGCACTGAAAAAAAAAAAAGTGTAAATTTACACATACAAATTTTTCGTAATTTTAAATTTTCTATGTGTAATTTATAAAAACAACTATATAGGCTGTTCACGGCAAAGTGAGCACTTTTTAACTCCCTTCATATTTTTTCCTTTCATCATATTTTCATCTTCCTACTGCTATTTAATATAAACATTGCAATGTGACGAATAAACACAGCGTATACATTTCACCACCCTCGACATTTAATGCCTGATGCTGCAATACGATATATTTATTAGTGGTTAAAGCATTTGGAAGGGCCTTAAAATGTGCTCACTTTACCGTAAACAGCCTTTAGTGAGTGTAATTTTACACAAATGTTCTTGATAATATTTTGTCAAAATACATTGAACTTGCATTATAGTCTGGGCGTGTCTGTGAGCGGTATTTTAAAATTGTTATCTGTAATATGCTAAAACGAGTACAGTATTTGTAATTTCACACTAATATGCCTGTGAATCCAAATACAACTACCTGTATTTGTTTAAAACATTGTGATTTAGCGGTACGGAGTTGAACTACTTCGAATTCCTTTTGTATGTTCAAAAGGAAATCAACTCTTGCTGATGGAATATGCTGGAATTTTTTTATGTAACTACTTATTCTATATCTGAAGTCACTTGTTACCTATACATTATGGGAGAAACTTTTTATAACTCTGTTAAACTACTAAGTTACAAAACGGAGTAAAATAACATGCAAATTGTAAACATTCTCGCATATACACAAATTATGTGAAACAACATGACGCAGTTGCAGAATAACGTATGCTGACGGTAAAATTGCTTAGTAAAACAGTGAACATTTTACAGAAATTGTGTAATTACTATTGCAGTGAATCTGCTGTTTTTTATTGAGAAAATACACATACACAATGGTGAAATTACAATTGTAATGTATGTGTAAATTTGCTTACCGTGGAGAGGAAGTACACGAAAGTTGCAGTTTATTTTCTGCTACGTTAAGTTAACTACATAAAGTTAGTTCTACAAAGTATATGATATTTTACTAATTTGTGGGATAAATTTACTTGCACGTGGAGTAAAAAAAATTAATGGCCCGCGTAGGTGTAAAATTACACCGATGTCTGTGGAGACACTGCTGCTAAATACATTTAGTGTAAAATCACACTAAAATGGTTTTTTTTACAGCGTGGGCCAGGACATTGGCGTAGAATTAGCTCAGCGCCTAACTCTACAGCATGCAGAAAATAACATTGTAACTTTTTCAGTTAACGCCCTAAACAGTATTTTATACGACTATCAGCCACTTCACTATTTATTTGACGCTTTCCCGAATAAACCTATGAAAAGCTATCGTGCATATATAGCAAACGTTGTCTTCCTCCATTCGCTGTTACTTCCTACTGTTCTGAAGCCCTGCTAAAGTTGTACTTCCAGGCTATTCTTCCGCCTCGTGGAAACAAAGCTTAGCCGAGTCAAGAAAATTTCACCAAACGGAAAACCCACCGCATTCAGTGTAATAATACTTTGCATAAAAACTATCTCTTTCTTGGTATTGCCAACACACCTATTTTCTAACTGTTTTACTCAAATTAATTTTGAATTGAATACCATGATTTATAGATAAAATATAAATTAAAGTTCAATTTAACCAAAAATAAGCTGTGGCCGGTGCTTTCACACCGAACACAACATCTCACAACGCTCCTTCTACTTATATCTCACTAAAGGATCAGGAAAGGATGAGAACCAAGAACTAATTTCAAGACACTTCATCTAACACTTCAAAACAGTGGCAGAGCAAGATTTGTTTAACCTATGCAATTTCTCTTTGTCCAGGATTGGGGAAATGGCGCACTCTGAAAATATCCAAGAAAAGCATTACTTGGTTTAACTGCCATTTACTTAAGCATTCCAGCATGGCATTAAAATTCCACGAAATTGGCATAAAACACCTCCTATTTCCATAAGCACACTTCAAAAGCACAATAAAACACAAAGGTCCATTGGAATACTCAACAATGTAATAATATAATACTGATGACATGTTTTCTGTACAAAACTCGCAATCAGTACACATATTTATCCATACCCACAGTGGCATAATCTCACAAATACTCAATTTACACCCTCAATAGTTTACTTCGACACACACAGTCTCATTACGTCAAGACTAACACTTTAAACAACAATTCAATTTAAAAACTTTAACTCAAAGCTCCGGACAAAACCTCTTAAAACAGTCAACCTCGGTGGTTACATCGATTTTCTACTAAGTGCCTCCTTTAAAAGTTACAATAAAAACTGTACATCACAAACTAGGAATTTAAGACATTACATCCTATGAGGCACTACCTTTATATACACTCTTGTCTATTACAACACAAACTCAGTAAACTTTAATTTTATAGAAGGTGTCGAACCACCGAAATGGTCTCAGAAGATATTATTATCGCAAACACAAAATATCGTCCCTGTTAATCGCAACTTCATACACACTTTCAGCCCAACAGACGCACATCCAGTCCACTTAAAATACACCAGGCATGCAGATTCTTGAGCATAGGGATATTGTCCCGACTTATTTTCACTCCAAGAGCGACGGCATTGCTCAGGATTGCAAATTCACACAGCACATTCAATCGCCAAATGCCCAGGGATATGCTCCCCACCATAACAGGTCGTGCCGGTAGTGAACTGGCAATTCCAAACAACCACAGTTCTTACATCCAAAACACTGGTAAACTCGAGCCCAGGGATATTGTCCCCACCTCACCACTCAGAGTGCCAGTAGTGCTCTCGTACACCCATTCACAATAGCAAAACACACAGCCCATGACACACACCATGACACACAGACAATATTCCACATCTCCAATCCTGCGCGCTGTCTGAGTCAGTAACCCCACAATATCTGCAACATCCCGCAAACACCATATCTTGAAAACTCGGCCACCATCCAATCTTCCTTGCTTTGTCGGTCACTCGCCTTGAAACACACTATAACGGCAGCACTCACAACACCCGACCAAAGCTGGAGATTCACTCGGCCACCTCACGCGATCCCGGCTTGGACTCCATACTCCAAACTAAGAGTTCCGCCGACCACCTAGTTCCTTCCAAGAATGGCGCGCAGCTACTATTTCAAATACCTTAGCGTAATTCCTAAAATCATACATTCAGTTCCCAGCAATAATTAAAAAAAAAACGGGCATGTCTCCTTAATTCGGCGAGTGAAAAAAAAAACCATGTTCATACTGGTGCCAGCCAACACACAGACTTGCTCTAATTCCTTCGTACAGTTTATTTCTCTAAGTCGCGACGCCAGGAGAAAAAAAGACAAAGTTCCTCAATCACGACTCTTACAAAAATTCAGATACCACCACATGACCTGAACGAAAATTATTCTAAGGCCTACATACTAGCGTCCTGGAAATTTCTAAGTCTTTAACTGTCTCCAACACGAAATAAACAGTTCCACTACTGGCTTGAAAACGACTAAGGCCAACTCTCTTCCTTTTAAAAATGGCTAAGTCGCCACTATCATCGTCATCTCGGCGAACAGTACGTATCTTCTCTTGCAGCAACACCTCCAGCCTCCTGGTCCGGCCGATCACCTGTTCTCTAGTGGAACCACTCGCTATTGAGCTCCCGGCACTCCGGCCGGGCGGCGTCTTCCCCGCCACCACCCCGGTATTTATATTCGCCAGAAACCCCTTCCACTAGCGCGTCCCCACTCCTGAGAACATTCCTCGGCGCTCTCTTTACGATCTCAGCGCCCTCTTTTCGATTACCACGCGCTCATTTCTGCAAGACACATTAAAAATGCGAATAAAACCACCAATTAAAACAAAGCGGGCTTAAAAACCTCTTACAATACCATGATGCCATCCGCACTGCACGTCCGCGTGGTTGGTAGACGCAACCACAGGGTTCGGCCGGCAAATACGAGGCGAGAAGCTGACACACCAGATATAAACAAACTGTTCACATATTAGCACATGTGGCGGAGTCCACTCCATCACCGAGTTACTTTCATGTTAACATAAGTATAAAACTCTTGTGATACACGACAAAAGAAAGAACATACATGGGGTGGTTTTTCAAAGTTTTGATTCAGAAAGTGTGATGAAACTGTGAATAGACTATACTTTTTGTGCTTTACTTTGAATAAAATTTAGGAAAAATTTCTTAGAGTTTAGTTCATAACACTACCGAATTGATCAGGAAAGTACTATTTATTTTTCATGTATTTTGTAAAAATCTAAAATATTTTGCTTAAATTTGCCCATTTAAACTTTAAAAACTGAGTATATAAGATTATTTTAAATCGTAATTAAACCGTATTTCCATTATGTATGTTCCAGAAAGAAGTTTTACATGAAAACTTTCGTAAATATAGCAATCATAATAATCACTACGGTTGTTTGTAAGAAACTGTTGGTAGTAATAGTAACAAATATTTTTAATAATTGATTTTCGATACATTCATTTCAGTTATAAATATGACAACTTTCTTTCCTGAAACGGATGTGCATAAAATCAGTTATTAAAACTATTTGTAAAAATTTTTACTTATAGTTATAACATACAACCGGAGTAATTATTACAATAGGCTTTATTGATAGAGACTTTTTTTTTGTAAAAAGAACTCTCAGAAGCATCAAGGCTGGAAATATACATAAAACTGATTAAAAGCATGTTCCCAAACTCAGTCTGGGTATAGAGGGGAAATAGAGAGATTGAGCGTTTAGGTGCTCTAAAGTACAAGGAATGAAACACGTAATGCATATAAAATATAGTTATGAAAATCGGAAATTACATTTTATATAATTTTCTGGCATGCCATTAAAAGACAAAATCACCGCGCGAATTACCATGGTTGCGCCCTTCACGGCGAAGATCGCAAGTCAGTTCAGTGACGTGTGCCTTTAGCGAGGATGCATTTGTTATGCTTTACAATATCGACCTTAGCAGTTCCTCGATTTCAGTATCTCTTTTCACAATGAATATTAATGTCATTGATCCTTTAATAACTGATGTAATAGTAACGTTATTCATCTGTATTCAACGGAATTTCGGTTTTACCAAACTTTGTGGGTGTGGGAAGGGGAAGAGGGGAGATAGGTATATCATAGAAATGGGTTCGATTACTTCTACCTAAGTGAACGGGCTTCAAATTGTGAAGAGTTAGGCAGGTTGTTTTAATATTGCTAAATTTACAAAGTCTCTTGCGGTTGTATTGTCTGTGGATTTTAAAACAAGCATGTCTGTACTAAATACTAGCTAACCCGTGCAACTTCGTTCATATGATATTTTTGTAAAGTTATTAAAATTATGCCCACCATGGTTTAATAAAGATTTTATGTTTAAAATACTAATATTTTTTCTTTCAGGTAACGGAGTTATTAAATTACACCCTACCATCGCTTCGCACATGTTTTATTGTAGCATGATTTTTAGGACTTTCACAATGATCTAGCCATTTTTTTTATTGGGTTCTCTAGCCAGTGAACTACTGCGGCCCCCTTTTTGGGTGCTCTAGCCCCTGGCCAGCTGCGGCTCCACTACTGGGTTCTCTACCCATTGAGCTACTGTGGACCCATTATTGGATTCTCTAGCCCCTGACCAGCTGTGGCCCCACTATAGGGTTCTCTAGCCACTGAGCTTATGCGGCACCCTTAATTGGTTCTCTAGCCACTGAGCTACTGCGGCCCCACTATTGTGTGCTCTAGCCACTGACCAGCTGCGGCTCCACTATTGTGTTCTCTACCCACTGAGCTACTGTGGCCCCACTATTGGGTGTTCTAACCTATGGGCTACTGCGGCCCCACTTGATATATATCTATCCACTGGGTCACTGCGGCCCGACTTGGAATAACTCTAGCCACTGGACCACTAAGTTTTTTTTGGAAGGCAATGTTTACAGCCCATAGACAAAAAAGAAAGGAGAAATGACAAAATTCTTTTAACAATGCTTTTTTTATGCAGGAAACAATCCCAAGGAAAGCTTAATCGAGTACCTATTTACAATAAGAATTTTCCTGAAGACATGAGATGTTTTCCTGGAATAAAAAAGAAGCATATGCCACTCTCCGAACCGTCAACTATATCTGTGGAAAAAATCGCGTCGATGCCTTCCTCCGTTTTGACATGAAAGAAGGACAAACACACTTTCGCATTTATATAGTAGTAAGGATACATATTATTATTATTATCTATACTCTATACGACTAAATAAAATAGAAGTGTCTGTCTATGATTTTCGAATTTTCTACTTTTAATTATTTTCTCATATAGTATAATTGATAACTAAGACATATCTAATGTTAATTTTTTTTGTGTCTGTCTCTCTGAACGGATTTAACTCAAAAACCGCTTAACGTATTGACACCAAATTTACTAAGTATATAGATAATAATCCCACAGCCAACCTAGTCTTCGTTTCATCGATATATCTCAAACGGTTCCGGAAAAAATTATGATCAGGGATGTAAATAAATACTGGATTAAGCTTTTCTTGGGAATTCTGCATAAAAAAAGCAGTGTTAAAAAAATTCAGTCATTTCTCCTTTCTTTTTTGTCCACGGGCTGTCCTTTCCTTCCAAAAAGCCATAGTGGCCCAGTGACTAGAGTTATTCAAAGTGGGGCCACAGTGACCCAGTGGATAGATATATATCAAGTGGGGCCGCAGTAGTTCAGTGGCTAGAACACCCAATAAGGGGGCCGCAGAATCTCAGTGGCTAGAGAACCTAATAGTGGGGCCGCAGCTGGTCAGTGACTAGAGCAAGCAATAGTGAGGCCGCAGTAGCTCAGTAGCTAGAACACCCAATAAGGGCCGCAGTAACTCAGTGGGTAGAGAACCCAATAGTGGGGCCGCAGCTGGTCAGTGGCTAGAGCACACAATAGTGGGGCCGCAGTAGCTCAGTGGGTAGAGAACCTAATAGTAGGGCTGCAGTAACTCAGTGGGTAGAGAATCCAATAATGGGACTGCAGGAGCGCGGTGGCTAGAGAACCGAATAGTGGGCTTTATTATAACAACTTTACAAAAATATCATGCGAACGAAGTCGCACGGGTCAGCTAGTATGATTATATTTTAGCTTGGGAAGTATATTTAGAGTACGCTGTGAAGAATTTACTTTATTTGGAAAAAGTAGTCTTGCGGATATTACAGAGTTGTATGATTTGGGATTTCGGTGATTGAGATCACGTGATGTAAGACGTAAATTTTATAACGTAGGCCTACTGTGGAAAAAAAAATGTTCTGTAAAATGTTAGCCAAATATAAATATAGCCACCACATTCTTCTCGCTAGTTGAAGTCTACTCATAATTTGCAGAGGTGGGTAAAGAAAATTTATATAATATGAAGGAAAACATTCTTCATGTTTATTGCTGCAACTTGTAGCCAAGTGGGTTTTGCGTCGGACGACTGCGAGTGAATCATAACCGTGTAAGCGTCACGCTAGGTCGGTGCGATGCAACGCATAGCTGTGGGAATCGTGCTGGCGATGCCGCTGGTCGGCGGGTTTTCTCGGGGATCTCCTGTCCCCCCCCCGTTGTATTCCGGCGCTGCTCCACTCTCGCCTCACTTCGCCCTCATAGGTTCTGCAAGACCCTGGTGTTAAGAGGCGCCGAAATCTCTCCACTCCACTCAAGTATAGGTAGCTGGAAAGGCCAAAAGTTTATGTTTAAAATTAAACTGAAGCCTTAGAAAATAAGCTTATATCATTTTCGTCTCGAGTGGAAAAGTGTATTGCGCTTAAACGTGTCTATTAAGCCCCTCACACCACAACGTTTTTTATTTGATAGCGTCCCATAATTTTTGTATTTGAATTACGGTTTTCAATTTTTATTGTAAATCCACAGAATTGCGCATTTATCCTTTCACGATTTTGATACCTAGCTTCTTAACTATAGCTGTTTAAATTGGATGAAAACATTATTTTCAGACTAATTGTATAGGTAATTTATAAACATTTCGTATCGGGCTTCAAACAGAATATTTTGCCACAGGTATGCTCACACGTGTGCTGTTACATTATTTACATCCATAAGAATCTAATACATTTGTTTATAGTATCGTGCGCAGCTCAATTTCCTGTTAGAATTGAAATCCAATATCATAAATTTTTTTTTACTTTCAATTAAATTTTATATGTAGGTTGAGCGCTTGCATAGAAAAGAACCCAGGTATTTATTTCATAATCTCTTTTGACATACAGCAAGTACGGAAAAATAATCAAAACATATTCTTGGGAAAGTTCAACGATTTATCATTATGTTTTGTGAGATTTACGGTAGGTTCTTTGGTCAACGTCTGGTAATTTATATGTAGTTTTCTGGATAACCTTTAGCAATATCTTCCCGTGATTCCAAAGAGTTTTTTTTTTAGCAGCGTGCGTTATCTTTCAATTGGACTCCCGGTAAAAAAAAAATAAAAAATAAAAAATAAATGCAATAGGTAGAACATTCTACATATGGCGGTGCTTTGCTACAATTCTTTACGAACGTGGGGCGCGGCACTTGGAACCACCGCATGCAGAACTCCGCCGGAAACATGAACATGAACCGCCCGGTTCGTGAAATAAATGTCCCCCGGAAAGAAAAGCAGTGAATACTAATTTCGGTAATATGTTTTTCCCGTTACGGTCTTGCTTTTTTTTTTTTTCTTTCCGTCCCGCCGTGCGCGCGGGCACGCTCGAAGCACATGCGCGCTCGAGATAAGCGCGCAAGTTCGGAACTCGGAGTCTGTGCAAGGGCGTTGGGAAGGGATCGCTCCTGCAAAGTGCTTGTTGCCGCGGCGAAAGGAAAATGGTTATGGGTAGGCTCCACGTGTATACCTACCCTCCCCTACCAGTTTTCTCCTTTGAAGGTTGTTCGCGATAAAGTTAGCTCTTTTGAAATCGACCTTAGAAAAAAAAAGTCACTGCCCCTACCTGCGTATATTTTAACGGGCGCGATGAGTGACATGTATCCAGTGAAGTTGGTAACGATGGAGGAGAAAGTAGTTCCATATAAATAACGTCGAGCATAAAGTGTTAGGCAACCATTTGAGATAGCTTAAATTATTTCTCTCGATTTCTGTATTTTTTAATGGACCGAAGAGTAAAAATTAGCAGATTTGTACAATATTTACTTTTCTAATAATGTCACAGTTTCACTTAACCGACGCATGAATAAAGTGATGAGACCCATTACAATGTTAATTTTACATAAGATGGAAGAAGACACAACGTGTATAGGCTGTTCACGGTAAAGTGAGCACCTTTTAAGGCCCTTATAAATTTTCCTTTCATCCAATTTCCATCTTCCTGCTGCTCGTTAATATAAACATTGCAATGTGACCAATAAACACAGTGAATATATTTCACCACCATCAAAATGCAGTGCATGAGGCTGCAATAAGATATATTTATTAGTGGTTAATGCCTGTTGGGAGGGCCTTAAAAAGTGCTCACTTTACCGTGAACAGACTGCATACAAGTAGATCTTAAGCAGGGCTTTCAAAAGTGCTCATTTTACCGTGAACAGCCTATACCTGCTGTGCTGCGAAAACTTTTGGAAACCCTACGCATAGCTTTCTTTATCCGTGTTCTCCGTGCATTTCGTCTGGTGCGCCTTAAGTCACACTGTCAAAAATTTTCCGTCAAACAGCTTCCAATTAGTTCGGTCAAGTAAAGTTTAACAATTATGACGTCATCTAAACGTCATAAACACCGCCTTATTTGCCTGAAAAAGTGGGATGGCTTCAGTTTCCATCAAACGCTTGAAGATTGGACCGGTTCTAAAATTTCTTTTGATGTTTGACGGTCTCATCCAATTGGAATCGTGCACGACAAAAATGGACGCCAAGAATATTTAAAATAACGAACGATTGCTGGAAACGAAGTAGGTAATGATGATAATTAATTTATGTAGAACCTGTTTGGGCATCAATGCTTTTTTTAAGTGAATATTACACATATTGTTAAGAACTCAAGAAACATTAAATTTTATTGTGCAGAAAACATCTCTGATCAATAGTTTGAATGTAGTAAAGAAGCGAAAATAAATTAAAACATTCGTTACATTACTTCCTGTAATGGGCTGCATTGAAAAACGAAAGCAATATCTCGCTTTGAAAATAATTTTGAATAATAGGCCCTAATTCAAATTAGATTCTCCCAGAAAAAAGATTTGGCTGTGTGCCACATTTCCAAACACATTTTCAAACACATTTCCAAACACATTGACGATGATAAATTTGTTGCAAGGAAAAATGTTATGGCTGTATTTTGCCTTAAAATTTTATTGGCAAATATTGATTAAGGAGAAGATTTGACAGTGTGGCAGGGGCCTTATGAAGTCCGTGGCTTAGATCGTGGTTAGCTACATTAATACTGACTGCCTCAGGTGCATATACAAAATTTGCACTTTGCGAACCACTTTTTTTTTTTGGGAACTAGCTGCAAGATAATTTTTTCCAGCAGTGTAAGTAAATATACTCTCTATTCCGTTTTCGTAGGATTTACAAAGCTAATTATGAATTATCAGAAACTAATAGCAATTTCTTAACGTGCATCACTTTCCTGAGTCCACGCCCATTGAATTAACGTCTTGTTCAGCATATGTGCATTACATTTAAATAAAACTTATTAATTTTATCACTACATCTTGTTGGTCGGTATGTTTAACATATTGTTAATATACTAATCCCGTCCAGTCTCGAAGACTAGTCCATTTTTATCGAAATGTAGGCTATAACACGAGGGCATTCAGACGGGAGTGTTATATGCTCCTATTCCTGGTTTTTATATCCAGTGTCTGATTGTTGGTCAATGGTCATGCTGCGTTACCGTAAGTGTAGTTCAAACAATATAAAAACTAGCGTTTTCGTGGTTTATTGTTGTCTACGAAATTCAATATAGGTCCGTACCAGAAGCACAAACCCGTAACTTTTTGTGGGAGCATTATTGGCATGTTATACCATTAAAACAGATTAGTTCAAAGAGGACAGAATGTTAAGGGAAAAGACATTGCAATCTCTATAAATGCTGTCTGACGTGATTTTAGAGTTTTAGAGTTTTCTACGTGACTTTAAAAACAAAGCGCTGCATAAAAAAATAATCATTTGTTACGTTGTAAATTTAAGACTTGCCAAACCTTTTAAAATATGTTCCATTGAAAATCTTTTTACATTCGAGTGGGGTTCGGACAAATGAATCATTTCATGGGTAACCTCTGTTCGTGTAGCATATTAACACGTGACCTCAAGTAGATTTCTCCTTGGGTTTGTGAAATAAATTAGTGTGGGGTGGTTTCCATTTTACAGGCGAAGGAAAGATCTCAGTGCTCGAATGTCCGAAACATAAAATCAAGGACAGAATCTGAGCTACTTAATATATTTCGAAGGAGTTAGACTTATCGATAAGATATTTAAATACGGTAATAAGCATATACACAAATATTTGATACAGTTAATATTTTTCAATTAAAAAATTACTAACTTTTTACGAAAAATTGGAGATAAAAACCACAGAGTTAGTAAATATACCCACATTACAGTCTCAAATGAACAAAATTTTGTTGATCTATGTGATATCGAAATTCATATGGCTGGAAGAAAAAACATTTTTAAAGAAAATTTTATAAAAGCAGTTTTCAAGAAGTTGAAATACTATTATAAATTAAGGAATTTTTCGTGCTTTTTTTAATGGAGTACGTACCGCATAATAAATTTTATAAATAAACCTTTTTTTTTGGCGTATGTAATGTTTGTGTGGTTTCTGTATGTTATTGTATTCAAAAATCATGTCTCCATTTTTTATTAGAAAACTATACGTCGTATCATATTTTCTTTTATGTGGTGGTTTCGTTAATTGGAAAATATAGTCAATAAAACACCCTATCGAAATTTCAAGTATAATCCACGCGCAGAGAGGAGGCCTTTCCATAGCTCTAATTCAGCACTTGATAAAGCCCTACATACTTACTTCTTCCTACCCAAGGGAGCTAGAGGGAGAGGTAGGGCCGATCCGCGGGCTGAAAGTGAAGGGGAGGGCGGTCGGTCCGCGTGACGTCACAGGGGTACTGTGCAGCGCCTGCTCCTTGCAGAAAGCGTTCGCCGGGCGCGGCAACTCACTGCAGTATAGTCTATTACAGGCTGTTCACGGCAAAGTGAGCGCAATTTAAGTTCTTCTTTAAGCCAATATGTATCCTTGCATTGCTATTTTTATATAAAATTTCCCTACAACTAAAACCCAATGTATACATTTTACGGTTCTCAAAAGTTACCATCTGTGGCCCCAATAAAAATTTTTTTTTTTCCTCATTACCGCGAATGGCTTTTATGCGAAACGTGTTTGGTGTTGAACCTACAGACTATTCACTCTATTAGATGCGTTTCTACGGTATAAATTATATACATGCACAAACTACCAAAACAATTTTTATGTCACCTGTAGTATCAGTCACTTTACCATACTTTACAAAACTATGGCCAACTTGAAAATACTTTTTAAAATTAAGATGTACAGTTTATGGCGACAAGAACTATTGAAAATACACTTCATGTGAAAATTTCTAAAAGTTTTTAGTTCCCTTAGTAAGAAAACGCTTAGCTGGATGTATAGTCATGTCAAAGGAATATACCGTAAAAAACGCTTAGCTGGATGTATAGTCATGTCAAAGGAATATACCGTAAAAATATAAAATTTATATTGTACAATTTTAAAGCAGGCAGGCGCATACCTGACATCAATTCCTGAAGCTGCTTGCAAAGTTGTTTCCGGTTTGGTCTTTCTCGTTTGAGCAAAGCGTCAGCATGAGATTTGCGATTCAGGGAACGTAGTCGTATGAAAGTCCGGGTGCTGGCGATTTTCTTTATTGTCTGCTGACTTGCATTCGGAAATTCCGCAGTAAGCCGCGTAAAGAAAGTCTGTATTAGACCAGGTTTGCTGTTCAGCCCACTCTCATGGCACGGGTTAAATGTTTTCTCAGCGCTGTTGACCGTCGTGAGTATCGCTTGAGACGGTATAGCAAGTCCTCCGCGACTGAACTGTTCAATCCAACCACCTACATAAAAAGAAAACAAAAGATTTTAAAAACGTATGTAAGTTAATAAAATGTTTTTTTTTTTCTCTCAAGAGACTAAACTAGGCTTATTAAATGTTCGTTCTTGCTGCAATGAGCCAAATAGCCCGCTAGGTAACGAAGTGATTCTTCTTCATCTGAACCACCTAAAGATTCTGCTAACTGTGTTTTTTCCTCCTCTGGTTCGTCTTCAAGGTCCTCTACGACCTCGCTGTTTTCACGATTCACATTGTCTGATATAGCATTTTCTTCCTCAGTATTATTTTCCATGTACTTTATAAGCAGCTGAGAAGTTAAATGTGGTTTCTTAGCGCTGATGTCTTGTACTCACGTTCCCGATAGGAGAGGGAGTTCGTTTCCGATTAGAAGCATTCGTATTCGATGTTTAATCTGTGTTGTGTAGGGTTGTCGATATTTTCTATACTACGTACCCGAGAAATAAGGGTTCCAAGCACATTCTGTTTGAGACGGCAAGTTATAACATACTTCAAGTTTTCAATTGAAACTAAATAATTGTACAGTCCGGTAAGATATTTAATATACACTATTGTACCTTTCTGAAAAGGCATAAAGTTTTTCCTATTATACTCGTGTTTTCCACAACGCCCTACATGTCTTCTAGGATCTGTGCTTGTTCTATAAAATGAATGCCGAAAGCACTATGCCATGGTTTTCTAAAATCTTTTACAAATCTGTAGTTCATCACCTCAAACCACTTATCAACCAAGTCAAAAAACTTTGAAATTTGTGGTTTTTTGGAGGCATTTTCTTTTAAGTAAAGTTGCTGTGTGGTGGGTAAATAATTGCGTAGCATACTTCACTTTCTGTTGTGCGCTGCCACTTATATTAAAATGCACTCTGCTATCAAGTTTAGGAGTTAGTAAAAGTTCCTTGTCGTTAAGAATTTGCTGTAACTTTGATACTTCAGTTCCACATGGGAGCCGAATACCGTGGCCCAGAAAATTATTCCTCAAATAGTTTTATTAAATAGGGTATGTCAGTAAACACCCACACTTTTCGCGTCACGTCCACCGGATTCGTAAAAGAAACTTTGTTTGTAGAAATTTGTAAGTTTTTCCACAAACTTAGATTTCCGCCTCCCATATCGCTCACAATGGCTACAACTTTAAAACCAGAATCTTCAGCTTTCTTTATTACTTCGAACAGTTTGTCTTTAGTAAGATTTTCATCCAAAGTCGTAGGAAATATATTGTTTCGATTTAGATGTCAGGTCTCTCGCTATTATAACCTTGGAATGGAGGCCCATTATTCTTTCTTCTCTCTGGTCGTAACACATTATAGAATCAACTCTCATTGCGTTGAATGAAAGAACTGTCAAACGCTCTCTGGAAGACGACAATGATCTATCTTTCAACACTGAAAGTAATTCTTTTTGGATGCCAGGTAAACACTTCAGGTTGCGAGTCCATTTTCGAATAGTTGATAATCCAGATAATGGTAGACCATCATTCTTCCGCAAATATAAATACGCCTGCCTTTAAATTGAACGAAGAGTTACAGCTGCCGCTATCTCATAATCCTCCCACCATATTCGCTTTTGGTTTTTGAAAATCAGCCTTTCTAAGTCTTTCAAAAGTTTCCTTTAGTTTTGTGTTTGCATATTTTGGGCACTGTCTATGCTTAATTTTTATATTTATTAATTCCTGTCTCAGAGACGCATTTTTATCTTTCAGATTTTTTTCACACGCGTATTCTTTCGCTTTATTTCTTCCTCCAAATATGATACTCGCTATTGGAATAATTTAATTTAATTTTCTAAAAAATGTGTCCTCTGATTGACGCTTATGCCTTGTACTTGGACCTGGCTGACACATTGTTTGTTCGTTCAGTTCCTGTGTTTCAACACGAGTCACATTATTTTTGTTTTCTTCGCATTTAGAATTTTCTGGATGTCGTTTCCTTTTCCGCATTTCTGTTAGGTCAGAAACTAATTTCCTTTTCACAGTTCGGTTCTTTAGTTGTTCACTTCTCTCTGGAAATTAGTGGGGCGTTACATATGGTAACAACAAATGAGGCACCATGTTGGTTTTCAGGGTTCATTTTCTTTTTATCCTCGTGAGTTCACTTTCAAGAGCTCTCTCGTAATCGTTTTCAGAGAAATGAATTGAACAGACTCTTGGTGTATCCGCTTTGAAGACCTTTCTTTTACACGCAAATATCCAGTTTTTCCTTGTAACTAAGTCATTTGGGAATCTATGATACGTCACCGCTGAGCCAGTTCTCCTATACTATAATTTATACAGTTTTGCACTGCACAACCAGGCATTTTATATTCTACACGTATAAAGCAGTTTCATTTACATTGAAATATAAACTAACTGGTGCAGACGCCTAGCAATTTTAATACTATTCCGACTAACAACACTAGAATAAATTAAAACCTCTTTACGAGTGTTTCGGGTGTAGTTATTAACATTTCATTTCACTAATTATAAGCCATTCACGGTAAAGTGAGCACTTTCGAAAGCCCTCTCATTTGGAATAATAGTCAATAAGTATGCTTTACTTTAGCCTTAAACGTTAACTTCCTAGTGGGGTGGAATATACACAATGTGTTTATTACTTATATGGCAATATTAATTTAAAAAGATGTTTAAAGGATCAAAAATGGCTGAAAGGAAAAATTTACCAGGCCGTCAAAAGTGCTCACTTTACCATGAATAGCCTATAATAAGCTTTTTAACACTTAAAAATTATCCCACCTGGAAGTCACTCGTTATTTTATAAATTATTCAGAAGTAGAAACCATCGCACATTCATTTCGAAAGAGTTAAAATTTTCGCAATAATCTATTTAGTAAATACGATACGCCCAACAGAAATATTGAAGTATTTAATTTCATAACTTTTGCAATTCGCGCAAAATAAAAATTCGTGGAAACGTATAGAAATAGGCAGAAGATACACAACGAACCTACCCGCCCGCGCGTAACTTGTAGCTTACTGCAGGCAAGTCGGAGGGCGGGCCAGCTGGCCTGTACCGCCCCGTGACGTCACGGCAGGTAGGTACCTATTATGTTGCTCGGCAGGGTAAGTTATGGCGCTACCTCTCCGCCGAGCTCCCATGTTCCTACCCACTGTGATGACTGACATCGTGTATCTAGAAATTAAGGTGTTCTTAATAAGTAGTCATTAACATTACAATCCGAAACTCTTATTATATATATTAATATTGTGTGTATTGAAATAAAATGTAAATTAATTCAGTTTAACGTTACTTTCTGAATTGTATCTCCTCGTGTGGGATTTTTCATGAGTTACTTACACATGTGGACCGACGGTAGGCTCAGATTAGTCACTGGCCTTCCATATCGGAGGTCGCCGACTCGATCCCAGGCTCCTGGCGGGCGAGAAATTTTCTGGCTTAGAGGGAGGGAGGATTTCTTATGTGGGAGTCGAGGCGGACACTGCAATAGCGTGAGGATTTTCTCGGGGCCTTCCTGTTTCCTCCCCATCCCCGGCCTTCATTCCGCTGCTTCTTCGCCCTCCATCTCGTCTCACCTCATCCGTTCTTCGAGCTGGCCGAAGTGACAGGTCTGTTCCTGTTAGCGCCAGCCTCCTCTCATCTGTACGGGACCGTGCCTTAGGCGGAAACCCCCCCGCGGATTTTCATTTTCCACTTCCACATCTGTGTACGTTTTTTCATGCCCTCTGCGTTTCCCACGACGCACCGTAGGGGCCGCAGTGGTGTAGCGGTCAGACTGTTCGCCCTCCCACCTCGACGAACCTGGTTCGATTCCCGGCGGGGTTGCTTCCTGGATTTTCGCACGTGGGAATCGTGCCTGACGATGCCGCTGGTCGGCGAGTTCCCTCGGGAGTAGATAGATATTGTTCCTTCGGGCCACAAAGATGGTGACGCACTGGCTACAAATATGGCGGCGTACTGACAGAGAGGGAAGTCTGGAATCCATGATGGCGGCCGGCACCCCTGGCGCCACGTGACACTCCCCGATCCCCTTGCGCCCGAAGGAACTGTATTTGTCTACTCTCGGGGATATCCCGTTTCCCCTCGCTCTTGCATTCTCGCACGGCTGCATACTCGCCTCGTCTCACCCACAAGGCTTTCAAGATCTCGATGTTAAGAGCCCCCCCACCCCACCCCAAATCTCTCCACACTGCTCCTACGATGTGCGATAGTCAGATGTAGTAGTATCTCTGTCTCGACACCTCTACTAACACCAAACAGATTGCACAGAATTATTCTAGTTTAACTGACTAAACTCACAGGAATTCCGGAGGGACGGAAATGGGAAAGTTTCTTTCGTACCCACGATCCCGGTAAACGCAGCCGTACTCGTAGACGTGGCACTGACATAAAGCCCGTGCAATAAATAAATAAAATAAAAATTAGCCAAGGTAATCTTCGTAATGCATGAAAAAAAAAATTCAGAGAGCGATGCTAAACTCAAATCGTTTGCGTTTTGTTTTATACGCACTGTGGTAATAATTAGCGTGAAAATATTTGTATTTATTAAAAGTTTATAAGAAGTGGACACGTTAGTTTCTGGATACGATGGCGGGAAGAAACAAGCGAGTTGTCCCGGGTAGAGCCATGGAAAAATAGGCAACCGTCAATATACCAAAGTCATGTGGGTTGCATATCCTGCAGAACCTACCACATGCCGTTACACCAAGTTTCTCCTTGCAACGAAACAAATAGCTACTTTACAAGTATCTGTTCCAGACGATTGTTCAGTATTGTCAGCTTGAACCGAAGGACGTCTGACGTCACGAGTTGACAAGACTGGAGCAGAAACGTTACGAACAGTTCACATGTTGTTGAATGTCACATGTCGTAAATTTGACCGTATATTTAAACGATACGGTAAGACGTATTGTGTAGGACGAAGTCAATGCAGCACGTGTTAGTGTTGTACGGAGTTCTCATTTTCCTACGTACATCTTTACGTTACAAATGAGCGTGGACATCTGAATTGTATTTATTACCAACATGCATCACATGCGTCCGTCATTCTTAAGGCCAGACTTCACCATGCCTCTGCGTAGAGGGAATTAAATGCTAAATTCGGGTAAAGATCTCTCAGTCGTTTTTTTTTTTGTGGTAATACTTTCAACCAAAGGATTTTTATTAGGGAATAAACGCATCTAGATTTCTAAACTTTCCAAATTTAAATTTAATTTTAAATGCACTTTTTCATTTTTTATAAGCTCCTTAAGTTTTATAAATAACGAAAATCTGAATTTAAAATTTAAAAAATTAAATTAAAATGGTTTACACGTCTAGATGCATTCATTCTCTAACAAAAAATATTTAGCTGAAAATACTACCACAAAAAAACGACTGATAGATCCTTGTCCGAATGTAGCATTTAATTCCCTATACACCCATGCTTGGTGAAGCCTTGTCTTTAAACATATTTTTATATTTCATTTACGGTTTCTTCGGACGTTTCATCACAAACATTTGAAAAATCATCCCATGTATTACGTATTTGTTTATTTTCGAAATATGCCATCTATCAAGCGTTTTATAACTCTGCAAACATAGACGTATCTTATTTTTCGTTAAATTTAAGTTTTACCTATATTTTATTTATGCATTATAATATTTATTTTATAATAAACACGAATAAAAACAATGAAGAAAAATGTGTGTTGGTAGCGCCTAGTAGTAAATAGCTCTCATGCAAAATAATATTACAACTGAGTGCGCAGGAAAGCGGTTTCTTTTCCTCTGTTGTAATTTTCCAGACTTAGTTAAGCTTAGTTTGCACGAGGCGTTGAGTATAACTTTAGCAGGGCTTCAGGAAAGTGTGAAGTAACAGTGAATGGATTATAGTATAGCGTGTGTAACAGTAACAGCGACTGAATTTCAGCTGCGCCACTCGGGCAGGACGAGAACCTCCCGGTGCGACGAACAGAAACCCCGAGAACGAGCGGGGAAGCCGGGGGGAGGTCTGTAACCGAGGGACACGCCCTGCTGGGACCGGCCCTTACGCCAACAAACACGGGTTTTAATTTATCATCCCGTGCCCGCGTGGCCCGCCGTGCGCATCGGGCCCGACACGGCGCCATCAAGCGTTCAGGTAGGGGCGATAAAAAAAAATATATACAAGCCCGCACGCGACACAGCTCCGTAATGAAGGCGGGCGACCGTTATCAGCTACAGTTCCTGCTCGCTCTTTCATCACCACTTCCCCGTGCCTGTCTGAACTCCGCGCGTGATCGCGGTGGTGCTGTGGTCAGAACACGCGCATACCACCACGGCGAGGGTCGGCCCCCGAAATTTCATACGTGGCGGACGTAGGTAGGTTTTCCCCGGGTGCTGCCGTTCGGTCGCTGTCGCGTCTCGCTTCTCCTCCCGTCGGCGCAAAAAAAAATCCTGCGTTTGAGCTCCGGGGGGCCGCGGTGCCTCAGCGGATATAGCGCTCGCCTCCCCCCGAGACTAACCGGGCTCGATGTCCCGGTGGGGTCGCACATGGGAATCGTGCCGGACGATGCTGCTCGTCTGTGCGTTTCCTCGGGGATCTCCCAGTCACCCCCTGCCCTCGCATTCCGCCGCCGCTCCAAACTCACCACGCGTCACCCTCATCGGCTCTCAAGACCCCGATGCTAAGCTGCACCTGAACCTCTCCGCACTCGAAAACCCTCGTTCAGTGTCTTGCATCTGCGTTGCCCCTGTTCGTTCGTTGAGTTGGCTCGCTCACGGAGAGATTCGTGATGATGCCTCGTGTCATCACAGCGGTTGCCGTCGTCTTTGGTCTTGCTTTGCACGAGCGAGCGACATGAAGCGCAGATTCCGACCCTGTTCAATAGCCCTGCGATCCGTCCGAGAGACGACGCCAATAAACAAGGATTATCCGCCCTTCTGGCGAAGTGGGTCGCTATGACGCATCGTGGGCCGGAGCGCGCGGACAATTATCAGCAGGACTGTTCGAACTCGACCTCTGGATCAGAGCAGAGAGGAAGGACCGACCTAGCAATAACAGTAGTACCCGAAATTCCAAGGGCATATCAAAAATGCGAACCCAACTCCGCGCAGAACGGAGTCGAGGTTTTTTTGGTCTCTGCTTAAGATGACTACGTACATAGACAATGAATTGCTTTGCACACTGAAAGTAAGGTGTTTTCCACCCAGCAAAATATTTGGTAGTATAAGGCCAAAAATTTATTTGGTTTCCCCAACAAAATATTTAGTTGGGGAAACTGGAAAGGAACAAAATTAATTTTGTTCAGCTAACAAAATTAATGCTTCAATAAACAAAACATTTGTGCTGCGTTAAGATAAATTAGATTGCCAACAAATTAATTTCTTGATTTAACTGCATGTATTTGTTTGGCCACTCATTTGAATGCCTTCGTTCTTAAATACAGCTCCAGAATTTTTTTGCATTTGTTAATGCTTGATGATAGTACAAACATTCTCATAAATTACGTCCAACAAGTAACAAAATAACACAGCTGTAAAACTTGTGAAAATAATTCAGTAGTGTTGTATATTGCCCCACTTTGATGAAGCACTGAAATGATAATACGTGTGTATGTATATTGTATTGGGGTATGTGATTACTATGGAGTAGTCGTTAATGAACCAAGTTGGATACGTAACTTGTATACTGGGGTGAAAATAATAATAGAATAACTTTTAGTAGAAATTCCAGATTGCGTTAGTTATTCATTCTTTTTAATTACCTATAGAAAAAAAGTCATTTTATCTCAGGTTATTAACCGCCTGGGCGTAGATGATCTCGTTTCGAGTCAGTGTTATGCTTCAATTTTTTTTTTTTATTAATTGAAACTGTCAGACTTATGCATAGTCAAACACATGTTTGGTTGCACAAACCGAATCTTTGATTGAGGCAACCAAATAAGAATAACGAAATTATTTGGTTACAACAACAAAATAATTCACTGTCCCTATACAAACAAATTATTCGGTTGCACCAGACAACCGTCGTTAGATTCAACAAAACCTTTTCCCCAGTGCAGACTGTTTGAAATACACGTTTTTTTTTTCCCCCTTCGAAACTTCTTTACGGGCGTCGCATGTTGTTATCTACGGAAGTAGAACACAGTTGAGACGAGGCACAAACACGCTTTCGAGACGCCGTCCGTGATGCAAACACTATTTCCGAGCGCTCAAACGTAGCTAAAAACTGTGTTTTCACGCTGCCTTATCGCAAAATATATCACCACATGTAGGCGCCTATTGAATTACGCTACGGACCTTACAATGCGATAGAGTCACCGCTCAAAGCCCCATTGTTACAACGGTGCAATAACAACACGACACGCCGTTTCAGAATGTTCGCAGTAAAGTGAGCACGTTTGAGGCGCTAGCTACTTTTTTTCGGCCATTTTTTGTCCTTTATTCACCTTTTTAAATAAATTTTGCCATGCAAGTAATAAACATAGTGTGTATATTCCACCGCACTTGGAAGTTAACGTTTAAGGCTAAAGTAAAACAATTTGTATTGACTATTATTCGAAATGTGAGGGCTTTCAAAAGTGCTCACTTTACCGTGGCGCGAGTGAGTGTCGCCTTTGCCGCTCGCTAGATTCTGTGCTGCGAACGGCCAAAATTGCTCCAGGTACATGCGACTCTCAACAGCGAGGTCTTGAGAGCCGGTGGGGGTGAAATGAAGTGAACATGGAGCAGCGGCGGAATGCCAGGACGAAGGAAACGGGATCACCCCGAGAAAAAAACACGTTTCCCCACGTGCGAAAATGCGTGCGATCCCACCGGGACTCGAAACCTGCTCTCCTTGGTAGGAGACAAGTTGACTGGCCACTAAATCACACTCCCCTCCCCCTCCACGCAAGTCCGCACAGGAGAGACAGCTGAGTTTCACCTCGCACGTTTTATACGCTGTTCGCGGTTAGATGAGCACTTATGAAAGTCCCGCTAAGACGATGTACATGTATGTACGTTGTGTACTCTTCCACCTTATGTAAAAGTAACATTTCCACGGGCCTCGTCACTTTATTCACGCGTCGGTCAAGTGAAACTGTGAAATTATTGGACAAGGAAAATCTCACAAATTTGCTCTTTTATACACTCCGATGTATTAGAAAAAAATAGAAAGCGAAAGAAATAATTTAAGTCATTATAAATGGTTACCTATCACTTTTTATTCTACGTTAAGATATGGAACTAATTTCGCTCCATAGTTACCAACTTTACTGGGGATATGTTACTCAGTGCGCATGTTAAAATATATGCAGGCAGGGGCAGTGACTTTTTTTTCCAAAGGTTTATTTCAAAAGTGCTCATTTTACCGTGAACAGCTTTAGTAATTTATATTAGTAGGCGAAGACCTCAGGATATACGGTCTTCGGCTGTACCTGCACACAGACATATATTTTAACGAAAGAGAGATGATTATCGTGGTCCCTGTACGAGGATCTACACGCAGAGTCTTGATGCTTTCCCTGCTCTGAAAGTGTGTTCAACCCAGGTTATGACAGTAACACGCTACGCGTATTTTGTTGACGTTACGTGAAAAAATATGTTCTTCTGATTTTCGCCATCATCGAATAGTCAGTGTGACTTTGCGTCACAGATACCCGGCGCTGTAATAAAAGTCTTGCCTTCGAAGTCCTTGCGTGTGCCCGACGTAGAAAACTAATTTTATTGTGCACTTTGGAATAAGTCTCAGTATTTTCAGAAGTTTCAAATTAATTGAAAATAATTGAAGTGGAGAATGAAGAGTAGAATTGTCAACTTTATTTGCCGTTTGTGTCAAATTAAGTTAATTAAAATGGGCGGCCCCGTTACATTGTCGTAGCACGCTCGCCTTGGAATAATTGTATCTCTGGTTCGATTTCCATGACCACAACCAAAGGACCATGAACCTGGGGAAGTGATTAATACAACCATTTTAATTAAACCCATTGTGATCATGGATAGATTGCAGAGTGCGTGTTACTAAACTACGCGTAGTAGGCTAATGATTGGGGGGTTTAATTCCACTTTAATTATTCTGGTACCTGCTAACACCCTTATTTCTGCACCATTCGGCTTACTGAGTCGGGATTCAGTTTACACGCCAGAATAATAGTCTGGTCGACAAACACATACACCCTCCGCACTTTCAAAATTTGCAACCAAAATATTCCGCAACGTAAGCGGGCTTGTACAGCCTTTCATGTTTACCTCCAACTTTTCTAAAGCCTTGCTAAAGTTTTACTTTCAGGATATTCCTCCGCCTCATGCATACAAATCTTAGAAAATTACATCACAGGGCCAACGCACCGCGTTCGTGCGCACTCAATGTAATACTATTTTGCATAAGACTTATTTATTTATTACTAGGAATTATTAACACTCAGATTTATATGTCCTTATTCATATTAGTTATAAATGAAATATTATAACTTGTATATAAAATATAAGCAAAATTTCAGTTCAACCGAAAATAAGGTACTTAATGTTAACACAATTATAACGTGGTTGTAACACATAGCAAATCCCGGAAACAACCAAACACGTTATGCATGGGAGTGTTTTTTCAAAGTTTTGATTCAAAAAGTGTGACGAAACCGCGAATAGACTCCACTATATCGGGATGAGAGACTGCGTGTGTTTGTGAAGGTGGTTTGGGAGAGGAGGCGTTTAGAATCGATCTTGGGAGATGTGTTGATACGCTACCCAATGTCCACATCTCGGTAGATTGCAAGATTGGATGTACCCGACATCAGTTGCACGCCTCTTTCTGTGAAATTTCAAAACACCGAGGACACGGCAGTGTCTCTGATGTGAATAGATCTGCGATAGTGGGTAATATTTCTTTTGGATTATGGCAATGAAACTGAATTATATTCTGTTCTCGGTAAAGTGAGTACTTTTGAGGCCTTGGTTACTTTTTTTCTTTCGGCCATTTTTTTTTGATCCTGTAACTATCTTTTTAAATGTTGCCGTGTAAGTAATAAACACAGTGTGTATATTCCACGCACTAGAGAGTTAAAGCCTAAGGCTTGAATAAAATACATTTATTGACTATTATTCCAAATGAGAGGACTTTCAAAAGTGCTCTCTTTACCGTAAATAACCTATAACGAAGAGATACTTAACTTTTATGTCTTAAATCGGCAGATATACACGGCGGATACCAAAATCAGCGCTCTTGCACATCGGAGTCACGAGATATACTGCCCAGAATGTTACACCCAATCGCCCTAAATTGCCATCACTCGCCGCTGGCCCCCCCAACCTTGCCTCGCGAACGCGGGGCGCCAACTCAATGTCATGCATCGTATAATCCATTCATGGCTACTTCACACATTTCTGAAGCCCTGCTAAAGTTCTACTTCCGGGATATTCCTCCGCCTCGTGCAAACTAATCTTAACTAAGTATAGAAAATTGCACGAAATTCGTGCACGCTCTGTTGTAATGATATTTTGGATGGGAACTATTTCTTACTGAACATTCCCAACACAGATGTTTTTTCACCGATTTGATTCGTATTCAGTGTAAATGAAATATTATAATTATTTAATCAAATACAGGTAGAACTTCAATTCAACAAAAAATGAGAAACTTTTGTGGTAAGAGAATTATAAAACGCTTGTAATACATGACATATTTATGAAATTACTATACACGCCATTCATGGGGTGAATATTCAATGGTTTGATTCTAAAAGCGTGACGAAACTGGGAATAGACAGAATAGATCATATTAAAATGGCACCAGAACCCAGCCGAAGGCCATAACTGGTCTCAGTTGCTTGGATTTAAAATAAATTTACGAAATAGTCATAACATAAAATTTGTCGCGTTATAACATTGAAATGCAACTTAAATTCTAAAACAGAGGCTAAAAATTATTTTGTTAAAGTTTAAAAAGAAAAAGTTACGTTAAAATTTTAAAATGTCAAACGTTAAAATTCCTCTGCCTCCACCCTTGAACCCTCACCACGCCATCCTCTCCGGAGACAGAGAGGCCGACGGTTGTTGTCGGTTTGTGAGGTGTCCGTCGTGTGTTTGATGTCTGTGTCGGTGTTGTGTTGGTGTAATGTTGTTTGTGTAGGTGTTGTACAGTGTAAGTGTCGTTTCTTCAGTTTGTTTATTCTCGTGTGTATCTATGTTGTTGATGTCTGTGTGGGTATGTACGATAGCCGAAAACCCAAACGAACGGAACTACATTTGTTTCGATCGTGTTGTTAGTCACGTACGGACGACACCGCAAACGCTACATCGCCGCATCCGTCCAGGTACCTCGTGCGTCGGTCTGACTTTAAAGACGTATTTACGTCAAACAATGATCTTAAGACGGGCCTCAGGCGAGAGAAATCTGGAGACGATCACCGATACATTTTAACAGTGTATTTTTCATCTGCGTTAATTTGTTTACTTCGCCCCCGCTTACCATAACGCTCATTACAGGTACTATAGTGGTAGTTTGTGGCGCTCGGGGGGGGGGGGGGAGGGTTGGTGGGGGCGACCCCACCGAGGTCGTGGCAGGCTTTGATTAGGGTCGCGCGGGGTCACTGAATTATTAATGGCACGCGAGACCCTGAAGGGCGGTCGGAAACTTTTTACTTGATGAGCACTCGTGTCCATAATTCATTGGGAAGTAATGGCGTGGTAGCTCTCACACGCAGCTCGAGTGTGTGCTGTGCCACCTTGTTTCGCCGCGACCCTGTCAGAAGCGGAGGTGACTCTGAGCGCACGCCAGCAGCATACGCGCTTTTGAAGTTTTTTCCACCTTCCCCCCTCTACCTTGCCGCCGAATACGCTCACCCAAGGCTAGATTGACTAGCGAGATGGATTTTAAAAATTACGTTTAACTTCATGTACGTGAATTACATTCTCGTTGCTATCGCCTGTGTCAGTTGGGTCGCAGTGGAGTAATATTTTCCCAAGGAAATACGACAGAATAACTGCATAACTTCAAGACCCTGATTTTTAAAAAATAAAACTCTTATAGTATTATTATGCTACAATTCTCTATTGCTTAAAATGAGAAACAGTTCACAGGTAAATATATTAATAAAAATAATTATAGGCATAATTTTATATATATGAAAAACGAAAGGCTTTAATATTTCTATTAATTGTATCACGAGATATGTTTGCCGACTTTTTAGAGTTATCGATGTGCCTCACTACTGTTCTGCCGAGTTGTAACTGTTAGTAAGTTATCCTTATAAGAAACTGATATTTTAAGAAATGTTACAAAATTTTTCAGCTCTTTACTGTGCGTTATTTAGTAGTTGCAAAATGGTAAAGATTGTATCCAAATTTTTACATTTGTGTCATCTTGTGACATCATTATGTGTCAGTAGTTCAGGTCTATACTGAAAGCCAAGATAAACAGCTTATTAAACGCTGTAGTGGCCATATATATATATATATATATATATATATATATATATATATATATATATATATATATATATATATATATATATAGAGAGAGAGAGAGTTATGTGTATCCGAGAACAAACAAAGGGACGGAGAAGTGGCGGCCGGGCGCCGTCCACTATCCGGGAATTTCCTTTTTTTCCCCCTCAAAATTTACCTTTCCCCTTAAAACACTCAAAATTCCTAGAATTTCCCTCAAAATTTCCTTTTTCCTCTCAAAATTTTCGCGTTTTTCCAAAAATTTGTGAAAAAAAGTCCTTGCTCCTCAATGTGGTTGACTGATTACTCATTGTGGCTGAGGTATCCCGAAACTCAGTCACAATGAAGAATCTGAGGAGCGGATAGAACAAAATATATTTATACTTTTTTTTTTAATTTTATTATATTTTTAAACTTATAAAATATTAAGGCGTAAGTATTAAGTGTTATATATTACCGGGCTCGTCTTTTCAAGGCGCATACGATCGTGATGTCTTATCGACTATGTACCCCAATGCCAGGACAACCATATTGGATTATGTCCCGACCCTTCCCCCGTCACCAATTGGAAAACTCGTTACCACCACCCCGCCTTACCAACACTCTCACCCGCGCCTCAACCACTATACAATCTCTTCACCCCACTTTACCCCGTCTCTCACTATCCCTTCTCTTCGCTCCATCAAACCCATTAAAAAAAAAGTATAAAACAATTAAAGCGATTTATATCACTGCCCCATACATTGTAGGATATGAAATTCATATTACCAATACATGTAACCCTCCCCCCACCCCTCAAAGATTCCCCTGGCAATTATTATTATTAAAAATTGCCAAAAATATTCTAAAAATCGAGGAACATATAACATTAGACCTCCTTCTTTTGCTCTCCAATCCAATCCCCCTCCCCCCTTCACAAGCGGAACTAACCACCAGGAAAGGCCACCACTCCCTTCCTGCTGCCCAGCACTTATTCCCACACTACTTTCGCAGGTCAGGCAGTTGGCTGACCTTGTCAAATCAATCGTAAAACTGTCAGACATCTAGGAATAGATGCATTTATTATAAATAATATAATTATTTTATTTAAATTTTTTATTTTTCATTTTAAAAATGCCCCATTCTCGAAAGAAAAAAAAAGCAGTAAAATGTATTGAAAATGAAATTTTAATGCAAAATCCTTAGATAAAAATTAAATTATGTAAATTTGACACTTTCTCATGACAGTTGATAACATTTGCAAAAAATGCTCATCGAGGTTTGAACCCACAACTTCTCGAACAGGAGTCGGGTACGCTAATCCCTCAGCTACTTAAGAAACGATAAGAAAAGAAGACTTTCTTAAAGCTGGTAAAATATCCACCAGAAGAGAAGTCTGCATTCCCTCATAACATTACAATCATATATTAAAATGTTCTGTTAAATATTTTTCTAATTAATAAATATATTGCTCATGACCACATTTATTGGCGAGTTTTTTCAGCTTAAATTAATCGTATTAATTATTTTAAAAACTTTTTACAGGCGAATGTATTAAACACATTTCGTTATTTTTAATCGGGGTTTGAATCATATTTGCCTATGCCCACATTGAAGGTTTTTATATATTCTTTTTAAATAATTATGTGGTAGACCACTTTTTATTTGCAAGTCGGCTCGTAAGCAAGCAAATATATGTACAGGCATCTAGGCACGGGTATATAATTTGCAAACTCTTAGGAGGCAGGCAGGCTCGTAAAATTGAGTTTGCAAGTATCATTTCTAGCTTCGAGTATTGTCTGTTTCTGATAGCCATATTACTTTTTATAGTCGTAGTAGAGTATGTCAAATCAAAAATCTGTATTAATTATTCCACTTAAAAAAATTTCTTTAATGTAAAACATTTAAGTATTTTTTGTTAATTCGTACCGAAATTGTACATAGGGTATAGCGTAACATTGCAAAAAGGTTCTTCCAACTTCATTTCTGGTCTCCTCTTTTGAAGTGTAATTATTACACGATGTCAGAATTTGCAAATTATTCTCTGCCTAGTTTGTTTGTTGACATAAATATGTATACAGATTATATAATATATGTATACGTGACCAATACAAGCCCATCATATGAGTAATGACTATCTGCACAAGTATGGTATAGTTATGGTATGGACCAGCATCTACCAACACTTTTAAAAGCATAGTTGCCTATTATTTACGAACCGATAGGCCCTTGAGACTTGGAATGTACGAGGTCAGCTAGGGTGACAATTATCGTACTCTTCTGAAAAATCGTTCCATTACAATCCTCACCAATCATCACTAATCCTTCGATCAAAGCCAATCCCTCGTTCGTTCCTTAGATCAATCCTTCGGTTTGTAACCCCCTCCCCTCCCCATAAATATAGAAATTATATTCATTCGCCAGCTTCAAAATTTGTACATGTTGACTGAATTAACGTTCTGTATGCAGTCAACTACCCATGCCATTTTTACTAGGTTTTTTATTATCATTTTATATGCAGATCTTTCTATTAATAGTCGAGTGCTTATAGCAGCACTTTAAGTAAATGGGGGAAAATGATACGAAATACAAAAATAAAGAAAACGATTATTTTGCACTTACAATTTTAGAAGAAAGCAGTTCATCACCTCATGCGATATATCCCTGTTCCTTCAGTTTACTAACGTTTGAAGATATCTCAACAATGAGCGAGAAATACCCACGTTTTTTCAGGTCAATCAAATGTCTGAGTCTTATCAACAAGTTCATTGGGGTCTTCGGGAAATACGTAGTCAGTAGTCTCAGCACCTTTAGTCTTCTTCATGTCGCTTCGTTGCAGCAAATGAACGAGCGCGTCCCTTATGCCTTCGGCATTATTCGCGCCACTTGTCGAAGGTAGCTCGCTGGTGAAATGTGTGGGAATGTTGAGAGAATCATCATCCTTCTCATCAGACACTTCATCAACACCGTCTTCATAGTCATTGTCATCAATACTCTCTTCATGATAGTCTTCACCTCCTGTTTCATCCTCAATATCAAGTTTACTTTCCTTTGTAGGAGTTGCATGGTCAATATAAGTATTTAGAGCCTACGACCGTTTATTTTGAAGTTCGTCGACCACCCGAACGTATTGCAAGTGTACATTCCACACAAACCGTCTCTACTGTACTCATTCCGTCTTTAGCATTAACTGTATCATCATTATCGCCTGACGAGTCAGTACCCACCGATGCATCAAGGGGTATTGGCGACATCACTTCCTGGCTTCCAGTAGTCGAACCCTTGCAGATCTCGATGTGTTCCTTCAATGTTACGCCTTGCATAAACTGTATGGTACCAAAGTCGTAATGCTTCATCCCGCGATAAGGATTTTTCATACAGGTGTTCTCTCATGTCCCCGAGCATGGCAGCTGTTGTTGAAGATATTTCCACGATAGCAACACTGTTTTCCATGTAATTTTCCAGGAGTGGGTGAAGGTACATCCATAGAGGTAAGCTCTATAGTAGACTTAGTATACAAACATTGACTTGTGTCATATTCAGGAAAAAACTGACATTCTTTCCACAGTAGCAATTTGTGTTTCGACTTTGCCTAGCTACTGCTGTATATATAAACTTACTAACATATTTCGTCGATGAGATTTAAGCATTTTTATGCACACGTGCAATCAGACATTTGATCAATTTCCTTGGTCCTATCACCATGCAGTTACATCTTCAACCGTTCCTTCCAGACGAGTTATTTGCTCAGCTTGAACTCATGCTCCAGAAATGACCCCTAAATAACCCCTTCTGTTCATCCTCCTTGACCCCTAAATGACATCTTAATGACCCTTAATGACCTCTAATTACTCTTAAATGACCCATAATGACTCCTAAATAACCTCTGATTGTGGTACATGTGGTTCTGATTGTGGTGCTGACTGTGGTTGCATATCATCAGTGCTGCAAATTTACAATGTCTCTTCAAATATTCCATTTCAGTGCAAACTCTGCCAAAGGCACTTTGCTCGGAATGATAATTTGAAGATGCATTGTAAAATTTGCAGCACTGATTCTATGCAACCACAATAAGCACCATATCCACCACAATCAGCACCACACACTACAATCAGCACTACATATACCAAAAGCACCACATTTAGCACCTTAATCATCACCGCAAGCAGTACCACATGCACCACAATCAGCATAAAATGCACGAAAATAAGAACCACAGGCTCCACAATCAGCACCACACACACCACAATCAGGAGTCATTTAGAGGTCACTTAGGTGTCAAGGAGGAGGAGCAGGAGGGAATATTTAGGTGTGATTTGTGGTGCTGGAGAGGTCATTTAGGGGTCATTTGCGGAGCATGAGTTCAAGCTGAGCAAATAACCTGGAAGAAATTTTTGAAGATATAACTGCATGGTAATGTGATCAAGGAAATAGACAATGTCTGGTTGAATAGATGCATAAAAATGCTTAAATCTCACTGACGAAATACGTTAGTAAGTTTATATATAGAGCAGTAGCTAGGCAAAGTAGATACACAAATTGCAACTGTAGAAAGAATGTCAGTTTTTTTCATGAATATGACACAAGCCAAAGATTGTACGAAGTCTGCTTAAGAGCTTACCGCTATGGATGTACCTTCACCCACTCCTGGAAAATTCCGTGGAAAGCAGTGTTGCTACTGTGGAAAGGTCTTCAGCAAAAGCTGCCATGTTCGGCGACATGAGCGAACCACCTGTATGAAGAGTCATTTTTTGCACAAACAAGCATTACGACTTTGATACCAAGGCGATTCATTGAAAGAACACATCGATATCTGCAAGGGTTCGTCTACTGGAAGCCAGCAAGTGATGTCACCAATACCCCATGCTGCAGCGGTGGGTATTGATTTGTCAGGAGATAAAGATGAGACAGTTAATGCTAAAGACGAAATGAGTGCAGTACAGTCGGCGTGTGTGTGGAATGTGCACTTGTAAGACTTTCGTTTGAAGTCTACGATCTTCAAAATACACAGTTGTCAGCTCTAAATACTGATGATGATCTTACGACTCGCACAAAGGAAAGTAAACTTGATATTGAGGATGAAACAAGAGGTGAAGACGATCATGAAGACAGCATTGATGATAATGGCTATGAAGGCAGTGTTGGTGAATTATCTGATAAGGATGATGATTTTCTCGACGTTCCCACACATTTCACCAGCGCGTTGTTGAGATATCTTTAACCATGAGTGAACTGAAGGAATGGGGATATATCGCACGATGTGATGAAATGCTTTCTTCTGAAGCTGTAATTACAAAATAATAATAATAAATCAGTATTATAAAATAATATTTTTTTCCTAGTTTTGTGTGTCGTATACTTTTTCCCCCACAACTTTAAAGTGGTTGCTATGAGCATTTCACTATTAAGAAAAAGATTTTTATATAGAATGATAATAAAGACTTTAGTATAAAATATATGGCTAGTTGACAGCACACAAAACGTTAATTCAGTCAACCTGTACAAATTTCGAAGATGACGAATGAATGTAATTTCTATATGCATGTGTATGGACAGTTACATCTTTAAATTCGTAAATAAATATACACACTGGTAATTCGCGCACTCTAGCAGGAATCGTGCGAGTGGGGGGTTACTATGTAAGCGGAGATTTTTATTGGATAATCAAAAAAATATTCCGAAATAGTTAGCTGCAATTATTTAACTTTTACAAATTTTTAATAACTAAATTAATTTTTTTTTCGATTACATGTTTTTCTGTGGGTGAAGAAGGGATCAATACGTCTCCCGAAATGGAGTGTCATTGTATTAAAAAAAATTATAAAAACTTTTTCTTTATTTAATGGAATTGTGTGTGATCTGCAGCGGCATTCTAATCCGATATAATTATTGACAATCCGAGGTGGAGTCCGATACTTTATAATTTTCTATTAAAATAATTTGAATTTGTACTAATGTCTAGGGTTACGTGTGTCTGGAATGGCCGGGAGTGGGTTGACTATGGCGAGGTGGGAGATGAACGAGGTCGCCGGGCCAAACCCGGCCGGCCGCGCATGTGACGTCATGGCGGACGGCGCCACAGCACCACTCCCAGATCCAGTTGGGGCAATCCGGAGACCCATACGCACACTACTTACACGCTCGCGTACGTCATATTCCCGGCGAGGCCGCACCCAGATTTTCGCATGTGGGAATATTGCCTGACGGGTTTTCTCGGGGATCTCCCATTTCCACCTCCCTTGCATTCCTACGCTGCTCCATTTCCATCTCTCTCCTTAATCGATTCTCAAGACCTCATTGTTAAGAGCCGTCCAAATCTCTCCACTCCACTCGTATGCCTGAACCTACAAATATATATTATACTTAATGCTATTGCACTCTAAATCTGAATCAGCGAGAATTTCACTGTTTCAATCAGTCAAACGTATCTGACTGATTCAACAGTTACTTGAGTGAATTGAACTGATGAATCAGTGAATAAATTCCATATTTCCTTCACTTATTGATTCAGTGACATTTTCCACTGATTCGTCAGTCATTTTTTTCAGTTTACTCAGTGGTATATTTTTGACTGATGGATCAGTTAAACAGCGTGTAAGAATGGCCGTCAAACAATGTTTAAAAATGGTCTTTAAATAATGTGTATCAAGTGAAATAACAACGAATAAACTAATAAAACCGTGCAAAATACATTATAAAATGTGTTTCGTCTTTCAAAGCGCTATTTGATGAGGTGATAGAAACACACTGCCTTTCATTCCGTTTTTAGATCTTTCATTTCGTTTCCATGTAATCATCATAGCGCTCCTTTTTGTAAGGTTTAACTGCATATAATGCGATGAAGAGAGTGCACTCATATATACTATTCGTTTTAACATTCCTAACGGAACCAATTAAACCAAAAACGAAAAGTAAGAGGATATAATTGAAATCCTTACGATTTCGCGGTAAACGTATAAGAAATATATTTTCCTCTCTTTACATCAAGTTGGCATGGTAGCGCAGATGGTAAGGTATCGGTCTAGAGTCGACAGGTTTGTAAGTTTAATCCCGGCTACCTTCAGAGACATTTTTACTTTTTTAAATTACGGTAAATTGCGCAAAATAAATAGTAAACTATCGTAAATATGTTTATTTCCCGTAATATTTAGCTACATTCAATTAAAACAATATTTAATTCGTCACTGTAGTCAGCCGTCACTTATTCAATCAGTGAAATAATTTCACGTCGCTAATTCAATCAGTGAATTTATTTCACTCAAACAATCAGTGGTTTTCCGCTGATTCTACGTGGAGTCATTTTCACTGATTAGGGTAGTTGAAATTCACTGCGAATCAGTGGTTTCCCACTGATTCTAATTTAGAGTGTGGAAGCAGCTGTTTACACTACTGCAGAATAATAGTCTAAACATCAAATGGTGTCTCTTTACCGCGTGAGGGACTTCTGGACGTTGTTTTCTCCTGTGTGCAGGCAGGGTATATCGTTAAATTCACTTGTTGTGCGACGTGCAATATATACACTACCACGCCTGGAAGGGTTGAGACAGAAAAGTTAGGCGATTTTTTACTTAAGGGCAGCGTCCTGTTAAATCATGGTCTGTGCTGACTTGTTTATAAGGCAGTGGTGTCTATCCTCTTACCAAAATATAACGAGAAATTTTTTATATATGTATCCATTAAACAACAGAGGTGTTCAGTCAATACACAAGACATCGAAAGTTATCGTTCTACCCGCTTAGGCATCAGTGTTTAGATATGCATCGTCTTGAGCCATCAGTTCTTATGATTGACAGTTTTATTCCCGGGCCTTCTTTATGTAAGAGCTGCCCAAAGATGCTCATTTGAGGGCAGGATATATGAATCCCGCTCGACGGAGCTGCAGTCTACGTCACGTTCTACGAGTGACATCTGGTAAGTGTATTGGACGCGGAGAACTGATTGCATGGCCTTCCACTGTTACCTGTTCCGACTTCGGTGGGTTCTTTTTGTCCCCCGTGGAGACGCCTGAAGGCGGGTGTGTATGGAGTTCCTCTCAGGATTATTGAGGACGCCGCTGGAAGGCTTCCGCGCAGCTGGTGCGACCTTCGATGCCATGAGGCTTGTTTGAGAGGATGCGACCAGATGTGATGCACTTGCATCAGGCTTGATATAGACGGACGTCATACCCATGCTTTGCCCGTTTGATAGAGTTTTTTTTTCAACTACTGAATGTGAGGAGTACTAGACAAGAAGCAGCCGCAATGAGAATTATCTTCACAGTTCATGAAAGTTAGCTGTGTAATTGCTTTCATAAGCGGACAGGCGCTCGTGAAATGTGCACATGGAAATTGTTCCGTTTCCTCGAACAAGCCCATCAGTGCATATCCCATGTCATTCTTTTGGGTAATTTCTTCGCATGTATTACACGAGGTCGGGAGGACATATGTTTTGTGTGTTGACGTCACATTACCGCAAGCTATGGCGCTTTCTATTTCTAGCAGACCATGGTGGCTCATTTGTTTTACCCTCTGGGAACGAGAGGAAACGATGTCTTGGAACACTTGCTGCCCGCATGATGGCTCTACAAGTATACAGGGAAAAAAGAGCTAACTTGCTGCGGGTTAGCAGACTAGATCCAAGCATGGGTAGAATATTTTTTACTTCTGTAATGATCTTTATATTCAGTGCTATAGAAAATAGGAGACTCAAGTTATTACATCACTACTTTATGAAGTTGCATGCAGTCGAATATGTCTGGCTCTACAGGAACCACACCTGACTGGCATACGTGAGGTAATGCGTTCTATCAGAATTTACAAAATTGTATTTATTTTATGATCGTGGTTTTACATTTCTATTCCAAGAGAATGCAGTTGCAGTTATTAACTGTAAGTCTGCGCAGTGACAGAATAAGTAAGATTGCTAGTATCATTAAATTATTATATTAACCACATCTGCAATATACTACATTGTATGCATGCATAAAACATTTTAAGTGTCTGTTAACGACGTGATCTCTCACATGCCGATTACTCCAGATTTAGGAAAACAAAACAAAATAAATTATAAATCCAATAAACAGCATAGGGAATAATATGTCGGCCACATTCCTTTTAGATAATGCACTAAGTACAGTATTAGCATAAATAATAATACTACTTTCTCCTAAAATATCATTTTCCATCGATTTTATTGAAGTCTTCGGTGGCGATTTATGTTTGTTAATAAACTGTTAAATAAAAAATATCTTCATCGTAAATGTTAGGCATTTTAAATATTGAAAATGCATTTCGAGAAAATGTTACTCTCCGAAAAATTACTGAACTTCTGTGGGTAAAGTATTCTTATGGTAAAGTATTTTTTATGATTTGTATTTTCTTAACGCGCATTTGACAATATAGTTGAATTAAATGTTTATTGCCAATTATAAAATATTGAAGATAGATATCTGAGGGTGTTGAAATGTGTAATTGTTGTTCAAATGTGCGATTGTACAAGATCTGCAGCTTCTGCAAAACACGCTGTTGTCATTAGATTATTTTCCAGAAATAGCTGGCATTGCACCAATTTTACTCATAAAATTTTGTGGCGAAGTTGCATAATTGCTTCTGTAACGAAGCATTATTAATTACACGTCGGAGTCAACAAAATAGTTCGTCATGCGTTATTTTACTAAACTCCACCGTTCCCAAGATATTCGTTCATAGTTTACTAACAATAGCTTAGAATGAATGCACGTAGGTAATGCTCATTGCCCTTGCGGCGATAGAGTAGCTTAAAACATGGCTACATCGAGAGTATATACAAGACTACGAAGTCTAACCTGTTTCTGGATCAGTTCACAAAATGGCCGAGGCTGTACTCATGAACCTTTTTTTCAACGATGGACTTACATACATTGGCCAATGAAACACTGAAAATTACTTCTAGTTTTCATCGCCTGCTTGGTCAAGCGATATCATACACATATCATACATTGATCTAATGTTGTTGCAACAAAACAAATTACTACTGATACATTTCTTTGAACGTTGATGTTGTAATAACATTAATAATGTCGTGACAACGTTATAAACGTTAACCATTTACAAAATCCTTTATTGCTATAATGGAAATAAACTGTTGAAATGTTAATAAGGCCTCGAAGTAATGTTGCCGCAACCAAAGGTTGTATTAAACTAAAAAATAATTGAAAGAACAAAATATTTCTGTTACTGTGACATTAAAGTAATGTCCAGCCAACGCTAGTTTATACTGACTTGAATTTTGTAAAATGGCTGATACTAGCGAATAGCGATAACCTCGTAAAATTAAACCACTCAATTTAAATTTTAAAACAAGGAATGAGAACTAAATGTAACAGTTCAGCTTTAAAACCTTGCCAAGCAGTTGATGTATACCAACCATGTATATAGTTCTATAGCATAAAGTATTTCCCCATAACGAAAATGTACTGCAATTTGTTGTGTTACAGAATAACTACAATATGGAACACAGTCAGACGTGTTAGAATAGAGCAATTGGTAAAACGTTGGGATAAATCGTCATGCAAACGAGGTGCGTGTTCGATTATTCCCTCTGCATTAACTTTATTCTTCTTAGGCGATATTTCTATCAGTAACAAAATACAGTAGTAGAAAATGGAAAATGAACACCAGGGACGCAATGTTCCCATATAAGGTTTTATTGAATAATTATACAGGTTGTATATTGTATCTGATAATGATCACAGGGTCGTACATCTACGAACAATGTCTTGAACAACAATGTCAGTATCTTGTGTAGCCTGCTTTAGCGACGATGCGATCCTACAGTCGTGCATAGAGACGATCATTAAGGCGTCGGATGTCATCTTGAGGGAATAGTGTTCCACGCCAATTGCACGTGTTAGTGCAATTGGTGGAGGTTTGTTGCCGGTATTGCAGGCCACACCAAACGCCGTCCAATCATGCTCCACGCGTGTTTATTGGGGGTAAGGGGGGATAGGTCGGGTGATCGTGCTAGTCAGAGGAGTTGACGGAACACCTTCGAGAGCGCGTTGGGTAACACGAGACGTTTGGGCACGGGCGTTGTCCTACTGGAAGAGGACATCTCCTTGGCGATGTAGGGACGGCAATAAAATGGGCTGGATGATGTTCTGGATGTACTGTTCACTGTTCAGTTTTCCCTCGATAAACACCATAGCATCTGCTTAGGTACATAAAATAAAAATTTCGGCTAAACAAATTACATTTGGGAAAGATCAAAGATTAACACAGTGTTTTATGAACTTCTTATAGTGCCAGATAAAATAAAAAGTAAATAAAAAATAATAAATAATAAATTTCGCACGTCATTTACAAAAAAGTTTATTTGTAAATATCTGTTATTGGGCGACATTGAAGACGTTCCACTTGGTTTTCTGTTGCTTCCGTACAACAAAATGAGAATTTGTTGTTGAATTTTGAATTATTAATAACTAATATTACAGTTGCGATCTCCGTGCAGTGTGCTGCTTGCACACAGTTCGTTGAGCATTTCGAGTATATCTGAGAGGTAAGAAGAATTTCGAACCACATAGTAGGATAAAATAATGTACTTTTTTTCTTTTTACCATTTTTCAGTGCAAAAAGAAACGTACAGAATTATAAATATGCTGTGCAAAACTTTATGAGGATTCTTCCTAAGGCGAAACTATAATCCAGCTGGTAGTGGAACTATAGCCTATTCACGGTTACGTTTGAAGCCCTGCTGAAGTTCTGCTACCTGTATATTCCTCCGCCTCATGCAAACTAAGCTTAACCGAGTCTCGGATACTACACCATGGGGCAGCGCTCCACATTCGTGCGCACTCAGTCTAATAATGTTCTGCGTAAGAACTATTTCTTACTAGGCACTACCAAGACAGATATTTTCTTCCGATTTAATTCATGCTAACTCTAAATGAAATGTTGTATTATATATAAGAAGTAAATTTTCAATCTGTGTTGCTGTTTGCGATACAGGACAATGAGGGAAAACCAAGCACCTCATGCATGGGGTAGTTGTTCAAAGGAAAATATTATTAAACTGAGTACGCATGACTGCGGCGCGTTGTCCCTTTGGTGTAATTTTCTAGACTTGGGTAGGAAGTAGAATCTTAGCAGGGCTTCAGAAAAAGTTGGAAGCAGCCGTGAATAGACTACATGAACCAATCAAAAAATATATATATAAAAAAATTTAAAAAAAAAGTAAATACGCCAGTGATGATGTGGCGCGACTCTCTGCGCAGGTGTTCTCGCACGCGAAGGCGTACTTCAGCATCGGCGGGCACCAGTTCTCCGGCGAGCCGGTCATCTTCTCGTACATGCCCGACGTCGTCATAGAGCAAGCGCGCAACGTCACCATCAAGCTGCATCACCGCGTGGGCCGCTTCATCCGGCTGCACCTCTACTTCGCCGCCAAGTGGATCATGGTCAGCGAGCTGTCCTTCGACTCAGGTGAGCCTGCCTTCCTGGTTCGTTCCCCCCCTGCTTTGCCCGTCCTCGACTCGGGCGAGGCGACTTCTTCCGTTTCCCCACTATTCTGTCGCGAATTTCCACAAAGCGTGGCAAAGTTCGCAAGGGATGCACTGGGAGCAAATCGAACAAAATATTTGTTTGTATAATGCCCAATATACAGGTGGTTTCGTAACTCATGTTACATACTTTGGGAGGTGATTCCGTGTGGAAAAAACCATTACGAAAATACCTATTGACGTATGTCCAGAAACGACGCCTAAGGGTTGAAAACACCCATGAAAGTTGGGCTTTAAAAGTAGTTTTCTACAAAATAAAATGGCAAAAGGTTAATATTAAGTCTCAATATTTAAATATCTTAAGTTAATATTAATTTTTTTCCAACTTTATATAAATTAATTTTAAAGCCCAACTTTTGGGGGTGTTTTCCACTCTTAGGTGTCGTTTTCGGACATAAGCCAATCTGCATTTTCGTAGCGTTTTTTCGTAAGTAGTCACCTCCCAAAACCTGTAACATAAGTTACGAAACAGCCCGTATATATAGTTGCCCTAACAAAATATATTGTTGAGCAAACAAAATTTTAGAAGCAACAAAATTACTTTTGTTCGTCCAACAAAATATATGTTTGAATAAACAAAATCTCTGTGTTGGGCCAAAAAAAAAATTAGGCTGTCAACTAAATATTTTGGTGAATCAACTGTTTATATTTGTTTGGCTACTCATTTGACTGCCTTCGGTAAAAAAAAATACAGCTCGAGAGTTTGTTTGTATTTCTTGTGACAATTAGGATAGTAACCGTGTACATTAATGCATCTATTGATGCTTAACAATTGTATGAACACATTAATAAAACAATGCAACAAGAAACTGACAAGTAAAGCTGTAAAACTTGAAATATTTGTTTGCACACGTTGCCCAATTTTTGCAGTATATCCATTTAAAAGCTTTCCAGCATTATTAGTTGTCACGTTAACTGAGCTTACTAAAGCGTAGCGCTCGGACGCAGGTGATACTACGTGCGAAATGCGGTCGAACTCGTAAAATTGTTTTATATCGACCCAAACTGTTTGATGTACGTGTAGCCAAACAAATCTTTAGTTGCACCACCCAAATCATACAGTTTGCGGCAAACCAAATGAGAACAACAAAATAATTTGGTTTCAGCAACAAAATATTTAATTGCCCCCATACAAACAAATAATTTGTCTGCACCAAACACATCTTCTTTGATTCAACAAAAACTTTTTCTCAGTGTGGAGGTCTTGATTAAAACAAAATAACTAATTGTACTTCCTTAATTCTTTTATAATGGTATAAAAATATACACTTTTATTTACTAAATACAGCTGCCTATCCATACTAATTATCACTTATTATTTCAGTTAGTTAGCTTAATGTTTGTGTCAGTCTCAGCTATAATTCATGTCTTTATCTCTGTATTTGTGCCGGTTACAGTGGCTTATTCTTCGCTTACTAGTTGCATGTATACGATCGAAATGTCCACTGCCGTACATTAACGTCACTCCAAACGTTCTCGACTCACGCATCAAGTCCACTTTCTTGCAGTCCAGCCGGTCAGTCGCTGTCTCTGCTATCCCGATGATTGCACACTGCACTCGCTCGTTTGTTACTGCGCCGTCGCCCGTCCTTCCGATTACCTTACACACCTGGCACTAACGGTCTGGCATAGAAGGTTCTTCGTACTTCGGGTCGCGCCGAGGTAGGTGACGGCCATAGTTCCAGAGTCGTCCATTCTTCTAGAGGCGTGGGAGAGTCGTCAGTCCCGTTGACATACTCGCGACCCATGTGGTGGCTCTGCCTCCCCTCCTTCGGGTACCGGCGAAGTCATCCCTTAGGGTGCGTTCATAGAGGAGCGGCGAGGAAGGAGGTGTATAATAGCGGCGCGGAAGGAAACCAACTTATTTGTTTCAGATAGCGGCGGCCAGAGCGTTCGGGTATGTCCGGCAACCCTCGGCTGCTTACGAAGGGTGCGCAGTTCCCCTACACACAGTAGCACTTTGAGGAAAACCCGACTGTTCGTCGTCCTGTTTCACGTCTGCGAAAATGTTTTTTTCGCCGGAATCATTAATAAGTGCGGTTTTATTTCCAGAATGTTCACATTTAAATGCTCGTATCACACATAAATACGTAAGAATTATGTGTACTGAAAAGGTAACTTACCTTATTGTAATAAATAAGCGTTCCTTCGCCCCTATTGGATAGTGTACAAAATTGGGCCATTTAATGTGTCTTCGTTGCTCTAGAAGTTGCAGGATGTGATCAGATGTTGCAACTGACATCCTACATGTAGAAAGACTTTGTCGGGATGTGAGCGTAATTTCTCATACAATCGGCCGAATTCCCCGTTTTCTGCTCTGCCAGAATTCGTGGGACGGGCATTCCAACGGCTTGAAGTCCTTTCATGTGACAATAAATACCATTTCGCCGTGCTCTATCAAGCCACATACACTTAAGGTACTTCGACAGGGACATCCTGACGACAACTGCGGAAGCAGCTGTAATTATTACTTCGGAAGTTGTCGGTGTATGTCGGAATACCTCGCTTCTCCCACCACGCTGTTCTCCGCGTTGCTCACATCTCCACTATAAACACTAACCCCTCTCCGCTCTTCTCTTTGCTTCACGCACCGCTCTGCTCGCCGCTCCACTATAAACGCATACTATTGAAGACTGCGCTTGGCACACCCGAAGGAGGAGAGGGTGGAGACGAAGCAGCTGCGTGTTGTAAATCTTTCGAGAGGAATACTCTCCGTATGCTCAAATAAGCCACTACTTGTGTCTCCTAATTGCATTCGACTCAGTTGAGCACTCTACTTCGAGTCAGATGAACCAACTTCTTATGTTTCTTACTCTGCATCCGAGAAAATTGCTTCCTTTCGACCCAGGTGAGCCATTTATTGTGCGTGCTACTCTTCCTGCAAGAATACTACTCTCGTTCAGCGTAGGAGACGCAGATTCTTGTATTTGTTACTCTCGCTCAGAGTTAATCATTACCAGCGAGCTTCTCTTCGTCTTGGATGAACGAACTTCGCGTGATTAGTAATTTTCCACCGAGTGGATCGTCCTTCTTTAAATCAAGTAGCCATTTCTTTCTCCGAATGGATCATTACCAGCAAACCTCCCTTGAGCTCAAGGGAAGTGAGTTCCCTGTGAGAACTGTTATATAACTGTCAGCAGTTACAACTAATGAAGTTCTTACAGCAGCGGAAGTACTGAGGAAAGAAGCTTCATTTGCATGTTATACTTAACACACTTTACTAATTCAAAAACGTTTTAAAACAATCCCTTTTCACAGTTCCTTTTTTCAGCAAGGTATACCCTTGTATGCGCATACTTGAGGACTCTATGGTGATTTTAAAATTAATATTATCAGTGACTCGCAACTGTGAAGTCTGCTGAGCGAATTTACTCTATCTTTGTTAGCTTTCTGTACACTATAATGTCACAAGTAGTGATTTGCGAAAGAACACTTCTTACACAATCGAGTTTCATTGATGTAGGCCTAACTATTTGTCAAACATTGGAGAAAGTGTTTTTTTTATACGTAGGCATGTTGTCAGACAAAGAGGTGTATGAGAAGTCTGCACGCTCGCCATTGTGTATTATATATATATATATGTATGTGTATATATATATATATATATATATATATATATATATATATATATATATATATATATATATATATATATATATATATATATATACACACACACACACACACACACACACACCTACAGACGCAAGGGCTTATCAGAAGTCATAACAACTATTGTTTACCTCCCAAAAAAGATCCAATATAGGAAATGTACTATGTACAGTTGAAAGTGTACAAGTAAGTTTTAAAGATGACACCACATGGATTATGGGTGCAGGAATGTCCGGAAAAGAACAAAGACAAACATGGTTGCTAGAAATCACCGTTTAATTGATATATACTCCTACAAAACTGTATATACTCATGTGAACAGGTACGTATCGTACTCGTACGAGCTGTTTTAACATCCTTCAAAGTAGTCTCCGAGGTTGTCCACTGTTCGTTGCTAGCAATGAGGCAGGCATTTGATGTCCCCATTAAAACGTACTCGTACACTTTCAACAGTACATAGTACATTTCTTGTGTTGGGTCACTTTTGGGAGGTAAACAATACTTGCAATTACTTGTGTGTTGTGTATATATATATATATATATATATATATATATATATATATATATATATATATATATATATATATATATATATATATATATATATATTTTATATATAACCTTCCCTAACAGTCCCCCAGGACAGGACATTTTGAGCCTACTACAAGATTTTTATCAAATTAATTTTAAAGTTTCAGTTAAATGACAAGTCGCTGTGAGCTACCATTAATGATATTTTTATACATAAGTCTATGGTGAAGTTTGGAAGTATCATCATATGGAAAATAATGACACTGTTCAACTGTTTAATATTTTTATTGTTTCGTAAATACTACTGATTTTCTAACTTTTAGTTAACCTAAGAGGGTTAGGGTGGATTAAACGCGATGATTAAATTTTAATTTATTCCTTAAAACAGTTAGAACCCCTGCGAATTATGCCCATGGTAACAAATTACATTATGATTATACTTGTCGGCTCGTGGTTATTAGTAGTCCGATCGATTTTCAGCTCATTTTTTGTTGTGGTTGTAGAATTTTTACCCAATTTTTGTATTATTCTGGCCACAAGTGGTAATAATTGACTGTCAGATCAATTATTTTTTGTAAGTTACTACGAGCGTTCATAGCCAGGGTTTGAACTCCTCTAAGGAATAAGCCGACGCTTTGAATTCTATACTCCCGAAGGCCGGTTTTGCGCAGCACGATACGCAGAAAGTATGACTTTTTGGCGACTTCCGCTTGACCGACGATAGCTTATTAGTGTTATATTTTAAAAATCAATAAAAAATAATTGACGATTTTCAAATCGTAACCTAAACTTGTATATTAATCAAACTTAGACGTCTGTGATCTTCCCAGGACTCGAACCCAGAAGCCTGTATTTCAAAGGCGTCATGAGAATCTCCGTAATGGCATAGCTGCTTTAAAATAAAGTACTAATATATAAAAGTATTAATTACTTACCACAATGCTGATGGGAATTTCTCTACTAGAATGTCCAAAGTTTATCTACGTGTACCTCTTGTCAAGAAGTGCTCAAAATTATGGGATAGAACTGAAGATAAGATTTACATGCCTCGTCAATATTTCGGGGGTTGTTTTACTTTCCTCCGTAAAAGAAACACGTAGAGCATCAGAACAACTGTACTGAACAAGTCGTAGCTGTGCATTCTTTTTGCTTGTACAGTTTCACCAGGATAGTAATCAGCATAACCTACAGAGATGACATTAGCCTATAGCTTATAAATCGTTCACCTTAACAGAAACAATGTCAGATGCTAGAGGTGGACTAAAATATTTCTGTTGCCCTGTGTTGTTCTCTAAAAAGAGGAAGGGAGTAAAATAACATTGTTTCCTGTGTTTGTCAAAGTGTCTTGGTTAAATACCCTTAATTAAAAATAGCACCTAAAGTTGGTGTACAATCTTACATTTTTTGGGTAGTCAACACTATCTTTATTAATTCTGTTAATTTTGGCACGTAAATGAAATTAACTTCTGGACTGAATTCACTTAATATGGCGTACATAATGAAAACTTCGGCAGTACGCACAGACAAACTGCATTCTCATGCCAGCAACACGGTGGAACTTCGTTCACGAATCTGCACCTGGAGACAAAGGCTATGTTCGAATTCACCTGCCAGGTACACTTAGATTGCTTGGTTCCCCGTCAAATCTGCTTGTCGGTTTTCGGTTTCGAACCAAGTGAACGGGTGCTCCCGCGAATAGTTCGTTCAGCCAAGGACACAAGCGATGTTCCACTCACGAGCCATGCATCACGTTTTCCGTCATTCAACTGTTTATATCACATTTCAACCACCTAGATTGCTCCTACCTACCAAACCAGTTATGATCAGACGCACCGAGTGGCTAGCTGACCCCTTCGGCCTATGGGACGGGGAAAAGCGCAGCTTTGAGATTTTATCCAAAGTTTTTTATACCAATTTTCAAAATAAAATCTGTCTTGGAAATGTGTGTGTGTGATTTATTCCATGTTCGTTGCGTCATTGAAAAATTATTGTGCATAATTGGATGGAAACTTAAGTTGTCTTGGGAGAAACTAATGGAAATGTGTTCTTAAAATGTTAATTAACTCTCACGTTCTAGTTTTGCTGTTCACATAACAATCTACAAAAATACGTAACAGTACACGGTCTTTGAGGTTCATTCCCTTTTATAAAGAGTATAGAGGGTTCGAATAGTTGCCCATTAAAGTAAGAAAGTGGACACAACAGATTCATTTCCCCCAGGTTCTTAGAGGTTGTCGACGGCTCTGGCCATGACAAAGTAAACATTTTTTATTGACTTATTTACAATTATAAAGTTTTTCGTGCAAAATTGGGGTTATAATGACAGCAAAAAAAAAATGGTACTCTAACTAAAGGCTACACACTTCACCGCGGAAGGTTCTAAGTTTATGTGGGGAAGCGTGGGTAGCGAATGGATCAAGGAAAAGAGAAAAAGGTTGTGTGACAGTGAATAAACAGATCACGAGATTGCCAATCAGACATAAAGCCCGATTCCACACTCTCGTTCGGGCAACAAGAGACCGACGAAGCTTACATGAAAGTAAGCATCTATCAATTTCACCTCTAAGGCAAATGCACTCTTCCACATTGAATAAATATACGACATGAGCTGAACTAGAGCATCAACTACACTCATATGTAAAAATGAAGTATTCTTAGCTAAATGCAGTGCAAATACTGACTACGCAGGTCGTACTGGCATTAAAATAGTACCGTGTTATTTTCTCGAGCTGTCTTTACAAGTGGTACCCACATACAGGCCGCAACACGCTACTATAAACACGATCAGAAGCAGGTAGTCTTTAACATGGCGGTAGTTTAACAAAATGGAGCATGTAGTATGAGTATTCATGACGTGCAGTTGCTGTAAATTCGACTCCAGTGGCTCAGAGAAAGAGCCCAACGCAACTATATTACGTGAGGAAGAATAATCGAGCGACTGGAAGCAGGCCAAACTCGACGGTGGCACCCAAGATACCCACATCCCACAGTGCGACATTTACAGGATCTGGCGCTGGTTCCGACAGGTTGTAAATGTCAGTCGATATTTCAGCAGTGAGACATCCAAGTAACCACAACGATGGGGTTTTATTGGCCCTGTCAGGCGACACAGTCGGAAGCACAGGATACGACCTTGCTAGAGAACTGACAGCAGCCAAAATGTTGAACATTTCCTGGTATACCCTATAATGACACTTGGTCAAATGGGACTGTGTGGTAGGAGGGCTAAGAGATTCATACCCATTGACTGCTACCTACAAAACTGCCCTATTAACATGGTTGATATCGAGCTACCTTGGTATATTACTTCCTGAAGACTGAGGATATCACTCGTTTTCATTGGCAGACAGGTTTTCCGCTCTCAAATCTATCGAGTGTGATTGATACAAACCTGTACATCACATTGTGGTGCGTACAGTATCTCCTTGAATTATCCAGAGGCTGCGGGTGTCTTTGGTGTAGGAATGGTACTCCGTTTACAAAGAAATGCTCGACAATCTTGTACTCAGCGTGGAGACCTATTGTAATGTACGCTTCGTTGCCCAAGTGACCATGTGTTTAACTGATTCTTTTCCACAGTACCCCATGTCGTTGGTGTGACATGCATCGTGTCAGAAATCATGTATTCTGTTATTGCCAAATTGACTTTTAAATGCAGGGTAAGCAATAATTTTGTTTTGGTTGTTTACAGAAGTGCTGCCGAATTAACTGATGATGCTAGTTTTCGCGAGTAATTAAAGTTTCGATATCTGGGCGATGTCATTGTTACATACATTTAGGAAGTGAGTTTATAAATATGTAACTTCTGTTTATTTGCAGTAAATAAATATGTATTCTGGTCATGTGTCAATGAGGAAACCACTTATATTTACAGATACTCGTCAAAAAAAATATGAACATCTAAAATACTGCACAAAATATATAACGTATTCAACACACCCGTAGCCAGAATCGTAATTTTTTTCCGACGTGGAATTGATAAATACAGGTTATGCACGACGTTAAAGTAACACACATGCGTTTCTCGCGCAGAGCGATCCCTAGTTCATAACTGGAAGCGTAGCACACACTTTGGCCTCTAAAATACCCCACAGTTGTGTTAAGATCGGGAGAGTTAAGGAGACCAGACGAAATGTTCCACTTCATCCCTATCCTCAACGAACTATGGATGGACATGCGGAGCATTGCGAATGGGGACGTTGTCATTTGGAACATAGGCCGTTCGCCAGGGTAAATAGTCTCGAATTAGGATGGAAATGATCATAGGAAAGCTGAGATCTTGCCATGTTGGACTACAAGTTGTCCAGCGCGCCCCACACTAACACAGATCTCACTCCATGCTTAGCAGGTAGTCATCGTGATAGACATCCGCGAGCGTTCTGCAGTCATGAACACATCCGGTTGTTTGAAATTATGTAAACGCGTATTCGTCAGACCAGGTGACCTTTCCGCACTGCTGTTGAGCCCATTCTGTGTACTCTCGACATCATTCTCGTTGTTTCAAAGCTTTGCGTGGTGTCACAATTTCTTTAAATTGCTGCTCTGCCGTGAAACAGATATATTTTGGTTCCTGGAAATTCTTGAAGTTGATCTGAGCTGAGAAAAATTTTTCCATGTGCTTTCTGGCCATTGTCCACTCTCCAACGCCATACTGTCCATGTCGGCAAGCTTTGAATTTCATTGACTCTTCCGAAGATGATTTCTTACCAGGTTTTGTGCAAGCTGTTGTAATAGTTGACGAAGTGCTTTTTGTGACATACAGATTATTACGATTCACTCAATAATAATCCTTTCGCGATCAGTCCCAAAGGTCGAGCGGGGGTAAACATCGGTGGGGGTGTTACAAACAGAGCAGAAAATCCAATCAAAACATAGAAAAAAAAAGTATTTACATCTGAACAATTCCATTTAGAGGTCTGCTATGATGACCGACGACATGGTTCTGTGAGTAGTCAATATATGTCCTTAATAAAGGGGTGACTCGTATATGATTGTAAGCTTGTTATAGGCTATCCACGGTAAAGTGAGCACTTTTAAAGCCCTTCCAACCTATAATTGATTATAGTTTCAGACATTAACTTTTGGGAGTGAAGAATAGTATACACTGCGTTTGTTTGTCACAAAGCAATGTTTATATTAAAAAGTGATAGGAACACAGAAATCCGTCTAAAGGAAAAGTTCAACAGGGCCTTAAAAAGTGCTCACTTTACCGTGAACAGCCCATAGTCGTAACTATTTACATATCTTCTGGAACATTCAGCACTTTTTTAAACTTGCTGTTTTGTGTGAGATTCGAACTGATAGCGAGCAGGGGCGAAGCACCTCGTTGGAGCGAAATCAGACAATGATAAGGCCTCCGTGCTTTCTAAGAAATGGGACCCGGTACATTAAACTCGCTTACCCGTCCTGTCTCTCCGCTTCGCGTATCGCCACCCTGCACCACCTGACATGTTTGGAGAAGAGGAGTTCGGAGGTTGTTTGCCTCAGACGTCGTGATGTTTCTTCCCCCCCCCCTCCATCATCTTCCATCCAGCGCGATGACGCGACGCGCTGTCAAGCCGTCGCGAGTTCGTAATCCCGGGGCGTCGCGTCGTGACGTGTCCGGGCCGTCGACGCATAACGTGCGTTTTGACACGCGCTTCATCCCGGCCCCCTTTCGCTCTCCTTCGCTGTCTTCTGCTCTCCGAGCTGCCTTTTCCTTTTTATTTCGAAGTCAAGCAGAAATCCTGACGGGTGACGGCGCGTGAGACGTCTTTGCTTCGGACGAGGAGGAGAAGGAGCGCCGCAGGGCAGCCGTGGGAAGCAGGTTCTCGCGCGCCACGATGCGACTCTCATTCACTTTCTCGCTTGTCGGGAGACTATTTACGTCGTGGAAACAATACAGCTGGGCTCTCGACAATCCGTCGCACCCGTCAGTCGCCCGTCCGTCAGTCAGTCATCCGTCAGTTGAAAGCGATTCACAGCAACCCATCGTCCGTAACTTCTTCGGCAAGGCAAAACTTCAGTGGGACAACTTAACATCGTGAACTTCTTAAGTTGGAGGTATATTTTGGTTGGAAATACAGTTTCAAGAGAGAAACATTTTGTGAAAATATTTATTTTTACGTGATAACAATTTATACTGAATTATTACTTACACTTTGAATTCCTGAATATACCACTAAATATAAATAAACACATATCCAACGACCTTGCATTTTATTTAAAAGTGCGTATTCGCGTACGCGAAATGTCTTCATAAAAGCCTAGGCCCATACGTCCGTCCTTCAACGGATTGACGGATAGAAAAAAAAATTGCACTACGATTGGTTGAAGATCAGGTGACCACCGGACGGACGGGCGGACGACTGACATATGTGACGGATGGTTGTGAGCCCACCTTAAGTGGAGTGGAAGTTGCCTAGTCACGACGTGTAGTGGTCACCTGCCCATCACAATGTTGTTATCTTCGCTGCACTTGGCTTGCGATGCTCAGGTTATTGGCCTCTTGTTAAGCGGGAAAGTCAGTGAGAAACGCATACCTGCTCAGCTGTTGGCTTGAGTGCGAAACTATTGAACGTAAACACGAACATTCTTAGATTTGCCAATTTTTCGTCGTAAGTTTTATTACAAAAGGAATATGGGAACTCCTTAGTAAAATACACTAGTGGACGTACGTTGAAGAACACCCAGTTGACATCGTACGATGTACATGGGCTTTACAATACAAACTCCTCGTCCATAGAGGGTACTGTGATCGTGGGAAGAAGAGCACCATTATAACAAGTGTCTTATGGCAGGTCTTCTGACAGAGTGCAGTTGGCTGTGCGATTCAAGTGCATGTACATCACACAGTGTGTCTGCTATGCCTGAAAGACGACGGGTATCACCAATTGAACAGATAAGTGACACAACGTTGATGTATAGGGGGGGACTCCGAGGAGGTGGCCGGATATCCTGAAGAATTGCTACTCACTTGGGGCGTGACGTGTCAGTGGTCCATCGGAGACGGAGAAGATAAGTGACAGAGGGTTCTCACAGCCGCCTAGCCCCATCAGTGTCACCTCGCCGAACTGAATAGTACCTGGAAAGTAGGATCTTTCGGCAGGCCTGACTGACACAACAGCAGCCGCACGTGCAATCAGAGACATGGTGGCCCCCATGTGACCGCGCGAGCTATAAGCAATCGGTACAGACCTGCGAAATTCGCTTTATTATTTGGCATCGTGACAAACTTCACAGTGCTGTCTATACTCGAGCCGGCATCGTTCCACCATTGGCTACTGCATAAATGTAAAGTCGCGCCCTCTCTGACTGGACTGCACGTGATTGGTCTACACAATTGTGAAGTGTTCGTTTATTGGCGCAGAGTTACTCAGGGCGTGTCAACTAAAGTATGGTCCAATGACAAACTTATTGCAATGGTTCGTGTGTTTGATGTTTAATGTATCCCCAAATAATAACGCGAATTTTGCAGGTCTCTAGCAATCGGTTGTTGCAGGTAGGTTTACGTTTTGATGTTCCTCTGGCACGTTTACCATTTGCACCTGCTCAACGTCGTGATCGTCTCTGGTGGTGTTGGAAGAGAGTGTGTTGGAAACGATAATGGAGGTTAGTGGTGTTGAGTGATGAGTGTGTCTGCCTTTGTCAATGTGATGGCCGTGTTCGCGTTCGTGGACGCGCGGGTGAGAGGAACAACATATCATGTATTCGCCCTCGCCATACGGACTAACAACTGGAAAATGTCATCGTATTTATTACATCATACGCACTGTCAAGAGGCGTTAATAATAACTATCATTCATTAAAAAAATAACGAAGTTAACCTTTATATCTTCTTTACCCTTCCACGTACGGGGAAATTACCACTTTCAAGTTATTAGCTCATTGGACCCATGTAACTTTTGTCTGAAACATTTTCTTCTACCACTGAAAGTGGCAATGTTGTTCAGCCTTGTGTGCCTCATCCTGTATATACTACGTAAAAGGGACTTCTATACTTCATGGACTACAAGTATCTATGAAACTGTTATCAAAGTGGCGGACATAGGTTTCCCAGTATCTAGGGTACCGTCAGAGCGCATTTAATAGAACTTCGCCTGTGAACAGAACTCACCTGATACAACGTGTTTTCGAATTAATACGATGAAGTTTGTATAGAATTTTCGTTAATAGAAGAAAATCACGTGTCAAGAAAAGCTTGTAAATTTAACATTGTTGCTAAAACTGTAAAGATTTTTGTATGTTTTGCCAAATTTCACTGTTGCAAGAAAAGATAGCCATGTACATTGGTGATCAAAAATGTTTTGTTTTTGGACAGCATGCATGATTTCTATTTCCTTTCTGAACTTGGTAATCGAGAAAGACATTTTCCAACATATCGTCTTTAAGTTGATTGCTTTCTCCCGTGGATGTTCGGGAAAAATTGTCCAAATTGTTAGCTCTTCCCCTTGAAATATAATTATTTAATGACTAGCCTGCATCTTATTGTACTGCTTTTAAAAAACTTCTCCTAAAATTGGTGTTTTGTATTTTGTAAAATTTTGGTAGTTTTTTCTTAAGGCACTGGAAAAAAAAAGTTTACCGTAAATAATTGAATGAAACCAGAAGTTCACTTATGTAGTATTTATTTCCAGCGGGAAATAATACTCTTCTTACTTGACATTTACCATCGTTATTAATTACAAACATGAAATATTTTACAGTTCAGTCTTATATAGCTGTCTACTAATGATCATGTAGAGTAAATCTCTATTGTAGATACATTACAAAAATAATGATTTTCAAGCCTTCAGTTTTTTCATGCTTGGAACGCATTCATCGGCGAACTATTTATTTTAGAGTCTTTTTCGGTTTTAATTATTTCTATAGATATCTGTAGAGCTGGCTTCATGAATCCGAGTTCGATAAACCTTTTTTAATGTTTATCATAGGAACAAATCGTTACAAAACAAAAACTATAAACTAAAGATTTGTAACAATAATTGCTTTTTTTTTTCCTTCGAAAATAACCATTAAAGATAGCAATGCATCTGGAGTATGTCAACTTTAATGCAGGCTAATATTTGTAACGTATACTCGTCCCAGGATCGAGTATAATGACAAACCGGGTTCCATTATGTATGAAACTTACTGTTAACAAACTACGACTTTGTTGACACTTAATGTTTCCTTAAAAGACATTGGTAAAATATTGAATCGTGACAGATGTGTTGTTTGAATTTTCATTGAGGCATTCCCAAATGAAAAATGCTGTTAGTAAATACCCAAGTAACACATGGAAAATAATGTTGAAAGCGAAGGGGGAATTTGGTAAACATTAGAGGAAGGTTCAGATCTTTGTCAGTAATGTCGACACAAGTGTGGAACTCTTCTCCTGAATGCCGGGACGCGTAAACAAACTGCGGCGAGCTTCAGAGTAAAAACTCGAGTAAGCACGAGCATGTGGCATGTGGAAGCGTTTGTTGCCAGGTGTGGGGGAGATCTGTTTATTTGTCGCCCAGCCCCCTCGGACGGGATTCTGGTAGCAACCGAAACTTCTTGTGGTAACCACTTTGTGATTCAAGACACATACCCACCGAGAAGAAATATAGGAACCAAATGCCTCTGCCCAGAACCTTTCAAGTCCGTTAATACAAGGACAGGCAGTCGTGCTTGTTGCAGAAGTACTTCAAATGTTGTTCACCTTACATAGTAGTAGGCCTTCTTACAGAACTGTGTATTCTGGTTTTGTCTGAGCGTGTTTTGTAGCTATTAATTCAATGTAAAACAGCGGAGCATCCTTCTTGTACTACGGGAAAGATTAGATAATATATTATTGGACATAGTCATCGCAGAGTTTGCTTGCTCTCTCGGAAAATCCACAATATGACGCAGAAACTACGCGGGCACCGAAAACGGTTAACATTCGGTGTCTTTAAAACATATGTTGGTAAAACGTAGCGAATTTTGCAGAAGAAACGAGTGATTATTTACAAAATAAATAATAAAAAAAGAGAAATCGAACGCACCGGAACAGTAGAGAGGCATCCCAGTAGGTTTTCCATAGCGAAACCTTAGTGATGTTTCAGGTATTTGAATAATTCTAGGAGTTATATGTTCTCGTTGAAAGCAGTTAATCTTGGCTTTTTTCAGTCTCATTTTGTAATTTTATATCATGATGTGGGTTTTCTTGGGCATTCGACAAAATTTTGAAGTGAAGTGTGTTCAAAATATTATCAAACTCAGCCACATATCTTAATTACAAGAATCATTAAAAGAGCAAAGTAATTATTCGTCTGCCAACAGTATCAAGTGTGTCTGGTTTACCGAACGCCTTTGTTCAAGCATTAGCGTTTCAGACGTGTATTCTGGAAAGTGTGGGTTCAATTCTAGCTCTTAACTCTGGGGCGCTATTCTTCAAATGGCTCTCGACCGTCTATTCCGTGCAAAAAAAAAAACAGCAGATTATTTTAATGCGTACCTTCCAGATTCCCCACTCGAAAATTATTGTCTGTCTTTTAGGGCATTGTGCAGTCGTCCAGTACATAAAGAACGAGAAAAAAAAAAAAAAACCAACCTGTGACGTAATTTGTGGAACAAAAAGAAGCCTCCAATCAATTAATAACACCCAAGTGAAGAGTAACGGAAAGTGACGGAAACAAAAGAACTAAACTTTCTTTTAATACGAAGGCGAGAAAGAATGACAGGCAGCAACATATGGAATAATTAAGTGAGGGTATTTCGCTCTATTCGACGAACTGACGCCCTGACACGTTGATTTGATATCGGGAGGGTGAAATGTTCCTTGAGTAATATCACAACGTTGAAAACTAACCAATAACGAATAGTTGATACAATTTTCGAACATGAAATAATGTTTAGTTATTGTACCAAATGAAAGTGAAAAAAAAAAAAAAAAATTACTAAACTCGTCAGAAAAATAAAAAAAGGAATTATTAGTGACAAAGAGACAAGCCACAGAAGTGTTGTAATCAGAAGTGTTGTAATTGGTCTGGGAAAAAACAACAAGATATGGGCTGACCCTCTGTGCATTGCGGTTTCTGACTGGCAGCGCTAGTAGAGAGTCGCCAGTTACAGCATTGAACTGCCAACCAGTTGTTAAATTACAGTACCAGTAATTCTGCGGGAAGATGACCTAAATTAAATTCATGCAAACAATTAAGTGTCTCCATTGAAAATATCTATGGAGTGAAGAGTAAATATTGACGGAAATAAAAGCAGAAACTAAATTAGAACGATACTTAGTGAGTAGGACATTCCTGTACCCGACTACGAACAGGGATGTTTGTGGATGTATATAATTTTTGTACCGTAAAGTAGGCCTGCATAAATATGTATATATTTGGGCGAATTATTTGTAGATTGTTCAAATCGGGGATTTGACAATGCTGAATCAATATTCCTCCCCCTTTTTTTTATTACACTAAACCAGATGTATTGTTGACACACATGCAATTGTATCCCATGAGTTGCATTATATTATTCTTACAATGCCCCCCCCCCCTCCCGGTTCACTACTCAAAATCGATTCATGTCTTTAATTTCTGTGTTTCTTTTTCATAGAAGATGTAAAAAAGTGATGGTATAATGAAACAAGGTTTAACCATTTGTACAGAAACAAATCCAAAAAAAGTAGTATTTGCTGTCAATACAGACGCCAATTACGAAATCTGGGAACACTATCCTATACGCTAATCTCAAAATCGACCAGTTTCAACCCTTGGTCTCTCACATTATTTTATTGATTTTTTTAAGGCTCATGGAACAACATATTACTGGTGTCACTTAAATCAGCAGTGTAGTTGAGTTAAGAAATTTGCAACGTTTATGAAACGACTTTAATAGATTATGAAATTATTCCATTAATTATTTTTTGGGCAATCGCCACTTGTATCAGCCTCAAAGAGCACTGGATTAGTTTTACACGAAAATCACTCATGTCAAACTATAAATAAATCGATTTTATAGTAAAATTGTTTTTTTTATTTAGAATAGCTCTCTTTCGTTGTTAAGTGTGGAATTTCGAAGTCAAAACTGCATTTTTATGATGTCCCTGTCTTTAACTGTGCCTGTGCGTGTTTTGTACAGTGATCAGCGTACTTAAAGAGTAACGTGGCTGTGAAATATGAAAACTACAGTGAAACCCTTTTCAAAGGACTGGGAAAACAATGTTGCAAAATGCAGGAGCAAAAACAGATATTGGGACGAAAAAAGTGTGTGTAAAATGCAGGAAAGTGTAAAATCGGGGGGTATAATATAAGGGTTCCACTATTTTTCTGAGTTTCAGCTCTTTGGTAAAAAAAAAAATCTATCTTACTTACCAGTAATTTAAAGTTTATTTTTCTTTTATAGTTAGTATAGTAAGCGATAACATGAAAGTGGCATATCATGTTTCACAGTATCACGCAACCTGCACAAGGATATTTTTCGGATGTTTTTAATGTGACGAAGGAATATGGAATTGATTGGACAATGAAACTAAGGAGAAATTTAAGAATTTCTCAGGTAGACGTAAACAGTTTTCGGCTCAATTGTGGCATTTCCAGTGTTTAGTTGGTTCTGATATTATGATATATTTACCTCTCGTTTGGAATATTAATCAATAAATATATTTTATTGTAGCCTTATACGTTAACTGTCGAGTCCGAAAAAATTTATTCACTGTGTTTATTACTTACATGTTAATATTTATTTTAAAACGTGGCGGAAGGCTAAAAAATGGGTGATATGAAAATCTTAACTAGGACCTAGTGTTCAATTTACCATGAACAGCCTATACCAGTCAGTCCTCGTTTTGGGGTATTATTTATTCATTTGTTATTAACCACACCTATGATTACATCCTGTACATCAAAACTTCGTTTTCTGAATAAACGAGGGGGGGGGGGGGAGATAATTATACTGTGTTACCTTCATAGTGTAATAAAATGTAGCGGTTATTACCTTACATATGCGAACATATTATTGCTATATGCACAGATTAAAAATGTAAGATATTTAAATGACACGGCGATGCAATTTACATATGACTTTTGTGTTGAGCTATTGTAAATGTGTGTGTGTGTATATGTGAGCGAGTTTGCATAAATAATTTCTATCCTCCTTTCCTTCTCTATCCTTCCACTCTGACTTGTGAACGATGTACTACTAGTGACAATAATAATACTCATCAGCCCCGCCCCCAACCCCCCTTATTCCACACACCAACCGTGAAAAAAATTTCTGGATATGCCCCTGATACTGTTGCAACACAGTTCGAGCGACAGGTATTAGGAGGTCGTTTCACCTCGGTATAGACACGAAATCTAAACGGTGAACTGTGGTGATTTATTGAAGGTTCCAGAGGTGGCAGGTATGGAGCCATCTAGACTCCTGGCCCTCGGTGCGTTCAGCATGCACGAACCTCGCGTTCACATCTCCCCCTCTCTCTTGATCCAACCTGCCGCCAGGCCCTGCCTTTGTGCCTGTAATTGAGATTCCAGCCGACTGTGGCCCTCTCCCACATCCGTGCCCTGCTCCAAATCTCGTCATTCTGCCGCGCGGAATGGCGTCGCGCGCGCGCTGCACCCGAGCTGCTAATTGCGGCTGAGAGCACCGCGCGCTGCCGCGGGCGCAGGTGACATACTGTCCGGCAAACTAAAGTGAAAGCCTGCGCGGGGCGGAACATCTGAATCACCCGCTCTTCCATCTTCCCCCTCCTCAACGGGAGATCGCTCTCATCGACGCAGCAGTTTCAAGGGCGTGCAGAAGGTTCGGGCGGAAACATGTATTCTGTTGCATTAACTTTTCAGAGTGATGAAAAGCATGCAATGCATTTATTGGTCGTATTGCAATGTTTATATTAAAAAGTGTCGAAAATGTAGACATTGATTGAAAAGAAAGATTTAGCAGGGCCTTAAAAAGTGCTCATTTACCGTGAATAGCCTATAACAACTTGTTGTCAGGAATAGTAGCGGTGATTGGGTTGGGCTGGTGAACAGGAGGGGGGGGGGGTACGTCGACAAGGGGGCAACTAAACCCTTTTATTTTTTATTTAATTATTATGGGTTATCGTTTATAAAGTAGGCAGATTATGCAATTATCATGTAAAATTTTCGTGCAGATCTTTTGTTAAAGAGCAACCAATTAAAGATGCAACACTCTTATGCTTCAGGAGAAAGGCGATATTTTAAAGCATAAAATGTAAACATGTCGCAAATACACTACCAAACTAGGAACGTAAAACGACAGTGGAAAGTTAAAAAAGTTTACAGACAACATATTCTGCAATTTGAACGTGTCTGGGACACGCTATTTCTTTCTAAATACTTTAAATGTAAAAAGGGTTTATTTAATTTTGATGTGGCGTTTCAATTCAGTAATTTTTCACGGTGACATAATTTTCGTTTTGTCCTATTAAATTCGCGCGAATTTTCGCATCTCCAGTTATTAGTGTCTGCGGAGTTGTGGAAGTGACAGTGTTTTTTTCAAATCCTCGTTAAACTGTCAACTGTCAGCGTCGCGAGTGAGGAAAATGAATAACGTTGCATAAAAAAATATTACTCCCCCTCTCCACATCCGATGTCAGTACCCATTCGCCATCGCTGGTCATCATTAAGAGTTGACGTAAACAGCGAAACCGCAAATGACAATAAACTGACTAGTAGAATCGAGGAAATGGTGTGAATAACAGAAAATATGTTTCAATTCTTCTTGGGCTGTCGGAGGCATGCATACGCGTATTGTGTGAAGCAGACTATAATCTATTCGCGGTTACTTCATACCTTTTGAATCAAACCTTTGAAAAATCACGCCATGTGTGACGTGTTAGGCTGCTTTCGATATATTTCGTGTACAACAAACGTTTTATATTTGTATTAACACCGAAGTACTTATTTTTGGATAGATTGAACATTTACGTATATTTTATCTATAATTTATAATATTTCAGTTACAGTTAATATGAATGAAAACAGCGAGAAAGTAGGCTTGTTGGTAATGCCTAGTAAAAAATAGATCTTATGGATATTGTATTGCACTGCACTGAGGAAAGGTTTTGTTGTATCGAACAAGATTTGTTTGGTGCAACCAAATTATTTATTTGTATAGGGGCAATGAAATATTTTGTTGCTGAAACCAAATTACCTTGTTGTTCTCATTTGGTTCCCCCAGACTGTAAGATTTGGTTGGTGCAACTAAAGATTTGTTTGGCCACACGTACGGGCTGATATGAGTTTTGAACTTAGATCATCTGCGTCCGAGCGCTACGCCTAAGTAATTGCTCTAGAAAGTTTTTTAATAGATACACTGTCAATATTGGGCAACGTGTGCAAACAATTTTTTTAAGCTTCACTTGTTATTTTCTTGTTTCCTTGTTTTATTAATTGTGTTTATACGATTGTCGAGCATCAATAGATGCACTAACAAACACGGCTACTATCCTAATTGACACAAAAATATAAACAAACACTCGAGCTGTATTTTCGAACGAAGGCAGTCAAATGAGTGGCCATGCAAATATATACAGTTGATTCAACAAAATATTTAGTTGACAGTCTAAATTTTTTGGCCCAACACATAGATTTTGTTTATTCAAACATAGATTTTGTTAGACGAACAAAAGTAATTTTGTTGCTTTTAAAATCTTGTTTGCTCAAAAATATATTTTGTTAGGGCATCTAAATAAATTTTTCTCTCAGTATGAGTGCGCACGAATGCGGTGCGCGTTCACTCTGTTGCAATTTTCCAGACTCGGTTAACCTTTGTTTGCATGAGGCGGAGCAATATCCTGGTAGCAGAATTTTTAGCAGGGCTTAAGAAAAGTGCGAAGTAGCTGTGAATCGATTATACCCTGTTCGTCTCTCTGTTCCTCCCACCACGCCGTTGGCCAGGCAACTCATTAAGTGTCGCGCTGAAGGGTACTTCAGTGTTTAAACGCAGAGTACTTTGCATACGTTTGTGGAACAGTACCGAACTTCCTCAGCTCCAGGCGTACGTCTTGTCGTTGTCGAGGCGGCCCCGTGCTCGCTTTCTAGTGCCGAAGTTACAATATAGGCCTACATTGTTTCCCGCTGTGGAAAAAAAAAAAAAAACAAGAAGGGGTTTGGCCGGACGAGAGCTCTTTTATGCATCCGAATCGTGTCGTACGTAAGCATACGACAAAAGCCGGCCCGTCTAAAAATATGTCGTACCCGACGCTCATTTTGTCGGTCTGACTGGGTCCGAAGGAAAAGTATGTCGTTGCGGCAGAGAATCTGTAGAGGGTATGAACAACTTGAGCAGTGTTGATTATATACTCGTTAGTTATTGTTCCCATAGTACTGCACGCTGCATGTAAGCAAACTTATAAGACGTGAAAAAAAGATCGTTCGTGCAGCCTTCAAGCGATTGGCAGCACTGCAGCGTCGATGCCAGACCGGCCGCTACTCGTGTGGCTGCATAAAAGCGCCAGTCTACCACCATGTTCATCGAAGAGTCGTATACGACTTTTCTTTGCAGGTACGTTTTCTAAAACTCGGCGAAAAATCCTGTAATACGAAGCGGCAGCTTATACGAACGACAGTGCAGAGTTGGTCTCATTTACTTCACACGTATTTATAAAACTTGCGACTTTGTGCCACATGTTCACGCACGACGCATACAAGCAGCCTGCACGAGTCACACGTTCCCTTCAAAACAAGTAGAGGGACAAGAACACGTAGTTATTCTAGAGTACTTAGGTTTTGCGTTTTGCGTTATTTCGGGGCGTGTTGCTAATGTATCTCTGTTCTAAGTTGGTAGTAGTTATAAAATGAGAGCGCCAGAACACAGGATGCAAGATGCGGAGCCGCGGCACCACGGCCGCCATATTGGATGACGTCCTGCTTTGTCATTCCGCCGGCCGGAATTTCGCGTTTTTTCCCCTCATTTGTCCCGTTTCCCCTCCGAATTTCCTGCTCCCGACGGCCATTTTGGGTTCTCAACTTCATGCTCTTGGATTCCGGTCAATTTCTGCCATTGGCTCTACAATGTGTGTTTGACTCCTTGTGTTAGGAGTGATGAGTGTCCCGGAGGCCATCTTGGTAAAGGCTGTTCAAGATAAATTGAGCACTTTTGAAATCGACCGTAGAAAATAGTCACTGCTCCTAACTTCATATATTTTAACTGGCGCACAGTGAGACATGTGCCCAGCAATGCTGGTAACGATGGATGGAAATTAGTTCCATATCTTAACATCGATTAAAAAGTGTTAGGGAACCATTTATGATAACTTCAATTACTTTCGCTTTCAGTCTTTTTAATGCGTCGAAGTATAAAAATTAACATATTTATAAAAAATTTTTTTACCAATAATTTTACAGTTTCTCCTGACCGACGCACGAATAATGTGATGAGGCCCATGGCAATATTAATTTTTTATAAGGCGGGAAAATACACTACGTGCATGCAAGTAGATCTTAAGCAGGGCTTTCAGAAGTGCTCATTTTTCCATGAACGGCTTATAGCCAGTATGCATTCTGCCTCGAATCTTCACGCTTTTGCATTTCAGTTAGATTTCTCCTGCTCTATCATTTCGGTGCTGTATCTCGTCCTGGATGTTCCTACTTCATGCTCTTCCATTCCATGTGTCTGTGAAGGGTTCCTTCACAGTCCTTCCAATTTTTTTTTCTTGCATTCCATCCTAGATTTTCTTTTCGATCCCACATTCTCTCTCATTCCTCTCTTACCTTTTCCCCCTCTATCACCATCGTCGTCTGCTGTAGACGTCTATCGTGAATGCCCGCCACCATCTTTGATTCCCACGCTCGCTACCAGAGTGTGTGTTTGAAGTTTTACAGTTGGTGGCAAGGGGTGCTCGCGGCCATCTTACGTGTAGGTTAGTTCACTCGTCACCTGCAGAGGTGCAGTAGCAGCAAAGTGTATAGTTTAGGTGTCGACCGCCAGGAGCATTGGGAATTTATTTTAGGTGTGTTTGGAAACTCAAGAAATGCAGCAGGCATGCGGGATCGTTCCGGCCACCCTGGGTCTCCAGTCCGGTGTGTTAACCACATGACCACCAATGTATGATAAGTGTGAGGAGATGAAAAAGCATATAGCCTATGCATGCATCGGCCTACGCACTCGACATAGTATTTTTAGGGGAGGAAATAAAGTAAAAACTCGCACTGGCCTTCACACTCACCAGGCAAAATACTTGTCATCGTGAGCTGGGGAGGTTTTCTCATATTCCTTCTGAACTCACTTAAGCCAACGACGTCCTTGACAGACATTGTGCGGTTAAGAGAAGAAATAAAGTAAATACTCATACTGGCCTATGCACTCAAGATACAATATACTTGTCACCGCGAGCTGGCGAGATTTTTCCCGTACTCCTTCTGGACTCGTCTACGTCAATGACGTCCTCGATAGTAGTTGTGCGGTTAAGAGAAGAAATAAAGTAAATACTCGCATTAACCTACACTACTGTCATGCCACATAGTCCCATAATTACACGCAGCACGACGAGGACGCTGCACGGGAATTCAGAGACCTGCGCGTAGGGGCGATGGCGTATTTGATGGGCGTACATGTGCCGCTCTTATCGTTCCCGGGCTTCTCAGTTTCAAACATTGAAGACAGATCGAGGTACATGAGCCTCTTTAACTATGCCGGCCTACCTCCACGACGGAAAGACCTGTTGTTCCTGTGCCCGTCAGAAGAGTGCACGAGTTGAGGCGAGTGTGATGATGGCGGGTTTCAAACATTGAAGACAGATCGAGGTACATGAGCCTCTTTAACTATGCCGGCCTACCTCCATGACGGAAAGACCTGTTGTTCCTGTGCCCGTCAGAAGAGTGCACGAGTTGAGGCGAGTGTGATGATGGCGGAAGGAAACGACAACATTCCGAGGAAACCCGCACATTACCGCAGTGTCCGCTGCGCTACCCACGTCTTAAAAATAATACCGGACTGCTGAAGTGGGGCGTCAAGCCAGAGATATCAAAGGTTAGCGGTCAGCTACTGAGTCAAATGTGAATTCTTGAACCGCGAAAAAGAAGTCAAAATTTGCCATTATGTAGTGCGGTTATGCGCAGATTCACAATCATTTGCACGTATGAAATTTCCCGAACAGGCTACCTAACTTACCTTCCGGGCATGCAACACTTCACTTTCACGCGACAACACGATATAATACCCGTTAAAAAAACCTCAAGAGGTGAGTTTACGTGCCCTTGCGCATATAGGGCACGAGGCACGTGGTCGGCGTACCTAGATCGCCCTTCGCTTTCCCACGATTCTAGGACTCGGACATGCAAACTACCCCCAGACACACAGCGCCCTTAACGATCAAGCCCACCGAGGATCCGTCTTTGAATGCTCGTAGGCATCTTTGCATGTGTAGGAGGTATATCCCGCAACATAGCCGGACAACGTAACATCGAATAAAAGAATTCGTGAACACTCTTGTGTTGGTTCGACTCCGTTTATCCCGGATTTTCGTGCTAAATCATATTTATTCGGTTGTTTCAGAGCGATTACAATTCACGTCTTACGTTGGGTGAATTTTCGGTTATGAGTTGTATCGTTTTCCCTATTGCATGGCCGAACGTTTCGAATTAGTGTATCTCTTACTCTAACGCACATTTTCAGAATGACGTAGGTACGTTGAGCATCACGGATTATCAACTCTGATCCCGTAGCTGACATTGTCTGTTGTATCGTTGTCATTTAATAGTTTTATGAAATCACTAACGGAAAAGTATCTAGACTTACGTAATGTACTCGACATCTTACTTTTAAGTGAGGAAATGTAAAGAGTTAAAATTTTTACGGAGTATTTTGTTACGTATATTTTCTCTCTTAATATGTTTTGCTTGTGGGATAACCTTAATACAGTTGCCGTTTACGCTTCACTATCATTCATACACACCTTATTTGCTGTTTCAGAATAAAAATAGTCACGCGGTATTATCTGCAAGCAGTCATGGCAATGAATTTAATTATAGAACACAATTTCATCTAGTGTAGTTTTCTACATGTAGTCTAATTCTGCTGCGGTTGGCGAAGGAAACGGTTCCCTTGTTAAAAAAAATATCACTACTTGTACAAACACGGTTACGTATAGAACAAAAGTGGATTGAAATCAATCAATGTTTCCATTACTTTTAGGAATAACAGTCGACTCCAAAAATCGATTAATCGTGATGAAATAATACATTACCCTATTGATCGAATGGTAATCGAACGTCCCTACCAAATAAATACATGGCGCCTGCAAGCGTTCCCTATCCCCCAACCACAACCAACTCTCCAGGTTATGCCAACCCAACAGCAGAGGTGAGGAGCAGCAGTAACGAACTCATGTCATATTCTCGACGTGTTGCTGTATCGAAGCTGGTCGCATCTCGTCAGCAACTACGTGTTCAGAATCACCAACCTTGCCAATCTCAACATCTCTCCAAACACTGCAGGTGTTCCTTGCAGGTGTTCCTTCACAGACAGGTACACGCAGGCCCACACATGCAGAATGCTTCCCGGTGTCAACCGGCAAACTCAAATACATAATTTTAAACAATGAAGTTTACCCTCTGATATATTGTAGCCACGTAACTTGAGGGACAAGTTACGGAAATGCATTGATCCTTCGTCTGATAGTTCATATGTCTGAAATATAAATCATGCTTCTACAAAATGTTCGAAATGCCCTGTATCATCGAGCAAAGCAGGCTGCGACATATTATTTGCGCCGTGGCGTGTTTCCAATACCAACATTTCAGAACCCGCATACAAACAACAATTCCGAGTATTCTGCATGTGAAAGTATTCATGGTATTTTACATACAGAATGTCAGCATTAACCTGAGCACTTCTGACAGACAATTTCTTACCTTTCGGCCATATTCAAATTTCAACACTCCACGGAAGTCACTGTCGATGCTTATGTACCCGTATGGTGACGTTAATTAAAAAAAAAACATTTAACCGTTGTGACGATACATTTTATACGTGTATAAAACCGAAACGAAGCTTTTTTGTGAGCCATTAATTGTTCATTGTACAGCCTTTAACACAAACATATCAAGATGTTGAATCAGGCTGATTAGGGGCCCTCTTCTGTAACTTTTTACGTGCAATAAACTACAGATTTTGTTTGTGTCCTATTAAGACTTGCTTGAGACCCTTTTCAATCCTACGAATCATTCAACGTATTGAAGTGTTATTTATTGTTATATTACGTACTTTCGTTTGCCATGTTATTGTGAAATAATATTTCAGCACATTACCCGCGTTCTGTATTCTGCTACTGATAATAAGACGCTTCGCGAGTAAGTTACTCTACGAGCTACAGAGCAACTGTTGAGGTTGTTTTAAATATAGTATTTGAGAAAGTTGACACATTACGATTTGCGTTTTTAAAAGCTAAAGTTGATGCGTTTTCGCCGAAGATTACCTGTGAAACATTTTAAGTCTTTACCTCGAACTACTTAAATTTAGGTAAAATACGGGTTCATGAAATAAGCAACATGGACGATAATTTATGCTGTCTGCAATATGTTTGTGCACGATACGAGCAGAAGGAGAGAAATGATACTAAGAGACTGAACAGATTCATTGAAAATTTTAGAAATCTGTTGAATGTGATTGGATGTAACGTTCATAAATTAAGTTCAAAGAGCTTGATCAGAGACAAACGAGCTGAAATGGAGTATACATTTCTTAAATATGGAAGGTGCTATCAGACACATATGAATAGTGTGGTCATATATACACGTATACATATTAATTCACAATATGTCCATACCTCCGCATATGTATACATGTAGATATTGACGTGCGTACGCGCCCGTGCCTTATGTAGCCAATATTGCCCGAAAACATGTTCTATCTTATATAATTATTGTTTTTTATTTTAAGTAAAAATTACAACTTTCTCTCTCTGTGATGAAATGTTCAGATGTCGCTCTATGTTGCGTTAATCATTTGGACATGAACAAATTTGAAACATTATCAGCTACATCGCAACTGCAAGTGAGATAATTTGGTTCATTTATGTGGTTTTCGTGGTTTCGGAAGCTTATCGACTTCTGCAATCGATGCCTGTGTTTGTTTCAAAGTACCAGAGATGCGAGAAACAATTTTTTGTCATTATGACTAAAGTTTCTAGTCTGGTTTTAGCATATACTTCATGAATTTTTTTTTTTTGCGTCGTGGGTACATATGTTTGCTGTATTTTAAGTTTCTTTTGTTAAACTGATATCTCCGTACTAAGCGCAGTAAATATAAGCATGGATATTCAAGTTTTCTTTTACGCACGGCAATCAACAGAGGCCGATACAGTAGCAATAAAAAAGGCACTCAAGGGGAATATGTTAGGAAGGCGAAAATGTTTCTAGTTTGTTCCGTGTATCAGTTGGAACATGATATGGGGCCGGATAACAGCTTTTATAGACGTGACTTGGGTGTATTGTTTTTCTAGACAGGCTTTTACTTTGTGGAATGCCTCAACAATAATCCGATTTACATATCATGTTAATTTGTTTCGCCCGTACATTTTAAAGTTCACGTTCCATGCTACAGTAGGCCCGATATAACTGCCCACACTTACTGGAGGAAGGGGGACACGATGAACGCTTGCATTTCTAAAAGCTGCTCTCATCGTGAAGGGATGGTTTGGAGGGTAGGAACAGGTCAGCAGAAACATCCCCCTCATCCGGATGAGGCGAAACTCATAAAACTACCCTTGTATGTTTACCCTTCTGCGGCTGTGTTAACTCTGAATATCTTTTCTTTTGTCTTCTTTTTTTGTAATGCAAGTCATCGTTTTGTTCCCGAAGCGTTTTATGAGCAAAAAAATGCGAACCGTAAACATTAGAGTATTGAAAAACATGTGTTTCTATGTGTGTTGGTGTTTTAAAACCAAATATAAATAGTGCACGTGAATTCCTGTGCGTGCGTAGCAGTTAAACACACCACTAAAATATGCCGGATATTTTTGAAGATAAATAATTATGCATCTTGGTAAGTAGATACTTAAGCACGGATATTATTGGTCTAGTTTGTGTAGCTTATGAAAAGAACAGTGACAATAGGCTCATTAAATTTATTGTGAGTTGTCATAAAACGGTCGCTTTTCTATCTCCTTCACACCGCCGTTATCCCATACTGCAGTTAGGCGTACAGTTCATGGTGTAATTTTATTACTTCAAATATATTTGGTGTCTCAAGTTAGGTTTGAAATGAATAATTTTACCTATCAAAGCCCCGAAATCACTTTCGGAAAGCGAATCATGGGGAAATGAAGAAGGGATATATATTTAGACTACACATTTTTATTAACATTCATGTAAGTTTATGTCGAATTCCCACAAACTCTAAGAAACGTCAACATTATTATTTATATCTTATTCAAAAACTCCGTAAGCCTCCCACTGGAAGCAACGCATTGCTGCAAACACTGAAAAAAATATTTTGTGGTGGCCACAAAAATATTTTGTTGGTATTCACCCTGCAGAATTTTTTGTGGCGTGCACAAACATTTTTGTAGCTACCACAAAATAATTTTTTTAGTAGCCACAAAAGTTTAGTGGCCACCAACAACTTATTTTATGGCAGCTAAAACATTTTTTGTGTACACCACAAAAAATTTGGCAGGGTTAATACCAACAAAATATTTTGTGGCCGCCACAAAATATTTTTTTCAGTGAAAGTTGTTATTAAATAAGTCAATAACTTCAGCTTTTCATTCCTGGAACCAGAGATGGCGATATGTGTATTCTTGAAAGTGAAACCATGAGCTATATCGGTGTACTTAATAAGAATACTTTCTCCAAAACTTATATTATAAATTAATTTTGTCAGTGTTCTCGGTGGTTCAAAGAGTTGAGTTTTGTAACTAAAAGTACTTGAGCAGCAAAAATTTCAAAATCATATAGAGAATACTAACTATCACTTTAATATTTACAAAAAAAATCTACAGCCATTCGAGAAACTTATTTCTTGTGTTGAATAACTATTTCAGTAGTTCTCATTTTTTCAAATTTTTGCGAATAAAATAACTTTGAGTGTTAAAAAAAATTTAGCATTTCTACCTTGGTTTGAATAAAAATCAAACTTTTACACAGATTTTGTTAAACTTTAAATGTGAAATTTTGAGGTCGTGTCAGCAATAGAAGTTTTGATATACAGACGCGCGCGCTTATGGACATTCATATTAATGTAGATGTATGCATACAGCTAGCAATGGGCCTTATTGCTAGAAGAATTCAGGCTGTAATACCTCTTCACTGTCTTAGGTAGTGTTAATACAGAAAGCACGCGATTTAAATATGGGGAACGATTTCATATATACCTTAAATACACAAGGAACCAATACGGAAATTATAATGTGATCGGTTAGCGGAGCACAGCTGTTATTGTACTAATCGAAAACGAGAAATATTTGCTGTAACAAGGAGTAGTTATCAGGATGGCAGGAGACAGGGTTTATTAATTTATGTTATATCTTTAGGACAAGAAGTTTGAATTCAATCTTTGTAATAATTCCAGAATTTTTTCAAAAAAAACCAAACAAGCTAGAAAATTATATGACTGCCAGTTTGACAGCAATTTTGTGTTCCGTAAAATTTTTATCGGGTTTTCTTTCCCATTCCTTTCACGACATGTACATGAAATAAAATACAGTAATCGTTTGAATAGTTCTTGAAATATGCCATCTTCATTTCGTATTTCAGGTGGCACATTCTATTAAACTTATACTGCTAGCACCGAAAGTTTTATACAAGTTGGCTTTATTACCCCTGAGATGCAGCGCTGTCCTTCAAATACATATGGCTGTTCTTTTTTGAGAAATCTCTTTTAGATGTGTGAAAATAGTCGGACGTCTTTACTACTTATTAGAAGTGTTTGGGAAAATTCGGAGTAAAGATTCAAAATTTATTAAGAGTAGGTACCGGTGGTTCGAGACACATACGCAATCACACGCCCACGCGCACAGAAAGAAAGAGAGAGAGAGAGAGAGAGAGAGAAAGAGAAGAAAAATGTAATCTTATAAGCGGTACTTAACAATTTCCTCTCATTTTAATGTGCTGCAGTGGCTCGATCGACAAGACGTCTGTTACTTTCATGAGACGAGACATCTGAGTCTGATCGTTGCCATTTATTAACGTAAATTTTATATGGCCTCGATCGTTTTAAACACTTTTGCGAGGCCTTTGCCTGAAGTTTACTACCGCACTGTAGTGTGAGGGCCTATCATTTAATTTCATTCTAGTATCGCGGGTCATCATACAGAGTGATTCGTGAGGAGTTACCGCCACTCGCAGGGCTTACTACTTACGCAATTCGGAGCGAACTGTGTCAGTGGGTATTATTTACAATATCTATACAGTAATTTGAAACATTCGAAAAATGACGAATGCAAGAATAACCCTTTCAGAAGCAAATACAGTGATGTATTGTCTGACCATATTGTTTGCAGTTGAGCATCACAATTGCATCTAACGGGCTTACAAATTATTATCGAAATTGTTCCCGTCTTCTTCCATACACTTGGTCGTACACTTGGTAGCTGCACACACACGGCTGTCTTTGATGTCTATAGCGACATGCATGATACGGACAATTAGTTCCTCACGTGTTTGTGCAGTTCTTTGATAAGCAATATTTTTCATCCATCCCCATAACAATAATTTTGGCATTTCGTATTTTTCGAAGCACTCTGTAAACATTGAGAATAGGACCCCATTTATATGACATATTTCGTTCCAAATGACGTAAGGAATAAGCCCTGTGAGTGGCGGCAACTCCTTGTGAATCATTCTGCACAAATGGGTAGAGATAAGTGGATGGATAGTTGGACGGATGGGTGGATGAATAGATGGGTGAGTGGATAGGTAGATGGACTGCTTGCATGGATGGATGGATGGATGGCTGAATAGATGTGTGGACGTGTGAGTGGATGGGTGGCTATTGTAATTATTGGATAGAGAACACAAACCCCTTTCCCTCTGGACAACTTGCTCGAGTTGACAAAACATTAAGTTTTTTGTTTGTGATTTTCACACGATGAAATAAAAATATGCGCCTTATCGAAAAAAAGAAAAGTTTTGCCTATAATGGTAATTACATACTAATATATGATTGCTTGCAAAATGTTTTCTGATGTTTGTAACGAATGTTTAGCACATAATAGTGTGCTAACATAATTATGCTGATTAGATATTAATGAAATATTTATCGGTTCGTTTTAAAGAGTAATATAAGATTTTAAATTTAGGAAATGCTATGACATTTCCTGTACGTATTCTATAGGAAACGATTACGTTAGCAACCTAATACACGCCAAAGAAAAAGTGTTATATATATATATATATATATATATATATATATATATATATATATATATATATATATATATATATAATACTTTTGTAGAGTTCATTCCAAAGTCCGCTTTTAGGAATGTTATATTTAACAGAGAAGAAAATTGTTTGCAAAGTTGAAGTAATCTTATGATAATTCCAGGAAATTTACACACCACAAACATAGGAACTTCATATATTCGGCGCGTGATAATCATGGTTTCTTGTAAGAAATTCTTGTTTGCTGTTCATTTCTATAAGCGAAGAAACAGGCAGTTTACTGCAGATTTCGTAAAATTCTCTGCAACATGCCGGTTGTAAGTAAATTGGTCGCTTGATGAAACATACACAAATAATGTGCCGGTGTTCGCACGGCTTAGCATCTCGGTTTGAAGTTGGAGAGATTGGAGAGATTTTGGCGGCTCTTAACATCAAGGACTTGAGAGTCGGTTTGAAGTTGGTTGGGTGGAATTTACTTGAACTAAATTATTCATCTGCGTTAAAAAATAAATGTGTGTGTATATACGTGTATACTATGTACATATGTATTTTTATATACACACGTATGCGTCTACCAAAAGTTGTTTGGCTGTACAACTGCTAAGTTTTATTAGTAAATAGTAGCTGCGTGCAACACAGTTCAGACTACGGTAACCCGTAGCCTTCACTTTGTGACTTCATTACTCATATATTTTATAATTTACAACCATGTGCCGTTGACTTGCAACAGCACCTAACTACAAGGTAAACTGAAGCCTGCAACGAGAAGGACATACTCAAGCGTGAAGTCTGGAACGGCCGACATATCCAAGAGTATTGTCTATAATCATTGTTCTTGGAAGTGAATACGAATTAAAAAAAAAAAAAAAAAATCTGCAGTAATCTTAATAAACAAAGATTTGGTCCTGTGTATGGTCTTAGAAGTTATGCATTAGTCAGTGCATTAACTATACAAATTTTACTGACATCGAAGAAGAATTCCTGTGCCATCGAATGCAAGACAAAAGAACATTAGCTGTGAACATATTCAAGTGAGTTGAACACAAGTCACAGAACTTCGTACTATGTCTCGTAACTTTTCTGATAGTCTGTTTGTTTTTTTTTTTTGTCCCTCCACGATCAAAATAGCCCTACGCGTGTAACCGTCCTCGTTGTATACGGGTTTCCAGTATCGATCTCTCGACAGTTCAACCACTCCCCCCCCCCCCCTTCAATCCTACACGCCTTCACCACCACCACATACAATCGATCGATGGCACGCGCGCATTCCCGACCTAGTCGTCGTCGACCAGAGGCGCGGCCTCAAATCGGTCGTTACAACTCGCCCGAAGTCGACGCCTTGACCTTGCAGGCGCTCAGCCGGGAATCGATAGCGCGGCGAGTAGCGACAAATCTCCTGATCGCACCGTGTCCCGTGTTTACGCGGTTCAACATTCGTCGTCCCAGTCGGGAGCGCAAACATCGCGCCTTTTGTGCTTCCAGACATTCAAAGAAAAATTCTCCCCGTATGTCCGCCATATAAATGCTCAATTTATTGTTTGCTTGTTTGATATATTCCATTTACGCCTCGGCGTGAGTAACAGCTTCGTCATTGTGCATGTCCACACAGAAAAATTTCTAATTTGCAAGCAATGTTATATTCTATTCACGGAAATGTGAACACTTTTTGAAGCTCTCTCATTTGGAATAATAGTCAATAAATATATTTTATTGTAACCCTAGACGGTAACTTTCGAGTCTTGCGATATATATACATATATACATACTGTGTTTATTACTTACGTAGGGAAATAGATGTTACAAAGTGGTGGAAGGATAAAAGCTGGCTGATGGAAAAAAATAAACTAGGGCCTCAAAAGGGCTCACTTTACCGTGAACAGCCTATAATGTAACCTATTAACAAGTAAAGCCTATAAAATAATTTGAGCCCAACACGGACGCTTACTTATAAAACTATATACTGTCTCCACATAAAGTAGCGACATGTTTGGAACAGCAGAACAACTTGTGGCAGGAATCTTTTTTTTTATCTGTGAGCCGTCAGTAGCTAATGTTGCTGTTAATGTAATATACTGTGAAGCTATTAGTGTTAATGTAATATTATGTACTTTTGTAAGAACGTTGTCTCCTTATAGTACTGGCAACATTAAGGTGGCGTTTATGTCGCGACAGAACAAATTTTGTGTTGAATTGATGCTAACATTTGTGTTAAAATTTTTCGTGTACTTTCTTTGCTTAAAAAAAAAAAAAAGTTCCGATGTAAAATAAATAAAGTGCAAATATTTTGTCACAAATATAAATATAACTAACGAAAAAAATCAATAAATACACGGTCTTAAGGGGAACCGCACTCACGCTAAGAGTACCAGACGTCCTACCAACTCTTCTATCTTAACACGTGCAATTTTGCATTACAGGCTGTTCACGATAAAGTGAGCACTTTTTAAGGCCCTCGCAACGGGCATTAACTGCTAATAAATATATCTTACTGCAGCTTCATGTATTAAATTTTGATGGTGGTGAAATGTATACACTGTGTTTATTGGTCACATTGCAGCAATGTTTATATTAAAAAGCAGCAGGAAGATGGAGATTGGATGAAAGGAAAAAGTTATAAGGGCCTTAAAAAGTGCTCACTTTACCGTGAACAGCCTTTACATATTGTGGGTATTCAGTACAATATAACGACAAGCTTCAGCACTTTTTCGTTATGTGAAGATTCTTTATTCTTCAGAAATATACGGATATTTGGCACACGTAACCTGCTTTGCAAGGCCTGAGAGCTAGTATATGCTACAATTAGTTCTCATAATATGCTTTAAAATTTGAATACAGTGGTTTCATTTTCGAGGCGATCGCTGTTCCCTACTACCCGCAATTTCACAACGCCAAGTCACAGTGGTAAACTTTTGTTGGTTCGAAGTTGCTTTGATGTCGCTTTAGCACAAAAAAAATTTGTTCTTGCAGTTATTTTTAGCATGTTACAGAATTTGGCTGCAGCAACATTACTTAGAGGCTTTTTTTTAACACTAACACTTGAACAGTGTATTTGAATTATATTAGTAGAAGACTGTAAATGGCTAACATTATTTACTCTATCAAAACATTAATTTTACGACAAAATTAAATGTTTGAAGTAATGCATCAATGGTGACCTTTTGTTGCAAGAACATTAGACTTTTTTCTGCGTAACCATAGGAAATATTCGTTAAGTGGGACTGTATTTATCAATTTTTCGGCCCTCTTCGGTGCATGCCATACGGATAGTGCGGCTCAAATCGTAATTTTCGTAATGGCGCCTTTAAAAATTTACTCAATAGGAAAGGCAGAATGGTTGTTAGGTTTTATTGTAAAGTTTTATGGTTGCGAATGTCATAACAAGTTAAAGAGAAAAAAAAAAGAACTTGCATAATATGACTTTCATCCGCCCATTATCAGATGTGATATTTTTGAAGACAGCAAGTTTGTAAAATGTTCATTTGTTGTCTGGCGAACAAGAAAACTTTCCCGTTTAATACTTATTGATTCCTCGTATGTGAAATTACAGATCCGTAGGTGACGGATTTCAAGTAAGTGCAGACCATGGAGATAGGAATAACGGGAGATGTCATGCTATTGCGTATTTGAAGCTGAATTTTCGTCCATCGACATAGTGTGACACCAGAAACATTGAAAATGTTGAGGCAGATTTTTGTATTTGATGCATGTAAGATGTGGAAGTTTTTTTTAAACAAATAAGAACTAATAAAGCTTAACTTTCAGGCCGCCAACATACTTTGATAAAGTAGGTAGTGTTATTTTAATTTTGACAGGTTAGGTGTCCAATGTTTTGGGTGCTACAGCATGGCGGACAGCTTTCATAATTTTCCAACGCACGTCCAGAGACGAGACTACTCCTGGGTGCCAACTCTCATTGCAGGTTATGATAGCGACGAGAAGTCGACGGCAATTAGAGCTACTGTAGTGTTTCTGGCATACGATTGTGATTTGACCAAACACATAGACAATACTGTCAAAATGACCAATTAACAACTGGTCCGCATATCACACTTAAAACTCTTCGCGCCCAAGTTGAGGTCATCATAAGAGCTTTTAACTCTCGCTGACGGTCTCAGCTGGAAGCTGAGTAATGTGAGCATAGTCGGAGACATCTGATTTGTCACTCTATATTGTCATTTTTAATGATTAGGCCTAAATTAAAAAAATGGCGTGTGGCAGTGTTGGGGGCACGCCTTGATGTTTTTTTTTTTTTTACGTTCCCGGCACCGCTTCTCTCGATCATATAGGGTTTAATGGATATCACTGGATTTCTTTTGAGATGCTCTTTCCAACTGTATATGATTTCTCTGTATTTCGACTTGGCTTTTCGACGAGTATAGGCAGAAATTGTGTCAAGTTTTCTTAATTTTTTTACATTAAACGCATACAATTTCACCATAACCACGCCACGTAAATGTTTTGATCCACGTAGTAGATTAATCTTGGCGGGAGCTGTCGATTGAAACTAAAACGAGCGTAGTAACTTATCCTAATCAAAAGTTATACTACGCGGAAGTTATGAGACGCGGCGAAACGAACTCAAAATTGTCCCCCCCCCCTTTTTTTTTCATCATTGCGCGATGCTTCGCAGTCCTCACTCAAGTAACTCTATAATCCTTTGGCAATCGAGTGGTGTAATTGAATTTTGAATGTAGAAGATAAATTCGGAGCTGCAATGCCAAACTGTATCCCCCAATTGGGTTATCATCGGATTTTCTGGATTGCCTCCCTTTATGGTCGCAAATTTAAAGACGTATTCACGTCGAAAAATTGGTTTTCTGATTTGTGTGCAACCATGCGAGAACACGAGAAAAGTGGAATTTTCTGTCTTGAGTCAAATTCAAATGTGTTTCCAGTGCTTAAGTTTTGACATTCCAGAGTAAGATGTTATCAATTATTTCTCAATCACTCCAACAATGTTGCTGGGAAATGATTCTTCTTACATTGTCAAAGCAACTTGATCTTCATGACCCGGCCATAATGGCGCTCTGGTTACCTATCGCAGATATATTCCTGTCTTTCAACACTCCGCTACTGTAGTGTGTTAAGCAAACTATGCCTTACGTAAGCTACTGAGTACCTTTGTTAACAGTTAAGAGCGACAGCATTACTCGCAGATATAAAACTCTAAGTTAGTAAGTAAAAAAAATTGATAGCAGTTCATGTGTGGTAATTTGTGTATAGGCCGTTCACGATAAAGTGAGCACTTCTGAAGCCCTAGAGACATTTTTTCTTTCAACTAATTTATATCCTTCCACCACTTGTTAATGTAAATCCTGCCATGTGAGTAATAAACACAGTGTATACAGTCAACATACCCAAAACCAAAAGTCCGAGGCCACAATGAAATTAATTTATTGGTTATTGTGTCTTATGGAACAGCTTCAAAAGGTGCTCACTTTACCGTGAACGGTCCATACTAGTAAACTTCATTAGATATGTGAGTATGGGTTCAGCATATTTTAATGCCTTGAACAGTCAAGTTTTTCGTGTTCGTAGAAGTTAAATTGATATTCTCGAACGACATGTGGTAGCGCCTTTTAATATCTAAACCAACTCTGATCTGAGTTTATTCCATAAATTTTCTTCCACATCATTTAGAATTTACTTCTGATTTAATGGCACTTTAGTTCGCATTTCTTGCTTAATTCTCACCCTAGTCTCTCAGGACTCTCTGCAAATTTGACATAAGCTCTGTACTAAATCACTCTTGTATTTTGTATTCTAAAGTTTTATTAATCTGCCATACTTGTACCTTGGAGTTTTGTCTTCTGCAGATTGGTGGGTTGGACAGCTAACACACGATTTTATTTATATTTATTAAATTTTTCGTTGATGGCATTATAAACGGTTATATTAGTTTGCGGTCGTGTAGCTGTGACATATGTATTGAGTTTTCAGCCCGTGCAAAACAAAAATACAAAATAGGAATACATCTAGAATTCCTCGAGTTTGTATTGCTCAGATTTTTCTAGTATGTAAATTTATAACGAAAATGAAAGAAAATATTACGTGCTTCCTCGAGCCACGAGTAATTTTAACGTTCAGACCATGGTTAATAATAATACTAATTATTTGATGTAATGTCAAAATTAATACCACATTTTACCCGCAAACTATCTTTAAACGAGGCCGTGGTGTTCTGAACATGCCTTAGTTGTAACCGTCTAGATTCAGTTAAAGTTCTCATTATATACGTTAATTACTTCTCAGTCACTTTACATCTTTGAGGTAAAGCGCACATCACACATTAACAATTTAATTCTGTGTATTTCAAAGAAATTATTTATATCTCTCAGGCAGATAAAATAAGAAAAATAGGTACACGTATGTTACCAGTATTACACCTATTACAAAATTTTATATACATATATGATATTCTCTCAACTAATAGGGCGTAGGTAACTCATTAAAAAATCTTGTGTCTAATTTTTAGAAAAGCAGTAAAAAAAAAAGTGACCTCGGCTTTCAGCCATCTAAGGTATTTCTCTATTTTTATTTTCTCTGCTGGAATGGAATAAATTTCTCCTTGAATTTAATTGGGTCAAGGCACATTGCAGAATGTCTGGCGTTCAAAAGTAAACACTAATTCTACTGAAGTTAATATCTTGTTTTATCTTCGGAAGAGCCACAAGCAACGTACCAGACTTTTGATCGCTTAATGAACAAATTACGATGGGTTATTATGAACCAGCCAAACCAAACCCCAATTCACGCTGACGCGACCTCCAAATATGTGAGCCAGAACTACACTGGAAGCTTTTATGCGTAGACCGCGACCTCCCGCCGGTAATGAAGCAAATGACGTAACTTCTCACTCGTATAGTATTTTTTTTTTGTGCGTCAGCGTTTGGTGGCTTTCCTGCGAAACCGAACTAATTTAATAAGGAGCGTATACACGGCTTTCTTTTTGAATGTGCGTTCTACTCCCTCTACGAGGGGGGGGGGGGATGATGTAGTGGGGGAAGTCTTTTCATCACGTGATCATAACTTCCCTCATGCTCTTTTCTACCTTCTTCACGGCGGGGGGGAAAAAATGTCTGGGCTCCTCGCTCCGCCCCTCGGGTTCGACGGCGCGTGTCGCGTGCGGGAGTGTATGGGAATACTTTATTTGAAGCACGTATTTTTTTTCCCCGAAAGTTAAAAGCTGAAGCGGGAAAAACTGTTCGCGAATGGAAAAAGGGGGGGGGGGGGTGCACATGGTTTTGCCGCGAGATGGCTGGTTGGTTTGCAGTAGGGTGAAGTAGTAGGGTGTAAGGAGGTGCGGGATTACCTAGCGCCTTCTGTGCACCAGGCCTGCCAGCGCTACACGGACAGCTGATAGGGGTGTTCATAAAACGGGGTGCGCCAACGAGTGAACGTATAACATGAAGACAGTCTTGTACAGGCTGTTCACGGTAAAGTGAGCACTTTTGAAGCCCCTGCTAATTTTTTTCCTTTAAATTAATTTCTACCTTGACGCCACTTTCTACTGTAAAAATCGCAATGCGACTAATAAACACAGTGTATACATTTCATCACTCTTAAAATTTAACGTCTGAGACTGCAGTAAAAAATATTTATTAGAAGGTAATGCCTTTTGGGAGGGTCTTAAAAAAAGTGCTCACTTTACAGTTAACAGCCTATATCCTACGCTTTTGCAATACCCCAAACGTAGAAGGAAATGAAGTGAAGTGAAGAGATCTGGGGGGCTATTAACCGCGAGGTCTGAGAGCCGATGAGGGTGTTTGAGGTAAATATGGAGCAGCGCCGCAATGGGTGGGGGGAGGGACGAGAGATCCCGCCGACCAACGGCATCGTCGGCCACGATTCCCACTTGCGAAAGTCCGGTGACTGAGCCCGGTTCGCCTTTGTGGGAGGCGAGCGTTCTAATCGCTCAGCCACTGGGGCCCCACGTAGAAGGAGAATGGAATATAAAGATTATTAACATAGTGAGTATGGCACATGAAGAGCATTAACACTTGAAGATGGCACGAACTAACTGGCAATGAAGACAAGGTTGAAGTAAGCTGCCTCTATTTTCCACTATAGAAATGTCATTAGTGTTTATCTCTGTATCTCCACTTACCATCGTCCTATTGATCTTGGCTACACCGTACATGGCTACTGTACTCTGCAGCGTTTATTATTGGCTGGCCGTCGGCCAATGAAGTCGCGCATTGACTGTGTACCGAATAATATGTCGCGACAGATTAACATGTTTTACAATCCACCATGTTCATTTGAGAAATTATTAAAATATAGTTTCTTTCTTACGGATCGAAATGTTGACGTTTTAGCTTTCTACTTGGATTCTGACTAAGTCCGGCGAAACAGCAAAACGATAAAAGTGCGAATGATGTCTTAATTAGTAAAGAAATGTCCTTATAAAAGTAGCCCAAGTGTATACGCGCATTCTCCTCAAAGTGTTAAAGACAGCTTTAATTCACTGAAAGAATTTCCCGCGTTTTTTTTTTTCACGTTGGTTTACTGGCCTGACGCAAGATGTCTGTGCAATCGCGTCCGCGTAGGCTGTTACGCTGGCAGACTGGTGCAAGCCGTGTTAGCTGGGGCTGGCAAGCGACGCTCGGGCATCTGGGACGGTGCAGCCACGACGAGCCAGCCTCGCTGTTTAGAAAACACTCTCCCCGCCGAGAGGAAGGTCATGAGGCTAGGCGGGGTGGTATGTAAGGTTGTGACGATGGTGGCTCGCGGCCATCTTGCCCCTGAGGGACCAGCGGGACGCCATCGCTGTTGACCACAGGGCCGTGGTCACTACGTCGACTCTGCACTCTGCCACCGACGAGAGTGTCTCGACACGACGACAATATTAAAAGGGTAATTATAATCCCAGTAGGGCGCCTTAGGTCTTACCGGATTAGGCTCCTCGAATTAAATAATTAAGGCTCATCCAGCCAAGAGCACTCTTTAGCTGTTGTTATTGTAGAGGTTTAATTGCCGTAACTTGGCCTGGTAATGAAGTCATTTAATGAAACGAGTAACATTGTTGTAATAGTTAAGGGCTATATGTACTTCCTGTAGTAGATCTAGTATTTGTAATAAAGTATAGCGAATCTGATAGAGTGCTTTATCCTCTGGTTACGAACATTCCCCCTTCCTTGCGTTTCCTGTGGTTCGACTACAGAACAGGTCACAGCAAGACGTAACTATTATTAAGTCATTGCTCCTGCTGTTGGCTCGTTCGACCATGGCACAGACGCGAATACGTATCGCGAACGCGGATAACGTAGATCGCTACGTGTTCAGTCTCCAATGGGAAGCGCGCGCACACGGGAACTTGCGGTATAACGCAATGCCTCTTACACGCGGTTAACTTCCTTGTGCGAGAAGGTTGTACGCCTTCTTGTTCAAGCCGACTTGCATCGTGCGACTGGCGAACTTGTGTGCAAGTGGTTTGCATTTAGGGGCGGTTCTACATTTCGTTCACATTCTTGAACAAGTCGTTTGTTTACATTTGCGTTTTATACATTTATGTAGTTCCCGTGCATTTATTTATGCCGATATTGTTAATTTGAGAGTATTAAAACAGAATTTTAATTCTGTATTAGTGATTTGTTTCTCTTGTGAATTATTTTTGTGTTGTGGTGGAAGTAAATTACTGGCATGCTGCAACATTCAAGTACTACCACTGTGTGTACAGTATGTTCAGGGATGTTCAGTATGTTGCAGTGTTTCCGTCGTAACGCTGTGCTGTGTAAATTAGATCTGTCGCAGTGGGACTTTATTACTCGCCATGAAAACCTGCAGATTAAAATATGCCTGTATGTTTGTACTTTTCTCTTGCTTCTTAAGGAAACTGCATAGGCAAGCTTTAAAAATGCGATATCTGACCATTTCCACGAATTTTTTTTCTCCGTAGAGTACGCTTAATATGAGAAAAGTAAAAAAAAGGGGGGCATCGATAATTGTTTTTTATCTTTTCTGAAAGAAATAAGAAATAGTATTTGCAGAACATTTGTTTACCGAGACACGCGTATACGCGCAAACAATTATTTCACAAAAAACGCGGGGGTCCATCCCACTCTTTAAGGAAGTTGGCCGGCCAAGTCCCAACTCTCCCTTGCCCGTGAAATAGCGTAGCCAATATGAGTGTAGTTTCTCACTACGCGGCTCATGTTACAGTTACGTATTCATTAGGCGTCTATTAAAGTGGACCCTTTTACTGGCGCATTTTCCGCCCGTCTGTCTTCTACTTGATCCAATATAACACATGCTTTGTTATTTTAAAAAAATATCGGATTAGCGAGTTTTGATAATCTTTTCGAATTCGTGGCGAAATATGTAATAGAATTATACGATAGAAGGAACAGTATTTTTAAGAATGAGCAGATGAAGAGAGAAACATGAAAGGCGATTCCTTCCACAGTAAGTTCCGAGAAACGACTTGTCAGGTAGGTTTTCGTCCAGGCATTCCACTATAGTAAAATTATCACGAAACAAAGTTGATGGCGACGGAACTGCACGGCGTCATTTTCACTTAATTCCCGTCGGTTGGAATTTTGTCATTTCACCGCGCAGTCTGGAACGACTACTTGGAGAGCAAAATGTGGCAAACTTACGTTCCCGCGACACGCCTCCGATTTTTCGCGCATGCGTGTCATTATATTTCGGTCCTTAGGAAAGGAACAGCGCTTCGCGATGCAGGCTGTCGAATGTTAACTGAGAACTGTCGAAAGCCCGTTTGACGTGACGACGCCTTACAACGCAGCTCCGTACGTTCGGAAAGTGAGCGTCACGAAATGATGCTCCCGGGTCAGAGGCAATTACTCGTCGGAGAATAAACAGTACGTTAAATTGAAACGATCCATTGGCTCCATGCTTCACGCACAAGCGTATCGTTCTGATGTCATCAGGCCGCGTTAGGAGCCGCGGTGCGAATCTCTGATTTCGAGCGGTTTAGTATGCTATTGTATAATAGTATAGTATAGTATAGTATAATAGTAAGACTATTGTAGCGACCGGACGGCTCATCCGATCGCAGAAATTCTCGTGTCAGTTTGTGCGTAAAAAACACAGCAACTAAAAGCATAACCAAGAATCATAAATAACAAACACACGCACTGACTTTCTAACCAACAATTTTATTTGCAGATTACAAGACAAAATAGTTAAAAAGTACGAGTTAGGCAAAAATGACATTAATGATACCAACAACATGAATAGTGCTCGACAAGACCAATCTGATACTGAAAGGATAACTCAGGTACCCCAATCCATTCCGGAGTTATATGAAGAAGACGTTGACAATTCTACGCCGTAGCGAAATGCGGACGTGGCGATTGCGTCAGCTCCACATGCCACGTCGCGTGACGAGACGAAGACTAAACGACAACGACACACTCATCGCAAACGTAAAAAAGCACCAAGATAGATTGCAACAACTCAGATAATTAAATGCAAAACGAAGGAAGAAGTCAATAGACACGTCTCCAGAAAATGCATTAATGACGTTTCATTTGTTTTCCACTCACCGCCCATAGAATTCACGTAAAAATACCTACGGCCGTGTAGACGACTCAGCCCACCACAGTTTCTAATATATATATATTTTTTTCCTTGTTCTGTATCCTTAAGTCATACGTAAAATTTACATTGCCACTGGCCAAATGACTTTATTTATGCGACAGTCAAGCGAAAAAGTGAAATTTTTAGGGACATAAATACGTTGTTAATATGCCAAATCTTACTCTAATGCTTATAAAGAAAATAAAACAAATATTATTTGCCATAGATTCAAACGTTACACTCTAAATTCGGATCAGTGGAAAGCCACTGATACACAGTCGAATTCAACTGCTCGAATCAGTGAAAATGGCTCCACTTAGAAGAGGTATGGAAAACTACTGGTTCTTTATGTGAAACAATTTCACTTATTCAATAAGCCGCACAGCCAGCTGCATGCGGCGAATGAAATATTGTTTTTTTTTTTTAATTTAGTCAGATCATTATGACAGATTAACATATTTCCTATAGTCACTGATTATATCGTGCATTTTAAATTCATTTTAAAAAATATGAAAAAAAAAAAAGTCGAAATGGTTACGATTTGAACTCTCGGTATCCCGATGCCAGACCTATCACTCGATCCAAAAAATGCATATGACGGGGAAAATATATGTATTATATTTAGGTTCAGTTGTTTCATTAGGTTTGTTAATACAAATAGTGGGTATGAATGCCCACAGTCCGCCACATCTAATGCATGTTTTAAACCTGAAACAGAGTGCTATGATAATTACGTGAAAACGAAATGAAAGGCGCAAACATATTACCTCGTAATATGGTCCAAGGAATGACAAAACCCACATTAAAAATATTTACTTGATTGGTTTTAATAGCTTTGTGTTTATTATTAAATTTCATATGCCTTGTTAACTAATCCATCAGTCATAAAACAAATTATGAAAAAGAGAGAATAAAATTGGCGATGAATCACTGGGGAATATCGCTGAATCAATAAGTGAAGATAGACTAGTATTATTTCTCAAAATTCGTAGGTTAAATTGAATTAAGTGACTGTTAAATAAGTCAATTGCTATAAACTGATTTAAACAGTGAAATTCCCACTGATTCATATTTAGAGTGCACAGTATATTCGCAGTACGGCAGAACTTATAACCTTACTGGGAGTATGGATGCCAGTGTAAACGGTAGGATATGTGCAATCAACGCCCAGGATAATTTTTTAAATGTTGATTTAAAAATTGGCCACTTACAGTGAAGAGGCGATAGTTACTTGTCATTCCGTACAGTGGTGCGGCGATCATCCACAAGCGAGTATAAGCTGTTCACGGTAAGATGAACACTTCTCAAAGCCCTGCTTAAGTTCTATTTGTACACACGTCCTGGATTCTTCCGCCTTATGTGAAATTAACGTTGTCATGGGCCTCATCACTTTATTCATGCGTCTGTCAGGTGAAACTGTGAAATCGTTACGTAAATATTTTACAAAATTGGTTAATTTGTGCATTTCGATGCATTAAAAAAAAAACAGAGAGCGAAAGATATAATTTACATTATCATAAATGGTTACCTAACACTGTTTATTCGTCATTAAGAATCGGAACTACTTTCCCTTCATCGTTACCAACTTTACCGAATGCATGTCACTCAGTGCACCCGTTGAAATATATGCAGGTAGGAGCAGTGACTTTTTTCTAAGGTTGAGTTCAAAAGCACTCATTTTATCGTGAACAGCCTTTACTGTACCTATTGCATTGTGAGCGAAGAGATTTCGGTGGCTCTTAACAACGAGCTGTTGAGAGCCGATGAGGGTGAAGCGAGGTATGCAGCGGCGCCGGAATGAAAGGGCCGGGGGAGGAGGTATATATCCGAGAAAACCCGCCGACCAGCGGCATTGTCCAGCGCGATTCCCGCTTGCGAAAATCCGAGAGTGACCCCGGAGGGAATTGGACCTCGGTCCGGCTTGGTGGGAGGCAAGCGCTTTAGCCGTTACACAGCGTGGTCCCGAAAAAAAAAAAAATTCTAATGCCAGCTGCCTAGGGATGTGTCTAACCAGTTGATTCCAAAGAGCTAGCTCACTCGCTCTCGCTTTTGGCGGAGAGTCGTTCATAAGAGTCGTTCAAAAGAGTCGCCTCGTTCGCGAGTCAGTCGGGTTTCAAAGAGCCGAGAGTATAAGCATGAAGAGTGGCTCGTATCGCAGCGCTGATGTAAAGACATGCGATCGCGTAATACATGGCATTTTCTACACAGTTGGTGGCATTGTAATTATTTTCGTAACATTTTTGTTGTTTTTGAATTCATTCAAACCGTTAAATATAGCATAATTATTTTGTATATTAATTTTAACGTTATTACTAGAGTGGAAAAAGTCGGTGAATTGAAATGTGTAGAAAACTCGAGAGCATGAAGTGAACGATGTTTACGTAATCTTCCCAAACTATTTTGATGTCGCAACATTAGGAAAATAATTAATGAAAATGTTTTGAAAACATCGCCCTTATTATGCTTGAGTGCTTTTGTCCACAATTAAAAATACATGGCCACATCCTTGCTACCCATATCTCCGGTTTTACAGCTTGCCTGCTCGTGAAAAGAGGAGACACGCCCTTTGAACGCGATTGTTGAATGGCACACTGGCAGTCTTGTTATCTCTCCCGAGCCGACGAGCTGTCGCCTTTTGGGGCTGACTGAGCTGAGCTGAGCGACTCGCCGAGCCGTGGCTCTCATCGTTCATGAACGATCCGGCTCTCTAAAGAAGAGCAACTCGCGAGTCGCTCTCGACAGCGAGTCGTTCGTTTCGGACGACTCGTTCGCGAACGACCCATCACTACAGCTGTGGCAGCTGTATTTCATATCAAACTTACCGGGGAAGTTGACTCGATAGACACAAAAAAAAAAACGTGTCCGTGTGTGTCTTGTGTTTTCGTATTAAGCTGTGAAATATCGTATTCGCTGCCCTTGCGTAGCGTTGTCTCTGATAACTTTATTTTGCAGTTTCGGTACAATGGATCAATGACAGCTCGTCACGGAAGGAAACTGAAAAAAAAAAAAAAGCGACAGTAAAATTCGAAACCCGACTAGCTGACATAGGAAATGCGAATGAATGCAATGAAACTTGGAGAGTGCAGTTGCAAAAAATTTCCGCAAACCTTAGGAAATTAGGAAATTCGGAGTGAATATACGAAACGCTGTCCGTATTGAATAACGAGGAATCTATTCTCCGCAAGAGCTGAACTCTCCGTATAAGCGCATACGTAAGATTGTAGTGTTGGGAACGGGAAATTCCGGGTATAGGCTGTTCACGGTAAAGTGAGCTTCTGAGGCCCAATTACTTTTTCCTTTCAGCCATTTTTTAAATCCTTAACCACCTTTTAAATAACTATTGCCTTGTAAGTAATAACACAGTGTGTAGGCCTATATTCCACTGCACTCGGTATTTAACGTCTTAAGGCTAGAATAAAAAATATTTATTGACTATTATTTCATGTGAGAGGGCTTTCAAAAAAGCTCACTTTACTGTGAATAGTATATATAACACGAAACATTCTTCGCCGTTGTAACCATAAACAAAAGATGAGGTAGACCGCCTATTCGTCTTCTGCGCATGTATCCAACATTGACCTACCCCAAAGGTACACAACTGTCAAAGTCACATGATCAACAGTGATGAACGTCTTTGTTTATATCTTAATTTTTAAAATACAAGCACTGTTACATTAATAAAGTATTTTTACCAGCCTGAATGTGATCAAAAAGCATTACAAATTGATTAGAAGACGTATAAAAACATCTCAAAAAGCACTTAGTTACTACACAGTGTTATAACCTCAAACCCAATACACGCCATTTTTGCTAGACGTGTAGGCAGAAAAGCAGTACAATGTTGGGACAAGGAGATTGGTTGTGCGCAGCCAGCGAGATCGGTCTACCTCATCTTTAGTCTATGGTTGTAACAGGAAAACGATCATGCTGTCCACGGTTATTTGAGCAATTCGATACCAACCTTTGAAAAATGTCACTGCCCCTACCTGTATATATATTTTAATGGCCGCTGACTGGAATGCGTTCAGCAAAGTTGGCAATGACGAAGAGAAAGTAGTCCGACGTCTTACCGTATTTAGTCCATTCACGGTTACTTCCCAATTTTTTGAAGCGTTGCTAAAGTTCTGCTTCTCAGGATATTCCTACGTCTAGTGCAAAAAAAAAGCTTATCGGAGTCTAGAAAAATTACACCAAAGCGACAACGCTCAGCATTCGGGCGCACATGCCCATTTTCTCCCTTTTTTTTTTAAATTCAAATTAATTATAAACGAAATATTAAAATTTATAGTTCAAAAATAAATTAAAGTTCAATTTAACTTAAATTAAATTACTCTTATTTTAACGCAAGTATAAAATGCTTGCGATACATGACATAGTTAGGAAACATCCAAACACGTCATGCATTGGGTGATGTTTCGAAAGTTCGACTTATAAAGTGCGAAGAAATCGCGAATAGACTATAATTGAAAGTGTTAGATAAACATTTGTGATTAATAAAATGCATACTTTTCTTTCTGTTTTTTTTTCACCCATTTAAGTGTAAGACTTAGCATCTTTCTAAAATGTTTCTTTTTCTAAGTTTCACTTGATCGACCCATGTGAATAAAGTGATCAGGTCCATGGAAATGTTTATTTTTTCCAATAGTGGAAGAATACACAATGTAAATACAAGTAGATCTGAAGCAGGACTTCCAGAAGTGCTCAGATAATCGTGAACAGCCTTAAATAGACGGCAAAACTGATAACATTTGAGTTTAAATTGCTATTTTTCTGTACGTTACATGCGGAAACTTTGTACTTGAATTACTGAGCTGTTTGGTTACTGTAATTATTGTCCGTTTTCAAATAACGCTCGAAAAAAACAAACAGTTAAGTTGTTTTAATTATTATTTTTGACATAGTGAAATATCATCGTCACGAAATGTTGCTGTTTCCGTAACGCCACCGCGGAAACCGCAAATGCACGGAAAGAAGAAAATTCTTAGGACAAACAATAGTTATTCATCTCAACAAGGAAGTGCAAGATAAATATCTTTTTCATGTAACGAAATATTATATTTAGAATGTTGTGTAATGGCAAACATTAATTCTGTTGTTTCACACAAACAAAGTAATTTAATTGTTTGAACAATTAATTTCTTTCAAATAAATGTTTGCGTGGAAACACTTTTCATAAGCCCTTATTTAAAATAGTCAGAATTTTCGTCCCGCCAACGTTATGTTGAGTCATACTATGTTGTTTAGTAGAGTAAGGTGACCAAAGTCTGACCCCAATTTTGTTAATTGCTTGAAGCATTTTATTTTACATTACATTAAATTGTGAATTAATATAATACTATCATACATTTACAAGTGCTTTGCAGTGTTTACTCTGATCAAAATACGTTACGAGTTTTTTTTGCGACACTTTAACAAAAATGCGAGATAATGACCTGAGAAAATGTTGCCTATGTCGAACCCCTGTAAAATTACATATAATAAACCACAAAAAATTAATATATAAAGCACAAAAAATAAGACACAAAAGCAAAGTAAGAATTTAAGTTATCATACAATCTAAGACAATCAGAAACTTGATAGTGTCACAATCATGTGTATATGACACTAACGACAGAAATCACAAATGTAGAAGTTTGACAATTTACTCAGCAATCAACCCGGTGCTTCGTAATAATGCACACACTTGCGCGCGTACACACACACATATATGTATATGACCATTGTTACACTAACCTAACATATTGTTAACACCTCTTTTACACTTCAATTCAGCCACCTCAACAGCATGATAGTGTTACTTCTGCTTGCTGCTGACACCAGACAGTCTGCTGGATGACCAGTCCTCAAAGTCTGAATCGCTACTCTAGTCTAATGCTATTTCCGAATGTTTATCACGTGGACTGGCAGCAGGTATATGGGAGAAGCGAAAGGGCATGGCTATCCAAAAGGTCCAGCCTCATCAGTGAATAATTTGGGTGCCGACTCTCGAGTAATTTAGTTAAACTGATTGAAGAATCTGAACTATTTGACGAAATACTTATAACCCCAAGCTCGTCAAACCGTTCGCCCTTAATAATCGGCCTCCTTTCGCACTCCCAAAATGGACGATTAGCCTCTACTACAGTTACAACGATTAACAAACGAATCTGTGATCGATGGAAGGTCATTAGAAACAAACCAAATCGGCCCCCCCCCCCCCCACGAAACGACTGTACCCAATCCACCGTTTACTGGGAGGCGAACTGACATTCCTTTACACAAACTTATTTTGGGAATCTGAAATGACATGACACTTCGATTAGGTTAGGTTAGGTCACTATGATTAGGTAATCTTAAACAGTGGAGGTTGGCATGTGTAGCTTCTGTCGCCATTTAACACTCGAAAGAAACTATCTAATAAGTAAATTGATGCCAAACATAATAAGTTTCAATACTCCATTATTATTTTTTCAAATTTCAAAATCGAAATACAATTGAAAAACTTAATCAAATTATTTTGTACACTATTGTTACACTAACCTAACTCTAGGGTTCAGTTTCGGCAAAATAAGGACGTAACTGCAGTTACTATGTGGATTAAAATGTGATTATATCATACTTTCAAAATGGATTGGTTAAGAAAAAAAGCAAATTTATTAATTGTATTATTCTCTGTTAACTTAATTTTCTACCACATATAACATTGTGAAAACAATAAATTGCAACTATTGATTACAATGATTGTCAGCTGTTAACAGAAGATAAAAAGTATTTGAACATAAGTTTAATTTGTCCTATTAAATTTAAAAAAAACTCTATTGTACTATCCTGGTAACATAAAAAAACCGCATTTTGACTAAAAAATTATCCCTGTGTCAATTAATCAGAAAACAGATACGTCTGTTGATATATCTATGTATGTATATATATATATATATATATATATATATATATATATATATAGTGCATCCAACTGATTATTTGCTCAGTTTTAAACAAACAAACTATTTAAACTACCATTATCTATATGAACTTAAAGAAACTATATGATTAATTTCATAACGTACTAGTGAAATGGTCGTGTGTACTAAATATGCTGTTTATGTCGAAACAACGAAATGAGTGTTTGGTAAAAATATTTTTTCAGTTCATCACGTGTTTCAAGGGAACGTATGCCGATGTTTGGAGCAAGGGAAGTTTGGTTCTGCGGAGACAATAATGTTCATCGCAAACATCGAAGTAAATTAAATTGGCACGAGAAAAATAAATCTTTATCTCAGAGTGCGATTTGAAAATTAGCAGACTTACGGAAAGTTTCGTGCATTCGCAGAAAATTCTGTGAACACCACGGAAAGTTATAGAGAACGAAGTGCTTAGTTTTACATAGATTAGTGGGTAATTTCTTTTCTAGTACTTTTCCGTAATTAAACGGGAATTTCTTTCAAACGCTGAACATTTAAATTATTTACACACACAGATGCACTAGATGCGTGTAACTTACTTTAACACGATCCAGACATAGTTTGCAATACTGACACTCCAGAAAAGTGTACAAGTATTCGCAAAAATACTTTCGTAAGGGCGTAAGATTAAAATGGAATACAAAAAAAAATTAATCCAGCTTTCTAACTTTCTAGTATATGACTAACTAACGTGTCCCAGACCTTAGAATATGGCAGTATTTCTTATGCAAGTGTATGACAAGACGACTTATCAGGCAGTGTCTTAGTAAATAAACATTATGTCGCACATATTAAGAAACTGGTGGAAGTAAGGGCAACTTGGCTGTTCTGGAATCGTTACCGTAAACCTCACTTTATAAGTGGCATTACTCTGTGTATTTCTTGATATGAGAGTAATTTAAAGTTGCGAAACTTAGGACACAAGTTGGCTTACAAACAGTACAATTCTTGTTTGCGGTAAGACATTGTAAATGAACAAGCGTAGTCTGGATACCTCCTCCTTCCTCCAGGGTACATTATTTTAAAATTTGCACTTGATACATGAATGTGTAATGCAACTTTTTAACTGCAGCTATGATTGTGCTTTAACAACTACGAGCTGGTAATGAGTTTTTTTTTTTGCAGTCTTCATTTGTAGTAAAAGATGGTAATGCTGTAGCGCTGTGTGTAATTTACATTTTAATAATGCATGGAAAACTAATTTTAGGATAGTAATAACAGGCGTTTACACTTACGTGTTTTGCGTGAAGTTCGTTTAGTTTTGCGGCAATCGTAAATATTCTAAGCGATTCTAAACATGTTGCGCGGAGTAAAAATTTGACGAGTGCTCTACTGGTGGGCAGTTCGAAGTTAAGTCTGGTGCTGTACGTTTTGCGTCAACAGGTCGTTAATAGTCCCTCTGGTTGAACGGGTAAGTTCCCCCCCCCACTCCCTTCCTCTTTGTTCTTTCAGGAAAATTTCACTCGGCCCTTTCCCGCATCTCCTGCGACTGCGCGTTGCGCTATATCGACAGCCCCCGGACTTTGTTCACCTGCCGGGATTGGCCGCTTTGTCTCTCGTGTTAATTTTCTTGAGTGGTCGTCCCGGAGTATCGGGACGAAACTGAAAGGGAATTTGCTCGTTACACAAAAAGGGGGGGGGGGGGGGTGAACGAACGACGGATTTTTCTCCCTAGCGCCGTTTCGTCGTTACCATCGCGTTCTCAGGAAGCTGGGCGCGGTTCTAGATTGAAGACAGCAGGCGGGCGGTGAGATGTGGGCACGTGTTTGTTTGCTCCACGAAGACGCGACGCACTTGTTAACGATTGGTGAGAGGGAGGGAACACGAGTGAATGATAGAGGGAGGGAACCCGAGTGAATGATGGCTCCCCTGGCGTACGCGGTATCATTTCGACGTTTGTCTTGCTGACGTCAAGATTGGCCATCTCCCTGGCGCCCGGGAGGAAGGCTGCCGAAGCTTCTGCCTGGGAGTGATACGAGAACTATTACATGCCAGGTTTTCAACGCGCTGCCTGATAACAGTTGGGAACTGCCTTACGTCGAATTCCTGTGACAGAAGCTGCTTTTGCGTCGATGTTTTTTTTTCCCCCCCAGCAATTCGATCCAGCAATTTATCAGTTGTATTCTGTTTAGATCAGTTCACATGTAGGCCATGCATTTTAATAGAGTATACCACTTTATTATTCATACACTTCGATGTTAATGTTTCTGGTAGTAAAATTAATTCTTCTGTGTCTACCGCTTTACCAAAAACTTTCTACGTAATTTCTTTCATTTATTATAAACAAGTCAATCTTTTCTACAAAAATATAACAGAGAATACTAAAGAAGACTATTAAAGTGGAACTTTTCTATGTCACATCAGTCACACATCTGATAAAATAAATGACTGAAGCCCACAGAACAGAAGTTCTGATGTCCTTTGCAGTAGCTTTTGACTTTCATCTTTGACGACTGCTTGACGTCTATGCCGCATGGAGTTGCATGATCTCTCACACCTTTCACGACTAATGCTGTACCATTTTTTAGTCACTACACTTTTCAGCCCTTCCTTGGAAGAAGCGTTTCTGCTGTGTACTCGAAACTTTAGAAATGACAATAGATTTCCAATGGAGCCTAGGTCGGGAAACAGAGGAGGAATTTTCGATTATTTTTTAATGTTCCAAATTAACTATTCTTCATCAAGGCTACTTGCATGTATGCTTCGGGTCGTTGTCGTGTTGAAAAAACATACGAAGGCAATATTTATAATTGTCTATTGTATTATCGATAAACTGAATATTCCCAACATCTTTCCGTAGACATACATCCCCAAAACTATAGCTGAACCTCCCCTATGTTTAACTGTGGAAATTGTATTGATTATCATCGGTGTATTAGCTCATCTTCGTACCCTGTTCACACTATTCTAGCCAAAAAGTTTAATTTTAGTCTTATGTGACCAAATTACCATATTACAAATCTCATAGTGCTTATTTAGTATTTCTTTAGCGAAGAACAGTCATTAATCAACTGTTATTTTTACTGACGTAGGTTCTATTTCTTACTACCCTGACATTATAGACGTGCCTACACAACACCAGGCTATCTCAGACCGTAGCAATTTTAATTCTGCTTGTAGTTAACCAGCGCTTGTACGTGAACTAGATGTATTCGCCGCATAATTAGTCGTTCTTACTGGGGGCTCCGACATTTCTGTTTAGGTTTTATTGGTATATTTCTAACTGATGCTTATTGTTTAAATTTATTTACAACATACTGAAATGTTTATAGAATATAATTCGTGATTTGTCTTATTTTTCTAAAGGAGAGTCCTCTAAATCCTATATTTACTATTGTTTCGATCAACGTAGTTGATTACCCATACCCAATTTCTTGAGACCACCACATATTGTATGTCAAACAGGAACAGCTACGTATACGCACACACGTATCATAGCTGTGTACGCTAGTCTCAAGGCCATCAAACGACTAAATGTGTTTTGGTGTATGGATAGAAAATTGACCATCGGTTGGGATTACAATTATATTTTCGTTTACTCCTCGGGGAAAGGGTTTGAAAGGAAATATATTGTGCACTATGTCTGTACGATTTGTTCTTATGTGTAATATAAACAACTTTCATACAATAATTTTAATAATACACTTTTCAGGTATTTTCAGGTAATGTATTTCATATAAAATTATTACGTTTTGGTTTGGAACAAAGTTTGTTATTCGTAACTTATCATCAATGAATATAAAATCGCGATATTAGAAATATTAATATATAGTATTTGGTATTAGTATAGTATTTTACTAAAATTTGAGTACTTTCTGTACTGCCTTGCATTCTGTAACAGTCTACGTAAGTGTGGGTATTGTGTTCTTGAAACACAAGTCACGTGTATCACATTGCTGACGTTATCTATTCCATTTGCGTGCGTTTCTTTCCATTTTAGCCACAAGCCCGTCGTGTGTGTTAATTTGATTATCGACACCTCTATAATGAATACCTTTTAATAACGCCCCTCTCAGTTTGCCCAAATCACATGAATAGCTGTGAAGAATTTTTAACCAAATAATCTATAGCGTTGTTGCACTGTCATAACAAATGTAACAACGCTAGCCTTAGAGTCTCGTTAATAATTTGTTATTGAAAATGTGGACAGGATTTTTAAGAAAACGCTTTTAATGAACATGTGGGTGTCGTCTGTATTAATTAGTTCGTTTACCTGAAATTCTCGACAACGTACATTAATTTCATATCTCAACCAAATAGAATTTTCTTATGACTGTGCAGAGTGACCCTCTATGGGATCAGTAGCCGGTTCTTCGGGACAAGTCCCTGCAATGCCATCTCGCACACCAGCTGACCAGTAACGAGTACTAGTGCCACGCCTTAATGCAAGCTTTTAGCGACAGGAGTGCTGCAGCTAGTATCGTCTAGTACATACTAAACACTTTGTGCGAGATAAGTTGATACGCAAGTATTCCCTCTTACTCTGTGCCATGTTCCTTTTCTGGTCAGCAAGTTACCAGCGCCGTGTGGCATTGTTCGACATGTAAGTCTTCAGACCAGTATGCAGCAGTTCTTGTACGTTATAAAGAAACTCATCTATTATTCAGTTTTCCTTAGAAATGCCATCTCCCAGGAATAGCCTTGCTTAAAATTCTGCGGTATCATGTTTACGAACTCTTGGGAAGCAAATTTCGATGACATTTCACGAAAAGGGCGATATTTTTCTTCTTACAATTATTACGACGTATTAAATGAACGAGACTTTTGTAACTACAAAGATGGGGAACATATTTACAGTATACGCGTTTTTAATACAACTTAATTTGACAATTTTACCTCTTGGCGCTTATTCTTTGTTCTGCTTAGAACTACATTTAAACTTCTTTAAACTTTCAATATTATGTTTGCGTACTTCAAAGTAGTTCCAAAATTGTTCGGTTTTCTCTAGTTCTTGTTAGAAAGTTTCATATCCCATAAAACCGTAAAACTTATTTTACGACTTAAACGAAAAATATTTTTATATTTAAGCACCAAATCCACGTTTGCTTAACTAGTTGTATGTAACTCAGCTGTTGATCACATTCAGTTAATTCATTGTAATTAATTCACTGTTTTTGTTCGAAATAATGGCAAATAGTTTAAATTAAATGTCGTGTTATCGGAAGCAAATTGCATAATTGGTACTCGGTGAAAACAATAGTAGTAGTAATAATAGTAAGAAAACTGCAATTGCTCTTATCTAGATCGGGGACGGAAAACCACCCGGTAGAAACCATCCCCAGGAATCGAACCGACAGTCTCTATAATACTATAAAACAAGCACAGTTAATCATAAAAATGATACGTATTTAATAAAATACCTAGGGGCTTCATCGAAATGGAAATGGAGCTGTAATAAGGGAAATAATTTTGTGAGATGCGGAGGAAGCAAGATTAGTCACGCCAATTTCTTCATTTTGTCATAGGTTAAGGATTTGACTAACTCATTAATTGTGTTAATTTTCTATGTGCAAAAACTGTCTAATTTTATTTCCGCTGGCGCCCTTTTAGTATTAGCGCTTGTTTCGCGACGGTAGTTTCGTGTGTTGAGTTAGCCGGACCAAGTAATTGATCATGATAATTGTTTCAACCACCCAATGACAGTGCTTAGACTAAAAAAGTATTTTTTTTTTTTTATATTTCCTTTGCGGAGCTCGTTGACAGTATTTTCTTTAAAACTTATTGAGCATCAGAAGTTATTTGAATATCTGGTTTCTCACTTTTTAAAATTCATATTGACGTAATTCTTAAAAAGCTGAAGTGCAGTGCCTGTCGAATATAGGAATTGAGGTTCTCGCGTGTTATTGATACCCTTTAAGTGCATGTTATTTTAAGCTAGTGTACACAATAAACATAAAAAAAAAAAAAAACCAAGGCCAATTTTACTTGTAATTGTCACAATGATATCTGGTAGCATACATCTGCAATGTCCTGCATGCTTTGAATTTGTGTAGTTTGGAATAATATTGAAGAATGTGTCTTTCAAAAAGCCACCGATCAAATTTAGAATTATTACACTCACCAAGATACTAGAAAATCTAATATTAATGTTCAAACTTCCGTTTTAAAAAATGCGTGATATGAATCGCTTGTTTGTTCTCATGACATGTTGTTATCGAGCGCACAGGTTTGATGTGCAAATTAGATTTTTTTTAATTAAATGGGCGGAATTTCACGCGCTGTTTGCAGTAATACAACCTGATGTGTTAAGGAAAAGCAATACTCCGTGGCTGGTATCGCAGAGCTATGGATTCGAGAACACGTTTAGATGACATACATCATCGCCAACTTTGGAAGTGATTCAATTTCCTAACTCCGAAATTTTCTCGACAGTGAAGTTTGGTTGTTCCGGCTAAAAAAAAAAGTAATCCTTCGTGTGCATAGTCTTGGTGTAAACACTTTCGTCCGAGATTCAGTTTTTTTTCAGTTGCCTTTTCGATAACTATTTTGTGTTTGAAGATGTATATAACAGACTGTGCAATATTGAGCAAATATGCACTTTTTACCATGCTTCATGGACAGTATTGCAATTGAAAATTATTATTTTAAAAACGTTATAGAAGGATACTCATTAATTACTAGTCATTGGGAGATATCAAATCTGGGTTTTCGGAAATATGTAGGATGAGAAGACTGCGGTACGAGACTGCAGACTGCAGTGAAGAAACGTACGGAGGAAAGCAGACTTGATAGTACGAATTGACAGAACACCCACTGAGAGGGCATAACATATGTTGGAAGATAAAGGCCGTTCACGCGAAAGTGAGTACTTTTGAAAGTCCTGCATAAGATATACTTTTATGCACGTTCCGCATACTTCCTCCGTATGTGAAATTGACATTGCCATGGGCCTGATCACTTGATTCGAACGTCGGTCAAGAAAAACTGCGAAATCATTAGAAAAGTATATAGTTTACAAATCTGTTTATTATTACGCTTATGTGCATTAAAATACAGAAACTAAAACAAATAATTTCGTTTATAAAATATTTCGTAATAATTTCGATTCGTCAACTTTACAGGGCCGCGCGCAGGTAAGTGTGCCAATTAAAATACATGCAGTTAGGGGTAGTGATATTTTTCAAAAGTCGACAGCCTTTACCAAGATGTAACGACTGATGGACGAAACTGGGTCGTACCTGGAGACATTCGGTGCCAACGGAAGATGACACGTGTTGGGCAAACTCCTGAATGAGGCTATATCGGCGGTGAGGTCTGGAGAGAGCCACCGTTAAGAATAGCCGTGGTAGCTTTGAATCGAAGCCAGTTTGTCTGTGACGGGGGAAGGGGAGGGGGAGCCTCGCAGACGCCACAAATAAGCCACCGGATTCCCAAAGAATTCCTCCTGACACTGCGCCGTCCGCCGTCGGATGAGCCCGAGTCGGGCATCCGCACGGGAGGCAATCACTTCCAACGTCGTATTTACCTTTCAAACTAATCTGAAAGTGAACCGGTCGTGCAGCGCGCTGATCAGTCAAGTACCGGGAACAAGGCGACTGTTAACGCGCCACAACATTAATCCTCGTGAGTTAAACCGCTGGTGGGGGAAACGCAGGCCAAACCCTTGTACCTTGAAGAACGTCCAAAGGACTTCTGGTCGACCCGGGAGAAGGACGGGTGACACGTCGCCAACCCAAGACCTTGTCTCCCTTTCGTTCATTTGTTTCCTGTCGGCACGTGGGTTGGGACCAGCGTGCGGCATTTGACGCGACGCCTGAGGCCAGGGGGAACGTGGTATTAGGACGCGGCGGGTAGGTGAAGTGTTGGCGAAGAGGGTTGGGGGAGACGCTGCTCGCGAAGATATATGATAGCGGCGGCAGCCGCGGAGGAATACAAAACAAAAGAGAGGAAGAAAAAAAGACCCCGGGGGAGGGGGCGCGTCATGAATGTCGATTCCCTGGCCGCGTGGTTTTACAGGGGTGGCTGTGAGAGAAATGAGGTCTTGGAGGTCCTTCGCGTACCTTACCCATCCCGCCTTCACCCCCTTCCCCCCTCATCACCCAAGCATCTAAGTCACGCCGAGAGGGACAAATGGCTTACGGTCGCCAGGTTTGACATCAACCGGGAAAACAAAAACAACGGATGGTGCACACAGACGAGGGCAGGATAAAAGAACGTCTGCCTTGCGTCTCTGCCCTTTTTCCATTCCGTGTTGCCGCCGGCCTCCCCCAGCGCACTTACCACCATCGTCAGGAAAGTTGATCTTTGTTGCTCAAGGTGGTTGATAGTAGACAAATCCATCTGGCAGTAACGGCCCTGCCTTCCAAGCCGGCAGCCACTTACTTAAAATGAGGAATCAATGTTAAACGAAATTTCTTCTCTTGTGTAAATTTTAAAGATAACTATTTCAAACCGAAAGCATTCTACGTGAACTTTCTTTAGGAATGCTGCTATTTTAACTCATCTTGCCGATTGTTTTGTTAAATATTTTTATTTTAAATAAAATGTGACATTGAAATTTACACATTAGAGAAAAAAAATTATAAATTAATAAATATATTTTTTTCAAAAATAATTCTATGTAGCAATATTATCTGAGAAAGTCGCGTCAAAATGATTTTTGTTTGAAATAGTTATCTTTAAGATTGATGCGATGAGAAGGAATTTCGTTTAACGTTGATTCCCCGTTTGAAATTCGCGGCTGCCGGCTTGATAGTCAGGGTCGTTAACTTCGCAACCTTCATAAAATAATAATAATAATAATAATAATAATAATAATGGTTAGTTTTATTGTGCTGTGTTCCAGTTGGCACTTTTTGCTAACACGATTTTGTCTGTGAAATTGATGAGATATCGTTGTAATTTGCGTTTTGTCAACCTAGAAAATAACGAATGATCGCCATATCAGTTTTGCCGACTATGAATAGGATAGCTAAAGTCATTGTAATAAACTCATAGATATTTCGTAAAGTAAATTGTGAAGTATGCTTTAAATATGAAAATTACATCTGCATATTTATTGTTTAGAAACAGTTCATGTTTCAGTCATTTTATTCTGTTAATGTGAAATTCTAAACAGTGATCCGAACATTTCCATGAATAAAGAATTTTATTTTAAAAACTTTTTGTAATTTTTTTATGGCATCGGTGAAATAGCAGCAGTGCATACCTACGGTGAATAGTTTGACGTCCATTAGGCTATTCGCCATTAACTGAGCATTTTTAAAGCCCTTTTTTAAGAACTACTTCTACACGCATTGTGTATTTTTCCGCCGTACGTAACACAACACTATCACGGGCCTTATCACTTCATTCATGCGTCAGCCAAGCGAAACTGTGAAATTATTAGAAAAAAGGTGATATGTAACAAATTTGCTCATTGTTACGCTCATATGCATCAAAAACAGAAAGCGAAAGAAATAATTAGAATAATCAATAAATGTTTACCTAAAACATTTTAATCAGTGTTGTGACATATTGATAAACTTACATTGACTTCGTCATTACCAACTTGACTGGGTCAGACAGTTTGCCCGTTAAAATGTATGCAGGTAGGCGCAAAGGCATTTTTGATAAAGGCTGTTCACGTTAAAGTCAACACTTTTGAAATCAACCGTAGAAAAAGATCACTGCCCTCGTCTACATATATATATTTTTTCGGTCACACTGAGCGACATTCGCCCAGTAAAGCTGGCAACGATGGATGGAAAGTCGTTCCACATATTAACGTCAAATAAAAAAGTGTTAAGTAACCATTTGTAATAACCTTAATTATTTCTTTAACTTCCTTTGGACGCGAATACGTCTTTAAATTTGCAACCATTGTGGTAGGCATTTCAGAAAATCCGATGATAACAAAATCGGGGGATACAGTTTGGCATTGCAGCTCTGAACTTAACGTCTACATTCAAAATTCAATTACCCCACTCAATTGCCAAAGGATCAAAGAAAATGTTACGTTGAGTGAAGACTGCGAAGCATCGCGGCCGGTGGGAGGAAGGGGGGGGGGGCAATTTTGTATTCGTTTCGCCGCGTCTCATAAATTACGCGTAGTATACCTTTTGACTAGAAGAAGCTACGGCACGCTCGTTTAGGTTTCAATCGACAGCTCTCGTCAAGATAAATTGATTACGTGTATAAAGACATTTGTGTAGGTGCGGTTATGGTGCAATTGTATGAGTTTAATGTAAAAAAAATTAAGAAAACTTATTACAATTTTGGCCTATACTCGTCAAAAAGCCTAGTCGAAATACATAAATCGTATACGGTTTGAAAGAGCATCTCAAAAGAGCAATCCAGTGATACTCCTAAAACCCCATATGATCGAGTGAAGCGATGCCGGGAACGTAAATTAAACATCAAAGCGTCCGAGCGCGTCAACGTAGACGTATTCAAGCAAAACAAATGACCGTGTCCCCAACACAGCCAAACGTAATTTTTATGTTAATGCATCGAAGTGTAGAAATGAGCAGATTTGTAAAGTATTTATTATTCTAATAACTCCACAGTTTCACTTGACCGGCGCATGAATAAAGTGATGAGGCTCATGATAACGTTAATTTTACAATAAAGTAGAAAAAACACAGTGTTTACACACGTAGATCTTGAGCAGGGCTTTCAAAATTGCTCAGTTCACCGTGAAAGTGCTCAGTTCGCCGTGAACAGCCTACACCTCGATTTCAACACTGCTCAGTTAACTGTGAACATCCCGCCCACGTCTGGAAAGACTTTGTCCCTAAGTACGAAGCCCAAGCGACGTTTCGGAGAGTCAGAAAGTGTCTCAGGAGGACGTCTTCGCCAACGTCAAAGGGCTCTGGCGCAAGCTTGGAAATAAACGCAGTTTAACTAGCGAATTTCTCCGAAGGTGGTTCCCTGGAAGTGTGATCACCGTCGCCGACTCTAGGGAGATGGTACTTTTTTTTTTTCCTAACTACCGTATGCTAAGTGTTATGTGAAGTTAAGGCCCGAAGGTAGGGCGGGATTTTATTGCGTCTCAGGGCTAACCCCTTAAGCCTACTAGGAAGGAAAATCATGTAAGGAGACGTGCATCGCCGCAAAGAGGGATTGGGCAGCCATGGCCTGCACTTTGGGGCCATGACTACCTCCCTAAGTGTACTTAGAGCTAGTCTTAACTATGAAGAGCAAAGGAAAAACCGTCAAGAGAGACGTAAAAACCCTTGCGACAGAGAAGTAAAAATTTAAAGAACTATCGCATGCATTAAATTAAATTGGACTGCTACAGGAGACAGAGTGTTTGGAAAACATGCTCTTAGTTAATAAAGTTGGATCTAGGGAGATCGTGTCCGAGTACCCGAAACTTCGTTTGATGCTAAAGAAAATTGCTTTGGATACGGTCGAGCACTCATCCGCAAAGAAAGGTCATCGCGTATGTTAGCATAATTTTGCGTGTTTTTTTTTTCTTTTAAGAGAACAAGTAATACTTACTGGACTCTGTAACTGTGCTGAGAACGGATTTTTCACATTCGAATCATAGATTACTCTCACACAAATGCCAATTGTGTAGCCGCCTTTTTATCTTCGTTTCCATGACTCGAAAGAAACGAAGAAATATTTAGTTATAGGCTGTTCACAGTAAAATGAGGACTTTTGAAAGCCCTGCTTAAGATCTACTTGTATACAGGTTGTGTGTTCTTCCGCCTTATGTAAAATTAATATTAACATGGGTATCATCACTTTATTCATGCGTCGGTCAAGTGAAACTGCGAAATTATTACAAAAGTAAATATTTTACATATCGGCTCATTTTTGCACTTCAATGGCATTAAAAAATACAGAACGCGAGAGAAATAATTTAAGTCATCACTTTTTGTTCAATTTTAATATATGGAACTTTTTCCCCTACATTGATATCAACTTTACTGGATGCATGCCAATCATTGCGCGTGTTAAAATAAGTGCATGTAGGGGCAGAGGCATTTTTTCTAAGGTTGATTTCAAAAGTGTTATTTTTATCGTGAACAACCTTTAGTTTGTAATCTTGAGTGCGACAATTCTGTCGATCTCTCACACAAAAGAATAGTTGGCTGACTAATTGGAACTCAAAATAATAAGTAAGTCCGAGTGACGAGGTTGTAGTGATCTACGTGTCTCTTGAAACCTCTTCGGTGGTCATAACTGGTGTAATGCTAGGACGGGACTAACAGTTGGCTCTACGTCGTGGTTCTGTTGATATTATACATGGCTGGGAGGGCGATAGCAATTATAAACAGAACTTGACAAATTGCCAGTGATTCGTGTTACTCAGTTATTCAGCACTTAACGGTGTTGAGTTTCACCCTGGATATTTTACTTGTACTCAGTCGCGAACGACATTTCAGTTGGAATTTGGTTTAACGTTTTATTGTTTTACTTTCGTTTTCACTCAGATGTTCATCTTTCTATCTTATTTTAGTTGGTTTACGATGTCTGAGTCCCTTGTATTCAGAAGTATGTTATTTGATATCTTCCTGCAAGTCACGGATTTGTGACACATGTTCCTGTTTGCTCGGCGTGATTATATTAGTTTAAAATATGACATATTTTTGAACTTTTTATTTTCCCTTATTTACACAATATGTATATGCTTTCAATCGACAAACTTATCCGACAGATTAATTCCTACAAAAATAATCGAAAACATGTTTATGAAGTATGGTCTAAAGTGCTTCCTGAGGAATGTGTACTTCAAAGGTTGATCTGAGCCACCAGTTTATAACAAATATTAGAAAATACTTAGTATTTGCATAATCTGACTGTGGACGAATATATGCAATTACCTAAAATATCATCAAATTATTTCAGTAACTATTGCCACCCTTATTTTTCGGGGTAAATTTTCATCGCACTGAAAGAGTATTGGTTCTATAAGGACTGATTATCAAACCGTGTACGGAAAGTATCGAAACAGCTACATTCTTATTATTGCTCTAAACCGTATCATTTTCAAGGAAATCGTGACTTGGTTTTATATTTGTCCAACACCTTGCAGGTGGACAACATGTACCGTACCCGGCATCGCACGGTTGCAGGAAACAAGGGGCGCAATTTCCTGTGTGAGTGATGCTGTTAAAATATTTCAATCTGCAGCAAATCTAAAACAAATGCCAACAGAATTTTATATGCCTGTACGCAATTTTAATACATGGATAATCGCGTCTGCCGAACAGTTAAGACTGGGATGGACCCTCACGTTTTTTTTTTGTGAAATAGTTGATTGCGCGAATACGCGTATCTCGGTAAATAAATGTTTTGCAAATACGAATTTTTGTCAGGAAAGATAAAAATGAACTATTTATGCCCCTATTTTTTACTTTTGTCGTATTAAGTGTATTCTTGGAGAAAAAAATTCGTGATAATGGCAAAATATCGCCTTTTTAAAGCTTGCGTATGCAGTTCCCTTAAAGTGGCAAGAGAAAAGTACAAATATATGGGCGTAGTTTAATCTGTGGGCTTTCATGGCGTGTAATAAAATCCCACTGTTACTCGGCTAGTTTGCACAATACAGCGTCACGATGTAAACACTGCGCGCCTTGCGCGTAGGAGCGATGAGGCGCTATAAGTGCGTGTTAGTGTCGCCCGTGTCGCTCCCTCGCTTCTTGACCTTGGACGCGGTGGTCCATCCCATTCTTAATATTTTCATCATGTGCTACTGCTGGAGGAAGAGGGTTCTGAAGCTAAGTTTCGCCGATAAATACATCGCGCACAAATAGTATTGTTCGAACGACGTAACACAATTAATGCCAGCAGTCATAAACAAGCAGTCCTGCTTCTTCCTTCTGTTACATGGAGCAGCTGTCGCTTTTGAAGGCAATGCAGTTCACTGTGTGAAAATATTGGTAATTTTTACTGATATATCGTTTGCAATTTTTACACATGTTTACGACAGTACAAACATTTATCTCGTAATTATGGTATTACTCGTTTGTAAAAATGCAAGAGCCGTTTTTGTAATATACCTCAACAAATGTTTGTACTATTGACCCGTATCCACGAGCTCAAGCAAAATGGCGGACATTCAACCTCGTAAAACCGTATATAGCTATGTATTCAAAAAGTAGGGGTGATGTAAAGTGTATTTGCTTTCTGAAAGAAACGTGTTACAAGTCGAATGACGTAAAACACTTAAAACAACTCAAATACCCGTAAAACAACGACAATTAAAAAAAAAAAACGCGACGCTATTACTAATTACATGTTAATGCCGATGTTTCGTATTTACACAAAACTATTAAAACTAAATAAATGCTTTCTTTAAATTTCTTATGCGAATAATTTCACTAAAATGTCGTAGATGTTTATTATTATATTCGGTACACAAATAATCATTTACCTCGTGAGTCATGTTGCTCTTGTGTTTATGGGTGTAGATGATAGCGCAAGGAACCTGGACACTAGTCGCTGCAGTGGCAAGCTATAGCTTAATTTTTTTCCCCCTGTATTATATTTTCAAATAATTTGTTTCCTCTTCTCTGTTATTAATTCATCACATTTGTTTTCTCGAAGAAAAAAAAATTTATGGTGCCTTCTCAAAATAATGTAATTTGTAGCACAAGCCCATTATTTGTAATGTTATAAATATATGTTTTACAGATTTTACAAGAAAACTGTTTGTATTTGTACAAAGGATTTTCTTGGCAACTGGGTTTCCAAGGATTCTTCTTATAAACACAATAAAAATATTACAGCGGTGTTTTACCTATTTCTCGCTTTGGAAGGAGGGAGAGTGAGTGACGAGATTTGGACGGCTGTTAACAGCGAAGTCTTGAGAGCCGATGAGGGTGATCGATGTGAGTATGGAGCGGCGCCGGAATGAAAGGGACGGGGGAAACGGGAGATCTCAGAGAAAACCCGCCGACCAACGGCATCGTCCGGCACGATTCCCACATGGCGAAAGGAAGGCGGGAGAGGAACGTTGGAGATCGAAGAGTATTTACCTAACACCAAACGATGTAGCGGCTCGGCCATCCTGATTTCGGCTATCTGTGGTTTCCCGAAATTACTTCAGGAGAATGGTGAGATGGTCCTTAACGACAGGCCACTGTTTATTCTGCCTAGGTCGGGAACCGAACGAGATTTCTTGGCCAAAGTTCAGCATAGGGAAAATTTACGCTGATCTTCCAAAGAAGTGGCGTTTAAGCTGGTGGTAAATGGGAAGAATTCTGTTTATTTTTGCGTAAAAATTCGTGTTTGGCTCGAACTGTGATTTATACTGACCTCAGCCAGAATTGTAACTGTTATATGCTATTCACAGTAAAATGAGCACTTTTGAAAGCCCTGCTAAAATCTTCTTGAATGCACGTTGTGTATTCTTCAGCCTTATGTAAAATTAACATTGTCATGGATTTTGACACTTTATTTGTGCGCCGGTCAAGTGGAACTGTAAAATTATTAGAGAAGTAAATATTTTACATGTCTGCTCATTTTTGCACTTTGATACATTAAAAAACAGAAAGCGAAAGAAATAATTTGAGTTATCGCAAATCGTTACCTAACACGTTTTATTCGATGTTAAGATATGGAACTAATTTCCATTCATCGTTACCAACTTTACTGTGCGAATGTCACTCAGTGCGCCCATTAAAATATATGCAGGTAGGGGCAGCGACTTTTCTCTAAGGTTCATTTCTAAAGTGCTCACTTTATCATGAACAGCCTTAACTTCTCTTCGTAACAATTATTCAGTCCCTGCAACGGCGTGTACAACAGCCAACATATAACTGTGTTTGGCATAGAGCGTTTATGATCAAACTTTTTTTCAATGTAAAAACGTTACGAATTAAGGCGTGAAATAGCCGACGTTAAAATAAATTTCGTATACTTTTCTCGTTTCCTTTAAGGAAACTGCGCACGAAAGCCCTAAAAATGACATTTTTATCCATTTCACTATTTTTTTAAAATTTATTTGTCACATTTGAATAACGTATTTGTGAAAACCAACGGGTATTTTAAACTTATGTACGACAGACTAGTAAGCAACATGTAACCACATTTTGTTATATTTACACTCTAGCACGAACAAATTTTTAATTTTTTCGTAGGTTCTCTCACCAAACAAATCGAAAGATTTATCACAGTTATATTTATTTTATTGAAGCTTGCAACCGTCCTTTACTTACATACCAGACAGAAAAATCCGGTACACATTCGACACCAGTGCATCGTGATGGCGAACATTTTTGGTTGCCAAACTAAAATCTTTTGACATCTCGACCTGAGTAGAATATATACCTTAGCCGCGGTCGATTCCTACCCCGTTCCTGCTCTCCTAAAGGCTGTCCACAATAAAGTGAGTACTTTGGAAATCAACATTAGATAAAAGTCACTGCTCCTACCTGCATATATTTCAACGGCCGCACTGAGCGGCATGCGTCCAGTCAAGTTGTATCGATGGAAGGAAAAATAGTTTCATATCTTAACGTCGAATAAAATGCTGTTATGTAACCATTTGTGATAACTGAAAGTATTTCTTTCGCTTTAGGTTTTTTTTTTTTTAAAGTGCCAGAATTACCAGATTTGAAAAATATTTAAATTTGTGATAATTTCATAGTTCCTCTTGACCGACGCCTTAACAAAGTGCTGAGGCCCATGTCAATGTTAATCTTATATAAGGCGGAAGAATATACAATGTGCATACAAGTAGACCTTAAGCAGGGCTTTCAAAAGTGCTCACTTTACCGTGAACCGCCTATAGCAAACTTGCTCCGTCTTTAATAACCTCGTAGTTGACGATAAATTGGGCTTTACCTTCCTGGATTTTTACGGTAAACTGGGCACTTTTGAAAGCACTGCTTACGATATACGTGTATGCACATTTTGCATTTAGCAAACATACCTATGTAAGATTAGCATTCCATTGGTCCTAATCACTTTATCCGTGCGCGAGTCAAGCGAAACTGTATAGTTATAAAAGAAAATATGTTTTTTGAGATTAGCTAATTATTATATTTATATGAATTTAAAACAAAAAGAAAAATTAATATCTTTAGTGTTTACAGATGTTTACCAAACAATTTCAATTCAACTTTCTACTTCCCCTCCGTAGATTCCAACTTTACTCGGAACTTGCCAATCACTGTGATATTTTTCAAAAGGTTGATTTCGAAAGTGTTCAAATTGCCGCGAATAGTCTAATCTGCCTAACCGAAAACGACGTACACATCCGTGCCTTAAAAGGGATTGGTGGGGCCGTATACTGCTTGCCTCTCGTGCAGAGTGTTGTGGTAACGACATTCATGGACGACACACTAACGTGCAGTTTGTGATCACGCCTGTTGCAGTGCCGGTGTCGGGCAACTTCACCGAGGAGGAGGCGGCGGACGGCGGCGGCGGGGGCGGCCGTTCGGACGACCACGTCGGCGGCGGCGGCGGCGGCAAGGAGTACCCGCTGCAGCGGGACGAGGTGCAGACGACGCCGACGCGCGACGACCGCGGCGGCGGCGGCGGCCGCGCCGGGGGCGGCGCGTCGTCGCCCGGCGAGAAGGGCGGCCGCGCCGGGGGCGGCGGCGACCAGCGCCAGTACATCGGGCTGGTGATCGGCGTCCTGACGACGGTGATCCTGCTGCTGATGGGCGCCATCCTCTTCATCGTGCTGCGCAACCGGCGGCTGCGGACGGCGGCGTCGCGCGCCGTCGTGCCCGGCGGCTTCGTCGCCGGCGATAAGGGCGTCACCATCAATATGAAGGTGAGGCTGGCGTCCACCCCCTATAATCCATTCATGGTTACTTCAGCCTTTTATGAAGCCCTGCTTATGTTATACTTTCAGGATATCCCTTCGCCTCGTGCAAACTAAGCTTAACAAGTGTGGAGAATTACACCAGAGGGACAACGCACAACATTCGTGCGCACTCAGTTGTTCTGATATTTTGTATAAGAACTGTTTCTCACTAGACGTTACCAACATACCTATTTTCTCCCTGTTTTTATTCAAATAATTTATATCAATCCAGCATTATAATTTATAGACAAGTTATTAATAATATTTCAATTAAACAAAAAATATAGTAACTTTTATGAACACAAGTATAAAACGCTTGTGATACAGGGCGTATTTAGGAAATAACTAAACACGTCATATATGGGGAGATTTTTCAAAGGTTTGATTGAAAAAGGCCAAAGAAACCGTGAATGGAATATACACTCCCCGTACCTCTGTGCACTTCCCAATATCGTTTACAAACACGTTGTTATTACTTGGTTTATAATTAGAGCAAGTGATTTTTCGCGAGAAAAAAAAACCAAGTACACGGTAGACTTCAATACTATAATCACCCAACAGCAGGTTGTATACAGCCATCGGTTGCTGTCTGCTTGAGAAGGCGTTTTCATATTTGACCGGGACACTCGGAATTCGGCAACATGTCACGGGTCTTACGTGATTCGTGTGCAGACAGTTAACACGTGTCAAAAGTAATTCAGCCAGTCAAGATAGGTAAACGACCCTACCGTGTTTTGTAATGTAACGTGTCTTGAAATATTTTCGCGAAACTTCACTACCCCTATTAATGGTTCGTTCATAGCTTAGAGTGGCTAGAGGGCGTAAAACATAACTCAGAGTTAGTTACTGTATAACAGTAAATAGTGGGGCTTTATTTAACAACTAAGATCATTAATATCACTTTGTGTGAGTATTAAAATAAATAACAGGATGTAGCTGATTGTTTATAATAACGTGTAACACCACGCCACTACCTGATTACATCTTTATTGGAGAGTCTCCGCCTTCTCCATGTTCCCATAAGCTGATTCAGGCGGCGATTAGCGACGGCCGGGCACATCCATCTCCAGACTTCCTCTTGGTCTGATGCCCCGATGACGACGCCGCTTTTAGAGTTACACTGTCCTACATCGGGCGCGTTGTGTAAGTTTACGGCTCCGTTTATTGGCCCGTGGAGGGGGTTTCTACTTTTCCCCTCCGCAAGGTATTTCGACAATCACGGCCCGTGTCCTGGATTAATGTTTGAAGGTGTGATAAGGCACGTCGCCCAACAAAGGACTGATCACAGTTCATAAAAACGTGGACAATACACGTGTCGATGCGCTATATCGCTTCTAGAGAGTATTGGAAATCGATGGCAATTGATCTGAAATATCGTTCATATTGATATCGCAGTTATATCATACCGCTAACATCGTATATTAGCAACATCGGCAACATCGTATATTAGCAACATCGGCAACATCGTATATTAGCAACATAGGTAACATCGTATATTTGCAACGTCGGCAACATCGTATATTAGCAACATCGGCAACATCGTATATTAGCAACATAGGTAACATCGTATATTTGCAACGTCGGCAACATCGTATATTAGCAACATCGGTAACATCTTATATTAGCAACATCGGCAACATCGTATATTAGCAACATAGGTAACATCGTATATTTGCAACGTCGGCAACATCGTATATTAGCAACATCGGTAACATCTTATATTAGCAACATCGGCAACATCGTACATTAGCAACATCGGCAACATCGTTTATTGCTAATATCGCTAATCTCTGATATTGCGATATGCGAAGTACGTACAGGATGTTTCTATATTAAACCGACAAACTTTGGCTGCGGCTTAATCACTACAAATCAGGAAGTACAACCACATGAAAATCAGGGGAAAGTCAGATAATTTCACGTGACAGGGAAAAGTCAGGAAAATGTCAGGGAATTTTTACCTGGGTCAGGGAAACTGTAAATAAATGCTACTCTGCGAAAGTTGTAATAGGCTGTTCATGGTAAAGTGAGCACTTTTGACGTCCTAGTTAGTTTTTCCTTTCAGTCATTTTGTATCCTTTAACCATCGTTTTTAAGTAAATATGGCCACGTAAGTAATAAACAATGTGTGTAGTTTCCACCACCACACAAATTTTTACGTCTAAGGCTAATATAAAATATTTTTATTGACAATTACTCCAAATCAAAGGGTTTTCAAAAGTGTTCACTTTACCGCGAACAGCCTACAGTCGTGTGAACACATGCTAATTTAATTGTGAGCATATGCTTTTTAATATTCGAATTCTTAAGCTTATGAACTGACAATAATACATCTTTTACAAGTGACATAGTGCCTATATGTACAAAACAAAGTATTTGTGTAAGTTTGTAGTAGGCACTCGTGTGAAGTAAGTAGCATGTATCGCGAGAAATATCGATGGCATGAATATAATATTTTCCCTGCTTGCGTCGTCTGTTCAAGTGTAATTTAATTATCCTTCACTGAACAGCATATTTTTTCCGTCAACGGAGGGGAAATGTGGTATTGGAAGGTTTCGGTCGTGGAAATAGGTCAGGGAAAATGGTAAATTTCTGCCTAGAAAACAGGGAAAAGTCAGGGAATTCCAAAATGGAATTTAAGTAGACACCCTGAAAAGGAAGAAGTAAACGTATAACAATAAGACTTATGGTCTAAATGAAATAAGGGCCGTTCACATCGGCGAAGTTGGACCTGGAACACTAGTTTATTTCTAATGTAGGAACATTTTAAAGGTGGAACATTGAGGGTGTGTATAATGTGTAACGGAACGAAGATATGTAAACACCACAACATCTGTCTGTTGCTGTCATCAAATAACTTTATGGAAATAATAAAGGTTACTGTACCCTTATAACAATAAGACTTATGGTCTAAATGAAATAAGGGCGGTTCACATCGGCGAAGTTGGACCTGGAACACTAGTTTATTTCTAATGGAGAAAATTTTTAAGGTGGAACATTGAGGGCCTGTATAATGTGTAACGGAACAAAGATATGTAAACACCACAACATCTGTCTGTTGCTGTCATCAAATAACTTTATGGAAATAATAAAGGTTACTGTACCCTTATAACAATAAGACTTATGGTCTAAATGAAATAAGGGCGGTTCACATCGGCGAAGTTGGACCTGGAACACTAGTTTTATTTCTAATGGAGAAAATTTTTAAGGTGGAACATTGAGGGCCTGTATAATGTGTAACGGAACAAAGATATGTAAACACTACAACATCTGTCTGTTGCTGTCATCAAATAACTTTATGGAAATAGTAAAGGTTACTGTACCCTTATCTTGACTTAATCTCCAGGATGTTGGGGCATACTAGATATATAAAAGATGGATTACTAACCCACATGTCATAATTAACTTTGCACATTATCCCCTGACACCTGGTGATCAGTCTCCAGTAGTTGTGATAAACTGAATTGCTTCAGGCCCGTAGGATTCACTTTAGACCATAAATCCTATGTTTCCACCTTATTTTCTCGTGATTAACGTGCAGCCGAAGTCTGTCGGTCTAATTTAGAAACATTCTCTAACGCGCTACGCTCTTGGACATGGCAGTTGCGATATTGGGGCATATACCTCTCGCCGTCTAATATTGCAAACACCTTAAGAGGAGAGACATTTTCAGAGCTTTTTTTTTAAGTTAGCTTCCCAGCCGGACACAAGTTAGCTCTATATGCTGTCCCGTTTGTCCGTGGTGCCGAGTAACTTAAGGGCCCTGCCTACCGAAAACTGCAACAGCCGCAGATTTTAAATGGGGAATCAATGTTGAACAAATTCCTTTGGGATGCTTCGTGTATACGGACAACCGTTTCAAAATCACTCTACGTGACGTTTTAATGGATGCTGGTACGTCAAGAAATCGTGCCAATTTTCGTGTTTAATTCTTTTTTTTTTTTTTTTTCTAAAACTCGACATTATAATATACATTTTAGAAAAAAAAATGAATGAATGTAATTTTCTGAACATTTATTGACGTGGCAGTATTCCCTGGGAGATTTGTGTTGAATATGTTTTCGTTTTAAACAGTTCCAGCGCCCTTAATCTAATTCATACCCAGTACACATAATTGTGTTTATAACGCTCAGGAAGGTTTTTTTTTTGCTGATATACAGCAAGGCTCAGTGCCAAATTATCTTCCTTATCGTTAACTGATTCATAAACGGTGTCGCTGGAATAGGTTATGAAATGGTTAAAATTACCAGATGTAGCTAAACTCGAAGCATGCAGCTTCATTGGTTGTGGCCAGCAAAACAAGGTTTTACGCCTGAAACCGTAAATTAAAGTAGGCCTGAAAGGGTTTATTATGGTCGTGAGTACTTCTGTTTGTATACGCTGTTCACGATTAATTGCTGTAACCACAATAGCCCGACGAACACGACGATGCCAGAGCTAGACGAAATTTCGCAACATATTTTCTTCAGTGTTCACAAAACCCGGACGAAATCTGCCCGACGAGTGTGTTAGTTGGCTGTTGGAAAATCTTAAAACGGCAAGTTATCCTTACAATATCCAACAGTTACTTTTTAAAACTCGCGGCAAAGTTAATGATTATTTTGCTTTTGACAATATTTGAATTTATACGAGAGATAAAAAAGTATTTTGAAACAAACCGGATCGTTATTTTGGCGGCAAGCTAGTTTATTATTTACTACAGTAGGGTAAATACGCACGAAATTTTGTTTTATAATTTTGTATATACAGTTATAGAGCGTTTCGACGAACCCGACACGACGAAAAACAGAAATAGAAGCTAATTTTGTCCGGCTGTCGGGCTGCGATTTTGTCGGGCCGACGCCACAATGACTTTGCTTTTCATTGGCTGCTACTCAAATTTCTTCGTGTCGGGGTCGTCGTGTAGGGTTCGTCGAGGTATTGTGACTCCAGCTTTAGGGTACACCGTTCTTCTAATTTAGTATCCTTCCGCCATATGTGATATTAACTTTACTATGGGCCTGATCACTTTATGCACGCGTTATGCTAGTGAAAATGTGCGCTTGGTAGAAATGTGAATGTGGAACTCTATGTATATGCAGATTCGTTTTCTAATGTGTATAAAACATAAAAAATTAACTCCAATGGTCATACATTTAAACAGTACTCTCTCAATATAAAACGTATGAGAAATATTCGTGTTATTATCGTTGCCAACTTAACTAGGGGCCTGCATGCGAGTGCGTATTGTAGCATATACGTATACACGAGCAGTATTTATTTTTCCACAGTTTGTTAAAAGTGTTAAATTTAGCGTAAAGTGATTTTAAAGCTGTCAGACATACGCGCTACACCTGCGTAACAGGACGGATAGGGAAGTAACGTGGTACTTAGTTCCCCGCACGATGGCGTCACGAGCAAGCAAGTGATCACGTGACTACCTCGTGTCGGTCCAATAAGCCAGCTCCAGAAACGTTGAGAAAGTGTCTTACAGCTTCATCATGTTACATGATCTCATGTTTGCGTGCCTGGTCACTGAGCGAGATTTCGCTAGCGTTTAGGTGCTTAGAAATCATAATCACTTGTGTTGTTGTAACAAAAGAATAACGAGGTTGTGTTTGTTTTTCGTCTTCTGTGCGTATCTCCAAAATCGGTTTACGAATTGGAAGCACTGCATTCAGTATCACGTGGGTGAAACAGTTTTCCAACATGCGCTTTCTGTAATACATTTTTTTTTTAACCGAAATAATATTAGTTGTATTAAAAGTCAAGTCAGAGGGACTGCATTAAAATTTAACTTTCATTTTGCTAACAGCTAGTTCAATCTACATTATTATCACAGTTTAAAGCAGGGCTCTCTATGGTTGACTTTATTGTTTTACACTGCAATTTGATACCGAACTTACGTTTTATCACGGTTTAAAGCAGGGCTCTCTATGGTTGATTTTATTGTTTTACTGCAGTTTGATACCGAACGTACGTTTTATCACGGTTTAAAGCAGGGCTCTCTATGGTTGATTTGATTGTTTTACTGCAGTTTGATACCGAACGTACGTTTTATCACGGTTTAAAGCAGGGCTCTCTATGGTTGATTTTATTGTTTTACTGCAGTTTGATACCGAACTTACGTTTTATCACGGTTTAAAGCAGGGCTCTCTATGGTTGATTTTATTGTTTTACTGCAGTTTGATACCGAACGTACGTTTTATCACGGTTTAAAGCAGGGCTCTCTATGGTTGATTTTATTGTTTTACTGCAGTTTGATACCGAACGTACGTTTTATCACGGCTTTTGTAACCTTAGCTGAGTGGATTCGTCACTGCTGCAGAATTCCGCAACCACACTGACATTCGCGTATTTCATGCACGAACATATTGTAACGGACAATCAGTAAAAATCATTTCAGCGAACAACGCTAGCGAAAATATCTCGGGTTTCTACCACATGTTGCTTATCAAGTGTCTTTTCGACATACCTTGAATTTTTTTGGGGCCGCGGCGGTGTAGTGGTTATACTACTCGCCTCCGACCTGTGCGAACCGGGCTGAATTCCCAGGCAAGCCCCCGGAATTTTCGCATGTGGGGATCGTGCCTGACGATGCCGCTGGCCAGAGGGTCTTCCCGGGGATCTCCCGTTTCCCTCGCCCTTGTATTCCGGCGCTGTTCCATACTCACCTCACTTCACCCTCATCGGCTCCCAAGACCTCGAGCTTAAGAGAAAATCTCGTCACTTACTCACTTGAATTTCATTTTTAACAGCATTGTTCGCACTTGTATTGAACTTAACCAATTTTTATCCCCATACTTTTGACGTAAACAATTTTTTGTTCATATTTAAATAGGGAATTTGTGCGTTAATTTCCCCGTATGCATATTCAACTAAGACAACAACTTGTTTATAGGTCATCCCATGTTTGCAGCAGCTGGGGTGGTACTTGGGTTTTGACCAGAATTTCACCTCTATAATCGACAAAACATCACCACGACGGTTCCGAACTTCTCTAGAAAACTCGATTTATCACTGTTTCGAATTGCGCCTGGCAAGTACGCATCCATGTCACTATTTGTTAATGATCGTGAGTCATGATGCTGGGCCTTCATGCGATTTTAATCGCTCGAACCCCCACGTCACGGTTTCGTGTGCGAAATCCTAACCTGTTTCGTGACACAATTATGGTCGTGTACTTGCCGAGCTTTTGCGGCTGCGACATTTTAATATTAATTACTTTGTCATATCTTGGATTTCTTATTCGTCCCGTATTGATCGTGGCTGCCGAGAACGAAGTTCCATTCTACAATAACATACGCAGATAGCAAGATTTTACTTACTGACATGCGAAAATATAAATTTCTTTCCTTGGCATGTGGCAGCAATTACAAATTTTGCATCAGCTGGTTTCTCCCGATGGTAGTTGCACTCAAAAAAATACTGGAGGAGTAGAACATACTCTAGAAAAATTATTTTTTAAGGGAAATAATTTATCTAGAGTATGTTCTACGCCTCCGATATTATTTTGCCCCGCTCAAGGAATTTTCTTCAGTTGTGGTATTACATTAAGTGTTTCATTGTTTTGAGAATGCTGTTTTGCGTTAATGTAGTAAGGCTTTACAGGCTAAATTAACTTATCACCTATGTGGTCTGTTTGGATTATTTAGAGCAGCCCTACAGCTTTGTTGACAACAATTATTTCATCTAAGTAGTTATAAAATGTATGTTATGGGATAACAGGCTTCCTGGCGGGGAGCCCACAACCACAGACGCAATCTGGGATTTCCTTTTTCCCCCTCAAAACTTCCCTTTTTATCCTTCAGGAATGTTCAAAATCGCCAAAATTTCCCTAAAAATGTTCCGAACTTCTCTCAAAACGAGTAAAATTCCCCGCAAAAAATGTGTAGTACACAGTGCGGCTGGCACTTGCACAATTCGGCGGGATCCGGCTAAAATCGAGCAAATGCCAGCCGGATTAAGCAATCATTTACAAGCACTTCACACTCTTTCATTCCATGCCAGCACCATCCATTTTGTCTGAAGAATGTTAGTGTACATTGCCCCATAATTCAACTTCATACATTACCTTTTTACAAGAATATATTCAACGATGTGTCAATTACGCATATGCTAAGGACAGCAATACCAGTAATGCACACATAAATGCTAATTGTTCATATACTAATCGCACTTATGCTAATCGCGGACATGTCAATCACCCCGCCATCTTGCCTTCGTTCCCCGCCGTCTTGGATTTCCGCCCTCGCCGGCTCTTTCACTCGGGTTTTCTCATATTACTTCTGGTCTAATAATTTCTCTCTTGCCTTCTATCATTCCTTCGTGTCTACCACCCCTATCCTATTTCTTACTTTTTACACCCTCCATCTTTAACTCTCGCGCCTGCTGCCAGTCGTCTGCTGTAGGCGGCCATATTTACTTCTCGCACTCGCTTCCAGAGTTTGCCGTGTTCTGCTGTTCGCAGCTAGGAGCGCTGTTATCGACGCGGCCATTTTGTGTGCTGTTATCACGTCGCCTGTAGAGGTGCGCTAGCATCGGGGAGTTTAGTTCTATCAGTGGTCGCTAGGAGTGTTGGAAATTTTTTTTTAGTTCATTGTTGTTCCAGAACTCAAAAAATGCCGGATGCATGCGGGATCGTTCCGGCAACCCTTGGGACGGTAGTCGAGAATCTTAACCACAAGATTACCGCGTGATCTAAAAAAGGAGGATGTTTAATGTCAAATTCATATTTAGTTATTGCCATTCCGGCATTCGGCCAAGCCCCGACTTTATATAAAAATCACGATTGTATGGCTAAGAGAAAAAATAAAGTAAATAATCGCATCGGGCTACGCACTCCCCAGATAATATACTTGCCCATCACGAAAAAAACTATGCTTAATGTCGAATACGTACAGAAAAATTTCAGGCACCGCGCGCGCACACACACACACACGCACCTATATATGTAAACAGTTATATATATATTTATTTATATAAAATTAATAACAATTTTACTCTGCCTATTCTGGTCCGTGTAAGCGCTCGCAACCAGTTAAAACTGCATTCGAATGTAACATGCATCCATATATACGCACAATTGATCTGCGATGCACATGCTTGGCGATCTTGCGAGTACGCACTTCTGTATCTCCAACTTGTCCGTGCATTCAGTGTGGCAAGGAGTGAAGCCGTCTCACGCACGCTAGCCTAGAGTCTCACCGCGCACACGACAAGTATGTCTTAGGCCCACTTTTAAGCATGGTTGGCTGTAATTTACGAACTGTTTAAGATACAGTTATCGAATTAATAACATAGACATCACCCCCGATGACAGAAACGATAATAGGGTAGGTATGTCCTAAGGTCACTTATAGGCATAGTTGGCTGTAATTTCTGAACTGTTTGTAAGATACAGCCGCAAAATTCATAACTTAGGCACCACCCCCGACGATGAAAATGACAGCTTGGCAGGTATGCCTTAAGCCTTATAAGCATAGTTAGCTGTTTTTTTCGAACTGTTTAAAATACAGACACCAAATTCATAACATAGACATCACCCCCATCGACAAACAGGACCGTAGGGTCAAGCATGCCCTAAACCAACGTATTAGCATAGTGAGTTGTAATTTCCGAACTGTTTAAGATATGTGCACCAAATTCATAACATAGTCATCCCCCCGGACGTTGAAGCACCCCCAAAGTCCACTTATAATCATAGTTACCCACCGTTTCCCACCCACCGAAGCTATAGTCACCAAATTCATATCATAGGCATTGCTCCCGACATCTAATAGGATAGTGAGGTGAATATGACTTAAGAATTCCTATAAGCATAGAGGTCTGTCAATTCCTATCTGCTAAAGCAACAGTCATTACATTCGTATCACAGACATCACTTCCGACTGCAATCAAATAGATAGGGACAAGAAGACATTAAGCCTTGTTGTAAGCATAGTTGGCCAGAATTTCCGAACCTTTGAAGTTCGGGAACATGTAACAGCCATTCACATGTAAAGAAAACAAAGGTATACATCCAATTGCGTCGTAAAGTTACCGATGCACGAAAGAGTGTAGGGTATGAAATATCACACACATATACATCGGTCTGCATGCACTCGACAATCGCACACCACCGCCCTTGTTATCTGCTACGGGAGGTGTCTACTAACTCGGAACGGGAGGTGTCTACCTACTCGGATCTTATCAGCGACAGCTAGCCTCCATTCGTCCACCGACATCCAGGTAGTATATATAAATGCGAAAATATATACATGAATAATAAACTTTAGCATTTGTAACATACATAGACAATTATATGCGAAAAAATCCAAGTATATACAAATGTGCTGCGAGCATAATGTACATAGTCGCTGGTAACAGTAATATTCATACACAGTAATATAAGCAAACAGTGGCAGTGCAACACAAGGGATGGCGACCCAAGTAATCGTTAGCATGCGTAACCGTTAACAACCAGCCTCTGCAAACAATAATAGCGATATCAACATTACCAGTGCGCCAAGAAATTTGGTAAAAAGCTGGAATGCTCGAGGACATGAAAAGAGTATATGTTTGCAAGGATCAATCTAAAAATAAATCTACAATGTTCCAAGTGCAACACATCTACGCTCTGAAGATACAGAAATGAACTGTAACAGAAATAGTTATTATAGTTACCAACAATTGCAATCACATATTACACACGTGTCTGGTACTGTACGCTGCATTAGACGATGCTAGACAAGACCAGGTCGTTCTGGTTAGTACAACAGACAGCAAACGACGTCCGTCGAACAGATTGAAAAGAAACCGCAAAATGCAGACTACAGCCGACACACGACACTAGTAGCAGAACGCGTCTGACCCGACCGATGTTGTACGATTAACTAACATCTTGAGAATCTGTAAGGCAGCCCAGGTGGTCGGCTGGCGGCACGAGCACCATACAGGTCTTGCCAAGTCATAAGGTAGGCACATAATGCTAGCTGAGAGAGACGCGACAGGCTCCAGGATGGCTGACCAGCCGATTTACACATGCACTTCCCTTTACGAGATGAACTCAGTTATACAGTACAAGGTAACAATTTATTTCGTTTTAAATATTATGTACATGCACCTATTTGAATACATACAATTTATAGTGCTAGAACTGTACGCACATTTTGATACGAATTAGCCATGAATCGCTCACCTCAGATTGTTATTAATAAAAAAATATAATTAAATATACGAACTTTGTAATGACGAGTAAGGAAACATTACTACACACATGCATTTCAACTATGTATATACTCTGCTTTTAGAATACAGTCAGTGCACCATCCTTGAGAATAAGGTACTGCAGATTCAATCCCCTAGAGAGTCCAATCATTTTACAGGTAAAAATACAACATGATACGAAATTAAAACTTCTTTGTTATATCAGTGGATTTAAGTATCGAGCACATTATGCAAAATCGCAATGAACATTATCTCTAACAAATATTTGTACATAACCATACTTCATGTATGTCATCTCAAATGCTTACAGCCTACCAGCCATTTATAAATACGTAACAAACAGGTCACACTGTGTCAATCCTAAACAGTCAACACGAACTGTCATGTAGTGGTAAGCGTATACAAGCATACATCGTGTAAAAATGGTTCTCACTTCGTCGTCGAGCATGGTGGAAAGCATATAGTTACGACTACATACTCTAAAGAGTCACACTGGTACATGCAAAGGTAATGCACATTTGCTTGGCAGGAGACAGTATGCATTGAACTTATTGGTGCAAGATGAGGCTATGGCTAGCCTTCCTGCTGATTCGCCGTGTAAACTAACGATGGTTCGAGCGCCCATAACATTACCCGGCCCGCATTGGGTAAAAAAACTAATGCGTAAAGAAGGAAATACGAGTGTTGCAGACATGCACTATGGATAGTGCGAGCCATACGGAACTTCAGAAGTTGCGAACAACAAACATGCAACGCTAACATGAAACGTGAAAAACGAAAATGTTACAACTATTTAGAAAGTCGAGAGTAAAAATGTGACCTCCAAGACTACAGGTGATGCTGTAAAATATGTATATTATAATATTGATGAAGTGTCGACATCTGCAAAGCAAAAGCGTAAATGTGTGTCTGGAGATAAGGGCTACTTTAAGTTGGGGCAGATGAAACGTGGAAACGAACCTAGTACTCTGGTTCTGAGGTATCTCACAACCTACTCATCACAGAACAGCATACATGCAGACATGTATCGTGAACCTTCTGCGAAGAGTGATGTGAGGTCTCGTTGCTTATTTTCTGAAGACCCCAATGACTTGGTTGATAGACTGTGGGTGTTGTTTGCATTGCAAAGAAGAGGATATCTTTCTGTCAGTGAAGAGATAAATTCCTTTATTTATGAACTCAGAGCTAGAGGCATTATTTAATGACATATTATGTACGTGTGTGATTTGGTTAAGGAAAATAATAATACAAAAATAAAAAATAAGTAGTTTTATTTATTTTTAAATTCCTATTGTCTAAGATTGTACCTATTGCTATGCGTTTGTAAATGTCTGATAGACTGCAAGTAAATGTCTTGCTACAATATTTCCACTCACTTCCCAGTGAACAACAAACATTTTCTTTGCACTTCTTACTATGTCTATTCAGACTAATACCGCATGCGAACACTACATTGCAGTTACCGTAGTGAATGCAATGCTGAACATGCAGTGACTACTTTCATGTCGTTGTGATGTAAGGAGCGAATCTCCAGATTCCCTTGCTGTTTGCGATGCATTCAGTGTTACAGATGGCAAGTCTTCAATCATTGATTCCAACTTCATATTGTAACTGCACACTCAATCACGGTAGATGAACGTAGTCATAACGATCTGCTTCCCCAATGCTAGACAACGAAGTGAGAACCATTTTTACACGATGTAGGTTTGTATATCCGTACTACTAATACATGACAGTTCTTGTTGACTGTTTCGGGTTGTCATAGTGTGACCTGCCTGTAACATATTTATAAACGGCTGGTAGGTTGCAAGTATTTCAGATCAACATATATGGAGTATGGTTATGTATACAATATTTATTGCAGCATAGTTTGTTGTATGATGCATTCGATACTTAAATACATAGATAGAACACTGGAGTTTTAATTGCATATCATGATGTATTTTTACCTGTGAAATGATTGGACTCAAGGGGTTTGAATCCACGATACCTTATTCTCAATGATGGTGCATTGACTCCAGTGCCGTTAGGTACATGAGATATTTTCTATAAAATTTCAATAACATATGTAAAAAGTAAACTGTTTATCATTCTGAAATTGACATGAATGTTTTGTCAAGGGTGGTGTAGTTACAATAATTGTTAGTGCCAAATTGCTTTCTTGGTCGGTGATGCAGACCATGAATGGAAAGGCAGGATAGTCATTGTGGCCTGTGCTTCTGTTGAGTTCACACGAATAGCTACGAGATGCACTCGTGGTCTCCAGGTCTTCTGTATATGAAACAGCCACACCAGTTTTGTTTAACGAAGGTAAACCTCTTCTCTTTTTGTATTGGGTCTTCTAAAAGCAGAGTACATACATAGCTGAAATGTACATGTGTTGTAATGCCTTCTAACTCGTCATTACAAAGTTCGCACATTTAATGATATTTCTTTATTAACAACAATTTGTGACCAGCTATTCATGGCTAATTCATTTCATAATGTGCTTACAGTACATAACATTTAAAACGAAATAAATTGTTACCTTGTACTGTATAACTGAATTCATCTCGTAAAGGGAAGTGCATGTGTAACTCGGCTGGTCAGCCATATTAGTGCCTGTCGCGTCTCTCTCGGCTAGCATTATGTGCGTACCTTATGACTTGCCAAGACCTGTATGGTGCTCGCGCCGCCGGCCGACCACCTGGGCTGCTTTACAGATTCTCAATATGTTAGTTGCTTGCACAATGTCGGTCGGGTCAGACACGATCTGCTCCTAGTGATGTGAGTGTTGACTGTACTCTGGATTTGACGGCTTCGTTTCAGCTGGTTCGAATGGAAGTCGTTTGCTATTCTGTTGTACTAACCATGATGGCCTGGTCTTGTCTAGCATCGTCTAATACACCGTAGAGTACCGGACGTATGTGTAATATGCGATTGCAGTGGTTGGTATGTGATTATTAACTATTTTCTTTTACATTTTATTTTTATATCTGTTTGTATCAGTGTGTAGCAGTGTCGTCCTTATCGTTCTTGCAATTTACAATGAAATTTTTTCGACTAACATAAAGTACAGAGCTCGATGCTCTAGCACTGTGCAATGATTGGTAAATGCTTATATTTGCCTTTACAATTATATTTGATATCTGTTTGCATCAGCACGTAGCAGTGTCGTCTCTTTAACGACTAATGTTTTAAATGTATGTTGTTTCGTAGCAAACAAAGAAACACTGTCTTTACAATTCACGTAATGTGTATTGCACTTGGCACATTGTAGACTTTTTCTGTGGTGGGTCCTTGTGAACATACGCTTTTTTCATGTCCTCGAGCATTCCAACTTTTTACCAAAGTTCTTGATGCATTGGTAATGTTGATATCCCTATTATGGTCTGCTGAGAATGGTTGTTAAGGGTTACCCATGTTAATGACTTTGGCCGCTGACCCTCGTGTTGGACTGACGATGATTGTTTGGATGACTACATATGAATTTTACTTATTGCCACTAAAGCTTAGGTGGATGTGAAATGGTGGTCGACTATGCTTATAAGATGCCTTAAAGTTTACTTGACCCTGCCCCATGTTCTTCATCAGAGGATGATGTTTATCATATGAATTTGTTGTCTATAGCTTCGGTGGGTTGGAAATGGTGGGTACTATGCTGATAAGTGGTATTAGGGCATGCCGGACCCTGTGAACCAGTTCATTGTAGGGCGCAATCACTCTGTTATGAATTTGGTGACTATAGTTTTGCTGGGTGGGAAGTTGTGGGCAACTATGCTGTAAGTGGGTTTAGGGCATACATGCACCTGTGACACTTTCGTTGTCAGGGTGATGTCTATGTTATGAATTAGGTGACTATCTTAAACAGTTCGGAAATTACAGTTACCCATGCTTCTAATAGTCTAAAGGCGTACTTGATGCGCCCACGATGCGACTGTAGGCTAGCATGTGTGGCTCGGCTTCGCTCCGCTCCGCGCTGCGCTGAATGCATGGACAAGTCGGACATACAGAAGTGTGTATGTGCGTGATCGCCATGCATGTGCATCGCAGGGCAATTGTGTGTGTATGTATGGCTACATGTTCAATGCGAATATAGTTTTAATTGGTCGCCAGCGCTCATACAGACTGTAATAGTCATTGTATATGTGCTATAAATTTTTGATATATAACTTCTACACAGATACAGGTGTGTTTGTGTGCGCATGCGCACATGCAGCGCCTGAAGTTTTTTCTGTATGTAATCGACATTAAGCATAATCTTTTTTTGCGATGAAAAGTTTATTTTCTGGGGAGTGCGTAGTCCGATACGAGTATTTGACTTATTTATTCTCCTAGCCACGTAATTGTGATTTTATATAAAGTTGGGGCTTGTCCGAATACAGGGATGGCAAAGCTATATGTATTCAACATCAAACGTCCTCCTTTCCTAGATGTCACAGTAATATTGCGGTCAAGACGCTCGACTGCCGATCCAAGGGTTGCTGGAACTATCTCGCACGCCTATTACATTTTTTGAGTTCCGAAACAACAATGAGCCAATAAGATTTCCAGCACTCCTAGCGATCACTGATAGAACTATACTCTCTGATGCTAGCATGTCCCTGCAGGCGACATGATTACAACACACAAAATGGCAGCATCGATACCAGCGCTTCTAGCTGCGAACGGTAAAATTTAGCACACTCTGGTGGCATGCACGAGGAGTAAAGATGGCCGCCTACAGCAGACGACTGGCAGCAGGCATGGGAATTAAAGATGGAGGGCATAAAAAGCAAGGAAGAGTGTAGGGGTGGGAGACAAATAGGAATGATAGAATACAAGAGAAAAATATGAGACCAGAAGGAATATGAGGAAACCAAGCGATAGAGCAGGCATGGTGGAAATCCAAGATGGCGAGGGACGAAAGCAAGATGGTGGGGCGATGGTGCAAGTAGTATATGTACAATTGTCATTTATGTGTGCATGAATGGTACTGCTGTCCTTAGGATATTCCTACTTGTTATAGGTCGTAGAATATATGCTTGTAACAAAAAAGTGCATGAAGTAGCATAATGGGGTAATATACTCGAACATTCTTCGGACAAGATGGATGGTTCTTCCATGGAATGACAGAGTGTGAAGTGCTTGTAGATGATTGCATAATCCGGCTGGCATTCGCTTGATTCCCGGCGTATTCCGCCGAATTGTGCAGGTTCCAACTGCATTGTGCAAAACACATTTTTGTGGGAAATTTCCCTGGTTTTGAAGGCATTTCGGGAGATTTTGAGCATTTATCTTATCACTACTGACGTTTTAGTCGCCATAATTTCTGTTATAGCACATTGTTTAGTAAACATGTAGGATGTATCCTTCTCCTGCCAATATAGTTCAGTTGTCTTCAGCAATATTTAATAGCTTGCCTCAACCCACATTTGTCTGGAAATATACAGATGCAAATAAATTCTTATCTTCATCTCCATTCTCCTTTCTGAAAATTGTTCAAAGCCAGATTTTCTCTCATCCCTTACTCCGACTGCTTGTGTATTTGTATTGCTCTGTCTTCATCGGGATCTGGGTTTTTATTACATTCTTCAACACTGCACAGCATGAGAGAAACTATTGACATTATCAAGTAGCATATGTCTATTAGTTTCTTTTATAACTGTAATTCTTTTAATAAGCTTTTTTTCAGAGCACTTTCTTTACGCTTTGCGTGTTACCTTCTCGAAAAATAATTTCTACAACTCCCTTTTACTTAGGTTTTTTCCCCCTTGTACTGAAGATCAGTTCTTATAAATGAGAATTAAGCTGGAATCTCGTCTTCTTATAACATTACTTTGTTTCAAGGTCTCCTCTATTATATTTTTTCCTTTGGCATTTATTGACCTACTTCCAGTATTCTCTTTTTTATACCAAAATGGTGAGCAGGTTTGATTCCCGGCCTAGTAAAACTCATATCTTGGCATGTAGAAAATTGTTGCTGCTGGTAAGTAGGTTTACTCGAGGTACACCCGCTTCCCCCGTAATTTCATTATGTTCCTGCTCCATCTTCACTTCACCTCCATCTGTGCTAAAGACCTGATCTGTTACGTGCTGCCCAAATTGTTCATTCAGTCGGTTAATCTCTTCCGCGCCATACTCCAGTACATCGCATGCCTGTTTCTACAACTCATTATTCTTTTCTAATAAAGTTTTCCTCGTGATGACTTTGATTGCCACGGTGTCATGCTAGGGTCTCGAAAGAGCCAAACCAGTGGCGGTCCAAGCTCAAGCTTCAGCACAACACAGAAATCCCTCAGCACTGGCTCACAAAGGCGAGAAGACTGGACCAGTGATGGTTTTTAGAGTCAACCTTCAGCGTGATGCAGAAATCCCTGGGCACTAGGTCACATAGCGCGGAAGCTAGACAGATGATGGTTCTTACAGTCAACCTTCTTCTTAACATTAATCACTGAACACCAGGTCACATGGCGAGGAGGCTAAAATGGTGATAGTTCTTCAATCCCAACAAACCGCCGAGCACCAGGTCGTATGGTGAAGAAGCCAGACTGGTGATGGTTCTTCCAGTCAACCCTCAGCGTGACACAGAGCTCATTGGACACTAGATCGCATGGCAATGAGGCCAGACAGGTGATAATTCTTTTAGTCAGTCTAATATGTCATAGAAATCCCTGAGCATGCAGTCACATGATGATTAGGTCAGATTGGTAATGGTTCTTCGAGTCAATCTTCAGCTTGACATATAAATCCTTAAGACAGGGTCATGTGGCGACGAGGCCAGTCTTGTATGTTTCTTCATGTAAATCCTCGGTATGATGCATAAATCCCTGAGCACTAGGTCGTGTGAAGAGGCCAGTCCAGTGATGATTCTTCGAGTCAACCCTCAGCACAGAAATCCCTGAACTTATCCATGTGGTGAGGAGGCCAGGTTGGTGATGGTTCTTCGGTTCCATCTTCAGCATAACTGGGAAATTCCTGAGGATGGGATTGGTATCACTTTGTTTTGAGTCCACTATAATCAACAGATTCTGATATAATTTAGCCACTGATCATAATCGAACGGCGTTAAATCTAGCTGAGGAGCAGCTAACCTAGGGAACAATTCAATTTCTCACATTCCTTTGAGTATATGTGATGAATATTCCTACCTATCGTCGGCGAGCAATGACATCTTAAGTAAAATGACAGCGAAACCTGTATGAAACGATAAGTTAATTATAATACGAATTTCAGTCAGTTACCATGTAATTGCCATAATCCAGGCAAAAGTGATCTGTTGAAAATTCTGCTGAAGAACACAGCCAGCAAATGCTCTCTTCAGAGAGGGGCAGGAGAAGAGATTCACATATTCTAATATTGATTTACGCTGGAAGTCCAGAGGTTTTTCTGATTGTGGTGTTTATGTGTTAAGCATTTTCTCAAGGTGTTATTTAATTATTATTTTTTAAATGGACTGCAAACGCTACTTTGGTAAGTACACGGCCTCGTTCACTGATGCATGCGAGTGCTTTAATTTTTGTTTTGTTTAAATTATTTTTGTGATGTTTATTCTCCGTATTTTGTGTTCGTTTCATTTGAGTTTTTTTCTTTTTTTTTTTATCTTTTCTCCTCCCCACCCGTTGTGCGTGTTGGTTGTGGTGCCCGTGTTCCCTGCGCCCCCTCTTGTCCCGGTCGCGGGCAGGAACTGCAGATGCGGGTGAACGTCAGCCCTAACGGTGAGGTGTATGGGCAGGTGTCGATGGACGACCCAGGCGCCGGTGGCGACCCGGACAAGGGCTCGCTTTACCACGAGCCCTACCACCACCTCAACATGTACTCCGGGCCCACCAAGAAGGAGTCGCTGCGGCACCCTATCAGCCCGGACTACACCGGTGAGTCGTGTGCTTATTGCACTCATATCTACCTACCCTTTACTACACACTTACAGGCTTTCCCTGGTAAATTGAGTACTTTGCAAAGCCCTGCTCGGGACCTACTCTTCTGCACATTTTGCATTTTTTTCGCTGTATGTAAAATTCACATCTCTATGGACCTGTTGATTATTCATGCGTCGATCAAGTAAAACTTTGAAATTGCTAATATAAATTTGACAATTCGTACTCTTAGGTGCACAAAACAAACGGAAACTAAATGATGTTAAGGGCTGTAATTACTTTTATTCTAGTTCACTGCCAACTTAACCGTATTTCTGTCGCTCCTTTCGTAATGCGTGCAGTTACAATAAGTGATATCTTTTAAAGGTTCATTTCAAAAGTACTCGATTAACCTCGAATGGCATGTATTCTAACTCATCTTATTTTTTCTCTCGTTACTCTTTCCCCTTGCTCTTATTTTGCTTAATGTTTCTCTTGCTCTGTTTGTTCTAGTGTACTTCTCATAGTCTTTATCTTTTTCTTTCTCATATTTTGGTTTACGCATTCTCTCATGCTTTTGTTTATTTTTGTGTACTCATGCATTCCCTTAGTCTTTCTGTGATTCAGTTTTTAGTTTTATTTTCTACAGTGTCTCTTTTTAATCCTTTTACGTTTATTTTCTCTTAGTCTATATCTAGATCTATCTCGCATGCTTTTGTTTAATTTAGTCCTGTTTCTCTATTTCTTTCTCTTATTCTTTCCATCTTTCAAAGAATTATGTTAATGTTATTTTAGAACGTAGGCTAGTATATTAAGTATGTGCTACACTTTCTTATGATGAGATCCCCAGGTGACAATAGGAAAAAATAATTTTCCCGTCTCCTGGCGTTAAAACATAGAATTTGTACACTATACAAATTCATGTACGTATCCTGTTTATTACTATTGTAATAGTAATACTATAAACGATAGATTTGTAGCAATTTACTGTTTTGCTACAAGTATTGATTACAACGAAAGGTCACGTATTTTACCCGAAGAATAGATGTACGCAACACATCACAACCATACTTTATAATAACGAATGCCTTGTCAAATTGTTTCGGCCATAGAGAGTGTATTTACGTTAGCTACACATGTGTGATGTTATCACCTCTGTAGTCTAGGAAAAATAGGAAAAATAGACGAACTAAAACATGTAGTTCCAAAATTTTCAGGTATGTGTAGAGGTAGGTCCCCTGAACAACATAAAATAAAGTCCCATCGATTTTCGGGGCTGCGGGGGTTGGGTTTAAACGTCTTTTTTTTTTCTTTTTTTTTTCCCCGGCTTATAACTCGAAAACAGTGTGTCGCACAGAAAATTCATTTGGAAGAAAAATGAACGGGGAGTAAATTACCTACTAAATAGTTTATATAAGTTTGTTCCTGTCTGTTATAGTTTCCGAGATATCCCCCAGCAAAGATGGATAATTTCTGAAAAAAGTGGTTTCGCCTCACGTTATTCGTCAAATTTGCCCTTCTACCTCTTCACTGTTTCGTTTTACATAAACTCTAGTGGATGGTGGCTTCCTCTTTCATATAGTTAAGTGAAATGTTTGTACAAAGTTCTCTTCCATCTACGAACAGTACGTATCATACCTTATCAATCATTACTGTGCCAACTCTGCTGGAGTTGTTGATGGTTATTAAGATGTTAATTCCACTAAACGCGCCGAACAGAAGCGGAGAGGAACATCTAAAACGTCAATGGATGTTAACCTTGACGAAAATATGCTGGCCACTGTCCAGCAGGAGAACTTTCTTGCCAATGAAAAGAACAAGACCAAGCTGGTTGATTATTACTTGAGACGTTGACTGTAAGTGGAATATAGGCGAGTACCGCTACAGGAGATACAGGTGGTAGTATCGTAAGATGTGGCTTAAACAGGGTTACTTCTCATTCATTTGTGGTTGTTATTGGAGAAGATGTTGACCTGCTAGCTCCCACACCACCAGGCAGAAATGTATATTTCATGAAGTCTGGAAGAGGAAACATTGAGGACAAAGTATACTCCACCAGACAATTGCAGGAGCTACCCTTTAGTGGATCTATCCTCTTCATTTACAGTTTGACAGGGTGTGACACAACATGTGCGATATTCAACAAAAAACAAATTGTCCATCCTGAAGTGTTTCCTAAAAATGCCAAATGAGACTAAAGCCATAGGTGACATCGTCTACGACCCCACATCAACACCTGATGCAGTAGCCCAAGCTGGAGAAGAGATGTTTCTCACCATGTACCAGGCCCCACCGAGTGAACGTGATTTGAACAATCACCGATACAACTCCTTCGTGAAATCCTCCACCAAGGTGAAAGCCAATCTTGCGTCACTGCCACCGATCCAAGGTGCAGCCAAGCAACACTCTTTCAGAGTGTATTTATAGACACGACAATGGCTTCACAACGACTCGCTCAATCCAGAACGTTGGGGGTGGGTACGAGACGATGTGGAGTCATCTACCCCGTCAAAACAACGGATCCAACAGCTACTGACAGCGTCCTGATTTAAATTTTTGCCGTTGCGCTACTGGCTCTGGTGGCAGATGTGGATGTCGGAAGGCAGGTATCGACCACTCATCTATCTGTGGATGCGATGGAGCCTGTATGAACAGCGCACAGATACGAAAGGATGGCGTGGAAGAAGGTGAAAATTTTATGGATTTTGAAGATATTTTGAAAATAAATTACTTACTTAATATTTTCTACTACTTTTTTTTTTTTTTTTTTTTTTTTTTTTTTTTTTTTTTTACTACCTGATATATTAGCGATTTTTTGAAGAAAGTGAATTTTTCCTATATTTACGAGACCATGTTTTTGGATGATTATGTAGGTACCTATATGTATGTACAGTGAACATACTTATTCGGGACACATCAGTGGTACCCTTCATTTCCATATTAACCACTTTATATACCCGCAGAACCGACCAAAAAAACATGGTATATACGTCTGTTCGGAACTAACCAATATGTCCCCAGTAACCAATTTGTCTCTTTAAACCGACGTGTCCCCAATTACCGATGTCCACGGTACATATTATGTAAATATTTCATACATAGTTATTATATACCTATACATTTACTTATATATACTTTGGCTAAATATATTATAAAGTCATTAAAAAATTATTTTTAACTGAAAAAAAAATAAATAAATAAATAAATTAATACACAATATATAAAGTAATATAGATAAATAAATCACATAAAAGGTTATATAGAGAGTTATAGCCCTCGAAGCTGAAAAACTGGAATGATACACTTTCTATCAGAATCTCGAAATTTACCTTATAAATTCAAATCGTTCTAACTTTCTACCAGTCGAAGATAAATGTGTGCGTGTGTGTATGTATGTTTGTATGTATATATGTGTGTGTGTGTGTGTGTGTACACATGTAATGCTCTACAACTTTCTCTCCGACGATGTTTCTGTAAAACGAAAGCTTGAAGAGCTAGAAGGGCAAATTTGATGAAAAGCGTGGAGCAAAACAACTTTTTTCAAAAATTATCTATTTTGGCCGGTGGATATCTCGGAAACCATAACAAATAGAAACAAATTTATATACCATATTTTGTTTTATTGTGCTCAAGCATGCATTTTGTGTGCGACGCACCGTTTCCGTGTTATAAGTGAAAAACTGGGGGGGGGGGGGGGGAAATAAGGACCTTAAATCCCCCCCCCCCCCTCGCGGACTCGAAAAACGATGGTACTTTATTTTACGTTGTTCCGGGGACCTACCCCTACATATTCCTGGAACTTTTGGAACTACATGATTTAGTTCGTCCATTTCGACTTTTTTGGTCTACTTTGCCTGGATTAGTCGTGTAGTTCATATTACTCTTTTCTTTGTCCTGTGCTGAAAGCATTGTAATCGGACGGTATCGGAGAATGCAAACGCAAGCTACATTTATATATGGGACGAACTCATGGATATTGCGTTTCGCTTCCCGAGATGAGGGTTCGTGAGAATTTCCGAGGAACGAAAATAAAGGACTCATTTGGGTCGAATTATTGAGAATTTCTAATTTATAAAGAGCAGTTTTGAAAATATGTCAAAACGTGCACGAGGTTCCATGGTGTGTGAGAAAGTGATTCCCAGTATCTCAGGTTGCATCGTGTGGATGCAGCAGAGCGAAAAGTGGTAAACAAATGGTTCTCGAATAGTTCTAATAAAATTGTGTGTCGTGTTTAATCTCAAGACTTGAATCTACGATTTTGTGCGTTCTTTCATATAGATGCATCGCTGCCAAAATGTGAACAGTTGAATTTTTATGACTTCTCCATGGTTTATCAGTGCAATTTTAGGAGGAGTTGGTTTGGATGTGTTTATAAAGTAGGAGATAATGCAATGTTTACATGGTGACATCAATGAGATAATTAATTTGAATAGGCACGCCAAAACAAGGAATAATCTAAAAGAGTGTATATTAATGTGGTTCGAGTGTTTCTGCATTATTCTTCAGGGCCCCAACGAAACGAATATTTCCTTTGAAGCATGGCCTAAAAACCCATCAATTCTGTGATAAAACATGTGTACATTAGAATTTTCCCATAAAAAGCAGAAATTTCGAAGGAAAAAAAGAAAAAAAAATGTAACTAGATGGAAATGGGTAATTATGGGTTAACTACACAATATATGTATCGTTTATTAAAATGCTATTTATAAATTGTTTTCTTCAAAAAGGTATTGTTTCTGATATCAATAACTCTTGTTACCATTTATTCTTAGACAAGCAGCAGTTCAAAATTCTTAAAGCCCAATTCCTGTAACTGATCTCAAGCATAAACAACTCCTTCAGCAACGGCCATAACAAAGGATTCAAAGCAACTCAACGCCGGCTGGCACTATGGCGCTAACGTAATCAACTCATTATATGCCTACATACAATTATATATTTTATAAATGATGATAAGAATAATTAAACTTAGTTTACTCGTGACTTAAGTACATTTAAAAATAAAATTATTGTGTTTAAAAAATATACAGACTTATTTATTAATGAACGATATTCTAATCTTACGACATTTGGTGAAATCATTCTACCCTTTAATTTAGTGATCCGAATTCCCTGCAGAGCTTCGACCCCCTGGTCTGTTATGGCGGCGGGCGGCGCCCTCGGCCAACATCGCCATCGCGCTCAACCCCCACTCCTCATTATAGACTGTTCACGGTAGAATGAGCTCTTTTGAAAGCTTTGCTTAAGATATACTTGTTTGCACATTGTGTATTCTTCCGCCATATGTACAATTAACTTTGCTATCGGCCTGGTCGCTTTATTCATGCACCAGTCAAGTACAACCTTAAAAGTTTTGTAGAAGTAAAAAAATAAATACATTTACTCTTTCTTACATTATATGCTTTAAAAATAAAAACCAAATAATTTTTTTTTTTTCTGTATTCACAAATATTTGCCTGAAACACTTTTATATCAACGTTAACGCATGGGATTGTTTTCCTCTCTGTCGTTACCAACTTTACAGGGCGCATACCAGCCAAGTGTGCCAGTTAAAATGTATGCAGGCAGGAGCGGTGAACTTTGGCTCACTTGACCGTGAACAACCTACCTATAATATCGCACAGCGCCACCTGAGTGTCCATAATAAGGGCACCGCGCTGTACGAAGCACCGGTGAGATTCCCGCCGCATCTGCTTTACCGCACGAACCAAACTGCGCCGGAAATAATAACCAATTGCGTTTGCCAGTACTCGAAAAGAAAGAGCACCGTCGAATATCCGACACAGCCTTTATCACTGTTGCCTAACTTAAACTGAAGCTAAGTGTTTCGAAAAAATCGACTCAAGGGGGAATACACATAAAACTAACACTTGCCAAACGTCTGAAATACTTAAAACCAAATACTTAAAAAAATTTTAAAAAACTTACGTATAGAAGCATTACTATTGTCTGTACCATTACAATGTTTGCAAAAATTAATCCATCTGGCTTAGTTTCTCTTTGCCAAAAATCCATTGTAAGTTTAAAGAGAAAATTAGAGAGTGGGATAAAAAAGAATGCAGTAGGTGTATATCAATTTTTGATGGAATGTATGAAATTATTTAACTTTTAACCATCTCATATCGGTTCACATACGAGTTGGTTTTATTCTGCGTTACTGCGTCCTATTTAGCCCTTCCAGGATTCTGTATTATGATTGCCAACCTATTTGCAGTGATTAAGAAATTACTGGTCAATTTTTACATGTGTGTGTGTGTATTCTCGTTATTATTGACTACAGAATTTCGTAGCTACCACTAAATAAATTTGTTAGCTTCGAAATAAATAATTGTTGTAAAATAAGTGCTAAAAAAGTCTTATTTTTTTAGTCAGTCTTCTTTGAAAATGCGTTCATTAATCACCTGTGTTTATTTAATAATGCCCAAGAAAAAAACTACTACAAACGTGGCGCCGCAAATGGGTAGAAAAAAAAGGGGGGGGGTTACGGGGAACCATGCGCAGTTAAGACTCGTGTGTGGGGGTTTATGTGGGTTGGGCGAGCTCCAAGTTCCTCTCCAGTTAGTAAGGAGCTGGAGAGCTTCCAGCGCCGCTCGGTCTCATTCAGATCTCCTTTAGATAGTGCCAGATAACACACACACCGACCAGATACCCCTCCAGTCGTGAAGTGGGGGGGGGTTTTTTTTTTTGCCCTCCCCCAGGCCTTCACCTCCTCCTAGGTGAAAATAGACCGCAATTAGTTCCGGGCACACCCACTCCTGGGTGGTCAGGCCACGTGACTTTTTTTTTCTTCTTTCTATTCCGTCTCGTATAATTGCAGGGGGAACAGGTTCGTGTTATATTTCTGTTTCAGAGCACGCCGAATTTAAACAGCTACGAATTGAAACAAGGGTATTTTATCTTACAAGTCCCGCGAAAATATTTTTGTACATTTTTCAGGTTTTTTGTATCAACATGTTGTCAAATATATATATATATGTGTATATATATATATATATATATATATATATATATATATATATATATACACACACACACACACACACACACACATACATACATATATATATTCCATTCACGACTGGAACAGACTTATGAAAATCAACCTTTAAAAAAACACCCTAGCCATTAGCTGCATGCATAGCTAGTAATAAAAGTGGCGGGAGAGGGTACAGTACTCGCACCTGCCATGTTTTTTACTAGCTATGCATGCAGCTAATGACTAGGATGTTTTTTTTTTTAATATTGATTTTCATAAGTCTGTTCCCATCGTGAATGGACTATAAATAAAATTTATTTTTTAATAATACAACTTGTGCCCGTCAGCGTAATATTGCTGTGTTTCATTCATAAGCAGACATCCTTGGGTTTGTTTGGTGTAGGTAGGCTACCAAAATGGTTCTTGTCGAGTTGGTCTGCGAGTTTTTCTCCCCTTAATATTCACCCAAGGCACGGAGACTGATGATATTGAGTCAGCGCACGAAAAGAGAGTCTGGCGTGCTGGAGTTACAGCCCCATGACAACAGTATGCTGGAGTGTTGATATTTGCAATACATGTGTTCAGGCATAAGGTGAGAGCACAATTAAATATAGACTTTTCACGGTAAAACGAGCACTTTTGAAAGCCCTGCATAAGATCTACTTGTATACACGTTGTGTGTTCTTCCGCCTTATGTAAAATTAACATTGATATGGGCCTCATCACTTTATTCATGCGTCGGTCAAGTGAAACTGTGAAATAATTAGAAAAGTAAATATTGTACGAATCTACTCATTTTTACACTTCGATACATTAAAAAAATAGAAAGTGATAGAAATAATTTAAGTTATCACAAATGGTTACCTAACACTTTTTGTTCGATATTAATATATGTAACTACGTTCCTCTCCATGGTTACCAACTTTACTGGGCACATGCCACTCATTGCCCCCGTTAAAATATATGCAATTAGGGGCAGTGACTTTTTTCTAAGGTTGATTTTAAAAGTGCTCACTTTATCGTGAACAGCCTTTAGATACGTATATCGGATCGGGTGGTGAATTCGCTTAGCTGAACTTGTAAAAGCGCCGCTTCTCAAGATTAAAAATATTTGCTTACAATCCCGCATCGTATTGTTGTTTTCGGGTTAACTTTTCCAGTCCACCTTAAACAGAGTTGCTTTGCGAAGATAACATTGATATTAACGCCTCGTAGATATGTTGGATCAAAGATTTAGTTTTATTGTCGTTTCACCATAAACTACTTCTGTGGTGACAAAATATTGCTACAAAAATAATTACTTGCTTGCAAAATACACCAGATATATTGCCAGAAATTTAAATATGCCTTTTTGAACTTTGCGTCAGTATAGAAATAAAACATCAGGATAGTGACTCTTAGATTGTAATACATTTTGGCTAGAGACGCCATCGATTTCAATATCAATACTCGACACTAAATATCGGATATTCTAATTTTTGTCCAAATCCAAGTGTATTTCATTTACAGACTCGCTAAAATTCTTCAACTGATCTCAGTTGTGCGGCGTGGAAATACTGTAAATTTTATAGCAAAGAGAAACGTGATATGTTAAGGATGTTCGTCCGACGGGAATCGCTAAATAGTGTTTGATCATTTAACATGGCATTTTAAGAATAATTGAAATTTGTTAATGTAGAATGTCTAAAGTTTTAAACTTCAGAGCCTCTTTAAAGTGATAATGTGGACCGTAGGGCATGAATTATATAGAAACAGTTTTTACTATTTTGCAGGTATATTCCTTCAATTTTAAGCAATTTTCCCATATTCAGTTTCAGAATATAGAGTGTGTTAAGATGTGTGGTAGTTTTATTTCTAGGGTTCGCGGTGGTGTAGTGGTCAGACTACTTGCCTCCCACCTAGGAGAACCGGGTTCTATTCCCAACGGGGTCGCTCCCGGCTCTTCGCATGTACGAATCGTGTCGGACGATGCCGCTAGCAGGCAGGTTTTCTCGGGATTCTCCCGTTTCCCCGCTCTTGCAGTCCGGCACTGCTCCATACTGCCCTCACTTCAACCTCACCGACTTTAAAGCCTTCGATGTTAAGTGCCGCCCAAATCTCTCCACACCGTTCCACGTTCATTAGTAAATGGGACTATAGGCTGTTCACGGTAAAATGAGCACTTTTGAAAGCCCTGCTTAAGATCTACTTGTATGCACGCTGTGTATTCTTCCGTCTTATTTAAAATTAAATTTGCCATGGGCCTCATCGCTTTATTCATGCGTCGGTCAATTGAAACTGTGAAATTATTAGAAAAGTAAACATTTAATAAATCGCTAATTTTCACACTCTCATGCATTCCAAAAACAGAAAGTGAAATAAATAATTTAAATTGTCACAAATGGTTACGTAACGCATTTGTATTCAACGTTAAGATGTGGAACTACTTTGTATCGATCGTTACCATCCTTAACGGGCGCATGCCACTCGGTGCGCTCGTTGAGCTATACACAGGCATTAGCAGTGACTTTTTTCAATGGTTTGATTTCAAAAGTGCTCACTTTTATCATGAACAGCCGTTGCATATCGAAGGGTCGTTTCTAGTGGCGTTCAGATGCAACCGTGCTCACGAGATGTTTGCTCTCCTTAGTGGTATACTTTGTTCACGATAACGTGAGCACTTTCCAAATCAACATTAGAAAAATGCCGCTGTCCCTAATTGCATATATTTTAACTAGCACAGTGAACGCCATGCGTCCTGTAAAGTTGGTAACGACGAAAAGAAAAGCAGTTCCATGTTTTAACGTGGATTGCAAAGTGTTACGGAAACATTTCCGAATACTGTAATCTTTACTTCTGCTTTCTTTTTTTTTTGCACATAATTGTAAGCATTAGCAAATTTGTAAAATATTTACTTTTCCAAAAATTCCACAGTTTTACTTGACTGATGAATGGATAATGTGGCTAGGTCCATAGCAATGTTAAAGGCTATTCCCGATAAAGTGAGCACTTTTTGAATTCAACCTTAGAAAAATTTTACTGCCCCTACCTGCGTATATTTAAACGGGCATCCTGAGTGACATGCACCCAATAAAGTTGGTAACGATGGATGGGAAGTAGTTCCGTTTCTTAACGTCGAATAAAAATTGTTAGGTGACCAATTCTGACAACTTAAATACTTTCTGTCAATTTCTATTATTTTTTATTGCATCGAAGTGTAAAAATGAGCAGATATGTAAGATATTTACTTTTCGAATAATGTCAAAGTTTCATTTGATCGACACGTAATGAAAGTGATGAGGCCCACGACAATGCCATTCTTGCATAAGATGGAAGAATACACAACGTGCATAAAAGTAGGTTACAAGCGAGTCTTTCAAAGGTGCTCATTTGACCGTGAACAGCCTATAATTGTACATACGGTGGAAGAATACACAATGTGCATTCAAGGAGATCTTAATCGGGGCTTTTAAGAGAGCTCAGTTTACCGCAGATTGTCTTTCCTAAGGTGAACTCGCACTCTTTTGCTGCCAGATTTGGGCACCAGGGGTGGCCGCACGTCCTGATAGGTCATTTCAGACAGACGCCGTATCATTCACGGCTCACGGCCTAATCATAAAAATTTATCCTTTTTTTTTTTGTATTCTTTTGGCCAGATTCTAGAACAATGGATTCTTAGAAAAGATTATACAAACGTGTGTCGCACCTAAGCTAAAACATGGGGAAAGGAAATGCATATTCACTTTATATGAAATTTTGTTTGAACTCCAGTTCAAAATGACAAAGAAAACATAATACGAGTTATGAACTGCAGTGATCAGTAAAATAGGTATTAATTTTTGCAAATCCTTATTTCCAAATGACTTCATTTAACCACTATTGAATTTATTCTAGTTAAATAAATGTCTTAATACTTTAGTAATTTGTTGATTTGAATGATTACTTTTGTGACAGTTCGTCGGGTAATATCAGCCCCTGTTATTATGGAAACGATACCCTATTTGGCAGGTTACATAGTTCATACAACCGTACCATTCCTATTGATGGGACCATTTGTATCGATAAACGTACGCCTGAGAATTCACACCAAGCCAGACTTTTTTCCTGTTAACTCAAAACGGGTAATTTATAATCATAATAAAAAACTTTAATGTAAGCTCAGAGCGTCGAAGTTTTATGCGTCATAACATGGTACGCCTTAATTTCACATGTTAGGCCTACAAATCTCCAATCCAGAAAATACTTTTCAGAAATGTTCCCAAGTACAGTTTTCGTATAAACTGTGAAATAAAAATCGTTTGAAAATGGCCATAAAGCGCGTTACAGGGTGAGTTTGAAAAACGACGAACTCCGCGCATATTCCTTATGAAAAATTACGTTCAAAACATATTCTTCTTGAATGTGGTTCGAGCCCCCTTGAAGGTGGATATGAAACACATATTTATAGTAAATTTTGCAGAAAGTATTTGAAATGGAACAATGGTATCCAGGATAATGTGTAGGTGAACGGATATCAGCCGCACCACAGCAAAACAGGTCGCTGCATTAAAATAAAACACGCAATAGAGAAATTAAGGGTTGCAACCGCGTAATTGTATCAAATTCTGTGATGCCGAAGCCTAATCGGGTTTCCAATGACGGATAATTAAACAGCATACGAGTAGAGGCTATTAGTCCTTGCATGGTGCTAGCGGTCTCGATGCAGTGTTGATACTTGCTGCGGCCTTTGTGAACGCCAAGCGAGTGTGCACTGTAGTAATCAAATGGGCACACAAGCACATTTACGACCTTGGCTCACGCACGGGCATGCGACGGCTGCCTTGTACGTCCGGTTGTCCTCTCGGCAGGCGTGACAAAACAATGGTGTGGAGCGTGTTTGCCTGCGTGCCCAGGTGTAGTAAACGCAATGGGTGCAAACTTTGCGCGTTAATTACTCACAAACGGTGGGGTTTAGCGTGATAACACAAAACGGCCTTATTCGTTAATTTTAACGCGCTCTTCAATAATCCTTCATTGGAAACCCGATTAGAATTAGGCATCGCAGCATTTTATCCGACAACAGGGTTGCAACCCTTAATTTCTCTATGGCATAATTTAATAGTAGCGACCGGTTTTGCTGTGGGGTAGTTGATGTTCGTTCAACTACACCTTATACCGGATGCCATTATTCTGTGATATTTACAATAATCACGTGTTTCAGCTCCGCATTCAAGGGCGCGTACCGCCCTTACGAAGAGTCGTAGACCATATTACGTCACATGTATGTTTCAGACATAATTTTTTCATTATTGGGAATATGCAGGTGGAGTTTGTGGGTGTTTTTCAGACTCGTACTGTGTAATCGTCTTTATAAATTCGCATAAGTAATTATTTCACAGCGTTTTGGCTTGGACTTTGGAATAACCAGAATAACCGTGCATGATATACTTTGTGGTGTTTTAGGGTAGGGGTGGGTGGGTGGGGGGACGAGTTTATTTATCACAACTTGCACGGAAGTACGGAGATGATAAATAGTCTAAAATGAATTGTCGACGTCCGTATCGCCTTGATTTTAAGAGATCTCACGGCGCTAGCCATGGATAATATCCACCATCAATGCTATCGGGGTAAGCTGGGTGTGTTGTAGCAGCATCTGTCAGCGGTGCAACACACACGGGCAACGACAACAGTAAATCAGGGCGCGACGGCTGTAGGCTGGTTTTTACACGTCGTAAACCTGCCGCGCAGATGGACGTGCCTGCTGCTGCGTCAATAAATCCATAACAGAAAACAAAAGCCGGGGGGAGAGACTACTTCGGACCTTGCTCCCTCCGTCGGTAGCTTGTTTTGTTTCCCCCCCCCCCCAAACCCCCTCGGAGTAATAAAAGACGGGACAAAGCCTTCGTCTGTCTGGTTGACGTCTGTTGAACACGCTGAAGTTTATCGCCCGTCGCCCCGGTAATGATTAAGCTGTAAAATGAAATAAAGTTCGGAGTGGAGGATGCGCCTTAAACGTCTGGCGCCAGCACTTCAGAAGTAAATATCTGGCCCGAGACACAGGCGGTTCCCAACTTATACTGCCGGAGGAGGAATTAGGCTGCGGCGTTCAGTACGCGCATCTTCTTCCTAACGCGTTAGCCGCCCCTCGCGGTCAAATTTACGTGGGCTCCGCTCTCTCTTCCGTTAAGGGTGCTGTCTACCAGAACTGTTTTCGCTGGCAGAACTCCTTCAGTAACTTCTTACTCAACTGTTGTTTGTAAAATCAGTGATTACGCGTCTACGTGTATCTCAGTAAATTAATGGTCTGGGAATATGATTATTTCCCCAGGAGAAACTATTACCTACAGGCGCTACTTTGTACTTCTATCCTATAAAATATTTTCAAAGACAAAAAATAGTGAAAACTGCTAAAATCAGCATTTATAGGTCTTTCCTTCGCGGTTACCATAAAAAAAAGGAGGGGGAGGGGAAGTACAAAGTGGAGGGTGCGGTGGTGCAGTGGTTAGACTACTCGACTCCCATGTGGAAATCGTGCTGGACATTATGCCGCTGGTCGGCGGGTTTTTCTCGGGGATCTCCAGTTTCCTCCCGCCCTTGCATTCCGGCGTTCCTCAATATTCTCACCTCGCTTCACCCTCCTCGGCTCTCAAGATCTCGGATGTTAAGAGCCGTCCAAATCTCTTCACTGACTATATACATAGTGGCGTTTGTAGTTTAATCTCTTGGCTTTCATCGCGTGTGCAATAATATCGTTACCACTCTAATGTGCGAGATATTCAGCTAAAGGCTGTTCACGATAAAGTGAGCACTTTTGAAATCAACATTAGAAAAATGTCACTGCCCCTTACCTGTATACATTTTAAAGGGCGCACTTAGTAACATGCACCCAGTAAAGTTGGTAACGATGGATGGAAAGTAGTTCCATATCATAACGTCGAATAAAAAGCATTAGGTAACTTTTTGTGTTAACTTAAATTATTATTTTTTTCTTTATGTTTTTTTAATGCATTGAAGTGTAAAAAACGAACAAATTTATACATCATTTACTTTTCTAATAATTTCACAGTTTCACTTGACCTAAGCATGAATAAAGTGACGAGGCTCATGTAAATGCTAATGTTACTTAAAGTGGAAGAATACACAACGTGCACACAAGTAGATCTTAAGCAGGGCTTTCAAAAGTGCACATTTTACCGTGAACAGCCTATACCCTAGAATGCATAGCGTATCCTCGGGAGGCTCGTGACAACGATTCCGTATGAGCAGACATGACTTTAAGGTGTCTAATTTTTTTTTTACTAGGAATCCCTTCTTAAAACTTAAAGTGCGGGAGCGTTAAGGTTGGCCCAGACAAGTATATCACATGATTCATAAACGTTATGCGTAATGCACTGAACTGGCATGCAGTCCTACTTCAGCGACTCGCCTCTGGGGGTATTTCAGTGGCGACCATGTTTTCTGTGGTGTAATATTAAAGATAATGTTGTGTTATACTTCCCATTACTTCTTTAAATAGCTACCTTAGTGAGGTGGACTCGTATTCGCGGGGGTTGGGGGGAGGGGCTGGAGATTGTTTCTCGGTCTGGCCATCCTGATTAACGTTTCCCACTGATTCCCCCAAATCACTCCAGGCGAATGCTGGGACGATTCTTTACGACAGGCTGTGGCCGAGTCCTTCACTGTTACTACTTCTCTTAGTGCGCGTGTACCCAACATTGACCTACCCCAATCCTACACAACTGTCAAAGTCGTATTGTCAACAATGATGAACGTGTTTGTTTACATCGTAATTTTTAAATGACAAGCACTGTTATATTAATAAGACACTTTTACCAAATTGGATGCAATCAAAGACCGTTACAAATTGATTAGAGGAAGTATGAAAACATTTCTAAAGCACTTGTTTACTAAACAGTGTTCTAACCTCAAACCCAATCCGCGCCATTTTTGCTAGACTTGTAGGTAGACAAGCGGTTCAATGTTGGGACACGAATATTGGTTGTGCGCAGCCTGCGAGATCGGTCTACCTCATCTTTAGTCTATGTTTCTAATGACCTCTCTGTTGACGAGAAGCTAAGCCCCACCTAACTACCTATATACTTACCAACTATGGAAAAATAAAAAAAAGGTCGTTGAAAACGTTCGTTTTAGTAATTTTCCCCTTCAAAAATTAAACATTAAGAAAAGCAAATAAATAATGCAACTAGTTTTCGGACGTAAAATGTTTCTTGAAGAAAGACACGTTAAATAGTTTTGAATGAAACGTTTGCTGGTTGGTAATCTGCACCTCAGCTCAAATTTAAATTTGTTCAGGATAATTTTTTTGGGTGCCCTTGATGCCCGAGCTATGATGCTCCCTTCTACTGATAATTAAAATGATCTAGGAATTAGCACGCACATTCGCGGCAAATTATTTATCTCAGAGACACCGACGGCCAAGTTTGTTTCGAATGACGTAAAAGTAAGTTTACAATGCGGAGCCATCACGTAGTTTCATTCTAAAGCCTGGCAAAACCGGATTTGCAGTGGTACTCGGAGCAATTATTATTTTTTTTAAATCAAAATTTGTACACTGAACACAAGAACCGCCGGTATCATTTGTTAAAAAATCCTCACCCACATAATAGACCATATTTCCTGTATATTATAACAACACCGCTCATTCTGCATGGGGGCGAATCAGGCATATTTATTTGACATTTATTGTCCTCGAGTACTGTGGTAATCACCAGTTCGGATACTTGTTAGAAATCTGTACATCTTACATGAACTTCCGTGAACTACAACAAGTAACTTTTTCTTTTGTACATGTTTATCTTCTAGGGTCACGGCGACTGGTCGGTTAGCCTGCTCGCCTTCCACCAAGGCGAACTGGGTTCAATCCCCCGGCCGGGTTACTCCGGAGCTTCCCGTATGGGAATCGTGCCGGACGATGCCGTCGGTCGGCAGGTTTTCTCGGGGATCTCCCGTTTCCTCCGCCCCTTCATTCCGGCACTGCTTCATACATCAATCCCCCTCACCGGCTCTCAATACCTCGATGTTAAGAGCCGTCCAAATCTCTTCACTTCACTTCGTGTATTTTAGACTATTATTTATTTAGACTATTATTTCTACGAAAAATAAAAAAGAGTAGGTATTTATACACAGTTTCTACTTTGTGAATGCACCCATAGTTCCCAGAGTAGTTTTGTTCTTCTATATATGTTACCTGTTGCTGGAGAAATAATTAAGATTTTCATGCGTTTTCCTTTAAAATAAACAGTGGCAGGTATTGAAACTTTTGGTTGGCGACATTACATTAAATATTGCGTGCTGGAATGTGCGTGTTCCTTCATATGTGCATGTAGGATTCACCAAATTCATTACTGGTCATGTGCCCTCCGGAACTTCCGACTCGTTACTCGTCTAGAGCTTCAAAAAGGCCATCGAAATCTCAGTATCGACCTGATACTTTTTGTTTTAAATTATGGTATATCTTAATTTGGACTCATTGGGCGCGTGAACACTGACGAAGGAAAAAGAACCTCTGATTACTGAAGTGGAAATTTATCCTCCGGCATAACTGAAGAGGATATTTGCCTTATTCAATTTTATTAAACTTGTATTATTCAAAGAAACGAATTCATTTAACGATACCAAATATAATGTGAGGAAGTCACTAACTCTTAAAAAATGTTAAGCTATTTTATACACAATTTCTGCACGACATCCTCTAAAAATTTTTGTGATTGTGTGTAGTATAATTTGGGAATTTATTTGGAATTAACTTATTTTATCAGCACTGCCTGGAAAATTCTTGAACAGTTACCGCTTTAACTTGCTTGTAGCAGCACTCATTCCTCTTGGCCCAAAATTGTATCAGTTCCATTCGTTTTAGTATGCAGCTTTCGAATTTCTGAACTAGAACGACTCGTATTAGAGGAACCCGTAAATTAATTTGCAATGGTTATTAGTTATATTTGGAGTAAATTGTTTTCTTTCGCAACGTTGCAATATAATCATCTTTTAATCGTATGTTACTTTTATTTTACCGTAACAGTGGGTGGAATACTTTTGAGTTAGTGCTACCTTAAAGTTCTTAGACCGTCAATGTCGTTGTGGTTAGTAATCAATCACGGCCAACGCTAGAAGCGGAGGTAGGGGATGGGAATGTATATAATGGGTTTCTTATCTCAAATACTCATCTGGATAGTAGACTTTCGTGTACTCAATAATAAGGAATACTTTACTTTCCTCCACATTCATAACTTGGCGAAAAAAAAAACACCTCCGGATCATTTGGACCGGCAGAACGTGAGAAAACTTCGCTTATCAAAAGGGGGGGGGGGGGGGATGCGGTTATGTCGCGCGACTGCGGTTTCCGGGCGCACCAGCATATATGACATTCTGCAGCTAGTAACAATCGTCAGTATGTCTTTCGCCGTCTGTACGCAGCGTTCGTATTTTTTTTTTTTTTTGCGTGCGCGCGATTTGCCACCAAGGTGGCCAGTGCGAGAACTTTGAACGCGCGAGTGACAGCGACCAAGGAGAGAGCGCGGTATCTCGGGAAATGGAGACATTGCCTATTTCGTCTGCGGCAACTGGAACATTTGAACAACGTCGGTCGCGTCCGTGGATATTGCACGCGAAGACAGCGACGAAGAAATAATCAAGGCGGTAGCACATCCACATTCACTTGCGGTGATCGAAGTCGGTTGGTATCACGCAACAGCCACAAAACCCACACAACCAACAAACAACACTCGAACAATCATTTGAATCCTCGTGTGTTGTTAATGGTTAACTGTTGGGACTAAGGCGACCATAGACAAGCGAGGGGAACGTGTCCCGCCATTCACAAACAAGAACGGGCTAAATAGGCAATAACAGTTCTTCCACCTACATTCCTTATCGCACTATATCACAGATTTGGTCATCGCAACTAGATTTGGCTAGAAATCAACAGAACGATTTACACAGTCGTTCTTAAAATCAAGTATTAAGATAATAGGAAAGGTTTATGAATTTACGAACCTGTTTATGTTCCCAAAGTAAATTTGGGTATAGTGTAAAATTATAGGCATGGAGGTGAATAATTATATTAAGGTTTAATTAAAAACAGTATCGAAAATAGCTTCTCTTTGGTGTATCGCAAAAGTATGGAGCTGCATTCGTCTAGTTTGCGAGTTACGTGGTTATGTGCTATCAATCACCGTTACCATTACAAGAGAATTATTGCACATAACGGAGAGCATGTGCGAATCGTTCGGAATAGGCAATTGCGCGGATTAATCGATATTTGATTGAGGAGAGAATTATGGCGACGGCCCGGGCTTCTCTTGTGATCTGAAACCAACTTAACCGTAATGTGCTGAGTCGGGAAGAGTATGGAAGGCTTTGGTAATAATTGGCCAGCTACGGGTGAGGAAATTTAATTAGTACGGCATTAACTCGAATTGGAGGGCAATTTCCGTCCCGCTGTCGCCTGCTAGAACAGTGCCGGTAGTAATTAACATTGCATTAAAAAAAAAATGCTTAGGCCGGATGCCACGGGCTTAGGCAATAAAGCCCCGGACCGGAATAGCAGAACAGTAATCGATGTTGACTGCACACAAGCGTCTCTCACCACGCAAATAGACTAAAGATGAGTTATAGTCCACTCACAATTTTCGTGAAGTCCTGCTAAAGTTTTATATTTTAAAGCTATTCCCCAGCCTCATGTAAACGAAGCTTGAATAAGTATACGAAATTACACCAAAAGGACAACCCACCAAATTCGTGTGCACACGGTGTATGAGAACTATTACTTACTAGGTATTACACCAACACACCTATCGTCTCCGTTCTATCAATAGCAACTAAACATTAAATAATATGATTTATAGGTAAAATATAGGTAAAATTTCAATTAAAACAAATATAAGATACAATTATTTTCACTAAGTATAAAAATCCTGCGATACATGGGGTCATTTTTGAAAGGTTTGGTTCAATAGTGTAAAGATGCTACTCTCGTCTTCTGCTTGTGTCCTCAGTATTGGCTCAAGAATGGAACAATATTGTGATGTTCCTTTACGTTTGGTTTTACCTCAAACCTGCGCTTTCAAAGAAAAAAAAAATCTCTTTACTAAACACAACTGTATAGCATTTGTGTTACAACTTAGTCGAAAGTACTTTACTAACATATCAAAGCACTTATTTAAGTAAACTTTGTGCTAGTCGAAGTCACGTGGTTTTTGCAGCTGCGTAGGAAGAAAAGCAGTTCATAACTATACTCGTGTTTGTGAAAAATTCATCACCATGAAGGAACCATTAGCATGGAAGGAAAATATATTACATACGTTTCTAATAGTGTTAAAAACAAACCTTTACAGATTCAGAGCAATGCAAAGAAATTAGTTGCAATAAAAACAGTATGTTGTAAAGGCTCCACGAACTGCAATACGAGCTGATACACTTCGCGGCATCGAAACAAACAGGCCTTGTATATGTTCCTGGAAAATTGTCTGCTACATAGGCTGTTTCTATTGGAGTTCTCATTCCATCGGTATTGGCTGTTGGGTTACAGTGACGCGTTATAGTTACCGAGTGATTATATACCGGACATGTTCAAAAGGTGACAAAACGGGCGAACATGTAGGCCAGGGAAGAAACGGTGTATTGCCTTGGTTCGTAGAAGTCACACGCGACTCGTCAAACGAATCCCACCATCGTAATGCATGCGTGCAGTGTTAACCCGGCTTCACAGCCGAATTCCCATAGCGCCTTGCGAAATCCATCAGGAAAGATCAGAAGAGCACGGTTCGTGAAACGAAACACGACTTAAATATAACTGTGCATCTGTCAGGTGCGGGCAGTTCCCACCGTGTTTACTTCTATTTATAGCAGTGGTATCTCGCCGTCGTCATCGGTATTCACAGCGACTAGTATTGATTGCACCATAATATAAAAACTCGACGGTTTCAGATGAAATTCTAGCAAATCAATATTTTGCGGGAACCTAATGTGTTGCATGCTGTGCGTCACCGATGTAATCTACCATTCTTTCATGGGAAGCGTTTGTCTTTGCTTCGTCTTCTGTGATTGAAATTGCGTGATGCATCGTTAGGCAGGCTTGGGGGTGGGTGGGTTAAGGTTGGTAATACATCCTGGTCCCCGGTAGGCTACCGAAAATCCCCTTCATATTCTTACAGGCGCCGCTGTGCGAGGGTTGGAGACATGGATGATTTACGGAAAGCGCGCGCGCGCGCTCTCAGTTCTATCAGTTACAACCAGAGTCGCAGCGGCTTTTCACAAAGGAATCTTTACAAAGCGTACCTGTTATGCCTGTCAGGGCACATACCGCTTCCGACCTTGCGTATCGAGTGTTTTTTCAGATATATGAAGAGTTTTCGAGTGTTTTACTGTCCTAGTTTCTCTCAGCGCGACTTGGGATGCGTTTGAACCTTCTAGATCAAGGCCAGCAATAGAATAAAAGTGCATCGGGCCCCCCGAGCCGAGAGTTTATGAGAGGCGGGAGTCTGGGCGATTGTGTGACGAGCTAGAAGAGCAAAGAGTAGCGCCCGAAGTGACCAGCAGAAGGAAAATCTGCGACTGCGAGCATCAGAGACGTGAAGAATGCGACTGGCAGGCTGGACTATTGGACTGGATGCTTGAGTGAAAGACATTACAAATGATGACAACAGAGTTGAAATAGACATTAAATATTGTGCTCATTGAGAAGTAAAAATATCAATAGTGGAGATAGATAATTCAATGCTGTAAATCATAGCTGTGTGAATAAATTAAAAATGACATTGTTTTCTTTTGTTTTTATTAAGATCTCCACCCCTCACAAACTCGCATACGCCGCTCAGGCGTCGTGCAACAATATGATATAGTGTGCCTATTGAAATGATCACTTCGAGGTAACTGCCTAGAACACGTTTCGCAATTAAATGTCACAGGATACGGATGCTTCACACAGTCATTCTTTTCCTGCCGCCGATCACTGTAGTCAGTGTCGAATACATTTCTTCGTGGTAACTGCATTGTGCACAGGTTGACGATTTGGTGGGTCTTTGTTGCATATTCGTCACAGTGAGTGTCAGTTATTTATACGATCGTTCCGTCTTCGTACAAAGTGTGTGTGTGTGTGAGAGAGAGCGAGAGAGAGAGAGAGAAAAGGGGTGGGGCTATAGCATTATTGAGACCTCTTTACAAATCGCTATTTAATTCTGAGTGTCTGAACATGAGCAACTACTAAGATTTGTGTACCTATATTATATACACGTTCACAAAGTATATCAGTGGAATTACATATTTACAAAAAAAAAATTTTTTTCATACATTAAACAGCAAAGCCTACTTTAATAGTCATAAACAAAAGTTTCCTGTTATCTTAGTAACACAAAACGAAGTCATTTACACTCTCTTTGCTAAGGGTATATACACGTGCGAGCCTATTGAGATCGTGTTTGCATGCTTTATCGTCGAACTCGATTTTATTTTAAACTACACACAATGACTATTTTTAGCTTTTTTTTTTTCCGCAACACTTTGTTTCATTTTTCTGTGTACAGTTAGGCGCAGATGCTCACAAATTGAGTCATTATGTTACCATCGCACACGTCTTTAAACCTGCTTACGTCTCACATTATTTTGAAGGAAGAAGTATGAGTGATCGGTCGGGTAGCCAATGACGAATTCGAGAAAAAAAAGGAAATTATTACGGTGCACGCATGTAGCAGTAGAAGTCTCCGGTTACTATTTCACACACGAAAGAATCCTCCTCCTTTAACTGTCGGTGAACTTTACCTTGATTTGCAGACAACTTTGGCTTTAACTCAAACAAAATTTAAATTAAGAAAATTGTATCATTATTAAACGTACTTTCTAATCGTGGGTGCAGTTGAATGAGATTGTTAATATGCGTGTCTATTTTTTCCCCCAGTTTTCTGCGCATGTTCTTATAATTGGCTTACGGATTGCCATAAGAACTTAACTTAATTATAGCTGCCTTACAACTCGGTCAGAAAATTTAAAAGATTTGTTATGTAAAGGCTGTTCACTGCTAAATAAACAGTTTCAAAATCATCCTTTGAAACATGTCACTGCTCCTACCTACATGTATTTTAACAGGCACACTGACTGGGGTGTACACAGTAAAAGTGTGTATAGGCTGTTCATGGCAAAATGAGCACTTTTGAAAGCCCCGCTTAAGATATACTTGTATGCACGTTGTGTATTCTTCCATCGTACGTAAAATTAACATTGCAATGGGCGTCATCACTTTATTCACGCATCTCTCAAATAAAGCTGTGAAATCGTTAGAAAAGTAAATATTTAACAAGTCCGCATATTTTTACACTTCGATTCATTAAAAAAGCCAGAAAGCGAAATAAATAATTTAAGTTATCACAAATTGTAACCTAACACTTTTTATTCGACCTTAAGATACGGTACTACTTGCCGCCATCCATCGTTACCAACTATACTGGGCGCATGTCACTCAGTGCTCCCGATAGAATATATGCAGGCAGAGAAAGTGACTTTTTTTTCGCAAGGTTGATTTCAGAAGTGCTCACTTTATTGTGAACGGAGAGAAATAGTTCCTGGTCATAACGTTGAATGTGGATATCGACATTATTTATTCTGCTGAAATATTCTTTAAGGTAGGAATGGTCATATTCGTAAAATGTTTACTTTTTCTACTAATTTCGCAGTTTCACATGTCCTTCGTATGATTAACTTTACATATGTTTGAAGGATACACAATTCTCGTCCTAGTAGATCTTAAGCAGGGCTTTAGAGAGCGCTTATTTGATCATAAACAGCCTCTAAATATCGTGCTAACCGTATTTGTCAAGCAGAAGTTTAGTGTTGCGACACAAGGATGTTTTCTGCACAGCTCGCATGCGCACTCTATCCCGTACACCCTGTACTCACGTGCCGTCGTCACGTCGTAGTGGAACCGCTACACAAGCATTTCCAACATGTTGAGCTCTGCAGACCCTGCTTATAGCGGCTTGTCGAACAGTACTTGGCTTTGCTACAGATGGATGAGCGACAAAGTTTCTCCAAAGATTATCACGATCAGATCCTTCAGTCTTCTCACTACATGCCATCGCAATTGATGTTTCCGGTTGCTGTCGTGAGCGTTCCAAAAAATGGAATTTGTTTGTCAATTAGGGGGGGAAAAAAAACGCCACGCCGACGGTTGTTTCTCATTATTGGGTTAATGAACAGTTTTAGCCGGGGATCCTGTTGCAGGGCTCCCATCAATTCCCGTGTGTTCCACCGCTTGCTTGACGTTCCGACAGTGCGAAACGAAATGCTGTTTTGGTTCCCAACACGGTCGTTGCCTTCGACTGGCGCGAGTCCGAGAGACATTGTTCACGAGTCCGAGAGACATTGTTCGCGAGTCCGAGAGACATTGTTCAAGAGTCCGAGAGACATTGTTCAAGAGTCCGAGAGACATTGTTCACGAGTCCGAGCGACATTGTTCACGAGTCCGAGAGACATTGTTCACGAGTCCGAGAGACATTGTTCACAGGATGAAACAGCGCGTCTTTATGACGTTCGTTCTCATGTACGTACCCGTCTGGCGCGGAAACAGCGATGTTGGTGTCGAGCCATTTGAAAAATGTGTACGAGCAACGGCAATTACGTGGCTCAGCAGCGCAAAATTATCACAGGAACGTAGGCCTACACCGTTTGCTCGTTTCGTATGGCTTGGACGTGTAGGTACTCTCTGCTTGGCAATGGGGCGTGGCAAAAGCCATAAATGGTTCAGATCTCGCGACTATCCATGCCTGAAAATGGTTCGCATACAAATATACCCCTAGCTGCAGTTGTTTTGGATTTGTTGCTAATGAAAGTATTTCTCAGCTAACTTTCACATGTATTCGTCTCCCTTTGTTTTCTGCAACCACGTGACATTCATTGTTATGCGCGTGCACCGTTAAAAAAAGATTTCCTTCATTTTACAGAAAAGTGCCGGTAAAAATTTATCCAGACGTGTCCGTAAACTCTCCGTAAAATTACGGACACATTGGTTTTCAGAAACTGACTTTCCGTTAATTTCACGGAACCTCTCCGTTAATTTCCAAGTTAGTTTTCTGTACTTTTCATTTAAAATAAAAATAGATAGTGAAAATGTGTTTAATTTTCGTTATGTGGGTTATTATACCGTCTGTAAAAATGATATTACAAAAAGTTTAAGTATTTTGTACCTAAGCGAGGTTTGAACCAGAGTCAAAAAATTACCAGTCCACGACTCTAACCATTAACCTACTACTCTCACCTGCTAATTGTGGTATAACTTCTATATTTATATTGAAAACACAAAAGCAAAAATTCTGTTTCGATTAAACTTAGTGTATTTTTAGTGTTGCCAAATGTTACAGATGCCTGATGCTATTCTTTAATGTTTAAAATAATAGGCCATAGTCGCGTGGATAACCGTAACTGCCGCATAAACGATAATTTTCTTGTAACAGTGGCGAAGAAAGCTTCGTGTAGAAGTCGGCATTGTTCGTCCCGGTAACTCGAAGCCAAAGGGAATACGGAGACAGTCCGTATTTTGTGTTTACGGACTTAACTCCGTTTTTCGTCATTACGTATTGCCTTTCGCTATATACACTGTACATTTCCGTAAAACATTCCGTAAATATACGGAAACTTTTAACAGTATGGCCAATTCCCCAGGTATTGGAAACCAGGTATACTATAAACTAAACACGATTTCCACTAAAACTTCAGGGTTTAGGGCAATAACACAAGGCTGTTTTTGTTCATTTTACGCGCGTGTGTGTGTATATAATCCATTATTAAAATCCTAATTATCAAACTCCGCTTCATTAAAATCAATAAGAAATCATGGCGGCAACTCTGATTATTTCCGTGAAATAATATAACCGATACAGGTTTTGCTGTAGTTGCAGATCTTCACCCACTTACACAGTATGCATATTCTCGGTGTTACATCTGAAAGATTTTTTGTAATCTTCGCACCAAATTAGCGTCTCAGATCCAACTTAGAAGGCGTGCACAGCCGTAGTGCATCTCTACCGTGTCACATGTTTTCAACTTATTTTTTCGTGATTTACGTACAAGCCAAAGTCTGTCAGTCGGTTTAATTACCACCCTACGCACGTAAATATAGTCGGAAGAAATATAAACGGCAATACACTGAAAATCAATAATACACGTACATTAATTTTGACGTGAATACATCCTTAAATTTGCAACCATAGTGGGAGGTAATCCAGAAAATCCGATTATAACAAAATCAGGGTATACAGTTTGGCGTTGCAGCTCCGAATCTTGTCGCGTGCATTCAAAATTAAATTACACTACTCGATTGCCAAAGGATCAAAGAATATGTTACGTTGAGTGAGGACTGCGAAGCATTCTGTTTGCGAGGAAGGGTAGGGGGGGGGGGGGGGGTCACCGCAATTTCGTTTCGTCGAGTCTCATAACTTCCGCGCAGTATAACTTTTGACTAGGAGAAGCTACTACGCTCGTTTACGTTTCAATCGACAGCTCTCGTCAAAATCAATCGGCTACGTGTATAAAAACATTTGTTTGGCGTGGTTATGGTGAAACTGTATGAGTTTAATGTAAAAAATTAAGAAAACTTAACACAAAGTCGGCCTATAATCATCAAAAAGACAAGTCGAAAGACGGAATTCATATACGCTTGGAAAGAGCATCTCAAAAGCATTCCAGATTCCAGTGATACCCATAAAACCCCATATGATCGAGTGAAGCGGTGCCGGGAACGTAAAAAAAAAAAAAAAAAGGCATCCGAGTGCATTAACATAGATGTATTGACGCAAAACAAATGGCCGTGTCACCAACACAGCCACGCCCCATTTGATTATACTAAAGATATCATCCACACTGGCGAGTATGTGAAATACATATTGCCTTCTCTCTCTCCTTTAAGTGTATGTAATATGAAATTAGTATATGCGCTGTTTATGATTTATCTATAGCAAAGAAAATATATCGGAAATGTATAACATTTTGTGAGCTGTGCACATACTGATTTTATATTACACAAATAGTGTTACAAGACTCTAAAGAGGCGTACCCGAGTTTGTGAGGAACGGAGGTCTTAATAAATACTAGGAACTAAATTTAATTTTTAATTTATTTGGACAGCTATTATTTACATCATTAAACAATCTATCTTCAATATTAGTCTTGTTATTCTTAGTGAGCGCAATATTTATTGTTGATCTCCAATTCTAATGAAAGTCCTTCTCAGTATTTCTATATTGGCTGTAGTCAGTTGACACCCATTATTTACATATTGTAGTGGCTACCAAAATGCCGCTCACAAGCCTCCTAAGGTTCGACGGAGTATAGCTGTGGAGCCAGTGAATTGTTTATAAAATATGTTCCACATATCCGAGGACCTGGTGCGTATTTAAGCGACATGCAGAGCCCCCCCCCCCCCCCAGTCGCCCCCGGATGACCATCGCCGCCAAGATGCCAGAGTGAGTGTCGGAGTCGACCACGAAGCAGAGGGCATCACCAAGACCAGGCCTAGAGGAGCTCTCGGCTCTGTAGTCTGCTATATGGTGAGCATAAACCAGCATGGCAGTTAGGCGTAACGATATCTTCGAGCCTCCATAACCCAATCAACATTAACATAACTATCCGGCAAGGGTAGTCGTTTGATATAGTCCTGTGATATAGAATACTTGTAACTTCTTGTGTTGTTACCCGATGAGTATATTCTTGTATTCTGTATTGTATCAGTAACAACTATTTCTAATGTGCAGCTAATTGTTATAATAATGGTATTGTGTTAATGAATTCTCTTCTACCAATCCGTCTAGAGTTACGTACCCCCTGGGCAGTCACCCTCCTAGGATGATGACCTTAGAATATTATAACTGAGTTTAGGAGTCATTGTTAAGTGGTAGGCCAGCAATAAGGCTAGGAGAGGCAGGACTGCTACAATATGTTCGGTCTGTCCTTTGCCATCATTACAAATGTCTTATACTCACGCACCCAGTTCAGTAGTCGCGCCTGCCAGACTCACTCTTCACTGCACTGATGCTCGCAGTCCGCAGACTTCCACTCTAGCTGATCACTCTTGCCGCCTTGCTGGCTCGTCGCTCCTGTCGCTTAATGCCACACAAACCACCAAACTCTCAGATTGTCAGTTCGGAGGCCCGTTGCGGCCTTAGTAGTCTCGCTGGCCCGATCTAGAGGGTTCACCGCACCCTGAGTATCGCTGAGAGACTATGGTAATGACCGGAACATTCTTTCGTGGATAACCCCAGAAATTCAATCCACTGAAGGTTGGGGGTGCAGGAGCCACGGTAATGATATCATGGATGCACGTTGCAGCTTACGTGTGTAGATCTCCCTACCGTACTTGTATTGCTGCTCGCCTGACCTTCGCTCATTCCTTCGCCCACAGGAGAATAACGGCGCAACGGAAGCGATGAAGAGCAGCAAGCATCTAACAATAATTTACTGAAATGATATTATAGGAAAGTCAGCAATAGAAGTTCAGGCTTTCTGCCACTGTTATTGCAATTAGTTCTCTTCCACTGAGCGCTATTAGTATCAAGAGTTCAGAAAGAATTCTGCAACTTGGATTCTGTATCTATGTTCCGAGAATTCCAATATCAGGTAAGGTGTAATTTAAAGTTTTACAGTACCTTGAGAATTATGGTTTTATGAGCTACAAAATACTCCAACATACTTACAATAACATTTTTCATTAGTGGTTTGCCATTTAGCTAGAGTAATTATCACTTCAGGGTGTTGGCGACAGCACCACTGTCACAACTATATATTTTAATTTATTTAGGTATAAGCAAAAGAAGTCTACATTTTTACAAACAGCGACAAGGAATAAATCAAAAGAATAATTATTTTGTAGCTCTGTCCAAAACTTGACTATTTTGTTTTGGTCAGAAATAATATTTCGAATAGTATTGTGTTCATTAAAAAAACAAATTTATTTTGCTGTGTAATATTTTTTTCCTTGTTTTATAGTCATCACAGCAGCTTTTGACAAGACTCTCACTATATTTGTACAGTATGTTCAAGATTTTTTGGATATATCTTGGGCAGTTTCAAGGAATGCACCAGTGATTTGCACTTTGACATTCGAAAATATGCAATTGAATATTAATGGAACATTATGCCTGCTTGAAGCTGCTTCTACATTTTACAAAACAGCCACCAGTCAAACTATGTTTTTTTTTATGATTTTATTTATATTTCATGCACTTCTTTGAAATGTATGTTTGAAAACAAAATAAATCTAAGTTTCGGCCTAGTGAACATCTTGCTTGGCTCAGTTAGTCCATGTGCAGAGTGATCAAAAAGTCATGCAACTTATGGCGTAAATATTGTAACCGGTTTTTCTTATAATACAAATTACAGGTGGTGATAATTGAGGCATGGAACCTCTATACAGTACCACAGCAGCATGGCGCATACACTGGAGGAAAGAATTTTCATCAAACCAATGGCGGCACCTAATACAGAGGCACATCGCGGAAGGCAAATGCGAATAAATCAGCTATTAAACACCTCTACGATAAATTCAATAAAACTGGGAGCGTGTCAGATGCCCCCCCAAAGTGGCAGACCGACTGTTTTCACCGAAGGCAAATTAATGGCTATCAGTGCAGCAATGATCACAAGTCCACAGAAGTCCTTGCGCAGGGTGGATGACTGGTACTTGTTAGGTGAGACTTGGTTTCACTAATGCATCAAGCCTCATCTAACCAATGCCAGTCGTCCAACTTCTCTCCACAGGTTTCACCTGTTCTATGAACCACTGACAGTATGCAACACACTTGAGGAAATCACTTGCCACTAACTCCTGCAAAACTCTTATTTTGTACAGAAACTTTTGTAAGGATTTACTCACAGTGGTACATGCTTTTCCGTACGACACACTAGACAACCTGCGCATGAACTTCTGCGGACTTGTGATCATTGCTGCACTGATATCCATCAATTTGTCTTCAGTGAAAATAATTGGTGTGCCACTTCGGGAGGCATCTGACATGAATCCAGTTTTCTTGAATTTATCGTACAGACGTTTAATGATTGATTTATTCGGAGATGCTTTCCAGGGATGTGCCTATGCATATCATGCCATGGTGGTTTCGTAACTCGAAACACTTTTATGTACTCTTCCAGGATGTGAATTCTTTACTCCAGTGTGTACACCATACTGTTGTGATACTGTACAGAGGTCTCTTGCCTCAATGGTCACCACCCGTCACCTGCAACGTAAGAAAAACCAGTTCCAATATTTGCCATATGGGTTGCGTGGCTTCTTTATCACTCTGTAATTGCTGTGTATAGCTGAAGTAATAGGCCAGTGGAGAATGGGCAGCTTTAGTCAGTAGTGTAGCATGCGATCTCCCTGAACAGCCTCAAGGCTGTTCAGAAAGGAACATGCTTTGAAACATAAGCTTGCTTGAGGACTCACAAATCATTTTCTGAATTTGAGTTATGCCATTGAAAAACGCAGAATGTTTTCTATTTACAGCTTAGTATTGAGTTTTAACTTTATTGAATGTCCATGTAAAAAATTATAAGTAAAAGAATTAGACCCCTTAAAATTTTTACCTGAATTATCCTCACATCAAGTATTTTATATTCTATTTTCCTTTTTTTATTTTATGGAAATACAAAAATTGTGTGCTGCTACTTGGAAATAATTTTTTGAAAAAGCAGCTATACCTAAGTTAAATTCAGGCAGTTTTTAAAGTACTCTTAGAAAAAGTAATAAGTAAATTCACTATTTCTCACGTGTTTCATTGTGAGTTGTATTTATTAATATTTCACTACACATAGCTGTTCTGAGTAATAATGTAGTAGTCATATGCAACACATACATAGTTCTAATGCATTTAATTAATTTGTTAAAAGTTTGTTCATTAATAATGTTAAGATTTTTGTCTGTATTCTTGTGTGTTTTTAGATTGTAAAACCAAATTCAAGATAAATTTTGTGCACTTGCTTGATGGTTTCTTTTTAAGTATTTGTGTCAAATGCAACAGATAAACAATAACTGATATTTCATGACGCAGAAAAGGATAACAATAACACCCATACAATATATTTAAACAAATTTTTCTACAAATATGTGTGTTCTTGAAGACGATTGTTAAAAATTAAGTTTATTTTGGTGCTATCCTTAAATTTAATTTCAACATTTTAGACAGCTAAAACATGTGTACACTATGCTACATGTTTGTTTTTACAGTCATAATTATGCAACATGAAATAACATGTAATTTTACCACAATGATATTCAATAAATTGCACTGAGTAAATCTTACTTTAGTATGGTTTTATTCATAAGCTTAAAAAACTATTTGAGAAAGTAGAGCAGTGGGTATGAATAGACATTGGGATAGCTTGTAACGTGAATCTTGTTCTATCCATATGGATATTGCTTGTGCAGGAGTGTTGCCAATATCAGTAGAACATATTAACCTGCCAGGTACACAGATGTATACTTTTTTCTGCACTGTGATTCCAGATGTGCCAGACATAGTGTCTCAAGAGTATGAGGTGCCACATATCAACGTCAGCGACACGCCCCCACCTCCTTTCTCGGCACCTCCTGTCACGCCGGCCAGGACACTGCCTCCCTTGAGTAACATTTTCCCCAAACCGCCTCCTGTCCCCCCACCACCTGAAAAGTACTACGCCGCTACTGAAATTTGTAAGGTATAAATCACTTATTATATAACTAGCCCATATATCTTAGCAGGGCACCATTTATGAACACTTATCATTGGTATGCTGAACCACGCATTGAAATTAAACATATGAGTTTTTTTTCCCCCATTTGCACAGAGCATTTAAAAGCAATAGGTACTCAACATCCTTTTAACCCCAAAGCAAGGTTTAGCTGGTGTGGTGGTAAGCAATTAAGTGTTTACTAACTTATTTAAAAAAAATTTTTAAAGTATGGGAATTATTTTGTTTTTATTGATAAACTATTTAAGCACACAGAAAAAAATTCTCAAGCAATATTTATTTCCCATAAAAATCTTTACAATTAATTTTGAAATGATAACCAAAATTTAACCATTTTGAATAAAAAAATCTGTAATTATTCTGAAATTCCCTTCCTACTATCATTGTGTTACATCATCTCCGCCTTGTTTATTTTACATGTGAGTGATAGCTGTACAAGCCCTAGAAGATATATTATAGAGAGGGTCATACATTTTTACAGTCTTGTTTTAAAGTGACTCTATTTCAAATGACACGTTAAAAATTTTGTACACAAACTCATTTCAAACTACTTCAAATTTTCAATTTCATTTTTTGTGATATTTCAAAAATAGTTGGCTGTACAGCATATTTCTTGAAAAATTTACTCAATAGATTACATACAAACCCTGGACTGTATTCCGTAATTTCTTAACTAAATACATATTCATTGGTAGTATTCTACCACTGTTTTCCCCACCCAAAAATACATAATTTTTAACTGCCTGTTATTTCCTATCCCCAGTTCAACTCTTCCAATTGGCAAAGTTTTATTCCACCATTTTTAGTTCAAGATTTTGATTAGGTAGTCATAAGTTAAATAAAACTTTGGTTAGTCCTATGTAGCTTATTTACCTTGCAGCCAAATATGTTTGGTTTGATTCATGGAATACGGTGTGTCTTTCTCATTTCCCGGACATATGAGTATAAGCTGTCAGTTCATTGTACTGTGTGCATAGTTACTGGAGCTTCGACCAATGCTCATGGCTATGTTCTGCTGCTTTTTCCTATTTTTTGTACAATTACGTTGAGCAAACATGTCTATAATATAGCTACCGTAAGCCTACTATCACATGAGGAAATATTTAAGACAAAAAGCTTATTAGGTTCATAGTTCATTCATAGAGATTGTAATATGATTTATTTTCACCTGAATTCTTAAGAAATTAACTTATCACATGGCAAAACAACTCACTACAAATGTTTTGAACTTGTGATTCGTTTACTAACATGTAATTATTAATAGCTTATGTACCACACAATAAGATTAAGCTAAGACGCAGGACTTTGCACTTAAAATTACATGTTCAGTTTGTGTGTTTCAGACTGCACCCCAACCACCGCCTCCACCCCAACTATCTCCACCAATCATCATGCCACAAATGTCCAACATGCAAGGAATCACTGCCGTCACAAAGTTCCCCAACTCCAGTTGTCCCGACAAATTCGCAGCTGGTCTCGCGGAAGATGACGATGAACCTGTGCTCTCCACGTTTCCTAGGGATCAGCTGCGTGTGCTTGAGAAACTAGGAAACAGGAAGTCTGGCGAGGTATAGTGATAAGATTGTCACTTACTTGGTTCAACCAGTCAGTTTCTTTAGTAATCATTAGGAAGTGGGTTGTTCTGTAACTGCCTGCTATGTCTCTGTTGTGACAGTTTTTATGGGGTTCAAAGTTAATTCTCTTGTCAGCTAACACATTCTTTGTTATTTACGTACATTGATTTACAGGAAAGAGAGAACTCTTAGTGCAATGTATGTATCACGAACATGCTTTGTGCTTACGTTGAACCAATTAAAATAAATTCTCATTGTGAAATACTTATGTCTTTGTGGCCTAATGTTATTATTGATTGTGGTCATTTACCCTCAGAAATGGAAAATAATAGTTTAGCTAAACTACAGATGAAAGAAAACAAATCCACGCAATGTATTAGCAAATGGAGGTCATCTGAAAAAGTAATCATAAATAACATTCTGCAGTCCTTGTAATACAAACGACAAACATATCTGGCCTGTAACACGTTAATTTACACCTCATGGCATGCTTCCATTTTTACATCTGGTAGGGGCTGCCAATCTGAGAATATCAAATGTACCAAGTTAACACAATATACCTCACTTCTTCCAACTTATTAGCAATATCGCAAAGAAATGATATGTAAGAATAATTAACAGTTATAAATCAAATACTTTCTTGGGGGCCCTTTTATGTTTGGGATATCTTGGCTAGGTTTATCCCCTTCCACTGAATCACGCACAAAACATTGTATACTCTCTTCGAGACTTGCCTCCTCACACGCAATACCTCTGAAACCTTCTTCCGCTCCTTACTTGGGCTGTCCTTGTCCTGAGTGTTGTCGCTGAGGCTCTCAGCAGCATAGGTCTCTGCATCGTCTTCCACTCCTGATGCACTGTCCTAATTCCAGGGTCTCCTAGACACTTGACTCCCTTTTTCCTTGCTGACCTAGGCACTGCTATATTCTACTGCATCTGGGGCACATTCCAAAGGGCCAGAATGAAGCATGTTTCAGGTGATGGTGGTGGGTGCTGCCTTCAACTGCCTGTGTCCTGTAAGTGAGGGGGCTAACTTTAGAAGGACCACTCCTTTCTCACATTTATTCCCTTCATATACACTGTGAATCCCAAAGGTCTTAGCATGGTGATTAGAGTGGGAAATCACAGAATCCACTTGATGGGTGGCAACAGTCACAGTCACTGATTGTGAAAGCAATGAAAGACTATTGCGGATGACCCTGCCAAACATAAGGCTACTGGGCGACTCCATTGTGACCGTAAGTGGGGTTATACTGTAATTCATGAGGAAATGGGGTAGTGCAACACTCAGGGGAACACTGGAATGAACTAAAGCCATTAGCTTGGATTCCAAGTTTTCACCATAATTTCTGCAAGGCCATTAGTGGCCGGGTGATAGAGTGGTGAGAAGGTGTGCTTGAAAGCATTGTTTTTACAGAACTGATCAAATTATTGAGATGAAAACTGAACCCCATTATCAAAAACAAGTTGTTCGGGAAAAATTGAAAACCACAAATGTAGTTTGGTTATGACAGCATTGTAAGTGACACTGGAAAGCACACATGCTTCAGGCCATTTTGAGTGACTGTACATGAGCACAAGACAATTCGTCCCCATGACTGGCACATCTATGTCTTTTTGAACTCTCTGCTATGGCCTATATGGCCATGCCCAGGGCACTAGAATTGACTTGTCTGGCAATGACTTATTTTTAAAACATGGAAGGCAGGCAGATAGGACACCTTCAAGGTCCTTATCTATTTGGGACCACCAATGAGCGAGCCAGTGCCTTCATCTTACAAATTCCAAAATGGCTCGTTTGAAGCTCTTGTAGGACTCTCTTCTGCAGGGCAGCTAGAATGATGACTCAGTGCCCCCAGTGTAAACACCTTTTTTCTAGTGCTAGTTCATTCCTTTTTGTATAAAATAGCTGGAGTGGGTCTGTAGGTTGCGTGGACCAACCATTACTCACACACAGAATCACTTTGCTTAATACTGCATCTATTTCTGATGCAATCCTTATTGCCTTTGTGGTCAGTGGTAGAAACTCAGATACCCCAACATGCAAATAAGAAAACTGAGTGACTTGATTTTCTGAACCTGGTAGAGGTAGCCTGGACAGTCCATCAGCATTACTGTTCTCAGCACCCTTAACATGTTCCACTATATAATCAAAACCCTAAAGGAGCACTGCCCACTGTTGTAGCCTGTTAGCTGAAAGCTGCGGGATGCCACAATGATTTCCAAGAATATGAGTTAGTGTTTTATGATCTGTCAACAAGGTGAATTTATAACCTTATATGTATTTGAAGAACTTTTTTATTCTGAAGTTGATGGCCAAGGCCTCTCTGTCAAGCTGTGAATAGTTCCTTTCTGCGGACAACAAGGTATTCTTCACAGTTTGGAAACATGTGGCTCAGAACGGCCCCTACACCATTTGGACATGCATAACATGACAGCCTGACCAGTAAATCTGGGTTGTAATGGTGAAGATATGACCATTTTCTTGAGCCTTTTGAAAGCCTCGGTACATTTTTGTGACCAATGCCATTTGCATTTATTTTTTAATAGTTGATGTAACGGTGTCAAGATTATTGCAAGATCTGGCAGAAATTTAGCATAGTAGTTGACAAGACCCAACCATGATCGCAACTGCCTCACATCCTGGGAGTATGGAGCCCTTACTACGGATTCAACCTTGTCGTCACATATGTGCAAACCATCCTTGTCGATCATGTGATGTATGGTGCATTCCTGCGCATTAGACATATGAACACTACATTACAACTTCGCCCCATCATCGAGTCACTACACTCATATGGGCAAGTCACACCGAGGCAGTTCAATTAAGCATGTACCTACAGGACCGCTCCCAGCCTAGTGAGCAATTACAGACACGTGGTGATTATTTGAAATTGTACTGGCCACCCAAAGCGGCAATGGGGTCGCCCATTTCCCGCCTGAGAAATAGTACTGTTCGCAGAGTCAACTATGCACTGATACCAGAGAAGCTAGTTTCAAGGGATGCTGCAGGAGGCCAGCACCCAGCCTACAAGGTAGCTGCAAACCGCCAGAGACTCATGAAGAGGCTTTAGATATGTCAACAGCCTCCAACAGGGAAGTTAAGAAAGGGTGGTGCACCCCACAAGCATGATAAAACTACCCCTGTGGAGCGAGGTTCGCAACCCCCATACCCCTCTGACAACCCACGAGCCAGAAGTTTTAGTATATAAGGAGGTGCAAGTTCCAGGCACGGGAGAGTTCACCGGCCCTCCAGCCTGAATAAGGCAGAGGGCACCACTAGTTTGAGCAAGACTAAGTAGGGATCAGATAGTAATGTCTCCAGCTTGAATAAAGCTTAGATCGGTTCAGGGGTAAGTGGTCCAGATCTTGGTCTTGCAGTCTGCAACAGACTCGAACCAATCTTCTCCAGGATTCTGACCACTAGGCCACTCGCGCCACAGTGTACGGGAACCATCACCAGAAGAACACGTCTCTGAAGACGCCTTCACAATCAAAGTCAGGTGTCTCAGATTCTACAGCCAAAGGTATCTCGTCGTCCTTACCTGACACCCTACCTAGAAAGCCATTCCTATCTAACTTGTGGTAGCAGGTCATACGGACGTCCCTTCTGGACTGTTAAATTTAAATTCACCCCCCCCCCCCCCCCTACTTTAAGAGTAGTTCTCATAAAGTCACTTTGAAATAATATTTCTATGCAGGATGCCTTCACCTGCCAATTAATTCTTAATTACTTAACTGTATTAAATAACTATAAGATCACAGTAAGATCACAAAAATGTAACATCCCACTGTTTTCTTAAATGTATTAATAAATATGTCATTTTGACCTAGTAATTATGTGTACCTTATTTCCTCTTAGTTCTAACTAAGTTTTCTTGTAAAAAGGTAAATCTTTAAATACAGTCCGAAATTTAATACTTGTCTCTCTCATTGCACAATTTAGATGGAGCTAATGATCTTTTGATTATCTCCAGCCTGAACAAGGGCGAGGTGTCCTAGGTTCATTACCAATCGCCCAGACCCGCAGTGGGAAGACAACTCAGAAACACCTGTTCAATATACTTCGCTTCCATCTTGATCCTGGCCTGAATAAGGCTGGATTTAGGAGATACCAGCAGCTGTCTGGTGTTTGTAAGATCTCCTATTGCCAAAGGAGAACATACAGTATTAATAATTTCATCTATTATTTCCCCCTCTGACACACATACAGAGCGGAGATTTCTGGACCATTCCCAGCCTGAATAAGGTCGGAGCCTCCCAGCCTGAGCAAGGCCAGGACCAGTATAGAAATACCCCAAACTGTCCCGACCTTCAACGGGATACGAACACGAGACCACAAGCCTATTTCATATTCTTTGCTTCAGTTCCAGCCTGAGTAAGGCCAAGACACGGGAAACATTAAATACCGCCTAGTGACCCAGGAGGGTACCCTGTGTTTTATTTATAAAATGCCCTATACTCCCAAGGGACAACAAAGTAAGTTAAAGAGACTAGCTCGCCAAGCCCTACAAAGGGAATTAGATGTGTTAATTGCTAATTTATAAACTACCGCTGAAAACCTCCTATCTGTTACTGAGGTAAACAGTGAACCACTATTTGGACTGTGCATAAAGATCTCTGACTCAGATCACCTAGGAGTAGAGGCAATAGCTCAGGGTGGAGATAGTATACTCTGAATATATTGGCCACAACGTTCCGTTGATTTAGACTATTTTTCTTCTATCCCTCCGGAGCCGGTAGTGACCACCACGGGTTGTTGGGATAAGTCAATCCCCAGTACAAGCTCCATATGCCAGATATGCACAGCAGCCGGTAAAGTGATTACAATCTGCCCTCCTCCACTGGGAACAAACCGTAGAAAGATAATCTCAGTAACCCCAGATATTGTACCAGTTCAGAAGCCTACTAGGCCGGCTCCCTATAGGGGACGCTGATAATCAAAGACTCAGGACTCTGAATAAGAGTGAGGACTATTATTTTCATTTTTTTTTATTATTCCCTACCGTGATCAATGGCATCACTATTTTTGGCAGCCGCCACGGTGAGCCTGATCAAACTCCCGGGACGGTAGACCTTTTTGATTAAACTCACCCTGGGGTTTGATTCATCTCCTGCTTCCAAGGTCACCCGCTCGAAAAGGCACCATTGTTGGAGGTCAGGGAACCAGAGGTGACTTCACTGGTGATGTCTCCGGGTGACAGTCAGATATTGTCCCGGTGTGCCTTGATACTCTTCCACCCCACCCGGACCAGATAGATGGTTGGCCCAATGCACTGTATCACCTGGTGCAGCATGCTCCATTTCTCTGCCAGACCCGTGCAGAAGTTTCAGCAGCCGATTGCAGATGCGCACACAGATAGACATGCCTGTCCGGCCTGGAATGCTGGGGATGGCTTCTTGCTTGTCGGGACCCACCTCGCAGTGTACTCTCTCTGATGCTTTCTCTGCTCACGGTGTCGGAAGCGGCGCTTGGCCCGCCGTTCACCACTACTTTTTGTGCCACTGGTTGTACTTGCTTGCAAGCAGTCGTCTTCGTCATGTAGGGCAAGGTTATGCCTCGACAGGACGTTGGCCGGAGTTCTGCTGGTGGCGATATTTACACACCGGCGAAGGGTGAAAAGGGTGGCTGGCAGATATTCCGCTCACGTGGTGTATTTCCCCCTCTCCCCCACACACAGAGCCCCAGCTGTGCCTTCAGCTCTTGGTTGTGGCGCTCCATGGAGTTGGTGTGTGGGTGGTATACCGCAGCCATCGTCTGGTGACATGCCCCTCACCAGGTGCACATCTCTCACCATTTCCTGCCCGTGAACTGGATATCATTGTCAGTAACTGTTTTGAATACACAATGTGAGAAAAAATTCCTTATCTCTCTTGCACTGCGTATTGTGTATGCCACCACCCACCGAGAGAAGTTATCCATTATTACCAGGCTGAACATCTTTAATCCCATTGTTCTTCAGTATGGCCCCATTAGGTCAAGACTCACGGTCTCAAATGGCCGCTTGGGTAGGTGTGGCTGTCGCTGTTGTACACCATCTGTTATACGTGATTTAAACCACTGGTATTTCTTGCAGTTTCGCACATCTATACAAAACACTACAATAACAAAACCACAAATAATTTTAACGTCTTTAAAAAATGATGCATGGCATACCTAGTCTTTAATAGCACATGATTATACTTTATTTAACAATTTCTGTTTGATTGAATCTTCACCTAGAAGGGTTGAAGAGTATTCAGCTGTGACCTCGCGTCTGTGTCCAATTTCCAGCTGTATAGCCATTACTGTATGTTACTGCCGTTCCCACATATAAATCCTGAAAGAGACATGCACACAACAAACAGTCTTGCATGCCAGTCCATTGCATTACCGTCGTTTTCCTCTATAGCTGTATTCTGCTCTGGGTCCAACCTACTTACATCACCCATTAGCACTGGGTTGTATCCAGGTGGGTAGAACTGAGGTTTTCGGGCTATTGAGAATGGGTTATTGCCCCTGGGTGACTAGGGTATAACATCAATACATGTCATTATTTCAGTTCATATTGTTTTAAAAACACAATTTTGTTTGCAACTCATTCTTCCTTGACTTCATCACATGTAGGTCTAGCACAATTTTGTTTGCAACTCATTCATCCTTGACTTCACCACTTGTATGAAGTTGTATACTGGTATTTTGTATGTTTAAAATATATTTCATACCTTCATTCACCCACTCATGTCACTATAAAAACATGTTTTCTTTTTGGTATGTTTTGGTAATCCTTGAATATCCACTGGATACTTCATGCACACTCACCAAGTATAGAATTTCATACAAATTCCAGTTCTTAATGTCTTCTAGCACATTCACTGATAGATTATTTTTCATTGTTCCACATACGCAAACTGGATTTCATTGAGGTCGCTCCCTGATTTTCACATGTGGGAATTATGCTGTATGATGACGCTCGTTGGTGGATTTTCTCAGGGATTTCCTCGCGTTCGCTCCCTGATTTTCACATGTGGGAATTATGCTGTATGATGCCGCTCGTCTGCGGATTTTCTCAGGGATTTCCTTGCCCCCTTGCATTCTGATGCTGCTCCATACTCACCTCACTTCACCCTCATTGGCTTGATAAGACCTCGATGTTAGGAGCTGCCCAAATCTCTCCATTCCACTCTGCACTTTTTCTTTGTTATTGTCAGTTTCCATGAAATTTTCATAAATGTATTAAGATGTTTTGTATTAATTAAAATATAATTTAAAATAAAGCGAGAATTTAATGAATAACTATTGTCTTCTATTTATTTTTTTTACAGATTCATCTTTGCAAAGTTGAAGGTTTACCCAACTCTGTCGACGTTATAAGTAGTAGTGACTGCAGACTTGTAGTTGTGAAATCACTTAGGATAGGCACATCAGAGTCCATAAGGTAATATGTCAGGCGTATTGCTGCATGAATCAATTTTTGTCCTCCCACAAAAATGTTTAATGTGTGTGTTAAACAAGGCTTCTAGCAAATTAAAATTTATATTATTTTCATTTTCGTTATGTAATGCATAGAGAGTTCTATTTTTTTTTATTTAGTTTTGCATGAAATATGATACAATTTATGTACACTATTATATGTATAAATGTAAGTTGCAATGCCAATAATATACAATAATGAAAAGAAACTATGTTTACAGATACAATTTGAATATGAAAACTTAAAGAACAGTAGAATTATTGTGTTTCATATGCAGCATGTTCCAGAAATGTAAAAAATGAATGACTAGATAGGAAAATACAGCAAATAAAATTTGAGAAAATTGATATCTTCTGTCTTGGCCAAAAATTTTGTGGCATTATTGTTAAGTTTTCAAAGTATTTAAATAGGATTCATAAATTTTTACAGGTGTGAGTTTCGGAAGGAAGTTCAGTGCCTAGCAAGACTGCGAGATCCCAACGTTGTTAGGGTACTGGGAGCCTGCCTTCAAGAGGCTCCACTGTACATGGTCATTGAATACTTGGAATTAGGTGATCTTAATCAGTTCCTCCAAGAACACATAGCAGAGACGGCATCTCCACTGCCTCGAAATGTTGAAACATTAAGGCAAGTATCCCACATTGCATATCTAAGGTTGATATCATCTAACACCTACCTTAACATAGGCTGTTTTCCCTCTATGTGCCAAGCAAGGGTGCACAATGGTAACATATTGGACTTGTATTCGGGAGACGTGGCTGCGATTCCCTGTTTGGTCATCCTAATTTTGGTTTTCCCATTGTTCCTTTTTTCCAAATCACCTCATGTGAATGCTGGCTGAAATGGTTCCTTAATAATATAGGCCATGGCCAATTCCTTCCCAACTCCTGATTCTTAAAGCAACAGTTTACATCTCTAATCACCTTGCTGTCAACTAGTGGATGTCATAAATAAATTAATAAAAATTCTTAATGTACTCTTTACTAAATTTAGCATTTTGGAAAAAACTTTTCTCTAGGATAAGCATAATTTACCATTGTCAATAAATATTTACTTGTTCTATAGTGAAATTACTTTATAATACACTAAATTTACAATTTAGTCACTTTCTGGGAGTTTGCAAAGGAACTGAACACTTGTAACAGCCCACTTTTGTTGACTAGGTCTATATGTAAATGTAACTCATAATTATGTCCACATAATGAGTGAACTTATTCTATGCTGTTGATGCATGATGCGTAGTTACACTATTTATTTGCTACCATTCTGTATCATCATGTGCACATTACGTGCCGCAGAAGGGATATGAGCCCCGACGACTGGCCACCACCCAGGCCAGCGTTCCACCTTCAGAGACATGGTGGACGCCTGAAGAGTTGTTGTTCCCCCTCCCACCCTTGACACTGCCATCAACCCACAACATCCCATATCTCCCTTACGTCCCTTCAGGACAACACGGCAACATTGCTCTAGCTATTCAAGTATGCCCTTAAGGCAGGCTCTTCAAGCAGGCAGGCCCCTTCACCTGTCTTCTGTTTCTTTCACCATCCGTAAGTTAATCAGTGCATTGATTTACACCAGGAGAGTATGGGTCACTGTGTTCTATTCTGGATGGAATAAAATACGTCTATAGTCTAACCACCATCTGTGCCTTCTTGAGTGAACTGAACGTAGTCCTTTCTGGAAAGTGTCGCCCCACAAAGGAGCAGTAGGGAAACGTGGTTTGTAAAGTGATTTTTCGAATCTAGAGTAGGACTGTGGCCTGTGCCCTAAAAAGAACTTGACGTACATCACCCGAAACACCACATATTAGACGGCCACCCATACTGCGGACCAGGTATGCAAAGTTGCCTAGTGCTGACGCATGATGCTTTCTGCACTTTTGGGAAGCACACACTACTTGCGACTGCATCACATCTTGGAAAGCAGTACTCTATGGGCCAGTCAGAAATCAGTATTGAACGAAGGAAGGGAGACTGGACACGTTTCTACAAGAGCGCCTTGGGACAGCCTCCTTATTAAGACTCTAACACGTGATCCTAATTAAAACTACTACACTTCGAAAAGCTGTCACAAGTGTCACCCTCCATAACAGTTTGAATTTCCTTCTCCAGGACGGCAGCGGTATCTCACAATCCCACTGCTGGAGAGCAGAGCGCCACCCACTGGAGCATTCACAGCCTTCAAGATGCACGGGCTGGCAAGATATTTAAACACTTTTCAGCCACATGGCGAGCGCAGCACAGATAAGGGTATCCAGTCGCCTATGCATGACATTGTTACACCCGTTTTGGACATAGCAAGGATTAGGAAAGGCAGGAAAGGATACACAAACTTATGGTCAACACAACAAAAAAAATTCATATAACAATTCCCATATTGAACCATAGATTACACAAGAGGGATTTTTGATTTTTTAATATAATACTGCTTGATGCTACCAAACTGGGGGAAGGCAGGAAGATATACTGCAACATACAAAAAAAAAGACGGTCTTAATCTGTCCTTAATCTGTCCCAACAAAATCACACCAAAGATTATGCAACTCTTTCAAGATCAAACATGACAGACACAGGAGCAAAACCATAGCAAGAAAACCTTATAACACACAACCTCACTATAACGTTTACATTTAAAACAGATCACTATAATTGCCTCTATTGGCAAATAGAATACTGAGGTAGCTACCACACTTCAAAAAGTATTCCCATAGGAAAGACATTCAGTAGACCACACTTGATCCATATCACAGTAAAATCCTCCTCTTACAAAAACCTATACCAAATTGATATTCTTTTATAATATTGACTGCGAAGAATCATTTCCCCGAATATCTTAAGAGAGAACAGAATATTAAAACTAACTATTAAAAAAAACCTACACTTCAAAACGCAGGAAAGACATAAATATTTCTATAGTACAACATCCCAACTATGTAAGTAATCTGCTAATTACCAGGGTAATGTACAAAAACACCACACGAATAAAATTACTTAACTTTTAAAATTGCCACGCCTAGCACCATGAAGCCTAACTGCGAATTTCGATGTTGATGTCATCCCCTCCCCAGCCAGCTTGCATCACTCATAGAGGAAGACGGCATGATTATTCATGCTGGCAGGCGCTTATTTATACACCCCAAAATGTGGCTCAAAATATCAAGGAGGGGCAATAAAGTAAAAGGAGTTTATGGAACATGCCAGACGTATGCGTAGTTCCGGGTGCTGCCACGAGGGGGCACCTGATGGCCTCGCGAGCGCTGCGTGCCACGAGCCAGTATAGCCATATGCCTGGTAGAGGCTAGACATGTGTGTCGTCTGCTGGAAGTGGACTCGTCAACTTGAGAAAGACGTTTCTTTTCAAGATAATTTTCCGTAGCACTGTAGTGTTAAATCTTGACTAACATTAAGCCCATGTGCAGTACTCACGTTTTTTTAATAATCTATAATCAGTGTTTCAAAAAAAGCAGGCTACTATTTTCACGTTTCTTGAGTATAACTAATGCGAATAAATTGTGTTTCAACATGCGTAGTTTCGTGAAAACGTACGTGCAGGTAAGTTGCAATCAAATTCAATTTGAGCAACTTTGGCTATATTGCAGTCCCAATTTAGGAGAAGTTTTTAATTTCCATTACAGTGTTCAATACTCGCTCGGTCCAATTCATTAGGCGTAGTGCGTTGTTCATACCAATCCACACTGCGAGTGTTATAATGATTTTAAACCAGTTCAAAGATACTTCACATAGTAATTACGAAATATATCGGTGTATATTTTCACAGTTTATAGCACCATAAACAGGGACGGGAATTAAGCTCTTTGGGCTGGCAAGACAGTTTTTGGCAGGAAAATAGAGTACACACACAAAATTTTCTTGAAGTAGATGAGTGACACGCGTGAAAAATTTAAAGCAAGGCTTTAACATCAGATGCCCAACTCCCAGAGGGCGGAACCAGCTTCTCCCTCACCCTACTGAGTGCCACCAAGCTGGAGAGATTAGTATAAAAGGACCTCCAGAACATGGCCTCAGGGCAGTCTGCTGCACCTCCACTACTGTAATGGCCACTGGAAGGTGTCAGCTCATTAAGGGTAAGCTTTAGCCCCCTGTCTCTGGCTGTAATGGCCATGAGATAGTCTAACAGGATCAGCTAGCAGCTAGAACTCTTTGCACCGCATCAGTTACCAGCAAGTCTTCAGAGGGTCCTCAACACTCGACATCTGCCGTCAGCTTCGGAGATCCCACCAGCTACCAATTGGTCCTCCACCTCTTTGGCGACCTCCAGCTCTAGAGGCCTTCCGAACACCGACATCACCAGAGGGTCCTGAAAATGCCGTCAACCTACCCTATCATCCTTTGGTAAACCTCCCTTCAGGTCTTCATTGGACCCCTCCAGTGAATACGTTCCCTCTAGGACTACCCACCATTCTTCAGCATCCTTCTGGTGCTCCTTTATTCAATTTAACTAGGTTCCTTAAGAACACTTTTCTCGTTAGGGAATATTTAATAATTTAACTGTGGCTTTAGTTAATTCACTTTTGATCACTAGCTTTTACAACACTCACTTAATTCATTTACCATCAGGTTGCCTTCGCCTATATTTAGAGCAAAACCTCTTTTTACTTTTAGTTTGTTAATTAATATTTATTTTATTATTACTAGGAGAATGCAGCCCTAATTATCTGTAAGCGTAAGAGCTCACATAATTTATAAAACTTTTATTTCATTTGTTTAAAGTGTACTCTACTTGCAACATGCCTTTAAGGAATTTTTATAATATTACATTATATTTCATACAAGGCCTTCTGTCAAGAGTTAATGCTTTACTATTGAAGGAACAGGCGCCTCACGTAAAGAGCCCGTAAGGCAGACGTAAAACTTTCATGAGCAATTTCAAGTGACCAGAGTATCTCCCTACTCCACCTCACCACTGTAAAAGGCAGAATGATAGGAGAGAGGAGTGCACTGACCACTGAACTCACAATGAAATCTTACCTGTTCACTGCTACCCCACAGTGTCTTCTACAGCCTGTGTATTCCACCCACTGCTGTAAAAGGCCGAGCTAGGAATATCAGAGTGTGCGAAACCAGTGGAAAGTAAAGTGTCCAGTAGCATATGGCAATATGGCAGAATGCATTAAACACCGCTTCTTCCTACTACTGTTCATATTAGGCATACTGATACCGTATGTACATAAAGGAGGTGTCAAATATTGTAGGAATTTGGATGTCCAGAACTTAGTAAATTAATTATTAGAAAGAGTAGCAATTCAAGTTTACAAACCACCTCCATTATTTGAGCCACCTACAAGGTTACCACAAGAGCCGCATCCAATACACATACTGAAATATCAGGAGGCATGTTTCAGTTTGGATTTCACATTAGCACAATATCCTCCTCGCCAAATCTCTTATATTTAATACGAGGATTTCTTTCCTATTACCTACGATGATTTCTTCAGCTACACTCCACCACAACCAATGTCGGCCGCTGTTCGGCCCCTCTACCAACAGGCAACCAGACGATGCAGCCGAGAGCAACACATCCAGGTGTGACAAAGGTAAGGTGTTGACCACGCATAGTTATTTCCACTCCGGATTTTGTTCTTACCCGGAAACCAACTAGACCACGATTGTACATGGGAAAAGCACACCAACATAACAATCCCCAGTAATTAGTATGACATTTTACAAATGTCCTTCGTGATGCTGACATCACGATGGTTTGCGTACACCTCCTTGGCAAAAAGGCAATCAATGCATAAATCTACCTCACTTACCAGTTAGTAAGAGTCCAGGGTTTTAATCCCTGAGCGGACGTTAGAAAGCCCTTACATCACAGTAACTCTCCAATGTGGCAGAGTCCACGCCCAGACGGCAAACCAACTTAGAGCGATCCAGGGCTTGTGTCTCTGCTCCGACCGACGTCAAAATTGTACTTACGTGTGTAGAATTTGTGCAGCACCTAATCATAATATTCCTCCAGCCAAGAGGTAGTGTACAAGCGACAGTGTGTACGTATGGTCGAGCCCCGACCACTAGCAAGACACACAATGAAGAGACTAGATCACCCTAGGCAGTTAACCCACTCCAGCCACTGCGTATAGATCCACCGGAAGGAGTGCCAGGTCTGACAAGGAGTGATCTACCCCTTCTGGGTTGCACTTAGCTAGTGGTATCGTTGCCTGCCCCTCCAGTGCGGATGTGAACTGTAGCACCTTTTCCTTGTAAATGCCGTCCACCCACAGAAGGAAAAGTAAGTGGAATGACAGAAGGGCAGATGCTATCCTCACCGAGAAACAGGCATTTCTTAACCAACCTTCCCCAGCCTTCAGCTGCTTAACCCCTCGGGAATGAGCTCCTACTGCCCATCAACTGTTGAGACCTCATCTGTCTGTCCCCCCCTTAATATTTGTTTAACCCCTTGGAGAAGACAGCCAGAGCTGCTACCCCGTCATCCAGTACCTCTGCCTGGGCCTGCCCCTGGTACTGGGCATCGAACCCACCAATGATGCTGGACCACCGCAGCCAGCCGCCAACAGTGAGCCGGACGCCTGCCTGTGCCTGCAGAGTCAGCCACTGGCCGGAGCCACCCAGTGAATACAGCCCCCATCAACCAGCCTGGTTGGGAGACCACAGCCGGGACCTTCACCGACGAGCGCTCGGTCCCCGGCAGTAAGGTAAGTCAGAGGTAAGCCAGCAGCCCTGCCAATGTCAACCAGCCAAAAGCCCAGTCCAGCCCAGCTAGAATTTGTGCTATGCAGGTGGCCTACCCGCCCAACTTTATTTAAGGGCACAGTCAAGGCCAAGTGCCAGATTTTGCAGACTCCACCTCATTAAGGTCTGCCCCCTGAGCCTGTTTGTTTGACCTGACACAGAAATAAAAACCTAGCAGACGCCGATGCGCTCCAGCCCTTCAGGCCGTCATGCGTCACTGTGCAGTGGCAGAATGTTCAGTGACCATGGACTAACATTTAAAGAACCAAACCACTCTGTATTAAATATGCTAATGTGTTAAGGGTCACCCTCAATAACCATACTCTCTGCATATCAACAGAGATACACATTGTTATACATTTATCTTTAGACTATTGAAATGGGTTATGCAGGACGTCAAAAATTTATTCATTATGGAATAAAGAAAACAATGCTAAGATCATGTATTGAAGTCACTGTAAGTGATCAAATCGAATCCTATTAGTTACCAGAATATACAGTAGATATCTTGCAATTGGATAAGAATGAAGATCTATATAGAATGGAGGAATGAAAAAAAACGTGAGTTTTTAGAGATGTAAAAATAATTAATGCCTGGATAGGTAAAGGTGGCAAATCAAATCTGGGAAACTGCAGTATCTGTAAAACACCTGCAACGAAAAATCATTCAAAAGATTATCTATAGTATAGGGGTTTACTATTTTGATCCTCATATTGTGAGTTAAAAGAGCCTGTTAATGTTAGATCGAAACACATGTAGTAAATAAATAGGTCTTCATATATATTTCATTGCAGTTAATTTCAGATTGTTGCTGCCTACTTAATAAACATATTACTTTGTTTCATCATGTTTCTTAAGAATGGAAATGTGAGGACTGTACATACTGGTTTGTACTCTGTACGGTATAGTAAATACAGTTTTTCGCCTTATCCCTATAATTAACTCTTATGCTGTGTAGACAAGATCCCATTGCACAGCTGCACTAATGATTTTTTCCCTGATATTTTGTTTACATTAATTTTTTATGTTATGAGTAAATTAGATTTCTCCATGGGGAATATTTGATATAGTAGGTTTCTGTTCCCATAGAAATCTCACGCAAAAGTTTTTGAAGTATCTATAAACCACATCATGTAAATAATGTATTAGCTACTCGATAACCATTTTTGACTTTGATAGTCTTGCTACTCCTCAGTGACAGTTTTTAAAAGTGTAATACATTATGTGATACGGACTTGTGGTAATTACTTTCTTTACCCAATATAATGTTGGCGGTATTGCCAAGTCACCAGTATTGCACAACATGGCTGGTATCATAGGTGGTGTTTGTAAAATTTGAACATTACAGTGAATAAGCAATAACGACATGTGTGCTGTCTTCATTAATAAAACTGTTGGACGTGTTCACTTCCTTAATAATACGCAATACTATATGATGAAACAAAATTTTTGCAAAGTTTTTAAAGCAAAGATATTAAGGTGGCTGTTTCACATTTGTTCTGCACATAAAAAACATCATGTGTTAAATATTTTGTGTAGCCTACAGCATCTTACTCTTGGATTGTAGTAAATTTTAAATGACACATAATGTTGTGAGGTTGCTACTACATATATTCAGGAGTAGCAGTTTATCAGAATATGACTCCTTTTAATCAGTGACTGGCCCGAGCACACCATAGCTCAACCTTACAACACTAGTTAGCTTGCACAGGAAACTGCTCTCAGACTGTGGCTGTGCCTTACCACAACTGAGAGTCACAATGAGTCTGAGCACCCATAAGTGAGAGTGTTTCTCAACTAACTAGTTGTCCTGCATCCATGGTTCATGTAGCATCCCAGCAGAACTGGTGGAGTGAAAAAGTGGGTAATGGATGAAGATTCTGCCAACAGGCACTGGACGTAATCATGCAAAATCGGCAGTCCATTCTAAGTTACTAGACGTCATGCTTCTTTCTCTCTTGAGCATAATACAGTAGACTCCCGTTGTACCGAAAATGCATGTACCGATAAATGGTATCCACAGTTAATTTTCAGTGGTCCCTGCAAAACTTCTATATAAAAAATGATGAAGCTACCCCTTGTAATTGTTTATAGGATATTGCGTCAATCAAAGTATATTTAGGTCCCATTACCTAAGATTTCCAACAACAATTGTTTTTAAGCTGGTTGTTTATGGAAACGTCTAGTAATTGGATATGGAATATGTCACATGTGCCGTCGATTATCACTGGCTCTGCGGTACGATGTGAGTGTGGTTTGATCCCTCCACTTACATGCCTGAAAAAAGGGAAAGCAGCTGCCAAGCAATCAGCATGGCGACATAGCATTCTCTCTCTCACCGCTCATTCCGTCTCTCTCAGCCATGCCTTTGAGAGAAGCTGTTGTCCAACAAAAAAAATGTGCATCCTCTCTCTCAGCCACTACTCGTTACTTTCCTGGCTGCAGAGCAAGTAAAAATCTTCTGGCGATCATAGAAACTTTATCAAGATTATCCATTACTCAAAATAGTCGCACCTGTCATCACTAGTATTTCAAAGCAAATGGTTTTGCCTGAAAATGTCACGCAATACATTTTAGCGAGGAATTATTATTTAAGATGTTTTCTTTTGTTATTAAACATACTTTTTTCCCATAAAGTTGGTGTATAATTATATCTGGCATAAAATCAACATGATTTTGAAACAAAATATTCATTCAACACAACGGACAGCATCTTCTTGAATAAAACAATACAGTATACCCAGAAGCATATACTTGACCTCCCCTTGTCGCCAAAAACTGTTTGAACATCAAGCAACTTGTATTACAAGCGTAAAGTTCATTTTCAGTAACTTCTCGCAGGGAAATCAGAGGATTTATAGTAATTAATTTCAATAGACACACGTCTTTGGAATAAACTGATATCCTGTAAAGGCCTATTCGACACCTTCTGTCATCTAATAATGGGTAAGTACCGAACCCGAGTGCAGAGTAACTCACGACAGGCGTGTGTACGGGATAATAATAGCGCATGGTGTCAATTGATTAATTATTAAAGACTGACACCGTCAGGTGAGACACGAGACGAATGATGACACAAGTACTTACTGGTAATTTGGGTGCCAGCGGTGCTTCCCAATCACCGCACTTTTGAGACTCAGGGTTTTCAGGGAAGTTGTGGGCTCTGTGCGTCTGTCTCACCTGTGTGTACTTACAAACACGTTGGCAATACTAAACTTTTAATAAAATCACTGAAATAAACAATTGATTAAACATATGTGGCTAGGACACTGTCACTACTGAATAAAAAAATTGAGTTCACTGTAGACTTGTTTTTATTGATATTATTTATACACATCAATGTGCTAATGAAATGGTTATCTCGGTCATGACTAGCCAATTCCGCTTGGGTGCTCCCCAGTCCATAATTAACCTAGCGCACGCCTAAATGGATGATCTCACCGAGGTGTGTGAAAGCACAGCCTTCACAAGGGAAGAGGGCCGACAGCCGCTAGGGTGGACTGATGGTTTTTCCCTGAAGACAGGACACTGTGAATTACAAATGAAAACCCTTAATACACATTAACACACGTGATTACTCGGCATTACTAACGCAAACTCGTCAGGGCTCGCCCTCCAGCACATGGTTAGTGTGGTGACGGTCTATACACAGAGCCGGCTAGGACAGGAATAATTGTACCATACACTAATTACACAATTACATAGACCCTTGAATGAGACATGAAATAAGATGGGACACGAGATGAATATTCACAATAAACACACACATGTGTGAAAATAAGCTTAGATGGTGAGGATGCCGCTGGATGAAGTTCGTAGCGGACCACGTGGTGCAGGTGAAATTGCAATATTTCTGGGTGGAAACTGCAAACTAAATTCAGATAAAATATTATTTGTGTTGAGCAAGTAATTCTCTTTACGATTAGCGTTGTTACATGCTTGTAACATGCCTGATGGCGGTGAAATCAAACATTACTGTGACCACGTGGTCAAGTACAAAAAGCATGAATTCACATGAAAAATACATTGAACCCTGAATAAAACTGACATAGAACTCTCGAATAAATGATTGCACATACAATGTTATACAAATAAGCTCTTAAAATGCAATGATGGCAGTATACAAAGACTCGGCTTCAGTCGGCCACGTGGTTATACGTGATGTTTGCCGTAAAATATTCAAACACGAAAATTGCCCTTAAATACATACATAAAAGTAAAGCTGTTAAAATTGTGTGTAGCAATTATGCAGAAGTTACACTGAAATGCCATAAAAATAGGCAGATGGCGTCTGATTCAAATGTGCGGGTCACGTGACCTCTCCGACGTCTTTCTCCTCCTCCTTGATTAAGTTAAAAATGCCACAAGGGCGTAAGAATTAGTAAAGCGGAAGCATAATGCTGGGGGAATTGTCTGGCAAAAACGTACGCAAGCAAAGATTAACCGGTAAACTACATTGACTATGGAAACCTAAATCAGTGAACAAAAGTTGTAGTGCATACATGACAGTGTCTTACTTCACCAGCTCTCCTCGACAGACTGTCCAGAGACAAGCATCACATGGACCTATCATGGCCACCTACGGGGTTCACATAAGCAGAAGTGCTATGCATGCCGAGTGAAATATTTTATTGAAAATAAAATGGCACAAACAAAATTAGATATTTTTTACATTTCTATAATTTTGTTACGAATTTCAATATTATTTTAATGTCTTTCTGTGATGGCGTTCATACCAGAATATTAAGTGTTCTTAATCTCGGCGCCGCAAGCATTTTGAATATTCGTAATCAAACAATTAAAATTAGTACAAGCACTTTAAAACATTTTAAGACATATTAAACACTGTAAAGACAATATGACACATTTTATCCTGAAATGACCATTTATAGGAAAGTTCAAATTATCGGCCTATATGTGCACGTGCAGAACACGTGACATGTGAGCACCATCATGGGCTCTAGCGCCACTGGCTGTTAGCCGGCGTCAAGACTGTAGAAAAATTAATCTTAATCACCTAATTAATTTATTTCTCTCTCAAAATTACAAGTTTTTTTTTACAGTGAAATATAACTAATTACTTTAAATGACAGACATTTGCTGTGCAAGGTGTCGCCAACATGTAATAGCATGGAGGGGTACATTGTTTCACTCCTCCCACTGCTTCCCCTTCCTGTCTGCCTGCCGTCAACACACTGCCTGATCAATAACCTCTCAATGCGCTCTCAGCTGATTGAGTGCACATGGGATATTCAAGATTTGACGTATGTTCATCGTCATATTATTTCATTTTTAGGAAGAGTGAAAGTTTTAGGTCGGCCTACATTTGGTAACCGTGCAGTAATGAGTATAAATGTTTACATAGTGGTGCAGCTATCGGAAGTATCAGGGGAACATGTGGTCGTAACTACAGTGGCAGGCATGGGTGGCCCAAGTGGATAAAGAGATTTGAAAGATTCTGGATCGTGGCTGACAGTAAACCATAAGACACGCAAGTCAACATATTTATTGTACTACATAGGGGCAGAGTCAGACGAGTTGATGGAGACTTTCGCCAAGAAGAAAGACCAACAGGCAAGTTATAATGCAGTGAAAGCTCAATTTGAAAAGTTATTTCTAGTAAGCAAAAATGTCATCTACGAATAAGCTAAATTCTAAGTAAAGACAACAAGACAGTGAATCTACTAACACATTCCTAAACAACACTTTTAAACTTGCTGAAACCTGTGACTGGCAGGGCTTTTCAGCCCTTATCACTACAGTGTTAGTTATTGGGGTAGTTGATGATAAGCTATCTGAAATACTGTAAACGGACAGCACGTTATCTACAGAACAAGCTGTTACATGCATACAACAAGCAGAGACTGCGTGACAACAACAACAACAACAACAACAACAAGCAGTAAGGCAGCCGGAAATAACTACTGATGCTGTGCATTGTCCAACAGGAAACTACCAGCTCCCCATCCTGTGGCCCGGAAGCAGAAAGGAGTGTCTCAGCTGCCAAGCCTTTGGGGAAAATACAAGCGACAGGTGTCAAACAAAATGCAGATACTGCCACAAGCAGGCCCTTTACATCTGCGATTTTTAGTGCCTGGTTAATAAGGTCAAGTGTTACAAGTGTAAAAAATGACACTATGCAAGACGATGTAGAAATGTAGTTGTTCAAGAACTCATGGCAACAGAAGTAAACAAATCAGAGTGCAGTTATTATTATATGGGGGAGATTGAAGCTGAAGAACATTTGTTTCAGATCCCTGGTTTATACACATGCGTGTAGGCAGCTCGTTGATCAAATTTAAAATTGATACAGGTGCAGAAGTAACTGTGATTGGAGAGGAACTATTTGAAAGGTCAGGCATGGTACTGAAACCAATCAACAAAAAACTGTTTGGTGCAAGTAGTTGAGCAGTAGATATTGTAGGTATGGCGCGAATATCCTTGTCTATTCACAATCAGTGTAGTGAAAAAGAGAGCTTGGTCGTGACAAGTAAGCACATACCACTGTTAGGCAGACTAGCCTTAAGAGCATATAACCTTATTAAGATAAGTGTTAGAAGGGTTTTGGGGGAAGTTAAGGAAAGAATGGACACAAGGTATTGGTTAATAAGATTCCAGAGGTACTTACTGGATTGGGAAAGCTTAAGTGATTGAGTGAGTGAAGAGATTTGGGTGGCTCTTAATATCTAGGTCTTGAGAGCCGATGAGGGTGAAGTGAGGCGAGTACGGGGCAGCATCGGAAAGAAAGGGTGGGAGAAATGGGAGATCCTTGAGAAAACCTGCTGACCAGGGGCATCATCCAACACGATTCCCACTTGCAAAAATCTGGAGTGAACTGGCCAGGTATTGACCTCGGTTCGCCTTCGGTAGGAGGGCAGCAGTCAGCCACCATGGCCTCTTGGAAAAGCTTAAGCAAGAGTATAAAAGAGAGTTGGAAAAGGACAGCAAGCCGTCTGCAATTTTTTTTTTCTTAAACATTTTAAGACAACTGGATTCTGAAAGTAAGATTACGCATGAATGTAACACAAAAATTCGGGGCATGAAAACATTTATTCCACTCCCACAATCCTAAACAACAGCAAAAACAAATATATTATTTTATAACTTAATAAGTAATTTTTTCAATATTACTTAACTCAAATGAGTACGGTATGTAATCTTTGTTTCATTTTTTGTCTTTTTTTTATTATTATGAAGGCCTTTTGTTGATTTTTACTGAGTTTGCTATTAAAGTAGTAATGGCGATTCCCATACACGAAAAGATTTCTTAAGGTTATCAAATGACTTAACATCTCAAAATGGTGTGATGTCACATTGCCGCTGTCCAAATTCACAGCAAGGGCACATTATGCACCCTAGAATGTCCCCTTCAGCTAAGGGCACAAGCAACTTGCTCTTCTCGAGCCCTAGATAGTTTTCGATTCGCAATTGTTTGAAATGTTTCATTTGTTTGTGTTTGTTTTGTGTTTACAACTCTACAGGGCCGCAGAAAACACTTGCAAACATCCCAAAGACAAATGAAACTCGCATAGAGCGAAATTCTACACATTAAAACTCGAGGTGATCAAGGGCACATTGCATGGAAATCGAACACAGCCCATGGCTACATAAACTGTGATTTCAATGAATGTTCGGGAACCACCCTCCCAAAAAAAAAACAATATTTAAGGTCCGTAGAAGCCAAAGGTTGTGCTATGCTACAAGCAAAAGAAGTAAGTATGAATAATATGTATGGCCTGGAGAAGAATAAAGAATATATATGGCCTGTTGCAGAATAGATGCTGGAACAAGGCCGAAGTCGGCAGGTTCCGATGCAGAACTCAGTTAAATGATGGCGGGTCAAGCTCTGGGATGCCAAAAATGTCATTCCCATGCCACGACCTGCGAATAACTTGTACTTAATATGGCCTCATTTGTGTTGTCAAGCAAGTTTCCTGAGTTATTTTTATTTCCAGTCTTAACATATTAGCTGCAATGTTCAAAGTGTGATAAGAACTACAATTACCATCTCGCAAATGTTAATGCAAATTTGTTGTTTGTAATCAGTAAAACAGTTAAATATTTAATTTTTTGCAGGGTTTTTAAATTTTAATCTTATAACTTACTAATATTCTAGACAGATGTCTAAAAATGCCCTTAAAATTTGTTTAGTATTACAGTACAATGACAAGTGGATTAACTGACAGTGTGTTAATAAAATATAAAGTTGGCAGTAGACGCAAGCTGATGGCGAAAGGATACATAAACAAAAAAGTAAACATTGGTGCTACTTTTGTCGAACTGTCAAAAATCTTGCCAATTTACATGAGACAGAGAGTAGGATCCAATCCTGTGGCAGATCTAACAGCAAGACTGCAAAGACTACGGATGCATATGATGTTCTTCAGATATAACATTCAACATGTATCGGATGCACTGCTGTGTGCACCAACAGAAAGTCCACTTGAAGAAGGCCAGGACATTCTTGAAGAAGAATTTCATATAGACAATGTAATTACAGAAGCACAAGAAAGGAGTCCAGAGAGCCAACAGTTACAAGGAAGCAGCTTGAATGGTTTTCACAAAGATTCTCCATATTGGTCTCTGAGAGGAGTAATGACAAACAATGATGGTTTCATCGTGAAAGGAACTCCGGCCAGAAATGTTATCATGTATAGACAAAGTAAGTGGGAATTGTTACGTGTCATTGCCATACAAATGTGGTGGCCCAATGTATCGAACAATGTCAAGAGAATGGTGGAAAATTGTACGGTATGTCTCGAGCAGAGAAAAAAACAAGCAGAAACATTGAAGATCATACCATTGCCTAGTAAGGCATGGCTAATGTTAGGCCTGGACATAATAGAGCTGAAGAAGAAACACTTCTTGGTAGTGAAATACCACTTTTCTAATTTCCAAGAAGTGATCAGCATGAACAAGATTTCATCTAAAGCAGTCATAGAAACACTAAGAACATCTTCGTCCTAGCAATTTCAGCTAACGTGAGACACTGGAGATCCCAAACACTTAGGATGGATGGGGAAACTTAATCCACATCGTCTGAATTTAAGCAGTTCGCATAGGAATATGGCTTCAGGACAGAAACATCCAATCCACAATTTCCACAGTCCAATGACAAAGCAGAAAAGGCAGTGGATATTGCGAAACACATCCTCTCCAGATCGGAACACCCAAATCTTGGCCCCCTAGCATATTGATGTATCCACTTCAGGCTTGCCTCTCTCTGGCACAATAGCTGTTCGGAAAGAAATTTAGACATACACTGACAATTAGACATGCACAACTTGTACCCTCATGGAACGAGGGAGCCATGGTACAGTTCAGGAGTAGCAGCAAAACACTGAAAGACAGGAACAAAACAAATCCTAATGAGTAAAAAGGTATTGGGGGCCTGTCACCACTCCAGATGGGATGTAAAGTGTGAATTACTGACATGAGACATCATGGTAAAATAAAAAATATCTCAAACACGCATCAATAATACATTGTAGCTACAGAAAAAGGTATATACTTAGGAATTGAAGACAGCTGATGGAAGTGAATTGAGGAAACAGTTGGAACTACATGGATGGTTCACACGTACACCATGGGAGGAAGCCACAAAAGAACAGGTCAGAAGAGAAAAGGCACTGACATTACCTGGTCCAGTACAGGACTTCATGTCTTGTGGCTTCCAAGCAGAAGAAGACAAGCACACAAGATAACCAGAACAGCACGGTATTTGCCATTTTGGGGTTTTTCGGAGAAGTCTTTGGGTCCAGCAGAAGACCCTCCATTTCTGGGCTTCCTAGCAGAAGACACAATCAGCCCAGGAACTAACCGGCTACAGTTAAGTGGAACAATACGTAGTGTGAGAGTAGTGAAGAAATTCCACAAACTCAACATGTAAAAAAAAAAAAAAAACCAGTAGCTACATGTTGGGGATTGCAATAACAAATAAACAACAAGGAAATACAGCTTAAGCAAAGATTAGTCTCCTCAAAACCACACCATGCGCACAGGTATTGATGATGTACAGTAATGTTACCACAATACATTCATGCTCAATTTGACTCTTATAACATGGAGAGAGCCAACCACACAAATTGCACCATGTGGCAGAATGTGTTACACTTACCACATACTGTATTTACTGCACTGTCTCTGAAGACACGTCACATTCACATGTTACATTCAAATTGCGTACTTTTTGCGTTGCAGTAAATGAATTTGTAATGAACTATGAGGTTTCCCATTCGCAGTTGCAGTGTTCCTTCTGATGACACACAAAGAGATTTACCAACAACCAGCATCCCAATGGTGGCAGGCAAGGGAACTCTCTGTCTGCAAACATTTATTACATCAGCATGTTTCGAAACGTTACAGGTTATGTTTCATTTATGTTAATGCATAATGCATTACATAATGGAGATTCCCTTTGCAAAAATATCTAGAAACCTATCCACTTCTAGCTGCCTGTAGTGTCATCTATCACAGGTCAAACATTTTTAAGGCACAAACTTAGTGGTTTGTATTGTGGATTCCTTCTGGAATGAAACATAGCAGTTCCCAATTGATGTAACCAAAGTTCCCATTTGATATTTCAATGTTATCCCCCCTTCTTCACCCTGTCCCTATGGACAGCTATGGTGAGCTAAATTTTGAGGGCTTAAAACTGCCCCCTCAAATAGTGCGTGCTTAGTTGGACACTTTTTGTCATATGATGTATCTATTTTGTGTAATTTCATAATCTCAGGTTAAATGACTCACGTAGTATATACTAAATACAGGATGTATCCGAGGTGATCTTACCAACCATCAGTGATGATGGAGAAGGGCAACAGCATCGAATTGGGATAGGGAACCCTGGCTGTAAATGCCTCCACTGAACTTTACAACCAAAACAGTTTTGAGATGCCTACTACTGTAGAGTAAACAAATGGCCGGGGCATTGTGGAAGAATGCACTATGGTTAGTTTTATGATTAAAAATAATAACATTACCTTGAAGCTTGCAAACCATGATAAATATCCTTGTTCGAGCTGGGAATCGAACTTGGTGCTTGGAGGGTAGCAGTTAAGCATTCTAACCTCAATGACATGAGTCTGCCAACATGTCCTATAGGCGTAGTACAAGCCTGAGGGGTGGGAAATGTACGCTCCACTAATGCATAGTAAATGGCATGCAGTGTGTCAATGTGGTACATCCTGAGGTACAAGTATAGGTAGACTGCAGTCTGTGTTTACATAAGGACGAGTGTACTTGATCAGTCTGAGTGAAATGGAGTACACTGCCGTAGAATGTGCAGATATGGTTTTTGTATTCAGACAAACTAATGGAAACAGTAGGGAAGCTGTACAATTGTATAGGGCATTACAACACTGTTTTAGTTGTAACATTTGATGGAGGCATTTCCTGACCAGGGTTCCCCATCACAAATGGATGCTAGTGCTCATCTCCATCATCCCTGAAAATTTGTAACATCACCCCGGATAAATAATGTATAATGAAATTTGTGCTATTTGTGTAGGCTGTAAATGTTAAATTATTTTTAATTTTTATCAGTTCTCTGTAATTTCTTCATTAAAAATAAGTTAAGAGACTTTATGGACTGTAACTCTGTGCGACATGTTTATGAACTTTATTGACTTCTTACAGCTATGGCTGCCTTATATACATGGCAACACAGATATCTTCAGGTATGAAATATTTGGAATCGCTGAACTTTGTGCACAAGGATCTTGCCACAAGGTATGTTCCTCATTTCTTCAGCAATTGCTGATGTTTACATTATAAAATAGCTATTAGTTTATTTAAACTGAAATTTCATATCTCAAGTTAAATTTTGTATTTGAGGTATGTTCGACATTAAAGTTCCATTTGCATTATTGTAGATAATAGGAGCGATATGGAAGAGTATAGAGATATGATTAGCTAGTGAAATCAGGGCAAAAATAATGAGTGACAGTCTCATATAAATTGCATTTGTTGAAGACATTTTTGCACATTCCTCTTCTGAAAATTGGTTGGATGATGAGAAATAGCCCTTTCCCACTTTAGATAAACCAGGGTACTTAATATAAGATTTTTCTTAACATTTAATCTGTCATTACTTGTTGATTAATGTTTGGTCTTGGACAATCTTGTATTCTAAGTTTATCTCTGATTTCATACTCATTGTCTATAATCACTACAGCAATTGTACCATATTGACAATGTCTAGAGCTGTCTAAACAAGTAAACACAATGATAGAAAAATTTTTAATTGAAGTGAACCAGACGTCGAACAGTGCTCTCATGACCGCTTGCACCTCCGCAGTCACGTGTTACACCACCTAGAGTAGACACCAGGTCGACACGAATGACCGCGAGTACGATAGTGCAGGCTGACGAGAACGGCAATTTACACCGCCTCGCCAACAGGTACTACGTAGCTCAAGTGACCTCCATGCTTAATTTGTTCCAAGAGTTAATTCTTGGAATAAATTAGCAAGCAGTCCAGAACAATGTCCTCCTGAAAGCCACAAAAAAAAAATAGAGACTGGGTACTGTGTTATTATCATACAGAAATTTGAAACTCTGGGCCAAGATCAAAGTTTTCATACTGCAGCATGAGGTGCCTCTCAACACCTCTCCAAACCTTACGCTGGACAGTCTTGACAAAATTACTGAAAAATCACAGGAAGTTTAGCAGGGTTTAGCCATTTGTTGCAATATATTCACACATAAAATTGTTTCAAGAAACTTTCTGTTTTATTTGGTGATAGTGGCAGTGTAAAATTGCAATTGTGACATTTTTTGCCAGCACTTATTAATTCTAAGCCAGGTGTGTTTTTATTTAGATAAAGTCTGTATAGAGTCATAGGTGTATAGTTTATAACACATTTTAACTATAAACAAATAAAAGCACTAGTGTTTTATGTAAAACATTTCAGCAATGTGCTGCAAGGTTTGGTTTAACCATCTACAGTCATAGTTGCATGTAGGCCACTAGACTACCAAAAATATATAAATGGACAGGAATTCAAGTATTCACAGCAGTGTGTAGTACTTGTTGACAGACACACACACACACACACACGCAAAGAATGACGACACATTTTCCATGCGGTTGTGCGATTTCGACATTTCGCTGGCTAAGCCAGCTTCATCAGACGGTGAGTTGTAGGACACTGCAGTGTGATGGAAGGAAGCTGTTGGTAGTAAACCTACCGGCAGGGTGACAAAATAGGGTGGGACGGGAAAATTTAACATTTGCCGGTATAGCTGATGAGTGTGGTTTGGAGGTATGATTATCTTATAGTAAGGTGGCGGCTGCCTGGATTTTGTTATAAATTGGTGAGATAATTCCCAGCAGCTGAGTTCTGAGCTATTACAACTCTGGTATTGTCGCAGGAATCAAAAACTTTGTTGTGGGATGCTGCATGTGCTGCAACTGGTTTGTCATGTAGGTTACTCATATGACCAGCTGTGTCTTGTTTGGTGTCTGCTCTGTGGCCATTCATTGTCTACCTGATTGTGTTGGTGGCGAGACCGATGTATTCTGCATTACAGTGTTGGCACTAGTTGATAAATAAGATTTTCTGTTGCACAGTTGTAGTTGCCTTGGATGGGGTGTGTACAGCTAGTGAGTCTGCTATTAGAAGAAGTTGAAGGTTTGTGGATGCCACAGGAGCCACAATGTAAGCTATTGCAGAGGTGGGATCCTTTGGGGATGATAGTTTGGTTGACATTTGTGGTAGACTGCAGCTTCAGATGAACCAGTTTGTTGCGGAAGTTGCCAAAGTCTACCATAAATGCAGAACAAACTGTCACCCCCAAAGGATCCCATCTCTGCAATAACCCACACTGTGGCTCCTGCACCATCCATCAACCTTCAACTTCTTTCAATAGCAGACTCACTTGCTGTACATACCCCATCCAAGGCAACTACAACTGTGCAACATAAAGTTTATCAGCTACAGTGCCAACACTGTAATGAAGAATACATCGGCCTCACCACCAACACACTCGGGCAGAGAATGAACGGCCACAGAGCAGACACCAAACAAGATACAGCTGGTCATATGAGTAACCTACACGACAAACCAGTTGCAGCACACGCAGCATCCCACAACAAAGATTTTGATTCCTGCTACAGTACCAGAGTTGTGAGAGCCCTACCACCTTCATGTAATAGCTCAGAACTCAGATGCTGGGAATTAGCTTACCATTTTATTAAAAAAATCCAGGCAGCCGCCACCTTACTATAAGGTAATCATAGCTCCAAACCACACTCATCAGCTATACCGGCAAATGTTAAATTTTCCCGTCCCACCCTAGTTTGCCACCCGGCTGATAGGTTTACTACCAACAGCGTCCTTCCATCATACTGCGGTGTGCTACAACTCGCCACCTTACGAAGCTGGCTTAGCCAGCAAAATGTTGCAATTGTGCAACCGCGTGGAAAATGTATTTTTTGCGCGGTTGCGCGTGAACTGCAGATGTTCACGTACTGTGAGTACGTGAACATCTGCAGTTAAAAATTGACATGCAATGCTTTGTATAGTTGACGAGATCAATGTAAAGGAGTAAACAGGCACTATTGAGACAAATGCGATAATGACAGAAATGTAAAACTACCACCAGACCTTGACCTTCAAAGTGAAACCACCTATAACGATTGGAAATATCAGGCAGCTGAATTTGAAGACTGCCCTATCAGCATAGGTCAAGTTTAATGCACGTGATAAAGTCAAAATATTTCCTCTACACAACATGGTTGGAAGTACTTATGCCTGAATTGTTACTCAACATTCCAGAGGTAGATACTGTCTACACAAAGCTCAGAGACTCATTGAATACTACTTTAATCCAAGGATGAATTGATCATTATGCATTTAATCAAACAGTAAAGAATGAGAAATAATTTTGGAATACTTAAAAATCATCCTACACTATTTTCTAAAGAATTGTAATTAAATGAAAATAATAAATAATGGAGAAAATGCAGACCAGACTTCAGGACAGGATGTGATGAAGAGAAAATGCTGCAGCTGAGTCGTGTATGGAATATGAGATAAAGCTGTCTAAGCAGCTCTCCTGTGCATGGACAGTCTTACTCTAGAGATAGCTGTAGCACATATTGAGTATGTAGATAATGAATCACATTCACAAAATAAGTGAAAAAGATGACAGTATGGCAGTGAATAAAAGTATAGAATTACAATAAATTTATTACATATTGATAACCATGAAAATGAAGAGTTATCGTATTAAATCTTTTCTTAGTGTGTCATCGGTGTGTAATTTTGCCATAATACTTGGTATCGTCTGGTATTTTTGATAACTTTTTCCACTTTTGTTAGTATGCATGTGTATGTCTTTTTCTGTTCGCTGTTTGTCAAATTCTTTTATGTTTAAGTAGTCTTCAATAATATTTATTTACCTTCTGAAGCTGCAAGTGGACTTGTAGGAATTAACTTTCTTGTTTTAAACGAGTATCATACATACTTCCTTGCGGTTTTGTGGGAGAGATGAGATGGTACTGTATGCACCTAGTGTAGGAAAAATATCGTGTGTAAATAAAAATTAACATTTTTTATGATGCAGAAATAATTTTAGATTCTTTTATTTGTATCAAGTTAAAAAATGAATGTTTTACCTGAATTGTCTGTTGCAGAAACTGCTTGGTCGGCAAAGGCTACACTGTCAAAGTGTCGGATATTGGTATGGGCAGGGCCATGTATGCTGGAGACTACTGTGAGTTAGAAGGAAGAGATGTAATGTTGCCCATAAGGTGGATGGCATGGGAAAGTATTTTACTAGTAAGTGAACAAAACAATTTGCAGTAGTACATTCATAGTGGTGAATGGCATGGGAAAGTATTTTACTAGTAAGTGAACAAAACAATTTGCAAGTAGTACATTCATAGTGGTGAATGGCATGGGAAAGTATTTTACTAGTAAGAGAACAAAACAATTTGCAGTAGTACATTCATAGTGGTGGATGGCATGGGAAAGTATTTTACTAGTAAGTGAACAAAACAATTTGCAGTAGTACATTCATAGTGGTGGATGGCATGGGAAAGTATTTTACTAGTAAGTGAACAAAACAATTTGCAGTAGTACATTCATAGTGGTGGATGGCATGGGAAAGTATTTTACTAGTAAGTGAACAAAACAATTTGTAGTACATTCATAGTGGTGAATTTGTATAACTATTTTTTTTTTTTTTACTGTTTTCTGGCTGCAAATGATAGAACTGCTTTGGTGTTACGTTACTGCTATAAAACGTCATTGTTAAAAAGTAGGTATACAAATACAGTGTGCATTTCAATCATTATTTTGAAAAGATACAATTTAGTAGTCACGAAGGCATCCACTATTCATTAAGGAATGCTCATCCATTACTGGTACTGATGATGAAATGGCATTGCCTGTAAGTGTATGGAGTGTTTTTCAACTAGCCTATCTTTCACTATTATCAAATGATAGTTTATCCATGGCATTTGTATCATATTCTTTTATCAGATTATGCCATTTAATGTTGTTACTGTGAAACACACAGTTTGTTCTTCAGCCCCCCCCCCCCCCCCCACCCCAAACCAGACTTACAGTTGTCTCCTCTGAGATTCTTTTAGACATGTCAGTGCTACCATTGGTGATGTCATCAGTGAAATACGGAAAATCTTTGTACATGCAACCAAGCTTTCTTGCATAGTTGGCGATACTGCACAAACTTGTGGCAGTCTTACTTGTTCTGAAAAATTTAAATCCTGTGCAAAAACTGAGTTATTTTTTTTGCATTTAATTTATAATATAATTTAATTACTCATAAATATATTTTTTTAATGGGGAATGTGGTCACTTCATGATTTGCAGCCAAGCTTTAGCTCATTAAAAATTTTTGTGCATGCAGTCCTTTAACTATGTGACAATTACAATGCAATAGACTAATCACCAATGTTCTATGGTAAATATGATATGAAAATCAGCAATCATACTGTTTTGTTTCATGTATACACAAAACAACTACATAATCTCATTTTATAGTGGGTAATCAGGACACTTGTTTTGCTGTTGAAATTAACATAATTTTTAATATTTTAAAACACTCTTCAGCTTACAAGAACTTTGGTCAGCTAGTAAGAAACAATTGCTTTAAAGCTTTGTGAAAAGTGTGGAATCATTTATATGATGGGCAATCAATATAGATATTTTCTCCATACATTTAATTAAACACAATAATGTAAAATACAGCAGCCAATAAGGTTACTTAGTTTTGCAATGAGTAATAAATAATACAAAATAAGTTTTCACTGAAAATGTTATAAAAAATACTAAAATTACTATTTCTCCTGTTGCAATGTTTCAGGGGAAGTTCACAACCAAGAGCGATGTGTGGTCTTTTGCTGTTACGCTTTGGGAAATCCTTACCTTTGCAAGGGAACAACCGTTTGAAGATCTCAGTGATGTAAAGATTGTAGAAAATGCCACTCATTTTTACCAGGATGATGGGCAGCAGGTAAAATTTTCTAGTAAAAATAATAAATACGGTGTACAGTAATGACTTGAAGTGGTTTGATAATGTAGTAAAACCATACATGTTACATTAGCTAAATCATGATTTTGTTTATAAGGTCCTGTTTACAAGATGAAAAATGTAATGAATAGTAATGAAGTTCATTTGTTGCATGAAGTAAACAGGATCAAGACAAGAAGTAAAGTACACCAATAAATTACTTCTTTTAGTAAAGAGTATAAGATTGTAGATACAGACAAACTTGTACTGTATGCATAGGTCATTATGTGACAGGATGGGGTGACTTTGTGACACAGATTTTTACTCAAATTTATTCAAATTTCCTTACTATTTTACAGAGGTTGTTTCAAATGTTCAGTGGTTAAATTGGCACCAGTGAATATTCAAAACATCTCTTTAAAATTGGGAGAAATTTTAATATATATTATTAAAAAAATGCTATCTCACAGTCATTTCTCCTTGTCATAAAGGTATTGATACAAAATGAATACTTTATTTAAAGCAGCAGAAATTAAAAAAAAAAATGTAAGTTATTTAAATGAAAGATATGAAACCATCGCAGGTGGTGTTTCTGTACATATTCTCAAGAGGAAGAGCATGAGGTTGAGATGGAGTGGGAATGGATGGTTTGGATAGATACAGGAGTTAGGGGGAAGGTGGATGCAAGACATGGCAAAAATTAGGAGCACCTGGTGAAAACTCTACTTAGCTGCAACCTCCCTAGTATACTGGGTCCAGATTCTCAGCATTTGTACAACATAGAATGTGGTCGCAACAACTGATTTGGTATTTCGGCTCCTGCGCCAATTCTCTGTAGCCGAGAGGTGTAATACACCATATAAGTTTACTGCAAATTTAAGATGCATATCAACACAACATACAAACATATCATGCATGCATGTATGGATAATACGTACTACCAAAAGTTATCATCAGATCACACTCACAGTTCATCTACTCACCGCATTAGTTGCCCACAACCTATTCTCCTGTATGTCTGGCTAGCATGGCCACTTGTGGTGGTGCCCTGGCAGGAATGACAGATGTAGGTACTGTACCTGACTAAATGCTATAGTAATGAATGTAAGTAAATGCACATATTTTTTTAAAGTCTTGTTATGTATTGAATTACCTCTGGGTAAACAACAAACATGTTGAAGACTGTCTGTACAACTACAGACATACAGAAGCAATTAGTCTTTACTAATGGTGAGTATGTTTTTGACTGCGTGCTTCTTAAACCAGCACATTCGTGACTGAGTTGCACATAGTAGCCTCTTTAAACAACAATGCCTTAGGTACAGGAAATTCACTTGCACATGCCCACTGTCCAGTCATAATTAAACTGCCCTAGTGATGAGTGGAAAAGGGTCGAAAATAATATGAGTACTGTCTATGAGAAGGAGGGTGCTACAGGATGCACATCAAAACATTTCTTTATGTCCCATCCATCAGCACAACTGTTTGCTGATCCACACCATAGGCCTCGGTCTCTGTGCACAAAATTATGTCATGTTTATGATGTGCACCATGACACTGCTCACAGGTGCCAACCATGTCCACCTAAATATACATCCTGTTATGTACACAATGTCAGTACATAACATTCCTCCCCTCCAAGTCACAACACCTATACAATTTAAAACCCTAACTGGCACCCTCAGTTCTAAGGTACATATTCAGCAAAATTTCTTTGGTTTAGTCCTGACTCTGGTGAATGTTGATTGTGCTGGAGCTGATGTCCTTTTCCTGTGGTGGTCCCCTGGTCCTTTCTGAGGCGGTGGACCCCGAGTTGTGTGGTGCTGCTGTGTTCTCTGTTGACACCTTTGATGCGAGACGTATGGGGAAGTGAGTACTGACAGGTCAAGGAGACTCAGTTTTTGTCTAGGTGCTAGATCGGGCGTTGCTTTTTGAAGTGAGGGTCTAGTTTTGATGGTGTACTGGTGCATGTCCGTTATACAAGACAGGCCTGGTTGCTTTCTGAAAGAGCACAAAATCAGGTTTAGGTAGTACAATCTTGCACTTGAGAACAGCTGCCGTGTGGGGTATACTTGGGCGACGTACTTTGACAGGTCGGGGTGTTACTCTGAAATGAGTATTGGACAGAGGAGGTGCCGCAGATGTAAGATGTGTGCGGTAATGTGGAGGCACTGGTCATGGAATGGGACGTAGAACTGCATGGACCAAGTATGCAACGGCTGGGGTATGCGGGCGATCTGGCTGGTTGAGGTGGCCTACTACCCACCAAGGGAACTCTTCAGGGCCGGTGCGTTCGGGGTCAGCAAACACCACCTTCGGTAGCTCTGGTGTCACTGGATCCTGCAGGTGTCTCAGGTCCTGGGCCTGTTTCTTGGGGTTAAGCTTTGCAATTGATGCTACCAAGGTGGAGGACAGCTCATGCAGGCGTCCAGAAGCCAGCAATGTCTGCTTAATTCTCTCTCTCAGACCATGCCGTTTGGAGTAAGTCATCTGGATTCACACACACACACACCCTCTCACAAGCGTGAGAAGAAAGGCAGGTTCCTTGTGATCGTATTTACGTATCCAGCCATGTATGGGCCGTAGACTGAGTGGACACCCTATTCAAGCACCTGGTTCGGAAGCGCATTATGCGCTGGAAGTCAGGCCGCACTGTCTTGGGTCACAGCACGTGGGTGTTGTCCTAGCCGAGTCTTCCCAACTCAGGGAACGCCTGCTTTTCCTGGCACAGAGGTGTAGTAGAAAAGCCTGTGAACCCCAAGCTGACAAAGCTGGTCTAGGATCATTGTACCTGTGTAGGCGCTGCTGTTCTATCTACTAGGTAGACAGAATGGTTGGCCATGTTAGGTGCTTGTCGGTGAAAACTGGTGTTTCGTGAGTAACCTTCCCAGGATCACCTGTGTTTCCTTCATGTGTGGAGTCAACTGGGAAGTAGGTGCAAGTCTACAGGAATGGTGGTACTCAGGGATTGAATTAGCTCATGTTTAATTGCAATGCACGTGATGACATATTCTCACTTCTACATTGGCACAAGCTTTTGCCGGGAAGCTAGAGGTACAATGAGGGATCTGTAGAGGTGACTGGTGTAGAATGAGTAGGGGATGGGGGTATGTAGCACCGAAAAAACAACTTGTGACTAGGTGACCTCCCTATCCATTGTTGCCCATGTGGGGCCGTAGTGTCAAGAGTGAGATGACGTGATGGCGGCGAAACTTCCATGATGCTTGAGATACTAAGCACGGTGTGGCAGGATAAGTCCTAAGATGGACTCTCAAGGAATGGAGTTTCCTTTATTGCACGTCTGTGCAGTGAAAGAAGGGAGGTATTAGAACGGTACAAAGCTAGAGATACACCTGGCTAACATTGTGGGCGAGTGGTCAGACTACTCGTAAGCACAAAGGGTGTTAACTATAAGCTGAATAGTTCCTTAGCAGCGGGTGCAGTGGGAGACTGTATCGTAGAAGCAGGCTGGTCAGTGTCCAGGCAATGAGTGCTGGCTGACTGAAGAATGGGACAGTTTAATCCTTCCCTGGTGGCTAATGTGGTGGGATTAAGAGAACTGGTCAGGAGTCGAAAACTGACTCTCCTTTTATACTCATTTGGGCCGCTGCCCGATGCTTATTGGCTGGCGTCATGAAGACGAGGGGTGGTCACAGAGTGGGGGTAGTGAAGGCATGTATTGCTAATGTGACATCACCGGCCGGCTGGAGAGTAGGAAAGCAAAGACAAACAAAGATCCTATTAGCGGTGCTATCTAGCTGCGAACTAAAGAACTCGTCTGGCTTGCATAATAATGGGGGGCCAGTGAATAAAACAATCTACACTATCAAGAATGTCCATCCTAAATGGTAGCCAGAACACTGTCATCACAAGTCAGGATTAACGGTAACGCACACTTCAAAACTCGCAAGCAAGACTAATAAAGGACTGAGCTGAAGTTGCCAAATCACCATTGTCAAAAAAGTGTTATGCGTCAATTCGCCCCCTCTACGCTTTGATGAAAGTTCATCCTTGAGAGGGAAAGACAATTTTCCTTGAAAGGCCTTGGTTAGAAACATCCTCGCAACAACAATAAGTCTCTCTCGACTAGCGCCATCAACAGGATGTGATCAGATCTCATCCCTGAGGCAAGAAATGCAAGTTGATTCTCTCAGGAATATTTAGTTATTCTCTCATAGTCAGAATTCATAATGGAATGGAGTGGAGGGACGCCCTTTTGAGGGGAAGTTACTTGTACTGCCCTGTGAAAGGTGCTTGATTTTATTCACAGGTTGTTGGTCTGCTCTAATTAGTTACCCCCAGTGGGACAGTACCTCCCTCCACATGCAACCTGGACAGATCCTTCTTGCGGTGGATTGGGTTCTTCTACTCTTCTTAGTATAAATCCCCATAGAATGAACACCATCCTGTATGATTACCGCTGGCTGAGCAGTGGAGATGGATGTGAATTCTTCCCGAACGCTGTATGGAACAATTAAACTCCTTCTCTGCTAATCATCTCAGAGGGACGTATGGTGGGTCAAAAAGGAAATTCCTTTGAAAGAATGCAGTGCTGTCCTCTCAACAGCAATTTCATTTTCTCCCTTGCAACGTAGAAACAGCTGGGTGAGGTGAAGGTCGCTCCTTACAGGTGGCATCTGAACACTCTTTTATTCCTCCTTTTACAAACTGTGCTCGACAGCAGATACTCTCTATCTCTCTCTGACACCCAGAAACTAAATCCTATCTCTCTCTTCGCTTCAGAGAAGAGAAAAAGGAGTAACCGAGCATCCAGATGGTGCCTTGTCGTCTTTTATTTGTACGCTCATCGTATTACAGTGCGTGCTTTATGTTTGTGTTTTTTTTAATCCCATCAGGAAAACTGAGCGAAAGCCGTGGACCTCATTCATTAAAGTGTGCATTCACAGACTATTTTAATATGTGACAACAAACTGCAAACACGTGACTGTATGCGGAATAGTGTTGTGTGGGGATCATAATTTGACAGATTACCCTACAACAATACTTGTCACTTTACTCTTTTATCCGACCTAATGCCCTGCTGTGGCCTCTAGAAGGTGATATCAGGGTTTTTGTGTCGCACAGCAGGTATTCTTTTACATCTTTGCTAAACACAAACTAGTGAGTTTCCAGTGAACTGAGCGTGTCCAGACCCAGCCTAATGCTAAGGGTTTGTACCAGAGTGAAGTGGCGGTGGTATACAAAGGCGACTAAATTCATTACTTAGAGTGATAGAATTATAAGAAGAAAACACATGGTACTGAAAAAAAAAGCATATTTACATCATATTTCTTCTCACAACCTTATTTAATGTCTCTGGCTGCTGGCAAAACAACTCGATATGCAACCAGCAAAATAGATTACTTTAATGTAATCTTCAAACATATGACACTTGGGAAAGAATATTTATTCAACAAAATATTACTTTCTTCTTGCAACCTTGCTTCAGCAATAATTTTTAGAGTCTCGGGTTGCTTGCTAAAAATGGTTCTACACACAGTCAACAAAGCGTATTATTTTACATAATCTATCGCAAATTGTTTCTACACAATAGCAAATTACTATCTCTTGAAAAATATTTGCTAGCAAAGAAAATTATTCTTTTAAGAAACAAATTATGTGACTTGACACAGTGCAAATATGTTTACAAGAGGTTTTGCACAACTTTAACAAGACTACGTGTGTGTTGGATTTAGAGTCTAAAAATGGTAAACAACACACCAACCTTTTGGATTTTCGTCTCTCTTTGTATTCACAACACTATTACTCTCTCGGCGTCTAAATGCTTCTACGTACTTCTTCCAGGGAAGTCTCTGTACACTGGTCATGTATCTTCTTATTTACATATTACTAAGCTATCTACAGGCTGCCTCTTGAGGTGAGTCACGTAATCAAAAAAGACTGTAGGGGTAGCAAAGCTACAAAGAAGGCACATCTGCCTTGTATCCTCATGACAGGAAACTAGATGATAAGAAAAGTTCTGTGATTACATAACTTTACGGGGTTGGCATCGTGCTACCTTACATGACCAACTAAATGCAACATTGAACTAGTTAACTTGTGGATTCACAGCACTGGCAGTTGATTTGGTGGTGGTGGCTTGCTGACACTGCGTGCGGGGGCATCCCCACTTCCTAGGAGCTGCATATGGCAGATATGGCCACTGGAAATGAACTGATGGCCGCCAAGGAGTCTCTCTGTAGTGCCCCGGTAACACATAGGCTCGGCAGGCGTGGGGCGCTTGGACTTGTTGTTCCGTCTCGCCTGTGGTGAAGCTGCCATGTTGTGTTGCCTTGACTGGAGTTGATGAGGGCAGGCTGCTATGATGACTTGCCTGGTCTGGTGTCGTCCATCCGCAGACAAGGGTAGTCCAGGGCAAGTGGGAGGCTGGCTGCAGTGGAGAAGCCCCTCCAGTTGTCGTCTGGATGGCATCTGCGTTGACGGCTGCTGCTCTCCTTTGACAGGAGTCGGCTAGTGCCAGGGTCGACTGGCCTGATGTGGGCTGCTCGGGATCTTCCTCACGTCCATGGCAAAGGACCTCGGAGCTGGACTCTGCATCATCTGCTTCCTTGGGTACGGTCTGTATCTGGTCTGCTTTTGGTGCTCCAGGAGGTGCTCCCTCACGTCCGTGTGGGGTCCGGCAACACTTCTTCAGCTTCCGGGGATGACCTGCAAGTGGAAGGCAGAGCAAAGTATACTGGTTTACACAAAGGACTAACATCAACATTGTTACTAATATCCTGGGAGGTATTAGCTCCAGGTTTGCCCTGTACTCTTTCCTGGCATTGGGCCCGGGAGACGGCCACAGCGCTCGGCAGTGCCTGGGACTTGAAAGCCGCTGCCTCTGCATTGAGTGTGGACTGGGCAGTTAGGGTGGCTGTGCGATCCTGGATGATCGTGTCCGCTGGCACGAACTGGTCCATGGCCGAGAGGTCGATCTTGTGAATTATGGAAGTTCCAGCTGAAAACTCTTGAAGAGACAGCTGGGTCTCTGTGCTTTAGGCTGCGACGGCATCTGTTGTGGCAGGTCCTGGGTTGAGAAGTCTTGAAGGAGCTGTAATGGAGGAAGTTGCTCATTGTGACAATGGCTCAAGAGGTGCAGTCGGTCCGACGGAGCTGGTTGACGAAGTTCCTTTTGGGCCGATGGTGGGACATAGGCGTAGACTGCTCAGGTCGCTGTCCACTGGGCTTCTCCAGGAAACTTCTGAAGCACTCAGAATCCATCTTTCTGGGTGCTGGGTGAACTTCCAACAGAACGTAGATGGGGTAGATGGTACAGTCCATTCTGAGGGCTTGGTGCTTCTGGATTTTGGAAATTCGATCCTGATCAATGCAGAATAGGTGCTAGGCGCTACGGATGACCTTGTCCTTTCCATCTGAGCAGGTGGTGACGTCCGTGCTTCCTTGTACGATGACGGTCTGGCATCTTCCTCAACATCGTCCGAAGTGTAGGGGTGTAGCAGTCTTGCGGGGTACTGTCCAGGTGCCTGGGTGGAGTCGGGTAAGGGCACATCTGTCCTCGGGTGGGTTTTTCTTATTCTCCTGTGGCAATCTTCTGTTCAGTAGACATTCTCCTGGCACCCTATCACTCTATATGGACCTTCCCACTTTCTGGCCAACCCGGCGCTGAATTGGGTGTTCCCTCAACTCAGGGAGTGGCTACGGAGTAGGACTGATTCTCCCATTTCGAATGCACGGACTCCAGTGCGTGACAGTGGGTACTTCCGGTTGATGTACCTCTCTTGCCATTCTCTGGCTCTTTCAACGCATCATAGAGCAGCTTGGCATATGGCTTCTGGTTGGGGCCATTCTCCTGGAAATCGAAGAGTGTGCCCTAGCGGCAACTGGCTAGGGCTGGAATCTATTGCTTCGTTGGTTTGTCTGCGCAGAGCAAAGAGGATCCTTGGTAGGTGGCGGTCCCAATAGCATTCGTCTTCTTTCAAGCTGAGGCGTAGAAACTTCTAAGTTCTTGGTTACTTTGCTCAGTTCGATTGGCATGGAGATGGTATGGTGGCGTCATCCACGTTTCGGTTACTAATCCCTGACATTCGGTTTGCCATTGTTTGCTTATAGATTGGGTGCCATTGTCCATGAGGATGCTCTGTGGGTATCCCCAACTGGGAAAGATCTCCTGGTTGAATTTGTTGATGATGTGGTGTGTCTCTTGGCGGAGTAAGGGGAAGGCCTATATCCAGCAAGTTAATAGGCATATCAGTGACGACCAGCAGGTATCCGTTCCAGTTTGTACTGTGGGGGTAAGGTCCCATTTAATTTGCCGCTACATGATTCCAAGGTGAATGGTTCTTGCGTGTCCAAGCTGTACTTTGCCTGGTTGGGTAGACCTTGTGTTAACAGCATTTGAGACATTCGCTGACGTGTTCATGTACATCTCGGCTCATGTAGTCCCATATGTAACGACCGCTGTTATCCGTGAGGGTTCCTGGGTGTCCTGTATCTGGGTGGTTGTAAAAGTGCCGGCGGACATAGTCTCTCAAGTCCCTGGGTAACCAGATCTTCCACTGGGCTTCCAGCTTGTGGTTACGTGACCATACAACGTTGCGTAATTAATACCATTTCAAAAGATCCTTCACTTCAGGGTCAAGTTGCTGGTGACGTTCAATCTGACTGCGGCTCAGTTACGACTGAAGGAGTTGCTGGTCTTCTGGGTGAAACTTCAGAGGTTCAGGCGGGAGGATGCCATCCATGTCTTCATCTGGCTTTGCTTCCTGAAATTGGCAGGGTTGTTGGGATAAGGCGTTGGGAATATCGTTCTTCTTGCCAAGGCAATGCTGGATCTCAAAGTCGAATTCTGAGAGGAGAAGATACCACGTCCTATCTTGGCCTTATGGTTGCGGGACTCTCGCAACCACTTAAGGGCTCGGCTGTCTGTTCGCAAGATGAAATGGGTCCCTTATAAATGGTAACAAAACTTCTTTATTGCCCAGATTACAGCCATACACTCTCGTTCGTTGATGTGGTACATCTGTTCTGTTGGGTTCAGCCGAGTACTAGCATAAGAGATTACTAGGGGTTGACCATCCAGTCCTTCCTGGTATAGCATACCTAGTCCATTCTGGCAAGGGTCGGTTTGAAGAATGAGGGGATCCTTCCCTTACGGTCGATGCAGACGGTCAATGTGTTGGAAACTAGCTTTGAGGACTTTAAAGGCTGTGCGATGCTCAGGCGTCCACCACCAGCATGCTTCCTTTTCCAACAATGGGTGGAGAGGGCCATTAAATCGGCTTTGTTCAGGAAAAATTTCTGAGTCAGTTACATATCCCTAAAAAGTGCCGTAACTGCTTTTTCATATGAGGCGCTTCAGCTTCCTGTATGGCTCTTAGGGATCGCTCTGGAAGTTCTTCCAAAGTGGCTTTTGAAGAGTTTAGCCACGAGTCCATGGAGCTCTAATTGTTCTAACACACTCTGCAGACGGCATGACTTGGAGTATACTATGATGTCATCCAGATAGGTAAAAAAACTGACCTATGTATCCCGTCAAGACTTCTGAAGACATTAACCGGTGAAAGTGTAGATAGTTTCCTGAGGCAGTTTGATGAAGTGGTAAGGCAGTTAAAATCTACTGGTGCAGAATTAAGGGATTATGATGCTATATGCCATTTATTGTTGAATTTGCAAGCAGAAAAAGAAAAACGTAAGTGTAAATCTACTAAGACGTGAAGTACAAAATGCAGTGGTGCCATCAGCATTCTCATCAGCAACTCAAAGTGTGTGTTATGAGTGCGGCAAGAAGTGACATATTCGTCAAAACTGTAAGCAGCTACCCAGGAACAGCTTAAGAGTTGCAACTCGGCAGGGTTACCAAGAGGGATTTCATGGACATCATCGACCTGGCAATCCCTTCTTCTCATAAAGATTATTTAGGCATTTCCGCATTTGGTATGCACTTACCTTATCCCGCAAATTTTCAATTTTAAATCATCAACACATTGAACAATTAAGTTTCTAGCCCGATTATATTTTTTCTGATCTGAATCACATGTTGGTTTTCCATCTTCAATTTCAATGTATTCCTTGTTAACACACTCAGCAAAATCATTTTTTGCAAGTAACATAAGCATTCTGAACTTCCAACTGTAGTAATTTGAGCCATTTAGTGGCTCTACCATATAACCAACTTTATGTTGCATGGACATTTTCTTTAATCTCTGAATAGCCACTTAGCACAAAAAATGCTAACTCTTACATCTTGCCATCAAATATCTTCACACATACCTTGGCTATTTCATGCATTGATATTTCACTCGTACAGCTTTCCTTCAAAACTTTCGCCATGTGCTTGTGCATCGCACTTTGGGCCTATAACCTGTTGCTTTTGAACACAGCGAAAGCAATAAATACTCACTCCTAAGTTATGGTTTAATATATTCTTTATTTTCTTGATCTTCCTTTTATTTACATAGAACATACTAGACTTAAACAACAATATTGACAACCTTTTATCTGCAATAAAAACATACAAAACCTTTCCAACATCTCCTTCGTTTACCTATTAACAGACACAGGAAGGGATCATAGATATGTATAACAGACATTACACTTTTGGCAACCTTCATAACTTAACAAATTGTACAAAGGGTTGGAAGGTTTGAAAATACCTTGTGGTGTCATCTCCTCTAGTTGCTCCATAATTATTTGGTGTCTCTTGGCAGAAACTTTGTAGGGCCGATTATAGATTGGCGTGGTGGTGTTCAGTAGGACTTCGTATTGTACCATACGAGTCTGACGTAAGTTCCTTCCAGTTCCAAAAATGTTGGCGTGTTCGTCGAGTATCTCCTTCAACTGTAGGAAGTTGGCATCAGTGATGTCATGCTGGATCTCTTGCATGTTGATGACAGCTGAAATTGATTGTTCTGTTGGTTTTTCTCAATGTAGAGTAACTCGTAGGTCATCGCCCAGGTATACCACACGTTTCCCGTGGTCCATGATGTATTGCTGTTGCCGGAGCCAAGGGTGGTCTAAGAGGACATTTTCTTCGATATTCGGGGCTACGACGAAGTCCACTTGGGTCTTGAGGCATTGAAGCTTGAACGAAATCGTGATGCGACCATCGACTGTAAGGGTGGACTCGGGCTTGGCCATTACCGCTTTCATTTGTGGGCGTAGCTCTGCTTTCTGGTTATCCTGTAGTAAGTTGTGGTGAATGAAATTACCAGATGCTGCGGAGTCAAGCAATGCTAGGGCATTCCTTCCATTGATTTGTATCTCAATATAGGGAGCTTCTGGCATCGCCGCCTCCTCATCTAAGAACTGGATGCTTTGCTCCTCTTGGCGGATGGGATCACTTTGATTCAATCTGCCAGCACTGGTGTTTCCCTTTGGCGCTTTATTCTGTGGATTGGACCCAGCCTGGGTGGGTTGCGGCTCACGGTTTGTGCCCCCTTCTTCCGTGCAGACTGTCTTTAAACTGGGTCGCTGCAGGCAATCTTTGTTGAAATGGTACCCAGGATAGTATCAACACTTGGGTAGACGTGGGGTTTGCGGCATAGGTGGTAGTGGTTTCATCTGACGCTCTTCTGTTTTTCCTTAATCGACCGGATTTGTAGATTTTGGCTGGTTGAGAAGTGCCAGTGCCTGGAAGTTTCTTTCTGCTACGCGAGCTCTCTCTACGAGTTCGTCCATCGATGAGGGTTTTGGTAGCAGCAAGATATTCCTGAGACAGGGTAACTATAGGCTGGAAAAATGTGTTGGTACATTTGTGCTTTCCATTGGGTGAATATCTCGACTTCCTCTCCCGGTTTCTGGGTATGGCCATAAAATTAGGTCTGAGACTTTCTGGAAGAAGGTTAACAGTACAGAAGTACGCTATTAATTTGCCAGATTGTTTTTCTGTCTGCAGCTGCTTTCTTATATAATTGTTCAATATATGTATTTTGTGAACATTTCCCTAGAGATACTGGTGGGAAGATGTCCGTTAGTAACGGTAACTCCACGCCATCATCTTTAGTCATGAACAGTGGGTCATTGAGGGTAGATGCATGTTGCGTTTAATTTCACAGTGTTTTCTGCACTTTTCGTCCGCATTGGCCCCTGGCAGGCCTCATGTACCTGGTCTGCTTCAGACATGGGGACTTGTGCCCGTTACCAGTGTACTCCCTTTTTGGTAATACAACTCGCTTCTTTGGAATCTGTGTCTTGTTTATTAATTATTTATTTAATTTCCACCACGGGATCTGGCCCTCTCCAGTAAGTGTTACCACATGGTTAGGTCATCATGTATAGGACAGTGTAAGTTGTGTAACAGTGGCTTTATTGATAGGTAAGTAGATGTATGCAGCGGGGGGATGCAGCCACAGGCTGTCGACCTGTAATGAGCCGGAGATCCTCATTCTTTTCCGAGACGTAGAGAAGCTGGTGCCCAGAGAACATCATCAACTTTATCTGCATCCATCAGTATGCAAAGCGGTCTGTATTTTAATCAGGCACATCCCGCCCCCATAAGCAGCCGAGCACATCATGGCATTTCATTAAAAAAATATTTTTATTTCATCAAATTAGGTTGTTAGTGAACAATGTATGTTATTATTTGGACATGAATCTGCTGTTTTTTAAACAATTTTGATTGAACTTAAATGGAACTTGCCAATCATTAGTTTTAATTTGTACATAAAGCATGAATAGATAATCTGATAAGAGTGAGACAATGTAATGCACATTGTCACATTCAATTTTTCTGTGATCAGTCTTGTACTTTGTGAAGACATTAAAAACTGTTTAAGAACAATCACTAGCAATTAAGTTTTCTAAGAATTTTACATCACCCACTCACAGATTCTGTTTATGTGTAGGTAACATACTGCACCTTTTAATCAGTTTTTACATTCGCCTGCCAGAATCACCTTGAAAAATAAAAATAAATTTTGGAAATTAACTCAAACACTGTCAGAATAATGTTATTTAATAAAACGCCCAGCTTAACTAATGAAGTTCGTAACAGGTACTCTCTGAAAATAACTGTGGAATGAAATATATTTGTTTATAGATGCAAATCCATGTCAAAATGTGTTCCTGATGGGGCTATGAGCTTAGTTACGTCGTAAGAAAGTGAGCTGACAACACCGCACAACTCGCTAGCCTAGCTGCCGCCTGCCAGGTATAGCCGGTCCCAGCGCGACCGTCGCATTCCTCCCGCGTATTACATTCCCATGGTCAGCGTCAGTTTTATCTCGCCAGTCAGTAGTTATGTTCGGTTTTGTTTGTGCTCATTTCCAACTGAAAAATGTCTGCAAAAGTAAACTTGTGGTTTTAAATTTACGGTAGAAGCTGGAAATTATTAATAAACTTGAAGGAGGAAGTGCAATAAAACAGCTTTCATTTATGTATGGAGTGGGAGAATCAACAATTTGGGATATACAAAACAATAAATCCAAACTTATTGAGTTTGCGAGCAGTGCAGACTCGACAAGTGGCTTGGCGAATAGGAAAACAATGAAACTATTGATGTACGCGGAACTAGATAAGGCTATGCTGGAGTGGTTTAACCAGAAATGTGCTGCTGGAACGCCAGTGTCGGGGTTAGTGTGTGCCAAGCAAGCCCAATATTTTTTTGAAGAACTGGGAATGGAAGGCGTAACTTGTGTCCTAGATTAAACACGGTTTTCCACACGCTGAAACAGCCTATGCCGCACGCACTGGACAGTGTGGGAGGTGTGTGTGTGTGACATGGGTGACATACAGTTCACTTTGCAAGTCTTTGTCTCCCCTCTCCAGGTGGGGAGGGGTGGGAGGTGGCCAGTTGCCTAGCAACCGAGTGATGCCAGCCTGCCTTCCCTATTACGCAACCTCAGATTCCAGTATCGCTTGGCGATAAACACCACACGCATCCTGCTGCGTTGTTTGTATTAAATGTAGCTATGCATTTCTTGTAATGTTCGTGAGAGAACTACAGTGATTACCCGCATATTTTACACACTTTAAAAACTGTTATGTAAGTTAAAAATAAGGGTACATAAATTACGCATTTTTTAAATTTCTTGGTTTGTTAATAAATAATACAGTATGGAAATTATGTGAGGCTGTAAAATATGCGGATAAATATAGTAGTAGTATATCAAGGATAGGCTAGGTTTCACACTGAAACACCCAGTATTCAGTTACGACCATGTGGAACTTAATGTTGGAAAAGCTGTATTTTTCTCTTAGTATGCGGACTATCCGCGATTTTGGGTTATCTGCGGGCAATCGTCCCCTTCATTATCACGGATAATCGAGAGTCGACTGTAATAGCTATTACTGAAACACACAGTTTCGACAACTACATGCATCCACCATTTTACACTAAACTGGCTTATGCATGTCTGTCAACTTCCAATCACAATACCTCCCCTTTTGCAAACAAGATATTGTACAAACCTTTCAACAAATACATACATAGAAAAAAGAAAATAAAGTCAGTACAGTTAGTACTATTAACTCAATGAATATCGGTACAGATGGTACAATCACTTCAACATACCTTCCCTTTTGCAAATAAGACATTGTACAGACCTGGCAACAAATACATACAATAAATACAAGATAATAAAGTCAGTAGAGTTAATACCATCACCTCAACACATGTAACAATTTTTATATACTAAAGTAGTATTAGGCTCTAGTCTCTGTATTTTATTGTCACTTTTATCTCATGCCCACTGTTGGTGTGTACAGGAACATTGGGATTTTGCTATGAGGTATAAGGAGCTTGCCTGCTGGTTTCCTCCAACACTCCTATCTCATTAGTGGAAAACCCCTTGACGTCTTTAGTCCAAGTCCATGCTGGACTTTCTACCGGAACCATTCTGTCAGCACTCGGCCTTCTATCATGCATCTCAGGAGTTAAACTGGATGGTTGAAAGTAATGAGCGTTTCTTTGGATTTACTGAGCCTCTTGGTCTCGGATGATATATGATGTTGAAGTCAGAAGTTTTCTGCAAAATCTTTGCAGGTTCCAACGTCCCATCTCGAGGTAGCAAAACCTGATCTTGCTGCCAGAACTCTTTCTTTTCTCTTGCTGCTTATTTTTCATACCAGTGCTTGCTCTTCACTTGTTTATGTTATAGTGCCTCCACTACGTTTCCCTGCTTTTGTTGTTTTAGCAGTGTTTTAGTCCTCACTCGTCGACTCATTAAAATTTGTGCAGGTGACAAGTCTAGAACAGACAGAGGAATATTCCTATACTCCAGTAGCATGATTGGTAGATCACTAGTCAGGTCCGAGTACTTCCTTAGCATATTCTTCATAATTTGAACTGCTTGTTCTACCTCCTCATTTGGCTTTGACTTAGTCAGTAGTACCCAAAGTCCCAGGTCACTGCAAATTGCCTATACTAGTATGGGTTGAATTGCATATTATCAGACACAATGAAGTTTGGTACACTGTGCGTGGTCCTTATCGACATGCAAATGGTTTTGTTGGACGAAGTATAGTACATTTGAACTTGCTGGCTAGTTTACTGTTTATATTTAGGCCACTCTGTCACACAGAGGACTGTGTCCTTAGCGATTTCATGCTTGACCTAACTCATCCTTTTTTTGCCAGTGACACCTGAACAATGTCGCACACACTCACTAGTTTAATAATCTCATCAGACAACTCATCACCACCATGATCCCCTTCTTGCACATATAATATTGATAAAGGCTGTTCACAATAAAATGAGCACTTTTGAAATCAACCTTTGAAAAAAGTCACTGCCCCTACATGCGTATATTTTAGTGGGTGTACCGAGTGACATGCACCCAGTAAAGTTGGTAATAATTGATAGGAAAAAGTTCCATATCTCTTAACGTCAAATAAAAAGTGTTAGGTAACCATTTGTGATAACTCAAATTATTTCTTTCACTTTTTTTTTAGTGCATCGAAGTGTAAAAATTAGCAGATTTGTAAAATATTAAGTTTTCAAAAGTGCTCATTTTACCATGAACAACCTATAGTAAGTCTGCTACATGCATGAGCTTGCCTGGAAGATACTCCACCGATAACTAGGACCATCTGTTTTTCGCGAAAATATTTATGTGAAGGCTAAACTCCAATGTCCTATGGCATACGTGCAGTTTTCCTTTGTTTATTGACCACCTGTCTTTGTCTGGAGATGGTTCCTTACCTGACTGGGGCAAATGGTATTTGGTAATGGTGACACTGCATGTCCTTGATTTGCGGGCCAGACATCTGCAATGCAGGGCAGTTAAAATCATCCAATCACAAAAAAACAGGTGTCCCTACTGATAATGTACGATATCACAACAGTTGAATCTTCATCCGCTATAATCTAACGGAGTACACATCAGCAAAGCTCTTCTTGAATACTGGGACCAACGGTTTGTGGTCTGTACATACTGTGACATCCCTCCCATACATGTGATGGTGAAACTTTTTTGCAGTGAACACAATGCCCAGTATTTTCTTCTCCACTTGGGCATAGTTCTTTTCTGCTGGAGACGGACTTTTTTATGCATAGCTGAAAGGCTGATCTGCACACATCAAACAACACCCCAGACCATTTTTGATGCATCACATTGCATGGACAGCTTATTTTTTGGGGGTCATAGAGACCTAGTACTGGAGCCTGGCTAACCAATACTATTTGACTTGCGGCAAGACTTCAGTGAGTATTGGCAACCGCTGCCATTCAACGTTGTTCTTCAGAAGTTCCCTCAGAGGAGCTATGGTTGTGGCTGAATTCAGTAAGAATTTCCTGAAGTAACTTATAAACCCCAACACTCTTTGAAGTTTAAACTTTGTTGGTGGGTGTCTGTAGCACTAGCCCTGCCCGTACCTGGTCGGGATCTGATTTCATATCACTCTTGGAGAACACGTGTCCAAAATGTCTGCTTGAACTGAATTTTACTATTATTGAATTTAAAATTTACTTCCCAGCCCTCTGAGCTTTTTTTTGCACGTGAACGAGTACTTAGCAAATAGCGATTCGGGTTGATATATTGAATTGTACACAACAATAATCTTTTGACTGTGCTACAGATTTATTTATAAATTGTTCTCGCTTGAGAGTAAAATTTTGTTAGCATTTACGGAGTCAACTATGTTATTGCCGCAAATAATTTAAACTGTTATCGGCGCATATGTGAAAAAAATAAGAGAAAATGGTGTATCGTAAATTAAAAATGGTAAAAGAAGTCCAGTATTGTGGTTTTGAAAACATTTTAATGAGCAATTTTGTTGCTGTTTCGTGATTAAAAGAATTATTACAGAATTTTATGAACAAACAACATTTCTCCATACTTCACATTTTTTCACTGTTTGCACATTTCTAGGCTCTAACTATACTCCTTAAAATGGTTAGCTATACATTTGTAAGACATGTTTCAAGTTTCCATGATTCTGCATGAGATTGTAGCTTTGTTTGCTGTTATTCATTTGTGTACTGGTGTAAAATTTTTTAAAACCTTTTTTTTTTAAATTTTTATTTAATTTCATAATTTTTCATAAATTATGTACGTATTTGGTGTTAAGTCTGTGTAATTGTTATTCAAGCATATTATGCATTTTCTTCAATTACTAATATAATCATTCCATGCTCAATTTTTGCAGATGTTTCTTCCAATTCCAATCAGCTGTCCACGGGAAATATATGACTTGATGTGCGAGTGCTGGCAGAGGAATGAATCGGATCGGCCTAATTTCCGCGAGATTCACTTATTTCTCCAACGAAAAAATCTCGGCTATAAACCAGAAATGGACTGAAGGATCTTCTTAATCAGACTGTATTTTTCCCCCACATATACTTGTTTTGTTTGGCTGCTGGATTTTGGAAATGGGCAAGTGCATTTAAATTATTGTGATAGACAAATATTTCCATGAAATTGGCATTAACTAAGCTACTCTAAGAAAGACAATTTGTTTGGGAGTTGTAATATTAATGCCATGGTATTATACAGTATATATAATTATTATTTTTGCACTTCAAACCTTTTATTTTTACATCTTGCTAATATCTTGGATATTTTCAACAGATCGGTATTGATGCTGAAATGTAACATAAAAAAGCACAATAAACGTGTTAATTTATTGATTGAGAAGAAGGGATCAAGATATGTTGTAATCGCTTTAAGAGAAACCTGTTTGTTAGTGTTGTTACATTGTAGTTCCTTCTGTTGATAAAAGACTAGGAAGAGTGTGCCTAACTTGTGTCAATATAGTGCAAACTGTAACAATAATGTATCATAATGTGAGAAATAATTTTATGGTGAGAGTTTAAGAAAGTTGTAAATGATGTGTATCATAATATATAAAATGCCTTTACAGAGAACATGAAAGATTTCCTGCCTCTGTTGGTATAATTTAATCGTCAAGAAATTTGAAGAAAACTTTACTGTTGGGTATTACCTCAATTACGTTTATTTATTTATTTTTTTTTTAACTCTGTTTAAGATAATGACATTTGAAGAAGCAATTATGGTGCCTTTTCGCTTGCTGTCAAACATCTTAATAGTGTTTTTTCATAGTGTAAAAATTATCACATTTTTTTGTTGTGTATTTTTAATTTGATATGTATATTGTTTCAAAACAAGTATCATTAGCAGCAATTTCTTAACACTTGTTTCCATGAATTCATTATTAAGTGATGAATAAAGATGCAAATTTGAGCATGGTTTATAAGGCTATGTAGCACATTATTTAATAATTTGATATGTGAATTAAAATGGCAACTAAATGTATCCCTGATAATTTACATAAATAACGTATAGCATGGTAGTAAACTGAAAAGACAAATGTCAATTTTATTTAATTATTAACTGGGAAAATAAGTTTGACACACAAGCTGGATAATTTTTGTTAATTTTTAGATAAATTCCTCACTTATTTTACTATGTGAGACATTAGCACTACATTTTGTATAACTTCTAGTGTATATCTAAATTATATGTAAGAAAACAATATATGTATTGTAAATGTTTAATTTCATGTCATTTTTATAACTTTTCTTTCCATTTTGTGTGACTGTTTATGCAGACATTCAGCAAACTTTTCCCTCGATCGATCATGCATTGAAATAAAGTTGGTTTCAAAACAATGAATTAGAAAATTATGACATAAGTATTTAGGCCAATTATGTACCTTTTATTGTTTGAATTACTTCTCAAATATTCATAATTATAGAATCTATAACTTGTCATCACATAAATCATGCATTTGAAAGCATTTGCCTTGACTAGTGACATTTCACAGTAAAGTACACTAGAACAATGACACACTGATTTTACTCATTTACACAGCACAGCAATAAATAAATACTATATATGTTCAAATTAAAAAACACATTATATTAATTCTGACATTATTTGAAGTCAACAGAAGATTGCAGTGGAACATTGTGATCTCAGGAAATAAACTTTAGTTTGAATTTAACCATCTTGAATAACCTGACATAGTGATAGGGGAATTGGCAATTTTGAGCGGGGGAGGGAAGGGGCATTGCATTTAAAGACTCTATAATGTAATAACCTTAGTTAACAAACTTGCACTAAACTCGTGCTTCTTCCTGTGAAAGAAAGAAAATATTTAGTATGCGAAAGATTGCACTTGGTCTGTAGAGTAAGTACATGTTAGGTTACAAATTCCATTGGAGGCAGGATGATTGCGAATGAAAGCTGAACTCTCATTTCCAGTCAAGTCCACCAAATAACTTGCATAACAAACCTTATGTGAACATTTATCCAACATGCAGCATTCTCTACAGAAACAATAGACAATCAGACAGTTCGTAAGCTCAGCAAAATTTTGACTTGGTGGACATAAAGCATTTACTTATCAATTTATAATAACACTTGTTACCACGGATTAAATTTTGAGTAATAAATAAAGTTTGAATGTCTTAAACTTTTTTTTTCTTGTATCATATATAAGATATGAAATTGTATACTCTGCCAAAACATACAGTGTTAGGAAGTTCCCTTTTTAAGAGTTTTTCCTGCTTAAGAGCACACACCCATAATGGTATAACTGCCCCTAAGGTTGTGTTTCACTTTGGTTCAGGTAACACAGGCTTTGATGTCATATGCACCCATATCTATTTGAGAAATAGTATAGTGTGTTTGACTAAAGCAAAAAAATTGAACACAAAGCCAAGGTATTGAAAATGGCAAATATATAGACTGACATTAAAGTGGTTCACTAATGCCAGTTGCAGAGTCTGCACTTTTGTTTGGGTTTGTATGGTAAAATACTGTATTAGTGGTACTTTTTTTAAAGATTTAAACATTAAAACTAAGAAAGAAAATACTGTTAAATAAAAGTTTACTATTTAAACATACTCTTATTTTCCCAAGATAAATACATTCAAGAAAAAGCTCTCTTCTATTCATAGAGATGTTGTGTATATAGGCCTACTGTTACTGTATGTTACCAAAGTCATAAATATTATACAACTGTACTGGATGCTTAATAGCGACAAAACCATGACAATAAACATGTGAATAATTTGTTTTAGGGCAGCACACTATTTTTCTTAATGTTCATGTCAAGTGATTCCATGACTCTTCACATGGCTGGAATGCACACTCCAATTTCAATGTCTGGAGTTTTACATTTGTGTAAAATATGATCAAATAATTTCATCAATAAATTTGTATGTTATTGTTTAATATTACTAATATAAATACTGGAAATTTCCTGCTTGAAATTTGGATTATATATAGTTAATTTTTGTTATGAGTGAAACCCTTTTAAGAAGTTTCCTGCTTAATAAGTTCATTAATTTTACACCTTGTCTAAATAAATATGTATATTTTAACCCTTTTAATAAGTTTTCCGGTTTAATAAGCACAATTTTTCAGTCCCTTCACAAATATCTAAAATGGTTGTACTGTTTACTATTTACTACATTTTTTCAGTTATTTCATTGGTAATATGTTATGGGAAAAGATGAAAGTTATTTTATAACATAGGAAGGTTTTACTGGAAAACCTGACTAGAAAAAATTCCTTTTAGTATGCATGCAGGAGCAGATCAAGACTTTTTTTATGCGCGTGTGGAGGGGGGGGGGGGGGGGATAATTTTTCTGTTGTGTAAGTGTAGGTCTAGTCTTTCAATTTGTGACATGGAAAAAAAGGGGGGGGGGGGAGGAGGGGCACTTTCTCATCACAATTGTAGAAACAACGATATTAAATTAATAAAATCAGTATTGAAACAATACTGTAACAATAGTATTTCATTTCAGTGTTGAAACATTCACAGGAAAGTTTTTGTATCAATGTGAGGGTCTCCTGACCTTCCTTGTGTATCCACTCTTGCATGTATGCTTAGTATTTGTTTCCCTTTTTGTTGAATTCACTGTACAGTTTGTAATAATAATTGTTAGGCACATGCTCTTTCCTTTAAAATAAAAGTGTAAATTAGTTTATTTTTTACACCATTGGAAATTTGTGGTCCTCCTATTTTTGTAATAGAAAAAACTGTATAAATCTACCACATTTAGAAAAGCAATAACTACATATTAAAGTACATACATATAACTTACTGGCTCAAGAAATTATGTTATGTCTGTGCTACAATCATAATAAATACACACAGAAAAAAATTGCTTGCTAATGCTATAACAAAACACATGGCATGGAAATGCCTTCTGCCTGGCACGTATGGAAATTATAGAGATTTTTCTAAATTTTAATGTGCTCTATGCCAACAAATAATGTGCAGAAATTTCTAACTATGCAGGTTAATGCAAAATTAATTCATTGCAAGAAGGGACACATGCAGTGGATTATGCAGTACACTTCCCCATTTCTGTTTTTTTTTTTATGAACAATTTGCAGCTATGTGAAACAGGAGAGAAGAGAAAATGAATTACTACTGATTCTGGATAGCATATACATTAATGACCTGTGATATATATCCTTCAAACATAAACAAACAGAAAAAAAATACAACTTTTCATAACAAAATTAAGATTCACCAACATACTATTCATGAATATCTACAAAAAATGTAGGGATTACAGCATGCAATTTTTTTGTACTCTTCTTTGATTAGTCATATATTTGTCATACACAGAGTATAGCATGGCCTTTACATCTAAAACTGCATGCAACATGAAACATGAACTATTATTTAAATTCCATTGCTGCACCAGTATACCCCACACAGCACAAGGATATCCTGAGAATACCTCAGATATATTCTTGCAGGAATATTGGAATGTTCCAGGGATAAGTTATGTCTGACATACCTCTCCCAAGATATTCCAGGAATATTCTCCAAGGAATATTAATATATCCCTAGAATATTCCTCATACCTCTATTCATTCTCACGGATATCTCGGGAATATGCTATATATGTTCTGTTTACACTCCCAAGATATGTGAGGGATATTCAAGGAATATTAGGGTATCCCTAGAATATGCTCATTCCCAGGGATATCTTGGTAATATGCTATAAATGTTCTGTTTACATTCCCAAAATATGCCATGGATATCCGGAGGAAATTGCTGGCATTGGCCACTAGGAGCGCTGGTGTCACTCTCGTTTGATTAGTCGTTCTTGCATACGCTCGGCCGCCATATTGGTTCTGGAACTGACCGCTAAGGTCGCTGCTTTTTTTAGAACTTAAAATACCATCTGGAATAGTGCGGGATCGAACTGTTGAACCTTGGGTCGCCAGACTTGCGCTTTAGACCACTCTTCTATTGCGACATGCACTGGTACAAGAGTTTATAAGTATTATATAGCTTGGAGATGAATAAATAATATCTTGCCTCTCATTATAGACATTAAATTTTTTATTTCTTATCTAATTTTTAAGTATTTTATTTTTATTTGAAATATTTTATTTTATTAAACTTTAAAGTGTATCGAGTGACAAGTCTACAGATTTGTATTTGTTGTAATTATTGGACAGATAAGAATATGTAGTCAGAATATATGATTACATCACTATGGCAAGTGCCATATTATATATTTATAAGGATATATAAAAACTGTTTTAGTAAATATATGTCAAGTGTTTTATATTAGGAACGTTGATTATTCACACTTTTTTGATTATTATTTACACATAATAAAGTTAATAAAGTGGAACATGTGAATATTCCTATATACTCCCAAATATCCTTAGAATACAAAAAGGATAATGAAGATTTTTTTTTCACTCCTAAATATCCCAGGAATACAAACAGTACAATGAGGATATTCCTGTTTACTTCCAAATATTCCAAGAATACAAAGAAGAAAATGAGAATATGCCCATTTACTCCATACTACCCCAGGAATATTAAGAGGAAAATGAGAATATTCCTGATTACACCTAAATATACCAGGAATGCTAAGAGGAAAATGAGAATGTTCCTGATTACTCCAAAATATCCCAAGAATACCAATAGGAAAATAAGAATATTTCCATTTACTCCTAAATATTCCAGGAATACAAAGAGGAAAATTGGGTATATTACCTTTCACTCTCAAATATCCCAGGAATACAAAGAGGAAAATGGGATAATATTCCTGTTTACTCCCACATATCCCAGGAATACAATGGGGATATTGAGAATATTCGCAGAAAGCCCAAGTTTCCAGGGATATCCAGATGGCATAAGGAATGCAAATAGGATATCCCTGGCATATTCTGTGCAGTGTGGTACTATCAAAAATGTGTGGGTTGATTATTATTTAAACTATATAGACTACTTTCTTTTAGTAATGCAAAAGGGTGGCTTGGTTATTTCCCTTTGCTCCAATTCAGCTTGGAGTGAAACTACGAATTCGGAGTTGGTTGGCTGTGACAGTACCTGCCCGAGCAAAGCTGCAGTTAGGTGACATGACACCAATGGTAGAGTATCTGGAATAGCATTCATTTGCAGTTTGGGAACATTGCACATTATGTATGTGACATGGCTTTATTTGGCATTTCACAAACCATTTCAATACTTACTCCCTTTGTATTGCTGAGAATTTTGTTCTTTTTTAACTTTTATATATTTTGCATTGGTAACATCCTTTGCTGTATTTAAAACAGGGCTCATGATTTAATGTTATTTTACTGATGGTCAGCTATATCATATCTTCCGTGTGCTGTAAAGAATAGGTATCGTGTCAAAAGTGACACACTATGGTCGTGGATGCTAATGCATGTATGGTAAAATGGGCAAGACTTGATCTACACCAGCAAATTTTGTTTAGCAGTTATTATATATTTTAAGCTTTGGTAACTTGAAATAAGTTGCAAGTTGCTCTTAGTGCCTTTACATTTCTGTAAATGTTTAACAAATCCTATAATTTAAATTTAACTTGTTTAATAAACCAAACACATTTTTATATTTGTTAACAATGTTATTATATTTGTAGCCTACTGTATGCTTGCAAACTCCCCTTTTCTTCCTATATGTATAACTTGCACCAGTAAATATGGATACCCTCCTACGCTAAAGCATATAGTGTGTTGGTAGTTTCCATCATGATGTCTGTATAAAATACCCCAAAAACACATTTTGAGACAACTTAAAGGGACAAACAACACAAATTTTTACTTTCTAGTTTTGTTGGAAATTAAAGCTAAAAACATTATAAAACAAATGCAACAAATCCGGTGTGAATATGTTGTGCCAAACCAGAGTTGCATCATGAGATAGATAAATATTAATTGGTGCGCTGTGACGTCATTCCACTTGTTGCCGATCAGACCTGCTGGCATTGTCAGGGGAGAGAACACAACACCAAGCAGTCACGTGCATTCACGCTTCTCCATATCAGTCTGGTACGTGAAACAAAATACGTATGTTACACTAAGATCTTTGGTCGTGTTATGGTATGTGTAGATTTCCATGAATATGAGTAAAAATGCACTCAAACTGGCCTGAGACTGAGTGCCAAGATAGTGATAGTAATGAAGTGAATACTGCGGTTAGAGCACGAGATTGTTCACGGTGTTGATGTGTGTGTTAGTACGACCACAGATGAAGAAAGTGTGTGTTGCTATGAAATAGATAATCTGAGTACTGTTAAAATATCAGTTTATCACTGTATTACAGAAAATGTAATTTAAAATTAAATAAGGAATTTTAACCATGACTCGCCATAATTTAGGCGTAAAAACCAAGAGTAGTATAAAAAGACATCAACTTACAGCAAAAAGTCACAACAGAACGAAGATGCACAGAATACAAACAATTTACATAGTGGCTGAATTCGCGGACAGCAATAGGCCATCACAACAGGGTGGTAATTCCTTTGTGTGTAGCTAATCAAATCAGATTAACTGAACCCCACAAAAATTACATGGTTTTTAAAAATTACAGAGGGAAATGGCCTCACTGGGCTACTTCTTTCAGCCATCTGAATATTAATTTATCATTCCTAATTGTGGTGGCATGTAATGTGCTGTTTTTTTTTATCTTTCTTAATTTTAACTTAACATATTCATTGTCATTTAAATTAAGTTACATTTGAGATAATATTCAGTAGAATCCTGTTGTAGTGAGCACAGTAACTGCAAGAACATGGGTATAACGAGGTCTTTTTGAGGAACGGTTAAAAAATCACAAAAATATTCCATGAAAAATTGTTATTTTACGAGTTGAAACATGTACGGCGAGATTGTGCGAAGCAGGCTTGCGGCGGGACTCGTGACCGCGTTAAGTGCACTTTTATCTGTATGCCGTAACCCCACTCCCTCGTCCGATGCCTCGTTTCCGTAAGTACCTTGTGCTGCTCTCCCCAAGCGCATTGTTTTATAAATAGAATCTCGCCCTTTCTACCTTGACACAGTTTTCATGAACCAGTTCTGCTTTTCCGTAGTTGTTCATGGTCATTGTGCTGCCAACTGTGTTTGGTTTCAAACAACTTGGTGTATGTGGGTCAAACTTTATTGTTAAATAAAAACAAATTTCATTTAAACATAACAGTCTAAGTGATAGTTGGAATCAAATACAGCTACATATGAATAGATTTCCGCCGGGTTTTTTTTTTCCATACTTGGCATACCAATTAAAGATAGGGACACAACTACATTTTATCGCTGTGCTATAACAAACTTAATTTTAATCCATTTTTATAAAGTTTTCTTGAATTTTTGCTGGTTTTGAGTAAGTGTCACACCATGCAGGTTTTGTTAGTTGAAAATGTACAATTTTCCAGTGACTACCATATTCACTGGTATAATTCTCGCACTGGCACAATTCTCGCAGCATATTTCTCTCAATGAGGCATGTAATGCTAATGGGGGCATGGCACGCACTTTGTTTGACCACGCCAGGTTGCTGACACTTCAAGGTCACTGGTCCCCTTATTGAATTCTGGCTGCCCCGCCCGTGCTGCAAACATGTAAACACAATCAGTCATGGAGTTTCTTTGATTGCAAGTGGATTTTTTAATGTGAAGGGAATAGTTTACATTTATATTAATTTTTGTTTAGTACGAATGCATAATGGATAAATATGCCAGTCAAACTGCTACATTTAAACTTAAGGTAATTGCGTATGCAGAAGAACATGGCAATAGAGAAGCGGGCTGAAAATTCGTTGTTTCCAAGTTTAACATGCATGTCATGTTTTCCCAATACTGGGCCGCTGTTACTAAGTGAACTGGACCTGTAACAATGGCAGTGGCGGGTGGCCATCGCCCGGTCAGAATAATTGTGTAGCTACCGACTGACAGCTGCCCCCCCCCCCCCCGAAGATCTAGGGCCGAGCGACAGTGGCAAGTAGCCGAGCCCGGCCACGCTGCAAAGGATCTAGGTGCTCGCCCAGCTACGTGCACACTGCAATGTTTTTGGTGCTAGCCCCAGCACATGAGTGATTTAATTTTGAATAGGTATCTTCATATTTATTATCAATAAATGAAGTGCTGTGTTTTTATAACATGTATCCCCGCAGTTGGCTAGGATTACCTACAGTAAACCCCATTATAATGTTTACATGCATGTGTCTTGATGATTCCTTGCATAAGTCACGCACCCTAATTTTTACACTAAAATCCTGTAAAATAGGTGCGAGAATTGTGCCAGTAAATAGAGGTATTTGGTTTGAGGTGGTCGTGTGAAGCTGTGACGGGTGAGTTATTGCTTGCAGGGTAGTGCTACGGCAGCCGAGTAAGTGATAGCGGGAAATGCTGCGTAGGCCGGGCAACTGATTGCGGGGCAATGCTGCGTAGGTCAAGCAACCTATGTGGCGCGGTCAGATTGTCCGCTCATTTAAACTCAATTTTTTTCTTCATATAACAGGATATTTTTACATTATGGTGGTTTCAACACAATTTAAAAGCAATTTTAGGGCAATTTTTAAGTAGTAGACCCTACTGGAGATCAAAATTGGTCTAATTTGGGGACAGGGAGGACACACTTATAGCGAGGATCGAACCTGGAGCCGTGACATCTTGCTATAACGTGTGTGTGTATATATATATCTGTGTGTGTGTGTAACCTTATTATGTAGTAGGATTTATGGATTTTCATTTCCTGTTTGACATCTTCTGTCACAGGTTTAAATGCCTCATATCCTAATAACAAACACCAAAAGAATTTCATTTTAAAAGTTGATGACATATTCTTGCTGTTTATTTCGTCATTGAAGTACTATAATACAGGTAATTTTAATTAGTACGACATTGTTTAAATTACGTGATGTAGGAAGTAAAATATGAATACCGGTGCAGAATAATGCTTATTTGGTAAACAAATCTTTTTAAAGACAGATTTGATTCATTCAAACGAATTGAATCATAAAAGATTCTATTCGAGCTTCGTTAATTTCAAAGCTTCGCAGAACCCTAATATACATATATACATGCACACACACACACACACACACAAACTTAGCCAATCACCAAAGATTTACTAAAATATAGCTACTGACAGAGAGGAATTCTGAAAGCGAGAGAAGTGTTTCTTCTTTAAAGTATCAATGGATGGGCAAGGTACTGGAGCAATGTTTTTCGGGCAGTGAAAGATCTGTAACTTCTTTTGGCTCCTCTTCTGGTAGTTCTTTAATCCCCGAAATAGTATGCTATTATTCGCTTCATAATGTCTTCTTTCCACTTATCACATTACAGTGCATACCTGATTTTAAGAACTCCATCACCAGATGACTTAGACTTTTGTATCCGACAGTCTGATTATTTACATTCCAATTATAGTCCCAATATAGCTAAAATCGACCACACATGTTTAGGTTCTTCGAAAACGATTTGTTTAGTACCATTTTCGAGAGCACATGGATAAGCTTCAGATTCAGACCACAGCTTCTTTGATTTTACTTAAGCACTGAATGGTTCATGTTCACAATTTACTTTTTCTGCTTCCTTCGTACCATTCATGCTAATTTTATACATGATTAGGAACTGACAGAAATTTTTCAATCTACAATTCACACTCTTCGTCACACGACTAAGCCACCCACACCAACTTTCAAAGAATAAATTTGATTCATTTGTTCCACTTTTTGCATTTTTTTCAATGATGTTTTTGAAATGTGCCACACATCAAATTCATGCTCAATAGTTGGATGTTTGGTCCTTATGTAAAGCACTCCTACATTTCCATAACTTTAAAGCAGTTTTACATCACATTTTTCTTTCGCAGTTGAATTAAATTTTAACATGGATTTTTTCCAGGTTTCCCTTTAAATTACCTTTCTGCAAAAGTTAAAAGTCGACAATGGCCTCCTCCCCCCCCCCCCCATGCAAATTCATGAGAGAATAGAACACACATTTTGCACAAAACCCTGGGGAATTGCACTGTCCATCTTCTACTAACCAAACATTTGAAAATTTTGGGTGTTCTTTTATGTTTGTGTCTTATTTCTGCACAATGAGTTTATATCTAGACTAATTACATAAACTGTTAAACACCATCGGGTGAGACACAAGACGAACTATGGCACAATTTACTTACAGCAGGTGGGCACTAGCAGTGCTTCCCAGACACCGCACTTCGAGACTCAGGGTTCGCAGGGATGCTGTGGGTTCTGTGTGTCCGTCTCACCCGAGCATCTTTACAAAACACTGATCAATACTAAACATTTTAACACCGAAAAATAGGTGGGAGATTTGCTCATAAACATACATGTTTTACACCAAGTACATACCATGTAGCGGACCACCTGGTGCAGGTAAAATTGCAGTAGTTTTCTGTAAAAACGACAAATCATTACCAGACAAAGTGGTATTGGAGTGGGGAGAATTATTCCCTTTCTTATTAAAGCATACAAAAGCTCAGAGCATGCCTGGTCCCGGTAAAATCAACATGTGCAAAACACAGCGTGGTCATACATACAAAATCATAAATCATGAGAAATACTGGAATCCTGAATAAAACAATACATATTACATTGAAATTAATTCTAGCGCACATGATATTACAAAAATATACCCTTAAAGTGCATGGATGGCCAAATATGGTACAGACTTGGCGATATCTGACCGCGTGGCCATGGGCGACATAGTCGTAACACAATTAAACATGAAAAATACCCTGAAATACATACATATAAATATAGCCCTTAATATTGGACGCAGCAATTAGCAGAAATTACAATGAAAAGACTTTAATGTAGGCGGATGGCGCCTGATTTAAAAGTTGCTCTCAAGACATCTTCTCATTCTGTCGTTTAAATTCCAAAAAGCCTCGAGGATTGCAAATTATTAAGTTAAGCGGAAGCATGATGCTGGGGAATGTCTGGCAAAACGTACTGAAGGCAAAGGTTAACCGGTGCTAAAACTGAACTATGGAAAACTAACTCAGTGCAAAAAGGTGAAGTGTGCAGTGACAGCATCTTACCTCGCCAGCTTTCCCCGACAGATTGCCCAGAGGCAAGTGTCGTGCGGACCTATCATGGCCGCCTACGGGGTTCACACATGCGGATGTACTATGAATGCCGAAACTGAGTAAAATTTTTAATATCAAAAAGAAATGGCACATAAATAATTTTGCATGCACAATCACTCAAAACTTTTAAATTGTGAATTTTCTGTTTGTTGATTGTTTTATATGGTGGCGTTTACGCTGGTATAATAAAGGCCTTATTCTTCTAGCAGCGCACATTTTGAAATTTAACCAAACATTATGCAACACTTTATGAACATACAATTTTTTACATTTTAGAACACTTGGACCCTGAAATAAAATAGAAAGACATGGTTTACTCTTTAAAATAAATATCCCGCTATGGGAAAGTCCCGTTTATGGCCTCTTTGCACACATGTGTAACCATGTCATGTGAGGGGTGAGTGGCATCATGTCTTAATGCTGCTGGGTGTTAGCCAGCGTCAAACGACCCCTCCCTCGAAGGCCAAGACGGTGCGAGCAACTCAACTTTGCTCTGGCTGGCTCTGCCTGGCAGTGAACCGGGACCACCGATTGTGGGCAAAGGAAGCATGGCCTTGGAGGACTTCTCACTCTGCAGCGTTTGCACGGGATGGGGGTGTAGGCTGGAACCATGTTGCTGGGACGGGACGGTGACTCGCCTCGCCTCTTGCGAGTGCCGCGTTGTGGTTTGTTGACATTTGGCGTCACATTCACTTCCCTACTAGCTTCCCCAATACCTTTGAAACTTTCTTGCCCTACTAGGTTATCCCCTGCGGGTGCCGAAAAACCTCTGAAAGGCGTTACACTTACGCTTGTGGTATTAACATCTACATTTTCATTTATGTTACAACCATGTTGGCTTGTGCCTTGGGGAAACCCCTTAAAACTTTGTTGCCGTGCGAGGCTGTCCCCTGTGGGTACAGCAAAACCTAGAAAAGGTGTATCACTGGTTGTGTTGCAGTTTACGTGTAAACTGTGGTTACCACTTCCATCCTCCTCTACAGTAGTAAACCCTTCAAAACTACTCATTTAGTTCTCTTGCGTGTTTCGTCACCTTCTCCCTCCCTGTTTGATGTGGAGTGTTTGGATGGCGCGAAGCCCCTAAATTACATGGTGTTTACAATACTGTTATTTACGTTTTCCGAGCGCGTGGTCACGAGACTGGTGTTGTTTTGGCATGTGCTGCTTCTGTCATTCCTCCTATCACCTGGTACGTAACGTCTCACTCGCTGAGGTACTGGGCTTTCCGGCTTTTCCTTGCCCTTCTTCCCTACAGGTGTGCAGGCTATAGCAGGTTGTGGTGTTGCCGTTTCGTGACTCGTCGCGGACCCAGTTTCACGAGAAATGTGGACTTCCCCATCTTTGCCATTACACTTACCGGCCAAATCCACCTGGGTGCCAGTCCTGCACAATAGTTCTTGAATCCTGCTGATAATGGGTTTTCCCTTACAAAAACATACATGCTGGGTACTAACTCTGGCGGCGGCCTTCTGCTTTCCGGCACCCAAGTCTTACAATAATTTCCCTGGTTTTCCCTCGCCTGCTCGTGGATCTGTAGTTTGGTGGGTGATAATTTCTTCAGGCAATACTAGCGGGTTTTGGCGGGGTTCCTAGGGTGCACGCAGTTCGTGGCCCTGCATCATCTTCGCGGCATTAACTCGGTTCCGTAAACAAAACATGACCTCTGGAATCAGTTCGGCCCATCTCGTGTGGTCTGTTCCTAACCTGACTTGCAACTGGATTTTCACAGCTTGGTTACGGTGTTCTGTCAGGTTTGCCCTGGGGTTGTAGGCCAGGGTGGTACGGTGTTCGGTTCCCCATGTGGCACAATATTCTCTCCATTTTCTTCCTACAAACTGTGTACCATTATCTGTCGGTAGGTATTCTGGGTAATCCCAACTGGGAAAAAATTTGTTTTGCATTACATGCGCAACCGTGTGTGCATGGACATTGCTGACCGAAAATGCCTCAGTCCACCTTGTAAACAAATCAGTGGCGGGCGACAATGAGAAAACATTTCCCACCTTTTGTGTGCGGGTACGGGCCCAAGATGTCGAGCGCGACAGTTTTAAATGGCTCCGGTGGCAGCCTCGGTTGTTGTGGAGCGTCAACATCTGTTCTCCGCAGCTTCTGGGTGTTGCACGTAATGCAACTCTGTACATGTTTATGCACGTACCCCTGTACTCCTGGCCCATGGAAAAGTTCTGTGTACGTTCCTGTGTGTCTGTATGGAACCCAGGTGGTCATGCTCTAAACTGTCATGCCTATATGTCAGCACAAGTTCACGAATTTTCTTGGGTACGTATGTTCGCCATTTTGTGCAACTATGGGGTGGTTTTATTTGTATTTCCTGGTCCATGACTCTACAGTGTTCTGAATACCTCGCAGTGCAGTGTTGCCGCCGTTGTGCGGCATCCGGGAAATTTTCTTGTGCAGATATTTAGCTAACAAGTTCTCCGGATGGTGTGGCAAGAATGTTTTGCAAAACAAAAAATGGTGGTTCAGTTGATTGTGTGGCATGGCAAGGTGGTAGCACCTCTTCTTACGCAGCGTCATCTGTTACTGTTATATTTGGACATGGGTTGCTAGACAGTGCATCTGCGAGTTTGTTGGTTTTTACTGCCACGTGTTCAACTTTGAAGTCGAACTCTTGTAACAACAAAGCCCAGCAGGCGAGTTTACTCTTTCCGTTACGCATGCCTTCCAACCAAACTAAACAACGGTTATCAGTTTTGAGTGTGAACCTCCTTCCTAACAGATACGGCTGGTACTTCCTCAGTGTGTGTACAATTGCCTAACACACTTGTTCGTTTACATGATATTTACGTTTTGCATCACCAAACTTTGCGCTGTGGTAGTTGATGATGTGTTTTTCTCCTTGTTCTTCCACCTGGTATAATCCTGCTCCAATGCCTTTTTGGCTCGCATCTGTCTGCACTACAACAGGCAGTTCCGCGCTAAACCTGGTTTGTGGTTTACTGTTTTGAAAAGCAAGTTTTATGTCTTTGAATGCTTGATCGGCTTGAGGTGTCCATACAAATTTACGCTTCTCACATAACTTTCAGTCAATGGTGTCCTAATTACAGAAAAATTCGTAACAAATTCCCTCAACAAATTTATCACATCAAAGAATTTTCGAACTTGTTTACGTCACCTGGTTGTAGGTTTTTTCCTGTATTTGTTGTACATGTTGGTGTTCTGGTTCGTGTCCATTCCCTATTACATAGTGTCCCAAAAACTCCATCTTACTCATCCCCAACTTACACTTGTCGGCCTAACATGTTAGCTTGTTGCGTTCGAGCCTCTCAAACACAAGGCTCAGGTGGTGTAGATGTTCTTCCTAGCTGTTTGACCATACAAGTACATCATCAAGATATGCGATCGCAAAGTCTCCAATGTAACCATCTAACACATTTACCATTAAGTGCTGAAAAGTAGCAGGGGACATTATAACCCGAATGGGATTGTAATAAACTGAAATCTACGTCCATCTGGTATGGTAAAGGCAGTCTTTTTACGATCTTGTGGGCAGATAGGTACTTGCCAATACCCCCGACTTAAGGTCGAGTGAAGTGAACACAGCAGCTGGCCCTAGTGTTGACAAAGTGTCTTGTTGATGTTAATTACTGGAGGTGGCATGTTTAAAGTTACTTTGTTGAGAGGGTGAAAGTCTACACAAAACCTCCATTCACTGTCCTTTTTAGGTGCTAGTGTAATGCCTGAGTTATAGAGACTTTCCGTGGGTTCAATTACATTATCACAGAGCATCTCACATATCTGTTCATTGATTACATGCCGGAAGAAAATACCTGGGTCTCATGGCTTGGAGTACACCGGGTCCTAGTGCGTCATGATGATGGCGTGCTCAGTGACGTCAGTATGCTGCAGCTTCCCGTCAATGTGGAACACACTGGCATATTGGTCCAGCAGATGCTGTAGCTTCTCCTGATGTTGTTCAGGCACCTCGTATGCGAACTCTGTAAGCAGCACGGCAGCTGTTGTTGTTGGCAGCATTGCTCCTACTACATACAGCATCCACCTCCCACATGAAGACAGTCAAGATGTGGCTCAATCACTGCTTGGTTTTCAATTAACCATGGTAACCCCAAAACCATTTCTTCACACAGGTCCGGAACAATGTAAACATCACATTTCATACGGATTCCACGTATTCATACGGTTACGTGCATTACACTTTTTGCCTCACCCTGTTGGTTGGTAGTAGCGAATTGCAGACGACGTGGCAACACTCTAATTGTAATTGCCTGTATAAGTCCCTCGCATACAAAATTATGGCTTGCGTAGTGTCTATCACAGCAATCACATTTATCCCTTCCAAGATCTACCTTGACCCTTAATGCATGTAGAGTACTGTTACTAACCTGAAACACTTTGGCACCTTCATTAGGCGGATTCCTATGATCTGGTGGTGAGATTGGTGGAGGTGCTGTTTCGCCAACCTCCCTACTCAGTTGCCCGACCGATTACCCTGGTAGTAATTTTCACGGGTGAAAGTTTTTCTGTCCACGGTTTGATCACACTGGCGTAAACGGTGGCGGTGGTTGTATAACATCTGGCATCATTGTGGGTGTTGACGTGCGGCATGTCCAGGTAGTTCGCGCTCGCGTTCACGGGTATCACGGTTGCCGACACGGATGTTTTGAGGCCTTCTCATGGATGATCAGACATGGTGTCTGCCATTTTAACGCGGTTGACATGACGCGGATGAACACACTGGCCCCATTTGGGAATGCCAATTGATGCCGTCTGGTGAGAGACAAAACGAACAATGACACAATTTGCTTACGGTAGGTGGGCACCAGCGGTGCTTCCCAGACACCGCACTTCGAGACTCAGGGTTTTCAAGTATGCTGTGGGTTCTGTGTGTCCGTCTCACCCGAGCATCTTTACAATACACTGATCAATAATAAATATTTCATCACTGAAAAATAGGCGGGAGATTTGCTGTTGTGATGCTACAAATTAATGTACATGTTTTACACTGAGTACATACAATTTATTGATTTCCAATTACAAGGTCATGCCGAAAAAATGAGTTAATGATTGAAACTCGGATGTGTCTAGCTAATTCCGTTGGGCTCTTACCTCTAGTTCACAATTTTTCTAGCGTACTCCTAGATGAATGATTATCTCCGGGGTGTTGGAGAACACAGTCCCCACAAGGAAAGAGGTCTACAGCCGCTAGGATGGACTGTAGATTTTTCCTGGAGACAGGACACTGAGAATTACAAGATGGGCCCTGAACACGTCTGATTATTTTACGTCACTAACGCGGACTCGTTGGGACGCGTCTCCCAGTACGTGGTAAGTGTGGTGACGGTATTTACAATTAGTCGGTTAGGATGGAAATAATGTGACTGTACAAATTACACAAATAATGATGATACAGTATGGGACACAACATGAATGGGCACAATAAACATGCAGATGCGTGAAAGTATGTAGGTGGTGTGGATGCAGCTGGATACAATACGTAGTGGACCACGTGGTGCAGGTAGAATTGCAGTAGTTTTCTGTAAAAACTACAAATAATTACCAGACAAAGTGGTATCGGGATGGGGAAAATTATTCCCTTCTTGATTAAAGCATACAAAAGCTTGGAGCATGTCTGGTGTCAAAAAAATCAACATGTGCAAAAGACATACAAAAACATCAATCATGAAAAATACATTGAGCCCTAATATAACAATACATATTACCCTGATATTAATTCTAGTGTACATGATATTACAAAAATATATCCTTAAAGCGCATGGATGGCGCAGATACGGACTTGGCGATATCTGACCGCGTGGCCATGGGCAATGTGACCGTAACACAAACACGAAAAATACCCTGAAATACATACATAGAAATATAGCCCTAAATATTGCACGCAGCAATTAAGCAGAAATTATAATGAAAAGCCTTTTGTATAGGTGGATGGTGCCTGGTTTACAAGTTGCACGGGTCACATGACCTCTCCAACATCTCCTCCTCCTCTCGTTTAAATTCCAAAAAAGCCACAAGGGCTGTAAATTATTAAATTAAGCGGAAGTATGATGCTGGGGAATGTCTGGCAAAACGTACTGAAGGCAAAGGTTAACCGGTGCTAAAAGTGAACTATGGAAATCTAACCCAGTGCGAAAAGGTTGAAGTGCGTACGTGACAGCGTCTTACCTCGCCAGCTCTCCTCGATGGACTGCCCAGAGGCAAGAGTCGTGCGGACCTACCATGGGGTTCACACAAGCAGGAGTGCTATGTACGCCGAGTAAAACTTTAATGATCAAAAATAAATGGCACATAAGTCATTTGTATACATAATCACTCTAACATTTTAAATAGTGAATTTTCTGTGTCGTTGATTGTTCTATATGGAGGCGCTTGAGCCGGAACAAAAACGTCCTTATTCTTCGAGCAGCGCGTATCTTGAAATTTAACCAAACATTGTGCAACATTTTATGAACATACAATTTTAACACTTTAGAACACTTGGACCCTGAAATAAAATTGAAAGACATGGTTTACACTTTAAAATAAATATCCCGTTAGGGGGAAAGTCCAGGTTATGGACTCTTCGCGCATGTGCGTACCCACGTGTTACGAGTGGAGAGCACCATCATGCTCTTAACGTTGCTCGCTGTTAGCCGGCGTCATGTTCGTAATTCTATCATATTTTGTTCTTGAAAACATTACTATTTCCAGAGACCTCTAAAATGGTTTAAATGGTTTGAATAAAATTCCAGACAAACACAATGATCAAGCAATTTATACTTTCCCTTCCGGCCTTTCGCTGAAAACATCTTGAACAAGAATACTATAAAACAGGATTTCCACGAGCACAAGCAATTTTTATTAATGGAAATTGTAGATCCCTTGCAGTAATACAGTAAACTGATTATTTCATCCCTGCAATCAGTGCATATTTTCAAAAAGGCTAATAATAGGCCCAGCAAGAATGAAATTTGTTACCTGCTTTTCTCCTGTTAGGAAATATAATGGCATATCCATTTTTACTCCATCTAGGGTATATCACTTTCAATATTAGAATCCACTTCTAACTCACCAAGTTCATAAAAACATTCTTTCAAAGTATTTTTTCCATTACAGTTACTTCATGATCAGTATCCTCATGTTCACGTCACAGTATTTTTGTAACACCCAGTCCTCAATTCACACTTTATTTCTATTTTATAACTTGTATTGTGTATCGTCATGACAATTGTTAAGTAGTTCTGTCCTTGGGGGGTCACTGAAGTTTTGAGTGCAGTCTGAGGTCTATCTCCTGACAACAGTATTTTTTGCAACAATATCTTCTGCCTTTTTTCTTTGCACCATGTTGCATGCAAATTATCGCTAGTATGAGCGTCTGACGATTTAGCATCTGCTCTACAACTAATCACCGAGCTGCATTTCCTCACAGAGGGAGTGTGGACCTTTCAGTTTTTCACCATGCTGTCATTTTAATTTCATTAACTGTGTTTCATCAAAATTAGTTTGATGAAAGTGCTAGGATCATAATCATTCCCCAGGTCCAGGCATTAAATTTTTTTCTTTTAGGGAATTCAACCGACGTGGAAAACAATTAAGGGTATTTTGAACAGTCCGAAGAAACATGGGAAAATATTCACTTGTCTCAATTTCCCAAATTACCAGAAGAGTTACTACATCCAAACTCACTAAAACTGGGCATTTTCCCAACAATACTATATACTCCTTCGTGTTTATGTCTACCACTATGTAAAACTATCAAAAGCAATTCGACAACCTTTGACACTCATATTCACAGAACTGAATTATTGAACATATCCATAAGGTGAGCTTGCTATGAGATTCACACATCTGTTGTGGGGTGTGTCGAAGGCAGGTATGTATGCAGCAAGCAGTCTGTGAGAAGCTTCAGAGGGTGTGGAGGATAACGGAGCGGGGTAGCCAGTCCATGCTTGTGAGGTCTGTGAGGGAGTGGAATGTTGAAGGGAATGGAAAAGGAGTTGGTTGGGTGAAGGAGAGTTGAGAGAGCTCGCCACCGGGCGGTAGCCTAATTGCGAGTGTATGTATGTATGTATGAGAATCATTGTGTCTGCTGCCAGGCGAGCGGAGTGATATCACCACTGCTCACTTTCAGCTGTATTTCTGGGGAACAGAGTACAACAAACAAAAATAAATACAGCCGCAGTGCATAGTATGCCATCATCTTCCATTACAACACAACTTATCATTGTGTTGTTTGTTCCTTAAAGTAAATTACTATAAGATATAATTTTTAGTATGTAGTATCAATATAGAACACACTAAAATAATTTTTTTAAACACCTTAAGTAAAATATGATATATAATTATATATTATTTTATTTTTACACTTAAACATAAACCCACACGACATTCTATTTTATGAAAACGTGTAGAAAGAAAGTGTTTTGAGGTAGGTAACAGCTGCTATACAATCTGCATTATTTTGTTCACTTTGCAGTTATACAAACTAACATGTTCACATGTGCTAAATAAATTCATTAAATATTATTTGCTAGAATGCATTTTAAAACCTGGGAGGAAAACCCTTATTTGTACTGTTCTGGAATTATACTGTACTGCGATTAAAGCAGTTTGGATCAAAGTATGTAGGGTTAAATTGATCCTCACTTTTACTTTCTTTTTCTTGTTTTGTGATATATATATATATATATATATATATATATATATATATATATATATATATATATATATATAATCTCTTTCCCCCCTGCAGCAATTCAGTACTACATTGTGTTGTGCATAGTCAACATAGTATTTTGGCATGTGTAGGCCGCACCATAAGTTTCTGATGAAAAATTAGGGATAATTATTTCATGTATGGGCTGCACTGAATTTTTCTATCCCTGTAAATATTGTTAACTTATGATTCCATATAAACATAATAAATTCCGATTTAATTTCTCCACTACAAAACATTTGTGACAGGAAATATGAATTATGTTGCACTGTTTACAAGTATACATCACCCAATTACTATTCCACAGATGGTAACTTGACTTTAGAAAGCAAACCATGAAAATATGTTGGACAAAGTGGTGTCTTATAAATGTGCACTTGTAGTGCCACAGCGGATGTGCAAACTACGTAAGTTATCTTTCTCTTGTACAGCAGGGAAATTATTTTCTTATCTATGGCATCTATGGCCGAGCCCCAACATGTTTGCATTTCACACATGCGGGATGAAGATTAATTTTGTTTATGAATGCGAGCGAACAAAAAATTAAAATAATTGCCCAAGTAGGTTTATTTTTACGCCCACTTTTTCTTCTTCCCCTCCCTTTCATCAAGTTAAAACATCATTAAAATTTTCTGTATGTTGACAAATTTCTAAACATGTTTTGGGGGAAAAATTTTTTTATGTCAATATCTCGTATATAAGCAGCACCCCACTTTTTATAGTCATTTTTTGGGTAAAAATATGCGGCCTATACACGCTGAAATACGTTATTTCTTGAGATTTTCATGTTAGTAAATTTATTTCTTGATAATCACTGCCTTATGAAACAAAATGTCACCATACATAAATTTAACTAATTATTAGCTGTGCAGCTTTTGTGCAAAAATTATGTCCTGTCGTAAAGTAGTATTGTAACTCTGTACATGACTTTGCAATTGTAATTTGGAGTTCATCAGCTTTCTTTACCTTTAGATTTGAATGCATGATGTGTGTACTAGGGTTGCCTACCTTTTCATATTTGCCATAAGGGACACTTCCAAAAACTGAATACACATCTGACCCCAATAAAACGGTCAAGGAAAATTTCTAATCAAATATAAACAGTTTTAATTACTACCTGTGATGTGCAAAAGTCAGTATTATCAAATGGTGAACATTTTCTCTGAACATATTAGTTACAACTATAGTCATAATTCAGTGTTATTTCTGTTTCTTATTTATTCGGCTTTAAAACAGAAGACACTAACATACACCGGAAAAAAAATATTCTGTATAAATCCCGGTAAGTGTTACTTCCACATATTCACTTTTGGCAAATGTAACTTGTTGGCATCAATTGTAACTATCTGTGGCCTATGGTTTAGAGCATTAGAGTAAATGTATCAGTATTTGTGGACATGGTAACTTACAGGCATTGTGTTTATTTATATTCAGTTTGTTTTTGAAAAAGTTTGAGATGTATGTGATGTCCCATCCAGTGTCCATATGGAGTAATTATTTAAACCCCAGGATATGGGAAATCTAGTACAATATGGGATAGTTGGCAACCCTAGCATGTCATACCTTATGCACATAATACTGCAAACAAACTGTACAATGTTTTGTGCCGGAGTTCTTTATCTTGTAATTTGTCTGACAGGTGTTGTATACAGCAATTATTTATAAGAATGTAGTACAGGCATTAAAGAGTACTCACAGTCAAATACTTGTCAACAGGCACTTACAACTTAGGGTTACCTTCAGGCTGAGTGCAGCTGATCTCTTGTTTAAACATCTGTGATACTGTAGGAAAGCTTGAAACATTATTTTGATATCTGTAAAGCTTTGAAGAATTACAATGTCCAAATGTTCATATTTTAAATCACCATTATTTAACCAATACCATATATATATTAAGATTGAGAAAATTAATTCGGTCAGTGTTATACTTTGCAGAAGTCATATCTACAGTTTCCAAAGTATCTAAATAGGAACCAGAAGTTGCATATTGACAAAATATCTTCCTTTCTACAATATACTGGTAGTGGTTTTTTTTTTTTTTTTTACATTTCTTCATGAAAACATCTGCTTGTTCAGTTTGTACATGGTGTTATTTCTCATGTTATTAAGGGTGCTGCTTAGTATGGGACCAGCTGAAAGAAAGGATATGGTCTTACATCTTGAATGATTTTAGGTGTGTGTGTGTGTCCTACCTTTCACAACATTGCTTTCAAACAAAAAAACACAGTGTCCTTTGAAAAGGAAGACCTTTCTAAAAGAGTGCAAGAATGAATAAATTAGTAAGATTTCCTGTTTATATGATTTTGTTTTGTCTATTAATCGTAATTTGCATGGAATTTTCACGGTATTAAACATTTATAAAATAATTTTTGTATAAATGAGGCCCAGGCAATGATGTACAAAGTGTTATCATGAAGGTTGGCTAAGGCACACCTAAAATTATTTAACAAGTAAACAGCTCAGCTGGTTCTCCACTCTTGGCTGCCACGTTAAGTGCCGTCTCATACAAAAATTATTTGACACCGGTATAAGTTACATGTTAGGAGGATGGATGTGTATATGCTGGTATTGACAATGTGATTACACATGTAATGACTTTACCCCACCCAGGAGGATTAACCTTCCAGTGCAATGGCAGACATTACTTCGGTCCCATCTCTAGAAGAGACACAGACACCAGAACAGGAACTGGGCAACTCAGGCATTATCATTATCATCATCATCATCATCATCATTATGTAAGGTTCTTGAGCATACTTTAGAAGCAAGTGCTCTCTTGAGGCCTTTTTACAACCTTTGCAAGCTAATGACTTCACAATAGATTACTCGTACAACACCTACATATAAAGGATTGTATACTTGCAACAGCCAAAGTTGTAGTTCCTTTGTCAGTCATTATTTCTTGCTCCCTTTCAGACATTTCCTACTCAGGGCAAATACACCTGTGTCACATAAAACCTGATTTATCAGCTACAGTGGAATCACTGCACTACAACTGGCCTTGCCATGCAGAGAGTTAATGGTAGTGAAGTAGATATGAAACAAGTCACAGCTGGACTTAATATCATCTTGAGGGAGTAAGCACTTGTAGCATCCAACAGAAAAGACTTTTGACTTCTGCTACAACAGCAGAGTGATGAGAACTCTGCCAACCTCTGACAATAGCTTGTGTGTAAATTCTACCCACCAACTAGCCCACCATATCCAGGTACGTTGTTTTGAGGCTTTGGAAGTCCCATACAGCCAATACACTTGTGCCCTTACATTAAATAAATTACCTGAACTTATCGAAATGTTCAGAGCTCAAATCAGTGGCATAACAATTAAGAGATAGCAGGGTACACACTGTTCCTCCCTAAATTTAGTAAAGGGTGCCAACATGAAGGTAAATGAGCACCCAAACTGTTTTTGTTTAATGAGATACATCAATAGGTATAGAGTTTACAATATTTAATGAATTTTTTAAATTTAGTTCTCATAATTACATACATTTTATCTCCTGGGTTAAAGACTTTTCCATGAAACTAGTAATTGTGCGTTTGATCGCACTAAAATGAAATTGATAACAGAAGAAAATATGTCTAAAGAGGGGACCTGAAGGATCCTTCCATGCAACTTCCAACTGTGCTTAACCTCCATATGTAATTACCATTTTATAAGATCTAAAATAAGTTATGAAAACGGAAACAAAATTAATATTATTAAACTGAATATTATTTAGAGAGCATATTACAAATTACACCGCTTTCCCGAACATTTTCATCTACTTTCCAAGAAAACTGTACAACTGGAGGACGCAAACAGAACGACTGCTTACCCTGCCTGTGTTGTTCCTCGTGAACTCAATTTATCGTTAATAGTCACTGTTGTTTGTGGAAATAAATACTAGATAGCAGCACTATGCGTTTACATGAACACACTGTTTCTCGAATCTAAAACCTGAAACTTAGAATTAATTGTGTAAGGCGAAAACTATAAAGGGTCAAACATTTCCAATATGTATACGGTAAGCATTGCTTACCTTATGTCTATGGAATAAACACTACTGTTAACCACACTCAGCCCAGCTAACAACTGTGTCCCATCAACACTGGGAGCTGGTCAATGTGAAACGTTAGGATCACCAACTGCCTATAAAATTATGTTACCTGTGTACACGTGCCTCTGGTAAGAAGTATCAACTTGTGAATACTAGTTAGTTCCATTGTCCATTTCACTTTAAGATAATTAATATGTTTGTAAGACAAGAATCTACATCAGATTTGCATAGGTGAACATTGTAAAATGTCAGAATTTCTTTTAGACTGCAGACAATGGAAGTAAAACAGAAATAAATGTATTAAAAGTTTATCATTGCATCCTCAACAGAGGTCTGAATCATTTCTTCAAAATTGTTGCATACGTACCAGTCCTTTACAAAGGTTTTTTTTTCAGTTGCAAACAACAAATTTTAATGTGATAAGTAAATACATAGTACCAATATTTTGCACATGTGCCATTAATAATGACAACTAGCACCACGTATACACAATTTTAAAGGTTTGAAAGAAATAGCACTGTAATTAGTATGTATAAAGTTACTTTTGATGTAAATACTAAGAAGATGCGATTTAAATTATTTTGTCATTAATAAAATTATGAACGGTATAACTGTAGCATTTGTGGAAAATTTAATTATTTCTTCAAATTTTATGATGAAATTTGGAACCAAATTTCAGTCATGCTTGGGCATATGGAGCAAAATTTATAACCAATACTGTATTTATTAAGTACTCGGGACAGAAGTCAGTTAAAAATTTTTCTGAACACAATAAATTTGGGTTATGCTTTTCACCATTGTGTAGCTGTGAAATATTAGCAGCATTGCCTGCAGTGTTCAAAATAAATTTGGTATGTGTATGTTATAAATTTTTTTACTGTGCACGTAAGGTATGTATCACTACTAATGGGATATTTGAATATAATGAACAATTTTATTTTCATTTTTATTTTTTGTTAAGTGTTGAAAATGGGTAATCCAGGGAATTAAATATGTTTTTAATGTCCTAAAATATTTTGGTTAATTTTCTAAATTTCTTATATGTGAATCCTGTTTGCCAGTTCTGTAATGCTGAAAAAGAGTGTGCTATTAAATTGGTTTGCTGCCTGTGAATCATAAAATAACCAATCCATTCATGTGAATGGTTTGGTTTATTTGGATCAATCATTTACATGCGGCAGTGAATAATATTATGATTGAAATGTCATTGTCTTAATCAGTACGGTATGGAACTTTCCTACCATATTATTTTTTCCAATACATAAAGTTAAACTGATGATAAAAGTAACCACTTGAAAACTATTAGTGTTGCAAGTTTGTTTTACATTAATTACATGCAATTACATTGGGTATGGGGTTGCCACTACCCACACAATTTTGTATGAATGCAAGTCGTGAATACATAAGTGGCTCACTGCACATATTGCAATTCATCACGTCAAAATATAGTATAACATTTCTACAGTATTTCAGAGATAAAGCAGTGTGTAATGTACATTAAATTAAGGCATGTAAATAATGTTAAATATGTTATAGGTGCCTGAATTCTATGTTAAAGATTGTGGATGACAGTTTAGAGGATAGGAAAATCAGATATGAAGTTCTGAAAGTAAAATACAATAATTTATAATCTGTAACATCATATCACTTCTCCATTTAGCCAAAAAAAAATTTAGTTTGCTAATGTAGATACTTGGTCAAGTGTGCTGTAACCTGAAATGAGTGACTGTACGGATTACATTAAAAGTTTTTTACGTGGTTTATTAAAGTTTGAAAATGTGAATGATTTGGTTGATTTGGACCAATCATTTACAAACTTTGTATTCTGTTGTAAACAATTTTGTGATATTTCATTTAATGAACTTTGAGAAATAGAAAATATGTACTGCATTGAAATGAAAGGAGTAATAAATTCTCAGTAATACACGTTCTATTTATAAAATATGACAATTTTCTTAAAAAAATTCTATTTATAATAGTCAAATACCTTACATCCTAATACTGGACTGTCTGCTTATTTGACATTGCAAAGCCTGGAAACCTCATATAAGTTGTTAAATAGTTTACCATTTTCACTGATTTTCTAGAACTTTCTTTATAATTTTACAGTATTAGTAAATGTTTATGACATGAACTGTCCAACAATCCCCATAATGTCACTTTAAAAAATGTTTCAAATCTGTGTGCCAAGAGTGCTGTATTGAGAATCTAAGGTTTTTAATGTTAAATCTTAAAACAGTGAGTGATTTAAAGATTAGTTCTGCTCTTACAGAATTCAGAATTATTGTTTTCTTTACTGTCTACTTCTAAAGTTAGGTTTCCATATTCTACAAACTGTTGTCGTCCCATGAAACCAACTTAACCACATGCAACGAGTAGTATCAAGGATGAAACAGAAGTGGCATGTGTTTTAACCCTTGCGGTTTGTACAAAAAGCTGTCAATATAAGCATCAATTTCGCATCCATCCACTGCCTTCTCTAGTGGGAGGCTGGAGCCAGGGGCCGAGTCAGTCAGCGCACAATCTGGCAGACACACTATCGCTAAGTTTAAGTCATTCAAATCGCTGGTAGGCGTTACAAAAACTAACTGATAAATGATTATCAAAGATGCTACACATTAGGTGACAAGTTATTAATGTGTATAAATCATAAAGTAAACTTTTTTCTATGCATACTTTATTTGTAAGTAAATCAGTGGCGAAGCATGATGCTGTGCTTTCGGGCTCTACCACTGACCAAATTTCATACATTTTGCCAAATTATTTCATTTACAAACAGTTTCAAATATGAATTACTATTGATACAAAATTGATGCTATTTTCCTTTAAAAATACGGTTGACTCCCTATCTATCGTTATTCAGGGAACTGCCCAAAAATTTCCATACATGTGGGATTTCAGTTGAAGGGAATTTTTGGAAAAGTATTACTGTAAACAAAACATTAAAAACATTAAAAAACATCTTACCTAACACATTTAAATAAAAAAAATAAAGTCTCAAGATATTAAATGCAAGCTGACATAAAACTTTCAAACCGTCTGAAAATAAAAGCAATATGACACAGAATGCCAGTCAAAATTTGAACAGTCAAATTTTTGAATGTCCCGTGCGCACTCAATTAGCTGAGAGCACTTGGAGAAGTTATAGATTGGGCAGTATCTTCACGGCGGCTGCTGGAGGAGGGCTGGCGGCGGGGGGAATGCACCCCCCTCCTGCCAAAAAACACAGCTACATGTTGGTGACACCTTGCACGTGTGGCAAATGTCCATCTTTTAAAGTAAGTAATTATATGTTACAGCAAAGAAAAGTTGTAGATCGGGCAGTATCTTCACGGCGGCTGCTGGAGGAGGGCTGGCGGCGGGGGGAATGCACCCCCCTCCTGCCAAAAAACACCGCTACATGTTGGTGACACCTTGCACGCGTGGCAAATGTCCATCTTTTAAAGTAATTAATTATATGTTACTGCAAAGAAAAGTTGTAATTTCGAGACAGAAATGAATAAGTAAGACAATTATAATTGCGTTATTCACTGTTTTTAATAATTAATCATTCAAAACCACGTCTTCTGTTTTTCTCTGTCGTGAGTTACACCGCACTCAGCTCGGTGCATACTTACCCATTATTAGACGGGAAAAGGTGTCGAATAGGTCCTTACATTTTATCAGTTTATACACGCATTTCTATTGAAATAAATTTTTATAAATCCTCTGATTTCCCAGCAAGAACTTACTGAAAATGAACTTTACACTTATAATACAAGTCGCTCAATGTTCAAACAATTTTTGGCAACAAGGGGAAGACAAGTATATGCTTTTGGGCATATAATTTTATTCGTAAAGATGCTTCCCCTTGAGTTAAACATTATGTTTTAAATTCATGATGATTTTATGCCAGATACTATGAAACACCAACCTTATGAGAAAAACCGACCTTTTATCATAAAAGAAAACATCTTTGCAAATAATAATTCCGCGTTAAAATGTTTTCCATATCATTTTCAGGACAAATTGCCTGCTTTGAAATACAAGTGATGATAGGTGCTACTATTTTGTGCAAAGGATGATCTTGATAAAATTTTTACTTTCGCCAGGCTGGCATGAGAAGGCTAGCATGTGCGGCCAAGAGAGAGAGAAAAAGAGGGGACGTGCTTTTTCAGAAAGAGACAGAAAGAGGGATGAGACAGAGAGAGAGGATGGTAGGTCGCCACACTGGTTACTAGGTAACCACTTTCCCTCTCCTCATGCATGTAAGGGAAAGCAGCAAGACAGATGCATGTTGCACCACACTGCAGAAAGATGTGTTGGGAAGACAGACAACGTACGGCAGGGCAGTGATAAACGGTGGCACACGTGTTGTATTTAAGATCCAGTTACTACATAGATGTTTGCATAAACAGCCAGCTTAAAAATTATAGTTTAGGGAAATATTAGGTGACTGGACCCAAATATACTTTGATCAACGCAACATGCGATAAACAATAAAAGTGGGTTATGTTAAAATCGTATAAATAGGAATTTCACCGGGACCACAAAAATTGTTGGTGGAGGTTTATCAGTACATGCAACAACAATACTTTGAGAGTCGAATCTACAATAATAATTTGTTAAGAGCTCAATTTTGTTGCCAGAGATAATTAATTGCAGGTTTTTAGCATTGCGAGCACGCCTCAGTTCTCTACCGTGGCTGCCGCTCCTCCAGCCAGTTCCTTGCGCTGGCTGGAACCACAAAGAAACACGGAAATCTCATCCTTATCTGCGCCTCTTCCGTGCTCCCCCAGCTTCGGCACAGCACAGGTTCCGGGGCCACCAGAGCACTAGCCTTGTCAAGGTCTACACCAGCTTCGGCAGCCGCAGCAACTCTGGGACACCCAGCAGTAACATCATTAGTCACCAACAACAATCACAACTGAGGCAGCAGTCCGGCCGAACCATCGCCTGCTCAGCTAAATCTGTGACCGTGATTCACACTGCTCATCGGACTGCCCAGCCAGTTATTGACTTTGTACCAAGCCGGCCAGTTACATGCCCCACTTTGTACACTGGTCAGGCCTCTGCCTGCCAGTAGTGAGGACGGTCGTTTGAAACCCTGTGTGACTGACCTGCCGGGCCAAAATCAGTTCCCGACCGTGATGTCACCTTCAGCTATCCCCAGCCCGTCACGAGTCAAGAGTTTTTTGGTGCTCAACATAGGGTCCCATGCCATCTTAGTGGTGCCACAATAGGACAGAACTAGGTCAGCATGACACCCCGATTAAACTAGCTGGATGGCAGTGTGAGCCAACTGGACTTCGGGGAGTCTGTAATCACCATGTGGCGCCCAAGTACCGTAATGATCATGACAGAGAGTGAACATAGCTGAGCCGAGTACCAAGATGCTGCCATGGGTGAAGCCAACCCGAGTAGATGCCAGTTACCCACATGCCCTGGCACAGGGGTGAACTCCATTATATGTGCACACTGCCAGAACATTTTTCATTACCAGTGTTTAGGATGGACAGACAAAGTGTGCTGTACAGACAGTTTGGAATTTAAATGTAATGACTGCCACACTCACCAGACCGCATACTGAAAGTGGATCACTTGCACTGGAAGAGGTATCAACAGAGTACATTGCATAGTGTACGCTCAAGCATTCCATCATGCATGTATAGGATGACCTGAGGAATGTGTGACTCAAACCTGACTTGTGTACCGCTGCAAAGTGTGCTGGCAAGCAGCCGAATAGGCCTACCAACAAAGTAACGCAGGTTGTAGACGTAGTCCGGTAACCACCTAAGGCACCAGTGAACTACAGCTACCCGATTTCGCTGGTCGTCCTCATGATGATCCAATAGCCTCTGTGGAAAAATGTAAAAAAGAGTTCTGGGAACACGACGTCCGAACCAAACAGTGGGTGACACGCAACCAAAAACAGCTCCGAGGGAAAGCCCAGGAATGGTGGAATAAGTATGGGGAATTTGTCACTCAGTGGGGGCAGTTATGACTGTGCCTTTCCATGCCATTTTCCGGAGAAAAGGTCTTGGCCCACCTTACTACCAAATTCTATGGTCGAACACATCATGCTGAGGAAGAGGCCAAAATTTTCATTCAAAGGAAAGTAAAATGTATCCAGCGAATTTTCCCCACCGAAACCAAAGATAGTTGCATACACAACATTGCCTTCATGCTCCTGCTGAAGTTACGAAACCTACTCAAAATTCCTAAATGTTGGACAATAGAGGAATTAGTTGAATAAGCTAGGGAAACGGAGCATAATATTTTAAAGTGTGGGTGGTGCTATACAAATCGAGGGTAAGCAGGCCAGCTGAGTCCAACAAACAAGCAGAGAAAAAGAGAAACCCTCCTCTACCACCTCCTCCACCCCCAACCCTCTTATACCTAAGTGCTGATTCTGCCGGGAACAGCATTTTAACCGGGGCTGCACTGGTAGGCAGGTACGCCAGGGATGGGCGGAGGAGAGGAACACAGCAGGGATGACATTTTCTTCTCCCCCACCTTGCCAAGCGGAAAATACACAGATCAACTAGGCGGGAAATGCCGCAACTGGGGTGAAAAGTGAGCCTTAACCACCAGAACCCAGGGTGCCTACCGATGCCAGACCACAAGAGGGAATGATCCCCCCCCCTACTGTGTTGAGGCCCTGTCAAGCACCTCTGTTGTTACAGCTTCATTTAACCAAATCCAAGATCAAGTCACTGGCAACTGAAGCCCACACCCCCATATCTAAGGTCGACCCCAAGGAGGAGATAGAAGATGATCCAGATCCCACACCTGCCACTGCCAAGCCACTTCCCCTCCAGAAACCGAAGGTCAGGTACGACTTCAGCCTGGTGAGCCGGCAAGCCACCCCAGAACGAGTAGATTTTCCAGTGCATTGAGGAGCAGTGCTCTCGACGCAGACCAGTTTTCTACGCCGTGCCGCAGCAAGACATGCTAAGATGTCGCCACCGAACGACTGAGATTTCGTGGTGCAGTCCGTGGAACCATGAGCCTCACCGTCGACACCCGCTACCGAGCCCAATCCACACTGCGCTGACGAGGTAGAGGACTATCAAGAGTCTCTACCTCAGTCGGCAACCCAGCTCACACCAGCCCCAGAGGGCCTGGCCAACCACAAGGCAACCACATTGGATAACGCAGCAGTCAGTGCAGAGACACCGCCTCCTGCTCAGAAGGAAACCACCACCTGCGCTGAGGAGACAGAGGAGTCCGAAGAGCCTCTGCCTCCGTTGACCATCTGGGTCCCGATGTCGTATGACACCGGGGTTCACATTGTCATCCCTCCTTTTGAAAGGGAGGAGGGGCCAAGAAGTGCCGATGAGGTCAGGAATACCCAGGAGCTTCTGCACCAGGCAACAGATCCGGCCATGTCCAGCCAAGACGATACGTCCACCCAACAGGTATCTGCACCTGGTGGCGCCGAGGCCCACCCAGCAGTGCATCCTTCCGGACAAGAGGAAGAGCCTAGTAGCCCAGCTGCAGAGGTCGAGGATCCCGAAGAGTCTAGGTCTCCACTGGCCACCCAGACTGCTCCTACCCAGGAAGACGTGGTTCACCTTGCCCCTGCGCTGGTGAGCACCAAAGATACCATTGCCAATCCAACAAAACGGGAGGATGAGCCCAACAACATCAGCGAGGCCATCGGACATCAGGAGTCCCCGGCAGCCATGGCCACATCCTGCTTGGATGACACGGCCCAACCTCACGTCTAGGCAGCAGGAGATGCCGGGGCCGACGCAAACTGGACTCACCCTTTAGAACGGGAGGATGAGCTGAGCAGCCAAGCCGGAGAGGTGTCGGGGCATCCAGAGTCTCAACGTCTGCTTGCCACCCCTTCAGAAGAAGAGAGCCCGATGATCGTTCCCTGATGCCTGATGGCCCGCAGCTGGCCACTGCCAGGGACGAGAATCCAGTACCTGCCAGCCAGCCTAGGACAGAGCCACCCGCCCGTGCCTGCCACAGCACCTACCAACCTGGCAGATATCATGAGTCACCCTGGCGACTGATGTCCTGAATAACGTGGCTGTATCCCCTGCACACGGCCGGTCAGCGAAGACTCAACCCAAGACGTAGTGAGTAAAAGTGCACCAGGAACAGTTTAACAGCCATAAATTGCTAACAAGTTAAGTGAAGTAAAGGACGAGCAGTTACTAAGGCAGCCGTGAATTGCTGTACTTAATACAATACACCAGTTACATAAATGTAAAGACAGTTTGCAGCCAACCAGTGACAGTTATTTGCTACGTTAAACCAGTGACATTTCCGAGAGTTTTTGTGGCACCCAAGGATGCTGTTACAGTGCCAGAATAATAGTGTAAGAAATTGATGCAGAGAAATCTCATAAAGTAATGAGACTTCCAGATCTGAGAAGTAGATGACACCAGGCCCATGCTTAAGTTTCAACCGAAGACTCTCACCAACGAGCCAGTTTGAAAATTTGTAAATAATCTTTCAAGAAATATTGTTGTAAATATTTTCCTGTTAGTTAATTATTTCTTGTGTACTCTTGTTGTAAATATTAGCTATTTTCCGCCAGCCTAGGTCTAGGCCGGTGACGGAAGGCCTAGTGCCAGCAAACCCCTTAGCTATTGTGTCACGTGTAATTGCTACCTGCTGTGCAATACATTAGGGTGGCTTGAAGGCAGAGCAACTTTTCCTCGCCCTAAGCCCCACGGCAGGTAGAAGCCAGCTATCCAACAAGCTTCTCATGAGTGAGGCCTTGCTGCACATAAAGTGTTCAATTTTTTAGATGTGCCGCTTATATTTTTTATTTTCTTTCCCCGCAGGTTGTAATCTGTAAAATGATGCCTGTATAACATAACCAAGCCTTCAGCTAACTTTTTTACAGTGGCACATTTAAAGAAAGAAGGGTGCGACACCTCACCCGACACCACAGGTATGTTCTCATTTAAACACTATTTCTGCTATTTTTGCTAGTTCGCGTTCATTTCACTGGAAGCAAATTTTTTGTATGCTCTTTGGGATGCAGTAGCAGTTGCAATTTCTGCTATAAATATCAGCTATTTCTGCTCATGCTCGCCAAGGTACAGCAGAAATAGCAAATCGAGCAAAAAAAAAAAAAAAAAAAACCCCCCACTGCCAAATAAGATTACCAACATAGAAAATTCTTATGGCCTAAGCGTGGTAACTACGAAAAGTAGTTTTCTTTTTCACAGATTGTAACAAGATGTCTGACTGCACTTGTAAGCAATACTCTGCCATGATATTTCATCACATCACTGTGCCTATTGTTCAGTTATTCACATCCTGTAGTCAGTTGAAGAATGCCGAATAAACAACTCCTTATCATGAATCATTTATAAGTTTCAAGTGACTGCTGATATAAGAATGCCTGAGGTGGCTTTATTTTCCTGCTTGTTATGAAAGATAATGATAATGAGTGGGCAAATGGGAATAAAAGATTATAAAGTGCTCACTCCACTAAACCCATCCTCCTCCATCTTGTTTGATAAGCTTGTGTGCTCATGGTACACCAACAGAAAGTGAAAGTATAGCCCATCCATAGTGGAGCTACCTGTGAAAGGTAACTAGTAAGCTTAATTAAATTTATTGCTGCCTAACAATTAAATAGATGATTTTATTAACTGTTATGCACCTCATTACATCACTAAATTTGACACATTTCTTCCACATTTTGAAATTTTATAAATAGTAAACCAGTGAAGTCTATAACTTAAAATTTTTTTTAACAGTGGATAGGTATTATACAGACCTTCAGTTCTTGTAAGTTTCATATTTTTAGCATCTCCCACACCAGAGTTATTTGATACCAAATTTTTGACTTTTTGAAAAATCTAAATTGTTAACCCCATGTCAAAGGAGAATGGTGCATCTCTAGAGTATCATTTTGTATTTACATATAGTGTGCATTGAGGTGTACTTGTGGAAAACATACCAGGTCCTAGGCTTTCTTCCTTCTCATAGTAAATTTGATTTGAAAATTGGATTTTGAACCAAAATATGCTCAATTTTAGGTACATATTCTTGTATGCTGTGATTCGAAATAGGGCAAAGTTAATTAAGTAATGTATAAAAAATATAATTATTTAAGCTACAAATTGGTTTTTGTTTCAAGATGCTTAACTTTTCGCAAGTGTTGACATTCTGAAAATACTGCTTCCGCCATGTAAAAAAAATGGCTGCCATCTTAAAAGAAATGCAGAAAAAAAATTTTATGAACTATTTTTGTTATTAATTTCCATACAGAAACACTTGATTAAATTTCAGAACTTTCAAAAAATGTCATGCAACCTGTTTAGTTAAAATTGGATTATAATATATGGAATGACCTTAAAGTGTTTTGTGCAAGAGTAATTACACACAAGGTTTCCGACTTTGTGTCTTATTTCAAGCACTGCCTTTGGGCGTTTTGGGGTCCTGGTCCCATAAAATGTGCTTTCCCCTTAATTTCATGTAATTCATCTAATTAATCAGCATGCTTAACACCAAGCTTTTATAAGCAAAAGGCATGTGGGTCAGCCTGAACAGGCCCACTTCATCACGACGTATCAGGTGTGAGGAACGCCTGGTTCTCCTGTACTGAGGGGCTCATCCAGCAATTCACCAAGGGACTGCATACGTCCGGGCGAATGGCCCGCCATACATTGAGATCATCATCAGCAGCAGCAGCAACCACAGACACCACCTGCTGGTGGTGTCTGGTGCCAAGTCAGATATCCAATTCCAAAACCCACCTAACAAACCACCCCTCAAAATTTCCTTTAACCCAGTGCCACCCAGTCAACAGGCGTTATTGTCACCCTTCCATGGGACAAACTATTCCTTCATTATTCCTTTCACATTTTTCGACCCAGAACTCTCCAAAATTTCCAGACACCTCAACCTCTCTTTGTGAAATTTTTCCACCGGTCTCCCCACCCGACAACATCAAGAGCACATCAGGAGCAGTGTGATGAACCTAGGACGACGCTCTTATGCCAGCAAAACATCAGAACGATGCTCAGAGACTCCACACCACGTGGGGTAAGAAGCGTGCCAAAACAAGTGGGCTGTGCATGCACATCCTCTCCACCACCGGTCAATATACCCCTCCAAACAGGTGCATGGAGGACAGCAGCAAGGGGTGGGTCGTCGCTTTACACTCAACGCCGGATTCGGCTGCCATGCCGCGATTGTCAACAATGGCCGAAGGCGTCTCGACGCCTCTGTGTTGGCAATGCTTGTGTCCCATCTCACAAAATGTATTGGCCAAATACAAATTAGGAACGACATATTGCAAGTGTGCTTACAAAACCAGCCCAATGAGCAACTGCACCGCGAACAACTGTGAACACATGGACACCTCCGATGTCATAAGCCAAATTCAAAGGCAGTGCAAATTTAAAGTTTTGGTCAATACCAGTCCACAAAATTCAAACATTCAGCTCCCAAACAACAAAATTTTGTTTGCCAGTTTACTGTGCACGGACCAAAATATCCCTACTCTCCAGTGTACTTTTGTGCCTACAACATTACAATTCAATGTGCCTAACAGTGACAAAACTCGCAACCATACAAAACAGAAACTATCAGTGCTCACAGTGCCACAGCAATAACAACCAACTGAACACTTCTACCGTATACAAAGTTTAGTTGACTGGTCCAGACTGTCAACCAACACAATGTCACCGCCCAGTGTGCCCAGGGGGTGAAAGTAATGACGTGTTGAAATATGGGGTGTGTGTAGTGCATGAACATGGGCAATGTTAGCAGCCTGGCGTTGATAGACTGATAGTACAAGACGGCAAATTCACATGTCGGCAATGTACAGCAGCAGCAGACACAGAACCTGTCACACACTATCAGTGCGCACATGGCAGATGTAAACAAAGCAGCATCGCTCACTCATTCCACACCCCGCCAGCTGGCCATGACTTCAGCACCTCTTCCTCTCCTACCATCTGCTCCTTACATACCACCACTCGCCACCTACTTTCCCATGGCTGACTTCCCCCAACAGATGATTCTAGTGTTAACAATCTATGCACCACAACTTCCACAACTAAACCCTTCAAAAAAAAAAAAAGAGAAAGAGGGAAAGAAAGTAAAATATATAATACACACACATAGGATGGAGTAAATGGGGGACAGAAACAACACCCTATTCAAGAAAGTGCGGGCACAATATATAATGTGGATGTAACAGGTAGAGAGAGAATATATTATGATGATGGTGATTTAGTATGGAGAGGAAACATATTAACACTGTTGTCTGAAACAGATTGCATGCAGCAATCTCCTGGTAAGTATCATTGTGCACCAATAGAGAGAACATGTCTTGAAAAAAAAAAAAAAAAAAAAAAAAAAAAAAAAAATGACCCTGATAACACAGTAAAACATTGAACACATACAAAAGACACTAAAGACTCTTAATACCTCAGGTGCAAATACACAGAACAAAACCAGGCATTGTCCAACGACACAATAACAAAAATACCCTCTCAAAAGTTATTATATGGAAAATTGCAATAGAAAACTTTCCAGTGTCAAGCCTCCCTGCACAATATCTCATTTCTCCTATAACAAACACAAAGCAAGTGCAACCCAACACCTTAAAGATGCATTTATATGTGGTAGCAAAGTATTAGCTAAAATAGAGTAATTGAAAACGGCAAGATTAATCGGTGATGTAGCTCTCTTCATAAGAGAATCAAACGCAAACGGTAATACTGGTATGAATGAGTAAAATTATATTGCCCAATAATTAAGACACAAAACGCTTGGCATTGCAAGAACTAAAACCATCAATTTCACACAAGACATACGGATTTCAATTAAACAAATCATACTCTGGTAAATGTGGGTCTATGCTACTTCTCGAAACCAGATATTTGTTTATAAGTGTGACATAGTTAATGATGTTAGGACGTTGGCCGTATAGTAGAACTGGTTGGAAGTAGTAGCAATGAGCAAAGCAGTAATTACAACAGGTGAGGAATTTAGCTTTCGTAAGCTGTATGATGCAACGCAGAGTATTTAACATTTCGTAATTTGTAGGACTGTGTGTTTGTTCGTATTGTAGAATAATTCAAATTTATGACTAGTTGGCAGCTCGTTCCGTTCATAGGGTGAATAAGTTAATAGTTTACGTGTTCGGATTCTAGTTTATTACGTATCAGTGAGTCATAATATGGATACGAATAGAGTGATAAGATAGTAAGCATAATGACGTATTGAATAAATACGTTGAGTTGGAATAGTGAGTGCTGTAGAATGAAATATTAATTATAGTGTACGGAGCTAATATAAAAATATCTGGTGCAATAAGGATGTTGTGTTCGACATAGAATAATGAGGATGAGTTTGGCAATACATGCTGAGAGAAAGTGGATACGTCTGGTTAAAGTAAGTGTGTAGATATATAAAAGTGTGTATCGGGTGTAATAAACAATGTTGTAGGTAGGTATTGTTAGGTCAGAATTCTGTAGCAGGTAACGAGTAACATAAGTACGTAGCGCCTGAAGTGGAGGTCCAATTGAAAGTGTAGGAGGAGGTTTGAAGAGGTGTTTTAACAACAAAAGCAGTGTTAAGTAATAGGCAATTTGTTCGCAATATGCACCCATTACAGTGATTCACCCAAACATGATCCATCACAAGGTGTGGCGGAAGTACCGAAACGTGTGATCCATTGTATACAGATATACGTTAGTTTAGGCGGGAAATTAGTAATTTATTGAATATGTTAGTTCGAAATAACACCCATTACGGTGAATCACCCAGACACGACCCATAATAAAGAAGATGTGGCTGATCTACCCAAAATTGTGATTCGTTGTTAACAGATATACGTTAGTTTAGGCAGGAAATTAGTAATTTAATGACTATGTTTGTTCAAAATATGCACCCGTGACAGTGAATTACCCACACATGACACGTGATAAACAAGGTGTGGCTGATCTACCAAAAAATGTAATTAGTCGTTTACAAAAATCATATGTTAGTTTAGGAGGCAAAATAGTAATATACTGACTATGATCCCAATGTGGTATTGCATCATACTCTTAGATGGATGGGCTCAAGTGTACTACCCGATACCATATGTGGTATCTGGTCGTAAACTAGAGCGGACATTGGGGAATACTGACTCGACGCCTGATGGGAATCGAACAGACTCCGAAGAAACGGCTGAAAATCTCAACACCCTGAAAAACAACAAATGCAGATCAGAACAGAACAAGGTATGCCAACTTAACAACCGACGCCCAATAGGGATCTGTTTAAAGGAGGCATCTCGCCTCAACTGTATCTCGACGCTCAATAGGGGAGCAGAATAAGGGACAAGAGAAGTATGGGGTAACCTGCCAACGACTACAGCACTGCCCAAGCGTGCAGTTCAACCCGCCAGCACCAGCGTGCCTAGAGCCCGAAGCAAAAATTCAACCCTGAGAGCATCAGCTACACTGATGTCCAGTGCCCAGCCGCTCAACATGGACTCACTTAACATGGACTCTGTGGCAGCACTAAAAGTCGGTGGATAGTTTTCAAATGCGGCGCCTCTATCACCAGTCAGCGTGACGGTTCAGCCAGAAATCAAGCAGCCAACAGACATCATCATGACTGCTCACTTGCCTGGCGTCTCGATGCCCAATAAGGAAGTGGCATCAGCCATTGAAGAAGTCCGGGAGGATACTACAGGTAGCGCGGTCCATCTGCCGCTGCTACCAGCTACACAGATACAGAACAGCCAAACCTTTCTGCATCGATGCCCCGCGTCTCGATGCCAGATATGGGATCAGTGGCGGAAAAAGGGGAAATGGGCAGCAGCCTATCACAGCACGAGGAAGCAATTCACTGTGGGACAGTGACGGGGACAGCAGCAACACTTCTGGCATCCCGTTTTGCCGACCACAGCGCTGCCAGCGCATACAACAGAGATACTGGTGTTGCCAGAGCAGCGCCAAAGCACAACGACAACGAATCAGCACAGTGGCAACACAGCCACCAGTGAGTCACGGAACACGTCAGTACCAGCAGCTGTGGCCACACCCCCAGTGTGGGCTGCATTGCTGCGGGACGTCGTGAGCCAGAGCGTGCCGAAAGGTCTCCCATTGTAGGCGTCGTTTAACGCCGACCGCATCTCGCACACAAGTCCTTGTCAACCTGCGTGCTATCTAGCAGTACCATCATGAACTACATAATGCAGAGCACTGGCTATGCAGCACTACACCATAGGCCAACAACTACATAGAAGACACGTGAGTCAGTGCAGTGCTTTTTGAAGCCACAAGGCGTAACTTATTTTAATGATTAATTTATGCAGTGCCACTAGTTTAAAATTAGACCCACAATAAAGTAACCACCAGCAAATGAATGTGACATGATCCCCATTGTATTCACGTAGCTATTACAGTGCCAATTCAATTAGCCACCATGTGGACATGGATCTCAGCAATCCGTTAACATTTTACTAAAGTGTTTAGTGCATTGTGTACGCTAAATTAAAGTAATTTACAGACTGGCAGTGAGCTCTTTTAGTAAATTGACTTCAATTAATCGCTTACATTGCCGTGTCAATGCTTGCAATGCGACGCACATTCTTCAAACAGTGAAACAAAAAAACTACTTTGAATATATTTCAGAAATTAAAGATTAATTTGTGGTGCACCAAATTATTACAGAATGAACTTTTTTAAATTGCCCATCTGTTTATGCATATGTTTCTCTTTCAGGAAACAGAGACACTTATTTCACGAAAGAAATTTTTCATATAAAATTCAGCTGCACATAAATTTTATACGTTTAGTTATTTTATTTTACAAGGGTATTGTACGGCATGCAATTTGATGTCTGTATCATCCAGTGTAGTGTCTCATATCCTTCATGCAAATTATTTTTGCAAGGGATTTTCTGTTATGGCGTGGCGTCAGTACCAGGCGTCACCAATGCCATGTCACCTTCTTTATTATTGGTTTGACGGGCATCAGGGCAGGTTGCATATCTCGTGGCTCAGAAGTGAAGCAAATTTGTAATGGTCAGTTAGTTACAATAGACTTTAAATCTATCTGGAACATTTTCTTTTACTTTGCGCACCTCTGAGTATGCCTCCCATCCGGAGCAGACTCACAGCCCCTCCAGTATATCTGATACTTTAACTTTTTCATTCAAGGCGCCTATGCCATTTTGCAGTTTCAGTCAGTGCAAGACTTCATGCCGCATGCCCATTTATTTTCAATCATGTAGGCATCATTGCATTGTCAATATTGGATAATCAGCAATTTTATATAACATAGTTGTTTGTGTACTTTTATTCTCACCTGTTGATGAGATTTAAGGCTGCTGGGCCTTTATTCCACCTAATACCTGCCACGTGTGTGTAACCACGTAAGTCTATGGTTATTAAGGTGTATTTATGTTGGAAGTTTATTGCAGTGTATGAAAGGCATGTTGGGAAGCCACAATAGTCCAACTCGAGTGTTTATATTTTTTATGGTCCTAATTCATTAAAGTCTGCAACAGTAACATCTTTGTACTCAGACACCAGGGGACACAGGGTCATTTAGCCCAGGCTCTTCAACCACGGCCCAAAAAAGGAGTATCATACTCTTTCCGACTTATATTGTGTGTTATAAAACATTACATATTCTTATTTTACAAACATCATTTTACAATAGATTGGTGGTGATTTTTAGACAAACACTTAAAATACTAAGAGTGGACCAATTAATTTTAATATAACAAACAACCTTATTAACATTCTAAAACTAACATTAAACACATTAAAATCATCAAAGTAATTTAAATTATTGCATTAACATTTAAAATGTTTTCTTTAACAATATTAAAACTGTCAAATCAGATAAAAATATTCTAAAATACATAAAAATATTAATATTAAAAAGGACATATAAACACAATTACATATTAGCACATTAAAATCATTAAGCATCAAACAAAACACTTTAAAACTTTAAATTATTATTCAATAACATATTAAAATCATTTAGATATAAATATTGTCAGAATACCATACACACAAAAATCATTTAGACCTCAGACAATAAAATTTTTAAAGCATTTATCACAAACCAAAACAATTATGTTCTTTATCCAATTAAAACTAAAGTTAAAGTTACTGTATTAATAAAAAGAACACTTAAACACACTAACATATTAAGATAACCCAAGAGTGTAATTCTAGACAGTCTATCCTATATAAACTTCTTCATTCCTATTAACAGTACTTAAATCCATAAATTGGGCATACAACTCGAAAGCACTTCTTAACACACAAACACAGCCTTCTATACAATCCATAAGTACCATACCAATCCCAAATTTTTCCAAAATATTTTTGTTTCTTTCGAAATGATTTCGCTTACCACCAAAAGAATGGCACCAGGCCGCTATAAATTTTATTATCATACATGCCACCTATTTTATCTTCTAATATCTTATATTTTTCCTCTTTTTTCTGAGCAGCTTTAAAAAACTATCCTCTCTCTCACATTGAATTGTCACTTTAGCAATAAAAACCTCTCTCTCTCTGTGGCCAGAACTAAATCTGGTTTGTATCTTTGGCCAGCCACTTCGAGGGTAGGTTCATCAACCACGGTCACATTTTCATAACTCTCCATCCACTCCCGGTCTATAATTCTACATACCTCAATATGCCTTTGAATTTGGGCCTCCTTAGTTTTAGGGCAAGCACATAAAACGTGGCCAGTAGTTTCTGAGTTTTTTTTGGCATTGCATACAAGTTACCTCGCCACCCTTATAACGGGCCAATGTCACCCTGATATTCATTTAGCCTGTTCTCATTTTAATGGCCTCGGGGAACCATGACACCCTTAGAGTGTCTGGTTCATACACCCACACAATTGATTCCGGGTGATCTTCTAAAAACCTACCCACCTCGCCTTATGTCCGCTTGTCACCCCACTGTTGCCTTGTTCTCTTTTTAAGTTCTTTTTAAAAATTTTCAATTGTCTTTCCAATATTCCCAATAATTTTGTCTTCGACCCTTTCCTGGAGGCGTAACATTATTAACTCTTTATCAATTACATTACCTATATCCTCTTCTTTACACACCCATTGCAACACTTTATCCTCAGATTTTAGCGAACTGTCTAATTCTAGACAGTCCCACAATCTCCTTAAGTCTCATTAATCCTAATCCTTCCTCTTTCTTGCCAGTATACAAAACACCATCTGAAGTTTGTGTACGTATCATCAATACCTCCTTAAACCCTTGCTTAATACCACCATCCACGTCCTTTGGGAAAGCAGAAGACTCTCCCTGTACCACTAAAGAATAACTAAATTTTGGAATCCAATTGATTAGCATAATTTATAACTTTTGATAGGGTTTCAGTGGGCACCACAAATATGTTCAACTTGAGACTCAATGTCTTTTAAAAACTTATCATCCCTTCCATTGGCAAATCTATACTGTAACTAACCCCCAGGTATTCTAATTGACCTCCACCCTGACATGCCCGGCACTTGGGAACCGATACCTCCATGCCGAGATCAGTCACATATTCACTTAAAATTCCAAAATTTTATCCATCTTTTCTACATTATCAGATACCAAAATCAAATAATCCACAAAAGCTAACACTGAAACACTTCCACAATCTAATTTAATACCTTCCACCATTTCCAACTTTCTAACATCGGATCCACAACTAAGTTAAAAAGTTAAAGGAAGAAAGAGTCTCCCTGCTTGACACCCCTTCAGATTTTTACTCTAAACCTTCTCATTATTAATCTCTATATCAGTAAAACTACACCTATACATTCCTTCAATCATATTAATTATTATTTCGGGGGCACCCTGGATCCTCAACCTCTTCAAAATAGTATTATGTGGAACTGTATCAAAAGCCTTCTTAATATCAATCTTAACAGATACACCCCCATTCTTCTTACCTCTCTTAAATAACTGTTGCAAAGTTATTATAGTGTTAAAACAACCTGCCTCATTCTTAAAACCTTTCTATCTTTCATTAAAAACAATCTATTTTTCCATCTTTTGATGCAACAACCCGTGTACAATCTGTTCAATATACTACCAATTGTAATTGACCTAAGATCTTCCACTCCATTATCATTACCTTTCCCTTTTGGTATTAACACAGTTCTATTACCCACCCACAAAGTTGAAAAAAATTTAAAATTTAAAAATTATATTAAAAAAATAACGTAATTATTACAACACCTGGCTTGTATAAATGCATTCTTCGAATACCATCTACCCCTGGTGCACCCTTCGCATTCATCCAATTCCTCCTCTTTACTATTTTCTAAATCAGAATTGGTGACATTCATTACTATTCCAACATTCCCTAGTCTTTTCCTTAACTTTATCATTAACCTTCATATTTAATCCCCACATCTTATCATAAAAAATTTGAACTCCTTTACTCATTCCTAAATATTTCCTTTCTTCCCCCAAAGTCTCACTCAAAATTTTATCTGATAAGACTATAGGCAATCTCTCAAATAATCGCTCAGCTTCTCTAAATGTTCTCGCTTTATCTTTTCCACCTTTAGTGTCGGTTTACCCTTAAATTTAGTAACCTTCACCTGTTTTATTTCATTATCTTCTTTATTACCCCTAATTAATTCCTTATTAAATCTTTCAAGCCATCCCTCTAACCTCTCTTGTACAATCGTTTTGTCAATACTCCCACCTATTACTATCAATTTCTTCCTAAGGTCAATCATCCCAACCTCCATCTTCTTTTCCAATTTCTTGCTCAATCCTTCAAGAGTTCCATCGAACATCACTAAACATTTTGCATACTCATCATCTATTCCTGTCTCCACCTCATTACCCTTGTTTCCCTCATCCCTTATTTCTCCTCCCCCTTCACCTTCCTTTCCATCTCCTCCCAAACCTTCTTCTCCACCTCTCCATTCCTCTTCTCTTCCTATTACCTCTTTTCCAGTACCTTCCTTATGTATTTCTGTGCTTCCTTCCCTATTTCTCTCTAATATTTTAAGTACCCCAATCTCCTCCATTTTCTCTCTACTATAATCTATTTCCATCTCATCCAAACTCTTATTAAAATAAACCCTATCTAATTTTACTCCTATCTCTAATAAGTTTACCAATTCTCCTACTCCTTTCTCTGCCTCTCATAACCCCTATACCTATCGATGTATCTCAGTAAACAAAAACAGTTTGGGTGATCATTTACCCTCATGTTGGCACCCTTTACTAAATTTAGGGAGGAGCAGTGTGTACCCTGCTCTCTCTTAATTGTTATGCCACTGATTTGAGCACTGAACATTTCAATGAGTTCAGGTAATTTATTTAATGTAAGGGCACAAGTGTATTGGCTGTATGGGACTTCCAAAGCCTCAAAACAACGTACCTGGATATGGTGGGCTAGTTGGTGGGTAGAATTTACACACAAGCTATTGTCAGAGGTTGGCAGAGTTCTCATCACTCTGCTGTTGTAGCAGAAGTCAAAAGTCTTTTCTGTTGGATGCTACAAGTGCTTACTCCCTCAAGATGATATTAAGTCCAGCTGTGACTTGTTTCATATCTACTTCACTACCATTAACTCTCTGCATGGCAAGGCCAGTTGTAGTGCAGTGATTCCACTGTAGCTGATAAATCAGGTTTTATGTGACACAGGTGTATCTGCCCTGAGTAGGAAATGTCTAAAAGGGAGCAAGAAATAATGACTGACAAAGGAACTACAACTTTGGCTGTTGCAAGTATGCGATCCTTTATATGTAGGTGTTGTACGAGTAATCTATTGTGAAGTCATTAGCTTGCAAAGGTTGTAAAATGGCCTCAAGAGAGCACTTGCTTCTAAAGTATGCTCAAGAACCTTACATAATGATGATGATGATGATGATGATAATGATAATGCCTGAGTTGCCCAGTTCCTGTTCTGGTGTCTGTGTCTCTTCTAGAGATGGGACCGAAGTAATGTCTGCCATTGCACTGGAAGGTTAATCCTCCTGGGTGGGGTAAAGTCATTACATGTGTAATCACATTGTCAATACCAGCATATACACATCCATCCTCCTAACATGTAACTTATACCGGTGTCAAATAATTTTTGTATGAGACGGCACTTAACGTGGCAGCCAAGAGTGGAGAACCAGCTGAGCTGTTTACTTGTTAAATAATTTTAGGTGTGCCTTAGCCAACCTTCATGATAACACTTTGTACATCATTGCCTGGGCCTCATTTATACAAAAATTATTTTATAAATGTTTAATACCGTGAAAATTCCATGCAAATTACGGTTAATAGACAAAACAAAATCATATAAACAGGAAATCTTACTAATTTATTCATTCTTGCACTCTTTTAGAAAGGTCTTCCTCTTCAAAGGACACTGTTTTTTTGTTTGAAAGCAATGTTGTGAAAGGTAGGACACACACACCTAAAATCATTCAAGATGTAAGACCATATCCTTTCTTTCAGCTGGTCCCATACTAAGCAGCACCCTTAATAACATGAGAAATAACACCATGTACAAACTGAACAAGCAGATGTTTTCATGAAGAAATGTAAAAAAAAAAAAAAAAACCACTACCAGTATATTGTAGAAAGGAAGATATTTTGTCAATATGCAACTTCTGGTTCCTATTTAGATACTTTGGAATCTGTAGATATGACTTCTGCAAAGTATAACACTGACCGAATTAATTTTCTCAATCTTAATATATATGGTATTGGTTAAATAATGGTGATTTAAAATATGAACATATGGACATTGTAATTCTTCAAAGCTTTACAGATATCAAAATAATGTTTCAAGCTTTCCTACAGTATCACAGATGTTTAAACAAGAGATCAGCTGCACTCAGCCTGAAGGTAACCCTAAGTTGTAAGTGCCTGTTGACAAGTATTTGACTGTGAGTACTCTTTAATGCCTGTACTACATTCTTATAAATAATTGCTGTATACAACACCTGTCAGACAAATTACAAGATAAAGAACTCCGGCACAAAACATTGTACAGTTTGTTTGCAGTATTATGTGCATAAGGTATGACATGCTAGGGTTGCCAACTATCCCATATTGTACTAGATTTCCCATATCCTGGGGTTTAAATAATTACTCCATATGGACACTGGATGGGACATCACATACATCTCAAACTTTTTCAAAAACAAACTGAATATAAATAAACACAATGCCTGTAAGTTACCACGTCCACAAATACTGATACATTTACTCTAATGCTCTAAACCATAGGCCACAGATAGTTACAATTGATGCCAACAAGTTACATTTGCCAAAAGTGAATATGTGGAAGTAACACTTACCGGGATTTATACAGAATATTTTTTTTCCGGTGTATGTTAGTGTCTTCTGTTTTAAAGCCGAATAAATAAGAAACAGAAATAACACTGAATTATGACTATAGTTGTAACTAATATGTTCAGAGAAAATGTTCACCATTTGATAATACTGACTTTTGCACATCACAGGTAGTAATTAAAACTGTTTATATTTGATTAGAAATTTTCCTTGACCGTTTTATTGGGGTCAGATGTGTATTCAGTTTTTGGAAGTGTCCCTTATGGCAAATATGAAAAGGTAGGCAACCCTAGTACACACATCATGCATTCAAATCTAAAGGTAAAGAAAGCTGATGAACTCCAAATTACAATTGCAAAGTCATGTACAGAGTTACAATACTACTTTACGACAGGACATAATTTTTGCACAAAAGCTGCACAGCTAATAATTAGTTAAATTTATGTATGGTGACATTTTGTTTCATAAGGCAGTGACTACCAAGAAATAAATTTATTAACATGAGAATCCCGAAAGAATTACGTATTTCGGCGTGTATATGCCACACATTTTTACCCAAAAAATGACTATAAAAGTTGGGTGCGACTTATATACTATATATTGGCATTAAAAAAATTTTCCCCAAAACATGTAGAAATTTGTCAACATACAGATAATTTTAATGATGTTTTAACTTGATGGAAGGGAGGGGAAAAAGAAAAAATGGGAGTAAAAATAAACCTACTTGGGCAATTATTTTAATTTTTTGGTCACTCGCATTCATAAACAAAATTAATCTTCATCCCGCATGTGTGAAATGCAAACATGTTGGGGCTCGGCCATAGATGAGAAAATAATTTCCCTGCTGTACAAGAGAAAGATAACTTGTAGTTTGCACATCCGCTGTGGCACTACAAGTGCACATTTATAAGATGCCACTTTGTCCAACATATTGCCATGGTTTGCTTTCTAAAGTCAAGTTATCATCTGTGGAATAGTAATTGGGTGATGTATACTTGTAACAATTGCAACATAATACGAATTTCCTGTCACAAATGTTTTGTGGGTAGAGAAATTAAATCGGAATTTATTATTTTTATATGGAATCGTAACTTAACAATATTTACAGGGATAGAAAAATTCAGTGCAGCCAATACTTGAAATATTAATTATCCCTAATTTTTCATCAGAAACTTATGGTGCGGCCTATACACGCCAAAATACTATGTTGACTATGCACAACACAATGTAGTACTGAATTGCTGCAGGGGGGAAAGATATTAAAATACTATTGGTATAATTAGGTATGTATTAAAATACTATTGATATAATTAGGTATCAATTAAAATACTATTGATATAATTAGGTATGCATTAAAATACTATTGATATAATTAGGTATGTATTAAAATACTATTGATATAATTAGGTATGTATTAAAATAATATTGAATTCTTTTTTCAATATAGACATGACAAAAGATCTTGCGGTGCCAACAAATTTTTTTTTGTCATTCCAGTATTCGGTGGAAACTACAAAATGAAGTTTGTGGTCACCCATAAATTCAGTGCGTTTGTATACAATAAAGTGTACGTTAGTCACAGCGAAAACATTACTATGATAGAGGCAATACTGAAGTGAGGCCCACAAAGGCATACACTGCAGTACTGCGGCAAGTAATGTAACTAGGTCTTCAAAAGTGCTCACTTTACCTTGAACAGGCTGTAGTCTCTTGAGACTAACAGTGCTTGATGCGCACTGGCTAATAGAGCAGCGTGTCACAAACACTGCAGTACTGCGGCCATATATATATATATATATATGTTGTTTTGTGATTTTTTATATATATATATATAAAAAATCACAAAACAAGAAAAAGAAAGTAAAAGTGAGGATCAATTTAACCCTACATACTTTGATCCAAACTGCTTTAATCGCAGTACAGTATAATTCCAGAACAGTACAAATAAGGGTTTTCCTCCCAGGTTTTTAAATGCATTCTAGCAAATAATATTTAATGAATTTATTTAGCACTTGTGAACACGTTAGTTTGTATAACTGCAAAGTGAACAAAATAATGCAGGATTGTATAGCAGCTGCTGCCTACATCAAAACACTTTCTTTGTACATGTTTTCATAAAATAGAATGTCCTGTGGTTTTGTGTATACGTGTAAAAATAAAATACTATATTAATATAATTATAAAGGCATGTGTAATTACTTCTTTAGGTGTACATCCAGTTAATCTGGTAACAAAAGTACAGCATAAATAAATAAATACACACTAAAAATATATATTTTTTATTTATATATAAATAAAATATATACATACTATAAACACTACTTTTTCACTGTGGTTTTCTGGCCAAATTAGCTATTGAAGTTGTCACTTATGCATTTGAACCTATAATGGAATACAAATTGCACAAAAAATAGCTTTGTTTTGCCTAAACAGCACCTGAACCACAGTTCTGTGATCATTCACCTAAGTCATAGTTGAGTATTTTATAACACATTCATGAGTACAAGGTGTGACTGCTATCCCTGCACATCGAACAACAGTAAAACAGACGAGTCATATGAAGTTGTGAAAATGTTGGCCGTTTGGTATGGCTTACCTTCGCTGCGATGGGGGTGTGTTTGACGAGCTCCACGCCTCATGTCCACTGTGCTCGCCTGCCGATCTGCAAGTGTGGGCACCCCGAGGCTGCTGCACCCCGCAAAAACTCCCCTCCCTTGTATATCTTGCCCTTGTGATGCCAGCCAGCCAGTAACAAACCACCAGGGTGCCCTTCCATGGACTTTTGGATATTGACGGAGTGAAGATCCTTTTGTAATGTTCTCAATAGTTTCAAATAAAATATAAATATAGGTGTCTCGCCCAAGTTCGGGGAGACAGCAAAGGGAATTCACATGGGCAGGAACTGCTGTTCCGTCAGTATTTTAAAGGGGGGAAAGGTGGGGCTTGCTACAATGTTATGTTAAGACATATTTTAAAGAAATATCTTTTCTGGAAACTGCTTATTGCTGAAAAGATTGTGTTTAAATTAAAACGTAAATTTTGTGGGAAAATTTTAAACAGAAATCAATTTTTGATATAAATTATTTGTGAGATTGGGAGAGAAAAACTATGTAATACTTGAAATATGATATAAATGCCAAGGCAACGAACAAAGTAAACCTTTTTACTGGAACCAACCCAAAATCTGTTTTTAACATCATTGGGGAGCTCTCAGTTGTTTTCGAATCTGAACACCTACATTAAGGGAGCACTGAGACAAAGACCTAGTACTGTGTGTGTTGGCAAACACAGAGGAACCTGCGCAACTCTGCTTCCTCAATGCAAAGACATTAAATGGGGAAATAAAATTAGGAATTTTGTAAAGTTGCGAAATAGTAGAAACTCCCTCGGGTTTGTTCCAGTGGTCGTGAGAGTGACTTTTAGTAGTAGTGGTGCATCAACTCATCCACAAAATGACTTCTACAGGTATCCGTACATCATAAATCCTACGCCTAACAAAAGATGCTCTCCAGAAAAGTTTGACCGATGCCGGGGTGTCCTTCAATCCGGACGATAGAATAGATACCTTGCGACAGCATATGAGGGAACTGGTACGGAAGGGCAACATAGCTGCTCAACAAACGGGTGAGTTCGACGCAGTTAGAGTCTTTAAAAATATCACATATTTACCACCTCACTTGGTGGATAGTAGTGAGGTAGTTCGCAGCCTGAACTTAAAGTTGGTCGTAAATCTCTTGGTGCAAATGGCTAGGATCTAGTCTTTAAATATTTGTGATAGCGTGCTTTTGTAAGCTGCTATAATGTTCAAAGTGCCAGAGCCTTTGAAAAATGTAGTGGGGCAGGCAATAAATGAACGTATGCCATTTAGTGAGTTTAGTCAGGCAATGTTGAGACAGACGGGTTCCTCAGTAGCTATAGCGCACCAACGCATGAAAATATTGGAAAGATTTCAAAGTTCCCATGAGTATATGCAACATTTTGTCAGCGAGACTATTAGATTGGTAGAAGTGTAAGGATTGCCATGTGGAGAAGCGTTTTTGGTGGAAATACTGTTTTTTGAATTTGTTGCCGGAAAATAGTAAATATTTTACATTTGCTTCAAAGCCGAAAACGTTAAATGAATTATTTGCCATAGTAATTCAAGTGGAATTAACGATATGTGATTGTAAGCAAAGAGAGCCTAAAGTAATAACATCTAAACGGCTATGCCAAATCTGTTCTCGTACTAATCATCTGATGGCTAAGTGCTTTTATAAAGCGCACAAAGGTGAAGGAAATTCTGTGCAGGAAAAGGTAAAACAAAATTGTCACATTTGTTTCAGAAATAATCATCCCATGGAAAAAATGTTTTTACAAGGAATCTGATAGTGACGGAAAGAAAAGCCGCTTGAAAACAGGAGCCTGTCAGACGTAAAAGTAAATTCTGAAAGTGTTGCAAAGTCTGAAGGTGTCGGAAAACTGTAAATTAAATTATTTGTTTTAGATGTGGTAATCTCGGACACGTTAAATTTAATTGTCCGTTAAAGGGAAAACCTGCAGGAATAGGAGCCGTGACAAACCCCAATCTATGTAATAAAAATGGTCTACTGTATTTGCAGCTTGTGATTGCCAATTTAATGATGTCAGGTTTGGTTGACTAGGGTGCTTCAGCGACCCTTATAAGGCTGAAACCTTGAATAAAATCATGCGGGACATGCCGTTTGGAACTGTGCAATTAAAATGTGGCGAGTCGATGGTATTTTACCTAGCCAATGGTGGTTTGATAAAGTCAAACATAATAGCTGTGATGAAAGAGAAAACAGAACACTTTTCATGGAAGGTAACGTTCCATGTTTTTGAACATCTGTTAATGACATGATTTTGGGTATCAATTTTTTGGGTAGTACACTAGCATGTGTTGAAATAGCAAAGACGAAATTACAATTCAGTTTTTCCACCGAGACAGTAGGGAAATGTGCAAGTAAAACCCCCTCATTTCTGTAAAATTTAGTTGCTCCAGCATTCTGAAGAGGTAGCGAAAGTGTCAGAACAGCTTAAAATTGAATATAAAGATGTGTCTACGTCAGAGTTAGGGCATTGTAAAGCGATTAGAGTAGTATTAAAACTTAAAGATAATGAGCCCGTATTGTGCGTGTCGTATCGTATGTCAACACTCAATATTAATGTATTAAAAAATTTAATCACAGAATTGCAAGAGCAGGGAATCGTGAAAAATTCCACACATCCGTATGCAACCCCATCTTTTATAATTCCTAAGAAAACTCTGGGACAGTATAGAGTAATCTGTGTTTATAGAAAAATAAATAAAAAATTGTATGTGGATTTCTGTCCAGTCCCATCTTGGAAACTGTATTTCAACATTTGCAAAAGGCAAAGTATTTCGCTATTTTGGATTCGAATTCCACATTCTTACAGTGTGAGCTATATCCCAATAGTAGGGCACTGTTAGCATTTTGTACACTGTAGGGCTTGTATCAATAGACACTTTTGTCGATGGGAGTTAATTCCGGACCCCAGTGTACGTCTAGAGTGTTAACTCATGTATTAGGAAAATATCTGTATGAGTTTGTATTCACGGACATAGATGACGTGTGCATATACAGTAATATACTAGAGGAACATCTTCAACACTTGCGGCTAGTATTAGATGCGTTGCGTAAAGCCGGGCTGACAGTAAATCCGGAAAAGATATGTTGGGCACAACAACACATGCGTTATTTGGGATTCATAATTTCATAAGGAAATTGCAAACAGATCTGGAAAAGGTAAAAGCAGTCGTAAATTTCCCCCAGCCTAAAAATGTACGAGGAGTGAAAAGAGTTTTAGTTATGGTAGAATTTTATAGTAAGTTTACTCCGAATTTTTCCGATCTTGCAGAGCCTTTAAATAAATTGAAAGAAAAAAAATGTACCATTTCAGTAGAACGAAGACCAGGAAAATGCTTCTCAAAAATTGAAAGATATGTTAGCAAATCCTCCCATTTTGTATTCACCAAATTTTTCTGAAGAGTCCTTTTTGCACTGCGATGCCAGTTCTGTAACAATAGGAGCGTGTTTAAATCAGAAGATAACTGGTATTTTTGTACCGATAGCGTACACCAGTAAACTATTGACACAAGCAGAATGTAAATTTACTATTTATGAAAAATAATGATTAAGTTTTATTTGGGCTATGGAAAAGTTAGCAGATTATTTGGATCGCACACCGTTCACATTGTACACGGACAACCAAGCGCTCAGCAGATTATTAAAATTGTAAAAGTCTGCAGGCAGGTTGGCACGCTGGTAGATAAGATTGGCCCGTTCAAATTTAAAGTGCAACACATTCGCACGGTTGATGATTCAGTAGCAGACATGTTGTCTTGTATGTATTGCGCAGAAGGGTTCGAGCTAGGCAACGGGCACCTATAGGGAGTGAAGCGAGCGTCAAGTCAGCTGTCACGGCTTGCAGTAGGAAACACAGACGTTTCAGAATTAAATACGTTAAAATAATTCCCAAGCGTGTTTACTGACATAAAAGAATACCAAAATGTGGATCAGGAATGTAAGCAGATTTTGCCTGAAATTCAAAATGGAATTTTGCCTTATGTCATCCATATAGGTTTTCTAGGTGGATGGACCAGACAAGGAATATTCAGTGTTTTTGTGCCTGAAAATTTGAGGGCGATGATGTTTAAATATTACCAAGAATCTTATTATGGAGGACACGTAGGGCATGATAAATACCATCAGTAGCATGTTAAAAATTTTTACGTGGCCGGGAGTTCGCACCGACCTTGAAAATTGGGTAAAAGGTTGCAACGCGTATCAAGATGCAAAACCGAAAAATTAAACACCAGAAGGCCAGTATGCCGGTACGGTAGCCACGTATCCTTGGGAACGTGTGTATTTAGACGTCATGGGTACGTTGCCCTGGAGTACATAGGGTTATGTCTATGTCCTAGTAATAATAGATAGTTTCAGTAAATTTTGTTTATTTTTTCTACTACGCACCATAAAGGCAGTTGAAATCAGTAAAGTTGTAATGCAACGGTTGTATAGTGTTTTTGGCACACCCGTATATGTAGTAACAGATAACGCTACACATTTTTGGTAGCAAGAATTCAGAGACCTGAATTTTATATGGAGGGTAAAAATGGTTCAATTTGCCCCGTACCATCCACAAGCAAATTTAGAAGAACATGTTAATCATAACATTAAGATTGCCTTCCGCAGTTTTCAGTCAGATATGCAATGCCACTGGGATGATGCATTATACCTACTGTTTTTGTGTTTCAATAATTTGATTCATAGTGTACGTAAGTATGGAGCAGCTGAAGTGTTTTTGGGGAGGAGATTGATGCACCCTTTACTAAATGTGTGGTCACTTCAAGGTATTAGTTTGGAAAATGTGAATAATGAAAAACTGGAAGAAATGTGGGCAGAGGTGACACGCAATTTAATTACATATCACCAGAAAATGGAACAAAAAAAAGTAACGTAATTTACAAATATGTAACCTTGAAACCTGGTGATTTCATTTTAGTTGAATTGTATTTTTAAAAACTGATATATTAGTTTTCCAGTATGTGTTGGAGAAAATTTTAAAAGAGAGAGTACTAACATTTTGTAGACATGTATACTCAACTTAAAAGTTAAATGAGAACATACTTAAAAAGTACAAATTTATAAATTTATATATATTTAAAGGTATATCAATATATTATGAGTGAAGTTTAGAGATATTATATCTAACTGTGGAGAACTGGTACGAAATTTAAGCAAGCCTAACCAAAGTTCATTTTGAAAAGAGTTATGAATGTTCTACGTCTTCGTCAAGTGAACCCTGGTGCCTGTCTGTTTTATGATTGCTGCTAACAATGTGACCCGTGTCCCATGTGGAAAGGAGTCTGGGGTAAGGGCCTGACCAGCCTACGCCTTACGATCTGGACGCATGTTCAACACTGACTTTGTGGGCCGTCTTCAGGGGAGGAGGGATGTGATGGCTATCCCTGCACATCGAATGAAGGTAAAACCGATGGAGCCATATGAAGTTGAGAAATTGTTGGCCATTTGTTAAGGCTTTCCTCACATCCACTGCACGGACCTGATGGTCTGCAAGTGTGGGCGCCGTGGGGCTGCTGCACCCCGCGAAAACTTGGATTGTCCTCCCCTCCCTTGTATGACACCTGGACCACGTGACTCCAGCTTGCCACTCCTGTACCACCAGGGTGCTCTTCCGTAGACTTCTGGATATTGATGGAGTGAAGATCCTTATGTTATCGATGGTTTCAAATAAAATATCAATACAGGTGTCTCACCATGGTTTGGGGAGACAGCACAGGGAATTCACGTGGGCAGGAACTTCTGTTCCATCAGGATTTAAAAAAAAAGGGGGGGGGGGTGAGCTTGCTACAATGTTAAGTCAAATCATATTTTAAAGGAATATCTTTCATGTAAAATACTTATTGCTGAAAAGATTGTGTTTATATAAAATGTAAATTTTATGGGGAAATTTTAAACAGAAATCTATTTTTGATATAAATTATTTATTGTGAGATTGGGGAAAAACTATGTAATGCTTTAAACATGATATAAAAGCCAATGCAATGAACAAAGTCAACTAGGCCTGTGCGAATATCACTTTTTGATTTCGAATCGAATTCAAATACCAAAATATTCCCGAATACGAATATAGAATAATTAGATCGAAAATAGGCCCAAATATATAAATTAAATTACCATGACAAAAATGTGTATTTTGCATTTAACATTTCAACAAAAAGATATGTTATAAAGTATACTAATTATTTAAATTTGACAAGCTATAGAAATCAAATACCTCCATCCAGTAATTAATATAGGGCATTAAAACTAGGTTGACACTCCAACATGTTCTATTTTGTTGCTGGGGATCTAATTTTATTTAGGTGGAAATATGTGTGGAAGGGGAGGGGGGTCTAGTTTAACGCCTGTAACGAGACGGCATTGATTTGCGGAGCTAAGTGAATAAAACTATCCCCGGAACCTGCTTATATACTCACCGAGATCCTCACACTAAAATCGGTACTAATAAAAAAAAATTACCAGGATCCAAACGGTCCCACTACTAAGAATTATTCTATCACTTTTAATATGGCAATGCGAATTCTGCGGCAACACTCCGTAGCTCTAAGCGTTGACGCGGAACTCGCAATTACCATGTTAAAAGTGACGGAATAATTCTTAGTAGAGGGAGCGTTTGGATCCTGGTAAATATTTATAATTGAGTGTTTGGTGAATGAATTGTACTCTGTTTCGAGTATTTATCTTTAGATCCGTTTTAGCATTAAAATATCCGTGAAAACGGATAAAATCCGCGAAAACTATAACCCTGGAAATATCAATATTCACACTTCGAAAAAAAAAATCGAACATTCGACATAAAATCGAATTCGAATATTCAACTATTCGAAACCGTATTCAAAAATTCGAATTTTCGCACAGGTCTAAAATAAACCTTTTCACTGGAACCAACAGAAAATTCCTTTTTAGCACCATTGGGGGGCTCTCAGTTGTTTTCAAATCTGAACACTTACATTAAGGAAGCACTGAAACAATAGAAAAGTTGTGCATGTTTGTATTTCTGCCAATGACTGACTTTGTTTCTGTGTTGAGCAAGCTAACTACTTATTTTTTAACATATGGTGGATTGGTGATGCTTATACCAGTTTAACCATGCCACTACATAATGCAACAACTAAAACTAATTAATATAGCAGAAACAAATTATTTTTAATGTATCCTTCAAGATAGCATAAAACTAATGCATTGGGCTAAAGACACAACTCCAGGACAAAGAAAAATAATAATAAAAAACGACTGGTGAAAGAGTATTTATTTATTTTCAACATACGTAGTTTGACACAATTTATACAACAAATCCACGTGAAAATACAGACAATAAACAAAGTGGAACAAAACAATAAAATATTTCAAGCTTTTCTATACTTTTTCATGTTGGCCACTTAACTTAAAGAAATATCAACTTTTCAGTAAGACATAACCATTGTTTCTGCTGGAGCCCTAACACACACCAAAATTAAAATTGTAAAATTCAAACGTTGAATGTGATCAATTGGACAAGAACAACACAACTAAGAACCTCGAATTACAGTGAGCACCGGAATCCTTACGGTAGCTGCGCAAACCTCAATGCAAGCAGTTGCGACTTTAAACATTACCACATTTTAGAGATTCCCATGTTAATATTTTGCATTTAACTAAAGCTGAAATGAATGCAGATTTTACTATAATCAGAGCCCTTGTACGAATTCTCTGATTTCATCAAATTTAAATAATTTTATTTTTACAGTTAAGTTATATGTGACATGAGAGGTTGCCAACCTCAGGCACTCCATCACCTGGGCTGGTCAACTAATAAAATGAAACGAGTACACTTTAATGAATGATTTGATTGCGAACATAATATGCAAATTGGTCATTAAAATTTACAAACAAAACACTCAAGCAATGAGTAAACTCTAGATTAATTACACATGTACCTTGGTTCTTTGGGGTGATTTTACACACACACACACTCTCACTCACACACTCACACACACACTCACTCACTCTCTCTCTCTCTCTCTCGCACTTAATTTCTATAAATATATTTATTTACACAAATTTATTTATATACATAAATACATATTTATATCTATAGGGATTCCATTAACAGTTATTTTAATTCAAGACGAACTGCAGTGTCATTTCTGGCACAAGTGCCTTTATTTATTTCCATCCTTTCCTTTTAAATTTTGTTCTGTTTCATATTTTAAATGGCAGTCACTCATACTTTTATACTGTATTTATACTGGCACGACGTGACAGGTGTGGCACGACTGTAAATTGTGGTTGTAATGAAAACAGTGTGATGCGATGCGACACCAAAAACAATATCTTGACCACTCATGGCTGAAAATACAAAAATGTTGCAGAAGGACATCTGTGTGTTCACCCAAATGAATATAGAAGAATAACTAACACAACACAAACCAAATGAATGTTATGATTTGTAGTTTTGGAAAAAATGGTATGGACCTAACTCTATTGATGTAGGATATGATGCCGGCTAACAGCCAGAGGCAGTTCAACCATGACGAAGCTCACCACTCACGTGACATGTGGGTAAGCACGTGCTCAAAGAGGCCACTACACTGACCTTCCTGTAACGGGATTATTATTGTTTACAGTGTAATATATGTTAACCCATTTTCTTTCAGGGCTAAAAGTATTAAAAATGTCTTTGCTTAAAATGTTGCACAATGTTCTTTTCAAATTCAAAATGTGCGCTGCACGAAGAACATTCCGGCGTAAACACCTGTAAAATGAACAGTCATCGAACACCAAAATTTCACTATTTAAATTGCTAGTATGAATATGTACTAAACTTTATTGTGTACCATTTACTTTTCATAAAATAAGTTTTACTCGGCGTGCATAGCACTCCCACTTGTGTGAACCCTATAGGCAGCCATGGTAGGTCCGTGAGATGCTTGCCTTTGCGCAGTCGTACGAGAAGAGCTGGCAAGGTAAGACGCAGTCACGTACGCACTTCATATAGTTGAACTGAATTAGATTTCCATAGTTCACTATTAGTAAACTGGTTAACCTTTGCTTTGCGTAAGTCTGACCAAACGTCCCAAGCATAATGCTTCGGCTTAAATAAATCTTTTTGAACTTAATACGAGAGGAGGAGGAAAGATGTCGGAGAGGCCACGCTGCCCGCGCAAACTTGTAAATTAGGCGCTATCTGCATATGTGAGAAGCTTTTAATCGTAATTTCTGCATGCAATATTAAGGGCGATATTTCCATGTATGTATTTCAGGGTATTATTCATGTTTGTGTTACATCCACATTACCCATGGCCATGCGGTCAAATACAGCCAAATCCATATCTGTGCTAGCCATGCGCTTAGAGGGTTTATTCTTGTAATATCTTGTGCACCATAATCAATCTCAGGGTTTTATGTATTAATTTAGCCAGAGTTCCATGTATTTTCATGATTGATACTTTTTGTGTGTGACCACGGGGTCTGTTTCACATGTTTGATTTTACCACCTTCAGGCACACTACGAGCTTTTGTATAATTGAATCACAAGGAGAATAATTTTCCCAATACCGCTACCACTTTGTCCGGTAATTTTTTACCATTTTTCACAGAAAACTATTGCAATTTGATCTGCAGCACGTGATCTGCTATGCACTTTATCCAGCAGGATCCGCATCATTTAAGAATGCTGTCACGCATTTGCGTGTTTATTGTGCCTGTTCATATAGTGTCCCATGGTTTGTCATCATTATTTTAGTAATTTGTACGGTGACATTATTTTTGGCCTAGCCTGTTATGTGTAAAGACAGTCACCACACACACCACGTCGTTGGGAGACGTGACCCAATGAGTATGCATTAGAGAGGTGAATAATCACACGGGCAAGTGTTCATTTATTAATTCTCTGTGTCCTGTCTCCAGGTACAATATAGTCCATGCTAGTGGACCCCTTTCCTTGTGGAGGCTGTTTTCTCAAACACCCGGAGAAAATCATCCATCTAGGAGCACGCTGGATTAATTATGGGCTGGGGGAATCACTGCATGGAGTTAACTAGACACGTCCGAGGTTAACCATTAATGCAAATTTCTGGCACAGTATGTACATGGAAATCAATAAATGCAACCCTCAATGTCAAATTTATGTCTTTCTATATAGCGTTGAAACTGACAACTCCTGCCTTTTTCAGTGTTAAATGTTTAGTAAAGAACAGTATTTTGTAAAGACACTCGGGTGAAACGAACACACAGAACTCACAGCATCCCTGAGAACCAGTAAAGAACAGTATTTTGTAAAGACACTCGGGTGAAACGAACACACAGAACTCACAGCATCCCTGAGAACCCCGAGTCTCACAGTGCAGTGTCTGGGAAACACCGCTGGCGCCACCTGCAGTAAGTAAATTGTGTCTTTGTTCGTCTTGTGACTCATCCGACGGCATCAATTGGCGTTCCCAAGTGGGGCCAGAGTGTTTATCCACGTTGGCATCCGCGACACCAGCAATTGCAAATGAGTCAACATTGGACATGCCGGTTGAACTATATGTGCATTGTGGAAGCGTAAGTGAAGTCAATATATTCAGTGAAAATTTGTGGGATCAACTGCCAGGCCATTGCACGCCCGACACTGTGTCAACCCTGTCAGAACCACGCCTGAGTACACGCACCGGATGTGACTGGGCGGGAACCAAGTGGGCGCATTGGCAACATTGCAAACGCAACTTTCACTTGCGATGCATAGGGCCAGAAGAATATGTAATCTTCTGCAATGGTGTAATAAAATGTACAAAGTGCTGTAAGGCAAACTGTGTAGAGATCATACCACCAGCAACACCAGAGGTGAAGCTCACGCAAGCGCCCGTAGTAATAACATACACGCCACAGGGCCTAACAGGACCCAATAGGAACGTACTTTTACCAACTTTTGCAGGATTAGATGCAGAGGACCTGGGCACGTTCTTAGCAGTATGTGAAGAGAAATTGCACAGACACCATGAGAATTGGACGGAGGTCACCGCAAACAGGCTAAGAGGAACAGCTGCCACATGGTGGAATTTGGTACCAGATTACCGGGTAACCTGGGAAGTTTTGTGAGCGACTGTTAGGCAGGTTTGACACTAACGGCAACGCCATCCAGGCACAAGCCAGTCTTTATCACAAGCAACAACATGAGCCTGAGGGAATAGAGGAGTTTATCCAGCGCAAGCTAGGCCTGTACAAGCGCTTAAACCCAGGACGAAATACTAGCCGAATCCTAGAAATCATTATAGCCCTATCAACACCAGACATTAGGCCTTACCTGCGAAGAACAAACACGTGCGAGCGTAGAACAATTCACGAGGGAGGTGTGCCTCTATGAGCAAGATGTGCACACGGGGCAAGAGTACCAATCCCCAACGCAGAATCACAGCATGTCAACACCTGCAGTGATGGTAGATGTTACGCTACCACTGCCTCCGTTTACACCAGTGCAGTCAAACTGTGAACAGCGGAGCTTTCATAACAGCCGTGAAACCTACTATCAGGGTCATCGGTCAGGAAACTGTATAGGGAGATTGGCGAAACAGCACCAGCACCAACTCACTGCCAGATCGTAGGAATCCGCCTAATTAAGGTGCAAAAGTGTTTCAGGTTGGTAACAGTACTGTAGGTGCTTTACGTATAAACATAGAACTTGGGGGTAAAAATGTAATTGCTGTAATAGACACTGCCGCAAGCCACAACTTTGTACACGAGGGACTAATACAGTTCATTACCACTAAAGTGCCGCCACAATGTTTACAATACACTACTACCAATCAACAGGGTGAGGCGAAAAGTGTAATGCACATGACCGTAGGAATTCGTGAACTCCGTACAAAGTGTGACGTGTACATTGTACCGGACTTGTTTGAGGAGATGATTTTGGGGTTACCGTGGTCGATCGACAACCAAGCAGTAATTGAACCACATCTCGACCGTCTTCACGTGAGAGGTGGACGCTGTACGCCATGGGAGCAACACGGCCGACCACAGCAGCTGCCATGCCGCTTGCAAAATTCATGCACGAGGTGCCTGAACATCTGGAGAAGCTACGTCTGCTGGACCAGTATGCCGGTGTGTTCCACACTGACGGGAAGCTGCAGCATACTGACATCACAGAGTACGCCATCATCACAACGCACGAGGAACCGGTGTACTCCAAGCCCAGAGACCCAGGTATTTTCTTGCGGTGAGCGATCAACCACAAGGTATGCGAGATGTTGAGTGACAATGTAATTGAACCCACGCAAAGCTCCTAAAAAGGACGGTGAATGGAGGTTTTGTGTAGATTTTCGTCCATTGAATAAAGTAACAGTTAACATGCCACCTCCAGTAATTAACATCAAGCACACTTTGGCAACACTAGGGCCAGCTGCTGTGTTTACTTCCCTTGATGTTAAGTCGTGATATTGGCAAGTGCCTATCCACCCCCCAAGACCGAAAGAAAACTACCTTTACAACACCAGATGGGCGCAGATTCCAATTTGTTGCAATGCCGTTCGGCTTATGTGCCCCCGCCACTTTTCAGAACTTAATGGTAAATGTGTTAGATGGATATACTGGAGACTTCGCTATGGCATATCTTTATGATGTACTTGTATGGTCGAACAGCTGGGAAGAACACCTGCACCACCTGAGCCTTGTGTTTGAGAGGCTCGAACGCAACAAGTTGACATGTCAGGTCAACAAGTGTAAGTTGGGGATGAGTAAGATTGAATTTTTGGGGCAATATGTCACTGGGGACGGACACGCACCAGAACGACAACACGTACAACAGATACAGGAAAAACTATTTATTTATTTACTTATAATGTTCGTATGATTCACTTGACTCTTTTCTTAGGAACAGCACATAGTAATTAATTAGCATCTATTAGAGCAAACACACATTTTTAAATATTACAATATAAACATCTGACGTGTGCCCCCTCTCAGGAACGATGTGGGTCGCCCTGCTTCTTACCCAAGGCAAGGGCAAGGTGATGTGTTGACCGGCACCAGCTCGACTCAGCAAATGTTGGGGTCGTGGGCCGATAGCCACGGGGATTCCTGGAGATTTTGCCATAGTGCTGGTTGCAGTGTTCGTCGTGCACTTACCGGCACTGACTGATGTTAAAATAGTGGTTTCTACCACTATACAAGCGTAAGAGTAAAGGCCCCCTTACACAGCCATTGACAAACACTGACTCTACTCTACCTATGGAGGGCAGGACTCATAATACTCAACACAAAGCACTGAAGTTAAACTTCTGCCTTAAGGATGCCGTGCCCTAAATTACCTAATGTAAAAGCAATAAAAGGAGGGAATTAATCATACACACTGTTATTGCATCTAACTGAATACAACTGACCTTGTACTCTACAAAACTCTATTATGTGGGCTCGGCACTGTGATCTGCCGATAGCCAATGCTGCCTTCGAAATGTGCATATTGCGCACTTAAGTTCTTACGGTAAAATTAGCTGTCGGTCGGTCCCTCGGTATTAGAATAAAAGCAAAGAGGTTCCAGAAGTTACACTATTGATAAATTAATGATTAATGCCCAACAGTTGCTATACCGAGGGGACGCACTGAAGAGCGCTGTTCTCGAGCAGTGTGCTGGCTGATGGCGGAGGTCTGACTCCGAACGATGCTCAGTTTCGCGCAAGGGAAAGCTGAGGGTGCGTTCAGATTCATGCTAGCTAATTATGCTTTTTGCCCTTACTCTTACACAAAGGTTATATATCACTTCTATATGCTTTCTTAATTCCTGTTAGACAACAAGTGGAGATCAAAGGAAAAACTACTTCATTCTACTGTGAACCAGGAAAATCAAGCATGGGGTCCCACAAGGATCAATATTAGATCTCCTACGCTTCCTAGTTTATATAAATGACCTTCCAAGTGCCTCAAACCCAGAAACTACTCTCTGGAGACTCAGTAAATGATCTTACACAAAAAACGGAAACAACATTTACAGAGCTAAATGCATGATTTACTGCAAACAAATTAAATCTCAACACAGATAAAACATATCGTATGCATTTCCTCCACAAAGAACAGAAAAAATATTAATTCATATGTTAGCAGTAACAGAGACAAAATTAATGAAACTGCAGTGATTGTTTCTCGGCTTAAAAGTAGACAATTTACTTAACTGGAAATCTCACATTGCATACGTTATACCTAAACTAAGTTCAGCATGTTTTGCCCTGCGGAGTGTTGCAGAGGTCTTGAACAAAAATACAGCAAAAATTGTATATTTTGCATATTTTCATTCCATTATGTGTTATGGTATAACTTTTTGGGGTAATTCCACTGACAGCAAAAAAGTGTTTCCCATGCAAAAGGGAGCTGTAGGAATAATCAATGGCAAAAGAAAGTCAGACTCGTGTAAACCTCTTTTCAAGAAATCGAGATTTTAACATTTGCATGTGAGCACATATTTTCAGTACTTATATTCATGTCCAAAAACAGCCATTTATTTCAGAAAAATGAGTCCTTTCATAAGCATGACACTAGAATTAAAAAAAGACACATGGCTTCAGTTAACTTAAAACTTGTCCAGAAAGGGCCATCCTACCTTGGAAGCCAACTTTTCAATAAGTTACGACACTTTCAAGAAATTTGCTTCTCTAATCAAAAACTCTTTAAAAAAAAAAAAGCTGTCAGAATTTTTTCTAAACTAACATTGTATAGTGTAGATGGATATCTAAACTACAAAAATTAAGAAATTATAGCATAACATGTCTTTGTATGCATTTCTTGTTCCAGTTTTTCTAGTTTCCTTTTTTTTTTTTTTTCAGCAAAACGACGATGCCCCGCAGCATGTTGGAACAGGATTGGTCAAAAAATGGGGAAAAGATGTAATGCGTGTACATGTAGTCTGACATATATATGTGTGTGTTTACTATGTACTTGTATAAACTTTGTATACTAATTCGACTTGTCCAATATCTTTGTACAACTATGTATTGAAAAAAGATCTTACGGATGCAATAAAACAAAACAAAGTTACATTACTCATACTGCTGATATTTCCATGGCTCTAAATGCTAAATTAACAAGTTTTGTGATGTCACGGGAATGCCGCCGCCCTTACGGATGTTTTATATAAAGATGAATATGCGGGATGAACACGGTGTGAAAAATGTGACATGATGATTTACAACCATGCAAATTTATTATCTTAAACACTCTGTCCAAATCTGGTACTGGTGAGAGTACTGCACTTTGTTATTCACAGGACGTCGGTAGCATAAAGTAACATCCTGTGAACCCACATTTTCCTTGAAATCACAGTCTCACCTATGGTATTCAGCTATGAGATGCAGCTGAATTCTAAAACGAGCTAAGTGCAGCTTCGTTCTCATAACATACATACACTTGCAATTAGGCTACCGCCCGGTGGCGAGCTCTCTCACCTCTCCTTCACCCAACCAACTCCTTTTCCACTCCCTTCCTGAATTTACCAACTCCTCTCACAAATACCAATTCTTCCCTCAACACATTCCACTCCCTCACAGACCTCACAAGCATGAACTGTCTACCCCGCTCCGTTGTCCACACCCTCTGAAGCTTCTCACTGTTGTTTCCTCTCCCTCTAAACACCCCCTTACTTAGCTTGCAGTGTAGCCCTCCCCATCCTCCCTCTTCACTCACCACCCTGTACATCCTGAATAGCCGTTCAACTTTCCTCCTGTCCTTCAATGAGCTCCACCCCATTTCTTTCATCATCACTGATGGCCAATATTTTCCTTCTTCATCATCATCCTGCCCCTGCCTTTTCCACCTACCCTTCACCCATCTTGCTGCCCTTCTCTGCACCTTTTCCAGTTCTCGCACCTCCACCTCCACATACGGGTCCCATACTGCTGCAGCATATTCTAACATTAGCCGTATTTATTGATGTATTTCCTAATAACGTTATAATTAAATGACCAGCAATTATATTAGCAGCTAATCGTACGGCTAAGGTTCCTGGCCGGATAATATTACTGATTGTTTCAATACAAACTATTATTGGTATTAGTACACCAGGAGTTCCTGTTGGAACTAAGTGTGTAAATATTCTTTCTGTATTTTTAATTCACCCATATGTTATAAATGATAATCATAAAGGTAATGCTATTCAGTTTAAGTAAAACATTACAGTTTCATTGAAAAATTAAAACTACATTTTTATAAATATTTATACAATAATTATCTTCCTTATTATCTTCAATATTAGACACTAACAATTGTTTGGTAGAATCTGATTTGGTAGAACCTTATTTAACAATTAAAATTCCTTCTTATCCTTTAATATTTGGTTTATCCTTTATTCAATCTAGTGTACCATTGTGCCATACTCCTTCACCTCGCAGCTGACTCCATTCAGCACCCTTCCCAGCATACCCGAGCCCTTCTTCCCTTTGCAACCACCCTCTCTACCTGATTTTTCCACCTGAGGTCTCCCTGCAGTACAATCCCTAGATACTTATATTCTGCTGCTTCTTCTATCTCTTGTCCCTCTCATCTGTTACATGTACCTGCTTATCAACTTCTTCCTTGTGAGCCTCACTATCTTAGTTTTTATTACATTTATCTTCATTTTATTTTTCCTGGTCCACAACCATATCTTATAAAATGTCCGCCTGTAACTTTCCGTCCCTCTCTCCCACTTCAGCATACACAACACAATCGTCTGCAAACAATCTTATTTTTCCCCTAATCCCCAAACCCATGTCATTTACCATTATGGTAAATAACAAAGGACCCAGCACGCTTCCCTGTGGTACCCCTGACGTAACCTCCTCTTCCTCCGATATTGCCTCACCCACCTTCGCCCCCTGAGGAAGTCCCCTATTCACTCCACTACCCTCCAGTCTGGTATCAACGCCTCCACTTTCCTCATCAATGTCCCACGGAGCACTATCAAATGCCTTCTCAAAATCTATGAAGCAGGCATCCACCTGTTTCCCCTCATCAACTACCTGCACCAGATCCTCTAATAACCCAGTCAGCTGAGTCTCACATGAGTATCCCCTCCTGAAACCATGCTGGGACTCCTCCAACCAATTCCTATTGTTCATAACCCTAACCACATACAGCACCTCCAGCCTCTCCATTACTTTTCCTGTACTCAATGTGAGACTTACCGGTCTGTAGCTGCCAGGCCTCCCCCTATCCTCTCCCTGTTTGCGTATAGGTACCACCATAGCATCCTTCCAATCTTGTGACAACTTACCCTCTCCTAAGGACTTTTTAAACAGCACCTCTAAATATTTCACCAACTCCCTGCCACCAAACATACCTAAACAATTTCCCCCATGCCTTGCTTTCCTTCTTCCCCCATGTTTCCCAGAAATACATTCTTTGCCTTTTGATCTTCCTTTCAAGCTTCCTACCCATTTGTTTCATCATTTCTTTAGGTCTTATCATCCCCTCATTTCTCCACTTGGCAAGTAATTTTCTGCACTTCATTTTCAAAATCTCCTGTCCATAATATGGCGGACCTCCCCCAGGCCGTAACCTTTTCATTGGCACAAATTTCTCCAACATAACCTCCATTAATCCTCTAAACTCCCTCCACAACCCATCTACACCCTCCTCCATAGACCATTTTTTAAACCTGTCTCTCAGGAATATTTCTGCCCCTTCTTGTCTCCTCTCCCATACTGCCACACCAACCTTTCTGTCGTTTGCTCTTACATCATCCTGCCAATCCCAATTTCCACAACCGGGATATGATGGTCGCTTATACCATCCAATACTATTGCACCAACTACAGCATTCCTAGGTCTAACCAACACCACATTCAGCACTGACCCAACACCCTCCTCATTTCATCTCGTATGCACGCCTACTAAGAAAATCATATTAACACTTGTGACCACACGGGTGGCTTCTTGACATAATGAATGGGGTATATAAACTAGCCTTTTGAAACACTTCACATCACCGCTACCCTTATACTATACTTCGGCCTACAGGCCTGCCGACACACGCCGATCTAGAGACACGTGTTATTCTGTTGTACAGACAGCCTCCACGTTCCCTCCAGCGGTACTATCGGTTGACGGCGATGGCTTCGAAGGGATGCAATGCCAAACCGCTAACTTATAGCCTGCAAGAGTTCCCTCTTGTGAGAAATAGGTTAAACGGCTGATTTGGAGTTATGCGATTTGGGTTACCGGTAAAGTTACTCGCTGTTCCCGGCAGCCTGCAATGACGTACTCCAGGCTGTTCGACGCGCCCCTGGTGTGCACTAATGTGATAGCTGACTGCGGAAGCACGAAAGGTCATAAGAGCACACTGGAACGCTTACTCGCGCCACAATTTAACTGTAAACATTTCCTCATAAACAATAAAATATAGGCACTGAGCTGTATCATATAGCATAATTTTAGGAATGAAAAAAAAAAAAAAAAGGGTTTATTACATAAGTTACACATTAGGTAGACACCTGGCATAGTATTCCCCAAACAGATAAAGGTGAAACTTATCCTATTACTAATTTGGTACTTGCAAGACATATACCCAGTTGTGTACTACATAAAATATATACTATGCATTTAATTATCTAACGTACTAGAGTACAAATATTGTGTGTGTGTTTGAGTGTCCGCGGCTTGCTGGTCTGACTGGCGGGCTGTCTGAGTTGCGCCGGGACGTGCAGGGCGTCCTGACCTCTGGGCTATGTGTTCTTTGCGGTCTGGAGACTGGAGAGGGAAACTTCCTCAGCCCGCAGAGAGATACAACTGCTGCAACCGAATGGGTGGTATAAGGGCCCGAGCACACCCCCCGCTCTGAGCTTCGGCAATGATGAGAGTTTTTTTTTTTTTTTTTTTTTTGTGTTGTGTTTGAGTGTGTGTGTATATATATATATATATATATATATATATATATATATATATATATATATATATATATATATAGAGAGAGAGAGAGAGAGGTGTACACAGGCTGAGTCATCATCTATGTGACAAATGGCGAGAGGAAGTTCCTTGAAAAATTTCAGTTAGAAAATGTCTGACAACGAATGCCAGGAAACCCTTGTGAAGATAGGGTTGCAATTATGGACTTGATTTAATTACACTTAAACAATGTGATATTAAGTGATGAATTTCTGTAGGCATGCCAAACAATTCAGTCACTGTAATACGCACGGACACATGTTGACCTACCACTAGTGATGGGTAGATAAAGAACTACCAGTTCATTTTGAACTGGTGTTCAAAAAGAACTAGGTACATAGTTCACCGCGACATAAAAGAACTAGTCTCTTGTGATATCGGTCAGCATTCCCTCAGTACCAGTAACTACGCCAGGTGCGTCACTGTGCATGCTCAGATAATCCATCGTTCGTCGCTCCCTGCAGCTTTCTCCCCTCAGGATTTACTTTACACCTGGTTGTCTCTCGCAAAACACAACCTTATATAATATTGTTGAGGTCGTTACTATAAGTGACAAAAGTAATTTGGTGTTATATTACACAACATAGGTGTGGATAACACAGTATAAAGATTTTTTCACTATTCATTTACCTTACTTCTATATATATAGAAGAAGTAATTTTATCTACATGCAATAAAGCACTAATTCTTTAGCAATTAATTTTCAAACATCACTTATTTGCTTCTCTTTCCGTTTAATCCTTACTTAGATTATTCTGAGGAGGTAAATGGAACTGTGAAAGAGGAAACAGAGAAAGACCTATATAGTTCTTGGGCCATGATACAGAGAAATACCTATCTAATTCTCGGACCGAGGTTACACTTGCGTTCTGCAGTTCGCCAGTACGCATGATCATTCGACTTATATTGGTTTTGTGCTAATTTTTAGTGGTGGACCGGTTTCTTGGGAAGCCAAGAAACAATCCTGCATTTCACTCATTAGCAGTACAGTATGAAGCTCTTACTCAAGCTGCTAAAGATGCTGTATTCATGAAAGGGTTGCTCAAGGAGTTAATTGGGTTCAAAAGTCAAGCAATACTGTTCAATGATAGCCAAAGTGCCCAAAAATTAGTATATAACCCTATGTTTCACAATCGCACGAAACACATTGACACAAGATTTCACTATATAAGGGAAATTGTGAAAGAGAATGATTTTGTTCTGGAATATTTTTGTAGTCAGGAAATGCTTGCTGATACACTTACCAAAGCATTGCCATTAGTTAAACATAAGTTCTGTGTAAGGAGGGTAGGACTAAATTAAAAAAACCATATGTATCACTAGATTAAGGGAGTGTGTTGTGTTTTATAATCTTATGATCAAGTGATAAAATGTGTGTATCCTCTGTTTACATTGAAGTTGTTTTGTTTATGTTAATTCGTATTCTTTTTCTCTTGCACTGTGTATCGTGCCTGAACTGCCCTCTAGCGGCATCTCTGTAAAGCACTGGTGTATGAGAAACAAAAGACAGTTGAGCTGAAGCCATGTAGTTGTGAAGTACTCTTAATTGACGTTAGTCAAGAAGTCGGAATGGCGGTAGAAATCTGCCACATGTTTGGGCAAGCCATTAGATGTTTCTCTAATGCGCACGAGGCTGAAAACTAGAGCCAAGGTGTTGATCAATAAGGGTATTATTTAGGTGAGGAGCGGTAACTATAGTTTTGGAATCACAGTGGAGATAATTACACAGGATGCCAGATATTGTCGGGTTGACAATATCGTGACGTTGGAGAGCAGATGTGGACTCGTTCATCAGGGTTGTTCGGCCGACGACCACGGCAAATACTCCAAGTGCAGTTGTTGTCTCCTTGTAGAATAAAAATTAATACTGACTGAATAACTCCCTTACTTGTTGCGTTGTGGGATATCTGGGCTTCCCACATGTCCATACGAAGCACTCTTACTTATTACGCCGACTCGTGACTATTTAAATCATACTTGCACAGTAAGTTACACTTTGAGAAAATTGGCGGGAGAAGGCCATGCCTTGCGTCGAACTGAAAATAAACCACATGCGGTAACTCGCCACTGCTGCTATTTATTCAGTACATGATTACATTCCCGTCGGGAAAAGCTTACATTTGGTGCTGCTTATGAACCCATCAGCTCAGGTAATAATGTGCAAAAGACAAGTGGTTACATGAAATAACTTAAGTAAAATTTAAGCCTACCCATGCGATGCAAGCACTGGGTAGGTCGAGGGGCGATGGAGTCTCGGGCACAGCTCGTACCTGGTACACTTACACATAATGGAATAACTCGTGCACGTCAAGGGGGGGGGGTAACTTCATCATATTCTGCATCTTCTGTAACAACTTTGCTTGCATTGGGCGCACGGGATAATGTGTCTGCCAGTTGACTCTCCTTCCCGGGGACGTACTCTACCGTGAAATCATATGACTGTAGGCGCAAAGCCCAATGGGTGAGTTTACTGCGAGCATCTTTCATCGCATGTAGCCAAACGAGGTATCTGTATTCTGTTTGTAACGTGAAACGTTTGTATTCCTGGTAGGGCTGGTACTTTTTCACCACCCACACTACTGCCAAAATTTCCTGCTCGTTTTATCGTATCTACACTCTACTTGTACCAATTTTGTGCTGGCGAAATAGATAACTCGTTTCGTGTCGTCCTCTGCGAATTAATACAAAATGGCACCCAGGCCCTCCTGACTGGCGTCCATCTGCAAGTAAAATTGTTTGCCTGGCTTGTAACATGCTAGTTTGGGGCAAGAACAGAAACTTTTCTTTATTGCTTGGAATGAATTTTCTTCAGTGTCTCCACACACCAACTGCTTCTGGGGCGAAAGAAGATCCATGAGAGGGGCGGTAATTACTGCGAAATCGTGAATGAACTGCTCAACCAATTAACTAAACCGAAAAACTTGCGGAGTTGTTTTCACGTGTGTGGTGCCGGCTGGTTCTCTATTAAGTTCAACTGTTCTGTGTTAGGTGTGTTTCTATCCTCGTCTACAATGTGCCCTAAAAATCCCAACTGGCTTTTACCCAAATTGCATTTATTCGCGGCGCATGTAAGTCCATTGACTGCAAGCCTCTCTAGTACCATGGAGATGTTATGTATGTGCTCCTTCCAACTGCTCGACCAAATAATCATATTGTCCAAGAATGTCATAATGTCGCAAATAAGCCCTTTTAGCACATGGACCATCATTGACTGAAAGGTAGTGGGCGCTCCTTTGAGTCTGAAAGGTATCTCGAAAAATGGAATCACCTTCCGTTAGGTGTCGTGAATGCGGTTTTCTCCCTGTATTCCTGTTTGGCGGGAATTTGCCAATATCTGCTTCTGAAGTCTAGTGACATCATTACCATTGCCTTGCCAAGTGTTGTGAGCATTTATTTATGCTGGTATAAGGTGGCAGAATGTTAGATGTGACTTGGTTGATCGGACGGAAATCCTCGCAGCAACACCAACTCCCATCCTTCTTAGGCTCTAATGTGATGGTCGAGTTATATTTACTGCATCTCAGCTCGATAATCCTGTCTGCTAGTATCTCTTTAACTTGCTCACAAATTATTTTGGTTTTGATGTGGCATGTAACTCCGTGGCCCCGCGTATATCGACCCTTCTTGTGTTAACGAGATTTCATGTTCGGCTACAGTTGTACTTCTGAGAGCGCCGGTTTTTGGAAAAACCTCCCTCCTCTTGCTTAGTATATGATGGAATGCCACCTTATGTTGATGCGGGATCTCATGATCGAATTCCTCTAATGTTACCGTGGTAAATCACCAGCAACTGCCCTCTCTACAGTATACTCTGTGCTCTGCTCTTTTGCGCTGAAATGAATTATCCTAGCCGCTGGTTCTACGACTGTATTCCATTCCTGTAACCAAGGCACACCTAATATTGCATCTTCCTTAGCCTCTGCAGTTACAATTTCACTCGTTATAGTCTGTAGGTACCTGACTCTTACCATTACAGTTGCTTGGCTCAGTACTCCATTACTGATTTGGCCAGTAGTGAGCATAATTATGTGATTCCTAGATGTTATGTCACTGGGATTCACGAAACACGGCTGCACAAAGTTGTGTGATGCGGCCATGTCAACTAGTGCATGACAGGGTTGATCGTTCATGCTCACAAGGATGCAAATAAATTTCGCCTTACACCCACTGACCTGCTGAATGAATGCCTGCTGCAGTGTTTCGCCAGTTTTTGTTAATGTGACCGGGGCTAAAGAACCATCAGTCTTCTTCGTCCCTACTGGCCAGTTTCCCTGCCCTCTTGTTGTGGGCCCTTTGTAGGTATCCAGGTCCGGGTTGTTGGGGCATGCACTCTTCCAGTGGAAAACAATCGCTGGCCGACAGTAGCGACATAGGTTCGTGGGTGGCTGACTCTTGTCAAACCACAAGCGGGTTTGCCCAGTGTTCCCGCACGTACTGTCACTTGGCTTATCACCACAGCATGGAATGTTTTCACTGCTCCGGTTTGCTCGCGAACTGATTCGAGGGATGGTCGGCCCGGTCCCATTGTGTGTTGTTATCATTCTCATTTTGCTCGTGCCTCCATTGTGCGGTCCTGTTCTCACGACGTGATGAGTTCTGGTTTCGATCCAGAATGATAGCAGCCTTGAGAACCTCTTCCATATTGATGTTTAGGAAAGGTAGTAGGGCAGCTCTGTACTCCGGTAAGGCAGTCTCGGCAATTATTTCCAGTGCCTCGCCATCTGGCAGTTGCATGTGGAATCGTTTGATCAGATGTGCCTTTTGTGTGATGAACATTGGTAGTTGTTCACCAGACTGCCAGAGTAACTTGCTTTGCGCTTGAAGGGATGTAAACACACTTCCATATCGGCACTGAAAAGCTTGCTCGAACTCCTCCCACTGCATGTCGCAGTGGTTGACAGTGCCCCACTACTTCCCTGCTTCTCTTTGCAATTGGCCGCTGATGCAATTCTTCTTCATTCATCCTGTAGTATTTCAGATGTGATGTGCACTTATTTAAGAAAGAGCTAGGGTCTTCGCTTGCCATGCCAGTAAATGTCGGTAGGTGTTGAAATTGTGTTGGTGTTTGTTTCGGGTTACTCACAGTGTCTGGGCTGCTTCTATCTTGTTTTGCTTCTCGTTGCCTATGCCTCTCTGTTTGTCAGCTGGACTGAGGTTGCGGTCCGTAGCTATTGGCGGGAAAAGATGTTAGAGGTGTTGGTGCCAGAACAGACTTATGAAATATGCTTGGTATTGGTTGTGGGAATACTGGTGTTGGTTGGTAGGCAGAAAATTGCAGTTGATAAGGTGCAATGGGTGGGAGTGGTAGAGGTAACGGGCAGGGTTAGCATTAGTTGTGAGCACTAGCTATGTGGTGCCGGATGCAGTGCGGTTCCCGATTTTGTGCATAACAATCTTCTCCTCAAATATAACTGGGGTAAATTTTGGATTTTGTTGATACTGTCCGAATGTACTGTCACTTGCTCCTCTCTGTGGTTGCTCGCGACGTGGTTGCTTCCTGGGCTGGTCTTTCGATCTTACTTGCAAAATCGGGTCCCTATTTCGTATCTGTCTACCATGCCCAGTAGTTTTAGATGCATACATTGCAGGCACGGTGGTGGCGGCGCACCGTCCTTCATCTGGCCAGCTATGCCGGTTTGACAACACTACCACACTATCAAGGAAGCTCAGGCATGGAAGCATGGCACGTGGAAGTGCAGTATGCAGAAGCACAATAGCGCAGTTGTGCGTCACGGAAGTATCACGGGAGCATGGCAGTCCTGCATGGCGCAGGCAGGGGTCAATGGATGGTGGGCTCTTAACTGTTCCGCTTGGCGTGCGGTGGAGAACTTGGAGGGAGGAGCGGACAGATGTCCCTACCTTTTCTTGTTTCTCCTCCCTCCCCGCGGTGCGGTGTGACGTGGACAGAGGGGTTGGTTGGCGCACTCGACTCACCTTGTCCTTTGTCCCGGTGCTCTGACATCACATCACTGTCCCAAGATGGTGGCTCCTCGCCACTTTCTCGCCACTACCTTGTTGTGTTGAAGTATAGGTAGCACTAAGATGTTTTGACGCAATTTCCTCGCAGGCCACGTACGTCCTCCCTGGCGTCGTTAGGGACGTCTAGAAGGCATCTCGACGCTGTCACATGTCGTGCTGGTTACCTGTTTGACCAAATTTTCCCCTTGTTATGGGTAATCCAGGGAAAATGCAAAAAACTTGTGGGAAAATTTTTTGGAAAATTTTGGAAAAATGATTTTTGGTGCAAGAAAACTGTAGAAAGAATTTCTCAGTTTTTAAGATTAGGATTTGCACCAAAGTTGGGCGCCATTTGACGTTAGTCAAGGTGTTGGAATGGTGGTAGATATCTGCCACATGTTCGGACAAACCATTTGATGTTTGTCTAATGCGCAGGGGGCTGGCAACTAGTGCCAAGGTGTTGGTCGATAAGGATATTGGTTAGGTGAGGAGCGGTAACTATAGTTTTGGAATTTCGTTGGAATCTCGGGTTGACAATATCATGAAGTCGGAGAGAAGCTGTGGACTCGTTCCTCGGGGTCGTTTGGCTGACGACCATGGCAAATCCTCCAAGTGCATTTTTATCTCCTCGTAGAATAAAGATTAATGCCGACTGAATAACTCCTTACTTGTTGCATTGTGGGATATATGGGCTTCCCACATGCCCATACAAAGCACTGTTACTTATTACGCCGACTGGTGACCATTTAAAGCATACTTGCACAATAAGTTAAACTTTGAGAAAATTGGCGGGAGAAGTCCGGTATTTTAAATGCCTTGCAGGGAACTGGAAATAAACCACAAATGGTAACATGTAACTGCTGCTATTTATTCAGTACATGATTACATTCCCATCGGGAAAAGCTTACATTTGGTGCTGCTTACGAACCCGTCAGTTTGCGTAATACTGTGCAAAAGGCACATGGTCAAATGAAATAAGTTAAGTACAATTTAAGCCTACCCATGCGATGCAAGCACAGGGTAGGTCGCGGGGCGATGGAGTCTCGGGCATCTGACATACGAAAAAGGTTCCGGTATGCTAGAGTTACTATTGCTGTGAAATTATTAGTCTAGCATGGTGATAGCTGACCGAGCGCACGAAACACGAGCCCCGACGTGACACAGCACACCCATCGCAAATACGAACGACTACTGACTTACCCTGTGCAGTGTGCCGGCTGGCTTGGCGAGCTGGCACACCATGCTGCACTACTTCCTTGCACACAACATTTGCAAATCGCACACCTACCATGCATACCGGTTGTTACATATTTGCTCCTAAAATCAACCCTGTTAATATTATTCATTATACCAAAACATTGTACTGTGTGGATGATATGGAGATGAAACACATGTGAATGAATATTACAGAAAATTACAAAAAGAGACTTCGAAAACACTGAGGGCTTTAGGGCTGCGAAGGCAGGTGTCTTTATTAGTTGTGTCCCCTTGTGTGAAATTACCTTGCCCATTTATTGCACAAATTAAAAATAAAAATTTCACAGGGTCTATCCTGCACCATGTGCACGTGATCACAACTCACTCAGCCCTGCACTTGCATCGTTCCTTGCCACACTGCACTGCACTTATACTTGTAGAGCGCACACACACTCGGTGTTATGGTACCTGATGCGGTAGGCAAACGGGCTAAGGGGAAGGGGTCAACATGGTCACACGTCACCAGAAAGAGCTCATGATTCCAGCATTATACTTGTTTTTCTTCACAAATTACAAGAGATCTGCTGATGTTTTATTATTGTCAAGGTTTTCCTGTAGTGTGCTGATATAATCCACTGTTTCAGTTTGTGTACTTGATTTTTCCCGAAAACCATATTGCCCCTTATGGAATAAATTTGCGCTGTTCAAAAATTTTAATAATCTTTATTTTATAGCTTGTTCAAATGCCTTGGAGATAGTGGGGAGTAGAGAGATTGGCCTATAATTGCCTGGGTTCACTGGAACACCTTGCTTGAATATAGGAATTATCTTTGGTATCTTAAGTCTATCTGGAAATGATCCATTGAGAAAACAGGTATTTATAATATTTGCTAATATATGGTTTATTAAATATGAGATCTTTTTGGGTATCTTATATGTCACTGTATCATACCCACAAACAGTTTTCGTTTTACATTTTTTTTAATACAGTAATTATTTCATTTGCATATGTTGGTACAAGAAACATTGATTTCTCACAATTTATGTTCGAAATTCCAGTGTTTTCCTCTGCAGAGAATTTGAACACTAACTCTGCACATTCTATCCCTTTTATTATGTGATCTATAAGTGCATTGTACTTGAAATACTATGATTTTATTTTTTGACTTTGTGTGTTAATTTGTTTTGCACCCAGGGGTCACACTGTGATTAGGCATTTTAACTATTAAATTAAAACGTTTACCATATTTGCTTTCACATTCAGCCTAAAGAGAAAGAAATCACACATATCACATTTCGTGAAGAATTGGCTTTGTTGTGATGTGTGGGATAATAACAATCGGGAGTTTCCACCACTATTGAAATAATGAATTTAAAAAAGTAAATTGAAACTACGGAATCAAATAACTAATGGAATAATATCTACACACATGCGAGATACGAACTCATATTTGATTAATTGTAAATATGCGGTTTTAGTATTATATTGAAAATAAATTAAATAAGTTTATCATAATAGGCAAGGTTAATGTGTCACTACATGACAAGTAGCGCTCTGCAGATGGCAGAACTATGTGGCGTCTTTAAGTGTACCCTTTTTGTATGCTGGCTGGAATAGGGAGTGTCCAGACTTCCCCTTCTTAGACTGTGGTGCCAAGGGTAAGTGAAGAATGCAAGTATGCAGGTATATACCTGAATTCGGACACTGCCTCAATTCCTTAAATTTTGGCGACACTAACTACTTAAACAATTCTAACCGATGTGCATAGTAAACATGAAGAAACCCGTGTTTACTTCCCGATTTGTCCTTGCAACCTGGAAAAAAGCTCTTCGTCATACTACAGATCACTTCATGTACTTTATTTATTATTTATACTTATACATGTTGTCAGTAGGCACTAAACACAATCTAGGAATAGCCGTCATTAATCTGAAACACAATAACAAAATTTACAAAGACGGAAGTGGACAGAAATAAATAAACAACACTAGCACAGGAAATCAAACTGTGGTTGGTCATGAACTAAAATGACGGTAAAAAGAATCCCTATGGAGATAATAAGCCCATGTCACTCATGCACTCAATTCTTCTTCTTCTCAGAGGATGCTCCAAAAAAGGAGCATCTGGGCTTCAGATTGCTTGAGTGTAGCCAGTCAATGGCTGAGACCTTCTTATAACCAGCCATAGAATGTCACCAGACAAGAAGTGTGCGAAGCCACTAGGTGCAGTCTCCCATGAAAGCTGGATACCATTATGACGAAGGAACACGCACAACCCACGATAGACAGGCAAAACCACACCATATAGGTGGATGAGAAGGCTAAAAGGCTCTTGAAAGTCATGATGAAGAAGCAGCACATGGAGATCGTCATGAAACTGCATGCAAGAACATTGTGAAAAATTGTGATTTAAGGACTGTTTCTCCTCACCACAGGGGAAGCCACAACATTTATTTTGTAGAGATGAACAGCGAACCACCGATGTTTGGCCTCAAACGGGAAAGAGTAGTTGTGAAGGCTCGATGTGCCACAAAACTATGAAACCAGGGGGCGTCCAGAAGCAAAGGTTGTATGAATGTATATGAGTGCCCGAAAGCCCACTCGGACCAGCACCGACTCCAGTGAAGCTTAGCAGTAGACTGAGCACAAACAGAGAGGCAGCTCAGAGCAGGAGGGAACTCTGGAACATGGTAGACACATACGCCCTTGGCGATGGCGTCGACAGTCTAATTGCCGAAAACACCCATATGAACAGGTGAAGCGAATGTGAACGCCCTTAAGCAAGGCTAACCAAGCCATATAATGGATAGGGAAGATGCAATGATCTGGCAGAAGCTTCCAATCAACACCATGGAACGCCGACAGAACACTGAGCGAATCTGTATACACCCAAACTTCTAGCCAGTGATGATCGAGCACACATTGTAGATCTTGAGTAACAGCCACACCATCAGCCTCAAAAATAGAGGAGGCATAATGGTGTTGAAAACAACCAAAATTGTACCTAGTGAGAACACATGGAAGTGACCGTCAGTACGAGTCAGGTTCTGTTTATGCATACCCCGCACATCTGCAGGAAGCAGACTACCTTTCGAGGCCTGGTAAAAGTGCACCACCTCCAGAATATAGGAGTGGGTTTCGAAATCCGACAAATAATACACATGTTGAGAGACAAGAGGACAAAGCTCAAAATCCATAGCTCAAAATCTGCGGAAAGACACTGAAACCCTAGGAAGAAACGGAGCGATGACAAGGGTGGACCCACAGAAAGTTAGCATGTAACCAATATTGTGTGCAGACAGTAGTAATGGGGAGATCATAAGGTAGCACACACGATTCGCCATGTAGGACAGGAATCGGGGTAGAAGACATCACTCCAAGACAGAAACACAGACAGACATTCTGAAGAATCTGCAAAACCTTCCCAACAAACTGGGAGACCAAGGTCATAAAGAAGGAACCATAGTCCATTTTAGACCGAATAAGCATTTTGTACAAGGACAACATAGTCGGGGCATCACCCTCAGTGAGAATGATTGACCACCTTATGGACGTCAACTACCTTCTGGGTATGGGTTTGAAGATAGTCTTATTGCGACCGCCAGGCAAATTTACGATCCAAAAGGATCTCCAAGTATTTATGGACCATGACCGCAGGAAGCTAGGTGCCCACCATACAACACTTTAGAAGCGGACGAAATACCTGTTTCTTCATGAGTAAAAGGACAGAGGATTTCAAAGTAGAAAGAGTAAGACACTGATCGCAGAGTCAATCGGATAGAGACTGGAGAGCCGCATTGACAGCAGACACACCATCCTCTATAGACCGTCCATTGTAATACAAAACCACATCGTCGGCGTAGGTAAGTGAATGGACGTGAGATTCGAAATGAAAGGACAGACATTGAAGGTAAATTACAAAGAAGAGGGGGCTGAGAATGCCCCCTTGAAAGACGCCCATATAATGGTACTGAGCATAGGAGATTAAGTACCAATTTTAAGATGGCTCCTATGTCCCATATAAAGATTAACTAACACACTGACAAACTGGAATGGCAGTTCCGACTGTTGTAGATACAGTTGAAGAGAGAGCATATGGAGAGAATCGAAAGCAGCCGCGATATCTAAAAAAAACTGCACATTGAATAGTACTGGTCCTAGAAGATTGATGTATCACGACAGCAAGGCAGCAATTTAATCCTGTGTAGAGTGCCCCTTACAAAAACCATAGTTGAAAGGTTGCAAGGGACTATTGTGTTCTAACCACCATTCGAAATGTTTCTTGAGAATACGTTCAAAGCCCTTGAGGACTGTCGACAGCAAGGTAATAGGGCGATGCGAAGAAACAGCGTCACCCAGTGTGTGGGGTTTCTTGATGGGAACAATTAAGCACACTCACTGCATCGGGACAATACCCTCTTGCAAAACACCATTTAAGATCTGCTACAGAAGAAGGAACCCTTTAGACGGCAAATGATCCAAGTGGGAATAAGAAATCCCATCAAAACCAGAAGCAGTTGCCATGCGATGAACAGAGTATCGGATCTCCTCGATGCTGACCAAACAGAGTAAATGACGATAGCCAACTAAGAATCGTCGCTCTACAGGTGCGAGATTACTCACCAGCGCTATTTCCGCCAGCAAAGGTACATAATCGGAGCGAGTGTAGAGTGCAAGGCGTGTAGCATGCCTGAATCGAAAACCAGTGTGGCATGGATAGAACCAGCATTCCACAAGTAACGAATTTGCTGCTGGATACGGGACAGAGAGGAACCACAATTCAAAGAAAAACAACATTGTCGCGAATGAGTCTTTTTAGCATTGCAAATGGTGAACCGAAAAAGAGCATGAGCAAGTTGATAGGACAAGATGTTATCGTGTGTGCTGCATTTACGATACACATACAGTGCTGCCTTATAGACTGCCAGAGGGGCAGAACAGCCATCTGACCACCAGTAAAAATGAGTAGAACTAAAAGGTCGAACGGACTTCCTGAGAGGGGCCGAGGACTGAATGGCCTTATGGATGGCAGCTTCCAACAAATCGTAGTCCTGTTGAAGAGAGGAATGCATACAACGACATTGTCGGATGAATTATCGAAGCACCTCCATATACCTGTCCCAATCGATCTGAGCATACACAAAATGTACAGACCACAAAGGAGTGCAATCGGCAGGAACACGACTGGCATCAGAGCAGGCGAAACATAGATCCACAAGGATATTAAAATGGTCACTGCCTAGCGGACCGTCCAGTATGTGCCATGAAATGATGCCAAACAGAAGGTAACATCAATAGTGGAACTCAGTTTGTCGTGGGAGCCCATGAAAGTATGTTCTCCAGTGTTGAGCACCCTGAAGGGCGACGTAGAGATCGAGGTGGCAAAACATTTACCAGCGTTGTCGGAATGGGAATCACCCCAAAGAGGATGGCGTGCGTTAAAATCATCCCCTAGGATAACCTGCCCAAAGAAAGAATCAAAAAGAGCCGACCAATCCACTTGGGAAAGCGAATGCCATGGCGGAGTATACAAGGAATCAAAGAAAGTAGGCCGACTACCCTTCAAAACGCTACAACTAATGATCTTCAACTGTGGGTGGGCAATGTCCACCGCAATTTGTTGCGACACCACACTATTAGACACTATCACCGCCACACAATATAAAAATGGCGAGAAATTGTCATAGAAATGGAACCCTGAGAAAACAGCTCGAACATCATCAAAGGTCAAATGTGTTTCCTATAACAATATAATATCAACTTGATTGGTAACGACATAGTGAAACAGTTGCTCTCGTTGTTGAGTGAGAGAACAGCAATTCCATTGCAGGATCCTCATATTAGGGCTGATAATGGCAATTAGAAGAAGTAAATAAGTCTTTACGAAGTTGGAAAAGTTGCTGAAGATGAGCAATGGCCTTACCAAGAGGGGTATGTTCGTATTCCGCAATCGCAAAAATAAACAAAGCCCTCATCGCATCCTGGAGGTCTTGCCCCCATGTTTGAGAAGGGACGCGGACATCAGTCGAGTGTGCATACTGGTCCACAGGAGCCAAAGAGGAAGGCGGCACACACTGAAGGGCAACATCATTTGCAGCCTCTGGTTGGTATTTTATATTTCCAGTCCTTGCATCATAGTAAAGCTGATAATTTGTTTAGTAAAATTATGCATTTGGTATTCCATAATCACTTAATGCTGAATGATAATGTAAATCTGAACCTTCATGGTCAATTATAAACAGCACCAGTAATTAAAGTACAATGGATTGCACTGGGTGCACCATGAAAATGTGAAAAGTACAATCCATTAATGCTTAAGCAGACGAGGTAGTTGCTTCTACAGGGACTGGGTGGGCCGAGTCGATATTCACAAGAACAACTTTCTTTGTAAGTACATTTCACTTTATAGAGTGATGTATTAAAAAATAATAATGCTGGCTCAGTTAGCTAGATTACTTCGATAGAAACATAAAAGAAGTGCACAGGAGTTGTTTAAAAATGATCTTCACTTTTCAACTAAGGTGATGAACATGGGTCAAAATAACTCAAACACTTACTCATAATTCCGTTTAGGTGTATATTTATTGATGCACGAAATATAATCAGACATAATATTACACTGAGTTTGGCAACAAGGAAAGGAATGGATTACGAAAAATAGTCAATCAACATTATTAAAAATATTCTGTTAACTATTTGTAGCATGTATAGTATAGATTAAATAATTTATCTACACACATGGTATAATTTGAAAGTACTACAAGTCTCTCAGAATATTTGTTTTTCATATACATAACTTCACCGAAAATTGTATAAATTCAAAATGAAAATTGTACCTAAAAAGTACATTAAAAGTAATTTTTAAAATTTTTATTTTTGTTTAGTTTACACAAGTCCTGATATTAAGCAACAAAGGATGGGTACAACATAACATAGTAAAAATAAAAGAATATAAAAATTTAATGTTGCTTCAAGACATTAACTATTCATTCACTTGATTAAAATTACATTGCAGTTATTCTCCAGCCTCAGCTTATCCTCATGCAGTACAAGTAGACATGGCTGTTAGATGATCGTGGCAGTGGTAGCTGCAAATGTTATTTCGCAATAACAAAGAACTGGTAAAATAATTAGTAAATTGTTCCTTAACTCTTTTTGAAAATAAAATAAAAGTGATGAACAGACCCTAAGTTAGTTACCGGTACTGAAGAAGCGAACACTAACATAAACTATATTAAAGAAATTACAGTCCACATCAGAGCACAAAATACAATCATCAGAAAATAACCTCATTTTGCAAGCTACCACTAACCTCGTACCATTTACCTTTGCAGTAAACAAGGGTACCAACACACTTCACTGTGGTATCCCTGATGTGACCACAACTTCATGTAACATGGTCTTCCCAACTTTCACCATCCATCTCATTGAGTTTCTTTACTAGGATCCTCTTCCCCTGCTGTCAACTGTCCTTACATAAGATGTAAAATTTGTTTTATCTGTGCAAGACGAATGTCACCAACATCCAGAACTTGTATATCAGAATAATAATTTTAAAAAAGTAGTTCACCACTTTTAAATCCCAAAGCAACACATTGGCTAACTGTTATAAAAAATTGTGAAGCTTACATTTCTTAAAAAAACATAATGGATATTTCACGTGGTATTACCCTAACTGAACAAGAAAATCGCCCTTTTTTATATCATTATACAAATTCACAATAATGTACTTATTTAAATGTTCCTCAGACCTGAGAGTTTCGGTGAAATTGTTTGTGCAACATGGACTACTTGATGATATGTTTGAAGTATCATTACAATCACTTTGAAAACACGATTCTTCTCGCAAAAAATAGGTATGATACAACAAAAGTGACGAGGTTGATTCTTCTGGTAGAACCGCTGTAGATTGAAGAGAAGGCTAATTTGGTTGTGAAGAAACCACAATAGATGGCACAGCTGTTGTAATAAGTGCAGTGTATTTTGCATCTCTGAGCTGATTGCGTTCAAAGTGTCTGGCACACAGGTAGACATGGGTCATTTTATTTATGTCCAGCTCTGGAATGTTCGTAACTGTGGCCCATTGCTTATAACTGTAAAAACGTACGTTCACATTAGTATTCAAGTAATTTGTATTAATGCAGCAGGTTGTCAGTGAATGTATAAAGAATTAAATAGCAAAACACATTTTTACTTTATGATAAAACATATAATATATGCTGTGGAAAAATTGACATATTAACTTACCTTGACATAAAATTTCAAGGAAATGTATACAGTTTCACGAATTTTCCTTTCAATTGGCATCCAAGTTCCGCACATTTTCTACACTGCAAATGCTACAATGCCATTTTCTCTGCATATAGTAAAATATCAGTGTCAAGTTCGTGGATTTGGACTGCAACAGAAAACACCACATATACACACAGTCGCCATAACACATCGCATGTAAAAACCAATGTCAAAAACAATTGCCCATGATGGAAAAAAAAACCGAAATATTTTTTAACATAATTACTTTCTGCACATCTTAAATAAAAAACAATGCAAGTAAAAATAATAAGACTAATATATAAGAAATACTACAAACATAATGAGATGCTAATATCACAAAAAATGATAATATTAGTATTTACATGAATTAAGTGAGTGATTCTGGCTTTATCACTCTTTTGCACACCTATACTTAGAAGAATACCTTAAAAGCATGTGACACCATCTGCTCTCCCCTAGCCCGTTTGCCCGCCGTCACCGGCGATCGCTGCAGGGAGCAGCACTCTACCGGGCGCTTACGCGCACCGGTCCAGCAGTGCACTGCATCAGTTACACTGGAACAAGCTAGTTCACGAGTGCAGCCGTGATGCCGATTACAGCGCTCGTGTCGTGAGCCAGTGCAACAAAGTGTAATGCAAGGTGCAGAGCAAACCACATGCGCCCATGCACATGTGTTTTGAAAGTAGTCCCATTGAAACAAGGCATAAGGCAAATAAGCTTTAATTGTAAAACACTCAAGGACTCCTGTTTACACAACAACATTGCATTAAGCCCTATCTTGTTTAAGTGCCCTCACGGGCCTTAGTGTACCTGTTTAATCTTTTTTGTACTTTTCTTTACTCATGTGTTTCATCCTCACCGCATTTCATCCCGATTTCGCTATGTATTAAAGGGTTATTATGTTTAGTAAATTTAATTCTGCCACGATTGCACCCAGGTAAGCAATGTGCATGTGCAAAGTAATTTTCATGGTGTAAGAAAAAGTCTGGCTTGCTTGCCTGCCAACATTGCCAGCATATCACGCTGGAGCAGTTAGTCATACTTGAGTGTCTCGGAGAGGTGGACGTGCGGACCGATGGGGTCGTATTTTCACATGCTCGGGCGGCACATAAATTTTGCACTTATCACTTATGTACAATAAACATTAATTAACCGGAACCTTTTTGTGCATTTCTGCCCGAGAATATTCACCTCTCTCCTTCCCGTGACTTGCATTGTCTGGGAAGGCGTAACTTTACTGGTTAGTTTTGTATTGCCACGTGCCGTTTTATTTAGTGTAACCTGACCGGCGGGTTAAAGCCTGGAACATTCTTATAAAGTGTCGCTCAACAGAAGTGTTTAATAATACTCATTGAATGAACGTGAGTACGTGTCTTCATTCGGGTTGCCTATGGGCTGTAGAGACGTTTGCCCCTATCTTTTCGCCAATTCATGAGTGTATTATAAAAAGTGATCTTACATGTAATTTCAGTGTTTTGTATCTTCGTTCAACTAATTTGTGGGTGTGTGAGTTGCCCTAAGATCTCACTGCATAGCACGTGTATAATTGGTAAAGTGTTAAGATGTCAGGGGCAACAACAGAAGGATTTCGTTGTGGCCATCAGCACATGACCTGGAGGAAGGATTCTGATTTACCTTCAACAACTTGGCATTGCAACCCGGCAACATCTGGCTGCCAAGAAAGACAATAGAGGTTTGGTGAGAAACGCCAGTAAATATTCTACCCGACTCCCAACCTTAAAGTTGACCATGTTTGCTCCACCACCCTACCATCAAATAAAACGCCTGAATTTAAATAGTGGTCGACAGTTTTTAGGACACAAATAGAGCAACATATGTACACTATTTAAAAGGGTACATTTCCGAGCCCTGATTGGGATTTTTTTCCCTTCATGAATCACTCAAATGAAAATATCATCTGCAACAACACAGTCTGCTCTTGTTAAATCACTAGACAATTAAATTTTAGTATCCAATGTAATAAAATGATATACAACTAAAATACACTATTTGAAGCAATTATTATAAAATTGAAATATAATTTGTGCTCGAACCAGGGATAGTAGACACATCAAACATATGCTAAATGATAGCAGAAACCTTTCACAATATTATGTATATTCTAGAATCTGTGATGCGGTCGTCTGTTTTTTTTCCGGATATCGAAAATAAACAAATTCGTGCAGTTTAAATGGTATGTGAATCGGATTCTGGCACACGCTGCCAAGGAAAGTTTAGGATTATTTTACAGTATTCACATAAATGTTGTATAAAAACTGAAAATACCATCTTCAAGAAAAAAGTCTACTCTTAAAAATCACTCGAAAAATAATTTTTAATGTATGATGGAATAAAATGCAATACAGTTAAATGTACACTACACTTAGCTCCAGCAGCTTTACCTACCTACACACCTACCCCCTCCTCTCAACAAACCTCCTCAACACAGATATGCTTAACACCCTCCCTACACGTACTCCATACACTCCTTCCCAGCGAGGTTGGGTAGTATTCAGTTACAAACTGGCTTGTTAGACAGCACTGCTGTAGCCATCGGCCACCATTTTAGTTGCAGAGTTGGCCACATGGAGTGCTGATGTCTCTTGATGCTGTCATCGGCCACTAGGTAGCGCACAAATTCGATTAATCGATTACATTGAATTCTCGCATCGAATTCCAGAGAGTACGTAGTCGCTCGCCAGCCACAGCTAAAACTGTTTAATGTTATTATCTGTTAATACGAATGCTGAGAACATTTGGAAGCATAAGACAATTTTCTCCATCATACATGTACTGCATTAGAACACGATTAAAAAAACTTCGGTTTCTTGTGGTTAAGACATTAGTAGAAACATAAATTTATATATATATTCTTCTACGATCTCGCACATTTAAAACAGAGGAGTAACAACTGAATAAATTGTGATATTATAAAAATTATGATGTGTTTATATTAATTTTTATATATGTATATAAAACTTTAAAAATTGTCAAATATACATGCATGAAGCGACATGTTTACAAACTCATATTTTAAAGGAGATTCAGTTTATGGGGAGACGACTACCATAAAATTTGAATAAAAACAAGTTGTCTTCAAACTAAAAATTAATTAATTATCTTTTTACAAAACATTATACCGAATGTCGTATGAAAATATATTCTTATTTATTATACAGATAATAATATGTTGTCAGAAAAATCACTATGCAGCTATAACCATCATCATCTTTAACTTTTGTACGAATAGAAGAAATCTTTATTTTATGTTTAAATTAGTTATGTAACCACTCCAAGCATCAGACACAACTCATAATTTACCTATGAACAGGTCATTTAAGTTTTAAACCTTTTCTAGCAAGAACAATTTTGAGTTAAGCCCTGTTATAAATATAGGCATAATTGCAGAACCATTAATGCTATGGTCATCAAATCCATAATGTAGACATCTCACCCGACATACACCGTAATAGTAAAGTCGTTTAAGTCCTAAACTCTTCCTGAAAAAGTCAAACATGCATTCAAAAACATTTTATAAGCATAGTAACTCACAATTTCCGAACAGTTGATGCTACAATCATTATTTCATAACACACACATCAACTGCAACAACAAACAAGACTGCAATTTCAAACAAACCTAAAAAATATTTTTATAAGCACAGTTACTCATAATTTCTGAAAAGTTGATGCAGCAATCCTCAAATTCATAACACTGACATCAACCCATATAACAAACAAGACTGCAACGGCAAACACAACTTAAAACTTTTTGTAAGCAATGTTAAGCATGAACTTATCAAATTCCTAGTCATCAAAGACATATTAACCAATGAAATATTTATTTTATTTTCGATTTTAAACAGATTTTGTTTGTGAGTTGAATACCTGCTTATCGCAATTAATGTAATATCTAGCCCAGCAAATACAACCTGTCGACAAATTGTCGGCCGGATACCTGTACTGTCGGGAACTGTCATTTCAATGTCAGAAGATAGACATCTGACAACGGCGTGGTGTCTTTTTTATGACAGATTGCAAGCCATTAGAAAAAAAAAACAATGGCCCGCTGTATTTTTAACGATAACAGATGGATATCACTGAACATATGTCGACATGATATCACAGAGTAAACATGTTGCAAGCATTAAAAAAATGTTTCTAGCCAGTTACCCATACAGCACGTTTGTCTTTTCGGTAAGCTAGCTATTATCGTATTTATTCTGGTCCAGTAATGTTTTCGAGACAAGGCTCTCTATAACAATAAAGATATAGATATGTTATTTTGACGACAAACATTTGGAAAGTGTTTTGTATATTCGAGCTGTTAGCTAGCTGTTAATGGCATATCATTTTTCAGACTGTTTGTTAACCATTAGCATGTTTTTTTGTTATTATATTGTCTCACGTAATAACCTATGGCATTTGTTGAGTTTGAAATTATTTTCATTTGCACAACCATCTGACAGATATATTAAAAACTAACAATAACTATTCTGTTTGCAAGGCTGTGAAGATATAGTTTTTAAATAATCGGTTTTTAAAATTGTTTGTGTATTATCATGAAATTGATACATTCCTTTATAATCATTTTTGTCATGATATATTTTAAAAATATAGACTGTATCAGCAACTTAATGCCGGGTGTAAAGGTTAGCATACTGGACTGTTATTTCAAGGGTCTTAGGTTTGTGCCCCACACTCGGCATGCAAAAGATTTACATATCATATAATGTGTTGAGAAGTACATGAAATGAATATGTTGAAAAAGGATATAACTATTACTAAAACTTTAAGTCGAAAAGTTAAGGTTTTTTTAAAATTATTATACTGCTTATTTCTGTACATCATGCTGTCACAGGCTCTGCATCGTAATGACATCCAGCCATCGCAGGTCTGGCATTGTAACGACACCCAGACATTGCAGACCCGTCATTGTAGCGGCATCCAGCCTACGCAAGCCCGGCATTGTAAGGACATCTAGCCATCGCAGGCCTGGCATGATAACGACACCCAGCTGTCACAGACCCAGGATCGTAGCGACATCCAGGCATCGCAGACCAGGCATAGTAACAACATTCAGCAGTCGTAGGCTCGCTATCGTAATGACATTCAGCCATCGCAGGCCCTATATTGTAGCAGCATCCAGTCGCAGGCCTGGCATCATTATGACATCCAGACATCGCAGGCCCGGCATCGTAACGACATCCAACTGTCGCAGGCTCGGCATCATAACGACATCCAACCATCGCAGGCCCGGCATGGTAACGACACCCAGCCGTAGCAGGTCGAGCATCGTAGCAACATCCAGTCATTGCAGGCCCGGCCTCGTAATAACATCCAGCAGGCCTGCCATCGTTATGACATACAGTCATTGCAGTCTTGACATCGTTGCAACAAGCAATCGCAGGTCTGGTATCATAATGACACCCAGCTCTCGCAGCCCCTCCACTTTCGGCCAACAATTAGCCGTGAGTTTATATTTACATCGGGCTGCTTCCTGCATAAGACAGCGTTCCTCGCAAGACTTAGTGTACCTATTTAATCTTTTTGAATTATTCATTTCTCACGTGTTTCATCGTCACCTCATTTCATCCATTGATCATTATGTATTAAGGGGTTATTATGCCTAGTAAATTTAATACTGCTACTATTGCGCCCAGGAAAGCAAAATGTGTATATGCAAGGTAATTTTCATGGTGTATGAAAATTGTCAGTGTGGCTTTTTTGCACGCCAACCTGGCCAGCATGCTGCGTCAGAGCAGTTAGTAATACTCGAGTGTCTTGGAGAGGTGGACGTGCGGACCGATGGGGTTGTGTTTTAGCATGCTCGGGCGTTACATAAACTTTTGCACTTATCACTTCATTACAATAAACATTAATTAACCAGAACCTTTTTGTGCATCGCTGACCGAGAATCTTCACCTCTCTCCTTCCCCTGACTTGCATTTTCTGGGAAGGCATAACTTTACCATAAGTTTGTGTGGTGCCATGCCATTTTTTTCAGTGTAACCTTACTGGTGGGGTGAAGCCCGGAACAGTCTTGTAAAGTGTCGCTCAACAGAAGAATTTAATAAAACCCAATGAACGAATGTGAGTATGCATCTTCATTCGAGTTGCCTACAGGCTATAGGAGCGCGGGCCCCCACATTCCCTGCCAATTCATGAGTGTATTACACAAATTGTTTTTTTGTGTAATTTTGTGTTTTGTGTCTTCGTTAAAACTAATTTGTTGGTGTGTTAGTAGCCCTTATACCTCACGGCATAGCATGTGTATAATTAGTAAAGTATTAAGAGTCAGGGGCAACAATGGAAGGATATCGCCATGGCCGTCATCACAAGACCTGGAGGAAGGAGTCTGCTCTAGCTACAACAACTTGGCTTTACACCCCGGCAATATCCGGATTTCAAGAACGACAACAGAGTTTTGGTGAGAAATGCCGGTAAATATCCTACTCGACACCCAACCTTAAAGTTGACCACTTTTGCTCCATCATCCTACCGTCACATGTCATGCCTGAATTTAAATTGAGGTCGACAGTTTTTCGGAAACAAATAGAGCAACATATGTGCCCAATTTAAAAGGGTATGCTTTCCGAGCCCTGATTGGGATTTTGTTCCCTTCATGAATCACTCAAATGTTACATGCAAAATTGAAAATATCATCTGCAAATCAAAGTCCGCTATTGTTAAATCACTAAACAATTAATTTTAGTATCGAATGTAATAAAATTATATGCAACTAAAAGTAAACTATTAGAGCAAATTTTTATAACATTTATATATAATATGTGCTCGAACCTTTGATAATACACACATCAAACATACTTTAAACGATAGCAGAAACCTTCCACAATATTCTGTATATTCTAGAATTTGTGATGTGGCCGTCAGTTTCTTCCGACACAGAAAATAATCAAAGACATACAGTTTAGATGGTATTAGAATCGGATCCTGGGGCACATTGCCGAGCAAAGTTTAGGATTATTTTACAGGATTCACAGTAATGCTATATATAAACTGAAAATACCATCTTCTAGAACAATGTCTACTCTTAAAAATCACTCGAAAATTAAATTCTAATGCTAATATCTGTTAATATGAACGCTGGAATCTTTTGGAAGCTTAAGACAATTTTCCCCGTCATATATATATATATATATAATGCATTAGAACACTACAAAAATTTTTATTTCTTGTGGTTAAAACATTAGTAGAAGCATAACATTAAATTATGTATATATATATATATATATATATATATATATATATATATATATATATATATATATATATATATATATATAATCACCTGCGAAAGCGTACATTCAAAACATAGGTGTAGTATTGAATAAATAGTAATTTTATAAAAAAAATGATGTATTTATATTTATAAAAACTTTAAAAATTGATAAATATATATGTATGAAGCAACATGTTTATGAGATCGTATTTTAAAGGAGATTTAGTTTATGGGGACTCGACAACCAAATATTCAAAATGCAATATTTTTATAAAAAAGTTTTCTTCAAACAAAAAATTAATTAATTATATTTTTTTGCAAAACATTGTATCGAATGACATATGAAAATATATTCGTATTTATTAGACAGATAATTATATGACATCAGAAAAAATTATTATGTAACTATAACCATCACCATCTTGAAAGCATAGAAGCAATCTCTATTTTATTTTAAAATTAATTATGTAACAACATCAAACATCAAACACAACACATCGTTTACCTTTCAACAGGGCATTTAAGTCCTAAACCCTTTCTAGCAACGTCAATTTTCAGTTAAGCCTTTTTATAAATATATGAATAATTTCCGAACCATTAATGCTATGGACATCAAATTCATAACATTCACACCATACCCAACATACACTATTATGCTAAGGTCATTTAGACCCTAAAATCTTTCTACCAAGGTAAATAAGGCATTTTAGCTGTTTTATTAATGTAATCATAATTTCCGAACACTTGGAGCTATAGGGATCAAATTCATAACATATTCATAATATCCATCATTCAATATGATGCTAAGCTCGTTTAAGTCATATACCCTTTCTGGCAAGGGCAATTATGCATTAAGACCTTTTATAAACATACTCATAATTACCAAACCATTGATGATATGGTCATCAAATGCATAATGTAGACATCGCACCGACATACACCATAGTGGTAATGTCGTTTAAACCCTACAACCTTTCTGAAAAGGTCAAACATACCTAAAGACATTTTATAAGCATAGTTACTCATAAATTCCAAACAGTTTATGATACAATCATGAAATTCATAATTCACACATCAACCACAACAACAAACAAGACTGCAAGGGCAAACACAACTTAAAACCTTTGGAAGCATAATTAAACAAAACATACAAATTGCATACTCATAAAAGACATATTTACCCACATAATATTTATTTTATTTTTGATTTTCTACAGACATTATTTGTGAGTTGGATACCTGCTTAGAGCAATTAATGCAATAGCTAGTCCAGCAAATACAACCTGTCGGCAAAGTGTCGACCCGATTCCTGTACAGTCAGAAACTGTTTCAATGCCAGAAGATAGCCATCTGACAACGGCGTGATATCTTTTTTTAAGGCAGATTGCATGCCGTTAGAAAAAAGACAATGGTCCAGTATTTCTAGGATAACAGATGGATATCACCGAACATATGTCGGTATGATATCGTTGTGCAAAAATGTTGCAAACATCTTTAAAATGTTTCTCGGCGATTCCCATAAAGCATCTTTGTATTTAGGTAGGCTGGCCATTATCTAATTTATTCTGGCCCAGTAATGTTTTCGAGACAAGATTGGGGAAGATTATTGAGATTTGTACCAATTGATGGAAAGATTGTTACAGTTTGTTGCAAAAATTGCTGAAGATTGACGTAAAGTGACAGTGTCAAAATGTGGTAAAGTAGGGAATTACTGCAATGAGATAATAGCCCCACTTGGGCCAGTCATTTTGACGGTGCCCAAGTGCCATGAAGTATGGTTCATGGATAGTGGTCCAGGAGCCAGAATAATAATTTGGAAAATTAAAGGTTGGGGAGTGGATCTGTTTGGAATTAGGTGAACTAAGTGACTTAATTTACTCGGGGCGCCAGGCGCTACCAGACCTAGTGCAGTGAAGTAGTAGAACAGACTCCTCTCTGGGTCATGTCGTCGACGGCCAAAGGCAGCTATCCTTCCATGCTGCTACACTCCTCTAATGAATGATGAACGGCACACATGTTATGTGGTGGATTGTTAAGAGCATCCACACCACTATGCTACTTTACACACTGTAATACTTGCACCAATAGAAAGTTCCACACTCATGCAGTTTGGCCAGAAATTATAAGGGCTCGTACCCCGAAATGAATTGCGGCTTACCTCAATAAAAACACTCGGTTACCAACGTGATATTTATTAGTTATTAATGAAACATACCCCGAAGGCAACAATTTATAAATACACTAGCCGAACAAATACCATCGGCAGTGGTAACACTGTGCAATAATGGTGCGAAGCCCATGCATTACTTTATGTCCATAATTATACTTCCCCAGGTGATGCAAGCACTGGGGAAGTGAGAGGTGGTGTCCTGGGCAACTAATGAATGAGGTTCTGAAGTAAATTAAGGTATTGCAGTGAAAAATGATTGGTACTAACAGTGAATACTGCCCGGGCGCGGAACCAAATGGTACGCGACCGACCTCTCTGAGCTCTCCGAGATGACAGACTTTCCAACATGGTGTGCTCGCCGTGGTTGCTGCTAGTACGCACCACATGGGACTACTTCCTTGCACCTTGCACGATAAAAATTATTCTTACAAAACACACATTTGCAAAACTTGCATAAAAAATATGACAAATCAAAATATATAACATTTTGCAAATATATGTGCTGTGATTTGAGGGTGGTAACACATGAATGAAAACATAAACAATACACTTGCAAAACACTTGCAAAAGAACTCTAGGGCTTTTGAGAGTGTATTACTAGTGTACTACCTTGCATTAGTAACAGTTCATCACTACAATAGCCATTTTAAAAATATTATGTGGAAATAATAATAATATGGGGTACTACTTCCTGTTTCAGTGCACCAAGCATGCATGGTCGCATGGCCAATGTCCACCCCTGTGGTGTGTTGTACCTGAAACAGATACTAGCACTGCACTACATTGCACTGTCTTGCACTATCTTGCTCCCATGTCGTGTTGTGCACCAGTGCACTACCGCACATTGTAAAGTGCACCTCCGAGTTGCTGCTGTTGTTGTTGATGACAAGCAAACGGTCTAGGGGCCAGGAGCTCGGCTCAAATCAAAAGATTGTTAAAGATTGGTAAGGATTGATGGAAAGATTGGTAAAGATTCGCAAAGATTAATGGAAATTGTTTAAAAAATGTTAAGGATGGATTGAAATATTGGTAAGTATTGATGGAAAGAATGTCAAAGATTGGTGTGTGTGTATTAGTGATATGGTGAGCTCTCTGTTTCTGTAAATGAACCTTTGACAAATATGATATATAAAATAAAATAAATTATTATAAATATAAGTTTGAGAAAAAAAATGAGTGTGTCAAAGAGTTACAATGTACTGTGAACTTTAAATTTATATTTATAAGTGAATATTGTGTATGAGAGATGATGCCTCTAACATAAGTATTTATTATAGAAAATTTTATCTTCTAAATGGAATATCACATGTGTTGTGTTTGTGTGTATGTATGTGTTTTGGAGTAGATTTTGGTCATTTTGGGTTAATTTGTGTTATTTTGGATCATTTTGGGTTCTTTGTGTATAAGTTTGCGTTATTCTCTCTCTGTGTGTGTTTTCTGGAATAGATCTATGAATGTTTTGTTGTATTGTGTTAGCTTGTTAGATATGTTCTTTCAATAGTAAGGAACAATTTTTGAGGAATAAGGAATGGTTTTAAAGTATAAGGTATGAATTTTGAGGAATAATGAATGATTTTTGGAGAATAAGGAATGATTTTGATGAATAAGTAACTAATAATAAGGAATAAGGAATGAATTTTGAGAAATAAGGAATGCATTTTGAGGACTAATAAATAGTTTTTAATGAATAAGGAATAATTTTTGAGGAATAATGAATGATTTTTGATAGTTGAGTATTGAAGATTGAGGATATAGATGATTGATATGTAGAGTAGTAGTAATTTCGTACATTTTTGTGTTGTATGTGTCATTTCTAAAGTGTATGAATGTTTGAAAAAAAGATTTTTATAACAGTATGCATTAATTGCATATATATGTTATGTGGTTTATGATTGTGTAGCCTTCCTAGATAAAGCACTCACCTGTATTTTTCCGCGAATTTAACCTTCCAGAAATGACATTGGTCTAATGGAGTATTGAGATAAGTAGTTCTTTGTTGTTGATGACCTGTGATAGATTGTTGTATACAGATGATGAATACTGTATGGGTTTGAATATAGAGGGAGATAGTTCATTAATGGAAAGTCATATTGTTTAGATGTCTGTTGTGTAGTGTGTTGTAAGATGTCATGTATATAAGTTATGTATAATATCAAACATATGTTAGTTGGATATTAGCATTGGTTATGGCATTTAGAGCGAAATTAATCATATTAGTTATACTAGGGTTAAAAAGTGAGTTTGACTTGCAATGAAGCAATGAGTATGTTATCAAACCTATGGTTGTATTCCTTTATTGTTTTTTTTTTAATGTTTTTCATCAGTCGATGGGTATTTGGTTTTATCTCGCTACATACATACTACTTGCAGTTGGATAACCATTATGCCAATACTTTGGTTAATTTGCTTGATATGCGATTAAAAGAAATATCTATTTATCATGTATGTTTCTTCAATCACTATATATATATATATATACACTTGTATCTAAATATTCTCCCTAAATGTGTATTTTTGTTAAGCGAATATATATATATATATATATATATATATATATATATATATATATATATATATATATATATATATATATATATATATATATATATATATATATATATAATTCTCTAAGATTGATAACGTGTGTGCTCAAATCTCCCGATGTAAACCTAACCTATCAAGATTCATACCATTTTTGAAAGTTTCTCAAAATGTTAAGCTGTATAGATAACAATTAAACATGGTGTTCTTCAGAACTTTGCAAGACATTGTCATTCCTTCAGAAACTGTCTTTCTAGAATAATTAAAAATATTAAAATGTCTTTTGTTATAATAGGGTGTGATATGTACTGCATCGACTTGCATTACATAAAGTTGATGTTTGATGTGTAATGAGTACTTAGTGTTTGTATTATTACACTATATTGAATTAGCATGTCTTTAACTTAAAGAGCGATAAAACGAACATTAATATTAAAGGATTATTTAATATTTAAGATGTGTGGGTCTAAACAAATATCGCAAAAATTAATTCATATACGCATATTTACCTTTTTGGTAATTGATACAAAGAATATGTTAGTATAAAATCTGTAAATGCCTGCATTTAGGTTGAAGTATTGTCTAAATCAATATGTATGCTTGAATTTCGATGCTTTTCGAAATAGATAAATATAGTTACTTTTAAACAACATTTAAGCTTCTTGTGCGATGAAAGAAGGTTTAATTGTGTAAATACTTGTCAAGCAGATAAAATATAAGAATTCTAAAATGACTGAATATTCAGTTAAAAAGAGCAGATATTAACAAACATTTTTGATTGTGGAATTTTTATGTAATAAACATATTTGATTGCTATATGTAGTATGGGATAGCATGATTTGAGTTTTGTGAGTGTTTTATTCGGATCTTAATTTTGTGTTTAAATGATATTATATAGCAAATTAGAGAAACAGAATCTTGGTAAGGCTTTTTTATTTTCGTATATCATTATACTTTAGATTAAATATGCGTGATAATGCATATTAGAAGACAGATGATGGAGATTTGTTAATTTGTGTTGTATGATATGTTGATATGTCTGTCAAGTATTTAGTTTTGCTTGAAAATTTTGATGTTAGGGATTTTGAAATTGGGTGTTATGTGGTTGGTATTATAGTTTGAAATGGTTTCTTAATATAGTCCTGTCTGTTTTTGTATGCTGTGTTCATTTGAGTTGTATGATATGTTTATGTAGTTGTTATGTTAAGTATTTAGTTTTGCTTTTTAACTTTGGTAGTATGGGGTTTTGCAATTGCCTGGTATGGTATGTGATAATGAGTTGTGCGAGTGTGTACGTGTGTGTGTTTGGGTAGATTTTGGTTGTTTTGGATGCAATTTGGGTTGATCTGGGTTATTTAGGATCAATATGGTTCATTTGGAGCAGGTCTTGGGCGGAGCAGGTTCGCCAATTGAAATATTTTATTCTCTTTTTGTGTGAGTTTGTGTTATTATGTGTGTGTGTGCGCACATGCATGGGCATGGGTATGGTTATTGCATGATGAAATGTTTTTCAGAGTAATTAATTGGAAATATTCTGTGTGTGGGTGTTGGTACATGTTGAAGCCACATACACGATTGTTTCTCCTGTTAGGGTTCGTTGACCTGACAGCAATAAAGCAGGAGGTGTTCTTACTTGAAAATATCCTATGAACTTCATGTTTACAGTAAGGCTTTACTCTTGAGCTTTTGTTCCTCAGTAGCATATGTGTGTCTCTCTACATACAGTGCGCATATTTGATAAGGTTGTATACTGAATGCTGGCATAGGGGAAGTGTAATACCTTTCACCTATAAAAATAGTTCTAATACAAATTCTGAAAGTAATGAAATGGTATATGACAGTTGACATCGGGTTGTTTTACTGAGAGGACATATTACTTTGGCGAATGTTTAGTTGTTAATTATTCATGTGTAGATGTGGGTACCTAGTTGACATCGAACATATAACATGTTAGTTCAGCACTAGACTCAGATCAGTTAATACGATAGACATCGAGTGTAAGTGAATGTGTAAGATTGCATTTCCCAGAATTTTTTAAAATATTAAGCGTGTTGCCTGGGAATCGATCTCGTTAATCAGAAAACAACATTACACTAATTGGTTGCTATAAGTAGCAAAACAAAGCAACACTAAATTTTTTTGTTAAATTTGGATATAAAATAATTTTAGTCATTCTGACTGAGAATCGAACTTTGTATCCCAAAACTACAAATTACATTCATTACTATAAGCATGTATCCAAATCACAAACAAAAATTTAAAAAAATCGAAAATAAAAGAAATACTATGTATATAAATATGTCTTTGATGATTGTGCATTTGATAAGTTTATGCTTAACTATGCTTACAAAAGGTTTTAAGTCATGTTTGATCTTGCAGTCTTGTTTGTTGTTGGGTTTGATGTGTGTTATGAATTTGATAATTGTATCATAAACTGTTTGGAATTTATGAGTAACTATGATTATAAAATGTTTCTAGGTTTATTTGACCTTGGAGTCTTGTTTGTTGTTGGGGTTGATGTGTGTGTTATGAATTCAATGATTGTAGCATCCGTTGTTCGGAAATTATGAGTAACTATGATTATAAAATGTTTTTAGGTGTGTTTGACCTTCCCATAAAGGTTGCAGGGCTTAACTGACCATACAATTATGGCGTATGTCAGGTGCGATGTCTACATTATGAATTTGATGACCATATCATCAATGGTTCAAAAATTATGAGTATGTTTATAAAAGGTCTTAAATGCATAATTGGCCTTCCAGAAAGGGTTTAGAACTTAAATGAGCTTAGCATAGTGTTAAATATTGCATATGATGCCTACATTATGAATTTGATCATTATATCTCCGATGGTTAGGAAATTGTGATTACATTTATAAAATGGCTTAAATGCCTAATTTACCTCGGTAGAAAGATTTTGGGGTATAAATGCCATTAGTATTCTGGTGTATGTTGGGTATGGTGTGTATGTTATGAATTTGATGACCATAGCATTAATGGTTAGGAAATTATGCCTATATTTATAAAATGTCTTAACTGAAAATTGATATTGCTACAAAGGGCTTTGGACTTAAATGACCTGTTGAAAGGTAAATGATGCATTGTGTTTGATGCTTGGAGTAGGTTACACAATTCATTTAAAAATAAAGTAAAGTTTGCTTCTTTGCTTACTAAAATTCAAGATTGTGATGGTTATAGTTACATAATCATTTTTTATAATGACATATTATTATCTGTCTAATAAATAAGAATCTTTTCATACGCCACTCGCTAAAATGTTTTGTAAATAAATAAATAAATAAGTTTTTAGTTTGAAGACAATTTTTTTATTAAAAAAAATTACGTTTTGAATATTTGGTTGTCATGTTCCCATAAACTATATCTCCTTTAAATACGAGTCTGTAAACATGTCACTTCACACATATATATTTGACAATTTTTTAAGGTTTATATACATACTAGCTGATCCCGTTGTTCCACCTTTTTTTTTTTTAGAATATGTTTGGCATGCACGTGGTTATCTTATGATCATGCTGTGTTCTTCTCAATTTTGTGTTTGTGCCTCTTCAGTTTGTGCAGCACATGTTCACATTCTATTTTGCCTTCTCAAAGCATGTGAGCAAAATCCGCCCATAAATATAGACATTAGACTCCAGCGTAACCTATTGGGACCTAATCTATCAAATGCAAAGCACAACATGACAATTTATTTTATATCTACAAACATTTACTGCAGGTATGAGCGAAATTGGCCCATTAATATAGAAGTTAGACTCCAGCACCACCTATTAGAATGAAACATAACTAAAAACCTTACTCGCCATCTCAATAACATATGGTGTGAGCGTGGTCTCAATTGGTCCAGTGGTTGATGAAGTTTTGTCATGCACAATGGATTTTATATAGTTAGATATTAATACAAAAACATTTTTTTATAAAATTACAATTTATTCATTTATTACACCTCTGTTTTGAATGTGAGAGTTCCTAGGTGTTTCTTTTTATATATACATAATTTAAAGTTCGGTTTCTACTAATTTCTTGATAGGTCAATCGACTAGAGCATTGAGTTATGGAGCCAGTGTTCCCCGATTCAAAACAACTAGAAAGCAAAGTTTTATAGTGAACTAATGAATTATGTATATGATGGAGTAAATTATCTTAAGCTTCCAACCGACCTCAGCATTCACAGTAACATACAATAGCATTAAACAACATTGGCTGTGGCTGGCGAGCGACTCGCATGCTCTCTGGCATTCGATACGAGAATTCAATGTAATCGATTTATCGAGCTTGCGTGCTAACTAATGGCCGATGACGGTATCGAGAGACATCAGTGCTCCTGGTCGTCAACTGTACAACTAAGATTACAGCCGATGGCTACAGCAGTGCTGTCTAACAAGCAAGGGACTGAACACAGCCTACCTCGCTGGAAAGGAGTGCATGGGAAAGGTGTAGGGATGGTGTTAACCATATCTGTGGAGAGGAGGTAAATTATGGTAGGGTGTAGAGTGTAGATAGGTGAAGTAGATGGAGCTAAGTGCATAGTTGAGCGAGGAGGAGGAAGAGGAGAAGGAGGAGATTGTGGTGCTGTGTGGTGCTAATGAGGTCCTATGTTGTACTACTGAAATGCTATTTGGTACTAATGAGGTGGTATTGTGGTGCTAGGTTAATCTTATGGGAATATGTACTTCCCCGCATCAACATGTCATTCTAAAAGTGAAGTCAAACCCTTACCAGGGGCCTTATGCTGAAGTTTTCAGTCGCACACGAGTAGCTAGTCGAGTGGTGTTTCGCCGAATGGGACACAGTTTCGATATGCTGGAACCACTCGGGTCTGCTCCTGTGCGACTCGAGCGTTTGTAATGGAAGCCGAGTGGTTGGAACCAAGTGACTTGGCTATCTCGCATGCGACTGCATGCTGGAAATCGTATAGGAGGGTTGTTCGGCATCTGAAGCTTCAAATAAAAACACAATCTTCCAGACTGAAATGAACAATCACTAAACATATTTTTATTAATACGAGAGCATATTTATTTGTCAAGTTCATGATTAATTTCTCTGTCATTCATTTAATCACATTCATTAATTGTAAAATACAAGTATAATGAGTTAAAGAATTAGGATAATTGAAACATTCATTAATCGATGAATTAATACGATCCTAAAAATAAGTAGCTTACAGTATTTAGTCCAAAGTATTAAATATTTTATCTCATCCTCTCTGCTTCATTATAATGTTTTGTTATCTCAGTTAGCTTATGCACTATTTTATTCAATCTAAATGTAATTTACTTTATTTACTTTCGAGTTTGTCAATTAAATTTAAATGCCCAGGCAATTTTTCTGTGTTTAGACACAATTATTGCCCCTTTGACTTAAATTTTTGGTATTTTTTGTCATGACCAAATTTTCATGTTTGTCAATGTATGATAAGTCGGGCCACTGCAGTCTTAATATCTTTCCCTTAAAACTGTACCCAGAGTTCTTGTCATACATATTGATTAGGCATATATAAATTAATATTGTTCAATAAATGTATCTTGTTACACACATTAGTTCCGTTTGATAATTGAAGAAAAGATGGTTATTGTTCAAACCCATGCACTGATATCTTCAATTTGATTGAATCTAAGAGAAAACATTTCATTTAATCCAAACAATATTTAAATGTTACCACATTTCAATAAGCACTGTGTTTCAACCATTAGTCACTGATCATTCCAAAGTGTTGACACAATAATTATTTAAATGCATACGGTACACATATATAAATTTTTGCACTAAAATTTCTTAAAATTAGATTCGTTACCATGGCTGCACTTGAAGTCACTATAAGCATATTGATTATCATGGTGCTGAATATCACTGATGTAAAGTTCACTGTATGTTTTACTTCAGAATGTCTTCTTAGCAAACAATGGCTGGTATTTATAAACAGGGATAATTTTGCAAAATTTATGTCACTTGTCGATAATAGTAAATGTACCATAGTCATTTTGAAGTTTAATAACACCTGGAACTATAACTTGCTCTTCAAATCTATCATCACAAGGCAAAATGAATTCATAGTGTTTTTGTGCTAGGTGTACGAATTAGGAAGCAATGTCTTTGCATTTTACACTTATTTATTACTATGCTAAATTACTGTTTAATATATTTTGTGTTAGGTGTTGAATAATAATTGTTAAAACTAAGATTGCTGTTCATTTTAAATTAGACAAGTTGGTTTTCACATAGAGTACAATTATTGTTGTAAATTATCTAAATATTGCCTAAGTTGACTCGTCTCATATTTTATTTTTTTCCGATTGAACTGCATTTATGTTTTTTCAAATTAAAAGTATTATCTACACATTGCATGTGTAAGTATTTGTCGCATTGCAAACTCTAATATTAAAATATTTTAGAAGCGAATAATTTTTTTGCACAAACAACATTATTTCACAAAATGCTTGGTCATCTGACATTGGCAAGTGATGAAAACAGAATTTAGATACTTAGAAGACTGTACATGAGTTTAATATTGTAATTAACATATACCAACTAGCCAAGAATAACTCTAAATATAATCAATAACCAAAAGAACAAAGATCAAAGACATTGCGAGATGCTTAGTTTATAGGGAATAACTTTCAGCAGTCACTATAAGGAGAGTTCTGTGTCCTATTTTATCTCTCATTACTGATTACATATTGAGCATAAATATCACCAAGAAAAGTTTTTCATTATTTTATTGACTATATAACTGAACTAATAAAGATGTATAAATTTAAAAAATGTTCCTAGAGCAGATTCAAACCATCGAATTTTAAATTTGTAAGCGGCAGTGCTAACCATTCACTCATCACTACTGCAGTAAAGCAAATAGCTACATGCTCTATATACTTACCATCCAATTTCGTACCATTTCTTTTCAGAAAAAATTGTGAAGTACTTTTAGTGCATATTAACACGTTTTATTACCAAAATATGATTTTGATAAGAAGATTATTTTAAAACAGTAAGGTGGAGCGCCTACAACAAGGATGCTTGCCATGTTGGAACTCGCACAGGACAATACTGGCTCGAATCGAATGATCAACACGTATGCGAGAGGTTTTCGCTCCACCATAGCAAATCTCGCACACATGAAGCCATATGCAGGTTCACCACTCTACTCGGCTCGAGTGGTCTACGGAAGCCAAACTATTAACCTGGGGCCTTATCCCCAGGTTAATCACATACATCCAATGTCGATAAGGGCGACACAGCAAAATTCTTAGCAAAATTCCCTGTACTGAGCAATACCTTTCCCAGGTTCACCCGATGTCATAAGGGTGAAAGTGAATTAGGACCGTCCCACCCCTACTACACTTGGAGCACGAGTGCCGAGCAAAGTTTAGGTTATTTTTACAGGATTCACAGCAATGCTATATAAAAACTGAAAATACCATCTTCAAGAACAAGGTCTACTCTTTAAAAATCATTCGAAAAATAAATTCTAGTACTGGGTGTAATAAAATACACTACAGTTAAATGTACGCTATTACATACATATTATTATTACATTTAAGCCTCATCTGTGCTCGAACCAGAGATTGTACACGCATCACACCTACACCAAACGATAGCGGGAACCTTCCAGAATATCGTGTATATTCCAGAATTCGTATTGCAGTCGTCAGTTTTTTCGGAGACAAAAAAAAAAAACAAAGGCACGCAGTTTAAATGGGATTTGAATCGCAGCTTGGCGCACGAGTGCCGAGCAAAGTTTAGGAGTATTTTACAGGATTCGCGGCAATCCTACATAAAAACTGAAAGAACCAACTCAAATACAGGGTAGACACTTTACAAATCATTTAAAAAATATTTTTTAGTGCTGGATGTAATAAAATACAGTACATTTGATAAAACACTATCTGAGGAATATTATAATAACATTTAAACCTCAACTGTGATCGAACTTAGGATTGTGGATTCATTACACCTACATCAAACTACTTTCGGAACCTTCGTTAAATAGATGTCATTAATACATTTTATATTTATCGTGTTATAAACGATAAATTGAAAAGTCCGAATTTTGACAGCATGTAATAGACCTAGTGAATTTGTTTCTATAAGGAAATTCAGTAACGCCAACACCACTAAATATACCTCAGCAATACTTTACATTTGTCTCTTACTACTTATGATGAAAATTGTACTTTCGTTAAATTATACATATTATTAAATTTATGTTTTTTACTTTACCATCAATATCATTTTTATCTTAATCATTATGTATTAGATGAAACTAGTCCCGATGAATATTTTTTAGTATTGCACTTTCTGTCACTTTCCCTACAAAAATTTCCATTGATTATTACTTGCTGTTATAATTTGAGACAAATCCATATATCACTTTAATTTTTATCGTAATGGATACCATAACTCGGGTTTACATCCTGTAAAATTTTCATTAAAATTTGCATTTATTTCAATTATTCAATTTAAAGTTTCTCTGTTTTAAAACATGAGAATTTTGAGTTTTATAAAGAGCAAATAATAGTTCAAAGATTGGTCAATTTTGTTTTATTATTCACTTCACCTTCCTGTTTTAATGAATATCCATATATTCCTTAACTGTTCATCCAAAACAGCAATATCACGCACACTTGCACGAACACACACATATATTTGTGTACATATATGTGTCTGTGCATATGCTTATGTACTACATGTGTATGTAAAACAGCTATTTATTATAAGTCTGTATGACCAAGGAATGGGCCCTGGTGACAGTTCCCATACTTTCTGTACATAATACAGGGCTTGGGTAGTCGTCCGCGGCCCTGGTATTAGTAATGTGGGCCTTATCACCCACTGGAGGCCGTCAAGCCGGAACATGGGGCACACTCTCTTCCTTCTAATACATCGGACGGACAACACAGATATTTTTCCCAATCCTGATTTTCATTATAATGTCCAATAATAAAATACCAGAGTTTATTTTCTAGGAAACCACGAAAATCGGCTGGACATAGTAGAAAGAAGAGAGACTATCAAGCAATTATTCTTCCCTGATTGCTGCACCGAGTAAATTTTGTAACGCTCCCTTCCTACCATATACTATACTGCTCACTGTGCTCCTGTCTGGGTGCTGCTAATATGTTAAGTTAACATCTAAGATCACTGTAGATATAGGAGAAGCAACAAAAAAAGGGGGCGGGGGTTACTCTAATAAGTTAGGAATTCTTTCTATAAAACACATTTATTAAACATTAATTAAACATTAATTAAACAATACAATCAGTTTACAGTGAACAATAAGGCTCTTAGCCGAAATGTATATATAGCCAGTATAACATATATCAATGAGTGGAAGTAAGCCTTAGCCTTGCAAGATGTTAATGTTCTTTCTTTTACTCAATTGGATAACAGGACCTCGAGAGCTGAGATGACGCCTAACTGCCAATCCGAACTTATGCTCACCATATATTGCATACTGATGTGCGGCCCAGAGCTCCTCTAGGCCTTAGGCCCGAGAAGGCCTCGTCGTTGATGTCGCCCTGACCACCTCAAATCGTTCTCTTCGGTTTCGTGTGCTTGACTTGGGGGGGGGGGTGCCTCGTGCGCAGCCTTATAGTGGCTGGCAGTGGATCAATCAAGGTATGTTTTGGCAACATGAAGCTCGCACAAAATATATATCCCATGCTACCTTAACTGGTCGTGTGCGGCCCCCCGGCATCCACCACACTGCTCCCCTTGTCGAAATAGCAGCCGTCCCGGCTGCTGTAGGGTAAGATTGCAGAAGTCATCCGGCATAAGGCAGGGTTGAAGTGATGGGGCCGAGGAGCTCAGGCACATGCTTGAAGACGGCGGCGAAAGGTGGCATGCGCGATTATAATTAGTGGCCATCTCATAGGCAGAATACCAACTTGGATGGTCCGTTTTACAAGGAAAGTTTTCAAAATTAAGATATTTATGTAAATTCTATATGATTGGTAAGACAGGTAAAAATATGTAATAAGACATTAAATGAAAAGGTAGCAATTCAATTTAAAGGGTCGACCACATTAAAAGCATTACTGCAATTCGTGTAGCGAGACTACAGGGAGAAATGCCATCGCCACATTTAATGTTAAAAGAAAGAGCCCCTTAAAGACTAGGCAGTGGATGTGGGTAAGAGGGATTTGAAATTTGTGCGCGCATGGTCTATTGTCGTTCTACAACATGCCAACAGTGTGGTTTCATATATTCAGGGGTTATATACAGGGGCTATATATATGTCATTAATATCCTTTTTCTTACAATAAAGATCTACAATTTATTTGTGGTGTAGTGATTTGTGGCTGCCATATGGCAAGCATTAACCTAGTAACACGGCAATTTGAATAACAGTTGAGAATAAAAATTTAACTTAGGACATGACATTTGATTCAGAAGTTATTTACAATATTATATTATTGAACATAAGTAATAGTAATATACATCAGATTAGTTTATAAGGTGTTCAATTATTTGGCTGTGGCATCAAATTTTTTAGTGTAATTATTTTTATGCAAGTCTATCTCACAGAGTGTTTGATAATGTCGTCGCACATTAATTGAGCCACAAGTTCATGTTCTTTAGGAGTTTTTATGCACTGACACCAAGACACCGGTAGTAGATGTGCGAAATTTTGGTTTGGTTTATTTTCCATGGTTTTATCCAATAGATAATGTGTTTGAAATTATTTTCGCACACTGCCATAATTTTTACAAGTTGTATATGAGTATCGAAATATTATTTAATAATGCATGTAACAATGCAATTGTAAAATATATAGGCACACAAGATCTTTATAATCAATAATAGAATTTAAGCAATTAGAATATTGCTATAAAGAAAGATAAGAGAAAACATATCACTTGTGACTAAAAACACAACTTATTTCACTATAGTTCTCTTAATTATACTATTTTGTAAAATCTTTATTGGTGTCACAATTAGACATACACTCTAAGAAAAATAAAAATTAGACGACATTTATGCCTCTTAATATTAATAAGGTAATTATACTGGGTACTGAAATACCAAGTACCTCAAATTTAAACATAATTTATTATACATGAATATGATTACTGATAAGAAGGATGAGGTATCACTAATGATTACATTGATAAATATATACTTTTTCAATATAGACACATGCATATTCACCATAGGTGTGTTTCATGTTATTAAATGTTCCCTTAACTTCAAGATCAAAATCTAGCTTGAAATTATCCATTAAATGCAATAAATCTATTTGCAGGTGTCAAGAAACATATATTGTATTTGAGTTACTAAAGAAAATTTATTCAGTAATGAGTTATGTTTATATACTTTATATGTCAATTGTTATCCCTGATAATAACCAGCTAGCGATTTTCCTGATAGGCTAGTTCTATGCCCATTAACCAATCAATCAAATATGCAAGAAGTAATATATATTATTACTAACAGAAAGGATAGCTTACTATACTGTACATATATGCAGAAACAGCAGCCGATCATACTGAATGCAATTTTCTTGCCTAACTTGTCCTTGCATGCCAGACAATGTCACAGAGAACTTGAGGAGTTTTATATAGAAGGCACCTACAGTAAATAAAAGCATACTAAGTATGACTAATGTTATGTAGCCATAAGAAACTGGGTCGAAAACAGAAAACAATTTGTTTTCTCGAAACTTACCATACATATACACTCGATGAAGTGCTGGCAGGAGTGGCAACTGAGTGTGGTTGATTTGTCAGTTCGTGTCGAGTACAAGGCTCTTGTTATAGAAATGGATCCCAGTTGTCAAGGCTAGTTGTTCCAAGTGAAACAAATGCTGATGGATCCAGTGGACTGGTAGAAAAGCTTGATTTAGTGGTACTGTGGGCGCATGCACATTACACAGATGTGTGACCTCGACAATAACTTGATCAGGCGTGGCTATGTGACATCCACATGGTACATGCACTTCGACAGTACCCAATAAAAAATTATTTATGTTGCCATTAAGGTAGGAATTCGCACACTTCAAGGCTGTTCGATGGCGGTTGATGGCGGGGGGGGGGGGGGGGTAGGGTGGGGTTGGTAAATGTGTACTGATGTGGAAGTATGGGGTGAATTGAAATTGAAATGTCATCTGAGCAGTGAATTTACACTTAGAAAATAATGCAGTGGCATCTGAAAGCAAAATTGCAGCCTTGATATATTTTGAGTTGTCACACATTAGTGATGCCTTAGGATTGGCTATAACATTCGGATGCATGTCGGGTGACTGTGATATGGCCTTGACTACATCTGTGGTTGGATCAATAGCAACAACGTTAGATGGAATTTGAATTGTTAATGTCTGATTTTCAAAATGGTAAGGAATATGAATTATTTTATACACTTGTCATCTCGAGTGAATTCGAATACCTGCTATCTGCAATTTTATAATCATTTGTTTGTCTGAGATGGTACACTCGGCCAAATCGTGAGTATAATACTTGATTAAGTTGTTAGAGCCAATACTTAAAGTGAGATTTATTCTGCAGAGTTTCAAATATAATTTGGTTAGATCACTATACAACTGTGTTTTATTTACTGCACTCAGTGGTAACTTGTTTTGCTGGCACGAGTGTACGTAAGTTTGTACCAACTCTTAATTAGAACATTACTTATCAATTGAAAAAGGCTTGTTGAGAGCAAGGCCAATTCTAGTTCAATGTTGTCTAGATTGCTTATGGCAGACTGTTGCGTTTCAATAATTGAGATAACCCATTGTTGTCTGTGATAGGTTAGCACACATTATGTGTAAGTATTGGTCTAGTTATTGTGGTGTTTGAAGAAATTGCAATTGAATTCTTTAAATGAGGGGCATGCTCTCCTCATAAGTAAAGTCGACATCTGCAGGGGCATAGTACACCCCGGCATGAACTCTGTATGAAGCAGGCAATGTCAGAGCAACCTGGCAGCAGAAGACAGAGTGCCACTATGACCTTGCTCACAGAGCGAGCAAGGTGAACTCCTCACTCCATAGATCGAGCTGTGCCGGCGATCGGAGTCGCCATGGCGATGGTAGTGTGCAAGCGCAGGGTGTGACTCGGCCCGTACATTGCTACCAACTGCACCTTGCAGTGGGGGCTGCACAGGATCATGCTCGGTAAGGTGCAACGCAGTCTATGAGGTTGGCGGCCGTGGAATTCCTCTCACGCCCTCAGCTGTGCTGTAGTTGTCACTCGGCGTGGTGACAGGTAGGAAGGCTTGCGGGCGCCTGGCGAAGCCTGGTCCCGCTCTGTCACACATGTGCTAAGCTCAGGGCATAGTCAGCTGTTTCAAGCTGTGGCATGACAGGCTGTATTGGTAGCGTTGCAATCAGCCTGCCCTTTGGCGCACATCACTTGTTCTCCTTTGTATGATAATGGTTCAAATAAATTTATAGTTTCTTTTAATGATTCGATATTGTATTGTCCTTTAGGAATATTTATAACATAGTTGTTATCAATCAATGTTATAGTTTTGTTGTTTATATTTTGTGTTGCAAGGTTTGTATGAAAACTAATCAATGCAATACATTTATCTTGATGGATGATATCATAGTGAAGTTTCTTTTTTAGTACACAACTACTTTTTGTTATCTTAAATACTGTATTATCCATACATTACTAAGAAAAAGTCTTATTAAATGAAAAAAATAGATTAGGGCATTGATGTTTTAATTTCTGAAGGAAATGCTAAAAATAAAAAGAATGGGGAACTTTTGCCTAACAACATTAGAGCCATAATTGTGTGCCCTTGTAATAGTGGAGAAACTAATTTGATAATAAATTCTATTTATAAGACAGGATGATTAAAATTTAATAAATTGTATGTTTGCTCAACATTTTTTAATCATCCAAAATATATTAAGTTACAAAATGATTTTGATGAGTTATCCAGAACATTTAAAGAAAAATGGCATACTTTTATAATAAGAATGACAAAATGATTCTATTAGATCAATTTGAAAATGATTCTCTGGTTGTATTTCACAATGCCATTTTAGATAATCAAGATATCATTAATGAATATTTAATAGAGGTAGACACAAAAATACAGATGTATTTAATCTAGCACAAACTTATTTGAAAGTACCTAAACAACTTGTAAGAGACAATGCTAATTTCCCATGTATATTTAGACAAGATTACACTAACTTAAGACATATTATAATAATTTTGCTGGTGGAGACGTGGCTAATGAGAAATGTAAAGATATTTGTTCAAACTGTTGAATGAAGAATGTGGTTTTATAAGATTAAATTTGAGTAGAAAAATGAAAGAAAGATAGTGCAGAAACAAAATTAAAGATTTTATAATCTAACTCTGTCTTGTGACCTGTATATGAGATTTCTTTATCTTTTTCCGCAACATGAAGCTTTAAATTTATCTCCTCATGTGTCTTGCCACATTGGCTCTGTGGTAAGATATTCGACTTTAAACTCAAGGTTTCTGGGTTCAGAACCCCCAAGCTGAGATGAAATTTTATAATTTAAACATGAAGGCACCCACATTTACACTACAATTATCAACAAAGTCATTCCAAAATTTGAGCTAAGAAACATTGCTAGTGATTAAATAGAAATATATGAGCAGTAGATGCAAATAAATGGTATTCATTAAGATCCAGCAAATATACTCTCTACAATAATAAACCTATAATATAAAATATGTATAACAGGAGTGTTTCCTATGGTGTAGGAACCACACCATATAAGAGAGAAAACCCAAAAAATATAAAACATAAAAACTTCCCAACTCACTACTTGAAAAAAATAAGGCTGGCTGAGTGGTGAGGTGAGGAGTTCTACACTGGAGTTTTTGCAGGCGCAAAAATAAGGCCAAAATATATAAAACATAAGGTAACTGGAAATGCATTGAGTTGCTCATAAACCTTAGACATAAGGTCACTGGCATGACATAAAACTCCATAAACCTTTTATAATTTTTAAGAAAGTTGAACTAAAGAAAATTTACAAAACATGTTTTTATTAATTCAAGAGTTATGAAAGATGTTGAAATATTAAATGTTGCATTTGAAATGAATCCCCTTCTCACAGCCTGTTAAATTTTTTTTGTATATAAATGACGGTTTATATATTTATTCTTGCCATCTTAAAAATAAATGCAGCAGTATCCACAAAAGAGAATCGGATAGAATATGTTATCAATTTTAAAATAAATATAGATATTTAGAAGGTAGCACAACTTCACTGTCAATTATTGATAAAGGAAAGTTTGAAAATGCTATAAAATCATTTCAAGAATATCATAACACTTCTTCAATTGATGGTAAACTCAAAGAAGAAACAATTGATTTTATAAATAACCAAGATATGGTGTTAATGATGATATACGATGGCCTTTTATTAACCACAAAATGGAACAAAAATACCTTAAAATAGTATTTTGCATTTGCAAATAATTCAATTAAATAGTTATGGGAAAAATGGCCCTAAAATAAATTTAATTCACTGGATATTTTGATCCATTAAATTGGCCATGCATTAAGTCCTCAACATACAAATGATAAAAATGCAGTTATGTATCCATTTCTTAATAATTATTTGTTTGATTTGCAGCCAGATGAGATTCAAAACATTCAAAACTTTTATGGACCACCCTCACAAAATAGCTTCAATGATAACGAATCTATCTATCTATGTAAAAGCAAGTATGTAAAAATATTTTTAATTGTTGATAACAAATTGTATATTTTTATAATAAAAATATTTGGATAAAAAATTTGAATGGCACGAAAATAATCAATAGTTAATTTTTGATAATAGAATGGTTTAATTTTTACCAAGCAATTTAAATATTTTTTAATATAAAAAAGGCCTTTGGATGAGTTAGTTCTGTTTGTTGAGAACAAGTATTTAACTTGAGTATCCTAGTTATAAACTTGTTAGTGTAATCCAAAAGGATGTTCTATGTTTGGAATAAGTGATCAATATAAAATAAATTCTGTTTATAATTAATATTCAGGAAACTTTTATCTTCTATGAAAAGCTGTATTATGCTGAAATAGACAAATGTTGTTTCCAGATAACAGAGAATGGTCCAACTAGGAAATATTTCCTTATTTACCATATATGATAGGGCTGGCTTTTATATATACAAATGGTTTACTCTACTTTGTTAATAATGAAACTTTCAATGAATATAATTAATTTACAAACAAATTGACTACAGTTGGTAAAAATAACATTTCATTGTTTGTTTTAAAGTGTCAATCATATAATGAAATTATACTTGCAATGAAAGATATTGTTAATGATTTAGAAAACTTAGCTTCTTAACAGTTATATAATTACAGAAAAAAATATAGCTTTATAGACCATAATAAGCGGCATCAGCCAGACACCCCTTACTTTTAATGAAAAAATTATATTTACATGATTGAATCTGGTCTTTGTTCTTTAATCTTTATCTTCTAAAAAAGAAGCAGCTGAATTACTTAAAAAATGGGTTACAAAAGTAGTTTTACCTACTGAAGAGAAGATGAATTTTTGCCATTTATCAAGGGTTGAAAAACACTACACTTCAAATAAATTCGAGGAAAAGAATTTATAATAACAAAAAAAAAAACTGAAAAACTTACTAGAATAAAATGGAATATATTGGATTCTATTGAAAATTATAATATTGAGTATACGACAGTAAACCATAATGATAAACTTGCTTTAGAATATGAATATATGCAGAACAAAATATGTTACTGCTTTAAAAAATATATGAGGTATATGGCATATAATCTCATACAAATTTACAAAATCATACTCTTTATATAATGAATCTTCTCTTTATTATTCACTATCATCATCTTATTTATTTTTTTATTTCCTTATTCAAAATAATAGAAAATTATATTTTCCTACTTACAATATGGCTGAATCACTAGACATATAATTAGAGAACTTTAAACTAGAAGTTAATAATACTGAATTGGCTACATTGCTTTATTTAAATAATTTATTTTTTAATGATCAAAATATAAATATTGTATTAGATAATAATAATGAACCATGGTTTAGAGGAAAAGATGTTGCCGAAATTTTAGAATATAAAGATTCTGATCCAACAATCCACAAAAATATAGATAGTGAAGACCAAACTAGCTTGGAAATTTTAAACCCTGTCTACAAGATGGGATTAGTTGGAAATGAAAAATCTTCAATACTTAAATGCCAACGAATCTGGCCTATATTCTTTAATATTATCATCTGAAAAGAAAGAAGCTAAATTATTCGAAAATTGTGTTACTTTAGAAGTTCTTCCTTCAATAAGAAAACATGATTCTTACAAACTCAACTTACAATTATAAGAACATCACAAAATGAACAAATAGCTAGTAAAGCTTTAGAAAAAGAACAAATAACTATTCAAGTTCAAGAAGATAACTCAAAAATGAATGACTTGCTTTAAAATCAAGCAAAATCAAATATAGAAGAAAAGGAAAAATTGAAACTACAAGAAGAAAATAAAAAAGGACTAGAACATTTGAATATGAATATGAAAAATTTTATAGACAGAAGTTAAAGAGAAAACAAAAAATGGTTGTATATCAATTGCAACATCTAAACAATATGCTTCAATTAATAAATTTAAATTTGGTAAATAGATAATTTAGTCCCAGAAATTCAAATTCATTTACATGAGAAAGTTTACAAGGTAAAAAAACAGGAAGATTAAATTTTGAGCTACTAGGTGATTTTTGCGATAAAAAGAACAAGGAAATATTTGTTTTACATTATATTTCCTTACTTCAAATTGAAAAATCAGTAATTAAAGACCTAAATAAGCATTTTGATTACATCAATAATTTAAATAAAAATTATCGAGCAGAAAAATATTCATTGAAACAAATTATTCCAGAAGAAGCAAATTTAAGTAATGATTATGAATCATTATGTAATCTGCAAACAAAACTATTTAAAGTATTCGGTGACTACATCGTTGAAAACAAAATTAAAATATCACATAAAGATTTATTGTGAAGATTAGAATTAGGCAATATAAGTAATGAGAAATTTTGGAATAAAAAAAAACAAATTATTAAATTGGAAAGCCAGTAAAAAAACAGTTATTCATATAAATACAAAAAAAAACCATATAATTAATTTTAGCTTATATTATGTAAAATTTACAAAATATCTGTTTTATTAATCCAAGAGTTATAAGTTTTATCTTAACCTAACTGTTGTGCATAAATTTTATCACCTTTAGTTTTTAAAACTTTTTTAACCAAATATTAATCAGGATAGTTATTTTTCACGATTCGTATTCATAATAACTACCTTATATTTCTTCACATTGCTATCTTATAGTTTGTAAGTTGGCACATCATAATTGAAAACCTTAAAAAAGTAAATAATTATATTGCTAATTAGGAGTATAACCCATTAAAAAAATTCGTTTATATTTGCTAACATGCACAAAAATGCCAACTTTATATTTCGGTATAGTAAACATATTTTAAAATTCTTGTGTTAAATTTTTTATTTTTTTATTGATATCAATTGACTTCATACTAATAGTTCTATGTTTTGTATTGTTGTATGCTTTGACTATTTTATCTAATGTATTTACCCATTTATAATTGCTATTTAAAGCAAATTTTTCCACATTTTATTCTTCAGTGTGCGATTATACCTCTCGAAAACACTGGCTTTAAGTTCAATGAAAGTAGAATAACGACTGATGTTATATATTTGCATAAGTTCATTAAATGTTTTACTATAAAATTCTCAGCCAGCATCACTTTGAATATTAAGTGGTTTCCTTTTCAACATTATACATTCTAAAGCAATTGCTACATTTTTTGCTGTTTTATCTTTAATAGTTATAGAAAATGCATATATTGAAAAACATCAATAATTGTCATAATACACTTATATCCATTATTTATATGTGATATGCCTTTGAAATTTCCAGTATCCATCTCAATAAGATAAATTTGCCATATATCATCAATTCCATATGTTGTTACTTTTCTTCTGGGAAAATTTCTTATTGCTGGATTATATAATACATTGATTATTCCTTCTCTTACACTGGCCATTTTTTTAAATGTTGATTTATTATAATTACATATCGAACATTAACTATTCTGAATTAATAGTTCATTTTTAGTACTTTCAATTTTTACATTATTATTTCTGTTCACTTTCTTACAATTCATGCAGCAAGTGTTCTCCATTATATGTAATATATATAAACTTTATTTTTAACGAATATTCCTATTATAGTCATAAATCCATCATCATATTCTGATATTTTAAATTCTAGAAACCAACTTATCACCTCTGTTAACATCGAATAGCTTACTGTAATCTTTTTTTTTTATTAGAATCCTTAATAACAGTTAGAGTACATCAGGTAAATTATTAGTCATCATTTCACTAACAGTACATTCAATCAAAAAAGAAAATAAAATTGGATCTATGTGAAAATCATTAGTTATTTTTGATTCCACTTTTCAGTTAATAATATATATGGGATTTTTATTCCTTGCATTTTAAAACTTTCAAACCAATAAGTTTATCACAATATTTCAAAACTGATAGGTTTAAATTTTCCACATCTTTTTTTTTTAAAGCACAAGCAGAAGCAATACTTTTTAAAAATATCTATTTCTTTTTTTAAAGCATAAGAATTATTTTCAATGTTTTAAGTTAAAGATTTGATTAATATTTCTCCAAATATACCTGTCATTTAACAATAAAGAAATTATATCTTTAAACTTAAAACCATTCGAAAAATATGTAATACAATTAAACACAGATGTCCACATATAAATGAATTGAAATTCTTAATTCTATTATTATTGTAATAAACATTTCTTTTTTTAAATAATTAGTTAGATGAGTAGGAATATTACCTCAAATTAATGAAAATTTAAACACCATACTTTTATAAAATACCAAACTCAATGAGTACCAGGATTTGATGAGATGTAAAAATTAACCACAGCGCATTAATTTTTGTGCATTCTATTTTATAATTCATCAATCATATAAACATTTCTGAAATTTTTATATTTAGTATTTTTACATATTTTTCAATATCGATATTAGATAATGGTGATATATTTAATTTTTTTTAGTCTTTCCCTTTTTTTGCAACTAAACCACTTCCTGATTTATTTTCCATTGCTTAATTATGTCTCTGTTGTTCTTCTAATTCCTTTTTTGTATTTTCTAGTTTGTTCAACATAACTGTAAATTGCAGTAGCTCCTCTAGCTAAAGCTCCAAGTGCACTTAAAATTGAAACTAAAATTGGTAAAAATATGCCATGATGTAAATCATTTCCAGGTTTTTCTTTTGCTATCTTTTTGATTGCTAATGGTGGCAAATTTAATTTGAGACCTTTGCCTTCTTTCAATTTTTTTTCTCGATTTGATCTTTTGTTAAAAATTTATCTATGCCAAGGCTCTTAACTGAGCAATGGGTACATCGAAAGTTATATTCGTTAACTTCATTTATAAGTTAAAAAATATATTTTTAAATAATAAATTTTAATACCCTGTCCTAATTTTCTTTTTGTAAACATAGTTGATGCAACTCACGCAGAAGCAATTTTTTCACCAATTGGTGTATTTTTATCTAACATAATGTATTTTGCTTCTTTTTGAAAAATTTTATTAGCTTCGTGTCTAGATTCTAAATCTTTATGATCTCTATAAGCAATATTATATTTTCATACTTCATATAATTTATTTGTACCATTGTCTCATTTTTCCAATCTTTTGTTTAATTTTGTAAATGGCCCACAATAATTATAGCCTGGTAAACAAATTTTAGATAAATTCTAATCGTTTAGTGCCCATTTTATGATACCTTTACCATGATGTTCAGAATTTAAAAAAAAGTGGAATTACATTAAAACTCTAATAAGATATGGCATTCCTTTAGGATTATTAATAACAAATTTCAGAAAATTTGTACTTAACATATTCATTATGCTTACTTTTCCATTGTAATAATTGTTATTTCCAGCATTTTCTTCACCATGTATAACTAATAATCTATCAATTAATTTTCTAACATCGCCCATCCAAACATATTATATTGGTAAAATATTGTATTTTTTTAATGCCTTCTCCAGATCTAGGAGTTCTTGGAAATATTATTATTTTGGGCGTGTTTGGCTCTGATCTTGACTATCTTATATAATTATCATAAATTGGTTTAATTATATTTTTGTACTTCCAACTTCTATTACAGTTCACATTCATTGTTGAATTATATTCTTGGAATGCAGCATTCGTTAGTAAAATAATTTTGTTTGTAATTTTCATAGTCATTGCATGTGTATTCATCTTCAAGATCTGATTGTTTATTCTTTTTAACAAATTAGAAAGCCCTTCTGTTAATTTATATTCTTTAGTCTTAAAAAATAGTTAATCATTATTTATCGTCCTTTTGTATCACCAATGAAAAAATTATACTCATCTCCTCATAAACCATATTGTGCTATAACGACATTTTACTCTTTTTGAAATTTATATTCCGATATTTAAAGAAGAATCAGGACACGTTAAATTTTTTTATGTGTACAATACTCATCTGCTCTTCTAAATTAGGAGAATTTTAGAAAATTCTCTTTCAAATGATGTTTCTTCTGACGTTGTTGGATAATCTAAATTTTTTGCTGCTACTGGAACTCATGTATTTATTAAATTTTTATTTTCTTGACTTACTTGTTCTACTTTTTTTTTTTTTACTAATATTTCGTAATTCGTCAAATATAGGTAGCTCTTTCTTCTTATTTTCTCATACTCTGCTTCATGATTATTTTTATAATTGCTGTATTTTTTCAATGAGTAATTTAATTCGTGAAATGTCCTTTGATGAATCTTTCATATATATATTTTTTTTTCTTATAAATGAGTTATAAAAATATTCACTATTGAGATATTTTATAGACAAACTTTTCCCCCAACTGATCAAACTAGGAGGAATTTAAATGTTTACGATAATAGAATTGAATTTTATATTCCTATTAGTGATGGCTTTCCTTTTCCAAATTATGTTTATGAACACTTTAGATTACTAAAAAGGAATAAAGAAGGAAATGAGACAAAATAATGATAAATGAGATAATATTGATGTTTGTTATAACTTTTTTCATTCCCAGTTTTCTAGAGTAGAAATCTGAAAACATGGACATATTATTGAGGGTATTGATAATCCAGGAATATCATCAACAAAAATGAATTCTTTGTTAAGATCTCCAGGTGAACAAAATTATTTAGAATTATCTTGTGTTGATGATTATTATCGAGTAAAATCTACTCATAGTGCTAGACCAAATTAAATAATCTATATACTGCGATATCTGTGTGGTTTTATTCGAGATAACAATGAAATTTATTGGAAAGGTGATTATAAAATTACATTTATTCGTAATTCATTTGATAACAAAATTTTATATTTCTTTCAATATAAGAGAGCAGATGGTTCACTTGATAGACATTATGCTGATGCAGGTAAATTTTGTTATTCAAAAATTAGAAATTATGTGGCCTATTGTTCAATACGAATCTAACACAGCCATTGCAATTTAAAAAAAATTATACAAAAACCCTAAAATACACATTAGTTTGTTTGTTTGTTTTTTTTTTTAGCAAAAGAAGTTACTACTGGAACAAGTGTTTTTAACAATCATATAAAAAATCAGTTTCATAATTTACAATTTGACATGCCCGATTTTGTAATTGCAGGTTTTCAAACTAATAGAAAAAATCATGCTGAACAGGATGTGCATGCTTGTATGTTTTATCACTGTAATCTAAGAAATATTTATGATAAAAATGGAAGAAATGAAATTTTTTCAAAAGATAATGGGAATCTATATACTGGCAATAATTTTTGTGATAAATTATTTCTTGCTTATAATAATTTTAGAAATTCAAAGTCAAATCTAGATACTATATATATATATATATATATAAATAATGCATTTTATTTAAGCCGACTCTAAATTTCGATGGTGCTACCAATTATTATTCATTTTGGGGTCGAAGACCATTATATATTATTGATTTCTTATATAGAAAAACAACTATAGTTAATGAACAAACTAATATAAAAATTAGTGCTGATTTTGATGAAGCTATTGGTGCAAACACAATTTGTATGTTGTTATAGTTAGTCAAAGAAATCAAATTTATGATTATTTGAAAAAAATAATTACTGAAAATATATAAATTATTGAAATTCGTAAATGGAACAACTAATAAAATGTTTCTATATTGTAATACCATTTTTTAGAAGTATGATGCATCATCTTTTAAATTTTTTTACAAATTTTTAGACATATAGTTGAGTTGTTTTATAGAATAAAAATAATTGTTATAAATCTAAATGAGATTTTTCTCCTAGTGTCAATTTTATTTGATCATTTTTACAAAAAGGGCAAATATACTTATATTTAAATTTAAAAAATAATAAATTCTGTAGATACGCAATGTAGATATTAGCGCAGCGCACTAAAGTAGATAAAATTAAAGCAAATTAAAGGCAAAATCTAGTAAATTTCTCTTTTCCTGTTGATTATTACAAATTGTAGCTCAAAATAGAGAAAATTTAAGGCCAAAATCAAACAAATTTCAACCTGTTTCAAACTCCTTGAGCAGGGTCTTTTTTAATCCTAATCTGCAAACTAAATCATCACATTTTGATAAAATTGTTAAATTTTGATAAATGTTTCGTTTTATAAATCAAAATGGAAACGCTTCTCAACAAGTTAAACAATTCGTTCGAATTCACTAAATTACAAGATCTCAAACAAAATTAATTGTTCGCTGCTACAGATTTTCAAATCTATGAATCTAATTTTGGTAAAAAATTAATTGTATTCTAGATGGTAAGTATAACATTACATTACCAGATCGATATGGTAAAATATTTTATAAAAATAGTTTGAAACTAATAAATGAGAAAGAAGTTTTTATAGAATACAAAGGCTTAAAAAAAATGAAAAATGGAAAAATTTATGCATGATATGGAGTTCTGTTAAGAATCTCATCAAATTCTGTGATACTTGTTTTTGGTTGAATTGATTTGGCTTGCAGATTTAGATTAGATTTGGTTTAAATTTAGATTAAAAAGTAAGCTGACAATTTTGTGATTGCAGGTTTGAATTAAATTTGGATTAAATTTAGATTAAAAAGTGAGCTTCTCTAGCTTTCTCATTTAAGGTCTACCGATACTATTCTGGAATTTAGTCTAAATTAGACTGAAAAAGGATGCTGGTTTTTGAAGAGAAAAAAAAATGCTTCATATAGATTGCAGATTTGGATTAAATTAGCTTGATTTTGATAATACAATTGAAGAGAAAAATGATGATTCCAGAAGATTTGAAAAGTAGCTTGATAATGTGAAATTTACTTGATTTTTAGTTCAATTATTGCGCTGCGCTTGGATCCGCATTACATATCTACTGTTTAACATGTAAGATAAATGGACGTAAAGAAGTTGAGAGGTCTAATTGCCAACTTCGCAGGCTAGACAGTGAACGATCGGATAAGGCCACATGTTTCAGTCCAGTAACCATGCCGACGTATGCATCACGCAGCCAGCAGTCGTCTACTGAAACAATCCGAGACGAGCAACGCAAACTAACATACAGTGTGAACATTATATATTCGTACATAATGCAAAACAGACGTCAGTTCGTCGGCGAGAGTGGTGGAAAGCGGATCATTACAACTACCATCAAAACACCACCAGCATCGACATCAGCAATGGGTCCTGAACATTATAGCGGCATACAAAAGCACGATTTCACAAGTATTTAATGACGCGATTCTATCCATTCTATCCAAGGCTACACTGCAAGCATTACATTATGGATGTTACTACTGTGGAAATATTTTTAGCAAAAGTTGTAATTAGAAAAGACGGGTTTACGTACGAACTTGCGGCGAAGAGATGCTATGGCTACTGCATACACACTGGACAAACAACCAACCAGACCTCAAACGTGCCTGATAACTCGAACTTAGACAGACTATAAACATGAACTGAGGCCCTCCATGTGCACATTTTCCCCGACTGTTAAAGGAGTTTTATAAGCTACTCGCGGTAAAGTGAGCACTTTTTAAGCCTTCTCATTTGGAATAATAGTCAATAAATATATTTTAGTGTAGCCTTAGACGTTAACTTTCGAGTCCGGTAAACTACATACACTGTGTTTATCAATTGCATGAAAATATTTATTTTAAAAAGTGGGTGGATCGACAAAAAACGGTTGATAGGATAAGTAATTAGGGCCTCAAAAGTTCTCACTGTACCGTGAACAGCCTACTCTGTCGAGCACATGAGGCTCATAACTGTCAAAACAGACGAGTCTGAAGTTAAATTAAGAAATCACCAATTTACCTTTTCCTAGATTTATCAGACTGCCAGTCGCACCACGCGGGACCACGTTTTCTTACCCCAGCCATACTAAACGTAGGGCCTTCTGTTGTGCTGTGGTCAGAACACGCCCCTACTACTACGGTGAATCAAGTTCGATTCTCTCCCGGTTTTCGTTTGTGAGAAACATAGCGGACTTCTTTGTCTTCGGTCAGCGGGTTCCCTTGGGGCATTCCAGTTTATTCCACAATTGCGATTCCTCGTTCCATCCTCAATTCGTCTCACCCTCATCGACATATAAGAACACGTCTGTTAGGCGCAACCCAGATCTCTATCATAAAAATGCGGCACATTAACACTCCAAACTTCTCTTTTATACGAGCAAATTCTTAACCTAATACATTATTTTAAGTGGGCCTAACATCATAGCACTGTATCAGATTTTTTTCCATAGGATAATAACAGCTAAGTTTCGTCAACTCTCTGAACCGGAATATATCACATGCATGAAAGAAAGAAAGAAAAACATCGATACATAACTCAGTGGTAGCTGTTTTATTACAACCTATCTCCGGCATAATATCGGCGACACTCTGTTTACACATTATCATGCAGCGTCATATTGTGAAATATATTTCTTCTAGATAGCATCTCATGAAGCCAAGATTATATATCGCCACGCAATAATAAGGTCAGTGAAATACGGCTACCAGTGATACCGGGCGTGTATGTAAACAAGCCCTAGAATATTTTCGAAATATTATACAATCGTACAGATACACTTCTCACGGCTCTGGCAGATTACGATACTGATAATATAGTAATACAATAAGCCAAATTCAGCGTTAGTTTAATGATCACCACAGAGATTACAACCAGACACATCGCCATATCAGGTAATAATACTATTCGTCGTTTAAGACATTAAAAATAATTTTACCCATTTCGCCACAAACCAGAAAATATACTCTCCATCGCCCTCGGCTGCAAACACGCCCATGCTTACTGCTAGAACAAATCGCAAGATTCTCATGCTCACACCTCATTATTTCATCAGAGAAAAGGCAATTCTGGTTGCAATACGAAATACAGCAGCCTTAAATGCTATTCCCTTACCCATATACAATTAAATTCTGAAATCTTATATGTAAAATACTTGATGGAAATCCTAGAGAATCCCGAAATGAGGCTAAAGAATATCAAGAAGAAACAGACATTGTACTCCCGTCTTGAGTTCTCACCCTTCGGCCAGTTATAGTCAAGGAGTTCAGGCAACTTTCCATTAATGATTATTTCCCTCAGAGGCCAGGAAGATGTGGAGTCGAGCAGCCTAGGAGTCACAGTGCATACCTTATCATTTATAGCCACCAAACATTCATTGGAATCGTTAGGATGCTCAGTGTTACATTTTCGTCCCTTGAAATCGGCCCATACAAACGATAAACAATACAGCTCTCGTGCACAGTAACTGGCGTAAGGAAAAAACTTCTGAGGTTCGCAAACAACTTACAATCTTTCAACCCTCAGTCTAATCAAATAATTCGGGTAAAGGGGAAAATTTGCAGTAAAACAGCGGAAAACAGCTAGGCTCTCGAGTCATCATTTGGAAGCACAGAGTACCCCATCACTCTTCCAGAGGATTAAACCATACATCTATGGATTTGCTGGCAAATACGAAACTGCTGATCACTCAACAGGAGTGGCAATCAAGAGGACGTTCTGCATGGCTTAATTCAAGGGGAACGACACATATTTATTTAATATTTTAAAATTGCAAGTTATTGCTCATGCAATGTTAACATTCCACACAAACCGACTCTACTTCACTCAATCCATCTTTAGCATTAACTGTCTCATCATAATCGCCTGTCGAATCGGTACCCACGATGCAGCAAGAAGTATTGCCGACAACACTTGCTGACTCCCATTAGACGAATCCTTGTAGATCTTGGTAAGTTCGTTCAATGAATCATCTTGCACAAACTGCATGGGACTAATGTAATGCTTCGCGGCGCGAAAAGGAATCTTCGTACAGGTTGTTCTCTCATGCCGACGAGCATTTTGACCATAGGTGGAAACTTGATCGCAGAATCGGCACTGGCGAAAACCAGTCAGCGATGATACAGGTCGCGGCTCCATGATAGTTGATGTCAAAGGCAGGTATTCTTATTCGCAATTCATCTTCGTGGTATGACGAGAGAGCACTTCCAAATTGATGTCCACCTCATGGTGTCAGAACGTCAACTGTAATTTTTTCTATATAAATGCGGTGCTTTAAACAATAAAGCGCCTAGCTTGTACCCACAAAAAGCCTTCCATCATAAAATTTATATGGAAAAATTATGGGAGCACTCTGAGAAAATCCACATATTCATTCGGCCCAGAAGAAAACATGTAGATAATTTTGTATACATAAAAACGGAAATATGAAATTATTTTATATACATTTTATACATAATTGGGTATTGTTATATAATTACATAAATAAAATTATTTTTAATTAATTTTTACATAATTATGAATATAAATATGGGAATATAAAAATATTTTAAATTTCTATATTTGTATATACATATGCCTACAAGCATATTTAAATAAAATATTGCTACGTAAGTATCTGCAGTTTTATTCTGGGGCGAACAAGTATGTGGATTTTTTCAGAGTGCTCCCACATTTGTTAAATATAAATTCTATGGTTCAGCGCCATTTGTGAGCAAAAGCTAGGATCTTTACTGTTAAAAGTACTGTTATATAGAATAAATGACAGTTGATGTTCTAACACAGTGAGGTGAACTTCGATCTGGAAGAGCTCTTTCGTCATATCACGGAAATGAAATGCGAATATGAAGGCGTGCCTTTGATCTCAACGACCATGGAGCCACGACCTGCATCATCGATGACTGGTTGTAGCCAGTGCCGATTCTGAGATCGAGTATTCACCTATGGTCAAAATGCTCTTTGGCATGAGGGAATGGCCAGTACGAAGAGTTCTTTTCGCGCAACGAAACATTATGACATTGGTCCCATGAAATTTGTGCAAGACGATACTCTGAAAAAACGTACCGAGATCTGCAAGGATTATTCAGCTGGGAGTCAGCAAGTGTTGCCGGCAATACCACTTGCTGCATCGATGGGTACCGATTCGACAGGTGATTATGACGAGAGAGTTAATGTTAAAGATGGAATGAGTACAGTAGAGATGGTTTGAGTGGAAACAAACTAGCAAGGCTTTCTCGTGAATTCAACGAACTTCAAAATAAATGGTCGTCAGCTCTAAATACTGATGAGCTCCTGCTACAAAGAAAAGCAAATATAATATACAATACAAAACAGGAGATGAAGATGACAATGAAGAGGGTATTGAATAAATGAACATGAAGACACTGATAGTGTTGAAGACGATGATGTCGATTTTCTCGATGCACAAACACACCTATCCAACACATTTGCTGCAACAAGCATCAAGAAGAAGGCAGAAGACACCGAGAATACTGGTTACCTATTACTCGAAGACCTGAATGAACTTGTTGATAGACTCAGATATTTTGTTGACCTTCAAAAACTGGGGATGTCACGCACATTAAAGAGATATCTTCAATCACTGGTAAACTGAAGAATCGGGGATATATTGTGTGATGTGATGAATTGCTTTCTTCTGAAATCACAATTACAAAATAATAATTCATTATTATTACAAAATAATTGGTTTTTCTTTATTTTTTGTTTCGTATCCTTTTTTACCTCACAACTTCAAAGTGTTGCTTCAAAGTGGACTATTAATGGAAAGATCTGCATATAGAATGATAATACCGACTTTAGTATAAAAATTCATGGATAGTTGACTGCATACAAAACATTAATTCTGTCGACATGTATAAATTTGGAGACAGTTGGTGAACGAATGTAATTTCTATACATATGGTTGGTGGACAAATCGAAGTATTCATCGACATTTTAAAATAAACGCAGCAGGAAAAACATAATTACCATAAAATAACCTCACGTGCAGCTATAAATCTAGCTGACAGTGACCGATATTTAAATCTCTTTATATTGTTACGGAAGGCCAGTCGTGCACTTGGTTACGAAAGGCTCCTGTTTAAACAAAGAGCAGGTATCTAGGTCACAGCCCAGTTTACAAAAAATGAAATCTAATCACAGAGCCGAAATTGCAACCCATAAACTACCAAATAAATGCGTCGAGGACGACGGAACATGTGGGTCCCGTAAACTAAGTGATTTTCAGAAGTAAGCATAACAATCCTCCAGCAAACTCCAGCCACAGGGAACGACGAGGACCAATCACAATCATTTACGTCAACTAACATACGTGAGTGTGGATGGAGCCACGAGGTCCAGAGAGGTCACAGTCAGCGGTGTGACAGAGGATGGCGTGACCAAAGGCCTAGGTGGCAGTGGCGGCAGTGTATCCATGGTGCGAGACCTGGCGAGTCCTTCCAACATGAATTAACTTAACTAATCCCTTCTTTCCATTGGCCATAAAATCGTACAAAATTGATTGTAACTTGTATGATGTTCAAGGCACTATTAAACATGGCTCTAGCCAATATATAATTTAATTAATTCTTCTCATTTAAAAGTCACTTACAAACACTTCCCATCCTTTTATCCTTCCCGCTTATGGTCCCAAGTTGAGACCATAACAATGGTGGAGGCACCTTAAGAGCCCCACCTCTTGACAGTAAACGAGTCAACCCCACCTCCAACACAAACCGACCCTCCCACCTTCTGCAGATATTAATATTAATAACAAGATTAGTAAGTATAAATGCTTAGAAAAAATAATGGCATTTAAAAACTGCAGGTGCTTAGTAGTGATAGTTTGCTCAGCCTGCTTCAGTATAGTAGAAATAAAGTGTTTTGTTATGCACACATAAGTCTACAGGTCACTAAGTAACTTAAAAACTGTCACATCACGTCTAGACACATTACCCTGCCACAATGGCACAAATGCCACAACAGTTTAATACAGTAGCGCAACAGCCAATAAATATTGAAACGTTTTATGGAACACAGGAGGAGGACGTAGTAGAGTACTTAAAACAATTTTAAATAACAGCAAGCTTAAATCAATGGAATGAGGACACTGAAATAAAATATTACAAGTACATTTAGGGGGACCAGCTCGTCGAGCATATGAAAACATAGTCAACAAAAATCAACCTCACTGTAACATCTGAGCTATGATTAGGGTAAATTTGCATTTGATTTTACTAGCCAACTAAACTGTCATATTTTTGTTAATGTTGCATATCTATGAGAGACATGGAAGGGATGTGTTTATGTTTAAAAGGAATACCGATTTCCTTTTTGTAAGAAAAAGGTAACAAAATTATTATTACTTTATTGTATAGGTGGAACGACACTATCAGAGCAGTTAAATATTACAATTTAAATATATTGTAGTTTTTCTGCCACTGAAGATTTTCTTATGTTATGAACTCTAATTAGCAAAATTTAAGTCTGAGAACTGGATTTCTGAACAGATGAGAAGAGAATATGCTCTTACTACAGAGAAACGACTAGGCCGAGCAACATTTGGCTATTGAGGAGGTAGAAAGAAAATTACTATTTTATTTCGACCACCCCCATCACATCTACAACGACTGAGTTTTGCAGCTAAGTACATTTTCGATTATATTTAATCGGAGTTGAAATTTCAATTTTCAGAAAAAAATATTTATTCAGTAATGAAAGGCTATTGTCGTTCCAAGATAATTATGCAATACTATGATAGTTTCTTTCAGAATATAAAAATAATATGATAATTTTGGACTTTCTCATTTGAGACAAGTTTTGAATACAATTTTGGAATATGAGCAATATGACTCAAATATTAAATGAATAATAAATGTTATTCAAGAAACACTAATGTTAGCTAACCCTAATGATTTATTGTTACTATATCAGATTTTTTTTTAATTAAAAAATCTTATTAAAAGATACCACTGTTTCTACTCTTTGTTAGGATTGTTGAAGTAGCTAAAGGCTTATTTTGGATTATTCACTGTTGCTCCATGTTGTGTTTCAGAATTTTAATAACTTGTGGTAATTTTGCTGTTCTGGTGTCTTAGGGTGTAATGAGAATGATAAGTGTGATAAAGGTTTAGGCAAACTCATAACATAATACCAGTAGCTAGCCGAAGCAAGAATAAAAGTGTGCACAAAAATAAATATTTGTGCGAACGAAATGTGACATCAGTAATTACATTTATATAGATTATGTTTCATTAGAACACATTTTCACACGGAACACATTAACAAAAGAACTAATAAGAATATTTTCAACCTAGGAAAATATTATCTAATATAAGAAACAACTTTACACAAAAACACAGCAGCCACATGAATCAGTCACTATAAATGCACAAGAAATAATTTCCCCGGCACACAAAGTCAAAAACAACATGCCTGAGGATGAAATTCAAGAAATTCTGTGGACATAATTAGCATCCCCTATAGTAGAAAAACTCGAAGTAATGGAAAATACCACTCTCACAGAAATACTCAACAACATTCAACAAATAGAAGCAGGGCTATACAAATACCAACATAATATACACAGTCACACACAACATATACATATACAAACAGAAATTTATGAATTAAAATCTGAAATAAATATACTTACTCTCCAAATACAAACCACAAAAGCACAGGGGACGCCACAAAACGAGGAAAAAACAGATACCACAAAGGAAGCAGAAGCGTGAAAAGAATATACACAGAAAAGGAATTACAACTCAAACAGAATACCCAAATCACCACCTCCCACTTTCCAAGTGCCACCATTTCCATTTTTCAACCCTCCGATGCTGTACCCATACCTCTTCCGTTACTATCCTTTCCGCGGACACTATCTTACTCTGCAAAATCCAAATTTTACAACCACACAACGAACAATACTTCCACGTGTTAATGTTCCCTGCCCACCCTGCAATACACAACCTAACAAGGGGGATCTTCATTCACATGCATACGCTCAACTGGTGAGTAGACATTGTCAACCAAACTCACAGTTATTCACTCCTACCACTACAGCACCCAGACAACCAAATCAATCTGATCACAACATATTCGAAATCAAACAACAGAAAACACAATCAGAGCAAAATTCACTTCGCAAACAGAGAGTTTTCAAAACACAACAGCCATTATATAAAAGAAACACCACCCCAGAACAGCCAAACCTCAGGTAATAAGAACAAATCAAAGAATATGGAGAACCAATGTGCAAAATATTACACTAATAAAATATCTCAGAGAAAAGACAGCCAGAGAAATAGGTAGATAAATAAAATATGGATCCCACAAAGAATTTGTTAAGGCATGTGCACTATGTTTTTATGAGGGTCACCATTTCCAAAAATGTCCCTTGTTTTCCAACACTAATATTAACTGGCAAACCAACATACCGGAGAGATTTAAATGCTTTCTAAAGAAACACACTGTTTACATGCCAGACACATCCCTCAATAGCAAGCAATACGAACCTTACAAAACACACAAACAACACAAAGAACTGAATATTAAAACAAGCCTCACACAATTCAACCACACAAAACAGAATAAAAGTGCTAAGGAACAAGACAGAACTCTAGTAGAAGTCATGAAAATCTCAGAGGACATCGCAACCACACCAAAAATCATCATCTACACACCAGACAATGCACCCACAGAAGAATTACCGCCGCCACAACATTACATAAGTCTAACGTTTAAAATTTAAGGTCATACTTTCACACACCAATTTTTGGTAATTGAAAACCTCAAAGCAGATGTTATAATTGGGTGCGATTTTATTAGAGAGCACCGACTAATGCCATACTTGTACACTAAGCAAGCAGCAAGCCAGCACTGCGGTGGGATTCAACCTGGCCATTAAAAACCGGCTCACCCAGGGTGTCCTAGGCACGACGTCAAACTGTCGAACTGATAATAGCGCAGGGTGTCTGTTTCACTCGTAGGCGCTGTCATGTACGACCGTGCTTGGCCGGCCTGGGTAGGATCAGATGTAAGGGATAGCCCGGGTGCATGGTAGGAGTGGCAGTTAGCGTGCCGTGGGGCAGGCTTAAATAGTTGCTGGGACCCAGGGGTGGTGGCGCTATCGGGGCCTTGAGCCCCTACCGGTTGCTGCGGTGATAGTTTGGGGGGAGTAGCCCCTTGCCAACTTCCGAGGCGGCAGTGTAAGGTGACACCACCCGGTGTAGTATAAGATACCGTCTACTCTGGGAACGCAGCCCTGTTGAGTCCTCCCGGTGGTGTGACAGAGTGCATCATAAAAGGGGGGGGGGGTGCTTTCCGCCCAGCGCGGCCAGGGGCCCTGGATTCGGGTCTTCGGGTCTATGAGATTTCTGCCCAGTGACCCCGAACGTCAACGTGAAGAAGTTCAAAGGAAGCGCGGGAAAACGGCGGGAGTAACTATGACTCTCTTAATTGTCTCGAAAACTTTACTGCGCCAGAATAAATAAGATGTTGGCCAGCTTACCGAAAAGACAAAGATGCTGAATCGGAGTCGGCCCAGAATATTCTATGAGATATTGGCAACAAGTTAGCTGTGAGATATAATTCCGACATTATTTCGGTGATAACCATCCGTTATCCTAAATAATACAACCGGAGTAGTAGAATTTGTGAGGTTGACACACATCGGCGTTTGGCGTAGGAGCGCAGGAGTCATCCGGCCGCCATGTTGTTACATCACCCATCCGCTATCTTAGAAGTCATTGACCTTTGGCCATTGACATTTGACCTTTGAAATTTGACCTATATATATACATATAGTAAATGATAAAGGAATAATGTTTATTGGATCTACAAAAAAACATAACCCACAGCTTTAATGTATTATATAAATACAAAGGATAGGCCTATAAACTGGTTTTACAAAAATGTAGCGTTTTTCACTTCCAGAAAGTTTATATATTTCATGTATATAACATGTGAGAATGTAATTCCGATTAAGATTATGAAGTGCTATATATTTATGTACATCAATTAGTGCATTGTATTTATTTACATAAATGAATTATAAACTGATCTTAACTATTTTGTGCTCCTGTCTATAAATTATAGTTACATCTACACGAATATATAATGTTTAACATAACATAAACCTACATAGATTTTCTGAGTGTCCTGGAAATTCGTTCATTAATTTTGTTTTGTGGTAATAGAGTTATGACAACCTCTATGGCACTCTGTAACACTGATATGAAGTATATCATTATATGAAGTACGCTGAAGAAAATAATTACGTTGCTATTATATTTGGTTATATTTTCATCTAATGGCTCAAATGTGTTTTTTCCATATACCATATTGTACTGTATTTGCCGTAACTTTGTGCTGGGTAGTGAAGAACTTGTTACTCTTCCTGAAATATATATTTTTTTCTAGTGTAAATTTTTTAATGTTAAGGGCGTTTGATACCTCTAAATTAATAATATTATATTTGTACCAAAAATTATTCAACTTGTACGTATTAATTGTGATGACAGTTCCCTCGAATAAAAAATGTTTACTCTTTATATACTTTGAATTATTTAATGTCAAATACAACATTTTGATTTTTTTTCTGAAGCTGCAATGACAACTAATAACAAAGTTCTACAAATGAAAAATTTACAACATAAAATAATGCCATGGGCTACTGCTTTTCATACATGTAATCACCAAACAACAGTCATGCATATAAAAATGATAAACATATGCAACATTTATATATTTAAAAAAAAATTGTCATACTTATGGCTAGCTATTTGGTGATTATATCTGTGACGTGTGGTAGCCCATGGCATTTGTTTACTTTGAATTTTTTTTCATTTGTACAACCTTCCGGCAGATAAATAAAAATTAATAACGAATTTGTTTACAAGCCTCAGAAGTAATTAATGTTAAATAATATGTGTTTAAAAATTATTTGATATATTTCCATAGCATTTATATATTCCTTTATAATAATTTGAGTCATGATATATTCGAAATTACAGAAAGAAGTCAGGATCTTACTCCATGGAGTATAAATTATCATGCAGGACCATCAACTAAAGGTTCATATGTTCGAATCCCCCGCTCGGCAAGTGAAAGATTTTCATATAGCATAAAGTGTTGAAAAGTAAATGAAATTAATATATGTAAAGATCAAATATCAATTACTATCTTTTTAACCGAAAAAATTAATATGTTGTTCATAGTCATACTTCTAATTGTCTGGACATCATGCCACTACAGACCAGGCACCATTGCGATATCAAGCCGCCAAAGACCCAGTACCGTGGCGAAATCCAGTCATTGCATACCCGGTATCGTGGTGACATCAAGCTTCCGCAGACCCAGCATCGTGGCAACATCCAGCCGTCGCAGACCCAGCATCATGGCAACACACAGCCGTCGCAGGCCCAGCATCGTGACAACATCCAGCCGTCACAGGCCCAGAATCGTGACAACATCCAGCCGTCACAGGCCCAGAATCGTGGCAACATACAGCTGCCGCAGAGCCGGCATCGTGACAACATCCAGCCGTCGCAGACCCAGCATCATGGCAACGTACAGCCGTCGCAGGCTCAGTATCGTGACAACATCCAGCCGTCACAGGCCCAACATCGTGGCAACATCCAGCCGTCGCAGGCCTAGCATTATGGTGGCATCCAGCCATCGCAGGCCAGCCAACAGTTAGGTATCCATCTTGTGTCTTATCGGTTCCAATGGAGGATACTTTGGACACTGTCGGCAAACAGTTAGCCGACAGTCCATACTTATATCGGCCAGCTTCTGGCATAAGACAGCGAGCCATAATTAGCTGGTTGTAGTGAGTCGGCTGGCGTTTACCGGCCCGATTCTAGCCCGTACTTTTCGTGTTTACTGGGCACTTTCTCAGCCTCAGAGCACCTCGTTCAAATTGCTTCCATGTATTCACAGATGATGGACGTATGTTAATGATTTATATTGGCGATTTTTGATATTTAAATTCGATTTACTTCTAGGGTAAGGGAGATATTTTACCAGTGCAGTTTCGTGGTAGTTGTTACTAACATCTTGGGCAAGTCGAAATTTGTTAGTTTCAACCTTCTAGGTTTTAATTTTTGTATTGTTTAGTGTGTATGTAGAGGGATCTACACTTTCTCAAATACACGTACTTCCACATTTGCAACGGATCTTACAACTATAATAATAGGGACCACAGTGTTGTAGTGGTACGGATACTCGCCTCTCGCCAAGACGTACTGGGTTTCCGATTTCCGGCGGGGCCATTCCTGGATTTTCGCATGTGGGGATCGTGCCAGACGGTGCTGCTCATCGGCGGGTTTTCTCTGGGATCTTCCATTTCCCCTGCTCTTGCATTCCGGTGATGCTCCATACTCACCTCGCCTCACCCTCATCCGCTCTCAAAACCTACATGTAAAGAGCCGCCCAGATCTCTTCACTCACTCACCTACAAGGTAGTTTTCCTGTGTTTTTTTCCAAATGATTTTTGTTGTTACAGATTATCTTAGCCCAGTTTTTTGAGCGGCAAGATTTAAAATGGAGGAGTTCTTAATGTAAATGGAGATTTGTGGGAAAATGTATTTGAAATAGGAACCGATGAACCGCTTTCTTCGACTAGACTCTACAGTGCTGTGTGTGCCCAAAGTTAAGTCAATAGTCGACTGTTTGCGCGAGCCGGCAACCATTCTTATTTTTTTACCCATGTAACACGGTATGCCAAATATTAAATCCGTAGTTTTTCTCTGCTTCGTATGTGTAAATCGTATAAGAGCTACGATTTTAATTGACATATTGGTATGTTTTTAATATCTTTTAGTAGGGAGCAGGTTAGGTTTATACTATTATGAGGGAAGAAATGAAGTTAATTATGAAGACAGAGCAGGTATATAATTGAATTATTATGAAATACACAACATATAAGTTACTGGGAGGTCCTAATCAGGTACAGTATATGATTAAACCTGAACGACACAGTCGTCGGAGGCTGAGTGTTGAGTCGAAAGGCGCCGAGCAGCACACTAAGCTGCAACTTGATGGCTTCATCTCGGCGTGGCTCTGCAGACAGACTGACTGATGGACAGACTGACAGACAGACTCCGTACAAAGAATCGCCAAGTATTATATAGTATCTGGAGGTGTAATTGTCCCAAATGCCATGCCGCCGGGAGGGGAGCTCCACTGGCACGTCGCGGATTTGTTTAATAAACTATTATTGTTCTAATGTGTTTTGGATTCTTCGCCTCGCCTGGATAACGACGCGTCGCTGCTGTTCGCTAGACTTGTCCGCTTTTAGTGAATTATAACATCTCCCTCTATGTCAATGAAAAAAATATGTCCTTATCTCTTAGCGGGTACATCAGAATGAAAAAAATTGTGGGAGTTATATCGGTTGCGAACTAAGGCAGCAGGGTTGGATAAAGGTGTAGACTCTTCACTACAGTAGGATTAAGTCAGATAGGATAGAAAAAGAGATGGAATTACTAAAGTAAGTGGAGCTGCCAATGTCGTGAAGTCCTCTGTGACCACGTCTGAACGACCAGGGTAGTGTTTTGCTGAGTGTGTAACTGTAAGGTGTGACAGCCCTGAACTTGGCATTAGCTAAGACGTGCAAATAATTCTTAATGCGACCGTGGCAGACCACTCCGGGTGGGACCAATTCGCGTCAGCCTGTTCTTGAAGACTTGTATTTTTATTTTGTGGTAACTAAAACTAAATACCCGTAATGGGTGGCTTACATTTTTCTGAGAGTAAGAATTCTGTATTATATATTGTTAAGTGATAATGACAAAAGTTATTGAAGATATGAAGTACAACATTAAACTGCTACCATCGCCAATAATTACAAAAGAATTACACAAATGCTGATGAAAGTTACACTAAGGTTATTACAACTCTGTACTGTAAAATATAGGCGTAATGGAATTATAAATTACATGATCAGTCTTGTAAGTCAGTACATAATTTGTCGATGTCTGTTACGATGGAATAGGAATAGCGTTTGGCACGTAGGAGGGCAAAAATTAATTTTATTATAATATTAAACATAAGTAAAACAAAAGAACAAACGTTGTACTGTTGCATGAAACCTCCTATATACCAAGAGTGGGCAGGGTGTATGGAGTCTTACGCTAACTTAAATCTAACACAATAAACATAAAACAAATTCACATTTACTGTACAGTATAACACATAACTCAAAATAAAATTTGGCAATACATTTATAGTGTTAACATATTTTTGTGTTAAATTCATCATATCCATTCTACTCGGTGTTTTATAATTTAGTAATCTCTATGGTATAATATTTTTCAATAATTATTATGAAGTTAATATATATTAAATTTTTGTAACATGTCGAATGTTTGCGGATAATCCTGTAAATCATAGACTAATAACATAGATTTTTTAAATTATAACTATTACATAATTATCATAAACTGTTTTTTGAAAATTATAAATCCTTATTTGTTTTACTGTATTTGATAGGCCTATATGAAATGTATTAAATAAGTTTGATAACTATGTAGTTCGAGTACTCCGGTCTAAATATAATTGCTATGTTTTTTGCACATTATGTTAAATTACGATGTATGTATTAACTACGTTTTCTTTTTCATTTTTTTTGTAAGGTAATTTTTTTCTCTTATAGGTTAAACTATAAGTCAGAAAAATATAAGATGTTTATAACTGTTTATAAAATTTGATCTGTAATATTTGTAATATTTAATAATAACTGAAAGTATTAACAAAGATAGTAAAATAAGATACATCAATTGACTGATATATTTTGAGTTTAAGTGCAAAGTATGTATAATAAAGCAGAGTGGTGTTGGGGTGTATCCGTAGAAGCGCTTAAGTCTGTGTGTTAGTTTAATTCCGGCCGGTTGTTATTGTGTCATTTACCTTATTACTAACAGAGTAGCGGCGCGCGCGAAGTAGAAATTTGCTGATCGTGGCCATTGCACTATCTATCGCGGGAAATGCCATAGTGGCGCGGAGTGTTTTGTCACTGCTGAATTGAACACTCCGTGAGGCTCCAGCTATGTCCTGTGTTCGCGGCTGTGCTGTCAACTCATAAAATAATAGTTTATTAGTACAATGTCATCCTAAAGGTATAAATACGTGTGGAGAAATTATATATTTAAATAGGGCCCTAAATATTATAAATTGCATTAGTGATTAAAATTAATTTTTTTCCCAAATAGTGTATTGAAATGTAAAATTTTCAAAATTTTGTTTTATGGTTATTTTTTTGTCATCTAATTCTAACTGAAAATACACTAAGCAAGAATTGACACTCATGATTTCTTAAAATTTTAAATTATGGTTAAAATTTTATGTAGTATTTCAGTAACTTCAAATAATTTAATACAAATTTTATATAAGTAATCCTGCGATTACTACTATTGTTTTATTATTTATTATATACATATTATTTAACATTATTATTTTCTCTCAAACTTGCAACTATTTCTGTGTGCGCGGAAATGCAAAGAAAGAGTTAATATAATAATAATTATTAACCATGCATATTTATGGGTATTTTCGAGAAAATATATCAACGGGAACATTACTGTTGCTCTTGTATTACGGCTTAGATAAAGTGGCATACTTGAAATTGTATATGTTATTTTACTGGTTACATAAAGTCCCTGGAGAAGTTAATTGTGAGTTATAGTTATGTAATCTGTAAAAACAAGTTATGACATAGTTACATCATAGATACGGTCAGGGTCGTTAATTTGTTCTATGAGCTCGTGCTGCCTGGCCCCCTATACCTAGGTCAGCTAGCTTCCAAACAAGACCACAAAAAAATGCCTCTCTAGCGGATCACCTCTTCGACAGAGATCCAAAGTGCTCCTCGCCTCCCCGCGAGAAATCAAATTCGACCCAATGGTATGCGACTACTATCTACTGTATTTACGTGGGTTTCTCTGCGGATACCCATTCGCAGGTGAAGTGGGTGGAGACTACTATCTACTGTATTTACCTGGGTTTCTCTGCGGATACCCATTAGCAGGTGAAGTGGGTGGAGACTACTATCTACTGTATTTACCTGGGTTTCTCTGCGGATACCCATTAGCAGGTGAAATGGGTGTGACCCTAGCACTTTCCCATTTTGTTAAAACCCTTCGAGCAACACACAACAATTCCCTCTTATGCTCTAGAACAAGAAGTCTGTGCATCCTGTAAACAAGGGCTGAAGGACCTCTGACTCTTGCAGATGGTCGAACCACAGGGTTGGCTGAACCCTGGATCACAATTCCTGCTTAAGCCAAAGGCTTGCAATCTAGCTGTGTGCAGTATTTACACTGCAGCAAAACTTAAGAAGTAAACAGTGACAAGCGCACAGAGATAGTAGAAGAAAATAGGAAAATTGCAGTGGAGTAAGGAGTACAGGAAATATAAATCGTTCATCTACAGTGTTAGGGAACATATAGGCTTTAGCAAGCTGCGCGCACCTCTCAAAACGCTCTCTGCATGTGTGCAAGACTGCTGACGTGCACTTGCACAGAACTGTCGACACAGCGTTTACGAGCGCACGAGCCTGCCACTTTGCATGCGCTGAGTAGCCGCATGGCAGCGAGTTAATTAACGCTGGGTCGACTAAAATCCATGTAAACATATCTTAAGACCTAGAGGGAAAATAGTGTATTTCACGATTGTTTAGTGAAGGGACTTATTACGGTGGGAAGCGCAGACATTATTAATCAGGTAAACGGCAGAATACTATTTTATTTAAACGAGTAAAAGTCTACAAACTCGTTGGGACCATTAAAAAAATGTATTGATTATTATGTTTAAGTAATGGAAAACCTTTAAGTTACTCAGTTGTGGACATTGAAATATTAAACTACGTTAGTAATTTCATTTGAATTTAATATCCAATGCACGCAAATTATGAAATAAAACGCCATTTAGTTACCACGCTGCTCTCATTCTATCAGATATATGAGAATATAATTTTATAATTAAATAAACTTGGACTATTTGAAGAGCGATTACAAAAAAAACAGTGTTCAGAAAAGGAAATTTCATGGGTTTCGCTTCTAATTGTGGTATTAATTTTGAACGCGAAGAAGAGTTATTTTATTATTTGTAATAATTACTGCCAAAAGAATGTGAGGGAGGGTACGGTATTTAGTTGGGGTAGGTGGTAGCACTTCACTTGGCTGTAAGAGTAGGAGATCTTTAGGCGCCTGCACCAGTTGTCATGTTTTTAATATTGTGTAAAAGGGCCAAGGTCAGATTTATACTATTATGAGGGAAGAACTGAAGTTAATTATGAATGCAGAACAGGTATATAATCGAACTATTATGATATATACTGAATATAAGATATTGACGAGGGAGGTCCTAATTAATTACAGTATATGAGTAACCTGAATGATACAGTCGCCGGAGGCTGAGTGTTGAGCCGGAAGGCTACTAGCGGCACGCCAAGCTGCATCTTGATGGCTTCATCTCGGCGTGGGTCCACAGACAGACTGCCAGACAGACTCCGAACAAAGTGTAGCCAACTATTATATATAGTTTCTGGTGACGCGATTGTTCCAAATACTGTGCCGCCGGGAGGGGAGCTTCGCTGATATGTTTAATAAACTATTATTGCTGTAATGTGTTTTGGTTTCTTCGCCTGGCCTGGATACTGCTGTTTGTTAGGCTGTCTGCCTTTACCGAATCATAACAATATACACAAAATTCCATTAATAAATATTTTTAATAAAATTGTTTTTCTAATCCGTGGTGAAATCGCACATATAAAATGGCGAAAATCTCTCAAAATTACTACTAATATTTTGTCTCAATAAGTTAATTACTACGTTTTAATAAAAATCATTAAATGCTTCCTAATGCTAATAGTGGCATTATATATGTACAGTATACCTACTGTAACACTACAGATTTGTTTCTCGTTTCATTACTACATTAAAATAATGATTAGATCGCATCGATCGATTAAAAACCTTTTCAGTCATTTGGTAAAAATATTATCTCTTCATTTACTTGTGAAATCTTAAGAAGAATGAATACAGGTAACCCTGAAAAATAAATCATTTTAGCAATATGTTCACAAATTATATCAAATAAAATATTTATAAAACCACTGCAGAGCTCTATAAAATTATTTTTTATTACAACATTTCGAATTTGGTTTATTTAAAAATATTAAATTTGAATTCTCAAAGTCGTCCGATTTCACAAATTTCTTTCATGACTAAACATGAATTTAAACGTAATAAATAATGCAACTTATAAATTTGCAATACTTTATATAAAAATATCTTGAGTTAATATATTTTAATTTAAAAAGCCTAAAATCATTAATTTTTTTATTCAGATATTAAATGATATATAATAAGGGGGCCCTCTAAAATACTCATTCAATTACCTATCTAATGACATCTACGATTCTTATTAAACTATGTCGCCGTTGCTTGAATTCAGACAAGACCCTAAGAGACTCTCTCACGTATATCATTCCAATAGTAGATTTCGAATCGTTTCGTTTGAGAAAACTTCGTTATGCATGCTACAGCAACCAAGTAAACCACATTTGTGAAGCAAAGTAGCTTCAATATTTATTATTAACTCGGAATTAAAGCGTACCTCAAAAAGTCCTCACACAAAGCTCAATCCTCATACATAACTAAATTAACCACAGAGAGGCCTCAGTTGGCATCAAAGGGACTCCAGTCAACAACAAACGTCAATAGACCTCAAAAAGATCTTAGACAGACCTCATATAGACGTTAGAGACACCTAAGACAAAACTAAATCGGCCTCAAAGTCATTAAATGGTCCCAAAACATACTTTGCGTTATTTAGTGTTTATCAAGCAAGTACTTGTGCACAAAAGTCAGACCACTTACATAGCTGAGTTCTAGATGCACTGTAATAAAACTGGGTAGACATTCAGAGGTAAATATGCAAGATATAACAAACAAAAAATCCTAGATTTAATTTTTATTTTTTCACATACATTAAAATGTTAAACACATATTAGCAATTAAAAAACTTCATACTTTAGAGAGTTTATATATACAACAGCAATATAGGCACATATACTATATGTTTTAAATCCACAGACAATTTGTTTTATATCTAATGATGGTATATAAAATTCGGCGCATTTTGGTAAACTAAATCCATGGTAGTACAGTATCTAAACACGCATAACTGAAACAGAAAAATACTACAACAGTAAATTAAATTCGGTATATCACGTCAATGTACATGATCTACAGTATAAAAATGGGGAATATAGGCCTACCTACAAACCGCTAAACATTCTATTATTTTTAGCTTCTAGCATTCTTTCATTTAGTCTTTCTCAGTAGCACCTCCGATTTATATAATTCTCACTTAAATTACTAATACGACCAGGTTAACCGTAAATTATATTTTCAGTATTTCAATATAATTTCCATTTTTCCACAAATAACAAATTTCACTTAAATATAGTATTATATATGATATAATCATATAAGTATAAATAATTCAATCGAATATAGCCCACATTCTCGTTAAACATCCCGACAATGCATTGTGTCCATAAAAGCAATGCTCCGTACTCCAATTTAACAAAATTTGCAAACATATTTGAATGATATACGTTGGTTGCTACTTTGGGCAAACGAAATAGCGATCGTGGATAGAGCGAAATGAATGTATACATGTTATACGAGTGTATGTAAAGGAGTTTTACTGAGACACACATTTCTACCTTAAATAAAAACTGAAAAGCATTAGTTCACTTGCTGACACTAGAAAACTTGTAATGCAACCAATTAACAAAATAACGAACGGAGTTGATACATGACCTAAACCTAAAGGTTTTACAAGCGATCTTTTCACAGTATTGCTGAAATGAATTTCGGCAGCCAAAACATCATCTGAATACCATTTCACAAGGAAGCCACCTTCCATAAGCCTTGAAATACTTTTGTCCAGCATTTCCTTAAAAGGCGACATTTCCGGAAACTGATACACTTCCCTACAAGTACAGAGACATTCAGATACGATATGGAACAATGGAAACCCTTCAAAACAGTACTCACTCGAATGGAGTATCCGTTTGTTTATTCTATCAGAGCACACATAAGAGCAATTTCTATAGTGAGACATGTGAGAAAAAACTACAGAAACGTTGTCTACTACTTCAATAGACAGAAAAATTTTTTTGGTAACTGGATCATCCCAATCCAGCTGAGAAAATAAATCATTTGCGTCCCTTAAATCGGTAACCTCCAAGAAAATAGGCAAATCTGCATTGGCAAATTCGTTTATGGTATCTATATCATTGTAGAAATGGGGCGTGGTCAAGAATACTGCCAAACCGCTGGTGTAGGCGTTAATCATTATCAAGCTAAGCACCAGACAACAGCAAACAATCATTCTGTGATGACAATTGGAAATTGGTATAATAGTTGCTCCACTTAGAACTATTCTAATAATTTCCATAATAGATGTTCCTGTTAAACGAGTCATATTCACCAACTTGAACACAATAACAAGAAAAGGGACAGCTGAAAAATACAAAATCCAAGTAGTTTCTTGGAATGGGAGAAATACATTTAAATACTGAGGCACGCGCATTGCTTTCGGAACTATAATACTAAGACAAGATTGCTCAATCCCATACGTGGAAGTCATCTGATTTAAGGCACTTTTTACAAACCCAGATCCATATATATCAATTTTATTTCCTCTAATGCATGACATTTCATTACACACCTTAAGAGTGCCGTTGATATTTGAAAAAGTCGTCCTGATAGGATTTTCTTCATAGTTTGATAAATACCGTTTTGAAATATCACTTGATTTCCAATCATTCCTAGATGACGTCACTGAAACTAATATATCGTGTCCCATCATATCAGAAAGTTTATTACCTATTGGATTATTCTTCATGATATCAATATTCAAATATCTGCCCAAACCATTACCAGAAAACTGATCAAATGAAAGAATCTTGATATCTTCTGTTTTCTTATTCTGGTTGCCTGTAGATAAAGTGCCTCTTTCCATCGCAACTATGACCACAACACTTAGGATGCGAAACTCTTTCCAAGTTCTAGAAAGGTCAGCCTTCATTAGCATAGTGCTGTTAGTAGTCAAGATGATGATTAAAGTAGCTTCTGGATTCCAGACAGATAACATTTTCACATCCTGCAGGAGTTTCCAAAATTCGCAGTCCAGTTTGGCGGCGAACCACAACATGGCCTGACTGATCGCTAGCCTTCCAGAAAACATGAGATCTTTGCCGAAGTTCTCTGGCCACTCGTGTGCTCCGCGTACATGCATGACCGTCATGGCCACATCGCTGTATCCGTGGATTCTAACGACCACCTCCCTGGCCACCTGAGTGCTCTGATTATCTTGGATTACCGCAACAAACCTCGTGGTCTGTGGACACAAGCGACACACTGCGATACTTGCCGTCTCCACCAAACGTTCGTGCACTGCATGTCTTTCAATTATCTCAGCTATTGCGGTTGTTCTCACTAATGCATAAATAACAAACCACCGAGCAGTGTAGATAAAAGTACTTAGTCTCATATTCATGCTGCGACATAAATTGTACGAGAGAAAGAACAAACACGTTAAATTAAGGAGACACACATTTAGTACAAGATTATAACAGCTGTAGGTCTGCTCTTTTCTCAAAGACAACTGCCACCATATATACATAACGTTTCTACTCACCTTATTACGTCACAACACACTTGCGTGATTAGCGTTCGTATTCCTAGATATATCTCGAGAGCAAAAAAAAATATTCACCCGTCATTTAAACAATATGTGACCGTAACTTTTCTCGCGTGAGCATACAAAGAGAAAAAAATCGATGTGTATTTTCCGTGGAGATTAGTAATCAGTCAGTACTCACCAAGCGACAGGCCAAATGGGGCGGAGAAGTGAAATGTAAATGTCCTTGAGTAAGGATAATATTTCGTGCTTCTAACGTTTTTTTTTTTTTTTTTTTTTTTTTTGGAACTGAAATATTAAAGCTTGAAGTTTGACATTTAGAGTTGAAACTCTTCTAACAATATCAAATTAAATACACAGAAAAACTGGCGAATGATAAATTTTCTATAATTCTATTATAAACTAAAAAATGCTTTCCTCTAGCCTTACATGTTAGAGCAAGTTGGTGAGTGTTTCAACGAATTTGGCAGTAAAAACTTGCTTATATATATGTATATATATAATTAATTACTCAGAAGACTGAATTCTCCACCACGTTAATAACAACTGGCATAGCAGCTGTGTTTTGATATATGACCATACTTTATTCGGTTCCCTCTATCTTCAAATTGGCGGTCGATTGAAGAAAGAGCTTAGTGAATTTGGTGCACATAGATAGTTCAATACGTCTTTTTTCCTGTGTTAATGACTCCAGAATTACGGTGTATGACACAATATTAATAATATTTTCATATTTAAAACTCGCGATTGCTCTATAGCATGCATTTAATCAGGCATTCTATAATACTGCTTGTACATGACAAATGTTGAATGGCTAGTTTGAGAATTTACTTAGATACACACGATGTTTTAGCCTAACTTGTCGCATAATAATTGTGCAACAGCAGATTATAAAATTGATCAATATTTTGTATGCGTATTACACAGAACAGGTTCTGCGTGCATTCAGGCTGTTCACGGTAAACTGAGTATTTTTTTAAAGCTCTGCTAATTATTTCCGTTAGTTCTCTTTTCGTATATGTAAAATCATTATTTAAATGGGCCCTTTCACTTTATTGGGGCGTCGTCCAAGTTAAAACAGTGGAATTTTTATGAAAGTAAACATGCATATAATACGCAAACTCGTGTTGTGTGTACAAAACCAGAGATACTGCCCTCAGTAGCCACACATTTTAATTTTACTCACTCTATTCAGTGCCAAGTGTTAGGACAATTTTCATTTGTCCGCTGCCATCTAACTGGGAACCTGTGTGTCAGCGTGCACTGTAGCATATACGAAGTAATGGGCAGTTGTATATTTTTCTAAAGTTGATTTACAAAGTACTCACTTTACCGCAAACAGCTTTTACCAGATGTATTTAAAATTGGTTTGTTAACTCCAGAAATGTCTCATGAAACTCGCAGAAAAATGTAGCCTCCGTTTAAAAAATTAATTGCACCTTATGTACATAAATGTCATTATTTCAGAAAGCCACACTACGATTAGAATGTTAGTTTTGTTTACATACACTTAGGTAGTTCTTGTTCCATTTATGGCTTATATTTTATAGTAATTTTGTTTCATGATGCATTATGTATATATTGAGAAAGAAACATATTATAAAATAGCGAATTTAATTATTGTAATGGTCACTACTAGTTTTCAATTTATGGCTGAAATAATGATAATTGTTTTCAGATAAAAGCTAAATTAAAAGTGCTTATACGCTTCAATTCTCACAATGAACGCCTGGTTTGCTAAAATCAGTATAAGTTTATGTATTCTAAAGTAGCATTACTTACTTGCAGAATCTGATGTCAGCTGGTAGAATATATTTTTTAAATATGTTGCACGAGCTTTATTGTACCGGTGGTGCAAACTTATGAACTGCGATTTAATTTATTTAATACTTCTATTAAGTACTGCAATCATACCAAGTCTGGTTGTAAACTGAATAATGGTTAGGCGGATATCGCATACAAAAATAAATTATATATAAAGCCACTTCTCATGTACACTCGGGTAGTAATTTTCACATTTTGAGAGCAGCACAGGCGTACATGCAAATGTTGAACAAAATAATATGAACACCTCGACACGACGCAAAGCCTACATTAGTAAGGGGCTGGCCTAATCTTGGCCTGGATCTAATCATATATTCGACATAAATTTGACAGATTGTAGTCGACATCTGACATGGTACCCTTGTAAATGCCTAAAAGGGTCTTGCCGACGGTTTAAACACAAGAGAAAACTACATTTATCAATACTGGAGGCAGAGAACGAAAGGTTGTACACCAGGTGTAAAAAAAAAAAAAAAAAAATAATCCATCGTAACAGTTAACGTGCGTGTAAGCAGTTATTATTGTCTTGTTCGCTATCGTACGAGCTTGAGCGGCGTAATGCATTTATCCACTAAAGAGAGAGCATCTCAATTGTGTGATTATCACTGGAAGGTAGGACGTAGAGTGTGTTGCGCTCGCACAGGTGAGCTAGGCAACTGTGCAGTAAGCTACTTCCATTCCCTCCATAAAACGGAATTTTTTTTTTTTCTGCCACTGAAACGTAGCATCCACCTAGGTTTGCTTATTGTTTACACAAATGCTGTTTTGAAATTTTAACGGCACTGCGGTTTTGAGGTCTCCCAGATAACTGCAGTATTCGGGTTCACTGAACGCGTTTCTGCTGACAGCTGAGGGGCGAGCCCGCGGCGAGGATTTCCGACGTAAGCTTAAAGCCGATATATTACACGATACCTGCAGCAGAACTTGGTTCTTGTACAAGCGTATACGAGGCCTGGCTCACGAAACCGCATACCAGCCGCTATATGAGCAGCCATGGAAGATTCATATTTCAAGAAAGCAGTTTGCGTGTAGGCTGTTCACGGTAAAGTGAGCACATTTTAAGACCCTCCCAACAGGCTTTAACCACAAATAAATATATCTTTTTGTAGCCTCAGGCATTAAATTTTGAAGGCGGTGAAACTTATACACTGTATTTATTAGTAACGTTGCAATGGTTATATTGAAAATCAGCAGGAAGATGGAGATTGGATGAAAGGAAAAATTTAGAAGGGCCTTAAAAAGTGCTCGCTTTACCGTGAACAGCCTATACTAACATTTGGCACCCTAGGTGGGTGCGCAGTGTGTGGTTTGCAGTAAATAGGAACACCATTCGTAGAACTGCTACCAATTAGTAACTTGCGTAGGCCTATGAAAAAACTAGCTAGCACATCTTAATATTGCTATATTACTGTTCGCCTTTTAGATAAATTGGATGGTTACTAGTATAGATTCATTCATTTTCTTGAAAATGACAAGTCACCAGAGAACGAGTGTGTCATTTTTAATTTTGACGAAAATTACTGATCGGTTGCAAATTTAGTTCATTTCTTTAAACACCGTGATATTGTCTGCATGTAAAATTTAATGATAAAAAAATTGTGTCTGGCGAAGTTTCTTTGCATATTTATAGCGGATACCGCAAAATTGTCCCTGTATTACCAGTTCATATACTCAAATTATGACTTTATAAACTATAGATATAGTAGATCGTTTGAATTAATTTTTTTATATAGTAGGTAACGTTTTAAATATCCAGAACGGTTTAAAACAGTAATTAAAAGTTATCATAGCCAAGATTATTCGTCGTATTTTTAATCTATTTGATAGAGTTTCACCCTCACGGATGTAAAATCAAGATGAAGGCGTCTTTTCGGTTTCTTCATCAACTCGTTTCAAGTAGTAGCCACGAGGAGCACCCTACGCTCTGAAACTGCAATGTGATTGGCCAGGTACGAGGGCCGGTATGGAACTTACCACGAAAGATAGGACGTCTCCAATGATCAAACCTGGTACGAAATCTTGCCGTAAAAGGCGGGAAATGCCATGACGGGTGCCGCACTAGCCCGTGTACCGGCCGCTATGGCGAACCTTGCCACAAGCTTTTACGGGATCTAGTACCGTGAAATATCGCTTTAGAGCCCACGTCGGGGAACAGGAAGAACGTAATCCACGAGAGTCTAGTAGTAAGGCATAGGCAGGGGATTCATCCCCTGCCTAGAGCTTTGTTTTTGCATGCGAGTGCCTAGTGTTAATGTAAGATCGCCCACCGAAATGTTGCGATGTATGTAGAAATGTGGTACGGGTTTGTTTTGAGGTGTACTGTAATTGCGTCTGTTTGTGGTCCGACCGAGCTCCCTTATGGCGCGAGAGCTGTATTAAGACGGCAGAGGATACCGGTGGACCTGACTTCGGCTACAATTGGATAAGTATAAGTTTGGCAACTTAATCATTTTTAAGTTAAAGTAACGTAGAAGTATTTTAAGTCTTGAGTTTGCAGTAAGGGTTGTTTTTAATGACGGATAAGGTTGGGACCCGAGCAGACTCTCTGGAGAACCTCTTTTCCTCCCCCACCCCTAGTTTGCTTTTTTTTTCGGGCTTAAATAGAATTGATATGAATAATAAGGTGGTTAAGCAAGTTTTATTTGTTTGTTGAGGTTTCCCAATAGGTGGGTGCTAATTATCAATGTTTCTTAATAACTGTTAAACAAACATATTTATATTTCTTAGAAATTTGCTGCATTTTCATTATTTGAATGTTAGATTATTATGTAATTATTTGATCAGAGTAACACCCATGGCCTGTAGAGGCCTGAATTAAGTTTTCGGTTACGCTACTCTCGTTTTAGGTAAACATTTGTTGTGAGTGCTTTACATATAAGAATTCTTAAGGCTTTACTGAGCAGCACCCCAACCCCTCCCACCTGTTGAATTATGGTTCAGTTTTGAGAGAGAGAATTTGGGAGTGACCTCCCCCACCCTTCCACAGAAAGGGAGCACCTAAGGAACGTGCCTTGGATTTTCCCTTGTGACGGACCAAGCTCCGTCTCGTGTTAGCCGGGTATAGTGATGTCTTTGTGATATCGGCCCTGGCTGCCTGACAACTATGGTGTGAGGCAGCGTGTATTATGCCTGCTTGGCGGGATTCCCATACTTAAATGGATTTAAGTTATTTTTTTAAGCGGCGCATCGCGGCAATTGTCGGCCCAGGCAGACACGACAACATGGAATGTATCACAAGCGTTTTATACTTGTGTTAACATAAAAGTAGCTAATTAATTTTTAGTTAAGTTCGACTTTTACTTACATTTTATATATAAACTATGATATTTAAATTATAATAAGTAAGAATAAAACAGAGAAACTAGGTGAGTTAGTAATGCCGAGTAAGAAATATTTCTCATGCAAAATGTTACTAAACTAAGTTCGCACGCAAGCGGTGTAACTTTCTAAACTTAAACTTTGTTTTTCATGAAGCGGAGAAATAGTCTGAAATTAGAAATTAAGCAGTGCTTCAGAAAAGTTTAAGTAACCATGAATGGAATATGTGTGGCGTCCGTTGTTTTAAATTTAAGGTAGGTTAAACTCTGGTTAGTCCATGATACTGGTAACTTCGTGATACTTTTTCGTTTGTTCCTAGCACGAATTATGCAGAGCTGTTCGAGTTCAACTAAACGCTAGTAGATAGCGCAGAAGTTCAAGTTTACGTAGGTACCGGAACCAGCCTGATGTCTGATAGCTTCACTGTAGGTTTGTTCGGGCGACCTGAGATTTCTACTCTCGAGAGCAAGTTGAGAATTTCAGAGAGCAAGGAAAGAGCAGAAAGCGCATTGCTCTTTTTTGCTACCAACCGAACGCCAAAAGTCACGGAACTGTTTACTACTAATCAGCTGATCGCGACATCGTTAATCTGTAATTTTCAACTTGACTGAATATGGCATTTTTAGACGACGGAGAATTGCTGAGGATTGGTTTTGAACAAAACGAATCGTCAGAGGACGAAGGTGATGTCGTTATTAATAAAATTATCGCTGATACCACGATAATAAATAATGAAGAAAGAGGTTAGTTACCGGTAGCTAGCAATTCCTTGCCGTACTGTACATTATTTTCGGTCGATAGGGCATTGCACATAATTCACACATGTTAATTTCTTTTCCAGTTTTCCCTGGTTATATGATCCTCAACGATGTTTTTGAGCTGCTGGACAGAGAAGGAAGAACCTGCATCGAAATTTATGTTGAGAATATAGTTCCACAATACTCAGAAGGCACTTTCATCTCGCATTTCAGAATGAAACGCACGATGGTGCAAGACGTTGTAAATAAATTCCAAGCCACAGAAGCATTTGCATCAATACAAGGAACAATATATATTTTTAATAAAAGTTGCAATTGCCAGTTGCAGTTACCTCTCTGTCACCAGAATAATAATAAATAAACTTATTTCATGTATAGATGTTAAATTTTCTGAATAGACGAACTTAATTAATTTTGTTGGCCTCATTGGTGGATATGAATCAACTCGTGAGGGCTCATCTCTGAAAAGAAAATACTGTGTTAAAAGTAGGCCTATTAACCCAATGACGAATGTGCTTAGACCTGGTGAAACATCCTCGTATTACATTCAAACTAGATACAGACTTCCCTTCCCCGATAAAGTGTATTTGTGAATGAAGTACTTAATTTTTATATGCATTTCAACAGGTAATGGTGGGTACCAGCCAATATCACCCGAAAAACATATCCTGGCATTCTTATGGTTTGTGGGACATCAAACTGATTCCTATAGAGATGCTGCAGATCGTTTTGATATAACTACAAGTTCTCTGCATGAAGTACTTATCGTTAGCACCAGCGGTGATAAGGTATCCTACAAAGGTAGAAAAAGAGGAAACCAAAACTCATTATGTGCAGACTAAAGGATTACCAGATGTAGTGGGTGAGTGTCCTTTTCATTATTGTTTTACACTTTGGTTAAGTAGGGACTTCACATTTTCAAGTAATAATTTATCTGCTTGATAGAATTCTAAACTGTATTGAATGAATTCATTTTCTTGATTGGGACATTGCTTGACGCTGAAGTTTTCAGCGAGTAAGAAACAACACATATAAAAGTGAAGAACCTAAGAATAAAGGAAGCAGACAATCAACACGTGACCCACGTTGACATGTACTTTACATATACTGCAGCTTGTTGAGATATTTCATCTCGTAAACGACAGGTACCTAATTATAATGAAATACACTTTTTTGTAGAATGAAGCAATTAACCTAAGATTTACACCCATGATAGAAAACTTGTAAGTTTTGTAAGAATTGTGGGGAGCCTAATTCATCTGCAAACAGGAGCAGATCGAAACTTTCGGTTTGGGGAGTCATGTTCCAATTTTTCAGGTAGGCTTACAGGTCTAGACTTTTGATTCTTGGAATGGGAAAAGGCACTCTCTCATCATATGTTGAGGAAATAATATTAAATTAATCAATTAAAAATAATTATTTTAAACAATTATGATGTTATCATTTCAGTTTTAAATTACTCACAGGACAGTTTCAAATCAATATGAGGGTTCTTTTTTTTGGGGGGGGGGGGGCAGAGAGTAGGTCATGTGTTCTGTGACTCCCCTGTGGGTATGATGATGTGCCTAGAATTAAACAACCGGTATCACAAACTTCCTCTTGGTAAAACATAGTCCTCCCTCTCTAAATTTTCTTTGTGCTCTTTATGAATGTTTTCGTAGGACACTGTAGTGTTTTATACCGTCTTTATAATTATATATTTTGCAGAAAATATGTAGTCTTCAACTTTTTAATTTGAACAAATTATTTATCAAGAGTGACTGTAACCAACTTTAAATGTACAGCTTTTGTAGCAGTCTCACAGAGCAAGTTCTATTGATAATTACAATTGGCTAATTGAAGTAGTATATATTTAAGTTACTGGACAACAAATTAAGCTACACGCAGAATTTTCTTAGGAGGAAAAATCATCTCCCTTGTTACTTATGATTAAGCATAGCATTCTAGTTTTGTATGTTGTTTCTTAATGGAAAGACAAAAATGCAATACACTATAAATCTTGATGGGGAGAAAGGAAATAGCAGTGATAAGATACAGAGGGTGTGGATAACAGAGAGGAATACAGTCCATGTGAGGGAGTGGAATCTATTGCAGGACGAGTTAGAGTACAGTGGGTCGGATAGTTCAATAGAGGATGGAAAGCTGAGGGAGGAAATGCTTGCTACTGGATGAAAGCTCAATGGCAGGGCAATTTAACAGTAGAATATTAGCATACAGTGAAACTATGTAAATGGGAATTGAAAAATTTCAACTTGTTCTGAAGTGAAAATAACCATTTTTTTTGAGGCAGGATAATATGATTTTGGGAAACATTGTTTCATGTTCAGTAGATGGCTGTCATGTTCGATTGGACAAACCAGCAGGAGATAAGGATGCGTATGTCAACATAAAACATTATTTTTCTGTACATCTGCAAGGCACTGTGAATGAAAAGAGGAAATTCATGGATGTTTTTATTGTATATCCTGGTTCAGTTCATGATGCCAGAGTGTTTGCCAACTCTCCATTAGCTGATGATCTTCCAACATTGTGTGAAGGTTTGTGTAACTCTCAGTATGTCATATGACAAAAAAAAAATTGAAAGATTTAAGACAAGCATTTCTTTTTATTACTGACTGAGGTATTATACATTTTACAATTTTTTGGCTTCTTAGTTAAAGTTATTAGTTATACATACTAGCAAACATTGCTAAACAAATCAGAATAGAAATATTGAAGCAATTAGTCGTAAACAAAAAAATTTACAATATTAAATTACATGGCTTTCATCCAGGTGGCCAAAATTTGCATATATATTATAATACATTTGTCTTGTTGTTATCTTTTCTTAGACTGTCTTACAAAGAGAAAAATTTTGCATTTATCACATGCTATTAAGTTTAATATATACAAAACAAAAAGATAATATTTTCCAGAAATTACAAAACTCATGGATAGCAATTTTAATTTGTGTTTGGGTAACAAGCGAAAAAAAAAAAAAAAAAAAACTGGGTACATTTTTCAGGTGGTGGCCATGTCCTTGGGGATAGCGCATATCCTTGCCTTCCACAACTTATAACTCCCTACAAGGATAATGGACATTTGACTCGAACGCAAAGGAGTTTAAATAGCATCCATAATTCCTGCAGGATTATAGTGGAGCATGCTTTTGGCTGTCTCAAGCAGCACTTCAGGCAGCTGTATCATTTGAAACTGAGAGAGATGCAAAGAGTCGTTCAGCTCATTCATGCATGTTGTGTTCTGCACAATCTATCAGATGAAGTTGATTTATCACATCTGGAACCACTTGAAAGAGATGACCATCCCGATCGAAATGCGGTACAATTACTTGACTACAGACACAAAGCTGGTGACTTAATGCCCATGGAAGAAGATGGTGATCACAATGACAGTTCGAGGGAGAGACATCAGAAATGAATGATGCCGTCAGTTGGCTATAAGGGAATAGTAGGCTGTGTCAGTTTTCTTATACATGTGGTGCAGTAGACCAGCCAGTGTGTTCAAAAGGCAGCCTTTTGTTTTTCATGTTTATAAGCAAAGTACTAGGCAATATTTTTTATTGTTACAGAATGGTAATTATTGTTACGATAGGGAATTATTTGCAACTTCTAGCAGTACCAGCATTTAAAGCTTACTTGTTTATGTTTATTCTCTTTTGAGCTTGATATTTATTTATTTTGGCAGTAATTTAAAGCCCCTACTATAGCATTGTATTTAAGGACATCACCTAGAAATCGCAATTTATTTACTTTATTTGTTTACAGTATCACACATTTGTACAGTAATGTTATTTTTGTTTTGTTTCTATGTTTACTGGTCTCAAATGTCTTTGGAAATGTTAAATTTTTATTGATATTTTCTCTTCGATCTTTACCTGGTGTTATCGCTACAGTTTTTCTACATTAGCACCATTGCTAGGCATAGATATTGCATTTGATACTTTATTCGAAATGCTATTGCTGTACTTTATTAGACCAGATATGGTTGGCAGCTTGGAAAAGAGTGTGTTCACATGTCAGGCATAATTATGTCTTGCAATATATGTTTAATACTTCTTGGGAGTCTTGAGTGATGACAACACAGCCTGTCCATTTTAAAGTATCAGGTAATTTATGTAGACATGATATTGGTATATAGTTACTTTACTAAATTGGAGCCACATCAAGAAGCAAAAATCCCCACCAACTAATACTATTTTTATTTCATCAATTAAAGCAGTTACGAATGCCACCATGTTCCAGACAATATTTCTACATTATTTTATTAAATTTGTTTGCTATCCATTGAACCGTGTTACAATCAACATTATATACTTCCCACATAAATGTAATTGCAAATTTCAGACTATAACTTTTCAAACCCAGTGGCCACTTTATAGATAAGAGTTCACATTTTGCCAACCAAGGTCAGAATGATAAAAAACTACAGTATATCAATGTACAGACAGTGAAAGTATTCTCAAACATGTGGATGCTCTCAATAGGACACACAACTTTACAAATTCACCACATTTTCTCTTAACATGCTAAGAAGTGAAGATTAATAACAAATTAATTGATTGGTTACTAATTGCATTGTATCTATTATACACAACAATCCTAATATGGGGTGAGACTGATGAATACGTACATAACTACCATAAAGAAACTCTTACTAACTCAGAAAAGTGACTCTGCCAATAAACTTATATTAAATATTTATAAAATCAACTTTATAGGATATAAGATAATCTCAAAAAGACATCACCTCTCAGTCCATACAGATAAAAAAGCAAATTAGCAAATACAATACAAACTACCAAATTATTGGGTATAGATATTGACAACAAATTATAGTGGACAGCGCCTATTGTCACTGTATAATTATCTATGCAATTGAAGTATGGGCATATACCAATAGTTTGTGTAATAATTTTTGGTCTTAAAAAAATTTGTAAGAATAATATGTAATGTAAACATTTATGCAAGTTGTAGATAACTATATAAAAACCTAGCAATTCTCCCTTTCTGTAGTGTGTGCGTGGTTATAGGCTCCTACTCCTAATGAAAAAATAGCAAAATACATTTCAAACAAACAGTAGTATACATAATCACAACACAATAAAGCTAAATCATATGAGTATGCACCAATATAACATACCACAACACTGTACGCATGGAGCAGTCTAATGCTGTCTTTAATTTTGTTCCAGAATCATTGGCCAAACATTAAATACAAAAATATTTACAACTGAAATGAAAATATTATTCCTTAACAATTGATTTTACAGTATACAAGAAATTAGACTACTTGAAATGCATAAGTAGCAAAATAGTTCTCATCACACAACAAAGAATTTGATTCCTGTTACAGTACCAGAGTTGTGAGAGCCCTACCACTTTCAAGCAATAGTCTAGAACTCAAACGCTGGGAATTTGCTTACCAATTTATAACAAAATCCATGCAGCTGCCAAGCCTCGCAGCTCCTAACCACACTCATCAGCTATACCAGCTATTTTTCAATTTTCCCGCTCTGCCCTAGTTCATCACCCGGCCACTACGTTTACTACTAATAGCTCCCTTCCACCATACTGCAGTGTCCTACAACTTGCTGCCAGATGAAGCTGGTTTAGCCAGCGAAATGTAGCGATAGCGCAACCACGTGAAAAATGTATTTTGTGTGTGTGCGGCTGTTGGCAGGTTCTACACTGAGAGTACTTGAATTCCTATCCTTTTATAGATTATTACTCAGTATAGGTAATATGGGTATATACAGTATATTTCATAAGGTGCTTCATATAAAGGGATTGTCAAATGTGTGTGTTTGTGTGTCCAGTAACTCTTTTGAGAGATGACACCTGGTTACCAGTCCAGAACTATAATGTACATTTGTGTTGTTAATTTGTACCTTATTGGTTTACAGCATTGTGTAATTGTTGTTGTACTGTTGTCGCCAAGAGTCGTGATGGCTCGTTGCGCGTGGGTGAGGAAGGCCCATGTCAAGGGGGGTTAGGGGTTTAGAAAGAAAGTGGCCACGCCTCCGCGCCGTGCTACGTGCCGTAAAAAACACATTGCCCCTCATTCCTCGTAGTAGTGATGGACTGTGAACAATGGCGAGTAGCACGCGGCCAAGAGGTATAAACAATTTATACACAGCAAGGAAAGAGACGTCATCAGGAGTGTTGTAGAAGCTTGTGATGAAGAGGCAAGGAATAAATATTTGTTGGTTCCTATCACTAAAGCTACAGAGAGAGCTGCAAAGTACACGGGAGTACTTACAGCGTCTATCGAAAGAATTCGCAAACAAAGCAGAGATAGACCTGGCGAGCCTCTAACAACTCCAGGAAAGCGAAGGTAAGAACACAATGCTTTCACTGCTCACCGTTTAATCTATTAAGGGTTCCAAATACCTGCAATTATTTTGTGCAATCGAATCCTCAAAACGGGCCGACTCTAAGGCGAACTCTTGTTCACTCCTCAATAGCTTCGTGATCTGTATCCACAAGGCGCTCAACTTGCATGATGTCTCTCTGCCGGCGACTCGCCTACACATAACTTTCAGCAGTGAACCTATTTATTTTAAAGGCACACTTATAAGAAAGAAGTATGACATCTTTCTGAAAGCACCCATTTTAGCCATTCTTACGTCAAGAAATAATTCTTGGATTTTGAATGAAAACATGGTGCTTGGATGCCACTACAAAATATCTAACTGTTTTGGAATCATGTATTTTGTACCAAACCCTTATAATGCACTTCATGCGCCAGCCAGTCGGAGCCCTTATTACATCTGCAATGTGATGAATTTGTATAAATTTTTAGTCACTTTGTCAAATGAAGATTAATACCTCAAGTAACAACATCAAAGGCAGGGTTTATTTTCGTGACTGAACTGGTATACTTTTTAAATATTGCACCGATAGTAAAGAGTCATCCGTGACTGTAATGCAAAACAAATTCTCTGGAGTATTGTTTCTAAAGTTAAGTTATGGACTCATGCTATGCTACTAACTAATGCTAATGTTATATTAACAGTGCTGAATTTTTACTGACCTCAGGGCGACCGTTAGGCATTCTGCAGGCTCAATAGGTTTTCTGTAGTTGGTATACTCTTTCTGTATATCTCCTTTAATGAGATAAAGCATTTTATCAAAACATTCAATTGTCATTCGAAAATAAATATAAAACTGTTCTTTGTGTTGTCTCAGCTGCTGATATAATGTGTGGAATTCCCCTTCTTCTTCGCGACGCGAATTCATATCGTGAACCCACACTTTGCGACGTTTCCTACAAAAGAAAATGTGCATAAACTTACAGTTTTCACTTTGCATACTTCTGTATATTTTCCCTTTCATAGGCAGTGACATACCTAGGTTTCTGTTCATCTTCTATTAATGCTGCAAGAAGTAAAGTTTCCTCTACAACGTCCGACTGGTCCATTTTTTTGTGAAACAACAGCTACTAGTGTACAGATATCACTACTGCCACCGATAATGAGCCCCCTCCAGTGTGTGACATGTTGATCGCCACCACTATTGCTACTGCTACCGCGTCTGCGGCCGGCACCGCTCCAGTGTGTGGGATCCTTTAAGCATCTTTTGTTGTTATTAGTTTGTTTATAATGACTGCATAAACTGACATTAATAAATATTATTTTAGAGATGCCATAGAAAAAGAACAAATCCACCCGGTGACAGAGAAAAGAAGTGTTGGCCAAAAGAGCGTGGCTATTCATCCCTCAGCATGCAAGCAGCCCTCTTCATAAAATTAATGTTTAAAATTGGTCTATTTACAAAGCAAGTAAACATTACTCTATCACATGGTCGACGCTGAAGGATTATGTTTCAAAGTATTTTCCAACTGAAACAAACCAAACAGATCTGACAAATGTGAAACTTAGTATAATTGGGAAACCGTTAGAAATGAGCAGTGAACTTGAGGTGGAGCTTGTAAGCTAAATTGTAAAAATGCAGGAGCTTGGTTTCGGTCTGACAGTTAACCAAATACGACACCTTGCCTACAAGTCAGTAGAACAGTCTGGATCCTAACATCCATTTAACAAGACCAAAGAAATGGCAGGTTAGTTTTGGTGGGTGAATTTCAAAAGCCATTATGGGCATACACTTAGGCAACCAGAAAACCTTGCGCTGTACAGAGCATAAACTGCAAACAGAGAGATTTTAAATTACTTTTACAAGAAGTTGGAAAATATAGCCGAATTCTTGCAGGTGACACATTTGCCAGGTCGATTTTGGAATGTTGATGAGATGGGTCTCATCTATGTTATGAAGTCAATCAAAATTGTAACTGTTGTATGTAAAAAATGTGTATAAACAGACATAGGCAGGAAGAGGTATCACAACAACTGTGCTGGGATGTGTAAGCATATCTGAACTGTCAGTTCCTCCACTCATAATTTTTAAAGGTGTTCGGATGGTTGATGGTTTGGTTGAGAACTTGATTCCAGTTGGTCTTGTTCGCCTGTCGGAAAATGGCTGGATCAACATTGACTTGTTCCTTGAATTGTTCAATCATTTCTTGGTCAACATTCCTTCACAAAGACCGGTTATTACCTTGATGGACAGTCATGCCAGTCACATAAGTCCACAGATTCTGGAACTTTGAGCCAAGAATGATGTCCATATTGGTACTTTTATTTCTCACACTACGCATCTTCTCCAGACACTGGATGTTGTGCTGTACAGACCCTTAGAGAGCAATTGGAAGAAGGTATTGGATGCATTCATGCATTCACATCCAGGTGAGAAACCAAGCACAGTGGATTAAAATAGCTTGCTTACTCCAGCCTGGCTGTCCACTTTCATACCACAGACCACAATTAACAGCTTTCGGAAGACGGGAATTTTTCCCATCGACAGATGTGTCATTACAGATCAAGCTATAGTTCCTTCATTGGTGACAGAGCGGCCACAGGCACGCCAATAATCCACTAATGATGGGAATACCACATACATGCCCATTTTTCAACTACCCCAGACTAACCAAGAACGAGTTACCCCAAAAAGAGATCCTATGGCAAATGCTTCGCAAGCTGAAACTTCATCAAAACCGGATGCCACAAGCTACAATCCAACTCCAGATGCCACAATTTCTCATCAAAAGTTTTGCCTCTCAAGCAAACTCGTCCAAGCAAAAACAAGCAAGTAAATATCAAGAAGGGAAAATACAAGGAAGACTGGTATTGTGGATCCTATCAAAGAAGCTACAATAAAGATGTCGGAAAAAATGGCGCTGAATGGGTTCAGTGAAGTTTTTGTAGTGTTTGGTATCACTGTGCATGCCAAAATGTTGCTAGTGACACAGTATTTATGTGTGATGGATGTGCAAGTGATACTGACAGTGAGTGAAATCATTTTAAGCAAATACGCCATGTCGCAGACTAAAACGGACCTATCACTGACTTAACAGAGTGGTATCACGAACTAAACAGTGCTATCACGGACTTACCAGCATCTTTCAAAATAAATATTTTTATTATTTTTTTACTTTACAGTATGTTAGAAAAATATGATAGCCTAATAGTTATTTCCATTGAAGTCAAACTTATCAAAACCGTCTCAATTAAAATTTTAAATTGTTCAATTCTAATTTTTATAGTAAAAATTATAAAATTAACACGGACTAACCAGAGTTTATCCTACTTAATTGTTAGAGTACTATCATTCAGAAGTCAGTGTGACCCATACCTTTAGTTCCCAGGATCCAAAAACAATGACCGCAGATAGTTCCTACGCAATTTTCGTTGAGTAGTAGCGCAAAACTTCGCCTCAAGTGCGTACACATCGCGATGAGGTTAAGCGTAATACGCTGTACAGAGTGGCGCGCACTTCAACATCTTGTAGTGTGTTAACTGGGGTGTGAACAGATTTGAAGTATTGTTTAAGTAAAGTCGTTGTAATGGTGTTGTGGTGTTCAATCTGTCTTTAACACACTAACATACATGCGCCAAGCTAGCTTACAGTAGATAATTTCGAGATGACTATTTCCAGAAATAATTACACCAGTGAGCATGAACCACAACTTTGATGCTAAATACCACATTTTTACCAAAATGCTAGTCGTACACCAACTCCGTAGAAGAGTAGAATACAATCCGGACATAGCACTTTAGTCAAGCTCAATAGCTTGGCATGCAGTTTCGGGAGTAACTAATTACAAGGATGATGTCTAAAAGAAGATTAAAATATTTAATCTTTAATAAAACTGCTTGGATCTGGCCAATATTAGACATTCAATTGTTTGAAAAATAGTTAAACTTGATAGCAGTATTATTAATAATCTTCTGGTGGCATCATGTATCTTAAGTGGTCGTAACGGAATCAAGACGCCCCGTGAGTTGGTACGAAACATAATTTAATAAGTTCTTATTCCTTTTTAAAAACAAATAAATAAAATCTTCTTTAACAGGAATATCTATTAATTTAAACTCACACCAAGCAAACCGGGAGCTGGGCTAGTAATCTCGGGTATTTATTTGCAAAATAAAGTTCAAACACAGGCGTCTTATGGCAGGAAAAATGGCACCTACCTTAAGCTACTTTCCAAAAAAAAAAAAGTTGGCGACCATCATAATTAAATTTCCTACTGACTTTATAATTGTAGATCGGGATGTCTCACATGACAAATCTGTGTCATGCAGATAGCGTACAGTCATGGGATGCGGCGATTCTCTTCCAGACGAATATCCTTCCTTAATATTCTAGCCAATGGGCTATGGTACAGCGAGATACAGTCCAAAAATGGCACCACTCGGCATGTCGCGGACGGATATCTAAATTAAATCGAGTACTTCTAGCGCCTCAGATACTCTTCTTCTCTTGCGGGCATCCCGACAATTTTCTTTTGACCTGAAAAAATATACAAAATCACTTACGGGCTGCCCTAATTTCTACATTTAAAATCCTATCGGGGTCGTAACACTCGTTACGCCCTACCTTACATCGCAGTTGAAAACCTTCTTCCCTTAGAAATAACGTAGCTTAAAAGTGACGCCATGTAACGACCAGTCGCAAGGCGGCTGCTTCATTGTGCAATCAACAGATTGTGTTGCCCCTGGCAACGGGCCTCAGTCTCCAACAATTATGGCTGTCAACCAAATGCCACATAACAATAAACAATTGAAACTCATAATATTCATAAATTTTAAACACAATATTCTTAAAACAAAAATTAAGAAAAGTAATTATTTTGAGACAAATATAAATTTGAAAGCCATAACAACAAATGAAAAATAAAATAAACAGTAATAATGTATTATGCATTTGAATAAAAACGTCTGGATTTGCATGTGAATATTTAATGTCTCATTTGCATACTGATAATGCAAAACGCAGTCGTTACAATCTCTCATACGAACAAGATTCTCCTAATACTAGATAATACTTTTGTATAATTTTTTATGACAGTGGGTTTCCAGCATTATTTTATGAGACCATAGAACAAAAATCCGAGAAACTGATTTTGTTTTATTGACATTCAAATCCTAAGTTTATTGTTGGAGCTGTATTGAAATGAGTGCAGCATTAAACTTCAAAATAAGTCGACGCATGAGACTAACTGTGCTCTTTATCGGAATTCCAAAATACAGCTAAGGTAGCAGTATTACTATTAGTAATTTTATAACACACTATTGTTTCTAAAAATTGTAACACCCAGAAAGAATGTCCCGAATGAGTTCAAACTCGGAGGATGTGTAGAATAGTGGTCCAGCAATAATTGATTACGATTGCAGAGTATATACATAGTCACAGCAGCGTCATTTCGTGTGTGACCGGAAAGGTCAGTGTTACGCCAATCTTAATCATTGAAGAGACGCCAAATGAAGTGAAAGCAAGTGCCAATGTCCCTCGTCGACGTCAAAGAGTGCCATATCAGCAAGTGAGTGAATTCGAACGAAGCAGACTGATTGGTCTCCAGGAAACGGGTTTGTCATACTGTGATATTTTGTCTCGTACAGGGTATATTGCTACGACAGGGATGCATGTGGGGAACCAGTGGTTAGAAGAGGGTCATACACAGTGACTAGCGGGTACTGGACCACACAATGTGACCACAGCACTGAATGACAGCCATCTTGTATGCATGGCCATAATGGACCGTACAGCCTCATCCAAAGTGTTGGCTCGACACTGGAGGACTGCGATGGGTGTGAACCTGGCTGCATCGCCTGTTCTACGCCGTCTTCTGCGGGCTGGACTGGTGGCATGCATGCCCTTGTGTCAGCTACAATTGTCCAGAAACCACAAACGCATCAGACTGCAATCAGCATGTGAACGCCATAGCTGGTGTACTGAGTGGCAGCATGGAGTGTTTTCGGACGAGTCCTGCAGACGAGTTATGGCAGCATATGTGGTAGATGCTACAGTGGTGACTGCAATCTGGCAGACTACCTTGTGGAGCGACATAGTGGACAAACACCAAGTGTGATGGCGTGGGGTTCCATTGGATACAACATGTGATCTCGACGCCTTTGTATTGAGATCAATCTGAACAGCAGCCGCTACACCTGAGTTGTTTTAGAGCCCGAGGTACTGCCACTCCGTCAGGCAACTCCACATGCCATATTTCAGCAGGACAATGCCCGACCACATGTGGCTAGGAATGTGCATGCCTTCTTCAATGAACGACGCGTATCACTGCTTCCCTGGCCTGTATGTTCTCCTGACATGTCGCCCATTGAACATGTCTGGGATATGGTTGGTCGGCGACTTGTTGGTCATGGTTAATGCTTTGTGGACTCGCATACAAACCGCGTGGAGGGAGATTCCCCATGAACATATTGAGGTCCTCTTCCATTAAAAGCCATTACATTTAAGGGCTCTGATTGCAGCATGGAAGGGCTTCATTCCATAGTGAATCCTTAGGGACAGAGATATTGTACAGTTTTGTCATCCTAATCAATTGTGTATGTAGTGTTATGTACCAAATCTGTTGCATAAATTTCATTTCAAGGACATGTGTCCTTCTTGGTGTTGCATTTTGCACAAACGTTAGTGTAATTTTAATAGTTTAATTTCAATTTATATTAAACGGAAAAATAAAGAAACCAAACTGTCAAATGCTTTGTATTGTGTTTGTAAAGTTTGATTGTTCTTAGTAAATTGTTATTCCAGACATCCCTTACTTATCCATGTTTCGTGCTCTTCTGTGGTCTTAGTTCGCAGTAAGGCCGCAGGATGGTTTCATTGGCCTCTTGTCTATGTTCACATACAGAATTTATACTGTGGACTCAGCTATCCGTTTCTAGGTACCCCGTTCTGCAGTTAATCTAATCCTTCGAGTCACCAGAGCCTTCTCGCTCGGACATTTCACGGTATGATCTTCTATTTAGGTTCAACATGACGTGCGCATAACCGAGAACAAAAATTATGTTATCAGCTAACTTTTTACTGATATATGTGCATTTGAATATGATAATAATCTGGCGTGTGTGTTGTTCTTTTTCAAACATTCTCAGAGCTTTGACTGGATTGAACGAAAATTATGACTGCTATTAACATTATCACTTATTAATTACTGTCTCTGTCTCATGTAATATGGCAAGATTTTGACAGATCGACGAAATTAGCACCAAAATTTACTTTTCGTTTATGTATCCTCTCGCCATCAGATGGTGGGTCAAGTGGCGGGTATATATGTAATAACATGCTGTCAGCTAATCCACTTGATATTATACTTTGCTAAACAAATTTTAAGGCATCTAAAGACTGACATCACTCTAAAAAAATTCGCAGGTTATAAAAATAACAATAGATAAAACTGCCAAAAATAAAATATGTAAGTAAATAAATTTATTACAAACAGCGACATTGTGTTATCATTTGCGTGATGGTAATTGTAGTGCTTATCACATTTTGCAAGTTACAGCTAATATGTTAAGACTGGGAATAAAAGTAATCCCGGGAAATTGCTTGGCAACACACTTTAATTTGCCAACAAACTCACCAATGACTTTTGCAAGACAGTCATTTTTGCTATTACTGATACTAAATAGCTCGAGTTGGAAATATATGGCGTGGAATATCGTAATAATTGCTTAAAAACTACGCACTTGCGTTCCACTTTCTTCATTTTATTAATATGGTACAATATCAAGACGAAAACAAGGAAATAGGTTTGCAGGAAGAAATGAACATGGCGTGTAATGGACGTAGTCGTAACGATTACTGGCCCAATATAAATTACTAGCAATCGAAATCGCTGTACACGAAAATACATGTTACTTTTAAAAATATACAGAGCTCGAGCAAAAACAGAATCACTGGTATATGTTCGTAAATATGTTATTTAACACAAGAAAATTTTTTTTTTCTCTAGCTAATAGTGTTTCGGGAGCCGGCTAATAGGTGGCGTGGCAGGGCGTGTCATGAATGGAGAGTGTTTCTCATAAGGTATAGTCCATTCCATATAAGTGGTCTCAAATTTGACAGACAATGTGACCAACCTACACACTATGTAAACAGCAAATGCTCTCGCACCTACAGTATTGTATCAGCTGATGAATTGCTGTGGGATCTGTGTTGTTAGGTTGGCTATTTTGATGATGTCTTTGGAAGAAAATAGTGCTCGGAACTAAAAGTTGTAGTTTTAAACCTTAATTATACTACTTACAACATTTATGATTTCAATTATGTTTCTAAAGCAATATTAAACTTTCTTGGCTATTAATAAGGGGATTTTAAAACATGTTCAGCATTTATGACAGAGTATGTCGACACATACGAACAATAAACGTTTCCAGCCAATGGCTAGCCATGTTAGTGTTTCCAGCCCGGCAAAGGCAGTTGTGTGTGCGCTTTTTTTCTCATCGTATTTATTATACGAATATCTTATTGGTGTCGGAATATTTAATCAGTAGTTAATTATTTTTTATTTGCTTTTTTCAAAAATAGTTGGTTGTAGGTACCGTTTTAGTGTATTTTGTTGAGTGAAATACAATATTAATTGGCATGTCGTTAAAAATTTAAGGGATACGTCAAATTTTATTCGGACACATTTTAATTGATGAGCAACAACTGCAGTATTTTGTATGCACGTATTGAAAGAAGTGAGTAAATATTACGAAGAGCTGTTTTCAAATTGCAAAAGTAAATATTCATGAAACAAGTAATGTAACAGTATTACATAGAAAACAGGCTATAATTAGTACACATATCAAGAAAGAAATTAGCAAATGTAACTTCATATACATGTCAAGTTGAAGCACATGTTGCAAAACCACGTGGAAAATTAGTAAGGATTCCTCACATCACCTGCTAACAAGCGAAAACATACTTTAGAGACATTATTTCTTTCAATGTGTATGGAAATATACATTCATAATATATACAATTTTCGAAGTGTGCAAATTTTACAAACTCACAACTGCAAAATCTTTTTTATTTGTGTCTGCAATTACTATTAAAAGTACGCATGTTACCCTTGTCATAAACACTTAGTGGGCTGATAACAATTCCAGCTCCAGTGCAGAATTTTGTAGTGCATATGTAATGAATTATAATCTGTGTAATTTGCTAAACGTGCAAATTTAAGTGTGCATTCAGTGTCATGTATGTTTGCAAAAGTCCGCAAAGCAACCGAAAACAAGAGCAAATAACAAGTAGCATTATCAGTCCTAAACCAAGTCGTTAAAACATAGATAAGTGTTATGCAATAACAACAGTTATTAAGTCCATGTACGACAAAACACTTAACATTTCTGCACATAAATACAGTGTACAGGACGCCAAAGTAGGAAGCAAGCAGTGTTCAGCAGTAAGGACAGAAAATTTTATTAAATTGATAATTTTGGATGCAAAAAAACTGTTAAATTAATTTTATTTTATTTTTAAATTCAGCTTACGAGCGCCATTAAGTGCAACAGAGGACGGGAGAGCGTGATGCCATTACGAGGCAGGATAGGCCGCGACAACAAGTCATAGCCTTCACCAGGGGCTCGGGGACGCATCACCAAGTGGTCGTACGTGCGTACAGGTACCCCCCTCCCCCAACCATCAGGGACATGTACGATCACTTCCCGGTGCGTGTGCAGGAAAGGAGGTGAACACCTGAGGGCGAATCACAGCTGTCACGATGACAGATGCAGCGTGACATGTGGCGAAACTCTGTACCAATTCCCCTCCCCCCCCGCCCTTCTTCACAACAAACACTTGCATGGTGGCGGACAGCCACCTCGAAGAACACTACAGCAGCAAGTTAAGTAAACATGATTTAAATTATGAATTAATTAAAAATAAAATTTCAGGCCCACATTGCAGGTCTAGGCCATGAACATTTGGTGTCGTGATAGTATCAATAGGCACCATTATAGGTGAAAATATTATCAAAATGAGTTGAGACTACTTCAAGATTGGCAAGAGAAAATAAATCCAAAAATATAATTTAAACTCTATTTGGAAATGTGACGAAAATTTTTGTATTATCTTTTTCAAGATCAATTTTAATATTATCCCCGAGAACAAAAGAATATTTGTATTTTAAAAAATACATTTCTAGTCAGAATTTCAAAGAGACTGTTGTATAGATTTGTATTGGCATTTTCAGAATTGGCCTCGTATGTTTCTGTCCAGCCAAAATATAAAATTATTGAAAATATGTAAAAATAAATAGTTTATTTGCTACCGAGAATTTAGTAACAAATGTTTACATTTTTCAAATTGGAAAATGCAAAAGATATTATGAGACCTAAATTGGCCTCGGTGGGTTGTGAATGGCCAGAGAAACATTATAAATAAATTTAATAATGCTATATTTTGCCATAATTTTGTAACATAATTTTTACACATTTTTTTATCTTGTTTGTTCGAAAGATGTGAATTATGAGATGGCCTCTGTGGGTTGTGTATAGACAAATAAACTGGACACAAATCTAATATTGTCATATTTTGCCAGAACTTTGCAGATTTGGCTAGGGAAAAATTTAATAATTTGCTTGTATTACTCTCCTATTGGAGAATGTTCCAGAAATGAAAATTTTAAAGTCTTAGAGCCAGTTTCACCACACAAGTTTCAGACAACTTCATCGAAAACTACGTGATTTGTTGTCTCTTGTCCCGCTGTCCCTACCTGTTAAACACGTAGAGTACAGAGTACATTTCTGCACTGAAAATTACTGGAAGTTCGTCATTTAAAAATTATACTTGGGACTTGTTGAAAACACTTAAAATTTATATCACTTCAAACCTCGTTGCTGCATGTTGATCTGGTGAAGGCCCGACATGGTTGAATCATATTTTCATGGTACTTTTATAGACTGGAGTCATGCAGGTCGCTCACGCAACAGGTGTGTGCCATGGCTCGCTTACGACTGCGAGAGCTGGTTCCGGCACCCGTACACGACTTTCATGGAGTGCTGGTGTTCCTTCCCCGTTGGCTGGTTGGTGTGACATCATGCTGCTCCCTGGTCACCGTGCAGTTCAAAGTGACGATCTTTCCGCCGATGTGTAATGCAGTGTTCACCTTATTTGGACACAACGACTGCGATAGGCTGGGAAATGAAGGCCCCTATAGAGCCCAACTGAACTCTCAACACCTCAATACCAAGAAAATATATCTAGTTCCCATATTTGGTAACCAACACCTTTACAGACAGATTTATTTAAAAAAAATTAACTATTGTGTTGCCATTGGGGAATTAATTGTAATCACCCCTCTAGCATTGAATTGAGTTTGTCCTGTATAAATACCTGTTGTAAATGTGTAGTCGAGGTCAGATGTTCGGCCTCGAGGGAGCATACACATGCAATTTATGTAGTGGTAAACAAAATCAAACTTTAAAATGGCAGGCTCTTAAAGCAGAGAAAGGTCATGATGTCATTTTGATGTGGGAGTAGGTGCCTGAAGTGGCTTAATTTTTTAATGTTTCCCTTATTTGCACTTAGTGATTTTTGAAGGAATCTGTCAGAAACTTAGATTTTCAATTAAAAATATTTGTTAGCAGTCGCTATGAACAGGAAGCTAAAGGATTTTAAATATAATATTTTTCTTGGAGGTTAAGGCTTACTACTTGCGAGCATATGCCTCACGTAATTTTGGATACAAGGGAAATTTAAAATTCATTGGTAATGTATAAAGTTTTGAAGGCGGGCGTGGCAACTCAACCTGGAATTAGGATTTTAATTAGGGCCTTCCAACCTTGTTATGTATTGAAATCATTTTATATAAAATGGTAAATAAAAAATTGCAAACAAAATGGCAATTTTTAATAATGTCAGGTTCTATATGCCATTGTACTTTTCAGGGTCCCTGAAAATTTACAGCCTTTGTTTGGCCAGGCTTGTGAAGGGAATTGGGAAATTTCTCAATTAATACAAGCTTGTCTTAATGAGTTTTCAAGTGAGATAGCTTTTACCAATTTTCGCTTGCGACTGTTGGAACACAGGCAGATACCTGATCAGTCAATGCAGAGTTTTGTTAAACAAATCTTAAGGATAGTTAATGTGTTGGGGTACCAGTGTGAGGAAGAATATTTCACTCAGATTATTTTTCATAATCTTCAGCTGTGGTATAGCCGCTATTTCTGTTTTGTAAATAAGCCTACATCTTTGCCAGAATTGTTAAAGTTAGTGACAGAAGTCGAGCGAACCATTAGAGATTGTGCAGTGGACATAGCATTGCCTGAGGCCAAGCCTATTGAGAAGGAAAAGGCTTTGCATAAACCTGTAAAGTGTTGTTTTGTTTGTGGTAAAAAAATCATGTTGCGAAAGACGGTTTTCATCGTCAGTCCATTTTTTTTATGGGTTCGCCTAGTGAAGGATCAGGTCGCCCTAATGTGAAGGCTCGTTCATGGTATTCCCAGACACCTTTTCAGGGAAATCAAGGGAACTTATGCCAGGCCCATGATGGGAAGTTAGATCGTTTCAAGGACACTGTTTTAATTACCAACATAAGGGTCATATTAGAATTAGCTAACCTTTGAGTAAAAGTAACATTGTGGGAAATCATTCAGTGCACAGAATGTCTTTTGAGTGCTGCTATGGCTTATTGTACATTCCTGTAGCTATTGTTAATCAAATTGTAATAGCAGCTTTACTTGATTCAGGGGCTTCATGTTCGCTTATAAACCAAGACTTTTGTAATTTTCTGCTTAAAAATTTGCTTAAGGGGCTTGTTAAATTACATCAAGGGGAAGGACGGGGATTTTCTATTGCTAATGGGGGTGCGATAAATTCTAAGGGTGTGGCTGTTTTCAAAACTAAGATTGCCAAATTTTCATGGAAATTTTCTTTCAGAATTTTTCTAGTCTTAGCCATGACTTCATGCTTGGAGTAGATTTTTTTTTAGAAGGCCCAGGCCTTGTTAAATGTAACCCACAAAGAAATAGTATTTGCATTTTGCACTTCTCAACCAATTGAAGTGATATCTAAGAGATTGAATACTTTTGGTATTTCTGTAAAATCTGTACAGTCTAATAATATTAGGCAAGAAAGTCAAATGAAACAGTTACAATAGGAGTTTTCTGATATTGTCACAACCAAACTAGGTCATTATAGTAAACAGCACATTGTATTGAAACTTAAAGATCAGGATCCTGTATCGTCTATACCGTATTGGGTGGCTCCCCCCCCCCCCCAATGAAAATTTCCAAAGAAATTATTCAGGACTTGCAGCAAGAAGATGTCGTTGAGGCATCTGACAGTAATTTTTCCAGTCCTGCTTTTTTGTCCCTAAGAAAACACCAGGGGAATTTAGGGTAATTTATGACTATAGGAAAGTCAACAAAAATAGTTATGTGGACCCTCATCCATTACCAACTATTGAAAGCATCTTCAAACATGTACAAAATGAGCGGTATTTTTCTGTATTTGACCTGAATTCTGCCTTTCTGCAGTGTGATCTGCACCCCAAGACACATGGGGTGTTGGCTTTCGTAACTCCATGGGGACAGTACCAGTGGAAAAGACTTCCAATGGGGGTAAATTGAGGTCTTGAAGTCATGTCTCGAGCGCTTCTTCAGATGTTGGGAAAATACCAGTATGAATCTTTGTTTACATACATTGATGATGTGTGTATAAAGTGAAACATTCGATGACCATCTAGAACATTTAAGGTTTTTTCTTTTGGCATTGAGGGAAGCTGTGATAACAGTAAACCCATATAAAGTGACGTGGGCCAAAACTTACGTCAGGTACCTTGGTTTTGTCATCTCTGAGGGGGCTTTATTAATGAACTCAGACAATATCCGCCCAGTCATGAACTTTCCTGTACCAAAAAATCTGCAGGATGTGTGTAGGTTCCTTGGCTTAGAGGGGTTTCATTCAAAGTCTATTCCCGACTTCGCTGAAATAGCTGAACCACTTAACACTTTAAAAGGGAAAGGGGTTGATTTTAATCTGGGGGATGCTCAGAAGCATGCTTTTGCCTTCTTAATGAGAAGATAGATAACATCCCCCCTCCCCACCACATTCTTACAGTTGCAGCGCTTCGACCAGCGATTCATCCTGCAGGTGGATGCTAGTTCGAAGGCCTTAGGGGCGGTGTTGCGCCAAAAATTGGATATGGTAGTTTAGCACCAGTTTCCTATGCCAGTCGACTTTTAAGTCCTGCAGAACAAAAATACTCTGCCTATAAGAAGGAAGTCCATGCTGCCATCTATGGGATGGAAAAGTATAAGGATTATTTTGAAATTGCGAAATTGACCTTGTATACTGGCAACCAAGCACTCAGCTGGTTTTTGTTCACCAATAAACTTGTTGGACGGTTGGCCCAATGGCTGGTGCGCCTTACATATTTTAATTTCACTGTCCAACATGTGAAAGGAGTCAACAATTGAGTAGCTGATGCTTTACCCCACATGTTTGACTCGGATGAATTTTGTCTAGAGGCCCAGCACCTGAAAGTGTAAGCAAAGAAAAACAAAGGCAGCCGCCATTGTACAGTGAAAGGGAGATAAAGCAGAGAGCAGTTACTTTGGAGTACGGTGATGTCAGCCGCCACCCCGCCATCGTCGAAGGACAAAGGACCAGGGTGAGTTGAGCTCTCCAACCGCCCGTTCACCCTCATCGCATGCACCATGAGGAGTAGAAGGTGAAACGAAAGTGGCCCACTCCTCCCTTCCACGATCTTCACCGTGCCGCGCTGCAGAACAGTCGAGAGCATGCCGATCGTTGACCCCTGTGTGGTGCCAAGTGGGGAAAACCGTTATGCATCATCACCCATGCTGCGCCACGCAACACAGAACTTCTACGACCGTATCAACCATACTGCCCACGTGGGCTTGTTAGTAAACAAGCATGGCTGGCCAGACCAATTACAGCACCCCAGCACTCATCTGTCCGCACTACCTGCGAGTGCTACCACAAGATCTCATAGCAAAGTACAAGCTTGGCACGGACTACTGGTGCTGCAACTGCCAGACCATCCAGACACTTAACCACACCGCGATCAACCACACCATGGTCAACCACGAGTGTGATGCATATAACACAAATAATGTGGAACACAAATTTTTTCAAAATTCGCAGATTTTGAACAACCAACTTGGTGTAATGATGTACTATGCGCAGGCCAGGAAATGCTGCTCCTCAGCTGCCCCAAATGCAACACGAGGCATCATCGCGATTGTATGAAACCGTTACAAAGTGCAACTATACAGGAATTGCAATTTTAATGCAGGCTGTGCAAGGTACAAAAGAAACAGCAAGACAAAACACCCTACAATTAGGACTAGTTCTTCGGAGAGCTGAGGAAAGTTAACAAATGTAACCGCACAGACTGCGAAGGATACACACGAGATGTTAAAATTAAATGCAATGTGTGTGTCGTGGAGATACACCAGCGGTGTCAATCAAGCATGGAGCCTACAACATCACAGGTAGCGCACTTCATCTTTTGGAACTGTATGGTCAAACAGCAAGTAAACAATGTCACATCACACGCCCACAGTGTGCACATGACGCCAGTAGAGACTCCGCCACCGGACAGGCAGCCAACAGCAGTGCCATACTTACCACGCATGCCACTTCCCAATGACACCACAGACACCCTACCCACCTCCAATGGCTACATATTATCCGACACCAATGTTTCACCCAAGTTATCCAGTACTATTACCTCACATCTTTACCTTAACACTGATGACGGCAACACACCCAACTCCGACAAATTTCACTGAAACAATCCCTATTGCAAACAGTCAACCTTTGGTATCTGTAAACTGGCCGATGCCAATGAGATTTCAAACACTTCCAACATTCTCTGGACAACTTAATGAAGACCCAGCTGCCTTCGTACATGATTGCACGAAGCGGCTACCAGAGATACGGAGTGTTTGACGACGAGTGTTCCGGTTATGTGGAGAAACAGCTGGAGGGAGATGCCAAGCAATGGTGGCATTCCATCAACCAGTACGAGATGACATGGATGGAATTCGTACATACTTTCCAATGCCGTTTTGGGGGAACATTCGCGTTGATACAAGCACAAAGCAAACTTACACTTCAGGAACAACAGCCTGGGGAAAAATTACCCGCATTCATAAATCGAAAAGCCCTTCTTGTCCGCTGTTTCCGACCTGAACTTCCAGAGAGGGGAGTACTGGAAGTGATTGCAGAGACAGCCAGTGGAGAGTATCGCGCCACAGTAGTGCTGCTACTGAATAGTGAGCTAGAGGAGTTCACAAGAGCTGAAATAATTCTCGAGCGTAGCCCCTGTCAAACGCAAAGCGAGATCGCGAGTACACGATGGCGCCACAGGTGCAGAGAAGACGCCAAAGAAGAGGAGGGGGACGATCCGGCGAACAGGTACCAAACTAAACAATTCAGACACAAACCTACCAAATTCAATGCCGCACAATCTCAGAATTACAGTGTGCATAGAAATGACAGCACCAACAGTGCAAGGTGAGGTAATACGCATTTGTTGAAGTGGGACAAATTGCAGCACCTAGGATGCTGTGTAGGTACTGTAGAGAAGAAATTTACCACTGACATAGTAAGTGCCCTAACAATCCCCATCTTCTCAAACAGCATGACTCGAATGAACATCAACAAGGAAAAAGGCAGTAGTGGTGAAGCGGCCTGACGCTCTGCTCCTTCCACCCCTATTCTATCAAGCTGCACAGAGTTGACACCACAGCAGTCACTGATAAACCAGGTTAGTTTCAGTGGCGCAAAATTCATATGGATCTTCGTGTTCATCAACTCCCCATGTTACGCCTTAATCGACACAGCGGCCTTGCATAACTTTAGTCAACCAAAGTTTGTGAACAAATGGGACATAACATCCACAGGACATGTGAGTAGGTTAGCAAGCTGGCCAACAGAGTGATTCCGACATAGGACAAGCGACCATGATTGTTAGAGTACGTGACTTGGAAACATTAACTACCGCAATTATAATGGAAGAGATCATGGAGGAAGCAATTTTCTGAGTGCCCTGGCTAACCGAGCAGAAAACCATAGTAGAGCCTGCAGAAAGCAGAATACATTTCGGTGTAAAGGAGCAAAGAACAGTCTATAATATAGATAGTAGGACCAGAGTAAATGCACCGAGAGTAATGCTGACACCAAGCTGCGTTCGAGTGCGTACTTGACAAAAGGAGAACAGTCTTTGCAAACTACGATGTGCTTCGCCTAACTACCATTGCCAAGCATGAGATTCTGCTCATGCACGAAGGACCAATTTACTCTAGTCCCCGCATTTACCTTCTGCACCAGGCCAAAATTATTCGCGAGAAAATTGCAGAGATGCTAGCCGATGGAGAGATTGAACAAACTAGGAGCCGATTTAGTTCAAACCTTATGCTTGCACCGAAAAAGGGTGCGTTTTTGGGATGTGGCATTTTTGTGTTGATTTCCATCCCAACAATCAGGAAGAATGTAGCATGCTCCTGCCCTACATTAGCGTAAAGGATACACTCAGCACATTGGGCAGGGTATGTCGTCATTAGACCTGCACAGTGGATACTGGCAGATCCCTGTATGCCAGGAAGACCAGGAGAAAACAGCTTTCAAGGCCCCAGATGGCACCCATTACCAGTTCTGCGCAATGCCCTTCGGGCTGAAGTGCGCTCCGGCTAAATTCCAGACAATCATGGTCAGAGTACTCGACAGCTTGGTAGGCGAGTTTACGCTAGCCTAATTAGATGATGTGATTATCTGGTCGAATTCCCGGGAGGAATATTTGCATCATTTATCACTAGTACTCGAAAGACTGGAAATGAATGGCTTGACATGCGCAACCAATAAGTGCCACTTGGGGAAAAAAAATTTACAGTGATTGGAACACGTCATAAGCGAGACAGGAAATTGGCCTAACCCCAAACAGCTAAGGTTGATCGAGAGTTATGCAGCTCAGTACACACACAAGCAACTTTACAGACTTTTTGGGCTCATTAACTGGCTACTTGAGTATACCCAAGACTTTGCAACAATGACTGCGCCGCTAATGGACTTGCTATCGCCACAGAAGAGGTACGTGTGGGGTAGTGAGGCAGGAAAGTCGTTTCATGAAATTAAGGCCAAGTTCAGAGAATGCCCTGCATTAGCAAGGTATGACCAAGTGCACCACTTATATTTACAAACTGACACGAGTCAAGAGGGACTAGGTGCAGTACTTAACCAGTGCACAGAAATTGTGAAAAGCAAGTAATTGTCCTTGCAAGAGCAAAGATAGGCCAAACTGAGAGATGTTATGATGTCCATGACAGTGAGTGCTTAGCAGACATCTGGGTGGTCAAGATACATCACCCTTATTTGGAGAACTGTAGGTTTACTTTGTGCACAGAAAACAGGTGCTTAGTGTGGCTACACATGATGTGGGAGGCTCGTAGTAAACTCACCTGGTGGGCGTTGCTCTTGCTAGTCTACAATTTCATTGTAGAGCATGTCCCCGGGCCAGAGAATGAACTAGGCGATATGCTGTCCCGGACTCCAAATAAGAAGTTAAACATATGTGACGATGCCGACATCGTCTGATGCATTGGCATCTTAGGGGGCACATCTGATGGTCGGCAATGCAGAGTCCGACTGTGTGGCGCCGGGGAGCACCACTGCCGGGCTTAAGAGCTGGAAACAACTGCAGCATCTCCGTCAAGAGCTCCAGCAATGGGGGACACAGCAACCGGAGGCGACACACCTGCATGAGCAAGAAGGTAAGTTTGCAGCGAGACGGAGATAGCAAGAGGAGTGAAACGGCCGGTTCACTGCAACCTTGTCGATCAGCAAGGCAACGTCATCCACCAAGCGATTGTGCTGCATGCGGGAATGTCTCGGCATACAGCAGGCAGAAACACAGCACAAGGCAGCACCATGATAAGCAGCTCCTGCTGTGACTGACTTGGGGACCGCTGCAAATGATCTCACAGGAAGGGGGCATTTGACACCAATAGTGATATCCAGACCATTTGCCCGCCATCAAGTAAGTTCGATGCAGCCGACACCGGACTTTAAGGAGCTTTAACGCACTCCGGTGCAGTTCATGCAGCATGTTCGGACTGAAGCCGATCATACTGCATTAGTGCGAGTGGTCTATACCACGGTGATGTGAGCGTATTGCAAGAGCAGTGCCGTGTAGGGAAGTGCAGTGTGGTCATGTGGCCATGTGCGCATGCACGCACTATATGCAAAAAGAGAACTTGTGCGCTATTTATGTAAAAATACACAAACATGTAAGGGAAATGCCTTGCAAGGTTAAGCAGGCAAATGAAACACAAGAAGACACCCTTCTTTCAGCCTGAGGGGTATTACAGTAATGTTTCTGCATTTTCTTGTTATTTTCGTTCTCACTTGTTCCAACCACACATCATTCACCAGAGTTTCATGTATACATAAAATAGTTATTGTGTGTCATTGTGTTATTTCTGCAAGTGTCATTAATGCATGCTTAGTATAAGCGTTAAATTTCATGTTTGCTAGTGTAAGAAAGTAGTGCACGCAGCTCGCCCGGCTGCCAACACCGACCAGCATGACGCGCTGCAAAGTTAGCCATTGTTTTTTTTCTCGAGAGTGTGGATACGCTCTCCAAGGTCTTCGCATTTCCCAAGCGCCTGGGCTGCGAGTAACTTTTTGTATAATCACTTCGCTGCAATAGAATTTAATTAATTGGAACCGTTTCTTATGTGCCACCCGGAATGCTCCACCTGTCACATTCCCCTGGTTAGCATCGCCAAGGAAGGCTTAAGTTTCATGTAATCGATTTACCAGATTCGCGCCATTTTTGTACAGTTGGTGGGTCAAACCCGACTATGTACATAAGTTGTTCTCACAGCAGAATATAATAAAACCTATTGAATTTACTTAAATGAGTGTAAGTCTTTCATTCTGTTCGCCGTCGGGCATTTCGGGGCACAAGCGCCTACCTTCCTGCTAAAATGTACTTTACCAGCAAGTGTTTATCAAAGTGTAATTGTCATGCATCAAGTGTTTTGTGTTAATTGTGTACCAGTAATTAAATGTGCGTGGGTCGCCTTAGAATCCACTGTGCAGTACATACTTTTAAATAGGAATAATGTCATTGAGGAATACAATGCCAGAAGGATCTTCGCCTTTGGTCGTCAGCACATGATCCAGATAAACAGAGTCAGCTCTACTAGTTCACTGCATTGTCGCTGGACAATGCCTGGCGGTCCAGGTATAGTATAATTCCAAACCAAAATTCTCCTGGCAATTTATTGGCCGCTTCTGAAAACCTCAGTAACTCAATCTCACACAACACCACCACGTCAGTGTAAATTAAGTTCAGTGACACTAGAAATGAAGCCATGATGCGACTGGTGTAGATAAATTTATGCAGTCATTTATCGTCAGGTGATTTATTTACAATCTTTTCCCACACGGACACTTACATGAAAATATTCGCCACTAGAGGAAGGTGAGATCTGATATAGACAAAATGGCAGAAGGCATACATGACTTAAGCTAAAATTTTGCCCCTGTCATGTACAACGATTCGGCATTGTGGGGAGGCACACACTCTGGGTAAACAAAATGCTTTAAATAATCCGATACAAAATAAATTACATTACAGATTTAAAAGATAAAAAAGTAGTATTTACAAAATGTTCTGTTGTATGTGCAAATAATTGTGAGATTCATAAATGTGCTTTCAATTGTGATTAAAATTCTCAGTGTTGTTTATATGTCAGCATAATATTTCCTAGGTGTATGCTTATACAAATAATATTACAATTTCAGACCACATTTCCAAGATATCATAAACCCCATTGAGTTGTAGGCCAATTTATCATACTTTTGTCATCAAAGTGTATATCGCCGTAAAAGAGTTGTCAATTAATTGCCAGGTAAGTAAATGAGCATAGAAATATGGATCACATTGTGAGCGTTTTATAGATTTCAGCAGCATATTTCCGACATGTTAGCATACAAATAATATTAAAATTGCATTCTACATTTCCAATTTAGTACTTACCTCATTTAATTGTATTTATCTTTCTTTTGGTATCAAACACATGATAGGTTAGTTATCAGGGGAAAAGGAAACAGATGACAGTACCTGCATAATGCCCTTTACATACGATAAATAAATGTAAAAATAAAAAAAATAGTCATATAACAACTACACCAATTTGTTTACAATCTTCTAATAATGGGAAAAAGTAATATCACAAGGTTAATGGTGTGATATGAATATTTTTGAAATCACCGTAGAAGCTGAACAGACCAACATAACCTCAGGATACCGAGGTGCAAGAATTTCCATATTCCTGCTATGGTGTAAATTTATAATACATAGCATCTATAAGGTGTGCGACTAACCTAAGCCTAATGCTGCCAGGTTATTATTTATTTTCACTCTTAGGTGATGCCTTGCAGTCTCTCTTGACCCTATGTGGTCGCATATTTCATACAACAGACTGTACATTTTCCCTAAAAGTTAGGATAATAGTGGTAACTGTATGTAGAGTAAACACAAAGTAATTCGTAATTACCAGCATTTGTGAGTGCAGTGCTCAAATAAACAGTGTATGTTGTGAAAAGTAATGGTATTTACCCGGTTTGATGGAGGGGGGGGGGGGTTAAGACATTGTAGAGAATAATCATTTTGTGTTAAATTTAGTTCATTAGAGCATTGATATACCTTACAATTGTAACAATTCAGGATGCCCACCCTCACAGAAAACAGGTAAAAGTCAGGGAATTGCATATGATGGAGGCAAGTCAGGGATATATCAGGGAATTGCCACTTGTGTCAGGAAAAAATGTAAATAGTTCCTACTCTGCAAAACGAGTTAATTGTCTGAATACATGATAATGTAATTATGAGCATACACATATGTAAGATTACAATTTTCCAGTGTGTGATCAGTCAGGAAGACCCTATTTTCCATGTGTTTTCCCTTCGTCGAACCTTCGGGCACATCAGGGAACGGGACCCTCCATAGCCCGCCGAAACCTCCTTACCTTTACACAGTGTGTTATGAGTGTAATTCTTCCAATCATGCAATAAGTCGGCAGTTCAGTATCAGGTGTGTGGGTCAGCCTTTAATAGGCCCACAGTTTAGTAAACACTGCGTACATGTGAAGGGAGATCGGCCTGCTGTTCCTGAGAACATCAAGAGTATCCAGCTCTTGAACAACCTTGACACTGCCACATGTGGTGTCATGTGCCTAGTCGGATAACAAATACCTCTACAATACTTCCCAAACTTAACCTCACCGCCCCTCAAAACATCGTGCACGCCCAACTGAGCCATCACGCGGTATCAGCCTACATATATATATATATATATATATATATATATATATATATATATATACACACAAAGTAATGTATTTGTGTGATTGTAATGGGCTCTCATGTGAAGTTAATAGCGTGTATTGCAAGAAATATCGATGGGCTGAATTAAATGTCAGTCCTGCTTGCTTGATCTGTTGCTGTGTAATTTAATGCAACTTCACCGATGTCATTTTGTTCTGTCGACGATGACAAAATACAGTACATATCGTGCTTCAGTATTCTCAAAAATATATTTCAGGGAAAATGGTAAGATACTGCCTGGTAAACAAGAAAAAGTTAGGGACTTCCAAAATGGAAATGTAATGGTGGGTTTTCGCAGGGTGCTCCCATTGTCTTTGCCCATACATTTCGTCATAGTTCCATGCCTCTCTCTTCTCAATACAGTAACCCTTAAGGCTGGCTGACAATGACAAGTTTGGCCCTCCTGTAGGGCATGGTTCTCCACTTGGCACTATCCCCCTCCCCTAATCGCATCCATTGACCCTGCCTGAGGTGGGATCAAAATTGGAATATTATTATTTTAATTAACAATTACATTTTGCCACAGATTATTTACATTATGTAAAGTGATCTATCATTTTGTATGTGACTGTGGAACATTGTTAAACTAGAGAAATATTAAGTTTACAATATAACTGTATTCATGGTTTTCAGCCCTTATACAGCATGGCATCGTAATGATACGTTGTTGTAAAATGTAGTAAAACGAGAATTGTTATATATATATATATATATATATATATATATATATATATATATATATATATATATATATAAGTCGGTATCCAGAAAACCATAAAAGAGTTTTGTGTGACTTTTGAGAGATAAAGTATTAGTTAATGTAAGACGAACTTCTGGTGTCCCTTTGACAGTAAAGCCCCATTTCTGGAGCAACAGACTTTCATAAGGGCTGATTTGTGTGATACAAAACTGGCAACTTGACAGTCATATAAGTAACGTAGTTATGCTTACAGAATATCAATAAAATATAATTATATTTCTTGGATAAGATGTTATAATACAGTAATAAGCCATTACAAAACATTCCACTAGTACATATATTAATTTGTGTCATTCTTCAATGGCTCCTAAAAGTATGTTTGCAGAATAGAAACATTGCATTGCCATTATTTTGAAGAAATAAAATAATATAATAAACCCATTACCTGTAGCAGTGCACTGGTGAAATAATAGCATTCAAGTTTTGGGTATGAATATTAATGTGGGACTCTTGCAGTTTTCTTTGATGTGCTCATGAAACAATCATAAATTTATTTCTAGGAGCCCATAATTTAAATTATTGTTTTTAACACATCTGCAATACAAACATGACAAATGTTCCATAATCCATCTTTACATGCACGACAGTGTGTGGCTGAAGTGATTATGTTTTGTTCTGGTTTTGTTTTATTGCATCTGTAAGGTCTTTTTTCATACATGGCTGTACAAAGATATTGGACAAGGCAAATTTCAGTATACAAAGTTTATACACTGAACATAGTAAAAACACACACATATATCAGACTACACGTACACGCATCACATCTTTTCCTCATAATTTGACCAATCCTCCTCCAAAATGATGTGGGGCGTCGTCGTTTTGCTGAAACAGAAGAAACAGGAAACATGAATAACTGGAACAAGAAATGCGTACAAATACATGTTATGGAATAATTTCTTAATTTCTGTAGTTTAGATATTCATTTACACTATAAAATGTTATTTTATAACAAATTTCTTTAAGCTGTCTTTTAAAGAGTTTTTTGTTAGAGAAGCAGATTTCTTGACGGGGTTGTGGTAACGCATTGAAAAGTTGGCTACCAAGGTAGGATGGCCCTTTCTGGACAAGTTTTAAGGTTAACTGAAGCCACGTGTAAGTCTTTTTTAATTCTAGGGTCATGCTTATGAAAGGACTCATTTTTCTGAAATAAATGGCTGTTTTTGGACACGGATATAAGTACTGAAAATGTGTACTCTCATGCAAATGTTAAAATCTCTGAGATCTTGAAAAGAGGTCTACATGAGTCTGACTTTCTTTTGCGATTGATTATTTTTACAGCTCTCTTTTGTATGTGGATCACTTTTTTGCTGTCAGTGGAATTACCCCAAAAAGTTATTCCATAACACATGATGGAATGAAAATTTGCAGAAATACAATTTTTGGTGTATTTTGTTCAATACCTCTGCAACACTCCGCAGGGCGAAACATGCTGAACTTGGTTTAGGTATAATGTATGCAATGTGAGATTTCCAGTTAAGTAAATTGTCTACTTTTAAGCCAAGAAACTTAATCACTACAGTTTCATTAATTTGGTCTATGTTACTGCTAACACATGAATTAATGTTTTTTTTTCTGTTCTTTATGAGGAAATTCATAAGATATGTTTCATCTAAGTTGCGATTTAATTTGTTTACTGTAAACCATGCTTTAGCTTTGTAAATGTTATGTCCATTTTTTGTGCAAGATCATTTGCTGAGTCTGCAGAGACTAAGATGCTAGTATCATCTGCAAATAAAATTGTTGTAGTTTGTGGGGTTAAGTCACATGGAAGGTCATTTATATAAACTAGGAAGAGTAGGGGGCCTAATATTAATCCTTGTGGGACCCCATGGTTGAATTTTCCAGGTTCAGAGTAGAATGAAGTAGTTCATGGTTGAATTTTCCAGGTTCAGAGTAGAATGAAGTAGTTCATGGTTGAATTTTCCAGGTTCAGAGTAGAATGAAGTAGTTTTTCCTTTGATCAACACTTGTTGTTGTCTGTTTGAAAGGTATGACCTTATTAGTTTATTTGGTGTATCTGAAACTCCATAAAACTTTAATTTTTCTATAAGTATGTTGTGATTTACCCAGTCAAATGCTTTAGTGAGTTCGCAAAATATTCCATTAGCTGACATCTTTTTATCAAGTGCATTAATAATGCTATTTGTTAGTTCGAAAACTGCATCATTTGTTGACGTATTCTTCCTAAAGCCAAACTGAAAATTAGATAAGATTTTGTGATTCTCAAAATGTTGCAGTAATCTCCTGCCTTAGTTTTGTGTGCGATTCGATGATAAATACTTGTACGTAGTTAAAATGTTATGTTATAGAGCTGAGAGTTGATGAGAGAGGTATGATTAAATTGGGAGACATTAATTTATAACACCTAGATTGGCAGGGAAATAGTTTTGGGATAGTAAACTATTGTTTTGAATTTTTGCGCCATTATTAAGCTGGGAAAAATAATTGAGAACTTGTGTGTTTTTAATAAATCACCTTTGATAATAACTTTGTTCTACATATACTTCAGAATGCAACATTCCTGTGTTTAGGACTAATGTGGTTTAATTCAAGTCGTTCGGCTAGTATTTGTACATTTCTCACACATTATATGCAATAGATTATTAACTTTTTATAAATGTCTGATATCAGAAAACGTGTGTGCGAATTGTGTTTCTGAAATTCATCGTTGAATGGATAAAGTGTGCACTACGAAAGTTGCTAGGTTTCCAAATTCGTTTGTGTTAAAATTACTTTTAATATGTCTTCTCACGATAGGGAAACTTATTCGGACCGATATACTACGTTTGTGTGTTAATTATTTTTATGAATTATAATTTTTTTCGAGGAAACACATGGATATGGGGTAAGTTGTTTGTTTTCCGTGCTTGTTTGAGTCATAATTTATAGATAATATTTATTTTTCCTTGGTTAAAATTTTATTTGAAATGCTCAGTGTAATTGTGTTAACTGGAAGTGTTCAAGTGGTAGTTCATTCTGTATCAAATAATAAGCGATAGCTAAAATGATACGTTGTAAGGTACATGTCTAGTATTGTGATTAACTTCCACTGGAAATATAAACTGATGTTTTGAATTCGTAAGCAGGGATAAAAAAATTTCATTGCATTTTTCAGAACTCACCTTTGACAATTACTTCAAAATGCATTGTTCTTTTGTTTAGGACTTGTATGGTTTATATCAAGTTGTTTGGTTAACAGTACGTTCGTGTAATTTATTCTGCCATAAATTATATTGGTAGGGAAATAGTTTTTGGGATTTCTTCATATTTTTTAAACATTTGTTTGTGTAAAAGGTTACAAAGTGTTTAATAAATGTTTCTAATCGTAGTAGTGATTGCAATACAATGCAATTTGGTTTCAAAAAGCTCATGTTTCAAAATAAAGTCGGTTGTGTGTTTCATTCAGCTAGTATTTCAGTTTGTGCTTAGTAAACAGGCTAAATAATTTTTTAGTGATTTGTGACATGTTTCATTTTTGGGCATGTGTGTTTCATTTTATTGTAATTAAATATGTTCTGTTTCTCGAGGAGTGAATATGTCATGTAGTTGAATTGTTGCGTGCATTTTAATTGTATTAGTAAACTGATGTGTATTTGAGTTTAAATCGTATTCATGTCTCTTTTTGTTTATTTGATTTTCAATCAAATATGTATTCTTTCAGTAGCTATTTCCTAATAATTTTATGTGCCGAAATACTTCGTTATTTTAAAACATTAATTTATTACAATTATCGAATTACACATTTATGCTGTTTCGCATATGCAGTACTCAGTCGATATTCATATGCCGGCCAAAGCTGACATGTCTTAACCCTCAGTCAATACACTAAGAATAGTCTTTCGTTAACTCTCTTTTATTAATTTGTGATTCAATGTGTCATCTTTCATTACGAATTTCCTAACAATTTAATCTCTCAGAAATACTCTTCTTCGTTATTTTAAAATTCGCTTTTCCGAACTCCGCCATAAACTCTGTCGACATTCAGATGCCGGCTGCACTGCATGTGACTTATCCCTCAGTCGCCTGCCAGACAGTATACGAGAAGGAACTCCCACACCTCGCTATTCCCCCTAAGTACACCTCCAGACGTCCAACAGTGAACATCGATGCTACCACTCTCCAAAAATAAAAATAAAGGACCCTTCTATCAAATTATAGAAGACATATATACCCTTTCCCAATACATCACACCTTAGTACAACACCTGACTTCCAAGGGTGAGAACCTACCATGTTGCTCGCCCAAAAAATTAAAATAGAAATAAATAAAGACCTTTAGCACACATAGCAAATATATACAATCACATAAAAATATTTTTAATTATAAAAAAAAATTATTAAAATTAATAATTCAATCAAATCGCATTAAATTAATCTTATTGTATTAAGATGGGTGGATTAACAATAATCCAAAATTGTTGATCGGATTAATTACAGTTTAATTACCAGTTTAATTGGGTCAATAACTTTTATATCAAATCGATTATCCGATTAATTAAAAGTGGCCTAGGATCGGCATGTCTCTACTACTGTTGCCACAGCAAGCTGTAGTACGCTGCTAAATATCACTCTGCCAGCAACTCAGGCCGTTAGTGAGAGCACCACAGGCCGGCCATCTCAGGACAACCAGGATCACCAGATGCCTCACCTGCCTGACAGTGTCGTGATGCCTCTGAGAAGACAGTTAGTTCTGACACCAGCATCATCAACTTCATCATTCAGCTCATTAGCACCTACAAAAGGGGACATGCTATCACATGTCGGGGATACCCATTCTGCAAGCTGACGTCCCTAACAATATGTCGAGAACAGCAGCAGCGACGAGTCGGGGACAGAGGAACTCTCCCCCCCCCCCCACCTGCCACGCCAAACGGGCACATCACACCGGGCGTGCCTCATGCACGAACTGCGTGCACACCACTCACAACAACTACATAGCAGCAGCTACAACTTGCGGTCATATGAGTAACTCGGGCCACCAGTCACATGTTGAGAGGAGCAGAATCACTGCGAGTGAATGGCATCTTGTGCTAAGGGATGGGTAGCCCCGTGGAAAGGCGGGGGGGGGGGGAGGGGGGGGGTGAATTTGACTTGTAACACGTGACAGTTCCAAGACAATTCACCACAATGCCTGTCAAAACACCTCAGCTCACCACACCGCTGCGAGAGTGCACCAGTGTACAGCAACCTGTGTTTACGTGTGCGTGTTTGCATTGGCCAGTGTTGTATAATAAAGTGTCTATTATTTTTCGAGGGCCTTTTAAACATCATGTGCAGTGTTTTGTTTTGGCTAATTATTTATTTACATGCAGTGCTTTGTTATTTTTATTTATAGTTTCATATGTGCCATCTTGAAGAGTGTTCCATATGTGTGCACTGGTTGCACCAATGCAGCACTCAAGCGTTGCTATATTATGTGTGTTTTATCATGTGTTATTTTACAGGGTCTTGTGTGATAATCAAAATGAGGGTTATGTGTTTGTTTTGTATGCACCAGTGTTGAAATGCCAATGATATGTCACATCTTTTTCATTTACCCATATATTTACCAACAAATCACATCAGTAATTTGGAAGTGCTAACCGTGTTGTCAATTATGTTGTGTTTGTTTTAATCTAAGGGGATTGTGTGGTCTTGTAAATAATAAGAGAGCTATGTTCATGTCATGCACAGTTAGCCAAACAGAATATCAAAACACACACCAAAAACTGGGGTGCAGCACATTATTTATAATATTTTATTATGAAGATACACAAGCCTAGATGCGTGTGTTATAGACACAACCACTATTTCAGTTAATGACTCCAGTATTACCAGTAACGATATGAGACATGATCCAGTATTCCTGGCCGAGTGTAGGTCATGTACATGCAGTGTGACATGTATATGGAAGCCACATGTTAGGATAACCATACTTTACCTTCGTTTAGTAATTATTCACTATTTTTAGGGTAAATTATGCATGTAAATAAATTGGCACTTAATTGTGGCGTGATGATGTAATAAACATAGAAAGGGATCAGTTAGGACAAGCCCCAGCTCCATTTCATAGCAACTGCGTGTTAATGCTGAGCCTTACACAAAAGACAGAAGTCACAGTTGAGTTTTCATATTTTACTAATGTAATTATTATATATACAAATGAGAGTATTGTTTCATCCTCTCATTATCACTGCATTTGTCAATGTCATTTCTATATAATTTACATATTATTTAATTATAAAATTATTTTCATATTTGCACGGTGGAGCTCGGCCAACCAGGGTGCTCGGCGCCAAGCCTTAGGCAGTTTCTAATTCTTAGTGTATACTAGTGAAGTATACACTTTTAAATACTACCAGTGATGTGTACTAGTTGTGTACTTGTTGAAATTATTCGGACATGTAATCACCTCATCATGTTAGACTATTCGGGCATTCTGGCAGAAATATCAGATACTATATGAAAACAGAAAATTAGGTGCACAATATTATAAATACATTTCATCATCAATGGTTTTTGACAAAATGATTAAATAACCACGAGGGTCAGCACTGAAACATGTCTTTACATAAACTAATAATAGCAGCAATAGTGGGGGCATATCATTTACTAATTAAGTCATGTTTCATTTGTTTCTTTGCGACTTTGTATTACATAATGACTTCAGACACACACTGCAATGCATGCAAAGCTGGATTATGGAACATTTGTCATGATTGTACTGCAGATGTGTTATAGACACACATATTATTACTTACATACACTCTAACATTTCCTCCATTCACGAAACATATTTATGCTTTGCTCTCATGTTATAGAACAAATCCTGTTTCTATCTCAATACAAGCAGTCTGTTACTAATGAAACGAACACCTTGGCAGTAACACTTAAGTGTTTACATTTCAATTATGGTTTCCTAGAAATAAATTTATTATTGTTTCATGTACACAATAAAGAAAACTGCAAGAGTCCCACATTAATATTAATACCTAAAAATGATATTAGTTCACCAGTGCACTTCTTCAAGTAATTGGTTCATAATATTGTTTTGTTTCTTCATAATAATGATAATGCAATGTTCCTATTCTCCAAACATACTTTTAGGTGGCAATTACGAAAGCCACAAATGAGTATATGCACTAGTGGCATGTTTTGTAATGACTTGTTACTGTATTCTAACATCTTATCCAAGAAATAAAATTACATTGTATTGCTATTCTGTAAGTATGCCTGCATTACTTATATGACTGTCAAGTTGCCAGTTTGGTATTATACAAATCAGCCCTTATGAAAGTCTGTTGCTGCAGAAATGGGGCTTTGCTGTCAAAGGGGCACCAGAATCTCGTCTTTCAGGAACTTTACCTCTCAAACCGTCACACGAAACTCTTTGGCGGTTTTCTGGACACCACTTGTATATTTTACGGTCCTTGTTTTAGGTCGATGTGAAATAAAATCCTGGGTATTATTGCATGCGCACCAAACACTCTAAATGTTCATACTCAGAATGTATACTGCTACAATGAGAAAAGAGAGAATATAAACACATATTTTTCAGACTTTTGCTTTGACCTACAATGCCACATCCCAAGCATTTTACTACGTGTCATCACATTGCCATGCTGTATAAGGGTTTGGAAACCATGAATATGTTACTGTACACTTAACGTTTCTCTAGTTTAACAATGTTCCACAGTTCGCATACAAAACGATATATCACTTTATATAATGTAACTAATCTGTAGAAAAATGTAATTGTTGATTAAAATAATAATGTTCCATTTTTGTTCCCACCTTAGACAGGGTCAATGTAGGCAATGAGGAGAAGGAGATAGTACCAAGTGGAGCATCCTGCCCTACAGGAGGGCCAAACTTGTCATTGTCAGCCAGCCTTAAGGGTTACTGTATTGAGAAGAGAGAGGCATGGAACTATGATGAAATGTATGGGCAAAGACAATGGGAGCACCCTGCGAAAACCCACCATTACATTTCCATTTTGGAAGTCCCTTACTTGTTCCTGTTTACCAGGCAGTATCTTACCATTTTCCCTGAAATATATTTTTGGGAATACTGAAACACGATATGTACTGTATTTTGTCATCGTCGACAGAACAAAATGACATCGGTGAAGTTGCATTAAATTACACAGCAACAGATCAAGCAAGCAGGACTGACATTTAATTCAGCCCATCGATATTTCTTGCAATACACGCTATTAACTTCACATGAGAGCCCATTACAATCACACAAATACATTACGTTGTATATATATATATATAGGCTGATACCGTGTGATGGCTCAGTTGGGCGTGCACGATGTTTTGAGGGGCGGTGAGGTTAAGTTTGGGAAGTATTGTAGAGGTATTTGTTATCCGGCTAGGCACATGACACCACATGTGGCAGTGTCAAGGTTGTTCGAGAGCTGGATACTCTTGATGTTCTCAGGAACAGCAGGCCGATCTCCCTTCACATGTACGCAGTGTTTACTAAACTGTGGGCCTATTAAAGGCTGACCCACACACCTGATACTGAACTGCCGACTTATTGCATGATTGGAAGAATTACACTCATAACACACTGTGTAAAGGTAAGGAGGTTTCGGCGGGCTATGGAGGGTCCCGTTCCCTGATGTGCCCGAAGGTTTGACGAAGGGAAAACACATGGAAAATAGGGTCTTCCTGACTGATCACACACTGGAAAATTGTAATCTTACATATGTGTATGCTCATAATTACATTATCATGTATTCAGACAACTAACTCGTTTTGCAGAGAAGGAACTATTTACATTTTTTCCTGACACAAGTGGCAATTCCCTGATATATCCCTGACTTGCCTCCATCATATGCAATTCCCTGACTTTTACCTGTTTTCTGTGAGGGTGGGCATCCTGAATTGTTACAATTGTAAGGTATATCAATGCTCTAATGAACTAAATTTAACACAAAATGATTATTCTCTACAATGTCTTAACCCCCCCCCCCCTCCATCAAACCGGGTAAATACCATTACTTTTCACAACATACACTGTTTATTTGAGCACTGCACTCACAAATGCTGGTAATTACGAATTACTTTGTGTTTACTCTACATACAGTTACCACTATTATCCTAACTTTTAGGGAAAATGTACAGTCTGTTGTATGAAATATGCGACCACATAGGGTCAAGAGAGACTGCAAGGCATCACCTAAGAGTGAAAATAAATAATAACCTGGCAGCATTAGGCTTAGGTTAGTCGCACACCTTATAGATGCTATGTATTATAAATTTACACCATAGCAGGAATATGGAAATTCTTGCACCTCGGTATCCTGGGGTTATGTTTATCTGTTCAGCTTCTCTGTTGATATTACTTTATCACATCATTAGAAGATTGTAAACATATTAGAACAAGTGTTATAGGATTTTTCTTTTTTATTTTACTTATAGTATGTAAAGGGGCATTACACAGACACTGAGCGTCCTTTCCTCTTCCCCATATAACTAACCTATCATGCGTTTGATACCAATATAATTAAATAATGTTAGTACTAAATTAGAAATGGAGAATGCAATTTTAAAATTATTTGTATGCAAACATGTCGGAAATATGCTGCAGAAATCTATATAAAATGCTCAGAATATGATCCATATATCTATGCTCATTTATTAACCTGACAATTACTTACACAACCCATTCACTGCAATATACACATTGATAACAAAAGTAAGATAAATAGGTCCACAACTGAATGGGGTTTGTAATATCTTGGAAATGGGGATTGAAATTGTAATATTATTTTACACCTGGGAAATATGATGCAGACGTCTAAACAACACTTAGAATTTTAATTATAATCGAAAGCACATTTATTAATCTGACAATTATTTTCACATACAACAGAGTGACATTTTTTAACTTTTAATTTTGCGAGCTTTATAGCCACAAAATGTACACGTTATTTTCACACCTGAAATACAATATGGCGACAGTCAAAATTTCAATTTATGCTCCACAAGTATACAATTTCAAATACGTACCAAAGGTTTTTTCACATGGTATGCCGTTTCTACTATCTGAGAGCAAGTGCTTTTTTCACTAGCCGAAAAGTAGCAAAAACAGCAATTACTTTGGGCAGGACGACACGAACGACTAACAGCAATAAATTAAAATCCAAAATATATAAACGAAATTTTATTTAAGATATGTTGACAATTGTTATTATCTCTGTGTAATTTATGTATATTAAAAATTTTGTGACCACTCAAGATAACTTACTTTCGAGGGTAAATTTGTCTTGGTTATTTTTTTTCTCTCTGCACTTCTTATAGGATACCCAAACATATTCTGCTCATCATCTGCGTAAAAGCAATTTACTATTTGCAGTCATCACTCTCAAGATAATGTGAGGTATGTAATTTTATTTTGGTGGCCATTTTTTTGACCTTGCTAGTTTTGTTATTTCTGTTGTACCTCGGCGAGCAAGAGCAGAAATAGCTTCGTTTTTGTAGCACAAATAGCTATTGCTACCGGCAACCGAACAGCATACAAAAAAAGTTCTTCCGGTAACAATCAGAAATAGCATTAAACTAGGGCTGTGTTCCATTCCCTACACTGATGCGACCAGCTGCATAGCCGTCAGTTGTCGTTCTGTTACTTCGTGCATTTAACGGTGGGCTGGGGATTGGAACAACTTCCATTCTCTATTTTCGGTGTGTAATCTCTGCTGGAAAAGTAACTGTCATTTCACATTTACTCAGTCATGGTTATTCACAATCAATGGTGCAAAATAGCATATAAAATTACAGTTATGCAATAGCAGTTTTGCAACTGTCAACTGCAGTTCTAAAGTTGGACAACTTTAACTCTATAGTTGACAACTATTAAACTAAAGTTGGAGACAATTATACTAGTGGTGCTGACTGCGAAAGCACAGTTTGGTGACTGCAGTCTTACAGTTGTTGCTCAGTTGATAACTTCAGTAGGTCAGTTATGTAACTGCTGTTTTTCAGCCAACAGCCACCTTTGACAGTTGCCTTGTGTGACTGCAAGTCTACAGTCAGGAGCTTCAGAATTGTTGTTAAACAACTGTCCTTTCACAGTCAGTAGCAATATAATTGTTGTTACCTGTGGCCACATAGTTAACAGTTCTGATAATAAAGTTAGGTAATAGTAATTTCATAGTTAACAGCTACAATCTTGCAGTTATAGACTGTGAAAGTAAAATTGCGAACTGTGGAATTGCAACATAACTGCAAAAGGGCAGTCATTTTTGTGAAATAACTGCAAAAATGCATTTTTCTCTTGCAAAAGTAACTGTGAGTTGCCTGTTACAGTTCCGGCAGGGATTAGAGCGTTTTGTTTACGAATGGCAAGATATTTACATAAACAGCGATGGTAAACCCGTGATCCTGTCGTACGATTTGACAGGATAACTTGTTTACACTTCTCTTATATGTAAACGAGGCATAATAAAATTAATCGAATATTAAATATTTAACAGCGACGACGAGTACATATTAATCTCAAAGTCGTACACACAGCAGATTAAGATGGCTCAGGTTGGCATTCCAACCTGCTTTATTTTCGCCCAGTTATGTTTGCTTGGATTCTGTTTACTTTATTTCTATGGAGAAAAGCAAACACTGTTTGAAAAAAAGGGGGGTCCTTTAGATTAAAGTCCTTCATGAAAAGGATTTGTTTTGATGTTTTGATGTTTTGATGGAGCAGTAGGAAATTTTGCTCGCAATGAAATAACAATCAAATTATTGTTACTTTGAAAATTTCAACTTCAATGAAAAAACAAAACGCGATATATACGTCGTTCGTATTCGTACAGATGCAGCAATATATATATATACACACGCACACACTCACACTTTGGCAGAAGTTAATAATACACTTGTAGTATTCACAATATAGGCAAAGAAACAAATATTATTTACACACTACAAAAGTGTTGAAAGTGTGACTTTTTTTTTAGGCCACGTGCAGTTCAATAATTATAATAACAGCTTACAAATACATTATTTACAAAACACGTAAACTTATTGTTAGTTAAATTCGCAACCTCTTAAAATGTGTTTTCCTATACAAATCCTTTCAAGTTTACTTCACCAAAACACAATTGTTGGTCATTAGCATTATATAATTTATTTGCAGATTCATTCAGTACAATCCACACTGTGCACGTTTCCTAAAACCAACAAACTTGCCCTTGGTCACCGCCGATGCTAACTTCAAATACGCACATTTCTGGAATTTTCCCACCATTGCGACGTCAGTGCATGAAGCATTTGTGCTTTTTCCTCGTGCCGGTTATGCGTGAGATTGTCCAGAAATAGAATGACGTAGTAGGTGCGACGATGTGTCTGTGCAAAGGGAACGGAACAACTTCGCTGGGCATTTTTCACAATTTGCAGGTAACGGAACACACCCTAGCAGAATAGCAAACCACGCGAACACACCTCAAGTATACTTTCTGTGTGTACTAAACTGGGAATTTTAACAGCTCTAGTATACACATGGTGATGTCACTTCCGACGACAAGTACCCTTAAGTATGCAATTTTTGAGAATTCAGAAACTGTCTTAGGTTGATGTAAGGTGTTGTATGTTACATTCGCAGACTTCTAACGATATTCATGTAGTGTGTCATGCTATAAGCATTTTAATCACCAATCGTCGCCACACCCTTCGACAGTTCATGAAACAAGACTTTTCTGTGTTCCATAACAATTCCCCTTCCTAAATATGAAGCAAAATATTTTAAGCACTTGAATAAAAATTTATTTTTGGGACTGTTTTGATGGAAATAAAAGTGTTTTATCTGATGTGAAAAGTTAAGCGAGAAGCACACTCAGAAAACATCCATTCTCCATTCTACCCACTTCAATTTGTTGTTGAAATCACTTAACACAGTAATTTATACAATTTGTCACAGACAGCAATTAACCTAAAATATATATATTTTTAAAACGAGTGATAGCCATGTTGCTCGTTAGCTATAGTCCAATACCCTGATTTTTCTATAACCTGTATTCCACAAATATATAACACTGTGGTTAACTTTAGAGTACTGTATTATTGAGTAAATGAAACTTTACCTAAATATCTTGTATAACTTGTAATATTTATTTCTTTTTAAATATGAATTAACAACAGCGAGAGCAGCGACATATTGACAACGGCCTGTAAGAAATAGTTCACCGTTAAAGTATTATTTTAACCTAGTTTTTTAGTATACCATTTGTAAATTAAACAGTGCCTATTGAAATATTTAAATATTTAGGTAGCCCTGATGGCAATATATCTGATTTCTACAGTTTAAAATAACAGTGGAAAATATCGTGAGTAGGCTGTAACGGTACTGTCTTGTTTTATCGAGCGAGAGCAACTTTGAAGCAACTGTCTGCTGAGCAAGCCTTGTCGTTCTCTCTCGCTATCGCTCTCTCTCTCTCTTTCTCTCTCTCTGTCATTGTCTCTTTCACACTCGGGAAGTTTCATTTCGCTACTATGCGAAAATTGTCAATGTTTTCAATTGTATCATATTTCGTACTTATTATAGCAAAATAATGATTTTTGAATTTGTGATTTACAACTGAAAAGAAATTTTAATGTTTGAATACTTATTTTAATATATTTAGATATTATGGCGGGGTGGAAACAAAGTGAAGTTGGGAGACATGGTGAGCCATGACATGGCGTGTTGCTGTTTTACTTAACGAAGCGTAAATTATACTTATTCCGAAAAATACTTCAAATTACATCACTTTTGTAGACATTGTGTATTTTAAACCTACCTAAGCAAGTTACAAGGTTGTGATAAATCTGTGTTTCCACGGCAGTAATAAATATACCGTTACAGCGCGTGTCGTTCACAGCTGCGTATGAAATAGCATGGTGTGGCTGCGTAGTGATCGTTACGCTGGATCTGGGTGTGTGCCTGATTTAAAATATTTCATGTGAACAATTTATATGTTTTAAATGTGAACTGTTTTTATGACGAAGTTATTTACTTACATCCATGTCTGTTTATTTATCACAGCTTTGTACCTTTGCCCTGGGTGTTTGAAACACAGTCGTGTAACATGATTTACCACCAATCCCAACAACATAACCAAGCCCAGCCCCAATAAATTTCAATAAACCTAATACACAGTAAGTAGCAATACATATAAATATGAGCGGAATAAAAGTTACGTTAGGCTTGTTTGTGTGCATGTTCAACGCTATATTTTAAGTTTCTATAACAATATATGAGCGACACAAGTTGCGTGCTTGATTTTAATGTCTCTTTTTCGATGGACTGGTTATTCCTTCGTTATTCAAACTGAGGCCATCCTTTTAAAGAAATAACCAAACACGTATCAATAACAAAAAGTTAAATACGATAGTTCATTACCCCGTAGTTGTAACAGTGTTAAACACAGTCGCTGCTAAATATTAACGTGTATTACATGTAATGTGCTATGTTGTCGAAAACAAATATGTTAATGTAACATAGCCGTAAGAACTGTCTTCAATTCAGGTATTTTTAAAACGTCATAAAGCTGACCTAAATAATGTCATAGGCCTAAACTGTGAATATTCGTACGAAATGGTTTTTGAAATAGACCTAAGACAGAATTCTTTGAAAAGCTGTAAATAGTAAACAACACATTTGACAGGTATAAAAGTAGAAGTCAAATTTCAATGTTTATTTTTAGGTGTGGCGAAAGTATATGACACATGTACACACACAATGGCATTTAAACATTGATTTTGACAGATGCTACATGGTAGTCACATGACAATGTTTGTTTTCATTTGGCGGAAGAATACGAAACGGGCCTGCAAGTAAATATATAGCAGGGTTCCGAAAAAGTTACTTCCTATGTGGAATGGACTGTAGATATGTCGACTGCGCATGCGGAATGATAGCAATTTAACTTGCGCCGAGGTATTTGCCTGGGCACCTATTTCTCTGCATTTTGCGTCGGTACGCACCTTTTTGTATCTCTGTTTTTTGCATATTTAATTCCACTCGGTTTAACTCAAGTGCAAATTTTGAGTTGGACCCAACAAAACGTGTTTTTAATCGGCCTCCTGAGAGCAGTAATTGGACTACGGTATTTGTTAAGGATGGGAGAAAGAAATCGCGACTTACTACGCGACATCTATCGGTTGGGCGGGAACTACGATAGATTTCGAAGAGGTACCAATTCTTTTATATAGTCGACTACAATTTCGTTACGATTCGACAATGTTTTTTTTAACCTATCTATTTTGAGTTACAAGATGTGGTTTTATTCAGAATAGGGTGAAATATTTGATAGGGGTATTAAAAAATGATAACCTATCCAAACCAAAAAGAGCATAAAGCTGGCTGTTTCCTACTATCTTTTTTTGCGAAAGTGGTGATCGTTGGCCTTGTCGCTGGAGATTGGAATTACATAATGAATACTTAACGATCTTCACACTCGCGGAGATGGACGGTGGTGACAAAAGAAAAGACAGTAATCTCCAAAATGTCAATAGAATTCAGAAAGTCATTGGGTTTATTGGTGCGGGGAACATGGCTAAATCCATTGGAGAAGGGTTAATTAAGTCAGGTAAGCTGGAAATTATTTTATTAAGCTTTGAAAATCGTCTTTTATATGGCACAGTTTATTCCGCTGTGTGGAGGTTGTTCATATTTCGTTAAAAAAAAAACCCTAACCCAATTTTTCGAAATGTAATCAGAAGGGAGTAACAAATTTTTAAGCGGTGTCGAAGAAAATTTTTGCCGGCCTTCAAGCCCCCGGCGAGGGACCGGTATGCAGGCCGGATAGTGATTATGAGTGAAGTACGCAGAGCTGTCAACTTAAAAAAAAATAGTTCAAATCAGTACACAAAAATCACTGAAAAATTGCCACCTTTTAATCCTAGACTATTTTAAATTTATTCTAGACCAAATATGTATGAAATTAGTTATCGGCGCTTGAAATAATATTAGTTGCAGGGTATTTATCGAAAATAGGGGCACGCACTGCCATGTGGCTTTCAGCTGGCTCATGCCCACTGCAAAATCATTAAATAAACAAAAAGTAATAAATACTGTAATTAGCGCCAATATTGGTTTGTTATTGAATTCTTTTTCTGTTTAGACGTAAATTAATGCCTTTAACTACGGTCAACACTTTCGAGGAACATTTGCCCATTAAGGAAAGATCGACTTTTAGATAATACGGCCTATTTACGCCTTCACACAGAAGACAACGTGCTTTAAACAATTCTTAAGTAACCAAAGAATTATGTTTAACAATATTTATGAGTAGTAGTAGAATTTTATTGCATAAAGACCGCAAGGAGATTACATATAAAGCAGCGTTTTGGGGGGCAAATACCAGGGTTTTGGACGAAAGGGTTAGTGGTATGAGAGGTAGCAGGGTGGCAAAGGTGGTTCTCATTCATGTAGGGGGACATTACCTGGCTCGTGGTGATGGGGGGGGGGGGGGAGGTAGAGTGGGATCTCAGGGGATTTCTGAGGAAAGTGCGGGAGAAGTTTCCTGGAGCTAGGGCAGTAATCAGTGGCGTGCTGGTTAGGAAAGGAGTATCCTATAGGAAGGCAGTGGCTGCAAGTGAGGTGTATGAGAGGATGTGTAGGGATTTGTGGGCTACATTTATAGATAGTAGGAAATGGGTAGGCTGGGAAAGTGTAGGGAGGGACCAGGTTCACCTGACAGAGCAAGGAAAGAGGATTCTAGGTGATCTGCTAGGTAGAGAAGTAGCTGGCTGCATGAAGAGGGTCAGGGCAGAGCAGCAATTGTTGAAATAGCAATCAGTTAGAAGCAAGGAAACATAAGTGGCGAGAAGTGGAGGGGATAGCATTGATGAGGCCGCAGGGGTGGAGATAGGAGGTAAGCTACGTAGGATGATAAAGCAGAGTACTAGTATAAAGATAATGGTGGTGAACTGTAGGAGTGTGTACAACAAGCTGGAGGGCTTCTGGGGAAAGGTTGAAGGATATGGGGCGGACATAGTGGTAACTGTGGAGACTTAGCTGACTGAGGAAGTACTGGAAATTGAATGTAGGCAGGATAAGTTCACCATCTTCAGAAGAGACAAGGATGGGAGAGGAGGAGGACTAATGGTGTGCGTAAGGACTAAAAGGGGCGGTAGAATGGGTTAGTGAGGATGTTGAGGTAATGGAAATTAAATTGAATGGTGGTAGTAATAGGAAAATCACTTTGCTGGCAGCATATAGACCACCAGGACAGGGATGGCAGGCAATTGAGATGATCAAGGAGAGGGTAGATAGACTGAAGGACATGCAGTGGGTTGTTGTAGCAGGGGATTTGAATATGCCAGGGGTGAAATGGGTAAAGGGTGCAGAAGGAATGGGTAGCATGATACAGAGAATGGCAGCACAGTTAGTCAACAGAGGATTAGTCCAGGTAGTAGAAACACCTATGAGATGGAATGAGGAGGGTGTTGGGTCAGACCTGGGAATGCTGTAGTTGGTGCAATAGTATTGGATGGTATAAGCGACCATCATATCCCGGTTGTGGAAATTTGGATTTGCAGGATGAGGGAAGTGCAAATGGCAGAAAGGTTGGCATGGCAGTATGGGAGAGGAGACAAGAAGGGGGCAGAAATATTCCTGAGAGACAGGTTTAAAAAATGGTCTATGGAGGAGGGTGTAGAGGGGTTGTGGAGGGAGTTTAGAGGATTAATGGAGGTTATGTTGGAGAAATTTGTGCCAATGAAAAGGTTATGGCCTGGGGGAGATCCGCCATATTATGGACAGGAGATTTTGAAAATGAAGAGGAAGTGCAGAAAATTACATGCCAAGTGGAGAAATGAAGGGATGATAAGATCTAAAGAAATGATGAAACAAATGGGTAGGGAGCTTGAAAGGAAGATCAAACAGACACAGAATGTATTTCTGGGGAACGTGGTGGAAGAAGGAAAAGGCAAGGAATGGGGGAAATTGTTTAGGTATGTTAGGATGTTAAGGGGAGGAGAGGAAGGGATCCCTCTGCTAACAGGAAGGGATGGTAGGTATGTCATAAATGACCAAGAAAAAATGGAGATTCTGCAAGGACAGTACTTGTCAGTGTTTGAGACAAAGGAGGGTTGGAATAGGGAGGCAAACAGGGTTCTGGGGGTGTTTAGTAAGTTGAAGATAAGGGAGTGGGAAATAGAAAAGGTAATTAGGGGTTTGAAGAGCAGTAAGGCAGGGGGTCCAGATGGGATAGAAAACGCAGCACTAAAGTTTGGTGGCATGGAGTTGGCGAAATATTTAGAAGTGCTGTTTAAAAAGTCTTTAGGAGAGGGTAAGTTACCACAAGATTGGAAGGATGCTATGGTGGCACCTATACACAAGCAGGGAGAGGATAGGGGGAGTCCTGGCAGCTACAGACCGGTAAGTCTCACATTGAGTACAGGAAAAGTAATGTAGAGGCTGGAGGTGCTGTATGTGGTTAGGGTTATGAACAATAGGAATTGTTTGGAGGAGTCCCAGCATGGTTTCAGGAGGGGATACTCCTGTGAGACTCAGCTGGCTGGGTTATTAGAGGATCTGATGCAGTTAGTTGATGAGGGGATGCCTGCTTCATAGATTTTGAGAAGGCATTCGATAAGGTGCCCCATGGAACATTGATGAGGAAAGTGGAGGCGCTGATACCAGACAGGGGGGTAGTGGAATGGATAGGAGACTTCCTCAGGGGGTGAAGGCAAAGGGTGAAAGTGGGGGAGGCTATATCGGAGGAAGAGGAGGTTACGTCAGGGGTACCACAGGGAAGCGTGCTGATTCCTTTGTTATTTACCATAATGGTAAATGACATGGGTTTGGGGATTAGGGGAAAAATCAGATTGTTTGTAGACAATTGTGTAGTGTATGCTGAGGTTGGAGAGGGGGGCGGAAATTTGCATGCGGACATTGATAAGATAGGTTGTGGATCAGGAAAAATAAAATGAAGATAAATGTAAAAAGAACCAAGATAGTGAGGCTCACAAGGAAGAAGTTGATAAGCAAGGACATGTACAGATGGGAGGGACAAGAGATAGTAGAAGCAGCAGCATATAAGTATCCAGGAATTGTACTGCAGGGAGACCTCAGGTGGAAAAAACAGGTAGAGAGGGTGGTTGCAAAAGGAAGAAGTGCTCTGGGTATGCTGGGAAGGGTGCTGAATGGAGTCAGCTGTGATGTGAAGGAGAAGGCGTATGGCACAATGGTATGACCAATCTTAGAATATGCTGCAGCAGTATGGGACCCGTATGTGGAGGTGGAGGTGCGAGAACTGGAAAAGGTGCAGAGAAGGGCAGCAAGATGGGTGAAGGGTAGGTGGAAAAGGCAGGGGCAGGATGATGATGAAGAAGGAAACTATAGGCCATCAGTGATGATGAAAGAAATGGGGTGGAGCTCATTGAAGGACAGGAGGAAAGTTGAACGGCTATTCAGGATGTACAGGGTGGTGAGTGAAGAGGGAGGATGGGTAGGGCTACACTGCAAGCTAAGTAAGGGGGTGTTTAGAGGAAGAGGAAACAACAGTGAGAAGCTTCAGAGGGTGTGGAGGAGAATGTAGTGGGGTAGGCATTCCATGCTTGTGAGGTCTGTGAGGGAGTGGAATGTGTTGAGGGAGAAATTGGTATTTGTGAGAGGAGTTGGTAAATTCAGGAAGGTAGTGGAAAAGGAGTTGATTGGGTGAAGGAGATGTGAGAGAGCTCACCACCGGGCGGTAGCCTAATTGCGAGTGTGTGTGTGTGTGTGTGTGCGCGCACACACACACACACACACGACTATGCACAAGGAAGTGGCGGGCATTACTATTATATTATGAGTACCATAACGAAAGCAATTGTCGTGAAACATAGTTATTGAACAGAATTGATTCAAATTTTTACAGTCTAATTCCACAGTAATATTTGTCACTCAAATCAAGTTTTATTCATCCAGCCATGCAGTTTTTAAAGTACATAACACATATTAAAAATCCAATACCTAGCCAATGGCAATGCATCTTATGAATATGCATCCACACATTTAATGCAGAATCTAATTTTGCCACAAATTACTTACCTTTAAGGATAGTCATGGAAATTCAGACTTACTGTTTAATGTATGGCTCATAATAATTAAACTGTTCTGACAGACTTTATAAGAATACTGTTTTAATATACCTATTCCTAACATTAGGAATGTTTCACATGCAGTATAAAATATTTTCATTCCGTTATTGTTTCGAAACAAGACATCTTGCCAATGTATTACTCTGTGATTGTAGGCCCTAAGTTGAGAATTGCCAAAATACTAAATAACACGGACACATTTATTTAAGCTTTCAGCAACACATACAGCATCACAAATAAAACAAAACACACTTCTCTGAAGTTTCAAGTTATTCTAGGTTTAAATTTTATACAGATTTCAAACTATGTGGAAATAAAGCAATGCAACTTGAATCAGAACACATATAAACATATTTTTTTATCTATTATGTTAATAGATTCCTCTATGTCAGAAGATGAAAACAAACATTTTAAACCACCTTGATCATAAACCGCTTTTTTGTTGACACACAAGCATGGAGTAGGGAAAGAAAAAAACAAAACAAAGCAATGAACCACCTAACTTGAATGTTGTCACAGGTATTGATGTTATAGAGTTAGAAAGATATTGTGTTAGAATCATGCTACATTTTATTCTTATTTGCACACTGCAAAAAGAAACTGCATTGCAAGTGACAACAATTGTTAACTTTATGACTAATAAGACATTAAAAGAGCCAGCTTAACTGAGTGTGTCATGGTCATTGCTTGTGTTAAAATATACACAATTACGGGCTGTGAATTTTTTTCATATGTTGATATCAAGAGTGTTCACGTTATCGCGAACCACCTGTAGAAATAAAAACTCTTTGTTGGGGATTGGTTTTGTTTATAGTGGGAAAGACGTGAGAAGATACTTCGACATACACACACACACTTTGAGACACACTTGACTTACCACACACTGGGGATACACTTTGAAAATTCAATAAATAATTATTCTGTGTACGCTGATGTGTGTTTGATGTGAGGGGTTTCTGTATATACCACACAACATAGAATGTGTTATACCAAGTGTAAATTGCCTCAAGATACTCTTTCTGTACATCAATAACTCTGTCTCCTCTTTCCAACTTACTCGACAAATAAAATAACTTACTGGCACTTGTGGATAACTTTGACTGGTTAAATGAGAGAATGGATTTTTCAGAACAGTACCCAAGGTGAAGTAGGGTACTAGTCTCTACCATTGCAAGTAAAACACTTAAAATTATCTCCTTTGTTAATTTTAATAAATTGAAAGTTAATGCAAATTAAACTGTTCAACATTTAAAACACACCTGCAAATATTAAATTCCTTAATTCTGCCAAATCCATGAGACACTATCGAGTTCGCATTTAACATACAATAGCACTATTCAGTCCTCAACAAGATCAACATAAATTATTTTCAATTTCTGTTGCTTTTGAGCGCTAGCCAATGAGGATGAGATTCCTATACATCTCAGGGCACTCTGTGGACAAAAAAAAAATGTTTCGATATCTGTTGGTAAATTTAGATAAATGTTAATTTTGAGTGACAATCCAAAACAAAATAAAATTGTGTCACTTTGAGATGCTTAAAAGTCTTTACAAATGGTCTTTGTAAAGTACTTGTACTTTGCTGGATATACCTACCCCACGGCCACTATGAGGTAAAGATACAAATGGACTAGGCTTAATCTCCTCATACTTCAGCAATCCAATAATAATCGGGCCTCTTCTGCACCTGCCCTCTGCTCTATTATGCGTAAGAGGAGGATGTACCGAAACCTTGTCTGTGATGTAGTTGTTTCTGTTAATACGTGTATCTCAGTAAATAAATGTTCTGCAAATATACTTTTAGTGTATCTGTGGGCTTTCATCGTGTGTAATAAAGTCACACTGTTACAGATCTAATTTACACAGTACAGCGTCACAGCGGAAACACTGCATGCCTTGCACGTAGGAGCGATGAGGTGCTAGAAGTGCGTGTTAGTGTCGTCCGTATCGTTCCCTTGTTTCTTGACCTTTGACGTTCAGCTCCGTCCCACTCTTAGGCCATATTTCACCACAGTATGACTTACATTACACTTTGAATCACAAAATAAAACTTTATTAGAGCAGCATATTTAAGACAAACTGGTCTCGAAGCCTACTCCGAAAAGAAGGAAACTAGGCGGGAATAAAACTTTATTAGAGCAGCATATTTAAGACAAACTGGTCTCGAAGCCTACTCCGAAAAGAAGGAAACTAGGCGGGCTAGCAACCGACTTCCCAGATTTTGGCGCAATATTCAAGTATCTAATCACAGCCAGCATCTGCTCTGGAGCTCTCTGAGATGTGGATAATGCGAATACGTCAATGACATTTAGCTGTCAAAATCACCTGACAGCTGCGTATGTCACCAATATTTATTTATATGGCTCATGTCCTCTATGCTGTGCATGTACTCATCTCTGGCACTCTCTCTCCCTCTAAAATATACTTTAAACCATAAACATATATGAACAACTTTTTACATGAAATGATCAGTTTTCCAATACATTATGTTCATTTTTCATTTCCATTTTTACAAACAAACATTATTTACTTTTACCGCAATGTCTTTAGAACCTTAACTTCTGTCAAAACAAATCTTCGAAAAAGGCTGCAAACATATTTGAAAAAAATGTAAACAAACCTCACTTTCCCACAAAAATATTTATATTATACTTAAAACATTGAAAAATACTTTAAAACACAAAACAATAACATAAACATTATGAATCGCTATACTATATGCAAATTGATACTTGAGGTAATTTTTCTAATATAGAGATTCCCAAAACTTAGCTAACGGGACCATACAGTATTATTGTTGACAACTCACACAACTTACTAGAGAGTGAGTGATAAGAGATATTTGCATACAGTAAAACGTTACATGCATCTCAATTATTCTGAAGATATTACCAGTCTCTCTTGAGGTGTATATTACATATTCTGAGGAACTGAATAATCCTGAAGACACAAAAATGTGATAATCTGATAACAGAAAAAAATATTCAATATTTCTTCAAATTACCAGATTTTTACAGAAATCACAAACTTGACCTGTTGAAAATATGAAATTTGGCTACCAGACCATTATCTGAAATCATCACATCTGGTGAGTAAATCACCAAGTTAGCAACTGTAGATGTACGCCACGTTAAGGCAGTGTCTCAATTTAAGGAGTAGGTACTTGTTCGAGGGAGTTGTACTTTGTGCTCTCGCTGTATGAAACGAGACAACCACTCTCATTTGTTTCAGATGTCGTGCAGACAGTTGACCTCAAAAGTTTGACGCATGATGCTTTTTCAATTATGGTAATTTTAATGACCTTCAGTTGCATCACTAGGTCCTTTGCCACGGAGTTTGAAAGTTAGTTTTATCCATTTAACATGTGAGATTGTATTATCTGCCTTGCAGTTTGTTTTATTCATCGGCCCATTTATTCTGCACTAGATAGCGTTATTAGTAATTATTGCCTGTCTTATTTTGCTTCGCTTCCCTCTTTCCAGCGAGCAGAGGACGTCACAGAGCCAAGCCATGTCTTTGCACCCCTCACCCTTGCGGCACCAGCCAATCAGTGATGGGCAGTGGCCCACGATTCGTTTAAAAGCTGAGACGGCCCGCGTCTCCAGCAGCAGTCTTCATTCCCAGTGTCAGTCGCCCGGGAAGTGATAATATTCACAGCAGTCTTCGTTTCTAGTGCCAGTTGCTCAGATCCGGCCAGATTGACCACTCTACAGTCATCCTGCACCAGCTGCTCAGACTACAACTCCTGTACTTTGCTTAAGCCACGCTTGCGATAGGGTAGGTTACGTCAGTTAGGAGATATTTGCCTCTGGCATCACTATTCTTGCCTCGGCATACCGATGGGCTGGAATATCGCTGCGAAGAGTGTCGTTACTAGGCAGACTGCATACTGTAATTGGGTCACGTGCCCTGGCGATGGGATTTACACAGTCCGCTGCATCCTTTGCAGGGAAACCTATCACCATGCATGCATCGACTGGCCTGATGAGCACATAAACAGGCCAGGCTGGGTCTATCAGTGTGAGGTGTGTAAACGAGCTGCAGAGTACAAACCTACCATCACCGGACCCACCTCAACTCACAGTCACACCATGTGCATGGGAGAGCCACAACTTCCAGAGTTCGCTGCACTGCCACACGAAGATCTCTGCAGTTTCATCAACAAATGCCAAGTAGAGTTCTGGCTGCATGACATTCTCGCAAAACACGGGGTCGCTAAAGCCCACCTCAAGTTAAAGGGAAGGGCCTTAGATTGGTGGAACATGTATGGCGAGTTCATCTCGAACTGGCAGCAACTCAGCAGATTACTGAAACAACGTTTTGCTGGAGTTGAAGTCGTCACCCACTACAGAACAGAGTTTTACAGCGCACTTAAAATACCCGGGGATGGGGTAGAAATATTTTTGCACAGGAAAGAACAGATGTACCACAGGATTTTTCCAAACAAGGACGAGGATGCCTGTATTCGCCAGATTACACGCCTATTGTTGCTTACAATTTGCAACGTCTTCTGCCGAAACCCGTAACAATTGATGAGCTGATCGACAGAGCTCGAGAGGCCGAGCAAAATTTTCAAGCCCAAGCCTTACTGGACCAGCCAAAACCAGCAAAGCCCCAAGAGGATGGGAAGATCGTGGAACGACGTACCTAGCAACCCCCGCCTCTTCCATTGCAGCCTCCAAAACTGCCGAAATGCTGGTTCTGCCCCGGGAATCACTTCAACAAGGACTGTCCACAGAGATCAGCCACCCAGCAGCCGAAATCCTTTGAGACACAGGATGCCACTCCGGCACCGCTGGTTGCCCAAGACCAAGGGGCTCCACATACCAAGTCCTCGAAGGGAATCAGCAATGCCAGCGTAAAGAAAGGAGCGCTACTGTCGGGGAAACGGAACCCACCATCAAGCTCCTAAATGAAACCACTAAAACCCCTACCGCCCCCTACAATGAGGTCAGGGTCAACGGTAAAACCGCAGTAGCATTGATGGACTCAGTTGCATCAGGGAACTTAATTCGCTATGATTTACGCCTGCCACATCAACACCACAAGTTGGAATGCCAAAGTAAGGCAGTACAAATGGCCAAGTCAGATTGCACCCTCGACGTCGACGGACGAATCTCCTTGCTTTTCGAAAAGCACAGCCTGAAGACCCATGCTGACTTCGTCACCCTGGATATCGAAGAAGACGTCATCCTTGGACATCCATGGCTTCGCGAGTAGCAATGCATAATGGAGCACAGGAAGCGTAAGGTATACCTGGGCGACGAACGACGAGTCACATTACATTGGGAGTACCCGGCAGAATAACAGGAAGCCAGCCAAATTGATGTACAAGAAATCCAACATGACCTGACACCCAAACAGTTTCAACAACTGAGGGAAGTTTTAAATTAACATGCAGCTGCTTTCGGAACCAACGGGAACCTGTGCCAAATGCGCACAGTGCAACATGAGATACTTCTCAAAGACTTCACACATATCTACAACTGACCATATAAAGTTTCTGGAAGACGACCGCAAATCATCACGTAGCAAATCGACGAGCTGAAGCAACAGGGGATCTTTGAGCTATCTACGTCACCCTACAATTCTATTGTGGTACTGGTACTCAAGAAGGATGGGCAACTTCATTTCTGCATAAACTACAAAGCACCCAACGATTCTACTCTGCCCGCTCCACCGGCTCTCGACTTGTCTCTCACGCTGAGAGATATAGGCGAGGCTCGCATATTCAGCACTTTAGACATACAATCCAGGAACTGGCAGATCTCCGTGCATCCGGATAGCCGCCCTTACACTGCTTTCATGTCACCAGATAGAGAAACTCTGCAATTCCGAGTTATTCCATTCGGACTCAAGAACGCCCGGCCACTTTCCAGCATTTGATGTTGTTCGAAGTTCTCACCAGATACTTGGGCCAGTTTTGTTCCGCCCATCTGGACGATATAATAATCTACTCTAAAATCAGGGTGGAGCACCTCTCCCACCTCCAGCGAGTCTTGGAACGGTTAGAGGTCCATGGCCTCACAGCCAAGCCTTCCAAGCGCCACTTTGGCTGAACCTCCGTAGAATACCTAGGCCACGTTGTGTCTATGGAGGGGAATTACCCACAAGACCTCTCACTCAGAGCCATCCAAGAGGCTGAGGTTCCCCAAACGAAGAGGCGAATTTGTGGGACTCTGCAACTAGCTCACAGATTTTATTCCAAATATAGCCGAAGTAATGGTACCCCTGCATCTACTCCTCGGAAAAGATGTCCAATGAAAATGGACCTCCGAATGCCAGGCAGCTTTCGACACCTTAAAAGGGAGCTTCCAGCGTATCAACCGCTTACACCGTCCACAAAGGGAAGGAGCCCTAATATTACAGACTGATGCCGGTCAGAACAGACTGGGAGCTGTGCTGTACCAGGAAGACTCCTGGTAATAGTGTACGCCAGCATGAAACTCAACCCCACCGAACAATGGTACCACATAAATGAGCAGGAATTCCTTGCAGTTGTGTGGGCCGTACGTAAGTTTAGGTACCACCTGGAAGGAAACCACTTCATTCTCCGAACGGATAGCAAGGCATTCATGGCTTCAAGAAGTGAAGCATAACAAAGCCAAGCGGTTATTTGAGGCTTTACAGCATTTGCCTGGAGTGACTTTGGGATAACATTGTCTGATAATCATTGTAGTTATTTTATCTCTTTATTGTAGGCTCCGTGAGCATAAAATAAACTTAAGTTTATTACTAGGTATATGGTTATTTTTCTCAGTGCCTGTACACATAATTTTTTAAGTGAGTGAAGAGGTCTTGAGAGCCAATGGAGACAAGTGAGGTGAGAATGGAGCAGAGCCAGAATGAAGGGGCAGGAGAAACAAGAGAGCCCTGAGAAAACCCGCTGACCAGCAGCATCGTCTGGCATGATTCCCACTTGCGAAAATCCGGAGTGAACTGGCTGGGGATCGAACTTGGTTCACCTTGGTGGAAGGCGAAGAGTTAAACCGCTTGGCCACTGTGGCCCCAATTTTCTATGTCTTTAATTCAATAAGTTCAGAAAATAATTCAAGCACATCAATTGATTTGTGACTCAGGACTATCGGTACATGGAAAGGGGAAGGGCACTTGGAACATTGTAAATTAACTATAGAGAGCTGTAGTCTACTAAACAGCTATCCTGTTAATGCATTATGAGAACAACTTGATCGCCTACACTGACATTTACATGTATTAAAAAATCTGTGCTGAGCAAAAATATGTCTCAATTGCTGACTACAAAATCTAGCCTAAGTTAATTTAATGCTCATGCACGCTTGTTGGCCAAGTTTTGGCTTTGTGCTTCTTGTCGCACTATCGCAATATTCAATAACTGAAAACATGTCTCATAAGTACTAGCCAAAGTATTTCTACTGGTCATCGAGAACCACAACCAAGTATGAAGCAAGGGGAAAGAATCTTATGTTTATATGATGCAGTGAGATTGGAACACCTCTGAGATATGTTCGCTAATGCCAGATAATCTTTAATTTTTTTTATGAGGGCCCTAATGCTGACGTTGACATACAGGCTAAAAGCGACATTCTATTGCACATTAAAACCAAAATCAGGATGGTTGAACCAGGAATCAAACCCAGGTTCTCTTGACTGATAAGAGTCTTGTGTGTTAACATCAGTTTTCTCCTTCACTTGATCCCAAAGATTTTAAGAAAAGTTTATTGATTATAAGCATTTTTTTTATAGAACCTTTTCACTGAAATATTATGCCCCTCACAGAATGTATAAATCCGTAAATAACATGTTGTATTAACTTTCGTAAGTAATTTTTTCAATATCAGTAAAACAGTGATGTTCAAAGCGGTGCCCAGTGGTTTCATGTCTTATTTATTTATTTATAGAAGCACCCAGTAGATTCAGATTTTGTTCACGTGTTCACAAAATATAGGGTTTGTCACAAAAATTAACAATAATAACAATTTTTACAAATATCAAAAATTAAATTAATAATAGTTATGAGCACATAATTTCACTATGACTAGGTGTATAACACAATTTAAAAATTTAAACCAGTAACCTATGTAAGTTAAAGGATAATTATAAAGTCCATGAAAAATTTAAAAAAATCGGTACATGTAAATGGTTCAGAAATATTTAATAACTGACACACTACGTGAAAGAAAAACTCTTGAGTTTTTTATTTTAATGTGGCATCGGTGGGGTAGTTGTGAAAACTGCCGAGAGGGGCGCCAGTAACCGTTGTTGCTGTAATGGTGCCAAACCAGGTAGAGAAAGCTTTTTCGTGTGCTAGAATTTGCTCGTTGCCAATCGGTAGTGCGTATGCAAAGAGCTTTTCATGCCTAGTAGCATAATGAAGTGGTACAAGAAATTCGAGGTGGATGGTTGTTTGTGCGATAAAAAACGTTTGGGCTGACCTGGCGTGTCGGAACATACGGTGTACCGTGTGAGGGACATGAAGCAGCGTATTCCCAGAAAGCCAACCTACCGAGCTAGTGCGGAATTGAACATCCCTCAGCCAACATTGTGGAAAATCCTTCGTAAATGGTTAAGAATGAAGTTGTACAAATTGCACCTCCTGCAAACCATAAGCCGCAATGACAAACTGCTCCGACTGCAGTTCTGCATTGATATGCAGAACCATCTGGAAAATGACTTTTGAAACAAATTAATCTTCAGTGATGAAGCAACTTTCCATCTTTCATGAAAGGTCAACCGACATAACACATGTGTTTGGGGAATAGATAATCAATATGCAACTCTTGAGCACGTCCGGGATTTGCCCAAAGTTAGCGTGTTCTGTGCCATGTCCAACAAGACAGTTTATGAACCCTTCTTCTTCGCTGAGAGAACTGTCAACGGTGTGACCTATCTCGACATGCTGCAGTTGTGGCTCATGCAGCAACTGGAAGCTTATAGCAGGGATGTAATCTTACAACAAGGTGGCGCCCCTACACATTTCCACAATTTTGTAAGAGGTTACCTGAATGGGACGTTGCCACATCGCTGGATAGGCCGTGTGGCGGCCGCTGACCAGGCGCTACTGCGGTGGCCACCATGGTTACCGGACTTGACGCTTTGCTATTTTTTCTTGTGGGGTTATATCAAGGATCAAGTTTATGGTCCACCTCTACCACAGAAGTTTCATGACTTGCGACACAGCATCACTGCAGTTGTTCGTACCATCTCTCTGATATGTTGGCTCGGGTATGAGCAGAAATAGACTACAGATTAGATGTGTGTCATGTAACAAAGGGTGGACACATAGAACATTTACGAAGACTGTAAAAAAAATCTCTGAGAGTTTGTCTTTCATATTGTGTGTCAGTTATTACATGTTTCTGAACCATTTACGTTTACTGATTTTTTAAATGTTTCATGGACTTTAAAATTAACCTCTATGACTAAACTAATCACATATGCAATTACTAACTATTATATATTAATAAATAATTAAATATAGGAAAAATATATAAGCAAATGTCTTCAAAAAAAAAAAAACATTACATTCTCGTCTAAAAACTTCGTAAGTAGTCTTCAATTTCCTCTATATTATAGAAACTCTTATGCTTAAAAATTTTGTGAATTTTTTTAACAAACTTGTTTATGTCCTTTCAGATGTTACCTCTTTTGGGTAGCATGTTAAATAATCTAATACCTGAGTTGTAAACACCTTTTTTGAATAAAAAACTTGTGTGCTGCATCACTCGCAGCTTATAAGCATTTTGAGTATCGTATTGACGAACATTTCCATTTTTGTAAAAGCTCTCTATGTTTTACAAATTTAACTACATGAATGACATATTCAAAGTACACAATTTTTTTTCATAGGCTTTGAAAAAAGTTTACAAGAGGTTCTTCTGTTTACACAAGACATGATACATACAGCTTTTTTTTTTGGACCAAGGATATTTTTTTTTACTATGACTTGAATTTCCCCAAAATTCAATTTGCGTAAGTCATTGCACAGTGAAAAAAAGCATAATATATCATCAATAGAGTTTTTCTCCAACATTGTACTAAGGGTTCTTAACATATAACAAATTGTAGAAAGTTTATGTTCTAACGTCGTGATATGTTCATACCAAGTCAATTTCTTATCTGTTTGCAAACCTAAAAATTTCACAACAGCTTTGACAATTTTTTAATTTTTATAAGTATTTAAAATTTGTACATCATCCCTACCTTGTTTACAAAATTGGATGTACTGTGTCTTTTCAACATTCATTAATAATCTATTTATATGAAACCATTTATCTAAGGATATTAGGATCTTAAATGTTGTCTCAGTAATATGCGTAAGATTATCAAGGTTGGATCCTATGGTTATAAGACTGCTCATCAGAAAATAGTCATGCTGCTTGCAGATTTATTTGTGATATTTAAACACAATTCCATTTATAAAAAATCAAACAGTGACTGAGATGTTGAGCACTGAACTGACTACTCGCAATTAGGCTACCACCCGGTGGCGAGCTCTCTCACCTCTCCGCCCAACCAACTCCTTTTCCACTACCTTCTTGAATTTACCAACCCCTCTCACAAATACCAATTCCTCCCTCAACACATTCCACTCCCTCACAGACCTCACAAGCATGGACTGCCTACCTCGCTCCGTTCTCCTCCACACCCTCTGAAGCTTCTCACTGTTGTTTCCTCTTCCTCTTAAAACCCCCTTACTTAGCTTGCAGTGTAGCCCTGCCCATCCTCCCTCTTCATTCACCGCCTGTACATCCTGACAAACCGTTCAACATTCCTCCTGTCCTTCAATGAGCTCCACCCCATTTCTTTCATCATCACTGATGGCCTATAGTTCCCTTCTTCCTCACCATCTTGCCCCTTCCTTCTCCACCTACCCTTCACCCATCTTGCTGCCTTTCTTTGCACCTTTTCCAGTTCTCGCACCTCCACCTCCGGGTCCCATACTGCTGCAGCATATTCTAACATTGGCCGTACCATTGTGCCATACTCCTTCACCTCACAGCTGACTCCATTCTGCACCCTTCCCAGCATACCCAGAGCCCTTCTTCCTTTTGCAATCACCCTCTCTACCTGTTTTTTTCCACCTGAGGTCTCCCTGCCGTACAATCCCTAGATTCTTATATTCTGCTGCTTATTCTATCTCTTGTCCCTCCCATCTGTACATGTACCTGCTTATCAACTTCTTCCTTGTGAACCTCACTATCTTAGTTTTTATTACATTTATCTTCATTTTATTTTTCCTGGTCCACAATCATATCATATCAATGTCCGCATGCAAATTTCCGCCCCCCTCTCCCACCTCAGCACATACAACACAATAGTCTGCAAACAATATGATTTTTCCCTCTAAACCCCAAACCCATGTCATTTACCATTATGGTAAATAACAAAGGACCCAGCACGCTTCCCTGTGGTACCCCTGACGTAACCTCCTCTTCCTCCGATATTGCCTTCCCCACTTTCACCCTCTGCCCCCTGAGAAAGTCCCCTATCCATTTCACTACCCTCCTGTCTGATATCAGCACCTCCACTTTCCTCATCAATGTACCATGGGGCACTATCAAATGCCTTCTCAAAATCTATGATGCAGGCATCCACGTGCTTCCCCTCATCAACTACTTGCACCAGATCCTCTAATAACCTAGCCAGCTGAGTCTCACATGAGTATCCCCTCCTGAAACCATGCTCGGACTCCTCTAACCAATTCCTATTGTTCATAACCCATTTACCACAAGAAATATTAATTGCTTTCTTTATGTATGGAAGTTTCTGTAGTTAATATATAATATGGTGTTGTGTTAATAAAAATCTGGATCATATATATTTTTTAAATTTATGTGTATAAATGTGATTTTTATGCTTGCGGCCTACGGACAACTCCATAACAAGGGTTGTGGCCCTTAGCAAAAATAAAAAGTTGGACACCACGTGAGCTAAAATCACCTGCCTTATGTTATAAAAGTTTAAATTGACTAAAAAATGCAACTGTGAGACAAGATTGTCAGTTTGGTTTGTGAATTACATATTTTCAGTTCCAGTTGCATGATGCGTGTTGGTGAAAAAGTAACAATGAACTACGTAACGTCTTTTATTAACTATGCTGTTCTTCACCTCTTTTTTTTTTTTTTTTTTGTCTCTGACAGTACCACAATATCCATGTAGATTATTTCTGGAGGCTGTTGTCCTACTGTAGTAGAGTTTCCATCAATGTTTTAAAGATGAGTGAGTGAGAGAGCCAGCCCACAGCATCAACACCCAACTTGGGGGACTGTGTTTTACTATCCAGGTTTCCTTCCTTTAAAGGGATTGGCTTCTCTTTGCCTTTCAGAGTTCCTTCCACTCTTGGTTTTGTGTTGGGGTTTCCCTTTCCTAAGCCTTAGGATAATCCTTACTTACAAAGTAGTGGGGGTAGCACTTACTGGTGGTGCTTACTTGCCATGTCATATGACCAGCATTGAGCTTGTGTAGTATTTAAAAAGTGTAGTCTTGCCACAGGTTACCCTCCCATTCCCCCTGGCGCAATTACCTCCATCCAGAACTGATTATTTTGGATACCCCTTATTTGCAGCTAATCCTTTTATCTTAGAGCCATTCACGATCCTCCACATGTCATCTGCCAAATAACTGAGGCTTGCTTTTCAAGTGTTAATAATATAAGATTATTCCTGCATTGAAGTTGGGAGGAGGTGGAACAATGGTATGATCTCATATTATTTATAATATAATGTTGATCCATAGAATTATTGCTTGGCTCCATGAGTATGAAGTCTTTTGAACCAGTTTCAGACATTTCAGTGCTACCCACTTTGGGGCAACAGTTTGATAGGTCAGTTTAGTTTTTAACGTGACAGTGCAGCCATAGACAGTATAAGGACTATATCCAAATGGTTTGGGAACATGTTAGTGGATGAACTTGAATGAGTGGCCTAAATCCCTCAGCTCAGTTCCATTAAACACCTTTAAATCATTTGGAGTTACTGGCAGAAAGCCGGAGTAAACCTGCAAAACATTACAGGAATGTCCATCATGTTAAAGGAGAGATTGAAGAAAATTCTTGCAGAAGCCTTTTGAAACCTGGAAACTCTTATTTAAAATGTAGAGGCTGAGATTGTTATAACAGGCAAACCTACATCATGCCTTAGTACATTGTTAGGGGTATCTGGTGATTACTCGCTATTTGTAGTGGGTTATACTAAGGTGTATTTTACCCAGGTTAGAAGAAACCGTTTTCTGAGGAAAGAATTTGGCATAGAGAAGTTTCTGCCACAAGGTGTGGAGCTGCTGTTCTAAAGAGGCCGCATTTTAGCTGTTGGTAAATGGATAAAATCTGTTGATTTCTGTGCAAAAGTTTGTGTTTGATATGAGTTGTAGTATATCATTGTCCCTGCTAAAATATTAAGTATAAACTTAATTTCTTATAAATTATTATGCAAGTGAACAGTAAAATACAATTATGTTTGGCATTGAGCTTTCATAAACACACATATTTTAAGTAATGAATTTGAGGATAAAATAAAGATAGTTGTGATAAAATTAAGTTTTGATTCTGTTGTCACATTTAAATGACGTAATTGTGTAACATTTCTTTCAAAACTCAATTTTGTGACAAAATATTAAACAGTGGACACAATTTTCCATTCTATAATGAAAAGCAGAGTTTATTCCTTACGTAGGTTCTAGCACAATACCAATCTGGAGTTTTTAAAAAATAAAACTATACCAATTTCATGGAAATTGCAGTAACCATATTTGTTTAGAAAATCCGGTACTTACAACGCCAATGCTACTTTGCGGTGAAAAATTTACTAAACTAATAGTATTGAGCTTTCCAACATTAATAGAATAAAATCTTAGTTAATATTAACACTGCATATTATAAATTGAGTACTTTTGTAGTTCCTCCATGTAGAAACAAACGTGTGCATATATTGATAGGAGTAAATGAAATAACTAAATTAATGTTCAACAATTTTATTAAAGCCAGTTCCATCCAAATTTTCAGTGAGCAGACATTCACTTCAAGTGAGAAAAGTATTTCTTGGTTATTTCATCAGCAAGGTCCAAGTTAAAATGTTCAGAAATTACTTAGAGACTGCAGTGAGACTGCAATATTTGTGGTCAGATGTGTCGTTTTTATACTCACATAATCTATTAACTACTAAATTATTAGCAGTATGTGTAAACAATGATATTTTATATTATTATGGATACTAATAGTAAAGATTCTATAGTTTTTGTAATAATGGTGTTTATTTTGTGCTGTATGTTTTTATTGTTTCATGTTTTTCTTTATGTGAGCCTATATATCATTTTTGACAATATGCTAACTTGTGATTTCTTATGATGCTCTGAAGATGCTGTAAAAAGGAATTGTATTATCAGTCTTTGAATGTGCAGCAATGGAATAGGGTATTTTAAACTTAGATGTCATTATTATAATTTTTCATCCTGTAAGGAATCTCTGTTGTATAGCCCACATTGTTAAGGTTTATAACTGTTATTTTTATACATGGCAGGTGTCATGGATGCAGCGCAAATTTATGTTTCTGCACCATCACAGCGAAATATCGGAACATGGGTAGAACTGGGTGCACAAACCTCGGATAATAATGGTTGGTATCTAGTTTAATTTTACCACCAAAAATTTTTTTGTGGCAATTTCAAAAGTAAACAAAACAGAAAAGTGAAATTTTTTCTCTGTGTTTAAAGGAGTTTAAACACAAAATCACAGCTAGTTTGTGAGGCAAAGCGTCCAAAATCTTCATTACATGATCAGTTTTTTTGTGAGTGTGTGTTTGTGTATATGTGTGTGTGTGTGTGTGTGTGTGTGTGTGTATATATATATATATATATATATATATATATATATAATATATATATATATATATATATATATGGATTCCTTTACCATGTTCTTTTAATTTTTAGGAGAGTGTGTACACACGTGTGTTTGGGTTGTAATGCATGTGTGTGTGTGCTTTCGATGTGCTGAACAAATTTCTAGGATAATGCCTTTTTTGAATAGTTACGGTAAAAAGTGGCACGGAATACAGAATCAAAATGTGTGAGGAAATTAAGTTTGATACTTACACTTAGAAAATTCCATAAAAATCAAAAAATGTATTTTAAAAAATGTTTTCACATTTGGGAGATTTAAAGTACATTGCGATGTTAATGATATAAAATTATTACATTTGTAGTCTATTGACAACTGGAACAGACTTATGAAAATCAATCTTTCAAAAAACTCCGTAGCCATTAGCTGCATGCATAGCTAGTCAAAAGAGTGACTACCCGCACCTCCCACTTTTTTTACTAGCTATACATACAGCTAATGGCTAGGATGTTTTTTAAAGGTTGATTTTCATAAGTCTGCTTCAGTCGTGAATGGACTCTAGGTAGCTTGTATTGTTTTCTGTTCAGACGTTAGTCTAAACAAAAATTCACCTAGGTAATATTTAATAGTTTATAATGCAATTGCTGTTATTAATTTTTTGTGTTTTGCATGCATACAGGTATTGGGTGGTATAGATTAGAAAGTTCCCTAATGTAGAGCAGCTGCTTTCAATCTATTCTTCCATTATTTGACGTAGTAATAGTAACCTTCCCTCATTATTCAGTATTATATCCAGTTTCTTGTTCTGCAGAAGAGAACCAATTTTTGTTGCAGGTAAAGTATTTTTGTGTACGAAAATAAAAGTTTGTTAAACATTAACATTTTTGTATTTCAGTAAATACATACTTTACAAAATATTTTGAAGTTGCTGTGTTTGTCGGTAGCAATTGATGCATGATATAACCACTTTGAGTTTGTTTAGTTTAGAATTAATTTAAAATTTGAGAGCAGTAGTTTTTTTTTACCAATACTGTGTACATAAATGGCAGTTGGCAACATGGTAGATCTGTAAACAGTAGGAGTTAATATGAGTTGGTATGGCCAAAGATAACGTTTAATTACTTTGATTTTTTCTGCAATCTTGAAACATTGCTGAAGTATTTTTATGCATTTGTGTGGTTTAAGCAAGTGTAGTCGAAAAATTTCTCATTTTGATAGATGGCTATATTTATTTTTGAAATTGTTTAATTTTTTGTTTAAAGGTTTTGTATTGAAAAATGCAGATGTAATAATCCTGGCAATGAAGCCACAGTACCTTGATGCAGCCCTAGCAGAAACCAGCGCATCGCTTGGTGACTGGCTGCCCAACACAAAACTTTTCATTTCCATACTGGCTGGCATTACGGTCCACACACTTGAAGCAGTAAGAACCTGTTTTGTAGTTGAAAATTGTTATATTTAACAGGAAGAATGATGATGGCTGTTAATGGATTCATGTTTTTGTGGTGGTGCAGAAATTGAAGAAGATTGTAAATCGACCACGGGTAATTCGAGCAATGCCCAACACACCAATATTGGTCCAGGAAGGGTGTTCAGGTGAGTGAATACAACAAAATTAATTAAATTATGTTCCAAGAATAATAACCATTTAGGAATGTGGTTCAATGACCATAACAATTCAAGAGTTTTCTTTGCATATTGGGTAATTCAGTACTAGTTCACCCAGGCCGTGATACCGATCAACTTTTGATTTTAATTAAATTGTATGTATTTGCTACTTCCACCAAGTTATCAAACCATGCAGATTTTTCTTCTCACTATGCCAAATAGTTTCTGTGAAACAGAGTGCTAAAGTTTTGGAAAATTATTGACATGTGTATTTCCAAGATCGATGAGATGTGTGCAGTGTTTCAGTAAAACATTTTTGTAACTAACGTGCTCTGTCAAATTTTTAGCACATATCCATTAGTAAAAAAAGTGATATCGACCATGCTTTGCTCAGAAAGCAACTAAGCAAAATAATCTAATGTTTTTATTAAAAAAATAATTGTGTACTTTACCCAGTATATGTTATCTGCTAAGAAATTGCCAATAAAATGTAAATAAAAACAAAATGGAGATCTATTGGCCAATGCATTACATTCTAATGGAATACTGCTGGACACTTGCTTGCCCTTCACATCTTGCTAATGTCAGCAGACAGTATTTTACAGATGCTCACAATAGTAATTTTAACATTAAAGGCAGTGATGATGGGGCACTTTCCCAGATATTATTCTGTTCCTGTGTTTGGGTAAAGATTGGATTCTCACAGAATCTGTGGCTGGCAGTGTGATGCAGTGCGGGATCCTTCTGTGGACATTGACTTGACTTTCATAAGTGCATGACATAACTTGATTACTCATCTGCTCAGTATGGGAGAGAGGAGCCAATGTGTTGAGATGGCTGTCATTCCAGTCCACTGTAAAGAGGCACCACTCATCTAATTATCAGTGCAAATTTTCCCTATTTTTCTTAAAAAGGTGAAGTAGGGAGGTTATTGCTTGAAGTAGTTGTGTTCGCTACAAAAGTCCCAGGTACTGATGCTGCTCTGATGGTGTACCTATACTCTGTTTGGAAGTAGATGGGCATGTTTGGTAGGTGCTGATCACAGGACGAGGTGCTACCATTCTCTGCGAGCTGCACATTTTATTAGGGTGGCATACACTGGATGGTCTAGTCTATCCTGTCCACTGATTATTTTAGCCAACCTGGTACTTTTTTTTTTATCCTGGTGGTGGTTTTGCAACATACAAAAGGAAGGATACTGGGATGAGAAAAGGGGTGGGTAGCAAGAACTGAGACCAGGATGACATGGGTGAACTGTAGTCATCAGTCTTCAGCGGTGTTGCTGCAGATTGTCGACGTTACCTCTTTCTTCTTCAATATTTCCATCGATTTTTGGACTTGCAACTTGGGGTATGTCAGTCACACATTATGAGCAGCCTACCAAGCTACATATATGGTACATGGTGGTACTCAGCCAACTTTCCTTCATGTAACATTACTGCCTCGGTTACTACATGTGGTGCATTTGACAATAACCATAGCCCATCAGTATATGGGCAAGACAAGAACATATTTGCAACTGCCTAGTGTTCTATTTAGCCATACAATGTTAATGTTGCCAGCACAGACTGAAAGGTAAGTTTGCATATTAACTTCTTATCAGGCTAAAAATGTTTTCTTAAATTTTGATGATTTAAGTCAATTTCTTTCTGTTTATGTAGACAGGAGATGGAAGATCATTTCAGTAGTAGCATATTTGTCTTTTTAATAATTTCATTGAGTAATTTTTTTGATAAGTGTCAAGATATTTGTGTCGGTATTAATTTTCTATGAATTTGAATGATACATAGTGGTCAGTAAGTATAAATAAAGCATTGCTTCCAAAAGTACTCGCTAAGTGAACAGCAATACCTTTGGTTTGTTCCATGGCTGTTTTGCAAGCATGCAGTGCCAATGCTTGTCGTCCGTGTCTCAGGAGGTTGTATGTTATATATGTCTTTGCAGCTAATTATCATGAGTGATGTCCTTTTGCTCATAAAATGGCTGCTTGCGGTGCTAGGGTGAGTCTTCATATGGCACTACATGTCATTATGTCATCACTAGACTGCATGGCCGGTCATCTCTTTATCAATATTTGTGATGCAGCAACTGGCCATTTTAACTTCTTCATATCACAGCAGACATGTCATAGTCCCATCAGCCAAGAGTGTTTAAACCTTGATTGGGGGGTTGCAGTTTTTTTGCGTGGCTGGCAAGTGGAGGAGAGGAGGCATTTGCCCTAATAAAACGTGGCCTTGGAACAGCAATGCATTTAGCATCAAGTGTCCAGGAGGAGCTGGAGACTCTTCTGCTGTGAGAACTCAGACATTGCCTGCAGCACTTTTTACCTTTGTAGTGGTCCTATGTCCATCTTGACTTGCTGATGGTCATGGAAAACTGTCATCTTGTTTGCCATGTACCAGAATGTGGCAGAACATGCCTATTTCATCACATAATGGCCACACGTTTTGTTCTAAAAATTTCCTCCAAAATCTTGGCATATTAACAGTGCATGACTGTTGTGTGATGTAATACTATGTCTTCCTCTTACATGCTTTCAGGAAGGGCACTGGTCACACAGCAACTAGTGCAGGTTTTTTTCAAATACACCAGGTTCTCTCATTCTCCCATTTTACAGTTCTGAGAGGGAAGTTGTTGCCTAGCAACAAGTGCGGCTTCTTTGCATCTTCCCTATTTCGGCCATTTGGTGAGGGGTGGATAGCTTCAACCCAGGGTCAAATTTGCATCCATTGTGAAAGGAAGCAAAGCACTTTGGTTCTCTTCTGCTACCTATGGCTGCATCTTGCCTCAACCTCAACCATTTTTACTTATCCCTTCCACACTTTTTGCAGAGAAGACATGGAATCACCTTCCCCACAATTTTTTTTTGTGCAAGGGAATCTCGAGTAGGGTGTGTTTATACATGTTCTGGCTTGGCTGTAGTGTTGAAAAGACCACAACTTTTATGCTTTAAAAAATGTTCACACTTTTCAGTACTTAAAATGGTGTAAAAAATGAGAATTGTTTTTTCCAGACATGCTTATATTTTTATTTTCTATTATGGCCTGTTATTTAATGCCAAAAAAGTGCCAATATACTGTGCACCGTAAATATGTGAGCCAGAATGACAGTTATAAAAATATCCTACAATCAGCCATAACATTTTTGAAAATTGGTGTGGAAGAGTAAGACATTTTGGAACACAATATCAATTTTTTCTGATCAATTAATGCAAAAAATTGTGACTCCTTCAACAAGATCACAACTGTAAAGAATTAATTTTCAAAATATTTATGTGAGAAAGTGCACATTATAGTCTATTCAATATTAAAATTTTCCATTTTTTAGACAGCCACTGTGTGGCAACGTGTTATACATTAAATCAACATAATCTTATATAGGTACAAAATCATGTATCAGCTGATGCATGAACAATTAAAAAAGAATTTCATGTTGGCTATTTTGACAACCCGGCCTTCACACAACAGACATTGGAGAAATATGTGGGCAGGAAACAGTTCTTAGACTAAATATACGTGTGTGTGTGCGCGTGCGCGGTTTTTTTTTTTTAAGTGGTTATTAGTGTAACAGTCTAAACTTCATTTTAGAATAGTGTGTAGGTATTTCAAACCAAATGGAACTTAAACAGTTTGTAATAGTTTAGTTTTGTTTGTAGCTAGTACTAACATCGCCATGCGCATTCTTCATATTAATTAAAGAGGCTCCGGATCTGTCACAGAGTATTTTTCAAATATTTATGCATCAATTTGAGGCAATATACTTCAAACGCTGATCATTTTGAGCTCTTGCTAGTTGTAAAATTTACTTTTGAACAGATTTAATAGATTACTTTTGCACTACACATTTGGAGTAAGCAACTATGCTGCCATCTGTTGATCAGAAAGCACATCTCACTTTGGAAGCCATGCCCCCTATGCCCCTATGAAATGACTCGTGTTTCATGTGTAAAATACAAATATACCAACAAATTCCCAGAAATGTTTATTTTCTGTGAGCTCTATATATTTTTTAACGTAACGTACCAGTATTTCCGTGTGCAGCAATTCTGCTTGCTAATAATTTAGATTTGGTATTTTATCACTGGACTTTTCCAAGACTTCGTCATGACCTTACCCGGGACTGGAGTGGGTACCAGGGATGGTGTTGGTGAAAACGTAGTGAAGTCTTTGGGGAACCTCTGGTGGTGGTTGAGGCTCCCAGAAGTTGGAGGGATTTGCATTGGCAGCAGGTGGCTGTGTCTTTAGTGGCTGCCAAAGAAGTGTTGAGCTTCTGGTAGGAGAGTCTTCCAACTGGCTGAGACCCTGCCCCCAATAGAAGGGGGGAATCTCTTGTGGTATCAGTGGTCGCGCACCCCCATGGCTACCTCCAGTTCTGAAGAAGGCGGCGGAGGAGCAGAGACTGAAGAGAATTGGCCATGCCAGTGCTTTTATACTAATTCCAGATAATAGCTTGGGGGTGCTGGGAGAGATAGCCTCATTCGCAGGGGTTCAGAATTCCAGGTTGCTGGAGCAGTGCTTTCATCCCTTCTCTCCTCTGTGGGCGCTGGCAAATAGGTACTGTCCTCCAGTGGTGTGCTATGGCACTAGCGTGACCTTCACTGGAAGGAACTGGTGGCTCTGTCAACAGTACAATCTTGCGGGGGGGGGGGGTGCTGGTGTGACATTTTCTGTGCGAGTCTGGGTAAACAGTTCAAGCTAGTATCACGTGTCTGTAGTATCTTGACAGTCAGTGCCAGTGTACCCTGTTGCCCTGTCTCCTGCCTCTTCAGTACTGTTTTAGGGTTCATGACCTGTCCCATTCTGAATGAATGGCGTGCTCTGCTCAAAGACGGGGCAAAGTTGTAAAGTAGAATGCACATCCTAAATGTGCTGGAATACATCACATTGTCAAGTTCAATTCTCAACTTGTTTCATGAGATTATAAAGTCCTTTGGTTTAATTCAGTAATATTTTCGTCATAATTTTTTTACCTAGTAAATGTTTTCCCTGTTATTGCAGGTCTTGTTATTTTTTAATTTTCACTTTTGGCCAAAAATAATTTTCTTCAGCCAACTGTTGCTAAACACTGAATTGTCAAATTTCCACTTTGTGAAGGTTTTATTGTTCATTTTAATATTGTATGAAATCCGGAAGTGAAACATACTCTGTAAATGTATTGTTGTATTTGCATGTGACTTATTTTTGGCCGTCCTCTATAGTTATAATAGCAATTGAAACTGCCTACATAAAGCTCATTAAAATAAAATGTATGTTTATTTCTGAAAATAATGCATATGTTCATGTCTTTATTTCATTGATGTGTTTCTTGTTACTAGTTTTCTGCCGCAGCAGTTCAGCTACAGACGATGATGTGAGAATCACACATCAGATATTTTCTACTGGTGGAAGATGTGACATGGTTCCTGAATCATTGGTGAATGCAGTTGGTGCTGTAGCAGGCAGTGGACCAGCATTTGTATGTTCAGTTTTTTTTTTCACATGTTTGTGGCATGCATACGTACTCATTACACACTGGATATACCCTGTTTCATTTACGAAGGCAGTGTTTTGACAGTCCTAAGAAACTAGTGCCAGGGTTGCTCTGCTTATGTGTTTCTATTCCTCAGCTGTTTTGACACATGGATGCCATGCTGTGGTGTCAGCTGTTGACATTATGAGGGACTGTGATGTTATTTGAACATCCAACATTGCTTCAGAAAGTATTACATTTTTCGATGCAGCAGAAACTACAAAATCCAAAATGTGCATTTGCAAAAATTATTTTCAAATTTTTATAGTAAATGAAAATGCTAGAAAGTAAAATGTATCTAGTGCAGTGTTTTCATGCAGGTGCTAAATAAATTGTCAATATTTTTGAACAACTACAATTTGCCACATACATATTTTTTAGTAGGTAAACAGTATAGATAGCTTTAATTTTTTATGTCAGATAACATTTTTTCAGCCACAGACTGATTACAATGAGTGTGAGAGTTTATAACTTAAATCCGTATTAAATTTAATGAGATATATTACAGATGCACACACATAGAAGATGTAATATATAATTTATTGTCTTTTACTGGTAAACTTTTAGATGGGTTGGAAGTGGTTTAAATCATAATCATTATTTATTTCATCTTTATTTTTTTCATCCGTAGCATGTTTCTATTAACTGCAAATTTTAGCTTACACAATTGCCAGTTCTATCTTTAAACATGGTTTTACCTTTTAAGTAGTGCTGTTTTCATTATTTGATTTTTAATTTAATGATTTTATTCCTGTACTAAACACCATAAAAATGTGTTTCTATCCTGAATAAAGAAAATTTTTGGTACCTTACCTGCCTTATTCTCTGCGACAAATGTAAATAAGTTAAAGGTTGATTATTGCTGCAACACATTTCTAAAGGTGACAGCGCTAATAAAAGTTCGGCCTCTAATACGTAGTGCCAAAAATTCATTACTAGTTTATTTTATATTTGACTTCATAATCATTACGATTATATACTTGGTCTAAATGAAATAATCACTACCGACTGATGTCTGAATGTGCCTTGCATTTTTAAAAATAGTTTTGTACACAGGAAAGTACAACATAACTACTAGTACAAAGTGATTATAGATAACTTGACTTAGTGGAATCTCGCAATTGCGAGTATGGTCCTTAACGAGGTCTTCATAGTTGCAAGCGTTTTGTAACGCACCGTCAGTTTGTATATGTTATTTATAGTAAAAGTGTTTGGTATTAATAAGTGGTATTTTCATGTGCACATTCGTAGATACGATTGATTTGCCTTAGAAAAATTAAAAATTACACTAAATATACTACATGTAGATGCGTGTAATAATTGCCGTAATTACTGTACCATGATGACACATTCATTTAGCGCGCGGTTGGTTGCATTGTGTCGAGCAGATGGTGTGGCAACGGTGGAATGGCCGCTGCATCTGGTAACCCTGCCATGAGCTTGCTGCTCGCGCTCGTATTGATCAAGTGATGCTGTTCTAACTAAATGCCAGTGCCCCTATATTATAACGACCATCTTGTGAAACCTGAACAGCACGTCGCAAGCTGATCCAATATTCTGTTCACTTCACTTGCCAGCGCCAGCGCCAATAATACATATTTTTTTCAGGTGCAAAATCTGTAGAAAGCTAACAAATGTTGTAGTCTTAAGGGGGTTTGGTGTCTTATATTACTGTTAATTATTCGACTGGCAGTTTTCACAGTTATGCACGTGTGCATTAAAACATTTGGAAATGGTTTAGAACAGCGGAGAAAAAGTGATGTAGGCGGACGTGCCGCTGGCTATCATTCATTGGCTCGTGCCCTTCTTTATATTGGCAGTTGTTTTAGTAAAAAATTAGGCTTAGGAAACATGTGCATAATTTATTTTTATATACCGATTATCAATTCTTATTGATATTTGCATACAAAATTTCATTACGCTGTAGCTGATTTTGTACTGTATAAGCAAGTTGTTTCCATCCTGCAGAGAAGAAGTTTTTAGCATCCAGTAGTTTGAAAATCTTCTTGACAGAGTTCTACTGTAAATCATCATTTTCGTATACTAAAATGGGTCACGCGACCATTTAGCTAATTAAAACTGCAAATTGGAACACAGCCGTAAACAGTGCACACACACATAAAAATTAACAAGAGATGGGTGGATGGCTGTGCTGTTTACTCGTTCATTGCGGCAGGGTTTCCAGATTGGGCGATTTGTCACCGTTTGTGCTATTTCAAGGCAAAATTTGCGTCCAAAAATTACGAAAATGTGACTTATCGTAATTTGGGTGATTTTTGTAATGAATTTAAGATATTTGGGTTACTTGGAATTATTTACTGAGATTGGTATATTTTTTGATTGTGAACAAAATAGTTAATTCTCATAAGTAAGAACAGTTTTTTAAAAGATAACCACTGCATAAACAATTGAAGAGGGTCTCTTCTTCATACTGTTGTTACTCGCGGCAGACATTTAATAGGCAAATTGAATATCACACCATTGTTTATGCTTTTAACATATTTTTTAAATTTTGTGTAGGTCTATATCATTTTCATATTTTAAAACAATTTGCGTTTCATACATATAAAATATTACATGAAAAATTAAAAATATATTTAAAAAAAATGCATTTAATATTATAAAGTGTAATCAAATTGGGCGACAAAAGATTGGCCATTTAGGCGACTTCAACAAAAACAATCTGGCAACCCTGCATTGCGGCCGGCCATTTTTTTGCCATGTTTTTTGGTGACGTGTGAAGATTGTGGAATCTAGAGCTCACAAATAACTCGCAAAGCAATTACATATTGCATTCCTCGTAATAATCACAGACATGTCGTCCTACTTGTAGTGTACTTCTTAATGAGATATCAACCAAGGTACATTGTAATACAACTCCCGCCCTTCTAGTAACTCATGATGATGTTAGTTTCTTCTAATTTAATTTTAATGCGTAAATTTGTTTACTACGAGTACTCGTAGATATGAGGATTTTATGTACTGTTATCAAGCCTTGCAATTATGAGGTTCCACTTATGCTACAGGTTCAAGAAATGACAATTCATATGAACTGGACAAAGTGCAATTGAATAATATTTTTAAAAATATGTGGCTTTATTTTCATGTCCTTCAGTTAACAAATATAATGAGCTTCGACTGAAAGTTGCAAATATCAAATACCCTAACAAACACCTTGACATATGTTTAAGCTACAGAAATATTTTGTAATCGTACTCAAAATAATAAAAGCTCAAAAATATCAGACATGAGAGTGCATAAATAAATATAGATGATGGTAGGCACAAAAGTGGCTAAGCCTACAGAATTATTTCAGCCTCGTGTAATTATATGTAATGAATATTGACGCGCAGCATCTGACGACCTGTGGTGATTCTGACTTCTGTGAGTTGTAATGTGATTGGCTGGTAGTCAGATGCTTGCTAGGGTGTACGGTTGCTGGTGCAGGCTCTATTATCTGTATTCTCGACCAGCGTGGGTTGGCGATCCCATGGGATTTGTCTTGTCCACTCAAATAGGCGGTGAACACGGGGTGTGTTTCCTCTCTGAGGCGGACGGGTGCTGCGAAGAGTTCTGTGGGAATCTCTGGTGTGGTTGGTCTCTGGAGGGTGTTTTTAACCCTCTCTTGGACACCACTCCGATGGGAGTAGGGCATGAGGACAGACTTACTACGATCAAGCTCGCGGAAGGGGGGAGCAGGTGGCGTTGTACTGTACTATACGTAGGGCCCCCTGAAAGTGGTAAATAAAATTTCATCACAAAAAACTGCTTTAAGTGGTGCAAAAATTCACTTAAAAACATTAAGGTGTTAAATAAAAACTTTACAGTTCATCAATGTTTTAAAATCTGTGTCTTGTTGGTAATTATTCTGGAAATAATTAAATAAAATGCAGAATTTCACAATCATGTTACTGACTACTGAAAATTATATATTAATTCCCATCAAAAATATTATGTGATGATTACATTTTGACACAGCACTACAAAATGTAATGATACAGTATTGAAAAATATATATATAAATTTTTGCACAAACAGAATTCACTACAGAAACAAGTATCAAATTGATAACTACTAATATAGGTTTTTTCTCTAAATGTGCCTATGCTAACTAACAAAAAGGTGTTCTTTAGCTGTGATAACGAGAATAATTTGTGATGTAGGATGTACTGTGAGCCCTCAAGTTCCCCAATGTTCTCAATAAGTGCAGTGCAGTGCAGTGCAGTGTTCTACTAAAACCAGTGCATAGCACTTCACAATGTCACGCTCTGTGATACTTTAAGTTGCTGATGTAGTTTGCAGCACTACCCTCAGCTTCTGTTTGCTGAAAGAATTCAAGTAAAGAATTAAGAAGCACCAGGAACTATTACTTTTTTAATTACCTACAAGACATTTACATATATGACGATAGTAAACCCGTGATCCTGTCGTACGATTTGACAGGATAACAAGTTTAAATTTGTCGTATATGTAAACAAGGTATAATAAAATTAATCGAATATTAAATATTTAACAGCCACTACAAGCGCAAATTAACCTCAAAAGTAAACACGCAGATCTCTCTCTCTCTATCTCTCTCTCTCTCTCTATCTCTCTCTCTCCCCTTCTCTCTCATCCTCTCTCTCTCTCTATCTATCTTCTCTCTATCTCTCTATCTCTCTCTCTCTCTCTCATCTTCTCTACTCTCTATCTCATCTTCTCTCTCTCTCTCTCTCTCTCTCTCTCTCTCTCTCTCTCTCTCTCTCTCCCCCCCCCCCCCCCCCTACACTCGTTGAATTCATGATATGGGCAAAGAAACACATATTATTTACACACTACAACAATGTTGAAAGTTCAAGTTTTTTAGGCCACGGGCATTTCAATTATTATAGTAACGGTTCTCAAATACATTATTTACAAAACACACAAATTTACTGTTAGTTGAATTCACAATCTCTTGAACACATTTTTCTATGGAAATACTTACAAGTTTACTTCACCAAAATCACGTTTGTTTGTCACTAGCATTGTATAATTTTTTTGCAGAATCGTTTAGTAAAATCATCACTGCACATGTTTCCTAAAACCAACAAACTTGCCCTTTGGTGTGCTGCCATTTTGTATAAAATGTTGCCCTGGTTTAGCTTTCTCAAGTCACATTACCATCTGTGGAATAATAATCACGCTACATATATTTTTAAACACATATATTTTTAAACACAAACCATTATACAAATTTTCTGTCACAAATGTTTTGTAGGGGAGAAATTAAATAGGAATTTGTTGTGTTTGTACGGAATTGTGACTTAACAATATTTACAGGAATACAAAAACTTGGTGCTAGTTTTAAAACATGAGTGCGTGTTGGCTTTTTAATAATATAAACAAAGTTTTACTAGAAAACGTGTCTTTTCTTTAGCGCATTAAAGTCTGATATACCATAATTAGCCTAAAAACTAAATTTTGTAACGATTTCGCATTTATTGTCGTTTATTCGCAATCGCGAAAAGTCCATGCCCCTACCTATATGGGTGTACAACCAAATACTGCATATGCCAACCAAGTGCGGTATCCCTCTTCCAGTACTCGGCGCAAGAAGCGTGGTGAATACTGAGTCAGGTCTCACTGGCTGACAGTCCCAGCATGGGGCTGATTGTGTCTGGAGGACCAGTCTTCCCAACTCGGGGAATACCTCTCCCAGCGCTAGGAGCGCGGCGAAGAGGGTAAGCACCTAGTAGACAAGCTGACCTCAGTAATCGGAGTACCTATTGTTGGGGCTCTACCGTTCAATACACTGTGGTGCACAGAAAGGGTGGCCGTCCAGAATGTGCGTGGGTACTCTAATTGTGTATGGCGGTATTGAGTAAATTCCCCGGTCACCTGCTATCCCTTAGGTGGGCCTGACGTCTACTGGGAAAGGAATTTCACTAAGGGAAAGATACCCTCATGTTGGTTAAACGACGTAGACGATGGCAAGAATCTTCGGCACAAAATGCGGCGAAGACAAGGTAGTTGGAGATTATCCGCAGCACAAGGAGTGTGGTGAGAACCAGGGAGCTAATGTTTCCTTCGGCATGAGCGTGCAGTTAATAAACAGGAAAGACTGGTGTTCAAGGGTTGCTGCCCATTATTTATACTCTGGCTGGAGTTGTGGAGGAGGTAAGAATGGCATAGATCCTTTTATCGTGTGACATCAGTGGCCGGCGCTAGATCCAGGTTCATGTCTCGGCGATCGTACTATTGGTGTCATCTGGCAGCTTTGGAGTCTTGGATGATCTCGATGCATAACTTTGGTAGCTTGGCCTGTGAATAATACAATCTGCCGTGGAGCATCCATCCTTTGCCTTGGGTAAATAGTACAATTCCTGACATCTCATGATGTGTGGCAACAATAAAACTTGTAGAATCAAGTGGCAAAAGCATGCGCACTGATGAGACAAAGTCGATTATTCATTGTTGAAAAGGCATCATGCGTCAATTCGACTCCTCTCTGTTGCGACGTAGACTCATCTGCGCAAAGGAACAAGATCAGAAAGAAATTCATTTGATGGAATGTAGGACTGTCCCCTCAAGCAATTTTTTTCTCTCTCTATTGGATTCTGTAGTTGTCCCTGGTCTGTGCGTTCTCTGCTCTGTACTCGGTTTCAGAGCAGCGTGGCTGACTGGTCGCGTGGATGGCAGGTGGTTGCTATGTCGTTGATTATTTCATGAAGCGGCTGGGCGGTGTAAACAATGCTGTCTCATTGTTGCATGGCGAACTAGCATTCTGTCTCCCTCTGCATTTATAGCTCTCTCTTAGATTGAATTAGGTTAGTGCCATGAAGGGGTATCCGGTGTATGTGATTACGCATGTCCTTCGTTTTTTAAAGTGTGCTGCCCTACAATATCAGCTGGAAGGCATGGGTGCTTACAATAAAAGGGTTACTGAATTGAACGTGTGGAAAAAATGCAAGACATGTTGGGCGGCATATAGAATAAAATTTGACCCTTGGGGAGAATAAAATAATGATTGCATTTAATATAAAATAAAATAAAAACTTGCCAAAAGCCTTGCTTGTAAAGGCATGTGTAAGCTAGCTATCGTGCAGTGGCCGCCTGGTGCGGAGAATAAAAATGACCTCTACCTGGTCTTCCTGTGTCATACAGCAGGGAAATTGTGTGTAATAGAAAGCTAAGGGGTTTAGTCAAACTCGGAGCTTCCGTGGTCTCAGCTTAGCAAAAACTAGTGTGTGGCAAATGAAATGAACTAACCAACAAAGCATGTGATACACCGTCATACTGACACGTGTCACTTAGACTAATCAATGTTATTTTTAGTGAGCGCTAGGTCATGTGCACTCTGATACACAATTACTAAGACTTGAGTTGGTTTTCTACTAGAGGCTAGCACTGGTTTTGTAGGCTGGTGGCTTGGTATGAAGTCTGCTGTGGGCAGTACCGCAATATTTCTCTCTACTACCTTAGCCCGTTGAGGTAGGGCTGACTTACCAGGATACTACTCACCGTTCTCCTGGGCTCTGGTGTAGAGTTAGGATGTCTGGGACCAGCAGTCGCCTGGGCGATGCTAGCTGATGGGTTGCCGTACGGAGAGGTCAGGTATCTCTGACTCCAGTTGACGGCTGCACTGCTTCCACAAAATGAGTCAGCAATACCTAACCTAGTGTCATGTGCAGTGACTAGGGCATGAACTGCAGGATGGGTCTCGATGCCAAGCCTAGTGTGCGAGGGAAAATAAATGGGGGCGCTGTCTGAAGAGGGCTGCCTCTTAAGGTGACTGGTGGTTTGAGTTTGTTCGTTTGGGATGTCTCCACCAAGTGTTGAGGGGTTATTGGTGCACACTTGCTTAGCAGTAAAGAACTCCTCCTTTTTCTCCTCCCTTCGAGTACTGTGCCTCTCCACAAAGGGCATTCAGGCAGTGTTGACCCTTAACTTATTTCAGTCGACGCAAGCTATTGATGGTACCCTAACTAAGTGTAGAGCACAACAGCAGTTGACGGTGCAAACCCTGTGCTCCTATGGTTCTGCACCTTGGTGCACAAACCTAGAGCGGTGGGTTATATGGGTCTTCTTCCTACTACTGTCGGGCCTCCAGTCCCTGGCAAATACCCCTGCCGGCACACACTGCGCTCCGGTCAGCGATACAACATGAGGTGACTGTCCTCCTTTTGAATGAGTACCTAGATGTTGGGGCTCTACCTTTCTGTACACCTGGATGCATAGAACAGGTGGCCGTCAAAAGTGTTGTGTGTTGCCGATGTACAGATTCCTGAAGGGGGGTCTGTAGTCATACACTATGGTTCGTACTGTTGTCACACCGGTTCGCTTGCTTGCTTGCTTGCTTGCTCTGTCTAAGAGTTGAGTTCCTAGTATCAAACATGATTTACCTCTAAACAAATTTACTCTCGGGATAGGATAAAAATGTATTTAATATGAATATTAAATACTGGTGACACATACACTTACTACTGAGCAGAGTGTGAACGGAAGTAAACTATGCTTAAGAGGTGGAGGTGACCTGCTCCTAAGCTACTCCAGTATAGAATGACTTTGACGGCTATGAAAACAACTGTGATGCAGTTACTCTACTCTGGGGTCGTCTAGACGAGATTTTATAAACAGGGTCACTACCAAAAGGGCAGTGGGGGTATTTGCCACTTACAAGCAAGTAGTGGGCGGCTGTTGAACCAGGAGGATCAACAGCGGAAGTGTGGAGTGAAGTCGAGCAGGCTTCTTGTGTTGAAGAGATTCCGGTAGCTGGTGGTGGTTGTAGCCGCTGGAGCTTCTGGTAAGAAGTGGTAGAAGCCTCTTAAGCTTCTGGTCATTGTTGGCGGTAGCCACTGTGGGCTGCTGAAGATCTCTTGGAGTTCTTGGATACGACCGTGAGGGCCTAAGGTGCAGTAGGGAGCCCCAGCACAGAAGTGTTGAGGCGAACTACTGGAGATGATAACTGGCATCTTCGGCTGCGCACCTCCTTATATTGTGCACTCGGCTGGCCCATGCATGGGCTGGAGTGGGAGGTGTAACCTCTGCCTGGAGCGAGCAGGGGGGGGGGGGGTTGAATCTACCCTTGTGCTTGGCCATATGACCTCTGCTGTGCGTAGCTGGCCGGCTGCATAGAGATACTTGACACTTTCTGGAGTGTAAAAGTGTAGCAAGGGAACTCCAGTGTTGCGATAATGGGGAGCTTTCTTTGTTTACAGTGTGTTGACCTACATAAAAAGCTGTAACGCTTGGGTACTGACAATATGGTTTATGATTTTAACCAGTGGAAAGAAGCAAGACATAGCAGGTGGCACACAGAATAAAATTTACCCATGGGGAATGATTTTAATTACCTACACTAATATAATAAAGAGGTAAAGTTTGTGAGTTTGTTAGAGGTAATCTCTAGAATTACTTATCCGATTAAAAAAATTCTTTCACTGGTAAGTAGACTGGACCTTCTGGATGAACATAGGCTATATATCAAGACATTATGACAGCAGGGAAAATTTTAAATTTATAAAAATTAAGGTAACATACTCAAAACTATATTTACGAAAGAAATGTTGAAATCAATTTGTTTAAAGTAATGTTAAAATTAATTTTTTTTTACATTAACTTACCATTACTGTGAAATAATTATATGTATGTAGAATTTTTTCGTAGAGAATTTAATTAGCTACTAAATTATATCTTTGCCATACCTGTATTAGTTTAGCAAGAATTGTTAATTTTTTACACTTAATTAAAAATGTGAATATGAGCGTTTGTAATAAAAAAAATATTTTCAAAATAATAAATTGATGCCCAGCAAATTGTTTTGTTAGTGATTTTGTGATTATGTAGAGTTTATTTTGTAAACAAGAGGTCTTCTATTGTTTGTTTGAGCATTAGCTTAACGATTAACTGTTGTTAAGGCATTTCTGTTGTTAAGGGTTTCTCAAAAGACTGACCAAGAAATGGAGCACGCTGTTAGTTTGGATGCGAATCAAATGTTATAATCTAAATGAAACTAATAATATTTACACACCATGAACTTTTAAGACCACAAGCAATAACAATACAACAAATAAATGGGTTTAAGTTATCTCCCATTGAAAAATGTACAATCTGTAACACACACCACGTTGGGGGAGTTTGATAGTGAATCCTCACTGCTTGAATTTAAAAAGCATAGTAATGAACATATCCAACTAAATAAGTGGGTTTAGGTTATGAGCTCAATGTCTTGATTGTCAGCTGTTGGCCACTAAAAAAGTTCTGCGTAAAGTCATTCACTGTTTCAGGAGGAATAAATCTTTGCAATTTCTTGATGTCTTTGATTTCTTTTTGTTTATTGGCACACAACCTTCCTGTAAGCTAATTCTGTTGGCATGTCTGGCTTATCACTAGAAGACTTAAGTATGAATGTATGATCAATGAGACAATCAATGAATGGTCTAGCTTGAACTCTTCCAATGTGGTCAGAAGAGTTGACAAATTCTGTAAACGTTGAGACATTGAAATGCTGTTTCTGATCTCCTGGCACACTCCTTGCATAAGACTCTGTTGATATCAATTCCTTTTGTAAAATTTAGGCCATCAGTCTTTGAACTTGAGTATGTCTGTGGACTCCACCATTTGCCCTGTAAATTTGCAGGCGTGACTGTAGGCTGTGCAATGAACTCTACATATTCTTTTGGTGTGTATATCCTATCAGTTCTTTTGATTTTCCTTTTAATAACACTGAAATCTCTATCACAAGATAAAAATGAGTGCCCTCTGATCTGCAAGTAATGTTGGACTGTCAGAAATCGCCCAGTCTCCACAACTGTCAACAAAAACCTCACTACAGTGGTCATATTTTGACACCTAGCTCAGTCAGAAAACAGATGGAGATGTTTAACATTTGGGTTAATTTCATTATGCATGTAATCTAATAGAAATGAACATATCTCATTTGGGCCTTTCTTCGCAATACCTTTATGGTGTAAATAAAATTTATCACACTGTGTTTCAACGCCATGTATATCAAACACGTTCATGGTGAGCTGCTGCATGTAAAATGTGTCCTGCACAGGAATTTCTGGCAACTGCAAGTTCCTCATGTAGTCCATACATATACCAGTCACTTAATTATCTTCTAAACACTGAATTCTAACTCTAATTTTATAAAAAACTTTGGCACTTCTTTTAGCAACATTATTAATTGCAGGAATTTTCACAGAAAACTCTTCACACTGATAACAGGTGTCCACTTGTGGTCTATCAAACGTAAGGCTGAAGTTCTCTTGAAATACTTTCAAGTAATATTTGTAGGTCACAGAAATGCCAGTGCTAGTTTCTTTAAATAACTGCCACATCTTTTTTAAGTTGAGAGACACACATGAGGTAACGAAATGTTTTGTTTATGTAATGTGCTTCTTTTGTAGGCAAAGAATCAATATGATCGTCAATACATTTAACTACACTTCCTGGTTTTGTATTTCCAGGGGTATTTTTACTTCGTACATCTTTTGGTGATTTACCTTCAGACAAGTTGCACAGTCGTCTAACATGATCACTGGAAATTCCATGGGTAAAGAGGAAAGCGGTTTTACACACTTGCACTCGACCTTTGGAAGTTAACAGGGCGTATTTGAATGTGTGGGGTTTTGGTTGTTTTCTTGGGCCATCGGATGCATCAACAGGACATCGTGGACGTTTCCTCTTGATTGGTTGACTCTCAATAAAACTTTTGTAGATATGCATCCTGTTAATTTTTTAAATAAAATTCAATAAACTTTGTGTAGATCTCATAGTAAATCATCTTCAGACAGTCTTAATGGCGTGCACTTCCACTTACACATGAAACAAATATTTAAGTTTAACATACTTAATTTTAAATGTTTTTTATTATTAATTTATTTAATATGTTATTCCTGTAGACTGTACACAAAAATACAATATGTGGATATACTTCAATATCAATTTTTTGAAACTCATTCTGATTTTTTTAATCTTTAAAACTAAGAGTTTTAATTATTTCTTTCCTGTTAAACTAATAGGGTCACCAAGATTGACAACATGAAAATATTATGTTGTCACCAGAACTAATGCAAATTCTAAGTTGATCGGATGAGTGTAAATTGGCCAAATTTTGATTTGAAGATTGGTCCTTAATAATATTAAAATTGCAAGCTCTATAAAACCTTGTATGGATATGTACTGTTAAAACAAGGTTATGTTATTTGCTGTAATTTCCATGGTCCTTGGGTTGCACAACTTTTCCTTTCCAATTCACATACTGCTCATTTTTAACTCTTGCCTTTTTCTCTTGACACGTGCTGCTTACACAACGAATCACTACGATTACGACTCATCGCCAGAGTACCGATTTCTACTGCTACAGATGTCAGTGACACGTTGCCTACCCTACAGGCAACAGAAGTTATGAGCAAATTCTCTTCACCTGAAGGATAAGCAACCCGACAGGCAAGTCCCCCCACTCCCCTACTCTGAGCTGAGAGCGCACAAGCTGCCCAGACCTCGGGCAATGCCGAGTGCTACCGACGAGGCATGACGCACAAACGCTGACCAGAGTATTCCCATGCCAATCAGGGCAGAAGGACATCACGCCCTCCCCGCAGCCTGCGCCGGCAGCCTACAAGTTTCCACTATGTAAGTCCGGATGGTGCCGGGCTTGGGAGTCATTCTTATGCATCCTCTCTCATGACATTCAGCACTGACTCAGTGTTAGAACCTCTGGAGATCTTCGAAACTTCAAGTACGCCCCCCGCGGCTACTTACTATGTCTCAATGACCATCGAACACGAACATACATATTCAACTTCACTTTGTCTCCTCTAGTCACCTTTTACTTAGCAGTTTAACTTTAACTAATTTGTATTTGTCTAGAACCATCTATTCCTCTTTTAACTTAGAACCAGGTCGCCTACACCTGGAACCGCAGTTACCTTCATCCCTCCACGGTTTGGTGGTAGGTAGCACAGGTCACGTGTTTATTGAATAATCAATAAACACTCACTGTTCTCTACCTTTCTGTTTTTTCATTTCCAAGGTATTTGTTTGAATTAACAATTGGAGACAGGATACGCCGTGCACTTCTGACAGAAACTGGGAGATTTGTTTAAACCGAGTTAGCCTGACTGTGGAACCCTTTCAGGTGTCTGCACGTCAGAAGACGTACATAGTAGACGGCTACCTGTTTCTTCCCTGTCACACATTAGCACTAAGTCAGTGCTCATGAGGGAGAAACAGCGAAGCCACAACGACTAGAAACAGCTTCACACCGGGAGGGGGGACAGACTTAGGTTATTTCTCACCATTTGCACTAAGTCAGTAAACTGTGACCGTAGCCTGAAGTTTTGCCATCCAACCTAGTGGGAACGCACAATCAGTAGAGACTTGGCGGTCCCCACGGCTCCACGTCCCTGATCAGCCCGCATACTGTAGGGGATCAGTGGGTACTCTTATCGAGCTTGTGCCGGCAAGTCACTATTGGGTTACACTGTCAAACCTTCCTGTCTAAGTGCATCACATAGGCTGTCAAACTGTTTGCCCTATGCCTCACAAGAAGAGGAGTGGTAGAAAACTTAGGGAACAATTCCTGGTTCACTCTACTCTCAAACCGTGGATCGCACTACCACATCCTACGCAGGAGACGCAGGTAGAACGGAACCACGCCTCTGAACTTGGATGTCGGGCAGTCGCGCCTGCTCCGGTTCTGGTAATTGACTTCCCACCTTGTATCTGCATACATCCTATGTATCACCCTGTGGTAAAAGGATTTCTGACTGGTACCGAAGTGTAACTCAGCTGGGACAACCTCAACTTTTGGACCAATGAAGCACACCTGTGGAATCTCCAATCCACATAGACCGAATTTGCTGTCTCTAGATGAAACCTACCTTGACCACAACTCCCAAGAAGCTGAAGTAAATAATAGCTAATCAACACCCCTCGCCTCACGCCGACTATCTAAACCAAACTACCGTGCTTTTGCTCTAGCAGACAAAATCCTCGACAAATGTGCTCAGTTAGTCTACTTGGGCACTCGTTAATCTTCTCAATTTTGTACTCTACTTTTTCATACCATTTTCCTCTTATTTTGATCTTTCATATCACTTTCACTAATTGAAGACATTTTACCATCATCATCATCATAGATCCATAGTACATGCCTAAGATGGTTACAAGGGAGTTATGGTAACTGCTTCTACAGATTGCACCACCATATGCCCCACTAAGTACTGCACTTTATAGGCTGCATTGGCAGTTATTTGAGAAACCCTTATGTCCAGGACATAAAGAGTTTCCCAATGCCATGGAATCTTGTAGCCTTCAGTTTCTGTGGACATGTGTTGTTCTAACATGACCTGATGCAGCTTGCTTTTTTTTTATATAAGATCCTTTGGATAACTCCATTTTTCCAAAAAGTGAACATATGGGATTTCTTAAATTACCAATTCAATTGAGTTTACAAATAATTATTTTTAATTTGTCTAGATTTCAAATTGAATATTTAACTTTTTATTTTATTGTTTACCATAGATAACATCAATGTTGATTTAGTTAAAAAGCCAATTTAAAAAGATAATTATAGTCTATCTCATACAAGTGGGGTAAAATCAGACAAACAATGTGACCAATCTACACACTATGTAAACAGTAAATGCTCTCGTTCGTAAAGTATTGTATCAGCAGATGAATTGCTGCGGGATTTGTGTTGTTAAGTTGGCGATTTTGATGATGGCTTTGAAAGAAAATAGTACTCAGAACTAAAAGTTGTAATCTAAAATCTTAATCATACTTACAACGTTTAAGGTTTAAATTATTTTTTTAAAGCAATATTAAATTTTCTTGGCTATTAGTGACTGGACCATAAAAGCACGTTTAGCAATTATGCCAGAGTATGTCGACACGTACGAACAGTAAACATTTCCAGCCAATGACTAGCCATGTTTATGTTTCCAGCCAGGCGAACGCCATTGTGCCATCATGTTTATTATACGAATATCTTGTTGGTGTTGTTGGAATATTTAATCGGTAGTTAATTACTTTTTTATTTGCTTTTTTCAAGCATAGTTGGTTATATGTAACGTTGTAGTGCGTTTTCTTGAATGAAATGTAATCTTAATCGGCACGTGTTTACTGCTTCGTTAAAACTGATCATTCCGCCATTTTCCTTACCGCCTTCCACAATATAATTTACGTATATAAGTTTAAGTTTGTTTGTATCAAGAAACATGTGTTTTTAATTTTACTGAAAGATTCTGCAAATAATCTGTATAATACTAGTGACGAAGAAACGTGGTTTTAGTGAAGTAAACTCGCAAGGATTGCCATAGAAAAACACATGTTCAAAAGGTTGCAAATTTGATAAACAGTAAGTTTGCATGTTTTGTAAATGTATTTGTAAACCGGTAATATTAATATTGAAATGCACGTAGCCTGAAAAAACCACACTTTCCACACTTTTGTAGTGAGGGAATAATATATGTTTATTTGTCTGTATTGTAAATTCAACGAGTGTAAGGTTAACTTCAGTCAAAGTGTGTGCATGTATATATTGCTGCATCTGTACAAATACAAACAGCGATATACGTATCACGTTTTGTTTTTTTAATTAAAGTTAAAATTTTAGAAGTTAAATAATTTAAATGTTTTTCCATACGAGCAAAATTTTTCACTACTTCATCGAAACAATGTGCTACTCAAAATGCCATACATTCGTAAGAACATCAAAATAATACTGTCTCACGAAAGATGTTAAACTAATGTTGTCCCTTGTCCCCTGTTTCCTTTCTCCCTCGAAATAAAATAAACAGAACCCCAACAAATTTAACTCAGTAATTACAAAAATAAAACATGTTGGAATGCCAACCCAACCTATCTATAATATTCTACATTAATTACTGGACAGAAGTTAGCTAACGTTAGTCTTTCAGTGCCTGTCACGACAGGAATCAAGAGGAAAATGCAAGTGTGCATTGGATTCAAAACATTTGTTTACAAACATCTTTTTCCTTCAGTGACAAATCAGCTGTGGTGGAGGGATACATTGTCTGTGGTCACAGTATTTTTCGAGAACTGTCAAAATTTACCCCACTTACATGAAAGAGACAATTAAGGATCAAATAGTATGTAAAGATGACATCATCATGCGTAAAAGAAAATCACAACTTTCTATAAATATGTCCGTGGCGAAGGCGGCTAAAATACGTCAAATTAGAGAGTCTATTGTGGAACGCTCTCAGCGGCTTGTTGTCCACCGAACACATACGTCGGAAGCACACGCTAGAGAGTCTAGCACTGAATACTCACAGCGGCTTACTGCACAGATACAATGGCATCCATATCTAGAGTGCATAATTGAATTTTAGCCATTGATACTAATAGATCTGCTTTCAATTATGATCCAAATTTTGATTAAGCCCAGCAGAGAAATTTGCAAATTGGGCAAATGAATGAAACATGCTCTAAATGTTTCACAAATAATGGAGCGATGGTTCCAATGATACGTGCTGTGCTGTGCTGTGCTGTGGAAAAAGTTGTTTGTCCTAAAATTCAAGACCCCCCCACAAACAATAAAAGGTGTATTGACAGGCAGTGATCTATTATCTACACATTTTTTGAATAATGTAAATACAAAGGTATAATACTCTATTTCAGATAACTTTATTTGGCGCAAAAGTAATATGTGAAAACTGCTTTATGCTACTTTTAAAATAGGACAGATGTACCATCTGATCGGCAGTTTACACCCATCGTCAGGCCAAAGTCAGCAATTTTTACAAATTTACTTCATTTCTTGCGGTCCAACATTGCCCCATATTTAAAAATTGAGTTGATTAATGAATTACAGACAGTATTAAATAACCACAACGTATACATTCACAGTTTTAAATATAATCTAGTAGAGAATAATTCTCCATCTGATAATTTAATATTAATAATTCACGCCGATTGTAAACCACAAAATCAACATCGATACAATTCATCTACTGTAAGTGATATAAATAGATGCCCAGTGAGGCGGGCGAGGGTACTGCTAATCTTATAATATAATGATAAAAAAAATAAATGTTGCCCAAAAGCCTTGCTCGCAAAGGCGTGTGTTTCTAGCTAATCTGTTATGGCCGCCTGGTGCAGGAAAAAAATTAATCGACCAGCCTTTGGCCATCCCATCTTATTGTATAGCAAAAAAAGTTTTTCCATGGCAATGAACTATGGGGATTTGTCAGCTTAGACCTTCCGTTATCTCATCTGAGCAGCTAATTGTGGCAAAGCAAGTTTGCTGGCAAATGAAGTTAACTATTTATAAAGACATATATCACCATCATACATTTATATAGAGAAGAGACACAGAAAGCACTTTAAAAACATAATGCGCTCAGAATAATTTTACATATTCAGAAAAAATTTTTTTTGACACTAACGTTCTTGATGTCTTGTTAAACTGTCACTTTCGTTTGTTGCTTTTAAGAAATTGAATTTTTAACAATGAAAACAATTGACACGTAAAGCATTTGGAATATTTTTACATACTCAAAAGAAAATTTTCTTGCAAACTTTGTTATTGGTTTGTTAAACTTTCTTTTGTTTGTGAGTTTCTTGAAGTTTTATGCAATGATAACATTGATTGCTCATTAAAAAAACATGTGATTATATACACTATTGACCAAAAAGTAATTGGGCACCTGTCCATAATGTTTGCTCAGTGGTTGTCACCCCGTTAGAGTGTCGTAGAGTCACCTCTTGCATTTATAACAGCAGCCACCCTGTCTAACATGCTCTCTACAAGTGTTTGCAAGACATCCATGGAGATTCGTCGCCATTCCTCTTGCAACCATTCCATGGGTTGAGCAATGGATTTTGGCCGCGCCTGATGAGCCCTCACCTGGCGATCCAATTCGTCCCAAAGATATTCTTTAGGGTCGGGGCTCTGAGTGGGCCAGTCCAATCGGCGAACATTGTAGTTGGCGTATCACTGTATAGTAGTCCTTGAAACATGGCACCTGGCATTTTCATCCTGGAAGTAACATGGGTTCATTCCATAAAAACACCACAATATTGGGAGCATTTCATTATCCAGAATGTTACAGTTGTCCTGTGTGTTCATGCTACCATGGACAAACACCAGCAGTCCTTCGCCGAAGGTGGTGAAACAGCCTCACACCATCACTCCACCACCACCGAATATTGTATTTGGCTCTATACACTTCACCAGAAGCCGTTCCTCGGGTAGACGCCACACCCATACACGTCCATCGGACCGGAATAATGTAAACCTCGACTCATCACTTCACAGAACCTATTTCCACTGCTCCAGTGTCCAGTTGCATTGGTCTAAACACCACCTGTGTTGCCGAGTTTTATTGCTTGTCGTGATGTGGGGTTTATGTGCAGCTGCTCTTCTGAAATATCCACGTCAGTGGGCCTCTGTACACAATGTTCCAATGGAAACCGATACTCCTGTTGCTGCATGAAACTCCTGTCAGATGGTAGCCATGGGTTGTGCCCTATTTTTGACAATTTCACGTTTTAGGGTTCTGTGATTTCTGTCGGTCAAGATTTGAGGTCATCCAGAACATGCAGCATTGGCACAATGCCCATCTACCTTCCACTTATGTAATGTAGGACGAATGTGACCATTGATTTGGGTCTGTTTACCTTCCATGCAATTGCCCGGCTATACAGCCCATTGAGATGGCAGCCTACAATCACGCCCTTATCGAAGTCCGATAGCTTGTGCCATCTCCTTGTCAACTGTTTCTATACCGGCCTGCAACGTATGGCGGCCACACAAGTCAACTGACTTACTGAATTACCTATCTTCACGGGTGCCCTATTACTTTTTGGTCGATAGTGTACAACAGTAGAAAATTTGCAACAACTATTCAACATACATACTAGAAAATTTTTATGTTTTCACATATTTTGTTGGCTTTCTATCGTTGCACACTGTATTCTTCTTAGCACTTTAACGACACTTGGGCACAAGAACAAAAGTGTCCCAGAATGTTTTCCGTTCATAGCACTGACTGACTGGCATGTGTCAATTATCTTCACTGATATCAGTTGTACAAAATTATGCTGTTTTCTCCTAGCCTCTAACAGCTGATTACACATTATATTAAACTACGTAACTTTAGGTTGATTAATTTATCTACGTACATTTTTACTGTTACTTGTCACTGAGAGATAGCTTAATGACGGCTATCAAATTATATGTTTGTTCATGCAAGGCATGTCACTCACTCACTCACTCATTCTGTCGTCTTTTCTTCTTCAGTGGCCTCCTTCTGGGTAAGGCCAGGTGAATCTGATGGTCGGCCTCCAGGATGCCTCTCGGTACCGGCCTGGCAGGCTCAGGGTGGCTGCACTTTCTGGGGCGGTATAGTCTGTCTCGTGTAAGGTTTCCAGATTTCGACAGATTGTATGAAAGTAGTACCTTGCAAATAAACAGAATACCTATCCTTTTGCTACCATGTACTTTCAATGTGACTTGTCAAAACATGTCAACATCATGTGAATTTTTGCTTGACATTTCAAACATGCCAACTATAGGCCTAATTGAGAAAAATATGTGATTACACAGATCTTTTTTTAAATTTCTGATGGTAACGTCAACATTGTGTTATCAAAATACTATCAATAAAATGAATTCATATTCTTACAATTAATTAAACATATTATTAATTACTATCAAATCAATAATCACAAACACAAAATAATATATATTTTAAATCATTAAATGTCATTGAACTTGCAAGTTTGCAACTCTCACAACAGGAAAATTTTTAACGCAAAATAGAAAGACATTGATGTTGGTTACAATTAACACTGTAATCAAAATTAAATCACACATTTTAAACAATTTAACAGAGAATACAAAAACTTTCCTGGCCCGAAGTATGATCAGAATCGCCTTCTTTGTATGTCTCTTGAAAAATTTAATGAATTCATTAAAAAAAGAATGTGAATCTCACATAGTTAACTGATGAGAGCTTCATCATAAAACAAATCATTAATTCACAACTGAGCAGTAAAATGAACTACGAGAAAACAAAACTCTCCTGGAGTTCTGTGTAAAGGCAATGTCACCATTAGGCCTACCTTAAAAAAATTACATTTAGGCAGTGAACAAACACAATAAGAGTTAGGCCTGTCAAATTATACACAGAAATAGTTAATTAGAACTGTAAAAGTCTTCTACAATCAATAATTATATAATTATGGAACCTATTTGTAGCAATAAAAATAAAATAATGTACAAAAAACATTCCTCACAAATGGTGAACACTGGTAGGCCTGTGATCATTAAGTAATAAAACCTTGTGGCAATTACAACAAACACATGGCGGTATGTACTATTACAGTAACGTGGATATTTAATATACAAGCCCATCGTCACCCAATAAAAATTTCAAAACAGTGTGTTGTCCTATAAGATTAGTATTTATTACCATAGCTAAAAAATTTACCACAGAAGAAAATGTAGGTCTACTTTACATAGTCTTTCTGGACAAACAAAACATCCTATATCTCAGTTTTAACGTAATTAGGTCTAAATAATTAGTATTTAATTACAACTGCATTTGTTGTTTTGGTTTACACACAGGCGAGCAATGTAACCTCAATGTTTTGGTGAAGTCAATAAGTATTATTTGTTGTTTATTGACCAAACAAAAATAAATTCAACTGTAACATTAACATACTTTCTAAGAAATGAAATTAATGCTGAACATTTAATTGTGGTCTGCTAAAAACCAGCACACAAACTTAACATTACCTTAATTATAAAAGAACATTTGCCTAAGATATTTACATTTCCCCATCAAATTACACAACACTCCAAATATTCACGTACATAATTTATCGCTATTTACTTTGCGACGTTTTTGATGAAATTTCAAGCAATCGCCGGTCGTTTCTATTTTTTTAATATCACAGGACGACTTTTGAGTGCTGCCATTAGTAACATGTCTTTCACTCCTTTGGCAACACGTACGATGCCTTGCTGTCGTTGGCGATTGCATGAAGGATTTTTAAGCCGCTGCATTTTAAATAACCATTCACACAACATTCATTAATTCGATTTAGAACTTCTAAACTGATACGCCTGCACACAAAAATTGCATCTCACAATAACAACATGGCGTCAAGTCGTTGGTTGGGAAGATAAACAGCCCTCCTTTATCATTATTTCTGTTATGCAATTTAACAAATTTTAAACTATGAACACGTTTAGTAACCTTATACAGAATACTACAACGTAATATTATTTACGTTTATTACGAAATGCTTACTTATTTTTTTATTTGTACTGTGCACTATTTTCTTTTTCGCCAATGTAAGAAAGAATACGTGTTATTCAGTGATACCATCATTGCTTCACATGGCGGTCCGCTGACATTCGTTATTTCAAATACGACGCTACTGTATTACACTTTAAATACGTTGGCAGTAGTAGTTGTCAAATTCTGGAAACCTTAATTGAGACAGACTATACGGTCAACATTGTGGGCTCATAGTCAGCCTTGGTCTGGGACAGACCAACAGGCGCCTGGTGATGATCAGTGGCCTTGTTGTCCAGAACTGTTGCCATTGGGGTAGCCGTCAGAGGCAGTGGTTCTGATGGTGCTAATGCTTCACTGGCGCTCACGGCTTCATTGTGGTGATCAACATCCTATCATTCTGGGTGTTGGCCTTAGCAGTAGGCGACACCAGGACTTAGGCAGCTGTCTGTGGCAGGCTTCACCAAAGGGTGTCTTTTGCTGCCCCTCTGACAGAAGGCAGTCATTCCTCCTCTTGGTTGGATAGGTGTGTCATGAACTTGGTCTCTGCGCTGGATGCCTGGTGGCAGGCTGAGTCTTCGCGCTGTCCAAGTATAATGCAGTTGAAGGTACCAGCTTAAGTAGGGCAACTAGGAGTGCCTAATCTTCACTGGCAGTTCCAACATGGTCTCTCCTTGAGGGAGATGGTGTTTGGGAGGTGCCTGTGACATCATCCGTCATTGCAGTCTTTTCCCCGCTTTGGCCCGTAGGAGGTTGTCGTTTGAGGGGAAGGCCTTTGGGGCTTCGTCGGCATAATGGCCCATAATCCCTCTTCTGCCTCTACTATCGGAGTTGGAAGTGGTCGTTCAGGACGTATTTCACAATCCATCGGACTATGCCAGGATATCTCACTGGCGCTCTGCGTCCATCTTCCTTACCGGGCAACTATTTTTCATCTGAATGGCATTGTCCAGCTCTCTGAATTTGCCATCTGGTGTGGTACCCCTTTTTTTATTGGCACTGTGTAGCTGGCTCCTTGGCTGACGTTAGTTCTCACCTCTGGTTCCCTGGGTGAAATAGGTAGCTCTTGTGGTAGGATCATCCACGTCGTCCGGCGCTTCTGAAGTGGTTGATGCGGTGGCGTTTCGTTTCTGGTCTGGGGGCTCCTTGAAGTGGAAGCCACACGTGATGTCACCGGGCTCTTCGTGCATGGTTTCTGGTCTTCTTTGGTGGGCTCAGGTTGGTTGGTCCATTTCTACTTGCAACCGTAGCAGTTGTTCTGGTCCCCCCCGGTCCACGTGGTGGGGTTGGAGGCTGAAAGGTTGTGTCACTGCTTGATTCCCAGGGGATCATCAGGTGCATCGCTCTCCCTCTGATTTATACCTGGCGTTGCTTGCGGTCCACCACACATTTTTGTTTTTGCAGCCAGGACTGTCCTAAAATAATGGCTTCCCCTATTTAGGTTGCTACTAAAACTCCACATGGGTAGTAATTTGTTCTATGTGGACAGGTTTTATTTGGACTTCAATCGGTAGGATGTGGTCGGGTTGTGCCATCTCTACATGGCCATTCTGGGGTGCCAGGTGGGCTCTTTGTTGGGAAGTGAGCAGGTTGCTCTGGATAAAATTTCCTGTTGCTGCAGTGTCAATCACTGTTGTGGTCTCTTGCCGGTTGATTCTTACTTTTATCCGGAGAGGTTGTGGAGGACTGGGCCCCTTGATTAATGTTTGAAATTTGGTGTTGTACTTAGCTCCCCTTTTGCCCTTATCTTGCTGGTGGGGTTGGGGGGCGGTTATCTTGTTGCCTCTTTCTGCTGGTGGATTTTATGGGGCAGTCACGAGGCAAATGTTTCTCGGGACAAAACCAGCAATTCGGTAGCGGCAGGGTGGCTATGGGAGGGGGCGGGCGTGGCCTTGTCTTCTTCCCTTCTCCCTGCTCTCTCATGGCTGGCGTAGCATCAAAGTGTGGCCTTGGGTTGTTTTTGAATGGCTCCGCGGGAAGGTGGGGAGGGCACATGACCTGTCATTCTGGCTTCCTCCTTCCCCTTATCCTATGTCTGCGATCCAACTTGTCCTGCTTGCGGAAATTACATTCAGTTTCTTAGGCCTGTGCTATCAGTTCCTCTATTGTCCGGTGTTGTGGGCATTGCAGAAAGATTCGTAACTGTGGTAATAACATTCTTGCTACGTGTCGTACACTGTTTTCTTCATTTTCATCATGAAAAATGCATTGCAACATCTGAACTTTTCGCTGTGTAAACAGGATGGCTTCTTCACCTGTGTTTTGCGTTCAGCTGTAGAACTCTGTGGTGAGGTTCTCTAGCACCTCTTTGGTGAATTTGGTGGCAAATCCATTACTTAGCTGAGCCCAGTCAGTTATAAATTCACTGTACTGGTTCCACTAATCCATTGTCTTTCCTTTGAGCTTGCCCTGAGTTCGGCTTACCCATTGTTTAGGTGGGATTTCCAGCTCTTGGAGCTCTCTCTCACATTCAGCGGGGTCCGCAATGCTATGTACAGTATTAGTCTGGGTGGCATGTTCCGGCCTCGGGGGCAGTATTCTGCGAGGTGTCGACATATCTCGCACCTGTAGACCATGCCAGATCAAGTTACTCTTTCATTAGGCCAGCCAATACAGCTGTGATGGAATGTTTCAGCACACATTATACACCGTACGGTGTGTGTTCCACACCCTGGGCAGATCACCCAGCTGCAGTAAGCCATTTGTTGGCTTTGGCAATCTTCACATCGGAACTCTAGTCCATCAGTATAGTGTACCATGTCTGCCCAGCCCAGACAAACATAGTGAAATTGCCGCTGGTAATGAGCACATTCTATGCGATGGACCCCTTCGCCAGGGCAGTTTGGTTTCACACAATGTTCGGCGTGGGCGGCGGCCATTGTGGCGTTGGTTTGCTCATTCAGATCAGCGTTGGTGACTGACATCTTTGTGGTTTTTTAAGCGCTATGGGTTGTTTTCAGAATCCCTGAAGTCTGTTCTTTACGGTTATTAGACTAGTTATCTTATCTACGGGTTGTACTGGCCTGGCTCTGCTTAACTAGTCTTTAAAATTTAGGCATTAGGTCCCATGTTGGGTGCCGGAACAATCCCTATATTATATGAGCCTATCAGATTGCGGCAGGTGTCTCGTCACAAGGCCAAATTGATTTTGGTCTGTGTTAGGCTAGAAACACCTGAGCAGTAATTATTCTTAATCCCGGTGTGGGATAGGAACTCTGCCATTCTAACACATTGGAAGGGTTGGTTGTCGGCATGGGACAAAGTTGGGTTCTGCAAGCACTACTACTCGTTTTGGCGGGACCACTCTTCAGGTAAACCTGAGCGACGTTTGGCCCGCAGTTGCTGTTGTGCCGATGGAGGCTCAACAGGTTGCACGCTAGGGGCTGTCTCGTCTAGTCTGCCTCGTCGTGCGGGATTTGGCTGTCGACGTGGTAGGCAGTTTGGGTGGCATTCCCCAAAACCACAGGTTGGCGAAATCCAGAGAGGTGTCTTGACCACTGAGGTAGGGCTGAACTACTGGGTGAAGTTCCTCAGTGATATTTGTAAGCAGCTCAAACAAGGCGGTTTTCGTGGATTGGTTCAGCTGGAACGATGATTTTGCGGAGTACTGCAGCCTGCTCTCGTGGACTGAGAAGCTCGAACACGTCAGGAAGGTTGTTAAGCCTCTATGGATTCTTAGACAGCCTTTGCCAGTTTCACTCTCTTACGAATACTACCACTATGGTTAAATGGCATGAAGACAGAGAATACTACAATCGGGCCTCGTCAAAGCAGGGTAGTTGATGTGTAGGATGAGTAGCAGTGTGTGTATTGTGGCCGCCTGCCATTGCCGTATCTCACTCTCAACCCCAGCACCTGGTGTGCGGATTAGTCGAGCTGTGTAGCACTGGTAACAGTCTTAATACAAGATGTATATCTGTTAGAGTTGGTCTCCCCAGACCTGGAGAAGTACTCCTCTTGGCACCACTAGTGTGCGATGAGAAGAGCAACCTCCGAGCTGACAAGCCAACCTTAATAGGAACGTGTCCCTAGTGTCATGGCTCTACTGTTCACCACCGGGTGCAGAGAATGGATGGCCTTCAAACTTTAGAGTAGTGAGTGTCCCAGAGGAACTGATCCTCCAAAGCCCTTGGAGATACTCCTCTCGGCACCACTAGTGCACAATGAGAGAAGTAGACCTCAGACTGGCAGTGCAATTCCTAAGGGAGCTGTATCCTATTGTCGTGGCTCTACCGTTCACTACATAAGTGCAGTGAGGGTGGCCTTCCAAGATTTTATTGTGGTTGGTGTGAGGTGTCCTTACGGAAAGAATAAAACCCCATTCACCTGCTGTCCCTCGTGTTACGAGAAGATGTATTAGGACTAAGGAAGTGATATTCTTAAGCGAGTTAAACTTGTGTTTATTTCTTTTGACGGAAATAAACAGCGATGGTGAATGTACAACGTCCTATCAACGTGAGCTTAGCGGAAGTAGAACACCGTACGGTTAAGACAGGTGAAGGCTACTTGCTCCTAGACTAACAGCGTAGGTAGTAAAGTGGCTATTAAAATAACTCGGACTTTCCCTAGCACTATGACTGTTGTCCTGAAGGGACCGGTATGTATCTCAGTGATATGGCAATGTAAGACGACGTTCTTCGGTGAAGAGCAGAGAGTGGTAGGATCTTTGGCCCATCGGAGGGTGCGGTGAAGAGTCGAGGAGAGAAGTCTTTGGCACCACTAGTGCGCGATGTAGGCAGAAGTAGGAGCTGATGTTTCCCACAACACCAGGTAATGCTGCGAAGGAACAGGACATACGTCAATTGCTTGAAGAATGGCTCATTTCTCGGCGCTCGTACTAGTATTGGCATCTGGCTGTGTGTTGCTGTACTCTGTGAACCTCGATGCATGGCTTCTGTGGCTCGGCCGGCAAATAATTATATCTGGCATGGAGCATCCGACCTTTTCCTCGGGTAGATAATACAATTCCTGTCGTCTTGCGGTTGGTGGTGGCAAATCAAACTCTGTTGCATGAACTCCCAGTTCAGTTGCACTGATGAGTCGAATTCAATTAAATAATATGTAGAAAGATGTCATGCGTCAACTTCATTTTGAGTATAAAGCGATCTGTACGTTATCTGTGAATAATGTTTAGCAAATAGACACAATAAAAATGGTATTTAGAAATAAAGTATTATGTACTAGTATTATTGTAACTAATATATTAAAACTGTTTCACTTCAACTAGTTCAAATATAGAATATAACATCTCAGAATACTTTATATAATTGATTTGCAATCTGACACCAAATGCAATTTGACCTAAAACCGTTTAAAATAAATCTAGAGAAAATGTTGAAATGCATGTGTTTGATTTTAGATACCTGTAAGTATTATAAAGGGTTCTGTGAATTCATTATAATTTATAGTCAAAATTTTGTTGAAAAAATTGCTGTTATCTTCTGAAACATGTTTTTAAATTGCTATCATATATTTTTTAATTGCTTTGATAGTAAAATATTAGTTTATAAAGCTAAGCTAGTAGCCAAGGAGACATTCTGAATTGCAGGCATTTGTCGTGATGGAAGCACTCTCGGATGCTGCTGTCAAAGTAGGTATCCCACGGGCCAGTGCATATGAGCTGGTGGCCCAGACTATGCTTGGAGCTGCAAAAATGGTCCTGGAAACTGGAAAGCACCCTGGCCAGTTGAAGGACAGTGTTTGCTCACCAGGTGGCTCCACCATCTGTGGTATTCATGCCCTGGAGCGTGCAGGACTTAGGTTTGTTACACATGTTTGTGTTGAAATAATTTTATCAGCTCTCAATAAAATTTCAACTTTTTTAAGAATGTATAAATTTTTACCTCAAATTCAGTCTTTTGATATAAAATGTATGTAATTTCTATAGTGCTTAATAAAATGGTAGTTCATCGCATATTGGTTGCACATTTTATACTAAAAATTTCTTTCGAAATTTGGGGTGCTCTTATTGTGTGTATTGTTGATTAAATAATTGATAAAAAATATTAAAATATATAACTTTGATCCCTTGCTTGCCGATCATAAAACTGAGGAATTAACGTAGCGGCAATCTCTAAACAAACTGAAAAGTTGATGTTTGATTACCCCTACTCCCCCGAATGCTCACATAAAGCATGTAAATAGTAAATAATCTAAGATTGCTTGTGGTGAAATATATTGCACGACACATTTAATGTAGAGTCACAAAACTCCGTGAGCTCTATTAGAAAGTGAGATACGCGTAAACGAAGCCTATCAGCAGGCCTGTGAAAAAACCCTCACCATTCCTAACAATGCGACACTGTGTGATGTTGCTTTAGTAACCAGTGTAAATTTGCAGTAAGCGCATGAAAACTCACTGAGAGTGTACCGTATCCGCCGCCCAGGAAATTCTCGGTCTTACTAAAAAAAAAAAGGTAGCCAATGTAGCGCTACCAAGGTAAAAGGGAGAAATGGGAAAACGATCAACAACCTGAATATACATAAATGTTAGAAATTAAGTTGAGAGAAATTGCTGTTACTAGGGTAGATAAAGTGTGTGAAAATGCCTCCCCCCCCCCCCCCCAGAAGTAAGTTAGGAAAAAGAATTTTGAGTTCTCTGTAACTTTGAACTTTGTATCATAAGATTAATATCCCGTATGAGATGAGTTTGATGTGTTTTAATAAGTGATGTATTGCACAATACGTAAATGTAACTTATTCCTGCTAGTAGTACGGCATATAGAAATTCCAGATTAGCTGTGTTACGAGACATGTTGTTCTCTTCTAGTAAGTTGAGGGAAAAGAAGTGGCGTGTAAATTATAAATATTGAAGTAAGCTATGCTAAACTTGATTGTAGAATGAGACGATTTTACTGTAGTAAATAAACCTAGTAAAGGGGTGCAATAGGAACTAAGACATTTATACTTAACCATCTAGTGAGAGCATGCAAATTATGAGTGAGGTTTAGGATAGGAAGTGGAAACTGTAGAAGCAACAGTCCCAGTAAGCTTACTTAATTTCCTATTGTGTACATACGTAATTACATTGTACTGATATTAAACAGGCAGTAGCCAAAACTGTACATAAGTAGCATTAACACATTTGGGTCCATGCTCGAGCATAGTATTTTAATTCAGTGAACTGCACTCGAGCACAGCTTGAGCAGACGTTACCTCAGTGTTAAATGCATCTACTCGAGTGGAAATCGATTGTGGATTTTCGAGTGTGCTTCTCACATTCATGTTAGTACTTCCACCTATCGCTAGATGGCATAGGCAGCCTCGTTACGCACAAGTCGCGGGCTGCATCTCGCTTGTAATTTTTCACTTTTTAGTGCTGCAAAAATGGCGAAAAGAAGGTAGCAAATAATTATATGAACATGAAGAAATGTATGCTTCTTCCGGTTCAGAAGTTGGTGATTGTGATACAGAATCTTTATACGAACCATCTTATGAATACTCCGACACTTCAGGTTTGTTATTATAAATCAATATTTATAAAATGTGCATAATAGTTTATACTCGTCCGAGTACATGTCTCAGTTCTTAATTTTTGTTTCAGATGAAGATGACATCGCGCCCAGCAAAAAATGGACTAGCAGTATGCCATAAAAAATAAACTGATATCCGAAGCACTTCAATTACTCGTCCATCAGAGATACCAAATATTGAGAGTGATTGTGGTTGGTTCTCCCTTTATGAAATTTGCAATTATATATAAGTTAGTTTTGTTATCATGATATAAGTAATTACTAATGCCACATTGTAATTTTTAGAGGAAGATTATGCTTCATTAATTCATGCTGTGCAACTGAGCAACAATAGCAGTGAACAACAATCTGAAGTGCCTGCCAGAAGCAACATTTCTGGTGAGCTTAAGTTTTGTTTTTCAAATTTATTTATTTTGTGTAATACTATAGTCCATTCACGACTGGAACAGACTTATGAAACTCATACCCTAGTCATTAGCTGCATGCATAGCTAGTAAAAAAAGTGGCGGGAGAGGGTACAGTACTCGCACCTGCCACGTTTTTTACTAGCTATGCATGCAGCTAATGACTAGGGTGTTTTTTTCAAAGGTTGATTTCCACGTAAAGCAAACAATTATAAGCGTATATGTGGACACAACACTCAAATAAGGATTTCAATTTTCTTTTCAGATTCCATTAAAGAGTTGTGTTTACCAGCAAATGAAAAATCTTCTGCAACTGATTTTTGGGTATCATCGGATAATCAACCACAGTTGACTGTTTTCGAAGAAACCTCTGGCATTCATATTGATGTTGATGAAACATCAGATGAAATTACATGTTTTTCACACTTTTTCGGCAAACGTCATAAAAAAATAAAGACTGAAACTAATCGCTATGGAGGGGCCATGCTTGACAAAATGAAACGAATAAAGAAGTTGAAGCCAAATTCAATGTGGCAGTGTTGAACTACTGTAAAACTTCAGGAAATATACTATTTCTTTACAATAATCATTCACATGTGTTAAGTAAAAATTCCCAAGATCACTGATTATAGGTCAAATGACAACATAATGCATTCTTCATTTCCTTGGGCGTCTCCTTAGCAGGGACAAATTTCGGTCCATATTATTCATGTTGCACATAAATGACAATGCAACGTACATACCGAGGGGACAAAAATATCATGATCCTTTCCATAAAGTCAGACCATTCTTCAATCATTTTGTCAGCCAATGTGAAACATGCTTTTATCCATCAGAGAACCTGACAATAGATGAAGGAATGTGTCCTTTCCGGGGACATGTGCACTTCCGTATATGTATAAAAAATGAACCTCATAGGTATGGGATAAAGCTGTACATTCTTTGTGACACCAATACAGGATATGTTCTAAATTGTGAAATTTATACTGGAGGTGCCAGAAGTGTGGAAGATTCTATTGGAAGCCTTGTTCCTAAACTTTGTTGTGATTATTTAGGTAAAGCACACACATTGTATATGGACTGGTTTTACAGAAGTCCACAGTTGTTTTCTAAGCTGTCGAGCGAGAAAACCTTTGCTGTAGGAACAGTACAGAAAAACCATAGAGGCTTGCCTGTTGAACTAAGAACCACAGAACTCTCAAAAGGCAAAATAATTTTTCGCAGGTGTGGACCTATTTTGTCTGTAAAGTGGAAGGACACTCGAGATGTGTACTGCCTCTCAACAAAACACAAAGTTACGTGCAGTGAAGTAAGTGTGAGAAGCAGAGGTGGTTTAGTTGCTAAAATAAAACCAAATGATGTACTAGACTACAACATAAACAAAATTGGTGTTGATCATGTTGATCTGCTTTTGAGCTATTACCCTTTCCAAAAAAAGTCGATAAAATTGAGGAAGAAAATTTTCTTTCACCTGTTTTTGATGGCCGATATAAATTCGTACATATTCAAAAAGTCAAGGGCAGATGGCAGCAAAACTAGTTTAGAGAATTTTATGAAAGCCCTTGGGAGTCAGTTGGCTTCACATGGTACAACAGAAGCAGATGTCTACGCATCATCTTCATCTTCAGATCGGTTGTCTGCTCGCCATTTACCAACAAAATTACCAGCAACAGAAAAAATAACTGACACGATACTGCAAAGTGTGTTCCGATGCAGGTAGAGCAAAAGATGGAAAATGTGTAAGGAAAGAAACACGATGGGGTTGCAAAGACTGCAGTTTCGCACTGTGTGCTCCAGAATGTTTCCGCATTTTTCATACAAGTTTAAATTCACATAACCTGTACACCTTGACAATTATTATGTGTTTATTTAGGATTATTAGACTTCAAATATGAAACAATTGATGAAAAACATGTAGGACAGAAACACTGGTGGTGCGATGACTGCGACTCTGCACTTTGTTCTCAAGAATGTTTTCACGAGTTTCAATAAGGTCAAACTATACGTAATCTGTACAACTTGACAATTTTTATGTGTTCATATTTTTTTTAGGGTTTTTGACTTGAAATATGAAACAAAAGAAGTAAAATGTGTAAGGACCAAAACATAGTGGTGGTGCAAAAACAGTACCTGTTCTCCAGAATGTTTCTACGAGTTTCATACAATGTCGAACTTTACATAATCTGTACAACTTGAAAATTATTATGTATCTATATTTTATTTAGTAGTTTTAGACTTGGAATGGAAAGCAAATGATGGAAAATGTGTAAGGACCGAAACACAATGGTGGTGTGAAGACTGTGGTTTTGCACATTGTTCTCCATAATGTTTTTGCGAGATTTGTACATGGTTAAACTGTACGTAAACTGTAAAATGGTAATTTTTTAAATGCAATATTTAGGGATTTTATATTTGAAATATGTAAAAAGATATACCGTAAAATTAATTCTTTTTGTAGTATATCACTTTAGTATGAGAAATTTGTTTCAGTCTACAAATTAGTGATAGATATAAAAATTTACAGACCTGTGTAAAAATCTTAACACATATATGAATATAGTATTAATAGAAAGAGCACATTCTAATGAAAATTTTGATATATTGGGCATTAAAAATAACATTCAAGGGTATTGGTAGAAAATAAATAAAAAAAACATTAAAAAAGCCTAGTATTCTGAGCAATACCACAGCAAAAAACCCTGGACCCCAATGTGTTAAAACATGTAACAGTCTTAGCCACTATAATAAATATACGCATGCAGTCAGATTATACGTATTTGAAACAGGCAGTAGCCTACCCTAATAAATGTGTAAAGTGCAAAGTTGATGTGTGTGTAGTAGATAATAGGAGTGTTACACCAGAGGAATGGCTACGTAGAATATAAGTAACCATCTTGCAAACTGTACGCATAGTGTTCATTGTCTACAAAAATGTTTTATATGTAGTAATTATCCAGAGTACAACAAATAATTAATCTAAAAATCAAGTATGATTGAACTACGTAGTGTTTTATGTGTGCAAGTGTTCATGTCTTCTTTACTCTAACCTCTTTACATGTATGGGGAACCCCGGTGCCTTGTAGGGCGCAATAATATTCTTTTTTTTAGAGTTAAGAACTCGCATTTTTACATGTAATCTGTTCATCATGTGACAGCGCTGACTGGTAAACAGACCAGTTAAAATCAATCCGAAGGGGCCATGGTAAGCTTTCCCTTTGCTAGTCCTTGCGAGTAGGACTCCCTCGTTAGTTACACTTTTATTTTGAGGACTGGGACAAATATTTAAAGCCTTTAAAAAGAAAAAACTTTGCCACAATGTATTGTAACACACACTGTTTAAAACATAATTCAGTTACCAATTTTTGTGAACTGCCCTCAACCTAGGAAGGCTAGGGTTTGAAACTAAATCAACCTACTCCTGTAAAAAAATTCCATTCCTCAAAACACTCCTCCCTGCTGTGAAAGTGAAGAATGAATGGCAGCCGGCAGACAAGTCTAGAGACAGCGCCACCAGTACCTGACCATAGTTGAAGAGAGAGGGAAAGTGAGAAGAGGCCGTTATCCCAGTGACGGTGAACAGAAGCTGCCCGGCCAGATACCGGGCCGTCACAACTACAACTGGCCGCGCTAGCCAAAGAAGAGGCGCAAGTCCAGAACTGCAGCAGGAGTCCTATGATTGGGTAGTCAAACCCACACCAGAAGCAAATGTGGTCTCATTTGAAACGGGTCTATATCGCTTCAGGGGGTGAGCGATTGACATGCCACACTACTGCGCAACGCAACTGCGCACACTACTGTTAGACTTATTTCCCATCACCAAGCGCTGAGAGCCTTGGGGCAAGTCTAAAATGGTGTACATTTATTCTAGTGGCTAGAGGGTTGATTCCACGCATTGGACAACTGCAGATATGGAAAATAATTAACCCATTTAATTTTGTAAATTGTACTGCCCGTCCAGAATTCGACATGTGATCGCCACCCCCTCAATTAAAGATTGTTTCACTCAATGAGCTAGAGACCAGCTGACAAAGACTAGGAAGTTGAAAGAGTCACCACAGGATCGCTGCACCCCTGCACCCAGTGATGTCACAGCCATCGAGCCTTGAGAAGAGGCAGTAGACTTGTCATCAGCCTCCACCCAGGGTGATAAGAAAAGCATGGTGCTGACTGCTACCCTGAGATAATCTACCCCAGCGGTGGAAGACTAGCAACCCCTGCACCCCTGTGAGGGCCACTAAGCTAAGATTTCGACTATATAAGGAATCCTGAAAATGCTCTTGCCAGAGTTCGCCAGCTCGCCGACCGCAAAGTTGGAGGGCTTTCCTGAGTCTGGACAAGACCTCCACCTCTCCCAGCCTGAAGAAGGCCAGCCTTCCTGTACCAGCAGCCTGTTGTGAAGGCTCATCCACCAGTTTGCAAAGGCTCTCCAGCACCTCCAGCCCCGGCAGCATGTGAAGGCTCTTCGGATGTAACTTCATCGTTCGCAACCCTTACCATAATCATTCCTTGACTCCCTCTTTAGCAGGACATCGCGACGTCCGCTCTGGAATACCACCCCTCCGATAACTAACTTGCCGTTAATTACGATGTTTAGTATTCTTGGAGTTTGTTTGTTTGGAAAGAATTCATCCAGGTTCGCCTTCACCTGGTGTGAATAATTATTATTTGTTTTAGATTATAAAAGAACTAGATCCCCAGTGTTTTCTCAAGCGTCAATAAAACGCTATGACATACTCTAACTTTGGTGAGGTAGTCATTTATGCATCCTTAATCGTTTTAATTTTAATTAATTTCATTTGGGGCTCAACAGCAGAATTAACCTTGACGGGTGCCCTACTTATAAGGTAACTGGTTAGGCCGCTGACTGCCCTATCGGAATCTTAAGTAGTCTTACTGCAGCATAAGTGGCTAACATTCTGTGCCCAACGGGTTGTGGAAGTATTAGATATCTTAGGTTGCCACTTAATGGTAGGATACCATCAGAAACGAGGGGAGTCAAACCCCAGAGTGAGGTGGAAGGAGGCAGTTTCCCGATCAGGGAGTTCTACCTTCCTTACTATAAGAGTTGCCAATAATCGGGATGCCAGTAGTCCTGGGGAATGTGAAGTGACATAAAGCGATCGTGGGGGTGGAAGTGGTGGATGACCTGGCTGGGGTAATTCGAACAGGGTGAGTGGGCCGACGTACCGGGACATAATCTGAAGTGGACGGTGTCGCACGTGATCTGGGTACTGCCTTAGGCGGGAGTCGAACGCATACCTGGTGTATCTGCTGGTCCAGGGTGCCAGACCTCTATTTATACTGAAAATATTCCAATCAGCAGTTCTTCAGGGTGCGGGGGATAGCGTACCCTTCCAGCGCAGGGGTATATTATCTGGGGAGCTGGAGCGCCGCTCATTTCTTATTGCCTCGCTTGGAGGCAACGACAAATTAAAACACCTCGTCCTGAGGTTGTTAAGTCATGACATCACGAGGCCACAGGGGTGCTGCCATCTCTGGGGTTGATAAGAGCTTCTTTCAAGGTTAAGCGATGGGTAGTGGAATATCACAAATATTCATTTTATTCACGGGGGTTTCGCATGCAGGATTCCAGGCGGGCAATGTATATTGTAATTACATGGATGAATTACAATTTCGTATTCAGTTGTCCAGGCTTGTGGAATCTCCTTGCTTGATACGTGTATTTATTTTGCCATTGTTATGACTTCCCTCTGAGCTCTGGTCACTCGTAGATGGAGCAAAGTCGCCCGTAGAGTGCGCATCAGCACAGCGCAGCATGTTGGCATGTGTCAATCGGCCACCCCCTGAAGTGACGTAGACCCATTGATTCCACTACTTTACTTTAGGTCTGGGAAGCGGTTGCCTCAATTGTGGACTGTCTGTTGTACTTCTAGGCCAGCACCTCTTTTGTGCGCATGCTTCCGTGAGCGAGTTGCGGTTCTGGGCGAGCACCTGCTCTGTGTATAGTGCTGCCTTGGTTAAGGTCAAGGTGCTCGTACCTGGGTCGTGCTGCATCTGGTTACAAGCAGTGCGTGTTAACAGCCTCTTCTTTCTCCCTCTTCATCGTTCCTGTCTCTTGGTGGCGTAGTGGTCAGGGTGCTGGCGTGTGTGTAGCCCTCTGCTTTTCAGCGCTGTGCAGCCATTCCATCACATTTCTTCGCTCGCTTTCTTACCAAGGGGGAAAGAGTTTTGGAAAGGAGTTTGAGGGAATAAGTCATTTGTTTCATCGAACCTAGGCCTTCCTAGTTAGAGGGCAGATCACATACTAATGTGAAAGAATAAAACATTTACTAAACAGTGGAGTTGTACAATTGTATCTTGCACAGGAATTATTTTTAAATGTATTTATTTCTGTTCTTGAGAAATAAAAGTTTAAGTTAATGGATGCAAAGTTTACTAGCGGGGGGAGCTTTACTGTGGCCCCTGCTGGTCAAAGTTAACTGGTCTGCTTACCAGTCAGTATGGTCGCACAGTAACCTAAGTACATGCGGTGACAAATGGAGAATTCTTATGATATATCATACACTAACTCTGAGTTGCTTTCCTACAGAAATACACAGGTATAGAAGAAACCCTTTTTAAAAAAAAAACATGATAATCAGAACACTCAAGGAACAAGTTAGTTTCATACTATTTGCTTGAAGTCTTGAGTTTATTTTTGTATGCATTGCTTCTTATGTGAAACAGTCTTATGATTAGGTTGCAGAAACTTTGCTGTACAAGAATACTCTTATGCTAGGTTTAAATAATCATTTGGTTTTAACATGATTACAAGGTTACACTTCTTATAAGCTAGGTTAACACAATTGCACTTTCTTTGCTTATTAGTAATCACAATTTTGAAACACACTTAGGTACTAGGGTATAAAAATCCCCTTGTATAGCGGGATTGGAATAAGTGATTATATTGGATTGCTTTAAGTTTTCTACTCTTAATTGAGGTTACATGTTATACGCACGTAGTTTACGATCTTCTGCACTGCAGCAGGGATATGTAACCAGTAGGCGTGTGCCACCGTACACGTTACATAAAGTTAGCGCTAAGCTGTGTGAATTTGACATGGGGGTTGCATAATACTGTACTTTTGGTATTCACCTCAATTACACTCATCACACATCAGAGTTTCACAAGCGTGAAAAAAGATTATTTCTCTAGGAACACAATTGCAATTTAACTAGGCTAATACATAGGTACTTTCAGTACATCTTGTACGTAAATGGTTTTCGACACCTCTGTTCAACTTTCCTAACCTACAAAATCGCACAAAAAGTTAACTTTTACCTTTTTGTGATTATAGGTGGGATTACGAGAAAAAAATTCTTACGTGCTACAGGTATATGAACGTACACGAGTGGGGAGGTTTTCTCTTCCTCGTACTTTTTAAGGCTAAGTATGCAAGTCTCCCTATCCTCCGAGTGAGGTTACGTTCGGGGTTTACAACACCTTTACTTTGTTAACACCTAGACCTACAGGTACATAATCCTGAGTTGACTTCTCTTCACTACGCATTTGGGGTTATGCGCAGTTATCACCATAATTCTACACGCGTAGCAGCTTGACTGGCTGGGGGACGAGATTTGGTTTCTCGTGATTGTAGCGTATGGGGTATCTGACTCGTGCAGAGTAGATAAATTGTGTTGGCCGTACTGACGGCAGTAAACGTTACACATTTGAGAGTACATCTCGGGATTAACATAATTCCTCAAACCACAAAATCTAACCTAATATATGGGAGTACGCTACAATGAACATTTCAACTCACGTTAACACTAAGGATTACATAGAGGTCTTCCTCTTAGGGAAAAATAACTAGACCTACTTTGATTAAATATTTTCAGTGTCAATACTAAACACCTAACCCTAAACATCACTGGGTTGCGTTTATGTTACGTGCGGGGTTTTACCATAGTGAAAAAGAGAAATTTAAAGTTAGAAACAAGAATTTAAAAAATTTATGAGGTACTCGTCCTCGGCACAGTTTTTTCTTTGAATTTTTCAATTTTCAAAAAGTTACGGATTATTAACATTTTATGTTAACAGACAATTTCAACATTTAGGAATTTTAATACTTTACGAAGGTTTCGAATTTCCTGGGTGGCGGGTTACGGCGTACTCACAGCAAGTTCTTGCCTCGTGCTCTTACGCAAATTACACGCTTTCTTTAAACAAATGTTACCCAGTCGCATTGCGAGGAATGGAGAGGGTTTCATCGAGTTTATGTTCATGGGCCTGCTGATGTGCTTCGAGTTCGCCTTAACAACAACAACAACATTTTTCACTTTTTCATTAACGCTTTCGTTACGTGAGCACTAAGGGGAATTTTCAGGGAGAATGCAAACATCAACTTTTCAGTCTACTTAAGGGTTCTGAAGATACGTTAATTTCCCTCCGGCAAACAAAACTTTCTTGGTTAGCAAACCAGGGACCAAGAGCAACATTAAAATTTGTAATTTTTCTTTACACTTACTTTACTGGTGCCCATTGATACGAGGTTGACTATGTTGACTGGGGCACCTTTTCTCATTTTGTAGACTTCGGTTCCCAACAATGCGATTATGCTTTTTGAATTCTCTACCTTAAAAAGCAAATACAAGTTACAAGATACACAAAAATAATTTGAACTCTTGGGTGATGATGTTGGCATTTTTCATCGCACTGCCTAATCCTTACTGGCTAGGATTTTGTATAGGTGCTTAGTGACACCTAGCCGTCCCTACTAAATTAGCTATGAGACCTTGCATGCTCTTTCTGCCTTAAGGTTCAGGCTTCCCTAACATCTATTACTCCCTACTTGATTAACTACTTTGGATTATATGGGGGAGGTGCGCCAGTTTATTACTGGCTTCTGCCAGGTACTCACTCAGAGGTTGATGCAGAAGCTGGTGGACGTTTGATGATTCGGTGTTTCATTGGGCGCCCTCGTTTACATGTTACTGCGTCAGGGGTGGCAGGCCAACGAAAAGCAGTAGACGCCTGCCATGGCGCGTGGCTCATGCATCTGGCAAGCAGCGGGGCCACACGTGACAGCGTGGGGCCAGCGCCCTGGGCGCCGACGACATCTGCAGCAGTAGGAGTGGCAGGGCTGTTGGGCACCTCCATCTCGTTCACCTTGGGAGTACTGTTGTTGGCATCTGCTTCTCTCGGTGCCCTCGGGGTAGCGGGCTGTCGTAACTTAACGGCAGCGGTGCAGGTGAGTGGTGAGCAGTACCTACTTTCACTATCCGCTCCCGACGTTTGAGGAATTTCGCGATCACTTGAGAATACTGGTTTTGCGGTCGTCGCAGCATTACTCTCATCCTTTCCGGCCTTTTTCGTTTGTCAGCTGGGGTTGGTCGCCAAATTGACCGATGGTTCCACAGGTGGTAGCACAGTGTGTGTTTTAACTTTTGCCGGGAATCGTCCACTTACACCTTTCTTGCTAGGAATGGGGTAGGAAGGGTAGGGTAACATTGCGTGTACTGTAGGTTCCCTGTCCTGTATGAGCTTCGCTGTTTTGGGAAGAGGCGTGGCCGGGACCGATCCTGGCGGGAGTGGGAAATCTGCCGCATCCAGGTCGATGTCCGGTGAGAGCTCTTCTTCAGCTGTAGAGAAGAATGCCGGGGAGACTTGTGCATCGCATGCGGTCATGGTCTCTGTTGTTTTCTAGTGTTCTGTAGCCATGGGGGCAAGCAGGGGGACAGTTGGGGTTCATGGCCTAAACACCCATGCTCTTGGTGAAGGTAGAAGGGGGGTGTCTTCTCTACTCTAGCACTAACGGGATGGCTGTCGGGGATAGGGCGATCTGCGGGATCATTCTAAGATGTCTCGGGGCCTTGAACTGTGGCCAGCTTTCCACAAATTCACAGTATTTTTCCCACCAGCGCTTGGTGGTGAGCTCGACTCACCCATTGTTTTAGCGGGTTCAGTTGCTCCCTTAATTGATTCTCACACTCTGCGAGGAACTTCTTTGGGTACGCGTAGGCTTTCCCATTAAAATCGAGTAGCTATATTTTACAGGGTAACCGAGGAACAATTGGGCTATGCCTGTGGGTGGGATTTTGTGGCTTGTACGCCTGCTCCTGGCGACAAACTTCACACTGATAAACCTGGCTGGAGTTTTGGATTGTCTTCTCCGACCAGCCAATTCAAACGTGGAAGAATTCTCTGTTGCACAAAATGCAGAGCACGAGGTATCTGCTTTGGCCCTAACATTCTGGCCATGGGCATGTCTGTATATCCTCCTGCCTACAGTCATTACAACGGTACTCCAGCCCGTGAGTAAAACGAGGTGTAGCCTCTCATCTAATACACTCTTAGTGATAGTCTCTGTGACAATAGTTACACCGAATGGGGTCCAAACTGGTGCTTGTGAAATTAAGCAAGTGTCATTACTGACCCCGGCGGCATTGTCCTCAGCTAGGGTATCGTGTGACTCGTTCAGACTCATCTCTGAGTCAGACATTGTGGTAGTATGGGCGCCACGGGGTGTTTAGAGCGACTCCCCAAAGTCGCGAACGTGCTCCTCTGCAAGGAATAACCAAAAAAAATTTACACAATTTTTTTTTTAAAGGGGGGATAACTGGCTTGGTCCTCACCCTCAAGGCTGAGCTACATAAGGTGATTGGCCCCACTTTAGGCGCCAAATTTATGCGTGCCCTACCTCGTAAGCTAAGTGGTTAGGCCGCTGACTGCCCTCTCGGAATCTTAAGTAGTCCCACCGCGGCGTAAGTGGATAACATTCTGGGTCCAACGGGTTGTGGAAGTTTTAGATGTCCTGGGTGGCAAATTAATAGTAGGGTACCATTGGAAACGAGAGGAGTCAAACCCCAGAGTGAGGCGGAAGGAGGTATTTTCCCGACCAGGGAGTTCTACTTTCCTCACTATAAGAGTTGCCAATAATCGGGATGCGGCATATCTGCTGGTCCAGGGTGCTGGACCGCTATTTATACTGAAAATCTCCTGATCAGCAGTTCTTCAGGGTGTGGGGGGGTAGCATAGCCTTCCAGCGCAGGGGAATGTTATCTGGAGAACTGGAGCATCACTCATTTCTTATCACCCCGTTTGGGGACGTCAACAAATTATAACACCTCATCCTGAGGCGGGCGGGTTGTGATGTCACAAGGCCACAGGGGTGCTGCCATCTCTGGGGTTGATAAGAACTTCTTCCATGGCTAACCAAAGGGTAGTGGAATATCAAAAATATTAATTTTATTCACGGGGGTGATGCCTGCAGGATTCCGGGTTGGCAATGTATATTGTAATTTCGTGGGTGAATTACAATTTCGTATTTGGCTGTCCAGGCTTGTGGAACCTCCTTGCTTGATAAGTTTATTTATTTTGCCACTGTTATGACTTCCCCCTGAGCTCTGGTTGCTTGTAGATGGGTTGAAGTTGCCCATAGAGTACGCATCAGCACAGCGCAGTATGTTGGTATGCGTCAACCTTTTACTGCGGAATAAGTGTAAGTGGGCCGAACCCCTCAGGATCACAGCGCCTGCAAAGGCTATAGTCTGCAAAGACATACCGGGATTCCTGGGAGTGTCTGTTTCACCCGCGCTTGACTATGGTACAATTCTGAATATAGCCTGTAATTTCTCCCTGTCAATGCCTTGGTGGTGACTGAATAAGATACTCCCATTACGGCTGTACTTCAGCAGCTAGGAGGGAAGAGTGAGACCAACCAGTACATTGAGAAGAGCCTCAGTTAGAGAGAAATAAACCTTGCAATATAAGATTAGTTTGGTAAAGTTAATTTTCGTAAATTTAAATGACTAGAAAGGGAGGAGAACTGCTTACCATAAAGCGTCATTGACGCCCTACAGAGGGACCTATCTCAGTCTGGTGGCACACCGCCAGTTGACTCCACTCTGACACTGCACCTCTCGCCCCCCTTACCAGAAGTCACTGCTCCCGCACCATGTCCGATTTCATCCTATATAGTTTGCGAACACTAATCCGAACTATATTCTGAACTAGGCATCTGTTGGCTTTGGCTAAGCTACGAATACGTAAGCATTTTCAGCCTGTTTAACCCCACACCGATTGCGAAGCCACCTGCCCCATTGCAAGTTAGTGACACTGCACCACCAAAGACGTGTACGATCCGAACGGCAGCCGGAAAGGTAATTGAACTAGTCATATCTCCCAAAGCTACACCAAAATTCCGGATAGCTTCCCATACTCATAACTTTGTTCCTTCTCGTAAGCCTACGAGGCCAGCCACTTTCAGACGTTCCAGAAGTGAATGAGACCCCGAGTAGGAACTATCCGAGGGAAGTCAGACTCATTCCCATTCCATTATCATACACAACCCCACTCGCGGTACTTTATTCTTTTGGACAGCTGGCATCCTGTATTTTGGCAACCTTCATAGTGAGCAAGGTCGCGCTCCCTGGGAGGGAGTCATTTTTAACTAACCTCACCCTGGGGTTTGATTCCTGTCCCTTCAAACACATCCCTTCCACTAGACATATTCCTGTTCTAAACCACTCCCAGTGCTACTGATCGTGGTAAGTCAGACACACTAATTTCACTACAGCCACTTATTGAACATATGCGGCTAGTGCTGAGACCCTGACACTTTTTAGTAACTGTGGTTCACCTCAGGTACTTGCCACTTTATACAGGAAGATTCAGTTTACTAGATATACAGCCAGGCCACCCAGTGTCTGGCCCATCTACAGCCTTGGGATGCATAGTTGGCCAAGAGACAATTTGAATAGTATGTGTTGATTATACTGTGACCATATTCAGGTATTTCATAGAGAAAAAAATTTATGAATACCACGAATACATTACCACCAAAAATAAAAGTAACGCTGTCATTTCAGTAATTTCCCATGAGCATTGTGGTGTATTATGTGTGTTTAGATAAACAATGAATCTTGATTAACTTCTTCCTCTTTCAATGATAATTTTCTCATGATCTATGACTGAGCAACTAGATGATATTTGAGAGTCAGGTGAAAAGAACTTTATGGCAGAAGTTTGTGTAGCCTGTTTAACTGGGTACTGTTACTCATACAATTGGTCAAAAACTGGAAACTGTACATTATAGATATGCATGCTTTACTGCTATTTGCATAATTCTGTTGTGTCATAACTTTGGTTAGGGTTACCTGTTTTTATATGAAAAGAAAAATGTGTATAATTTTGTATTCATGAGCATGCTGTTATAAAATCATCCATTTATGCTATTGGATCTTGGCTAAACTGTTGTGAAATATAATTAGTCATGAAATATTTTCACAAAAATCAGGACATCCTAGTCATAAACATAATGAATAAGCATGCTCAGTGTGGTTGTCAGCAAGGTAGGTGAAGTACAGAACATCCACAAGGTGAAGCACAGTGCATCCACGGTTAGAGTTTAGCTGTGACTTCCAAGTCAGCATGCCATGCTGTCAAGAAGCATCTGTTCCAGCCAGCCACTGCATATATATGACTTGTGATTCTTGCCTGCTGGGTCAAGTTTGTAACCGGGATGTGCAAGATAATGTAATTTCTGCTGCATCTATGTGTGTATATGTGTGTTTGAGAGTTTTTTTGTAACTGTGTGCAAGTGTATTGCATTTGTAAATATTTTGTAACTGTATACAGTGAAGCCCCTTTTTTACAACCTCTATATTACATTGCCTTCTATTTTACAACCTCTATATTACACTGCCTTCTATTTTACAACCTCTATTTTATACTTTCCCTTATTTTACACTTTCTTCTCTCTATTTTATGTCTATTTTCTCCCCTGAGAGATGGAAGACTGCACCACTAAGGGAGGAGCTCCAGCATGAAGATAACCGACCGGCCGAAAGCAGCCAAAGGGCCCGCAGCCGGCCGTCCTTGAAGGAAAGCGCACAGCCACCATCTCAGCAGTTAATTCTACGCAGCTTGCACTACCACCTTGTGTTCTGGGGCTCTCTGCAGACACTGACATCCTCTTGTAGGACCACCCCTACCTAATAGACATATTGGAGACCTTCACCAGCAACACCCTGAAGAAGTCTTCATCCCCTTTATACTCACTACCGTTCTGGTAGTGACAACTGAGAGTCCCTTCTGGATATTGGCATTGAGTTAGTTAAGGTCAGTTAGTAAAATGTAGCCACATCTGCTCTTGTCTAGTTTAGATCCAGGTCCCTTTCACCTGGTATTATTGTAGTCTACTTCCGTTTAAGTTTTTTGTTAGTTAGGAGTTAGTACAGGCCACCGTATCTATTCCTCATGGGAATAAACACATTTTTCTATCTAACCTCCGAATACTTATTTGTAGGGTGACTGACTTTAACCCCAATAGAAGTCAGCCCACCATGGAAATGCAGGAGACCGCGTCATTAAAACCCACTTGCTGAACTTGAGTAGGACTGCGGGCTCCTTTAACTGGGTACACGTATGTCTCAGACAGACACATTAGACGACCACCCATACTATGGAGCAGGTATGCCAAGGTACCTGGTGCACGCGTACGGTAGAGCCACAACTATTAACAGCTCAACCCACACGGAGGCTAGTCAGCCAGCCCAGCCAATTCACTCCATCCACCGCTCTGTCACTGGCCAGAAGGAGTGATAAGACTGGTTCTGGGGGTCTGACCCCCTTTGGTCTACACCCACATCACTGTCGGATATCCAGGGTAACCCACCGCTCTAACCACCTTCATTTCTTGTTGCCAGTTGGAGTAATAGGGTACGACTCTGGTTGGCTAGGCCACGACTGGCTTTACACCTAACTAGGGCTCGTCACCTGCTTTTTCTTAGCATGGTCGACTTTAGTACCTTCTTTATGCCATACACCCTAGGAGGGGTGCAAAGTTGCAAGCTAGGAAGGCAGCTACTGCCTCGAAGTCCAACTTGAGCTGTAACCCAGCGCCAACTGCCTTTTGCATTGCCCCCCCCCCCCCCCCCCCCCTTTGTAACTGAGCTCAAGCCACTCGACATCTGGAGAGGCCTCACCTCTCAGCCCAGCCACATCAAGTCGTCATCGACTTTCGCCAGGTACTCCATGTACCATTGGGCTATCTAACCCGTGGTTCCAACCCAACTGGACCGCCAGTCGTCTGCAGACTCCCATCAGCACCGCCAGCTGCATCACCACCTTCACTCAAGGACTAGGCACGAGTTCCAGCTGGCACCATTAGCAACTGCGCCAACTGCCCTTTGCAGACTAACCCCCGCTACCAAGATCAAGCCACTAGACATCTGGAGAGGCCTCCAACAACGAGACATCAGAAATGGTTTATCTACCCAAGGCAAATGACAGATGCTTCATGCCAGATACAATATTATTCGCTGGCCGAGCCACCAAAGCCATGCATCAAGGTTCACCGAGTACAGCAGCGTGCTGCCAGATGCCACTACTAGTATGAGCGCCGAGACATATGCCTGGATCCAGCGCCAGCCACTGACGTCACATACATTGAGGATCTATGTCACATACTTCGCAACCGGCCAAGCGAAGAGCAACGTCCACTCCAGGTACACCAGTCGCCGTGTGTAAACCAGTGTTGCGGAGGACAGTTAAGCCCACACCAACTTTGGGCCATGTCGCCAAGCCACGCGCCCCAGTTTATATACTGGCCGGTGTTTACGTAAGATGAAGTTCTTCGGTGAAAATCTGAGAGTGGTAGTATCTTCAGCCACCCCGAAGGGTGTGGTGAAGAGAACAGTTATAGCGCTAAGGTAAAGTCTGAGTTATTTTCATAGCCATTTTACTGCCTACCCTGTTACTCTAGGAGGAGGTAGCCTTCATCTGTTTGAACATAGGGTGTCCTGCTTCCACCAGGCTCATGTGAGTATAGGCTGTTCACGGTAAAGTGAGCACTTTTGAGGCCCTAGTTGCTTTTTGCTTTCAGCCATATATTATATTTTAGCCACCTTTTTAAATGAATAATGTCGTGTATGTAATAAACACAGTTTATATATTCCACCGCACTCTGAAGTTAATGCCTAAGGCTACAATAAAATATCATTATAAATTATTATTCTAAATGAGAGGGCTTTCAAAATGTAACTTCCGTGGCTTCGCTGTAGGGCATCTGGCAGGATAGGCCTTGTGTTGGCAGCATTTTGTGCACTTGCTGAAGTGCTTACAGACATCTCCGCTCATGCCATACCAGATATATCTGGCGCTTATGTCGGCGAGCGTTTACCAGATCCCAGGATGCTCTGCATCGGGATGTTCTTAAAAATGCCAGCAGATGTTGTCTCGTAGATCCCTTGGTACCCATATGCTCTATTTGGCACCAGGTTGTTGGTTCTGAGACCACACAACGTTATCTCGAAGTTCAAACCTTTGCGGGTTTTGGTGCAGAAGATCCTTAACTTAGGTGTCCTATTGCTGATGATACTCCATCTGGCCTCAGCTTAGCTGGAGTTGTAGGAGTCTTGGTTGTTCTTCAGGTAGGTATTCTGGAGGCTTAGGTGGTGTGATGCAGTCTATTTCTTCCTCTTCGGTTGTTGGGATAATGCGTCCGGTAGGTTGGTATCTTTTGCCAGCACAATGTTCAACCTCGATGTTGAATTCCGAAAGTAGAGGATCCCATATCTCGAGTTTAGCTTTATTGATGCACGATTCCTGCAACCATTTAAGCACTTCGCTATCTGTTATTAAAATGCAGTGGATGCCTTCCAAGTAGTAACGGAATTTCCGGATGGTCCAGGTTAAAGCAAGACATTCTTGTTCATTTATGTGATACTTTTGCTCAGTTGTATTTAGCCTGGGGTTGGTGTATGCTATTACAAGAGGTTTGCCATCTGGGTCCTCTTGGTATAGGACGGTGCCGAAGCCGTTTTGGTAAGCATCTGTCTGCAGAATGAGGAGACTCTTGCCTTGTGGTCTGTGCAGATGGTGAATTTGTTGGAGGCTCATCTTGAGAGCCTCAAATCCGGCACGGTGTTCGGCATCCACTACCATCACGCTTATTTCTCCAACAATGGGTGAAGTGGTGCCATTAAATCTGCAATGTTGGGCACGAAGTCCCAGAGCCAATTGCATAGTCCCAAAAAGCATCGCAGCTGTTTCTCATATGGGGCTCCTCAGCTTATTGGGTTGACCTTATCGAGCGGTCTTTTGGGAAGTTCCTTTGGTAGATACAACGTGGGCCGGGTACTCAATAAAAGGTTTTTCCAAAATAACTATTTACAGGTTTGTGGCCGTGAGTCCGTGGAGTTTGTCATTCTAATACCCCTTGTAAGTGGGACAGGTGCTCTTCCCATGATTTACTGTACACAATCACATCGTCTAAATACACAAAGTAGAATTTGCCTAGGTAGCCAGTCAATACTTCGGCAGACACGAGTAATTGAAAAGTGGTGGGGGCATTCTTCAGGCCGAAGGGGCATAACGAGAAATTACAATGTCTCCCCTTCTGGTGAGGGGAAGGCCGTGTACAGGCGGCTGTTAGGGTGTACGGCTATTTGCCAGTAGCCAGACTGCATATCCAACATACTAAAGAATTTTGGCCTCACCTATATCTCGTAACGTATGGGCTATGTTGAGAGCAGGAGGTGGGATCAGCAGTATGGCGTTATTTAGGGCCTTATATTTCACACAGAACTGTAACTGGCCATCCTTTTTTGGTACCTGCATGATGTGGGGGTTATACGGTGAGTTGGACGGCTGGCTCAACAATGCCCTTTCGTTTCATGTTGTGTAACTGGTCCATAAACGGTGCCTCATGGCAGAAACGTTGAATGGACTATTGCAAACCGGTACCATCGTGTTTAACAATATCTCATGTTGCATCATGTGGGTCTGTCATAGAGTTTCTCCAGATCCGATGGCTCCAGTGTGTTCGTTGAGGACTTCCTTTAGTTGGTAAAATTGCATGTCTCACAACTCGTATTTAATCTCTCCTTTGCAGAGCGTTGCTGGTTTCCGTTGGTCGGGTTGATGTTCCCAGTGCATGGTGATGCGGAGTCATCATCCCTGTATACTTTCCTTGGCTGATGGTCCATAATGCATTGCTGTTGCTGCAACCAAGAGTGGCCTAGTGTTATCTCGTCATGGATGTCCGGCATCACAACGAATTCTGCTTGGGTTTTGAGATGCTGTGCTTCTACGGTAAGATCAGTGCGGCTGTCTACGTGAAGTGTACATTCTGGTTTTGCCATTCATGCTGTTTTAGTATGAGGGTGCAAGCTATCCCTCTGTTCTTCACTAAGTATGTCTTGGCGAACAAAGTTTCCTGATGCTGTGAAGTCTAGCAGTGCTAGCACATTCCGGCCATTAACTTGTACTTCGATATGGGGGGGTCTCAGGTATTTCCACTTCCTTGTCTAAGATTTTGACAGTTTACCCTTCTTGGCCAACTGTGTCATCCCTGTTGACCTGCCGGCGACTGTGTTTCACTTCGGCTGTGTGTTTAAGGGTATCACTGTTACTGTGGTGGGTAGCGGTGCTCAATTTGCGTCCCTTCTTCCGTTTGTTCGGGCCTCTATGTGGGCCGTTATGGACAATCTTTGTTATAATGGTGCTCTGGGCAGTATCAGCATTTAGGTAGCCATGGAATTGGCGGTACACGGGTGGTGACAGTTTATGATGGCATTCAGATGGCGTCTTTGTTTCCATGTGTTTCATAAGCTGGGGCTGGTGTAAGAGCGCTTGTGCTTGGAAATTTTTCTCTGGCACTCTCCACTAGCTTATCCACTGTTTGTGAATTGGGAAACATCAGAATATTCCACAGATGGGGCAGTAGTAGATGGGAAATCGTTCTTGCACAGTTCCGTTCGTCTCCCTCTGGGAAGATACTCCTATACATCTGCACCTTACACCTGGCAAAAAGTTCTACTTCCTCTCCTGGCGCTTGGGTAGGGCTGTAGAATTTTGGTGTTAGGCGTGCCAAAACTTCCTCATCTGTGAAATACTGAGTAGTGAGTCTTCTGCTAAGTTGTTTCCAATCAGATACAAATTCCCTGTACTTGCTCCATCAGTCAAGTGCTTTATCGGTCAGTTTCACTTGGATTCTGGCTACCCATTATTTCTCTGGAATGGCGTGTGCTTTGAGCTCTCGTTCACATTCCAACGTAAAGAGGAGTGGATCCTGGTGTGGTCTACGTGCAAATTCCGGCAGCTGCAGTTCCCCTTGCTGTGGGGCCCACTGTGGAGAAAGGCTGGTCCGGGGTGGGATGGTCAGTACTTTGAGGCTTATTTCCAAATCTCCCATTTATAGACTGTACTGGGTCTGTTGACTGGCTCGTCTCACCATCCAATGCACGCATATTGTATCTCACCACACAGAATACACCTAACTGTGTGGTGACCCAATTACAGAACGCTGTCTGACTGGTCCTGCAATCTTGGCATCTGAATTCCAATCCTCCCATATAGCAAGGCTCATCCACCCAGCCAAGGCAGGAATAGTGGTGCCATTGTTGGCAGTGTGCGCACTGAATCGTGTTAATTCACGTACCAGGGCAGTTTGGTCGCAAACAGCGGTCGCGTTCGGGTGCAGTTGAATTGGTGCATTCGAGCTCATGTTCGCTGAGTCCGGCTGTCAACATCTCTGTGGAGTGTTTAAGAGGACTCCCCAAAGTCCCTTCAAGCCTTGATAGGGGTCGGACTGACTTGTTTGAACTACATCGTAGAAACTATGGCAGTTGGGCGCCAGAACAATTTGAACCTCCCTTGTCTACTCTTCTTGACGGATGATGCCCTGTTGACTAAGCATACGCCAAATGTAAGTGGGAGAGTATTTTGGTTCGGGTGTTAAGTCAGGTACACCCTTAATTCGGAGGGTGCAATATTCTATTAATCTCTATGTGGGGCTGGTGCTTTTCCAGTGTAGAGTACTGGCCTGGTAGCTTTTCTGTATGGCATGAAGTCTGGTTCTGCCAGAGCAATCTTTTGTTTCAGGCTCTGAGCCTTGGCGGTATACCTGGGCGACGAAAATTGCTAGTACTAGGGCGAGGTTCTGGCTGACTGAATATGCGAGAAGATGGTCCTGAGGTTTGAGTTTGCTGAATGAATGTGGGACTTGGTTTGTCTCTGTGGGGACAGAGCAATGGGCGAAAGATAGGCTATATGGGTGCTGTTGGCCACTGTTCTGATTAACTGATGAATTCCACGAGCCATGGGTGAACTTTGGTACTTAGGCGTGTTGGTGGCTGGAATAAGTCTTGTGGTACTTTCGGTGTGACGAATGAGCAGGCATTTGAGGGCTTGAACTTGATCCTTAGGCGTGAGCTGTCCTAACGCGGCAACAAGGGCGTGGGTCATGTCTGGCAAACGCCCAGAGAAAATGAGCACCTGTTTGATCAGACCACTATTTCTGGAGAAAGGGTTCTGGAGTCACACACACTCTCACGTCCGTGAGGTGAGAAGCAGGGTTTGTTGTTCTCTGTTGTGTAGAGCCACGTGATCGGCTGCTGATGGGCAGATAACCAATCTCAATGTGTAGAGAAAATTAGGCCTCGCTGTCTGCAGTTTCACACATGGGTGTTGGTTTTGTCCGCGTCTTCCCAGTATAGGGAACGTTCCCTCTGGCTCAAAGGTGTGATGGAAAGTGGAAAGGACGAGCACCAGATTGACAAGCGAGTCCAGAAACCATGTATTGTGTAGGCATCACCATTCTACCTATCAAAGTGTGTAGAAAGGTTGGCCAGGCGAGTGCTTGAGGGTAAGCAAGATGCGTACTTGTTCGTTTGAGTCAGTTCCCAGGATCACCTGCGTTTCACTTAAGGGTGTTGTCAACCTGGAAAGGTGCAACGTCTACAAGAACGTGGAACTCAACGATAGGTTACAAGCAATGTTGATTCCGTTTTACGGGAAGTAAACACGTGGTGATATACTCCCTCCTGCGTTTGTCAAGAGCTTGATGGGAAGCTAAGTTACACAGTCCGGGCAGAGGTGACCCGTTTCTGGGCTAGCAGGCGGTTGGTGCAAAATAGCGAGAATAGCTATGTTGGAACTACTGAAAACTAAACTGACTTCCTGTCACATAAATTATCCAGAAGGGCTGCAGTGTCTAATGTGGATAGACGAGTGGCACGATGCTAGGAAAACTAAGCAAGTTGTGATGGAATAAGTCCAGCAATGGAGTTTAGGAAAGGGTTTCCTTCTGGCGCAAAGGTGCGGTGAAGGGAAGGTAAGTTAAGTTTTGCGAGGAATGAAACTGGCGAGTACTCTTCGGCAGCTAGCACAGTGAAGACTGTCAGGTTAGACTGGTCAGTTCCAGCAGCTAGTGAAGTGGATGTCTGAAGACTGCTCTTGAGTCAAATTCTTGCTCTTTATTTATATAATGCTGGGTGGCTTCCTTGGGACTTAGCTCTTTGGTGTGACGTCACCGGCCAGCTGGAAGAGTGAGACAGGCGAAGATGAAACATACTAGTGGTGCCATCTAGCGGTGATTAGTAGTACTCGTTGGCTTGAGGTGCATAGTTTCGCCGGGCCAGTGAATAATAAAATCTCAGCTGGCTGGAACGTCCATTCTTGCTGGGTAGATAGTACAATCTTCTGAAGTCACATATGGTCAACGGCAATGCAAGCTCCGTAGAAATCAGATGCATTAATGGCTATGCTGATGAACTGAAGTCATCTAATTACCATTATTGGAAATGCGTCGTGCATCAAGCTCGTATTTTGAAATACTTTGAAGCAACTACTTTCTCATACAAACAGAAGTATTTAGCATAATTCTGTGTCATCTAGCATTTGCTGTTTATAATAGCCGAATTTTCAGTAGTCAGAAGACTGTGGAAAATGGTAAGATTGCAATTAACATATTACAATTTGCTATGAATAACACTAAATGTAATAATTATGAATTAACCATGAGAACAAATGTCAAAGACATTACGCAATGCATATAGCGAATAAGCTTCAGCAGTGTTACTCTAAGGATAATTTTGTTGATCTTTTGATTTCTCGTTTATGATTAAATATTGAGCGTAAATATCGTCAAAAAGTTTTCCATTTTCATATTGATAATATAACTGAAATTGTAAAGATGCACAAATATTAAAAAAAATTTGTCACTTAGTGCAGATTCGAACCGTCGAACTCTTAGCTCGTGAGCCGTAACGCTAACCACTCACCCTTCACCCACTATGAATACATTCAAAAGTATAGCTATGCTATGCAGTATTTATGATAGTAATTTATTGCTATACCATTTATTTCCAGTAACATTGTGAAGTAATTATAAACCATATTAATACTTTTTGTTACTGAAACATGATTTTTAATCTTATATATGAATGTTCTGTTCTACGCTGTACTTTTGTTCCATTTATCACTGAATAATTGTTAGAATCATATGTTAAATCAGTGTGATGGAGCACATACAACATAAATGTTTGCCATATTAGAACACTCATGCAACCATGCTGGCCTGAATCGAATGGTCAAAATGAATGCAAGAAGTTTACGCCCTAGTGTAGCAAATCTCGCACATATGCAGATTCACTACTGTACTTGTCTCAAATGGTCTGGGGAAGCCGAATTATTTCGAGCATAAGGCCCCTACACAGTTTTTTTGCACAATAATTTATTAAGTATGCTACAAAAACCATATAATGGCTGTGCATGTGCTGTTATAGTTCCCAGTACTTTTGTGTAGCACCTCATACATCAGATAATTACTTTTTGTATCTATTTTTAGTGGTGTTATATTTTTGATTCTAATTTTTTTTAGCACATGAAACTGCAATTAAACATATTGATTTCACTTTTTCACATATTAGTGTGGGGTGTGAAACCCTTATGTAGTACATTTAGTTTTTTTGTTGTTTATTGGTTTTTTGAATTTTATTGTCATCATGTTTTATGTGGTTTTCTTGTGACTTCTGTTCTAAATTCTAACAGACTGTGGTCAGACATATAGAACTAAAAATTATTACAGAAATATAATTCTTGTTTCAAGTTTTTTGACATTGTATGTTCTATGTACAGATGTGCGCTGATGGATGCAGTTGATGCAGCTGTTAAAAGATCAGAAGAAATGGGGAAAACTTCATGATTGCAGTGAACTAGGCAACAGGAAAACCAAACGTCTTTTATATGAGACATTCATGGTCGTTTGAAATCAACATTTTTTGTTGTAATTTAATTTGTCAAAGAGATAGATGCAATGAAGTGTTAAGTGTTTTTTGTGCTAACACATTTTTGTGGTTGTGTAAAGGAATATTTGGTATAATTCACATATTTTTTTGCTGTAAACGAAATTGGACACTGATAAAAAGTTTATTTGCATTTGCTAATCTTTTTGAACAGAATCATCTAGTTCCCACCATGGATGTTGATTCTCAGGTTGTTAGAAGGGCAGCATTATCTTCCTGTGTCCTTTGCATGTTTATGGTCCCCTTTTGTGTGTTTTTATTCTTAACTCAGGAAACTTCCCATCATAAGTAATTCAGAAATGTAAGAGGGAAATCTGCAAATTTGTTACAATTTACGTGGAATTTTCGTGTTATTAAAGTTTGCTCTTGTTGGTAAAATACACTTAATCGCCCTTGATTCACACATTTATTTTTAGTCTTGTGTTGTGATACTAACTTTAAATGAAGGTGGCATATAAATATAGTAACAGGCTTCTACTGGATTCTGCTAGTCATTGCACGACATTACCTTCGGATAGTAGGTACAGTGGGACCTCTATGGATTGAACTTGAATGGATTGAAATCCTGCATCCATGGAACATATTCTGTGGTCCCAATTTATCTGCATATTTCATGACCTCATTCATTGAACGTCCACATGTGTTGAAAATTTTTGCCAGTCCCTGAGAAACGATGGATAGAGAATCCACTGTAATTGGTACTGTCAATAATGTGTAGTTATAGTTTTTGATTATTAGTTTTATAAAGTAATATTTCATGTGAACTGTAAAGTAAAATTAGTAGGGAGGGGCCGATACTAATTAACCGGCCAATACCACGACCATCGGCATTGGTGGCATCTGAACATCATTTGCCGATTATTATTCACCAGTTAGTAGCACTAATTTATTTAACACAATGTTAAATAACCCGGCATGCTACATCTCGTAAAGCATTAATTTACAGAATCCATCAATCATATATTCTGTTTGAAACCCAAAATATATTCGGTACAATGGTTTTTCGATGATTTGTTCCCGTTATTTACATTTTACCTTATTTCCTGTTGGTACATTCACCAAAAGTTATGTGCATCATTTGTTTTTGGACACTATTTGAATGCAAAAAACACATTTAATCAACTAGACTTGTCTATAGTATTATTTACATCCCGCAAGAGTTTTTTGTTTTATTTTCTGCTTAGGTTTTTACTGTTTTTAATGCATTTGTAGGTTGGTGACAATGAGAAAGCAACCTGTATTCTTATTCTTCTTATGTATTTACTGCACTTGTAGGTTGGCGGCAATGAAAACAAATCACACATTATGTGACAATGTTGTCATTGAGAATGGAAAGTGAAAAATATACGAGATTTTGATAGGCGTAGTTCTTATTCGAAACTGTTGACTGCGGTTGTGGTTTGCGTGTTAAAGGTCTAAATAACACTCGGCAAGTAATAATTGGCAAAAATTGTCACAAATATATCAGTTGTCATTTTAACCAAGGGATTGAGTATGGCTAAGGGAAAATATTAATTTAAAAAAAATTGTGCTCAATTTCAAGTGAATAGTTAATATTAAATTGATTTCAATAAGTTCTTTTTAATGACTTTAAACAAATGTGCGTGTTTATGTTATGTATGTTATTTCTCAGATCTAAAAATCCAAGTCCGCATCAGATTGCCTGAAGTTTTGAAGATTGACTATTAATGAACTCAGTTTGTAATGAATGCTGTATTATCTGGAAACAGTTTTTCCTTGACTGCTAAGTCACTTGTTTTCCCAGTTAAATAGTCTATTTTATCATTTATTATTAAAATTAGTGTTGTATTTCATTTCTATGCTGTAGACACCTAATACAAAGTACCGTACTTTAAACTGTTTACCAAACTGAATACTTAAATTTAAGTAATAAAAATTATTTCCAAATATTGGGACTTGGGAATTATGATTGTGCTCATCAAAACTTATCTGCATCACTGTAATCGGCATCATCAGCAGTTGAGAATCAGTATCGTTGGTATCATCAAAATGTGGTATCGGCCCATCTCTAAAAATTAGCCTTGTTGCTTGAATGGTTTTTGTTATTGTTTACAAATAGCACTAAGCTATAAACTCTTAAAGTTGGTTCGAGTGTATTTAATATGTATTTTCACATAAAATTGTTTTCAAAAAATAAGACTGCTCTTCTAATAGTTTTCTGAATATTTAATTTATAGTGTTCTTCACAAAGGATTTTGCCATTTATTTTTGGCCCGACTATCTTTGCTGTTTGCAGTTGTTGCATGTTGGAAATAGGACTGTGAATTATGAAATGATATAGAACGTTTGTATACAGTAATTAATTTATTATATTAAAATACATGTTTAAAAATAGCTCATTATAAATTATAGTACAACACCTGTCCACAAAAAACCAGCAAACTTCACTGAACACCAGGTGACTCTGTAACAGGCTAACGTCCTGTTCTCTCGTTCTCAGTAAACACCAACGGACTAGCTCAGCGTGAGTTGAAGACTTTTTGACTACATAGTAATGAAAGTTTGTTGATACCAGGATTGCTAAAAAATAAAGAAAAAGTTAATGTCGGGAGATTTATTGTCGTCTCGGCAAAACAAACAATTGACTCTCGCAGCTGACAAACAAAAAAAAAAAAAAGACAGAATGGCAGCCTTTATAAAACAAAACTTCTCACTTCGAGAGTTACGAAGACGAGAGAGATTTGTTACTTTCCCCTCCTGGCGCCCTATCGACTCCTCACACCAACGGAAAATAAATTTAATAGATATTGGAATTGAAATGTCCGAAACACAAAAGAAGGTTAAAGTCGCGGACGCTGGTCGGTGCGAGTCACATGATCACACATTGCAGGCTGTCCGACTGACAGCTGACAAACGATCGTGCTGCGACGAAATGTTGTGATACTCGAGAAAGGTTGTGCTTCCTTATATATTGGTAGAAAGTTTCCTCATTGAAAACATATTGTTTTCGAGCAGTTGGTCATGTCAGCCAAAGGTGACCTCTGTTATTTTCCTCGTTTCACCATGTTGTGCCTTGCGGTGGTGGATGTTTTTAGTTTACTAACTCCGTGTAAAGGAAAAGATGTGCTAGTCTGTTGTTGACGACATCTGTTACTACTAATGAAATGAGGAAAGAAAAATAACAAATTTGTAAAAATGAAAATATATGAAATACAAACAAGTTGTCATTGCCACAACCTTTCAAATATTACATGAATTACTATTCTTGACTGAAATATAGACAATTGAAATACTTCCTGAATATGCTAATTATATATGTTTTGCTGCAATGCTACAACTCGGTCAATACCCACTATGATACCATTTTTAAAGAAAAGTCATCTTGTAGCACAGTGTGGCGATTAGTACTACAGAGAGAGCAGCTGCTCCTACCCTCCACCCCTTCTGTTCTTGCATCCTTATTACATGTGCAGTACATTTTAATATCTTACAGGGAAGCGGTATACACTTTCACAACGGGGGCAGGAATTTTGCCTGTACTGTGTGACATACATATCCTAGGTCTGATGCACATATACTACATACCCAAACCCAATTGTATACAAATGATTTTTCTTCTTTCCACTTTACATTGCCATGAGCTTAGTCACTGTTATAAATGTTGTGTGGACCCAGCATGGGCCTCCTTCCTTGGCTGGTCTTGAAAACGGAGCTTGTATCATTTACCCATGAACTAACCACCTCTGGCAGGCGAGCAAGCCTAGGAATATTTTCAGGGCAAAGTGAAAATTGTTTCAAGGAGATACTGTAAGCTAGGGAGTGTAGTGCGTATTTTGGTTGTGTTTTGGGAGTACTGTGCGGCCAGACATGAATTTTTGTCATACAGTTGTAGTGCTGCATCCACTCTGCCAGCTTTCCATTTCAGAGAGAGAACATTTTAATGAAGTATTTTCGCAACTTATCAGGTTCTGCGGTGCCTGCGACAGGAAGCTGTATATGCTTTAATACTGCCTGCTGTGATTTCAGCACCGCATGACTGCGATTGCTAACCACTTTCGACAGGAAATAAGTCCTGTTTTTCACGATATTTTAGTCGCATGACTCCTGGAATTATGCGCTGTATCACACGGTATTTTCCCATCACATGATTTCGATACCACACTTTGGGGCCATGTGCAAAGTTCCAGTTCATTGACTGACGCCCTAACCTTGTTCTCTCATTGGTGGGCGACTCTTCCCGCCTAACTTCTCATTGGTGAGAGACTGCTTATGCACGACTTCTTGGTGGAGGGAGACTTCTTCCTACTACACTCATATTGCTTTATTATGCCATGCACTGCCTGAGGATGCCAGAGACTGCACATCACCACCTGGGACGACTCGCCTGAGCTGCGCTGAGAATCCACTCTCCATCACCGTGGCTATAGAATGAAGTTGAAGTGTAACTGCTTTATTGCTTGATTTTATTAAATGTGTTAAATTCACTTTGATTATTTCGTATTGAGTGTTTGTGCTCATCCCTAGACCACTCGGGTATCACAAACTGGTGGCAGCGTTTTGGATAGGTACTCCAGACAGCTGTAACTGAACCCACTTTGAAGGGTTATAGGTTTATACGTTGTGATAGGTGTTAGGTCATTGAAAACAGTGTTAGGTTTTCCTTTGAAGAATTGAAATTCAGTTGTTTTATTTTATTCACACGTTGTGTTATGAATGTGAATTGTGAAGTTCTAATTGAGCTGAGCAGTGTTGCTGAGTGGGACTTTTTAACATCTCCTGAAGCGTTCAGGATTGTGAGCATTTCAGTTGATGAATCTAATACGATAGTTCGTGTAAGAAGAGATTTGCAGGATTATAACGAACACATGTACTGTAGGAAATCATATCGTTTTAATGTTGAGTATGTCCACGGACCTATGAATAACAGAGTAACTGGTAGGGTTGATTGTCACGTAGATTTGGAAGATATAACACCGCACACTTGGGTTAGAGTTGAATATTGCAGAAATTATCTGGATTCAGCTTCACTTTGCTGTATTTTGCAAAAGCACTAAAGCGTTATGCTAAGACACTTATTATTTTTTCAGGGTTAAGAAGGGAAGGTAGTAGAGTTTACAGTTTTGGCAATCTACGTCGTTTTAACTAGTAGTACTGAGGCATTGAAGTGTGTAGAAGAGTATTCATGTAAACTGATACAGAAATTTTTTCAAACGAACACATATTTTGACTTGTCTCAAGTAGAGCTATTTCGTGCTAAGTTGAATGCATTAACTACAGGTTCAGGACTGGAAATAGCTTTCAAGGGAAAACTAAAGCTATATTTTCCGACCTCTGCATATAAAGTATACGAGTACGAAAATCCTTCTGAACGAGTAGTGTTGGAAATTGAAATTTGTCTAATAAAGAGGTTCATACCTCGAGATTGTGTTTATCCAGAATTCGAGATAGAAAGGCTTGACCTAGTTGCAAATACAGAGACTTTGACTTCGCAAAATGCAATCGTAAAACGTGAGCAAGCGTCTGCTAGTTCTTCAGGTGTGGAACATATTGCCGTTCCTAAAAGAGAAGATTTGAACACTATTAATGAAACTAAACCTACAAGTATTAGTACACATTACGAAACTCCGAAGAAACTGACTCACTATCCTAAGACTTGGATTCCTCTTTCAAAATTGAATGAATAAAATTTAATAAGTTATATTAGCACCTTTAAAATTTAATAAGTTATATTAGCACCTTTCTAGTTGACTTGGAGGACGAAAGAATCGTCAACTATGCCACGGGATGCCAGCACAAACTCAAGCACCAGCTGAAGTTAAAAATTTGGTGTTTATTTCATTAGTAGAAAAATGGACTGGCGAAAAAGGTTCGTTACCGGTACACAACTTCCTAGAAAGTATAGAAAGTGCAGCAAGCCTAGGAAATCTTTCAGATAAGGACAAAGTAAAATTAGCAAAAATGAAATTGAAAGGTTTAGCATTGCATTTTGTTGCTACATGTCCTAGATTAAGAAGGGACGTAACATTTAAAATGTTGAAATATGAGTTGAACGACAGATTCAAGGAAAATCAGCTGTTGCAATTTCATTATTACATGCTGCACAATGTTAGGCAGAAACAATGAGGATGTGCAGACATTTGCAAATAGGTGTCGTTAATCAAGTGGGAAAACAGTTCAGCACTTAGATGTGCCTGAGAAACAAGAAATTTTGAATCAGGAAGCTGAAAAGTGCTTATTGGCAGCTTTCACTGACGGGTTACAAGGTAACGTAGGTCAGCAGTTGAGATATAAGATACCACAAACCATGGATGAAGCTGAACGCATGGATATAGCGTTAGAGGTTACAGAGGTGCATCAGGAACGCAAAACAAAATTTGATGATCTTCAGAGGAGGAGAAAGGTGTATAACATAATCTCCCAGCAAACAAGTGTGGCACGAGAGAACGCGAGAAGTGGCAAAAATACTGCCATTAACAGATGTGTTGGAAGAGGTTATAACTCATGTTACCGTGGTTCGATTGATAGCAGTAACAGTAGAAAGAGTATATCGGGAGCAGGTGTTTCTTCTAAGAACATGAGTTACAGACAAGAACAAGGTAATAAACGTAATATTAGATGTTTTAACTGCAGACGTTTTGGGCACATGATCAGAGAATGCAGAAGTTTGGGAACCCCACAACGAGCCCAAGTACCTAGGAACGTAGGGCATGGCATTAGAGAAACTAGCGAGAATGTAAGCAGTAATCACCCAAACGCGAGAAGCCAAGTGTCAGCCCCTGGCACCACACAGCAGTAATTACAGTTGTATGGGGGGAAAAGAGACCATAGTATCAGTTCTTGTTGAGGGTCAGTCTCACTCCTTAATTGACACAGGATCCAATATATCTCTCGTTCGACTTAGAATCAGCGGGAATATTATTGATGAATCTCAGTTAGGAGCGAAAGGCGTAACTGGAGACACTCACCAGATCGCAGGTACCCAGTATGTGGAGTTGTGGGTAAATGGTAAATGTTATTCATATTGGTTGCTTGTGTGCGCGTCAGAGCTTCCTTTCGAGGGAATACTTGGAACCTGTTTTCTCCGCTATTATGATGCCAGAATCGACTTGAAAGAACAGACATTGTATCTCAAAAATACGTTTGATTTTTATACAGATAATTCAATAACTTGTATAATTGAGAAAGAGCAGCGGAAACAAGTTGAGAGCCTGGCCATCTCTGAACTTGGATCCGGATCTGTGAATGGTAACCATTACAATGAAGTGAAAATCATAATGCACACGATTCTGCCACAAAAATCGGAGACAGTGATAAATGTTGCTTTCCACGCAGCGGGTTGGGACGCTGACTCGAAATTGCTTCTTATGGAACCAACATTGTCAAATGTACTGGGCATCCGTGTGGCAAGGGCAATATGCAACTTAATTCTTACCTGTAAGAGCTTCCCAGAGGACAAGTTGTATTGTAAGAGCAGTACGCCTAGAAACTCTATAGGGACATATAATAGATTCAGTGAGACGAATCTGGAGGATGGGGTGAATGACAGTCAGGGTACCTGTGTAGTTGAAAAGAAGGCACTTGTGAGGGTGACTGACCAATGTGTTATCCCCTTTGTTTCGGGTCAAAGAGGGCAAGAGGACATGGTGTCCTAGTCGCGCGGAAGATGCAGGAGCGACATGTGAAGTAGGTGGTCATGTCGAGAGGACTACTGACATGGTAGGTCAAGTTGAGGGTTCAAGGAAACCTCGCAGAGTGTTAGTAATATCAGTAAGGGCAGTCACAAAAATTGTGAACATTGCTAATGAGATGCTCGTCGTGCCAAAGGGTGCAGTAATAGGATTTGCCACACTTGTCAGTGATGTTGCTGGAGTACTATGCGTAAATAGTGTGCCTGGAATATCCGAGAGAAGTTGTGTAAATCTTGGGTCCGAACAAAATGATTTAGTATCGACACAAATAGAACCACGGGAGAAAAATCCTTGCAGATGTCCCTAGAAATAAAGATAAAAAGTGTTCGCTTCCAGGCTCTGAAGCAGTAATCCCCTCGAGTTGTGTTAGCCATAACGTGAGTGAAGGTCACAGAACAGGACAAGATTTTGTTTCTGTGTCCCCAAAATCCGCCGAGATAGTGTATGCCGAGGAGAGGCATTTCTGATCCCAAATGAAAACCCCCAAGTCCTGTCGTAAAAGTTTGATATGTGATAAAAATTCAATATGTCGTGATAAAAAGTTGAAGTGTCGAGATAATTTGAGATGTCAGAGTAATGTAAAAAGTAGTAGAAAAGAAGAAGTTAACTTTGAAATGACGATAAGTTGGTACCGATGTAAAATGAGAATAAATGAGCAGAATTATGTAAACACTCAAGGTAGTCAGAGTTATGAAACTCGCGTAGAAAATACGTGTAAATCATCAAATAGAGAGAATAAAATGTTAAATGTGCCAAATTGTTGAGTGGCTTAAAGTAGTCAGAGTTTTGAAACTCACATGGCAAATAGTAGTAAATCAGTGAAACGGAAGGGTAAAAAGTTACCAGAACTACCAAAAGATGAATTTATGGAGGCAAAGAAAATTGTCGGAGATAAATTGAAACATTTGTGTAAGAGTGATTTTAATATAATGTTCCCAGTGTTAATGAAGTTTACATATATATTTCAAGTGGAAGATAGTTTGAATTTCAGGTGCACAAACTTATTGAAACATACGTTAGATACAGGAGAGGCCAGACCAATAAAGCAGAATCCATACAGAGTACTGCATGCATTGAAACCAGTAATTGCAGAGCAAATAAATGACATGCTTGATAAAAATATTATTTCAGAGAGTAAATCACGTTGGCAGTTTCCCGTAGTGATGGTGAAACAGAAAAATAAAGACGGTTCTTTTAAGATGATATTTTGTATAGATTTCCATCAGTTAAATAAAGTTACGAAGTAGGATCCTTATTCAATTCCGAATGTCATGGAGACGTTAGATTCCTTGCACTGGTCAAAATATTTTTCAACATTGGACTTAGCAAATGACTACTTCCAAATTGAGTTAGAAGAAAGTGATAGGGAGAAAACTAGTTTGCTACATTCATGGGGAAATATGAATTTAATAGACTCCCGTTTGGACTGTGTAATGCCCCAGCTACGTTTGAGAGTTAATGGAGAATTATGTTCCAACAGGTTTGTTACGTGATCAGTGTTTAGAATACTTTGATGATGAAATAATATTTAGTAGTACTGTGATAGAACATGCCGAGCGCATGAGTAATGTTTTGGGAAAGACTAGAGGAAGCTTATTTGTGAGTCCAGCCTAGTAATTGTTCGTTTGTACAATATAGTGTAGAATACTTAGGGCATGTTGTAAGTTCTAAAGGCGTAGAACCAAATCAGAAAAATCTACAAGCAATTAAAGAACTCACCAGACCTAAAAATGTCACAGAAGTTCGCTTAGTGGTAGGTTAATTTCAGTATTATAGGAAATTTGTACCAAATTTGTTGGGTATAGTGAGACCATTGATGAAATTAACTAAAAAAGATGAACCATTTATTTGGGGGACAGAACAAGAGGAAGTTTTTAAAAAGTTAAGAGAAAAATTAATTTCATATCCTATTCTTGTATATCCAGATTTTTCACAACCATTTATTGTGAGTACAGATGCTAGTAATTATGCCATAGACACTGCCCTGTCTCAGATGAGGAACGGACACTAGAAACCGATTGCCTATGCCAGTAGACAATTAAACTCGGCAGAAAAGAATTGTGCAGTTTAGTTTTTGCCACAAAACAGTTCAGAGTATTTTTATACGGGCGTAGATTTACCATTATTACTGATCATGCTGCATTGAGATGGTTATTGAATTTGAAAGACCCTAGTTCGAGACTCACTCAATGGGCATTTAGTTTAGCAGAGTTTGATTTTGAAGTAGTCTATAAACCGGGCAAGAAACAGGTGAATGCAGATTGTTTGACGCCAATGGTAAATGCCATAAATCCAGAAAATTTAACTAGAGAAATAATTTAGAAAGAACAGAGGGAAGACAAAACATGTCTAAGTATAATAAATAAGGGAGATAAGGGAAATTTCTTTATTGATAGGAAAGGCATCCTATACAAAAGAGAAAGTTTTAAAACACATTAAAAAACAGTAATTAATAACAATATTAAAAACACTACATGAATTAATTCTAGACAACTTCATAAACCATGCACAGGCGAAATAGCCTGACACGTGACATATTTCTGCGCATTTGCAATGGGCACTCTACTCGCCAACTTTGCCCCAGCTTTGAGTGCAATGCTCATACAAGGGCAAGTCATTACTCCATAGCAATATTACAGGACATGTGCCTGCAGGGTATGTTGGCACATGTTAAGAGAGTATAGACACATGGTCCTCGATTGTACTGTTTGCCAAGAAGCTGTCATGCTGGCATCCAATCCACGATGTAGAATTGTACTGTTGGCTGAGATGCCAGCGCCAAATCCCCGACGTAGAATTGTACTTTTGGCTGAGACACCGACGCCCTCTTGGAAGACGAAACTAGTATCGCAGGTCCAGCCCAAGCACCTCCAATGGAGGCGAAAAGAAAAGATCTCACCTCTCGCAGAGGAGAAGAAATTAATAGCGCCACCTTAAAAACAGAAGTCTCAACCCCCGAGAGCAAGGTTACCTTCCCCGCACCATCCAAGCTCCTGCGCGACCACTGGTACCTCGGAGATCCCACCGCTTGCAAAAGCCGGGATCTCTACCAGTCAGAAGACATCACTGACCAGAAGCTCCATACCTTCAGCAGCTGCTGGACCTTCATCTGCAGCCCCTGCAGATCCCGCAGCTTTTGGGAAACTCCAACACAACAGAGGCTTTCAAAACGTCGCTCCTCATCTACCACCCACCTCCAGGTAATTTTGGTAGTAGGCCATGTCGACGTCCCTTCTGGACCTCCTTTTTTTTGCCCACCGGTGGGTGCGGCAATGACGACTACCCCTCTGGTAGGTTGTCTTCTTTAATTTTCTTCAGAACACCCCAAATAGTTAGGCACTGTCAAATGCATTAGGTATTGGTTTTTATTTTGCCAGTTTAAAATTCACCAAACGTAATACAAATGTAGCTTTTGTCCAGATCACCTTCGCCTGTATTTAAGGTTAGGATTGACTTACGTTATCTACGTTATATAAATAGGTGTTAGTGTGGACTCACCCTGTTATCTAGACATGTATAATATAATATACATGTATTTTAATGTATTCTCGAGTGTTTACTTTCTCTTCGAGTATAACTTAGAGTAACCCTTTTTCCTTTTGTAAACATTATATAATGTCGCCTTGTAGGAAATTCCAGCATATGCAAAAACCACCAAGAGGCAAATCGACCTCTGCCAACTGGTAGAACCTTTGACTGTACCCAAACACACTAGGTACTCCACACTCGGAGAATCGACCAGACCAGTTGAACCATACTCTGTCACTGCTGCCCATGTGGCGGGATCCACATAGGCCTGATCGACCTCCTTATGGATACAACACCCAGGTATCTCAGCGAGGGAGTGACATGTGCTGCTCAAAGTTCTGTCCACCGCTTGCAAAGGCCTGACGAAAGGAACACCGAGTGTTACTGCACATCACAAGTCTTAAGTACTTGGAAGTACATGCTAGGGACATCAAAGCGCCAGCTTAAACTCTATGTATTGTTTTATTCTCCAACTAAATGCTGTACTCTCGACAGGGAGGTGCACAGAAAAGATTAAAGAGGGCCTACGAGTCACAGTGTGTGAGATAGACTGATCCCTTCAGAAACTTTGGTAAGTGACATTGATACCCCTTATTCTTTGCACCTCTCAACACTATGTTATTTCCACCATCAATCAAACTCTCCGACAGGCAGCGCCCTATCATATAGGCCATCTTGCATGAGTAAAATATACCCATAGGCCTTGACTGGCCCTGGTTAAGGGCATCCCTACAAGAGAGTCTGGGCCCAGTTGTCCTAACTGACCAGGATATTGTCACCACAAGTCTCACAGAGTCAGCATCAGTACAGCCACTCACCAAGAGCATGACCCCAGTACCGAGGAGGAGCACCCCTCTTCCCATCAAAGCTAAGGTACACTGCCATACGAGGCACAGTGTTGTGATGGTAGTTCGGGATTTTGTGCCCACCAGACAGTCTGCAATGCCGACACTATATACCGGCCAGGCACCTCGCAAGTCAAAGGTCCCAGTCTAGTTCTCCGATGCACCTCACGATTCTGGGATCACAATATTTGAAGGCTCTCGAAGTGACCAAGACTAAGTTGTCCTATAAGAAGATGCATAATGTCAAACTGGTATAGTGTGCACATGCACTCACTTCGTGGAAAAAGTCACAGCCCTTGGTAAGAAATCCACCAACACTTGACAAATGTGGTGTATAAAATTATCATAAAAACCCTAAGGACTGAGTAAGAAACAACATGTATGAAAAGGGGGCCACGGTGGCAGAGCAGTTAGCCTGCTCGCCTCCCACTAAGGCGATCCGGGTTCAATCCTCGTCTGGATCACTCCAGATTTTGGCATGTGGGAATCGTGCCGGACAATACCATTGGTCAGCGGATTTTCTCGGGGAACTTCCATTGGCACTTTGTACTGCCGATGCAATCAAAAGACCAGTTCAACAGTCAGATGTGCCGCGAGCAACCAACGAACAGCAAAAGGGAAGTAGTGAAAGCACAACAGCAGGTAGTATAAATTCCGTAAAATCCAGAATTCCCAATTTGCCAATTGCCCAACTGGTGTAATAAACTCTTGTGCACCGGGCAAGGCTCTATTCGGCTTAAATGTAAACAGAGCAATGCAACATATCACAGGGAATGTGTGAACGAAACAGAACTCATGCCAGTGATGCGATTTGAATTTGCATGCCAGCAATGCAGCCTTAGTGAAAGAATCAAATATCTGCAACATAGTGCAGGATTATTTTATAGAATGCGAATCGCAGGTAGACACTGGTAAACAAGAAAATAGTAAGAAGGAAGATAAATTTCAACCGACGCGGCAGAATTGTAGAAGCAAGGAGTCCGAGAGATGTGTAAACAACAGTGAGTCGAATGGATCTACATGCCAAGACTACATTGCGGCGGCAAGCAACACACAGCTGTCACACGCCAACATCATGCACGTGGCCAGCAGCAAACAGGCACCACCCACCCAGTCCGTGCCATTGCAGCCTACAGCCACCCCTGTCACGTTTATGCCAATATACCAAACCTTTGCTACCACTTGTAGCCATACATTTTCCCTTTTTGCAATCAGTACCAATCTACTTCAACAGCAACGTGAAAACGAGTCCTGTCAATGAGCTACTGCGAGAGGAGCGAAGGGAAGGCAAAGCATTTTGCACTTCAAAACACATAACAACCACCAAGGCCGATTGCAACCAAAACACCAGCCAAGTTGCAGACCTTATCAACTTCTGTTGGCACGCCGACAGGTGATCCTATAGTTTTTGTGAACGACTGTATGCGTCTGGGAATGATAATGGGCTGGTTGCGTCGGATAGCAACTCCGCAGAGACACCAGCACTTGGCGGGAATCCTTCAATCACTACGGATTGCAGTGGTCAGAATTCTTGCATGCGTTCCAATGCCGATTTGGCGGCACTTTCACGTCACTGCGCACGAAAACAAGGCTTACCATGGAAGAGCAGTCAGCAAGTGAACCACTTACGATGTTCATTACTCGTAAGGTGCATATTTGTCTGCAGGTTCTACCCAGAATTACCTGAACGAAAAATTCTGGAAATTGTGGCCGAAACTGCATGGCCGGAATTTCACATGGCACTAATAACCCTTTTGAATGGGACTTTGAAGGATGCAACCCTTGTCAGCCGTGCTGCGACTTGAATGCAGCATTATATCGCTACGAGCCACTGTGGGAAAGTTAACGAACGACGAGTGAAAACAAATATAAACAGAACAGTGTATTGTTTGGACAATATACAGAAAATTTTCAGCAAACTCAGTCCGAAAGCAAAAATCAGGCCAAATGAGACAAATTTCCGCCTCGCAAACAGCCCTATGGGAAAAGTGCGGGAAATCGGAGTGCACATGTAAAGTGGGACAAGAGGATAACAGGATAACAGCACACAGCAGGGAAACGAGAAATGGTGGAAGGGGCCGGACGTTTCTGTCATCCTGATCCCACCACAGAAAGAAACACCGGACCAACACCGCAGCAAGCACTCGTCATCCATGTTGGTAGCACAACAGCTAAATTCATTCGCATTTTGGTAACGGTCAATGATCATCACTGTCATGCATTAATTGATACGGTGGCATCCCAAAACTTCATCCAGCCACATTAAGCAAATGAAGCCGATATGGTGTTTACTAATCATATAATTTAGGCATGCCACAAACCAGCATAAGAACAAAGCGATAGGGCAAGTGGAAATCATTGTGCGTGTGCGAGATATAGAGACTACTACAACCGCAATTATTACACCGGACATTTGCGAAGATGCGATTCTTGGCATTCCTTGGTTGATGGAACATAACACCATTGTTGAGCCAGCGGCTCGGAGAATATATTTTGGCGTGAAAGAGCGGCATATTGTCTATAACCTAGACCAGTGCCCGGCAGATAGCATTCCTGCAGTTTTACTCGAGGAAATCGACCACGATATTCTGTCCGAACATCAAGTCGCCTTACAATGCCTGTCGGAAGAGTGTCGGGACATATTCGCCGCACAACACCCTTCGTCGGTTTCTCTGGTTGTCTGATGTCGACTCCATCGAGTCTGTCGCGTCGGGATTGGATTGGTGGTAACCACTTCGAATGTTTGCATTTAACTCGTCTCGTCCTTCTGGCCTTATTCCCGAGGATGCGGGATTTTGGCTTTCGTAAACTCGAGGTGTGTGAGAGAGGGATCTCTCTTGCTGCAAGATTTCTCTTCTGGAATGCTGTTGCTGGAAAAAGTGACTCTGGTGTGCCGGAGCTAGTTGTAATTGCCTTAGATTAATTGACCCTTCCTGGGGTTGGGCACGAGCGCCTTGTACGAACCTTGACTGTGGCGTTTCTCGAAAGGATTTGGAGCCTAGCATTATTTCTACGATTCAGCACGCCTGATTATTTAGGGAAAGAAGGGGTCCTCCCTTGCCCTTGCTGGGTACCAACAACCTAATAAGGGATGGTGGGGAGAGTATGCGAAGGGTCGAGAACACCTGGCGGTCTGATGGTAGGGGGTTGACTCGTGTCCTTGTGAGCACGGGCCGGGGTGTCTAGCCAGGACTATGCTCTGGTGTTTAACACCAGTTCTCTTGGCCTTTCCACTAATTAATCAACCATTTGTGGTCGAGGAATTAGTAGGAAGATGCGAAGAGAGGGGTGGAGATTGCGTGTAGTGCTTCGTACACGTTGCTGTTAATTCTCAGTAGGGAAAACCTACCTGTATATTTGCTCTTTTCGGTGGATAAATATCTCAACTTCTTCATATGTGTTCTGAGTTCAAGTGTGGTAATCTATAATCAGATTTGGGACCACCTCGTTCCTAGTAAAGTGTGCCGAAAGTCGTGCTCGTAATTGTCCCCATTCCGTTATAAATTCCCTGTACTTGTCCCACCACTGTTTGGATTTACCCAACAGATGGGGGTATGTTCGACTTACCCATTGTTTCATGGGGACTTGTAGTTCTTTCAACTCTTTTTCGCAATCATTTAAAAATGCTATGGGATCTTCATGAGGTCTACCTATAAGCTCTGGAAGTTGGGCTTCGACTATGTGGGGTAGGGTTGTGAGGCTTTTCCTCGGTCCTGGGTTTAATGGGTGGTAGGTAAGATTTCGGCTAGAGACCTCGCGTTTGTAGACTTGATTGGGACGAGCAATCCTCTCTTCCGGCCAGCTTATACAGTGAAGATGATATTCTGTTGCACACATTATGCAATGTATCGTGTGTCTGCCTTGGTGTTTCGGGGGCAGGGGGGATCAATAGCTCAGTCTATTGGATGAGTGCATGATACGTGTAGCGAGGTCCTGGTTCGGGCTCTACATTACGTGAGTATATTCTAGTTGATGCAAGGGCATAGCTTGTGTGGTCTAAGCCACCAAGTCTTAGCTATTTGAGGCTTAAGCCCCACATTGGGCGCCAATTGACGCAATTCCCACATCTTAAAATTTAATAATCTAAATTTCTGAAGTCGGGATGCTGATTCCCCTCCTGGAAGTTAATAAGTTAGAAGTCACCTTTATAATTGCATGGGCATGTAATAAGTCTGCCTGGCTGGGTCGTAGAACTTTCCATGTTGGAAGGTGTAGGGATACGCCTTTTCGAACGGGTGACCTTGATAGCTGGAGGTGAATTAAACCCCAGAGCGAGTTTAATCAAAAAGGTCTCCTATCCTGGGAGTTTGATCAGGCACCCTGTGGCGGCTGCCAGAAATCGCGATGCCAATGGCCATAGTAACAAAATATGAAAATATCCCGACTCTTATTCCGAGTCGTGAATCTCTGACTGTCAGCATCCCTTATAAGGAGCCGATGAAATGGGTTTCCGAATGGGTACGAAGTCCGGGGCTACTGAGAATATCTTCGTACGGTTTTTTCCTGGCAGAGGTGGGCGAATTTTAACCACCTTGCTGGTTGCCATGCATATTTGGCATGTAAAACTCTTAGTTGTGATTGATCTATCTGAACTATGCATGGAGGTCAGTTCTGATTCTAGAAGGATAGGAGTGTAATAGTCATAATCAACCAAATGCTATGTTGCCAATATATTCCAAGTATGCTATCTCCATCCTGAGCTATCGCCTCTTCTCCTGGGTAATCTGAAGGCACCTATCTTTAAGCATGGCCCAAATTGTGGTTCAGTGCTGACCTCATTATCTGGTGGGGTGTTTTCAATGGTAGTATTTAAATTAGCAATTAACACATCTAATTCCCTTTGTAGGGCTCGGCCAGCTAATCTCCTTGTCTTACTCTTTTGTCCCTTGGTGGTATATGGCGGTATTCAATTCTCCCCGTGTCCTTGCCTTACTCAGGCTGGACTGAAGCAAAGAATAAGAAACAGGCCTGTGGTCCGGTGTTCGTATCCTGCTGGAGGTTCGGACAGCTCAGGGTATTTCTGTCCTGATCCTGGCCTTACTCAGTTGGGAGGTTCCGGCCCTATTCAGGATGGGAATGGTCCAGAAATCTCCGCTATGTACATCTCTGTCAGAGGGGGTGAATCTAAAGTGAAATGTGATTGAATACTGAGAGTGGTCCTTTGGCAATAGGGGATCTCACAAACGCCAGACGACAGCAAGTATCACCTAAATCCCGCCTTATTCAGGCCAGGATCGAAATGAAGGCGAAATGTATAGCTCAGGTGTTTCTTAGTTGTCTTCTCGCTGCGGGTCTGGGCGATTTATAATGACCCTTGGGCACTTCTGCTTGTTCAGGCTGGAGATAATCCAAATATCATTAGCTCTGTCCAAATCGTAAAATGAGAGACACAAGTATTTAATGTAGGACTATATAAAAAAAATTAATTTAGAACCAAGGGTAAATAAGGTACGTGCAAATACTAGATCACAATGATGTATTTATTACTACATTTTAAGAAAACTGTGGGATGCGTAGCTGTTACATTAAATATGCTAAGTAATTAAGAATTAATTGGCAGGTGAAGGCCTCCTACATAAAAATGATAATTTCAGACTGAATATTCGAGGTCGACTCTTAAGAGAGGGAGGGGGGATGAACTTACGTATTACAATCAAGAAGGGGCGTCCATACGACCTGCTACCACAGGTTAGAAAAGAATGGCTTTCTAGGTAGGGAGTCAGCTAAGGACGACGAGATTCCTTTGGTAGAAGTCGAAACATCTGACTTAGACTCTGGAGGTATTTTCAGAGATTGTTTTCTTCTGGTGACTGTGCCCGTTCACTACCGCGTGAGTTACTTAGGGGTCAGAATCCTGGAGAAGATTCGTTCGACTCTGTTGCAGACTGTGAGACTAAGCTCTGGACCACTTATCCCTGAACTGATCTAAGCTTTATTCAAGCTGGAGACATTACTGTCTGATCCCTACTTAGTCTCGCTCAGAGTAGTGGTATCCTTGGCCTTATTCAAGCTGGAGGGCCGGCAAACTCTCCTGTGCCTGGAACTTGCACCTCCTTATTTACAAAACATTTTGGTGTGTATGTATATAGGTATATAGGTATTTCACTGTGAATGATGGAGTCAATGTGAAATTACTTTATTTTGAAGAAATGCCTGGTGAAACAAATGGAATTCTTCTTGATCACAATTTAAAAGGAATCAATAAATATTCCCTTAATCTTCTTGAGTCTAAAATAGTAGCAATGTGTGCTGACAACACCAACACCAATTTTGGTGATGTCCATAGGCGAGTTCAAGGGAATGTTTTCAGGAAACTGCAGGCCAAATTAGAAAGACCTATTCTTGGAATTGGATGCTCAGCCCACATCGTGCACGATGCTGTACAAACAGCATGTGATGTGCTTCCTGTTGACGTCGAAGCAATTGTTGTCAAATTGTACAAGTATTTTTATCAGTACACTGTTAGGGCGACCGAAATGAAAGAGTTCTGCGAATTAGCAAGTTTTAGTTCCAAAGACTTTTGTCTCGTAGCAGCACCAGATTTTTGAATTTGTTGTCAGCTATCGAAAGAATTCTTACTCAGTTCAAGCCACTGAAGCTGTACTTTCTAGCTAACGAACATGGCCCAAAACTGATGGTGGACTATTTCAAATACCCAGTTAATGAACTCTTCTTTACGTTTGTTCATGGTTCGTTGCAGATGTTTCAAACAGCTATTATAGAATTAGAGCGAGATGATGTGACGTGACACAGGTCTAACCTTGCTTTGGTAAGGCAGCCGGAAGAGAGGAAGTCACACAGATTTGTTCCGTTTGCGGCCAAACAACTGCTGAACCAACTACTACAATCTGAAGGTGAAGTTGAGGAAGACAAGTCTTTTGGGAGTATATCAGAGTTTTATGATGCTGGTATAAACAACTTAAAATTGTGGGGACCTAGTTTCCAAAAAGGAGACAAAATTTCATGGTTGTCCTTGAAACATGAAGAATAATCTGGTCAGGACTCGAACAGAGCGGAATGACTGTAAACTGCATAGTGTGCGATTCAGTTGATGTGGACCAGTTGTTTAACGAGCGTACATTATGCTGTGACATAATTATAAAATTGAAGCCAAAGTGGGAAGGCCTGCCTGAAGAAAGAAAGCTCTGCACTCAAGAGAAGTGGAAGGAAGTCTTTGGTTCAATGTTAAAGTGCATCATTGAGTTAAAAAACATTTTCAAATTGGTGGAGTTCAGGATGTTCTTGCCGGGCACATCATCACCAGTGGAAAGAGTATTTTCTATAATGGTAAACGTTTGGACGGCAGAGAGGTGAAGAATGTCCATTTAGGTTGCAAGGGAGCTACTCAACATAAAAGCTAATTCAAATATGTCTTGTGTGGACTTTTACGAAAAAAAAAAAAAAAACCTAACAATGTGTTCCTTGGAAAAGTACTATCATTCGAGAAATAATACACCCTTCCAACTCCAGGGTAAAAGCAAGATATGTTGTAATCGCAGGATACAGTTCTAAGTAAATGTTTGGACGTTTTTATGCCTACTTTTAGTTGCCACTTTTACTCTAAGTATAATAATGTAGAAAAAAAATTACATTACTTGTAAACCAATGTATTTTAACTAAGTTGAAAAAATGATTAATAACTAAACAAAAAAATTCTTATGCTATTTACTAAAAAACAACCCCTTCCAAAAAAAATGCCTGGGATTGGAATCCAGAAATTATGGTAAGCCTAGTGATTCAGTTATTTTTTCTTGTGGGCCCTACTTTAAATTCTGTAAATCATTTTGTGTTTAATGGTCCACGTCAAAATATTCCCCAAGCAAATACAGTCACTATTGTTCAGGTGGTCTTATTGTGTACCACATAAGAAAACACAGTTATGTGGACGAACATGTACCACCTGTGCCAACAGTTGGCCAACTGTTATCTGATTGTTGTTTGCTACTTGGGTGCTCGCGAGATAGAACTCCGACCTCCACAGAGATTCGAATCTCCGACAACAGTCGGAGGAGTCACCCTAACCTACAGTAGGGTAGCAGTCCTACAGACTTGTAGAGGTGAACTGTCCACACAGACACTCCCCTTTATCTCAAGCTCCTTCTTGCCTTATTTGCCCAAGCGACAGGACAAGAAGACGAGTGTAGCCTCAGAAGTCTCCTTGTGGAGCCCTCTGGACACAGCCCCCCTTCAGAGGCATCCCACACCTAGCATAACTGCCGAGGTTGTAGAATCTCAGCAACCCACCGAGGCAGAGATTAAGAGCTAATCTCTGCTGCTGGCGCCAGCTTTACTACCCACACTGGTACGCACAGACCAGGCCAATGATGAGACAGCCACCATGGGCAGTGCAAAAGTCTCGATTTTCCTCCCGTACAGGAGGAAGAATGATCCCAGGAACTCGAGTTGGACATGTCGCAGTACCCGCTGACACTCAGCTCAGTTCCAACCATGCCACCCCCACAGGTCGTGGAAACATACGAGGGACAAGAAGGGAGACCATGCGACGTGCTACAATTCCCCCCTCCCCAAGCAGAGAAGCCGACATTGGACGACATCAGGGTAACTGCCCAGCTAGGAGCCAGTTCTGCGGCCACAAATCCCACTGCTCCTAGCTATGGGACTCTCCAGCTCATGCTGAAAGAGGCATCGCATCACTCTATGATCGTGCAGGCAGAGGTACACCCCATACTGCTGCCCCACATCCCACATCATCACGTCTTCGAGAGAGGATGTAACCTAAACAAGTCGATGGCTTCCAACCCAGGAGTCAAAGCAGCAGGAGCATGCTGTCGAGGGGGGGTAGGGGGAGGAGGCGAAGAGACTCCATCTCCAGCTACCACCAGATTGGTCCCGATGTACCCAGAGGATCTGGGCGAGATCAAGATACTTTGGTGCTACCGAAGTAGATCCCCTCGAGCGAGAGATGGATCACCACCCAATCACCGGGGTAGATGACCCCCAAGAACCTAGACCCCAGGTAATCGCCAAGACGATGCCCTTCCAAGACAAAGATATCACCAGCGATCCACAGGTGCACGGAGGCTCCACACAGGTCCCCACCGGGAATGAGAATCAAGAGCCGAGCTGCCGAAGGTGGGAAATGCTGGCATGTACCAGCTGCATCCCTTTTCTGCCGGGCGGTTACAAAAAATCACCATGGAGGCCCACCCAGAGGATCAGGTGGCCTACTCCAATCCACCAAGCACCAAGGTAAAGAGGCCACCCACAGAAGAAGGAGGAGGGTAAGAAGCACCGCAGCCAGTAAGAAAGCTACGAGTAAATACAGACAGTCACTTAATCTTCATCGGTTGTGAGTGTGCTTCGGTTGTGTAACAGTTAATGTAAACTAACTTTTCCTCAGCGAACCAATGTTTACCCGTTGCTGGCTGATGCTTTGCCTCAGTGGATAGAGGAACATTTTTAGGAGCAGTGAAAAATTGGGGATGTTAATTTGGTGAAGAAATGGTATTGTTATCTGGGCACCAGACATTGTTGGTACAATGTCGTGATGGTAGAGCAGACTCCTGTAGATCTCTTGATAGTTGGGCCGAATCACCACGGCAAAATCCTCCACATTGCTCCTTTGATGAAATTAGTGAAATTAGTGAAATTAATTATGCACTTGCTTGTGATGGTGTGGCCCATTCGGATTTGCACACATACCCCAAATAAACATTAAAACACTGCAATGACATTGAAACCCTAAAAGATGAATAGTAAAATACTTTGATATACACTTGCCAACTATGGCGGGAAGGTGAGGGCTCGTGCCCTTAAGTGCCAGTAGGCAAACCCGAATAAAAACATGGGCATCAGTTCAACGTGGCTTTTACTGCAGGTTCTGTTACACTGTTCCTAAAGGAAACACACTTACAATTACGTACCGGGCTTAACCTAACGGTATGGGTGATGCTGCACAATTATGGCGCGAAGGTTGTGCACTATTAAATAAAGATTAAACTCCCCCAGGCGATGCAAACACTGGGGGAAAATGAACGGGGTTCTGTTACATTAATATACTAATATAAACTAAATGATCATGTGCAAAAGTTTATGGCCGCCCGGGCGCACTAACTGCGAGGCACGGTGACACACATCCGTGTCTTCGAGACTCTGAGCGATGACTAAACTCTCCACGCTGCCCATTGGCTGGCATTGGCGGGCTGGCAGACAATTTGGGACTATTTGCTGGCACGTGAAATGTAAACAAACATAAATAACAAACAAACTCTTTTAGTGTTCTAATAAAATAACGGGCTGCTTCACGGGGTGTCTTTGGTGACCACATGATTTTGGATCATACTGTGTCTGCCTGAGAGCCCTTGAAATTTATTCAAGCCCTACTTGCATTTACATATCATGCTGTGCTGGGCCCCTTCGCTACACTGACTTGTACTGCACTACACTGTGATCGGGCACTGCTTGCGTAGCACTGAAACATAGACACACTGGTCACATGAGTACAGTGTGGATGGTTGCTGTGATGCTTCACTGCTGTGTGGTGGGCGAACATTCTATAGGGAGAGTAACATGGCACTCGTTAAAATCCCCCCCACCCCCCGCGAGTTAATTCGCAGCTGCACACCGTCAGGTACAGCAAGGGCACTGCTGTCCGCTCTGCTGTCTCCGATGTAAGACATAGGAGCTCTTCATCTGATCCCTACGTGCCTGGAACGGTGGCTGCTGATGTTATTCCATGCGGATGTGCCTATTATGGAGCATTGTGTCGTCACCGCAAGTGCCGCCTGCCGCTAGCGGCTGTTTCCGCCGTCATGACTGGCGAAGGTAGTAGAAGCTGGCCGATTCACTACCATCACTGTTACTGCCACTGCATGCCATGCCACCGTCAGGAGCTACTTAGGCAGGCTGCAACTGGTGTGGAAGGGGTGACTGTTGACATGCCCCCCCCCCAACTGGTCTGAACACTCTTACCTGCATTCTACTGACTCCTCGTCCAACAAGAGCGACACAACGACGGGCATTGAAGTGTCGAGGACATTACACATACATATTATTATTTATATGTATCACGGATTATCATAAGTCCTCAAATCTTAGTGCTTGGTCATTGCATGATGTGTATCGTCCATTTTCACACTCGTGAAGCCTTGAGGCATGTCTCTACCAGCTGCCTGAATGGTGGGCATCGACGATACCTGGGCAGATTCACGATGTTTGTTCCAGCGAGACACATATTGCACATCGCCAACTCTTGGCAATTCACATGCACGGGGTAATTGGGAATTTTGACATGCTCCAACACTTTGCGAATGTCCTCGTACGGAATATTTCCATCGGCCCACCTATGGCTGTGCATCTGTAGGCGGTATGCCCATTGCATGGTGTGGTCGATGTGCTTCCAGTGACATGGTGGTAAAAACGTAAACACTTTGGTTTCCTCGTCGCTGTCAGTGTACAATATGGCAATCTGCTTGATGGAGTAACAGTCCAGCGAGCGAAAACCTTGGCTGTTGCAAAACACATTTTAAATAATTTGAAGTCCTCGTGCGCACAGCGACTGGTTTGAAATATTCATAGTCTCGGCTAACTTCTGCAGCTTCGCATCTAAAGCTTATTGTGCATCTGCGATGTCTTCGGGCACTCAAGAGCTAATGGTTGATACAGCAGTGTCATCGACTTCTTCAGGAGTGGTACCTAGAACGCCATTGCCAGCATTACCTGCATTTCTATTTCCAGCACCTACATCTCCAACAAGCCTGTCCAAGTTTTAGCCTGAACCACTACATCGCCATGAATCCCTGTAGTATGTCATATTTGTGCGACAGGTGCGATACACATTTCAGCTGTAGACATGCGAAGACCTGTAAAGGTGAAGTGTATTTCTCGTTCAGTACCTTAGTACCAGGTATACTTCAATCAGGTCTTTTGTGACTTTCGAGTTTTTGATTTCAATTTAATTCAAGGTTATGGGATTACAATTATGGTCATCTACATCCAAAATAGAGGCAGTAGCCTGTATTTAATTCACTGTTCTAAAAGGGTAAATTTTCTAACATGGAGTAGTGTTTTTCTAAAATAATTTTCTAAAATTTGAAATCATCAATGTTCTGTCAGGCACAGTTTTTTAGATACATGTGTGTGTGTGTGTCTATATATATATATATATATATATATATATATATATATATATATATATAACTAAACTTAAACCATATGCAATAATAAATTCGATTAAACCTAAGTTTAAACTGTTGGCGAAACTGACTTCTGATTTTCACTTGTACCAGACTTATAGGCGGGTATACATGTAACTATGTTTCAATATGTTCAGCTATTCTGCAAGTCGTTAACAGTTAACAGTAAGATTTGAGCTTAACCAGAGTGTAGTTTGTGTATCCATGATATTTTGTTGGAAATATCTTTGTTATATGAGTAATCTTCTGCTTATGTAAGTAAATGTCATTAAATGTTTTTATTGCAAGCCTATATTTCTGAAAAATTTAACCTCTAAAATCCTTCAGATTAATTCAGATGGTATATATCAAAGTAGATAACATTTTGTAAGCTTGTGACTTTTACTGCGGAGTGGATTGCATTAATTTAAGCATTTTTATTAAGTTGTATAAAGGTGGAATTTTTTTTTTAAACGATAACATCACTGTTTAGTGCATGAAAGAGGCGATATACTCTGTACGGAAAATTCACCATAGATATAAAGTAAAGAAGGCTGCACCCATAGCAAATTTTTCAATGTGAATTGTGTATAGTAGCTTTAGGCTGTGTCCCAACTCAAAAGTGTGCTCACTCTCACTCACCACCTCCACTCTGGCACACTCTGGTCCACTTTAGCGAATCGAGACTTGTACCCACTGTATGCCTTCGGTATTATTTATTTGACAGAATAAGTAATAAATAGTGAAAAATAAAATATTGGTGGCCTTTCACTTTCCTCGAATAATTTTTAGTATTTCATGAAATAGTAACTTATTATAATTTGTTACATTTCTGCATGATTAAAACCATAATTTGTATGTGCAAATGACAGTATTTAATAAAATGCACACAATTTACCTAAATGAAAAATTAACATAATAACATCATAATTATTATTCTCCATACCAAACAGAATATTGCGGATATTAAACTTTTTACAATCGCAATGAATAAGTTAAGTCGATAAAATATTTTTATCAGTGCTTTAGAAACAACAAAATATGTCTGGATATTTTAGGCTAGACTTGCAAACAACCTCTCTCCTATGAAAACAACATGGCTGCCAGAGAGGGTGCGAGAGTGAGCACCGAGTGTACATCGTCGTTGACTCTCACTCTCGTGTTCTCTCCTCGGAGTTGGGACAGGAGAGAAGACTCTCTGTGACATCAAGAGTGAGCGAGAGAGAACTCTCTCGGCGAATTGGGACACAACCTTAGTTACAGGCCACAAACAAACCATTTTGTAGGCCTTAAGGAAATTTGAATGTTACATTGAAGACTTAAATGTATTTTAATTTTAAGTGAATATATTTCTTGGTTTAGCGTATGTGTCGTGACGTAGTTTTAATAAACTCTCCCTTTCTTCTTAAACAGAAAATGCTCCGCCGCCGAACATGTCAAAATACACCAGATAGTTTCTACTACATCTACGGAGAGTTCACATTTGCAAGATGTAGGAAAAAAATCACCAATCGTAAAAAAGGCCTACAAACATTACTTTGGATTGGAGCTAGGAGACCAGGACGAGAACTGGGCACCACACATTTGTTGTGCTACGTGTTATGTTAAACTTATAAACTGGTGGAATGGTAAAGGCAACTCCATCTCTTTTGCAGCACCGATGTCTTGGAGGGAACCAAAAGATCATGTAACATATTGTTATTTTGTATTATAAATGTTCGAGGATTTACAAACAGGAAATCAAATAAACATATAGTTTACCCAAATTTGCCTTCTGCAAACAGACCAGTGCCACACTCTGTCAATCATCCAGTGCCTTCAATACCAGCACATGAAGAAATTGAAACAGATAGTGATGACAGTGTTGGTGAAGAATTTCCATCTTCTGAAGAAACTGATCCCACATATCAGGTCAAAGATACTTCATCTCCATATTTCTTAAGTCAGACGTATCTAAATTGTTTAATTCGTGACTTAGGTCTAAGTAAACAAAAGTCAGAACTACTAGGATCTAGGCTGCAAGAATGCATTCTTCTTCACCCAGATACAAATGTTACATTTTACAGGCATAGAGAAAGCACTTTTCTTCCGTATTACACATTTGACAACTCACTGACATTTTGCAACGATGTATGTGGGTTAATGATGGTTCTGGACTTTAAGTATGATCCACAGTACTGGAAACTTTTTATAGATGCCTCCAAAACTAGTTTGAAGGCAGTTCTGCTCTACAATGGGAACATCCTGCCTTCTGTACCTGTTGCCTATGTTAGTATGGCCAAAGATTCCTATGAAATTTTGGAAAAAATGTTTAAATGTATTCAATACAATGAACACAAATGGAAGGTATGCGGTGATTCGAAAATTATAGCGATGATTTTGGATATGCAACAAGGCTACACAAAGTATGGATGTTTCCTTTGTGAGTGGGATGGTCGTGACAGAAATTCTCATAACATAAAATAAGAATGGCCCCGAGGAAAAGGGCAAATAGGAGAGAAAAATATTAAACATGAGAAACTGGTAGCTAGTGAAGATGTGCTGCTTCCTCCAGTCCACATTAAGTTGGAACTCATTAAGTAATCTGCAAAGGCAATGGACAAAGCTGGAAGAGGATTTATGTAACTTTCAAACAAATTTCCTCGTCTTTCACCAGCGAATATAAAGGAAGGTGTGTTTGTTGGCCCACAGATCAGAGAAATTCAGAAAGACCCAAATTTCGAAGTATGTCTCTCACCGAAAGATAAACAAGCTTGGATGTGTTTCACAAATGTCACGAAAAACTTTCTGGGGAAACAAAGAGCTGCGAACTACAGAGCACTGGTGAATGAATGAATTGTTGCATATAGGAATTTAGGGTGCAACATGTCCTGGAGGGTGCATTTACTGCACTCACACATGGGTTCCTTACCTGGTAACTGCAGTGAAGTGTCTGATGAACATGATGAAAGGTTCCATAAGGACATAATGACTATAAGAAGCGACATGAGGAAAAATGGATGCCTACCATTCTCGCTGATTACTGCTGGAATCTTATTCGAGACTGAAAGAAACTAAACTCAAAACAAGCAAATAAAATATACATATTCACATCATTGTTATACAAAACTTTATATTTTCTGTAAGCTCTACATGAAATAGGCAACATGTTTAGATGCTCCTTTAGTGATAACTGTAATAAGTATGTTTATATACCTGTTGTGTACACTATATAGTATAACTGTAAATTATGTCGCCATGACATTAAGAAAAATTGCAAAAAAGTATGTAAGATGTCCATATATTGAAAACTATACCTGATATCAAAATTCCAAAAATATATTTGAAATCAGCACACAAATGTCTACAAGAATCACACAAGACAAATCCAGTAAAAAAAAAAAAAAAAATTTAGAACAGTGTTATGTTTACTTACTTTTATGAATTTTTCTTTCTCCAATTTTTTTTCTAAGTTATTCAAGGCAATGGGGTCAAGGTTGATGCAGTTTACATATATTATGGTAGTAGTAGTTATTAATGTAATATGCTTGTCGACTTTCATGTACTTTTCTTGAATTTTTTGTTTTCCATGTCATTCAAGGTTATGGGGCCATGGTCGAGGTAGTATATGCCTAATATGGTGGTATTAGTCTGTAATGTATTATGCTTGCTGAATTTTATGAATTTTTTCTCAAGATTTTGTTTTCAAGGGCATTCGAGATCATGGGGTCATGGTCGAGGTAGCATTCATTTAGTATGGCGGCTGTAGTCTGTAATGTATTATGCTTGCTGACTTGTATGTATTTTTCTCGAGTTTTTGTTTTCAAGGTTATTCAATGTCATGTGGTCAAGGTCGAGGTAGTCTGCATCTAATATGGTGGCAATATTCTGTAATGTATTATGCTTGTTGATTTTTATGTATTTTTTCTTGAGTTTGTTTGCAATGTCATTCAAGGTCATGCAGTAAAGGTCAAGGTCACTGGCTTCCAATATGACATGGGTGATCTACCACGATAGTGGGTGCCTACCAAGATGGCGGCCTCTATTAATGTATTTAAGTTCTATAAAATATATTTTTAACAATGCTTGAAAATTTTTTTATTAAATATTTTTATAAGTTTTTAAACAACGTTTTGAAAACATTTTTCATAATACATTTTATATAAGTTTTTAAGAAAGTGAGAACTTTCCAAATTGGCATCGAATGTGCCTACCAACATGGTGGGCGAACATAGATGAGAACTTAACAATATGGTGGCCTCCAGCAATGTATAAACAAATGACGAACGAAAAATCGAGTGATGCCTACCAATATAGCAGCCATGGGAGAAAGTTGTTTTTAATTAATTATTTTTATAATTTTTTATACATTAAAAATGATTTTTGAATAAATTTTAAACGAGTCTTTTTATAAAATTTTTATAAGAAATATTTTAAATGAATTTTTAAATGGTTTTTAAAAAATTCTTAATAATTTTCTTTTTTACAAATTTCTAAACGATTTTTTCATGTTCTGAATAATTTTTTGATTACAATCTTCACAATATTATTTTATAAATGTATAAACAATGTTTTAATGACATTTATATAATTTTTTATTAACTTTTAGACAATTTTCTAATTAAATTTTTTCAAACAAAATTTTTAAAAATTATTTTGAAGAATTTCTTCGGTTTTTGTGTTTTGGGGGTTAGAGGTCACAGGGGTCAAGGTCAAGAGTTAAAGGTGAAGTCCAAGGTCATATGGGTCAAGGGTTGCAAATGGTGACATAACAACATGGTGACTGGGTGGTTCCTGAGCTCCTACGCCAGACACCATTGTGCATGAAGGAACATTTACCTACTACTAACATACCCTTATGAAACACAACAGTATCCTATAGAAATCACTCTAAATATAACAGGAACCAACGAAACACAACAGAAACCATTGGAAACCACAATAATACAGTGAAAAAACAGCAGGCCACAGCAAAACATAAACCAACAAATACAACTGAAACAAATTCGAAAACTAGAATACAACCGAAACCAAAAAACAACAGTACTATAGAAACCAACCTGATTGAATTGAATTTCATATTCCGAAAAAAATATAATGTGGCTAAGCGATCATGTTTCAGTAGAATTAGCAATGTCAATTAAAAATAATTTTCACTTATATTTTTTTGATAATTACAACAAACCAACTGGTTTACACAGCAACCAACCTAATCTAACAAATAGAACATTTGATGTTTATCGCAGTCTTGAATTTCTCCATGACTAAATTATTAACTAACAAATTACTTCAACTAGATGGAGATATTGGGACATTCGCCATTGTGGTGCAGATGTCTATCATGGGAAAACAGGACTGAACATGAAAAAATACTAAATAAGATAAGTAACCCATGGAAGAGAGAATAAATATATGTGCACAGCACTGGAAAATTCCAAGAGGGATAGAGTCAAAAAACAGAACAGCAACTAATTGTGACAATTATGTGTATATACACAACCAACTGATAACACATAGAAAACAACACCGGCTAGAAACATGCTTGAAAAAATTAGGACAGCACCTAAAAAAATAAGTAGGGACAAAATAGAACAACACAACAAATAAAACACACCCAAACACAGCAGTTTTACCAGACACGACAGAATGCAAGCCAGGTATGCTGTAGTAAAGAATATATACGCACAAAGCCAGAAAATTCCACGAAGGAATCGAGTCAAACAAACAGGATAGCAAACTAAATGTGGAAAACTAATACACTACATATGTATACGAAAAACTATGTACTACAAACAGTCAAGAAACGACACAGTCTAGTTATCTACTTAAACAAATAAAACGAACACAGCGAAGAAATAGCACAAACACAGTAGTTTTCCCAGAACAGACAGAAGGCGAAGTTTCGGAAACTTCTATCTGTCCCGGTCTTAAGGCAGCAAAATACAGAGTCCGAGAACACAAGTGCGACTGACGAGGAGACAAATTTTTTTTTCTGGCGAGCCCTCAAATCTCGTTACGCCAGCATGAGCACCTTCACAGTTCTGTGTGCCCTCCATCATACATGTTAGTAGCTAAGTCGGTTAGAGAATAGGATGCAACTCAGGGCAAGTCCTACACGCCTTAGGTCGGGTTTAATTATTATAATGGAAGCATGCATCGCGGCTAAACAGGGTTATAGTGCCATGGCCATTGCCGTAGCCATGTGCACACCCCGAAAGAAGAAGGGTCTAAATAGAAGACCATAGTAAACCAGGAAAGCGGAAAGGGCAGTGGAAAATCTATGTGACAGTCGTGGTGGATAAAAATTATTATTTTTTTTACTAGATTAGGGCTGGATAAAGTAGGGTATTAGACTGTTCGAGAAGAAAGACTTTTGTTGGTATGATGCGGGGTGAAATTATATGAGAATGCAGGAAGTGTGTAGTGTGGGGGACAGAACAGCCCCCGCACCGATGCCAGTCATCGTGGGGGGCACAAGTGCCCTTGAAGTTTTACTACTGTCAATACTATCGTGTAGGCGAAGCAGCACTGCAGTACTGACAGCAGTAATTGTATGCAGAGCCATCCCTGCTTCTTGTTGTGTACGTCGGAAAACCGGACAGCTCAGCCATGGCACCGACTCTACCTTAGCTCTTCCGCACCGACATCAGGAACACCACTCGTGGGTGAAGGCTGAGACCAGCAATCAGGGGAACCACCCCCTCCACATCATCCAAAATAGTCCATCGGTTTGGGAAACGCGAAACATCCGGGACCTACCAGCGGTGGTGGCGAAGCCGCTGGCCCAGGAGCGAAGGCTGACATCGGTGATGCTTCCAAGGTCCGATGCATTCTAATTCATTCATCACGCATTCGCAGTCGGCAGCCTGCAGAATACAGCAGAGCGAGGATCGCTACACTTCGCATTTTGCAGCACTTTGAAATCCCCTCCCCCCTTCTCCATCTTGATCATTGAGCTACCTCCAGCAAATGTGTATCGCGAACTCGTACTGAGCTACCCAGATTCCCGACGCCCACGACGACGGCGCTCTCGCACTGGTCATTTGGTCTGCAGGCTGGTTTTGGAATATTCCCAGCCACCCCAGAGCCTGGGGAATCCCTATCCGCCACCTGAGAATGCAATGAGGTGCGGGTAGTGGCCGCACCCAAGATGACATGGTCCCATCGCACTCGCAGAGGCACCTCGCCTTCACTGGTCCTCAAGGCATGGGCAGATTCCAGAGAGAGTATCCGCGAGTCCGATGTTCAACCCACAACAGCTTGGATTCATACACAGAGACTAGAAAAACATGGCTTTATATAGTTTTAGACCATTTTCCTGCCGCAGCCAATGACAGTCGAGCTGTCTCCTCATTGGCTGTGCAGCTAAGAGTGGTTATGATTGGCTGGTGTAGTCTTGTATGAATTTATTTTTTGCTACAAAGATGTTTCTCTCTTAATTAATGGGATCCACATATTTTTTAACTTAATACTCTGTTGACTGAAAATATTATTATTGCTAACAATAAAAGCTGATTCCCTGATTTTTCTTTTGATTTTGTTGGCTTCCTGAGTGAGTGTAGTTGAATTTTCCCAAAGGATTTTATGGCTGTTTTCCAAGCATGTTCCGCAAGTCTGGATTTTTGAGTTTCACATTTTTTGCAATTGTTTTTCGTGTTCTTTAATTTGAGTGGATAGAGCTCTGCTAGTTTCTCCTATGTACATACATATGGCCACATCTGCAGGTGATCTGATATAAACAGTTGTGCTTTTGTAGTTTGTCTGTTGCAGGTAACTATACTTTTAATAGTGGATTTTGACCGGAATGCTGTTTGTAGTCCATATTTGTTTCCCAGACGTCTTTTTTTTCTTCAGAAAGACCTGGAACATAAGGGAGAACTAGGATTCCGCCTGGTTTCTCTGCCTCTTTGGGTTGAGTGCTCTGATAGATTTGATCTGCTTCTTTATGATGTTGGTTGGTTAGCCATTAGCCTGGAGTTCTTTTTTTATTTGATTGTGTTAGTCCGCAATAGATTTTTTTGGAGCCGATAATCTCAGCTCGTTTAGCTAGCATACGAGTTATGCCAGTTGTAGTGGTTTTTGGGTAGTTGGAGGCAGAATGAAGGTATTAGCCAGTATGTGTTGGTTTCCTATATATCTTTGTTGAAAGGCTGCTGTTTTCTCTACTGACTAGAACATCCAGGAAATGAATGCTACCATTTGTTTCTGTTTCATAAGTGAATTTTATTGATCGCCTCAGTGAGTCAAGGAAGTTGACGAATTCCTCCAAGGTTTCGGGCCCATGTTGCCATACAAGAAACGTGTCATCCACATAACGAAGCCAAACTTTAGGTGGACTACTGAAGTTCTTTTTTTTATTTGATTGTGTTCTTCCACAAGAAGAGTGAAACTTGTGTTCTCCCCTGTGTGTCACTGCCTGAAGACGGGAACAGAAAGCAGTTCCCGAAACATCGCATTCTGTCTGTTCTGGAAAAACTGCTGTGTTTGTGCGAGTTTATTCGTTGTGTTTGTTTTGTTTGATATATAGATAACTAGCCTGTGTCGTCTTCGGTGTGTGGTCTGTTGGTAGTACATAGTTTTTCGTATACATATATAGTATATTTGTTTTCTGCATTTAGCTTGCTGTCATGTTTGTTTGACTCGATTCCTTCATGTCATTTTCTGGCTTTGTGCATACATATTCTTGACTACAGCGTACCTGGCTTGCAGTCTGTCGTGTCAGGTAAAACTGCTGTGTTTGGGTGCGTTTTATTTGTTGTGTTGTTCTATTTTGTTTCTAATTATTTTTAAGTGCTGTCCTAATTTTTTCAAGCATGTTTCTAGCCGGTGTTGTTTTCTATGTGTTATCAGTTGGTTGTGTATATACACATATTTTTTGTGATTAGTTGCTGTTCTGTTTTTTTTTTTTACTCTATTCCCTCTTGGAATTTTCAGTGTTGTATACATATGTTTATTTTCCCGTCCATAGGTCACTTATCTTATTTAGTATGTTTTCGTGTTCAGTTCTGTTTTCCTATGACAGACATCAGCATCGCAGTGGCGAATGTCCAAAAAGCTCCATCTGGTAATTCACCCCTATTGCACTATTCATTAAAAGATCACAAATAACCTTAAAGAACGAGGAGACATTATCAAATGATAAAATTAGTCGACGATGAGTACTGCAGTCAACACCATAAACTTACTTGGGGAGTGATAGTTTCCTCCTGTGGAAAATCGATATGTGTATAAAACCATGTACTATCACTGATACTAATGAAAATTAAGGTTGAACATAACATGATTCAGTATTGCGTGCTACTAATAAAAAATATTTCGAGTTTCTCTTATGAGCACATCGTGCTACTGCATAGACCTATGGTACCGACTTCTAAAAATTAAAACGAATAAGAGGGAAGAATGGCAAAAGTAAGATCAGAGAAGTACTGGTAGGATTATACACTGTTTTGAATTGAGGCTGCTGTATATGCTGTATGCAAATAGTTAATGTATATGTAATTTACCAAATAATACAAATCATTTCCACAAAAAGTCCAGGTAAAAGGAAATAAATGTTATGTACATTCATAAAAAACAAGCATTAATGTATCACCCATAAAAACAGAATAATTTATTATATACCTTTTCCCAAATACGTAATTTAAGGTTGTGCTGAAAACAACTCCAAAGGAACTTAACAAACGGTAGTAAACACACGTGCAAGCAAAGACGAAGAACACGGAGCAAGTAAAGAATCTATGCACTATCAACGGAACATACCAACATGATGTCACTATACTATATAAGCCTTGCTGTGTAATCTTTAATTGAAGCTTGATTCAAACTTACATCACTTAAAATGGGCCAAGTTCTGCCAGCTTCCATACAATTCCTTGCAGCAAGCTTGTTTCAAACGTATTATTCTAGACTTGCACAGCAAGTAAAATTCAGGTTAAGCGCAAGGCTTGCAGCAAGCTTAAATGCTGTATGGGATAGAACCAAACAAACAATGGCACAACTAAACACAACAGAAACAATTAGAAACCACAAGAATACAAGAGTAACCAACAGGCGAATCCACATAAAAAAACCATCAAACCAGTAAACCAATGGAAACCACTAGGATACAACACAAACCAACATATTGCAGCACGACAGACACTAACAAAACCCACTTAAAGTTGTTGTAACCCAATAGAAAACAAGTAAAACCAATGGTTCCAGTGTTTTCTGACAACAGGAACCAATAGAAATCACTGAAATGTTTTACGTCCACTAAACTTTTATTCAGCAGGAACTAATGGAATACAATAAAAATTACTGGATCACCAACCGGAAGCCACAAAAACAAACAAAAATACGCTATCTACCAAAAAGTAATTGGGCACCTGTGAAGAGAGGTAATTCAGTACGTCAGTTGACATGTGTTTCACGGCCTTCGGCGTAGGACCGCTGGTGTTTGTCCGTGGTAGCATGAACACAGAGGCCTATTGTAACATTTTGGATAATGAAATGCTCCCAACATTCTGGCGTTTTTACGGAATGGACCTGTGTTACTTCCAGAATGACAATGCAGGTGCCATGTTTCAAGGGCTACTATGCAGTGGTACGCCGACAACAATGTTCGCCGGTTGGACTGGCCCGCCCAGAGCCCCGATCTCAACCCTGTAGAACATCTTTGGGACGAATTGGATCGCAGGGTGAGGGCTCATCAGGCGCTGCCAAAATCAATTTCTTAACTCATGGAATGGTTGCAAGAGGAATGGCGACGAATCCCCATGGATGTCCTGCAAACACTTGTAGAGAGCATGCCAGACGGGGTGGCTGCTGTTATAGCCGCAAGAGGTGGCCCTACGAGATTTTAACGGGGTGACAACCACCGAGCAAACATTGTAGACAGGTGCCCAATTACTTTTTGGTAGATAGTGTACATTAGAATGAGAATTTCAAACAAAAGAAACGACTTAAATTTCTTTTTTTTTTGTTGAAAATTGTTGGTAGGACAGCGAACACCAGAGAAACCACAAAGTAGATATATAAAAAAAGGTGGAAATACATAAATTTAAGTGTTAAATTGGAAGATATGCGATTATTAGTAAAAATAAAAATCGATTAAATGACAGCTATTACTTTCTTCAATTTATGTTTGTTAATTTTATTTGTTATTTCAACGTGCTACATTGGTGAATCCATCGATGTCGTGGTGACATTGTGCATGCAAATTTCCATTTTGGAAATAAATCCCACGTCAATTCGTTATCGAACTTTCGACATGACCTGAATTCGATGTTGTCATGTGCTGCGACATATTTTGGAGCAGGTGTACCAACAAGCCTATGTTTGAATGTTTACTGACAGCTGTGGGATGAAAATAAAAATACAATGATACCATGATTACAATGCTTGTTTACTGGCTGGTACAAGACGTACCAAGGAACTTTAAAGAGTACTACACACTGTAAAAAATAATGTGAAAATTACCTGACTAGTGTAAGGTAATATTCGCAAACTTGTGGGGGAAACATAGTTTTCCTCACAGGTGAGGTAAAATTATCGCACTCTGGAGTAAAATTCACGTACATGGTAGTAGAAATTCCCATACATGGATGGGAAAATTACTTTATGACGCGCGCATCGCTTCAGCATTCTCAACAGCTAAGTGGGAGGACGGGCGTAAGAAACAAACACACTAATATTCACTAATTTCGTCGTACTGTCGTCATGGAGTAATGGATAGCGCATCGGCCTATCGCGATAGAGGACCATGGTTCGAGCCGATACACCAGCAAGTGTCGGAGACTTTAACGTCAAGGTTTCGGTTACTCTTCGTCAGCGGCTGAAAGTACTAAATAGATTAACTTTTGGTACGATTCTGGGATATTTCTTAATACAGTTTTATGAAACATTATATTTAATTTACCCCTACTTGTATGGGATCCCCCCTCCTTTTGACGGGTTTTCCCCGTACGATTAGGGAATAGTACATTACTTGTTATGTAAATTTACTCTACATTTAACAGGTAATTTTACCTTATATACATATATATTTTACCTCAGATATTTTTTACAGTGCAGTGTTTTTCACTGTGCCTGGGGACTAGTTTTTACCACCCGATCCAGTGTTTGGTAATATTGAACGTCAGGTGGCAAGGAAGGAAAAATTCTCTTTCCGAGTGAATGCAGTTTTCTATTAGAAGTGTTTGGGACTCTCCATAGACTGGGATTTGACTTAAGTTTCCGTGGATAGAAAAGAGGAGCAGATTAACACTTTCAATACCATACCAATGACACTTGAAATTTTCAAATCTTAACCATGTTGTCATAGCAAGAGGAAAGACTGCAGGTCGAGGTCTAGCGTGAGGTGAAGTGGCATATTCAGCAGACATCAGAAATAGAAAGTCAGTAATGGAACATAGAAATTCATCTCAGTAGCATGGGACCAGTTACAGAAACCCTTGGCATATCAGCGAATAAAATTAAAAAAAAAAAAAAAACAATATCAAGGACCTTTTGTTAGTGCATTTCGAGCCTCAGTGGCGTGACATTAAAAATCTGGCTTTCTACACAGGACTACTGTCTGAAGCAGATACAACTGCAAGGTGAAAGAATTGAAGATTCACTTTCCGCTGATGACGAACCAAGAGAAAATATGACCGCTGTTCTTGAGAATAGAGTATTAGACTATGCTGATTTTTTCCAAACAGAAAATACTCTTTGCTTTTGCCATCAATGCACCATCCTGGTGTTCGCCTGGATTGATCGCGGGAATTCATGAGCGGACCAGGAATATAGCTCTTGTTATCCCAAGCGTGAATTCAGTGCGCTACCACTACAACCGTCTCGCTCCAGAACCAGATGCACTGCATCTCACATGCCAACCCTACTTGTCTACAAACATATCTTACACCTGTCTTACTTAAACATTGTTATTTACAGACCATCAGTTCTGATTGAAACTACTTAATTTTCTTAACATCACCTTGCTACAATAATTTCGACAAATGCTTTGTCATTTAGTTGACAAAATCTTTTATATATCTGGGTCGTTTAATAATCCTACTTGGCCTCAGTGCTGGTGGCAGGTTAACTCTAGTTTCCTCATAAACATAGGGTAAAGTGAATAAAACCAAGCACTGGCTAAATCTAAGATTATTCTAAGCAAGGGCTTGGTTTTGAGTGGATAAAAGGAAAGGATCAACAAGGTCTAGCATTTGCTTGATTTTTCCCGGACCCCTAGATATTATATATATATATATATATATAAAATATATATATATATATATATATATATATATATATATATATATACACACACATAAAACCAATGCGAGTGAAATTAAAAGCGTCAGATTTAATTTTAGCAAGTGCTAAGGAATTCTTAAGCCTGGCCGGGGGTAAGCTAGCTATATAGTTAGTCATTTGTTTCATTCTAGCCGTGGCGGAGTTTATGGATGCGCACAAACAACAGCAGTACGCTTTTCGCCGGGAATTACGTGATTGTACAGACCGTGGCCGACAATTCCTACCCTCCCCCCCCCCCCCCACTTCGCAGTATCGTGTCTAATAATTAAGAGGATACGTTATGCCGCAAATAAATAATTTGCATTGTAGCAAAGTAAAAATACAAGACGATCATGCACATATTGATTATAGCAGAATAAAATGCCTCGGCCTAACGAAAGCGAAATTATAATAGAACGATGTTATCTAGTGATAAAAAATAAATAAACGATATTGTTATGTTAAAGCAGTCACGGCAGTAAGCAGCCAGGAGAATAACAACCAAGTTGGCGTTTATTTCAAGTTACGATTGCTGAAAAATGCTGCACAGCATCAGACAAACTTTTACTGGAGGGAAGATCTGCCTTGCACTGCCCAATCTCGCGCCCTTTCCCTATCCTGCGCCAAGTAAGAGATAATGTATGCATGTCTATTTACGGTACGAAGAAGCTAACAGAAAAAAAAAAACCCCTTGAAACAAATTTATGGAGAAATTTTTGTAGCTCACATCATGCTTGCTAGGACGCGGTCGGTCGCTTGCTTGTTTGCTATTTTTTGTTTTGCGTCGCGCCAGTCGTTTCTCTCTCGAGGGAGGCTGCATGTGCCGCACGTTCCGTTTCATTTCGCTAGTCGGGAGGGCTTGGAAAAAAAAAAAAAAAAGAGCTTTCCCAGATCGATAGGTAGGCTAGAAGGTTCCTCGGCGATAATTCGGGCGGCGCGCGCGGAAGCGACGCGACGGGCTGACGTCACGTCCGCCGAAGCAGAAAACTAATTACGAAGAGGGGTCGTCGTAGCGCACGGGGGCGTTCTCCCAGGGCTGGGAGCAGGGGCGCCGCGGCGTTAAACTGCGGCAGCTCTGAGGTGCGGCTCGTCGCAGTGGCGTACGCGCGACTGTTTTTTTTTTTTCGAAAGTGCTGGAAACATTTTTTTTTTGAGGAAGCGGAAAGTACGTACCAAAACCCTGCAGCTGCTGTCACTCGCTATGAAGAAATGATGCAGTATTTTTTTTTTTGTTTTACCATATGTAGGACGAATTACAAACGTTCAATATAAGAGTAACATAATTCACATTGGTTCACGTACAGTTGGGGGGGGGGGGGGAGCATGCACTAAGACGACAGCCAATTACTGGAGACATGCAAAATTCACGTTATCATTTGGCATCAGGCTGAACTTCACTGTAATGTATATACCGGAGCTGGCGTCGTGTTTCCATTGGCTGCTGCATAGAAGCGAAGCCACGCCTTTTCTAAACTTCACTAAATATGATTGGGCCACACAATTGTGAAGAGTTAATTTATTGGCGCAGAGCTACCCAGGGCATGCCAGATAAAGTATGGTCCAGTGACAAACGCATCGCAAAGGTTAAAGTGTTTGATGTTTAACGTGTCCTCAAATAATAACGCGAATTTTGCAGGTCTCTACCAACTACGTAAAACGCGTACTTAACGTTCCTTCATTAAAAAAAAAAGTCTTGTCTTGGGTGTTCTTTAGGCAGTAGTCAATATTTTGAAATTAGGCGCGCAAAGAATTCCGTAAATAAATTCTACAGACTAAAACATTTTATCTAGATGGAACAATTTTTAAATATAGAAATTATAATTGCATCTGTAGAGATTTTCCTTACGCATAGTCCGTAAGGCACGGAAGTTTCTTTCCAGTCCGATGATATCGTATTGCTGTAACTACCCGAAAATTAGGATTCTCGGATCAGGCGATCGTGCCGATCCCTTCCACTCATGCGCTCACGGATTTTCGCACGTGGGAATCGGGACGGACGATGCCGCTGGTCGGCATGGCCCTTACATTCTGGCGTTGCTACATACCTGGCCTCATCCTTATCGGCTATCAATACCTCGTTGATAGTCATAAAAAATATCTACACTCTCTCCACTCTGTCCCCTGCCCTTGTGGACATATCGTTATTTGTCGGACCTTGGGCTGGCTGCCAGGATTAAGGGCCCTGCCTAGTTGTCACATGGGTCTCGCTGGATGAAGTGAATTAAAGTTAGCGTTTGTTAATACTAGGCATTTCGTAAGCAAGTGCTAGGTTTTGAGGTGAATGAAGGCATTTAGTACTTACTAGGGTCAGTATTTGGCTGAGGTTTCCAGAAGGCTAGTAATTACTTAAATATGGAGTGAATAAACAGTTGCGGCTACGTTTTGGACCTAGCAAGTGCTCGGGATTTGTGAAGCCTGACAAAGAGCATGCTAGCTTTCAAGTTAGTTGTGAATTCCGGTCCAGCCACGGCGGAGTTTATGCACGTTCATGAGCGAAAATTATACTCTGTTCGCCATAATATAGCAGTCATTAAGGGAAAACAGTTATTATTGAGATTCGGGAGCAACAATGTAGATTTTTTAGCTGCGAGATTTCAAGCTGAAAATGTTATCCGGGGCGGAGCTCTTTCCCCAAGAAAGCAAGTGGAGATATTCCCGTGCTTTGTAGGTGATCCTGGTTTTAAGTTAGGCCCAGCTTAGGATGTTTGGTGTCCATCGCATCGCCGACGTAAAATCGAAATCTACGTAACGAACAAAATCGTCAGTAGATAACATAATTGGATGCACTTCTCAGCTACATCAGCCAAAAGCAAAGCGTTTGTAGCTTTTGTGGAAGCGACAGTCCCGCATACCAACTATGATAGGTACACTGGGATGTACGCATGTTGAAATACTAAAAACTGAATGGTACACTGAGAGAAAATCAAACAAAATATTTGTTTGTATAGGGCCAAATATATATTGAGTTGCATTAAAAAATATATCGCTGAGCAAACAAAATTTGAAAAGCAACAAATTTACTTTAGTTCGTGTAACAAAATAAATGTTTGAATAAACAAAACCTCTGGGTTGGGCCAAAAGAAATTAGGCTGTCAACTAATTATTTTGTTGAACCAACTGTATATATTTGTTTGGCCACTTATTTCACTGCCTTCGTTCGAAAATACAGCTCGAGAGTTTATTTGTTTATTTTGTGGCAATTAGGATAGTAACCGTGTTTGTTAGTGCATCAATTGACGCTTAACAATCGTACAAACGCATTAATAAACCAATGCAACAATAAACTGACAAGTAAAATTGTAAAACATTAAATATTTGTCTGCATACGTTGCCCAATATTTCCATTGGCTCTATTTAAAAGTTTTACAACTCTATCAGTTTTCACATTAGCTGAGGCTACTAAGCCGTAACGCTCGGACGCAGGTGATCTACGATCGAAACTCGCTCGAACTTGTAAAATTTTTTATATCGGCCCAAAATGTTTATTATACGCGTAGCCAAACAAATATTTAGTATCACCCACCCAAATCTTACAGTTTAGGGCAACTAAATGAGAACGACAAAATAATCTGGTCTCGGCAACAAAAAAAAACAATTGACCCTATACAAACAAATAATAAGGTTGCACCGAAAAATCTTGTTTGATTCAGAGAAACCTTTTTCTCAGTGTACGGGGACGAAGAGATACGCAGGCATCGATATCCAAGCAACATGTAATGCCTCGAAAATGTTCACACGGATATCAGTGCTACGTGGCCAGGGAGCTTACACGATACAAGGGCATGGAGGAGAAGCCCAGTAAGGGGTGTAAGTCGGGATACAATGGCGCAGCATGTTTGCTGGCTTATTCCGGATACGGCATATCTCCGTGGTTAATCACACCATTTAAAACCTCCCCGCAACGGAGAAGAAAGCCATTCAAATTTAACGCACGCACGCGATGTATAGGCTATGATGTATCCAATAGACAATATCAGTATAAAAAGTTTGGTTGAAATTTGTAAAATTATTTACTGCATATGATTAAATTACCTAAATGATTTCTATTGCACAATTTCGAAAAAGAAAATATCATAAATTATTTAAGTTTTCATGGTCCACTGTAGTGCTATATTTAGCTGCAAAATTTGGCGGGGATTCGATGATTGGTTCCCGAGATATGGCATAAATATTGCATTTTATGACCTGGCACTATCTAACAAAAAGTCGGCAAAAGATAATATCTATAAGCATATTTGATGTTCTAATTTTCACACGTACTTAATACATCAACGTACCAACTTTTGGTTGAAATCGGTTAAATAGTTCTCGAAATATAACATAAGGCTAAGATTTTTAAAATAACCGCCATTTTTAAAGTAAGAACCCGGCGTTATCGAAAGGAATATGATAAATATCATTACTAAATACTACACGTGGACTTAGTTCGGCGAAATTGAGTTGTCGGATTAGAAGTTAAGGGGGGGGGGGGGGGGACATACATTCCAGACAGTCATTCGCGTGTTTGCATAAACCTATCTTTCCTTCGGAAAGTAGGTTAAAAATAGAAGTGAACAGAAACGCCAAGACTTGCTGCAAGTGTTATTTCGTGTATAATGTTGATCATGCAAATTTTGAACTAATTCAAAGGGAAGTATTATTACATATGTTATGTAACTGTTCACCTTCTATGTACCATATGTTAAATGTAATTATATTACTTTGTTAACTACGTATGAGAATGCATGTTTACTGGTCCAGTAACCATTAAATATTTATGCGAGTTCCGGTAGGTTTATTGACGTTAATATAATGAAACGTTCATAATACATGCTTGATTGTTTACAGAGTGTAATTGTTTTCTATGACACACAACAAACACAAATTTAGAGGGGGGGGGGGGGCGTGTACACTTGCACGCACACACACACACACACACACATTTTAAAGGTGTGTTTTGTTTTAATTAGTTTTATTGCTAGCAATATGGTTGGAATTTTAATTTTATTACACATCACAAAGAACAGTAAAATAGACAATCACCCAAATATGTTTGAATTGATACATAAATACTGCTGTCTTCAATTTATCCAGCTCTATTGCTTCTCGCTCTACTTACATTTTATTCTGTTTCATTTGTTGTAACACTACAATCCGCTCCAGATGGGGTGTAAACGAAAGTAGTCACTTTTGAGTCCCTAGTTACTTTTTCATTTCAGCCATTTTTTAAAATACTTTAACGACGTTTAAAAATAATTATTGCTATATAACCAATTAGCGATGTTACAGGTCGCGGTTCCATGTTAGTTGAGGTCAAAGGCAGACCTTCGTTTTCGCAATTCATCTTTGTGGTACAGCGAGAGAGCACTTCCAAATAGACGTTTACCTCGCGGAGTCAGAATATCAACTGTCATTTTTCTATATAAATGCGGTTCTTTTAGAAGTAAAGCGTCTAGCTTGTGCCCATAAAATTAATATGTAAAAAATGGGAGCACTCTGAGCAAACCCAAATACATGTTCGCCCCAGATAAAAACATGCTGGTTGTCTCCAGTGTCGATTCTGCGATCGAGTATTCGCCTATGGTCAAAAAGCTCGACGACACGAGAGAACGGCCTGCACGAAGATAACTTTTCGCTTCATGAAGCATTGCGACAATGGCCACATTCAGCTTTTGCAAGATGATACACTGCAGGAAGATAGTCAGATCTGCAAGGGTTCGTCTACTGGGAGCCAGCAAGTGATGCCTGTAATAACTTCTCCTACATCGATGGGTATCCTTTCCAAAGATGATAATGGAGCAACAGTTAATGTTAAAGTCGGAATGAGTGCAGTACAGTCGGTTTGTGCGGGACATACGCTTGCAATATGTCCGCATTAAGTCGACGAACATCAAAATAAACGATCATCAGCTCTAAATACTGATGATCATACAAGTCTTGCTACACAGAAAAGTAAACATTATATTGATGATGCAGCAGGAAGTGAAGATGATCATGAAGATAGCATTGATGATGACTATGGCGACAGTGATAGTGTTGAAGACGATGATTATTCCCTCGATGTTCATGCAATTTTACCCAACGAGTTTCCTTAGACAAGTGATATGAAAAAGGCAGAATACATAGAGTATAATGACGATGTATTTACCGAAGATCCCAACAATCTTGTAGACAGACTTAAATATTTGCTTGATAGGTAACAACGTGGGGATTACTCGGCCATGACAGAGATAGTTTCGATCATAAGAGAACTTAAGGACCGGTGTTATATCAGATGATATGATGAACTGCTTTCTTCTGAAAATGTAATTACAAAATAATTATAAATTATTATTATAAAATTAATGTTTTTTTTCCTTAATTTTTTTGTGTGTCATATCCTTTATTCCCTCGCAACTTTAAAGTGGTGCTATGAGCACTCGCTTATAAACGCCAAGAATTGTTAATATAATGATAATAAAGACTTTAGTATAAAGATGTACGGATAGTTGATTGAATACACAAACATTAATTCTGTCGACATGTAAAAATTTTGGCGAGAGTAGGTGAATATTTTCTTCTTATATGTATGAGTAGAGGCACCCGGCAAGACCATTGATTTCCAGAGACTGAGGAGGGTAGGTGATGATTGAGGAGGATTGATGAGGAGGACTGATGAGGATTAGTGAGGATTGAAGAGGATTGATGAAGATTGAGGGGGATTGGTGCAGATTGGTGGTGGCGAATCGGTGCTGGCAAATTGGTGGCAGATTGGTGGTGGCCTGGTGTTTGAGAAGAGCATGAAGATTATCGCCCTAGCTGCCTTCGTACTTTCCAAGTCTACAGGGACCTGGCAGTACAGACATTTAAATTTAGACCTATTTAAGCCTATACAAATGCTAATTCATACACATACTCGTGCATTTGGTCGCTATTAGTATGATGGGTCTGGTTTAGTCACATAAACATACAATGTCACGGTCACCTGCATCTAATATGGTGGTAGTGGCCTGTAACATAATATGTTAGCTGACTTATGTACTTTTTCTCGAGCTTTTGTTTTCAAGGTTATTCAAGATCATGGGGTCAATTTCATGATAGACTGCATCTAATATGAATGTCGTAGACTGTAATGTAATATGCTTGTTGACTTTTATGCAATTTCTCGAGTTTTTATTTACAAGGTCATTTAAGGTAATGGGGTCAAGGTTGAGGTAGTCTGCATCTAATATGGTGGTGGTAATCTGTAATGTATTATGCTTGCTGACATTTATGTATTTTTCTCGAGTTTTTGTTTACAAGGTTATTCAACGTCATAGGCCAAGGTCGAGATAGTCTGCATCTAATATGGTGGTGGCAATCTTTAATGTATTATGCTTGTTGAATTTTATGTATTTTTCTTGAGTTTTTGTTTTCAATGTCATTCAACGTCATGAAGTCAAGGTCGAGATAGTCTGCATCTAATATGGCGGTGGTAGTCTTTAATGTATTATGCTTACTGACTTTAATGTACATTTTCTCAAGTTTTGGTTTTCGTGGTTATTCAAGGTCATGGGGCCCAGGTCAAAATTGGGGGTCATGGGTCACAGGTTAAACTTCAATTAATAATGGGCATTGGCTTCCAAGATGGCAGACAAGTGATGTATACCAATATGGTGGTCACCTACCAAGGTGGTGGTCGCCAGTAATGTATTAACAAATGACGAACGAAAACTAAATAAAGATGGCGGAATGAGTATAGGTAAGGGGAGTGGATGCGAGTGAGTCAGTCGTCTGCTGGGAATGAAACGAATGTGATTAATGGTGGTGCTGGGAAATGTAAATTAAAAGTTAAAAATAATAATTTATGTTTTTAAATAGTTTTTTAATACATTTTAATAGGCAATTTGATTTTCATTATATATTTTTTGGAATTTTTAAATACTTTGGGATTCTTTTGCCAATGTTTTGGATTTTTTGAATTGTTTGAATTTTTGAATTTTCAATATCAAAGATCAAGGTCATGGGCCAAAGGTCATAGTCGGGGTCAAAGTTCATTTGCATGCAATATGGATGCAAGATGGTTGATGCTTAGGTCTGAGCCCTATCCTCTACACCTTGTATCGATTTGGTATATGGTATGCCTATAAAACCAACATGGCCTCCACTACCCTGTAGGTCTGAAGGAAGTCCCCCAAATTAAGTAAATTGGCAAAAATTGGATTTCAGGGCCTTGTTTTTGCAAGTACAGGGGTTTCTACCATTTTTGGGGGCTTTAAAATTTTTATGAGGGGAGAAAGGGAAATTTTTAGGAAAAAAGGGAAATTCTTAAGGGAAAAGGGACAACGCTAGGTAAAAAAAGGGGAATTTCGAGGGAAAAAAGGAAAAAAATGGCGGACAGGTGACTTAACATGATGGCAACCGGGTGAATCTGAATCCGACGCCTCACGTCCTTGGCTGTCAAGCCCCCAACTCATACTACTCAATTCTGCCCTGCCCCCGCCTGAGAGGCCTCTCCCTCCAGTTTAACTTTGCATGACTTTATATGTCTGCTTTGAGTATTAATGCGGTAGAAAAGCTACCCACGGTGTAAGCACATGGCTGGGATTGTTCATACAGCCACGAAATTAATGGTGCCATGCTCTGTGTCTTAATTCGAAAATACCTTGTTGCAGTAGCTGCAGGGATAATTTTTCTCTGGTGGTGGTGATACACCTGACGACCCGAACTCTGCAGGAGACAGGTCAGACAAAGAACTGGATGGTACAGCTGAAGAAACAGATGATGCAGTAAGAAATGGTGCTGTCAGTTCGTCTGAAGCTGCAGTCGACCCCTTTGGAGACGTCTTAAATAAATATGTCGATGGCGCTGTCGACATCATATCTGAAGATGGCGATGGTGGTGCTGTTACTGCAGGTGTCCCATAACTCGATGGTGCTTCTGTTGGACCAATGACCGACCTCTCCATAATATTTATGCTAGGTGCCACCACCTGCTTCTTACCAAGGTCTCTATCAAACTAAGATCCATAAAATGAACCGAGCTACCTATATATCCGCCCATGAAGTTATGGAAATTTGTTGTGCATCGTGGGAGACGAAGACACATCCATTGCAACACCTAGTGATGGGTTGACGAGTGCAGCATTCGTTCTCGTTGTAGGCATTGGCATAGGGTATAGGTACGAAAATATGTTACTATTGTCAGTCACACCGACGATAGAGGTTGCAGCAAAATCCATAAATAAACTTATTCCCAGCACTATAAGCTGCTTAAAGGTATAAATATCGACGATCCATAGATTTCTCACATGCTTAGAATCCTTTGCAAAAATACACTTTGGGAAAACCGAATTTAAATTTGCGATACTGTGAAATGTGGTTAGTTTTTAATGTGCATAATCGATATCAATGATGGATATTCCAATATATTTACTATGTTTTGTATGGACCGATCCCATTTGTTCTCAGCCGCAGAAGATCGAGTGTCCAGCCAGAGCTCTTAAATGTAATTTCTTCTTTTTCGTGGCATACCTACATTACGCTTTTTTTTTTTTACACTGGCTTCGATGTTATCCACATTATACTCAGGTAAGATATCTTGATTGCTTTCTGTTAGTATAGGTACCTCTGGTTTACTATTGTTATATTCGAACCATATATTATGTTTCACTCTTTAGTATTTTCCCATGTTATCTGTAAGTTGGTTTACTAAATTTTGTTTCATATAGGTCAGAATTGAACAAAAATCTTTAGTTGAGTTATCAGATTTAGAGCAACGCACGTTTTAAAAAGATCCCCGAATGCTGATTCCTTCAGGAAAATCAATTTACATTCAGCTTCGTCTCACAGCTTACTTTCTTAGTTTGCAATGCATGGTCGGGTGAAATGCCTTTGATTCGCGGGTCGAAGTTGCAGTGGGAACCAGCCTTTGCTGGAAACTACAAATATGAATGATGAACCGCTAGGCCTGCATCGTAGGATGGTGCAGCTCGTTCACACTGTTGCACTCTTTTTTATTTTTTCCCGCAGCTGACTGCCTTCGTTAGTACCTTCTTCGGACGCAAGACAAGGCCATGTCGCCCTCTTGTGTGGCTGGAACAGTTAGTGGTACATTTCCTATGCCAACAGAGAGACTTCCAGGGACCTTTTCATATTACAGGATTGTCCTGTTTGTGTATTATTCTATGAAATTCCTTTTCCCACTGTTTTAATTAAACTGGCTTGTTACCTGACGCTTTCACTTCAGTCTTATTTTTAATGTTTGTCTTCATGTCATCCAGTAGTTTGTCTAACTGGTGTGTAGGTACATCCGTACCGACAATGGTGTCATAATCAAACTTTACTTGTTTCCAGGCGTCTTTATTTGTTATCTTTAACGGTTGTTGGCGTTTGTAATTTTTCCATGATTACTGGATATTCTGCTATCAGCTGGACAAATGTTATCTGTCCAGTCCTTTCTCACTCCAAACACCATCTTTATTTCTGGAGGACATTCCTGTAGATGCTGGAATGCTGTCACACCACCGAATGAGCAACACACACTCTCAGGTACGAGGGGAAGGAGGGTATGACATAACAGGATCGGTGCGAGTCTAGTAATTACTACTGCCCATAACGCTTAATAACATTTCCAAAGTTTTTTTCTTGCTGCGACTTAACGTCGTCTGGTTTTTACTACCTACTTTTAGCATTCGTTTATTCAACTGGATTTGGCAAAGTGCTAAAACTACTTACTAAGTTTCAGATAGTAGTTGCTTCGTTTTACTCTCTTCACCAGTTGTCAGCAGTTGTGTTGTGTCGATTATAATTACAAGAAGTGACTGATAACTAATGAGCCTACTTTCCTATACATGGATGTAAATAAATTTTTGTGAAGTTCTTGAAAGCTTAGATATTAAGTAGTCATTGACGTCTCATTGACAGTAATATCATTAGAGAAGAAACCAGAAACATCCGAAATTGCACCTGAGATTCGAATAAAAAAAAAAACTAAAAATTAAGCTAGCTTGCAATCAACTGCAACATGGAGGTAGGATTCGGAGCATAAACTTTGGATGTAATCAGTCCAATGTTTTGAATTATAGGGTTCACTAACCCAAAATATTTATTCGGACATCAGAAGAAGGGGCGTGGGGGTTTCACTTCACTTTTGATTAATCGGATTAACCCTTTGATATCAAATTGATTGAAAGGGTTAATTAAATAGATTGAAAGGTGCAAATACTTAATCCGATTTTAATCCAATGAAAAATGTTTTAATCCGATCTTACTTAGATCGAATTTTTTAATTTTTAATTTTGTGTGAATTGATTAGTGTATAGTTTGGTGCAAGAGTATGCTAAGGGTAAAATTAATTATTTTCTTTATTTTTGTGGGTTTGGTAACAGCTCTGGTAAGTCCTCACCCTTGGAGCTCTGGCACTCGATGAGGTGGGATGTTTGGGGACAGGATATATATATATATATATATATATATATATATATATATATATATATATATATATATATATATATATATGGTGAGTTTTGTGCAAGAGTGGCACAAGTGTTAATTTTTTGTGTTGGTAGTGATATTGCTCGTAGATGGTGGTGGGAGTTAGGCAATATTTGGTAATAGTAACTAAACAGAAAGAGAAAACGTTACATATAGTTAACACAAGAGAGAGATTTCGGAGTGTTTAAACGAAATATATTTCACATGAATTCTACGTATGAATAAATAACATGAGAGACAATTTTAACTACGTGAATAACCTGGTGTCGACAAGTGCTAAACAATCACAATTACATAAGTCTCTAGGTGTCCTAAAGGAAATTAATTAATTAAGGATCTACAACAAAGCAAAAATGCCCTTATGAATTAAACTGCTAATGAACACAATAACAAGGTATTTGAAAAATTACACTGCGTGATCCCACTCGCATGTACCTGACATGATTTTAAAACATGCCCGTCTGCCTGTGAGACTGGTAAGGAATTTTGGAATGGAATTCATACGTTAAACGATTATTAAAAAAGAAATTAATTTTTTAACATGCGTAAAAAAGAAAATGTTTAACAGTCAATGATTATAATATACACCGATTCGCTCAGGAGGTCGCTGCAGCACTAAGTTGGATATATCACTTACATCGACTTATAATCTGAACGAGCTGTTGAGAGCAAACATAACCTGTGTTGGCTTACGTTTGGTTATAGACTGAGGTGAGAAAACATGGAAATGAACAAAAATATAAATTGAATATTTCCAAATAAATTAAACGGCTAACAAACACAAGCACATGGCAATCATTAAACAAATTCCGGAACCCAGCTATCCTGTTTTTTAAATAAATGAAATCGCACCAGGAGCTCTCTCAAAACACATCCATCCATCTGAGAACCTGGTGAATGAATGACTGTAGTGTATGACATGCGCTGGCTTATAAGCTGTTATGTATGTGGAGCATGGCCGATAGTCAACTGAGTTGAAATTACAGCAAAAACTCGTAAATGAAGGAAACATTTAAAATGTTTACGAAATTCACAATTTCACTACCCTGGGAAAATTAAATTTCACTGTTGTAAGAAGAATTCATGTTTGTGAAAGAGTTAAATTTTATTTTAAAAACATTATAATATGATTTCTGAGTTTATGTTTTACCACCAGAAATTGTGTTGAATCTTCAGCAATAATTGTAATCTGGTTTCTGTGAGAAAAAAATTTTTATTTCAAAGTTCGCTGGATTCTTCCACTGCTTGCTATAGAGTTGAAGGGCAGCAGGGAAATGTTCTTGGAGCTTTGGTATATCACTAAGAGGTATTTGTGTCAGGTCTGAAAAGGTATTTGTGTAAATTGACTCTCGGTTTCGTTATGTCCCTAGGGTTCTTCAAATTGACCAGTGGGCTGACAGAGGTTTTCTGAACATACTAGTCTGTTCCTTTCGTTTCAAATTCATTCATTCAGACATGTTCGATTCTCTCAAAAATTTTTGCTCTTTCAAGTTAGTTTTTATAAAATTTCTATGATAGTTTTAATGTATAATATTTTTGTCTCCCTCATCAAGAAGGAAACAAGTAACTTGAATAATTTTTTTTTCTGTGAAAGTGAGCAAACAAACAAATAACCTGCTACATGACTTAGAAATATTTTAAAACTCCAGACCTCAAAATCTTACCATCACCCATTCGTCTCATGTTTACCAAAAATTTTCATGAAAAAAAATTAAGATATTAATATCCAGTCATATACAAGTACTTCGTCTTCAGATACATCCCATCTCCAATCATTCAAAAGCGATATAAGGACTTGAGGAATTTTCAAACTAGTAAATAACAAGCCACAATGTACCATTTTAACATAGGAAATTTGATTTAAAAATCATCCTTATGAGCTAAAATATTTACAATTACTTTACAACAGACATTTTCAATGACAATTTTTACATAATAAAACAAATATATACAAAAACAATTTTTCCATACTTTAAAACAAACTTATGGAAATAATTAAATTTACAACAACCATTTTAAGAATTAGGTTACCAAACATTTATTTTTCAATGATATAAGCTGTGTACATCAGCAAACATTTTCGAAGTTATGTACATCTTAAATTTATTTTCTGTTTACTAATACTACAACAACAACTACTACTACTACATTCCAAAATATTCTTAAATAGATTACATAATATATACAAAACATGATTAACAAATATAATACAGCAATCTGAAGATCGTAATTTTTTTACCTAAAATTATCTATGTACATTTATTTTACAATCTCTTGAAGAGTTTACAAAGATGCTTAATGAGGATTGTTCCTCTATTAGGTCACATCCGGTAGTATATATTTCAGACACCCACACATGCCAATGGTAGGGTTAACACACTCACATGCACACAGCTTGCAGTAGATGTTTTGTCACACTGTGAAATCCTTCTTCTTATTTGTAATATGTATCGATGACAGTTGTATTCTTGATACTGTAGTTATGTCATGTCTTACAGATATGCAAACAGGTAGCAGCAGCATTGGATTATAATGAACAGGTGTTGCAAACAGTTGTAGATATTTGTAGATGTTGTAGACATAGATAGATGTGAAGTTGATTTTGGAACAGGAGGTGTGTGTGGTGGCGGCAGATGCACGTCATTGGCGGTGTGGTGCTGGCAGTTGTGGTGTCGTGGGCAGTCTGTATTTACTGTGGCACTATAACTATTGTAGGGAGGAAACAAAACTTAGGTATTTTGTAGTGCCCTTAAGATAAGGTTGATACTCCATCTGCCTCAATGTACTGCTTATCATCCATACCTGACAACACTACATTTGATATGCATTCGGAGTAGACTTCATGAGTATGCAAACGGAACTGATATTGGGTCCCCAAAACCCTTGTGCAGTTTTCGAGGCAATCTCGCTTATCCTCTTACCTGAGTGACTGTAACACATTAAGTTTTACACCCTTCCCCTTACATATATATTGTTCATTCCCAACAACATATGTGTAAAGTTTGGGATGTAAGCCCACAAAGAGTGTGATGATGCGCTCTGCACATTCATCTTTTATCACCCCAGTATGGCCTTTTTACTCCTGAGGGAATCCTCGCAGGTTATCGAGCGCATAGTTAGATGTATTAAATCGCACCTTTAAATCTGGAATAATTACTTTATAAATGTACTCACAAGCAACAGAATATGCCAAGGAATCTGTGTCGCATTAAAGAAGGTGTAAGGCTGACGGAAGAAATTTTGTATGCATGTACTGATAATAGAATTCGTAGAGAGTTAATTTTATAGATCAAGAATAGCAATACCAGTGTACAAAGGATTGTTGAATACAACAGAACTCTTTGACATCTCGATGAGGACCATGTTTTAATCGATAATCTGCTTTGCCTGGAATGTTGGATGCCCTATCAGCTCTGCAGCCTCATAGATTGTGTCATACTTCGTAATGGCACTTATGTCCCTTTCCCGGCAGACATTCTGCAATGTTTTTAAATTAATGGATTTATTCATCAATTTAAATAAACGGTTTTTCGAATTCGTTCACAGTCTGGGCACGTTTCTCAATGTTAAACTCGATGTATGGAGCCATCCAAGCCTTCTGCTCAAAATGCAAAATGCGATGAACAGAGTCAAGTGTGGCTCCATACATCAAGTACTGCTCCAGTGTTTCCCTGTGTATAACGTTATGCTTACGTGGTGCGAGTGTCAAAAGATATTTCTCATGCGAGCTGTTCGGGGTATGCCATTTTCTGGAGCCAAAGGCAGATCAGATAATGCATCATAACATTTCTCTGAAAAAGACAGATCCACTTCCGCGAAAAAAAACAAGTGTCATCACCATTCACTGTGTTTGAAAAATCCCATGTTTAAAACACGTCAGCCTCAACCCACTAACATTGCCAATCGGAAGCTTGGATTGTATCGTATGACTGTACAGCCCATTGATATCGAAATATCATATATAATTCGATGCCACACTGGGGTCGTAGTCCTCACCCATGTAAATATTGTTGGCTTTCGCACATCTTTTCGAAACCTGGGTAATTCTACCCCTACCCCTGCTTTCTACAAAAAGATACATGTCTGCGTCAGTCAACAGCTCTAGCCGTGCACATGTCATTGACAATAAAGTGTCCCATGAAAGAAATGGAGCTGTGATGTACATGGTGGGATCAATACTGTAATGATCTATACATACAGTTCTGAAATCCTCAAAAATATCAGCCAACAAACAAGTATCCACACGTAAGTATTTAATGGCGTAATCCTCATCACTAATGCCTTCACCTCTCATCATATTATGAAATGCGACCTTTGGTGGGAGTGACTTGCACATCAGACTGTCTGGCGACTTAACAAAGTCATAAGGAAAAACACCTTTCCATTTTGACAATTCGAATTGGGTGTTGTATGGAAATATCGAGCAGGTGATACTCAATTGTGCAGGTAGTAAATTGCCTGCCAAAGTTTCAATTGAGGTGCTCATTAATTGGGACGAGTCAATAAAACTTAATTCGAAATATTGCGCATTTCCATTGAAATCAATCCCATTGGGAATTTGGTAATACATTTGTATTTCTCTAGGGTCATTCCAATCACTTGAATTTTATCTGGGTTTTCGATTACTATGGTCCTGTTGGGTTCTGCTACGTGGTATTCAGACCAGGTCTTTATGAGAAAGTGAGCATCATAGTTTTGTAGGTTATGAAAAACAGCGAAAAGTTGTCTCTTGGGCAGACTGAAATTCAAGTTGCACTTATTATGTGTGCGACCTCTGATTTCTCCCCTCAGATGGTCATGATCGACCACAATATCTCCTGTACAGAGCTTTTCCTTACAAATGTGACAACTTTTCTGAGCAGCCAACCTAGCTTCATCAGCAGGGGTTTTTGGCTTCATCGAAACAATTACGCTTTAGATTCCTGCAATCCACTTTGTAAGTTCAACTAATTTATCAACTAATTGGTGCATACAATTAGCACCCACAAACTTAAAATAGTTAGATAAACTAGGATTGTATGAGCAGACCAACAAACTGCTACAAGCTTATGGAACATGTTGGTTGATGGTAGTTGTATTACTAGTTTCATCATTAGGTAAGCAAGTGGACATGGGTTTCAGGCAACTTTCGAAGTCGCAATAGGCCATGAAACCGAATCTGTGCTGTTTGCTGTAATCTTTAAATTCCAAGAACTTATTGTTCCCAGTGGGGAAAGCAATGCGAAGAGCCTTTTGTTGCTGGCAAAGAATCGTGTGACTCGCAAGTTTCTCCTCAGTTTGGAAATACTGAAGACACAGCTAGCAAACAAATTTCTTACATTTCCCCTTACTTAGCTGACTACCAACCAGCCATGACAAATTTTTAATACAGACAAAATGCAAATGAGTGGCATTTACACTCATGCAAATCACTAAAATATTTACATATTTGTCATGGTGTACAGGAGAACAAATGCACAAATACTATGACACCACTCTTCTCACAATTTTTGTAAATTATATTGCTATCCTTGTCCATCACACAGTAGACATTGATAGAAATAAAATTGTTCTTCTCGAACTTACAAATAATATGAAGTAGTTCTGTGTGCATTTTGTGTGGCAGGAACTACAAAAGATGCTTTGATGGCGTAATGGAAACACATTCCTTTCGGGCAGTGTACATCAACACAAGCAAGACAATTGGAAATAAACTTTTAGTGTGCGCAACACCGACAGGGAATGACCGGTATTGAGACACATGTGCATCCATGTATGTCAAATTTGCAGACTCCAACCAAACTAAACTACTCAAGCCTGCTTGTGAGATAAGGGATGATATCATCATATATTAAAGCCAAATCGGATGAGTGTAGGACAGGAAGGGTTTTCTTTGCAAATAGAAAGTTTCTGTAGAGGCTTCTTCTGCCATGAGGGATTTCAAGTACTTACCCAGTACAGTAACTGAAACTCTAATAGGCCAGGGTGATGCCAATATTAAGCTTAATAAAGGGACCTTACACCTTGGGAGAAAACTAAAAAAGTCAGCATCACTATTAAACTTATCATTAAGTATCCACACATCATTTCGTCTTCCTGTGTATGCCGTAGCCAATAGCTCATATATCAGATCTGGCAAAGGCTTCACTGAGGCTTGGGAATCGGAAAACGAATTATTTTCTGGCTCCCTTGGCGAAATATCTCTAATCGACTAGAAAGTCGGTCGATTCTCCGAATCACAAGAATTTTCAGAATGAGATGGAAGTAAGTTATCATTCTAAAGATCAACCTTGTCATGTTTGGGAGAAGCTGACATTTTTCGATATTTTGTTGTTGACTATCTCTCTGTAAGTAAATTCATGCTCAAATCGCTTAAGCTGAGATCATCCTCCAAGAGATTAACTCATGTCCACTTAGGCTAAGGGACACTGTCTCAACAGTGTCTCACTTACATAAAGATTTTCAAGCAAACTGCCAATGCTTTGTCGCTTGTGCTCACCTATTTTAACTAATTGATAGTGCATTTATTTTCCCCAATATAACAGTTAAAATGCCACAATAAAGTAAACAGAAGTGCCTTGTTCTGAAAACAGAGAAAATAAGCCCCCTTAATTCACTCACCATGACATAGTTGAAACTAAGCTTACAATACTAATGTTAAGGACTGTATTCTTTATTTAAAAACATTTTACAATGGAAGTTCTGTTAGTTTGGGAAAGGCTGAAGCACGAGCTGCATGTTTTATTTACAAAATATATGGAGGACGAGGCTTTCTAAAGGCTCGTAGAAAAAGCCAGGCAGTGGACGGTCGAGAATTGAGTGAGTGTTGAATGAGCGAAACTTAGGTATCAAGAGCTGATGAGGGTGATGCATGCAGAGTCAGATCAGTCTACAATGCAGACAAAAAAGTTTAGATCACTTGTGGAGTGGTCGCGAGAATGAAAACTGGTTCAGTAAACTGTCGCCATCTGCAGTGTATGCCACCGTACTGGCACACTCCCCTTTCACCTACCCTGGCCGATAACCATCCCTTGCACTCATCGTGCAAAGCTTGGGTCACGCATGCATGCCAGCAGGAGAATTTCACCCCCACCACTCAGATGACTGCTCTCTGTGGCACAAATTACCATTCCCACAGCTCTAGCCACTATACAATGAGTTTTCTGACCTGGCTCACCTTGCCTGTCTGACACAACTTTTGCATTTGTAGCAAGTGGACTTCGTTTAGAATATAAATCTGAAATTTAAACTCACACTATTGCATTGCAGTTTAAGCCCATTTTTGAATAGCAAAAACTTTTCAACTTAAATGCACTTTTTAAAAATATTGTGAGTTACTCGACACAGTCAAAATTAGTGTACATCGTCAAAGATAAAACTTATGTACACCATAAAAAATTTATCAATATTACACCATTAAAAATTTATGAATTTTACATCAAAAATACTTCCTAGGGTACACCATGAAAACATTTTCATTAATAAAATAATGAATTTCGTCAAAATGTTTTAACAAGGGAGTAACACACTATATTAATAATAGTAACTAAACAAACACACTTAAAACTAAACACTAAACATCTACCCAATAAAATTTCCTCGAATTTTATTTAAAAAAAAAACTACTCAATGCACTATCTACTCACACTTATTCAACAACTTCGAAAATGAAATCTCTTAATACTACTTAAAATCTTAAAAAAAAAAAAATGTATCTAAACCACCCAGTCACATACACATCAAAAACATTTAATTAATTAGAAGTACTGAAGGCTCATTAATCCATTAATCAAATATACATCAACAACCCACTGACAATTTATTGAAATACCTTTCCCCTGCACTCTTACTACCATTCTACACATATTTTTTTTAATTCTCAGAGGACCTGATATTTTATTCTAGATGGTTTTAACATATGTTTGAAAGTATTTAACAGTGTAGAGTGGGCCTGAATGTGAGATACTGTCTTGTGTTATGTCCATTATAAGAATAATGGCAGTCATCCAGTATCTCCCCCTAAACTCTATTAAATTCCTCTCAAATATACATCAACAATGCACCTAGAATTTATTGAAATAATTTTTCCCTGCACTCATACTCCCAATCATACACCTATTAGAAAAATCATAAGAGTACTTGATATTTTATTCTATATGATTTTAAATTATATTTGTGAGTATTTAACAGCGTAGAGAGGGCCTGAATTTGAGATACTGTTTCGCCTTATGTCCATTATAAGAATAATGGTGGTCATCCAGTATCTCCCTCTAAACTCTATTGAATTCTCTCAATGATACATCAACAACCCATCTAGAATTTATTGAAACACTTTTCTCCTGCACTCATGCACACAATCATACATGCACACATATAATCGAATTATCATTAATTAACACAAATGCTAATGAACTATGTAATCAGCAGGGTGGGACTATGTCGCCACAAGCACCCATTCGAATTATCATTACTTAACAATAACAAACTATTCAATCAGCAGGCTGGGATCACTTTGCCACAAGTACCCATTCGAATTATCATTAATTAACACTAATTAACCATGTAATCAGCAGGCTGGGACCGCGTCACCACAAGCACCCATGCAAATAATTATTTGTTGAAATAAAACAATTTCTAACAAATTTTATATATAAAAAAGCTTTTCACATTATGAATAAATTTTATGTAATTTTTAATGGTTTGCAATGATTTTAATAAAATGTCATTCAAATTGTAATGATTTGCAATGCATCGATTAGAATTTCTTTCAAATTCTAAAGACTTGTTTATAAAGTTTAATGAAATTTATAACAATTTAATTCAAGTTGTAACCATCTGCAATGATTTGATTAAAATTTCATTCAAAATGTAACGACTTGTTTATAAAGTTTGATGAAATTTAAAAACATTCATTCAAGTTTAAAGATGTGCAATGATTTTAAGAAAATTTCAATAAAATTGTAAATGATTTACTAAAAAAGTTTAATGCAATCATATAAACACTAAACAATTTTAAGGAAAAATATGAAAAGTTACTAAAAGATTAAACAAATGTTAAAAAATGAAAATTATTGTCCTAACAGTTTTAACAAAATACTATAAAAGAGTTTAAAACCCTAAATTTTTAAAATGATTCACTTACATAAACTCTAGTAGCGAAGCTGCTAGGTGTGGAATGAGACCTGAACACAAGGCCAGGCTGGTTGAGTGGTAGCCTGCTCTGCAAGATGAGCGCCACTGTCCCTAGCCCAGCAAGCAGTAAGCTACCAGCGGGGCTGAAGGTCATATCCGCCGGTTCCTTGATCCTTGTCATGGAAGAGTCAGGTAGAGCTAGTGGCGTGCGGGTGGACAATCTGTAACCTTGAACAAAATTATTCCAGGCAGCAGCGTAGACCAGCTCACAAGTTGTATGAACATTGGAGAGGATATTTCGACCCCATGAAGTCAGAACAGCAAATGACATGTTGTGGGTGGGAACCCCTATTTATACCCCACCTCTCTCCCTTGTTGCAAAAAATTTATATTTCATAATTCACTTTCAAAATACATAAAATGTACATATTATGTATTTGAAACATTTTTTAAAACCAAATTCTAAGAAAATTTAACGCAATTAAAAGGATTTATCACATTTTTTTTAAATTTATCATGCATACGTTGGAATTTAATGTATCGCATTTGTATTTATTCGGTTTTAAGTGATTGTACTTGAATTATGTTTTTATTTAACAATTTTGTATATGAACAATTGTAATTCTAATATGGTCTTTTTGCAATACAAGGTGTTTTTAACCTGAATTTAACAATACGATTCAACTCTGTTTCCACCCTGCCACGTACAAATGATTATCAAGCTAGTGTATACATTTGAATTACATAATTCGTTCATTAGTCCTTTTATGTTTATATGGTTACAATCATACATGACCTAGCTGGGACTCGAGCACAGCAATAAACTATTATCAAACAAACCTTACTGGGAATCGAACCAAGAAACTATTATCAAAAATAACTTACCTTAGAACTCGAACCCGGAAACATACTTATACTAACCATGCCTTATCCAGGATTCAAACCCAGAGCCTCTTTCCATAATTTGATTACTCTATGTAGGCTGGCGATATTTAACATGTGATTTTACATATTTATGCTGTGTTGTAAAATATTACTCAGGTTTTTTCAAAATACATCTTTTGCCAGGAGAGAAGTTCAAATATCTTCAGTTGAAAACAATTTTTTGGAAACCTTATAGTTTATTATCTGATTAATTTTTTTACTCTTGTTTTTTTGTTTCATTACAACACTCGTAAGTGTTAATGCAACATATTTTGATAAAAACCAGACATATTTTAAGAATATCTCCCTTTTAAGATCAATATTTTGTTTTCATTTCTTACCAAACAACTGTACTTTTATCAAGGATAGATTAAAATAAATGTTCAAAAGGAAATCATTTTACAAGATAAATTTATTGACAAAAATATATACAAACACTGCTTGTTTCAAAAAAATTAAAAACTTTTTTTAACACTGAGGCAGTTTATAATGTTCCAAAACATACACATGCAAATACAGCATGTCACACACATTACACAATTACTTCAAAAAATATACACAGCATTAAACAATCAAGTACAGGTTGATCCAGATATTTATGTACAACACTAGCAAGTACAGATTGAGTCTAAACACATAAACAAGTACAGGATATCACAAAACATTGAACAAACTTAAGTACAACATTTTAACTTTACCAATTAGAGGTTGATTCAAAATATTTACAATTTTTTTTAAATAACAAATATTTATATAAACTTTTAGCAACTTCTGTGAACAATGTTTTCATGAATTTTCTTAATATTGGATCCAGTTCCCCTTCTTGAACTCTGCTTTCAAGAAGGTAGCATTTCTTATGCCCTTGCTTTAATCTGTCTGTTTGTACACAGAAGTCTTTACAACTAGGAGCATGCAAAACAATGCTTTCAACAAACTCTGGGTATGCTTCAACATAATGTGAGTGTACATCTTCAATACTAGATGGAAGAGGTATGGTTACAGTAATATAAAATATGGGACATTTCTTGTTATCACTGCATTTCATTAGTTTGTGGGTCTTTTCATCTCCTAGAGAAAAATAAATTACTTTAGAATGAAAAATACTCTCGCAAGTCTCCTACATTCACACAAAAGCCCATTACACCATAGGGCATAAGTTACATTAGACTTTCTTTGTTTGAAACTGATGTAATGATTTGCAGGATGAAAATACGTCATGTTAATACTATGACATCCAATACTCGACTGAGAAGAATTAGCAAGGAACAATGTATGTATATTGATAAATTTATTCTTTCTAAATTAGAAAGTTGAAATTTATTTGAGGGTTAAATTTATTTTTTGCTAATTTTTTTGTTCTATGCACAAACATTTTGATGAATCACACCTAGTATGAGCTGTGTAATCAAACTTATTTTTACTATAATGATATAAATTATGAAGATTATTATCACATTCTGTGAAATACTGATAGGGCAAAACATTGTCTGTATTATAAACAAGATGTTTCAAACATTTTCTTGCTCACAATATGATGTTACAATGTGTTCGCCCTTAAGTTTATGCTTTCTATCTACTGTATGAGGTCTATACTTGTTTACATGACAATTCGAACTGTTACAGTAACTTAAAAAGGGAATTAAAACTAGATGGTTTACCACATGCTAACAAAGATTCAAAGAAATACGTACATTTGAAATAAATGTCTGACACACATTTCCTTAATAACAAAATGCTAATATGCTATGCTATGAGTTACAGAGTACAAACATTTATTAATAAATGCAAAACATTTATTAATAAATGCAAACTTGTATTTAAGCTAGAACATTATTCTGAATTAGCCACTTCACATTCATATAAATTACACATGGACAGGAAAAATTATCCTCCTTTCTCGAAAATAAAGTTGTAGATGTCCCCATCGCAGGTTTCCTTCCAACAAATGGTGATTCCCTGATGAGGTCTGGTGAGTTGGTAGATGGTTACTCCATGTCCATGTTCCTCTTCTATCTCCTCACAAAGACTGGCAATCATCAAATCTTCTAATGTTGTTGGTAAGTCACTGTCAGGGCGAAGATATCTCACAGCATAACCATTGCATGCAATTCCTTCACCAAAGCGAATACCGAGACTGTTATTGAAAGTGTAGCACCAATGTTCTACATTGTTGCAGACATGAACTTGTAAAATAGCATCATATGGTTTAAAGAACACTCTTCTGTAACCTATTTGCAGGACTTCGTATATGTATGTAGGGTCGAAGATTCTAGTCATGACTAAAACAGTGTTTTCAATCGAAAATGAAGAGAAAACAGTTCTCGAGCGAAGTGGAAGAAAATGATGATTTAATACTGAATGGTCTCCTTTATAAACTGTTGTTTCATCCTTTTTTTTTTCTCATTTCTAACTGTTATTTCAGAGCCAATCTTTAGAATTCCACATGCCTCAGGGAGTAGTTGATTATTGGTTACCAATGTATGTAAAATGTTGCTTGTTGTTACATTGTTCTGTCCAAACTGTAGTAAGATACCAGCAACTACATTCCTTCTGCATAATGTATTTGATTTTCTTGTAGGACATCAATTTTGTGATGTATCCACTTTGAGCTTCAAATTATAGTTGACCATCGTTACAAGGTAGATTGCTGTCAGGATGTAAATTATATAAAGGATAAGAATTTCGCCCATAACACACGTCGAAAACTTTTAAAGTATAATCAGGGCTGATTAATGAGAAATGCCAATGTTCATCTCCATTGCACATCTGAATCTGTTGTGGACTATCTTCCAGTCGAGATCACATTCGCCTGTATCCTGGAGTAACACTGGCATAAGGAAGTACTGAGTCGAACCTCTCCATTGTAACTGAAGCTCGGATGTATCATGCTATCTCTTTATATAGTTAAATTTGAGACAATATTAGCTCTTTCACATTAACTTGGTTAAACCAAATTTACAGACACAAACATTATAGTTCCAAACCTCACAGTCTCACATACCACAAGGCGACCTTTGAAGCCCGCTACTACCTTGCATTTGCATGATGTGTTCCTTATTATTACATGTTTTAGTCCATAAGGTGGGGCTGGCATAAAACTCTCTACTAAATTTATATTTTATTTGACGAAAACCTGGTTATTTGGTAATTTCTTCACTTCTATTTTTAAAACGCAGGTCCCAAGAAGAACAGGGTAGTTTGCTGCCAGGCCGCATATTAAAGACCAGACACTCATTTTCTGTAAAACACAACACTCTTTCTGTATATGTGTTTCCTTCGAAACTTTTTGCAAAGTTCCAGTGTTCATTTCCGTTGTACATCTGTGATTGGAAGTATATTTTGTCTTGGGACTGGAACCTTACTTTCTTGTATCCTCGATTAATACTGGAGTATGTCTTCTCTGGATTAAAAATTTCTCCATTTTTTCGAAATATTATGCAGGTAACAAATTATTTTTTCGAAATTTATATCTTTATACATAGGTAGGATGGTGGTACAAATATTCTCTCAAAGCTTTGCTTTTGTTTGTGAACATAACATTTGTTTCTCACAGTGATTCGTATTATAGCATTTGACTATTGAATTAATACTCGAACAGTCGTGATATATTCTAATATTTATCACTTCAACATTAGTTAAACTTTTAAAAATTTCCTTCTGCATTTTTCCAAGCACATATACTAGATAGTCTTCGAGGAGCGCATCGTTCACATATTGGAAATGCTCTTTGTAAGCTATAACACCAGAATCACAGCTCGGAATCCACTTCATCGACTCCGGATGAGTCCATTACTATATTTGGAATAATTCTAGCTCCGAGGGCAGTCTTCGCATGGCAAATAGGACATAATATCCTCATCAGTTTGTAAATGTTCAGCAAGGAACGGATATACTAGTTTTATTATGTGTCCCACAAAAGAAATTATAAATTATTTCAGAAACACTCGCAATTGGGAACAGTCTAAACTCAATAATACTCTCGCTTTCCCATATGCTAAAATCGCATTGAATACTTCAACACATTCCGCATCACAATTGTCACACCAGTGATCTTGATCCATTGTACCTGTTGCGGGCTAATGCAGAGTTGTAATCCGCTGTAGATACTGCGATGTAGACCTAGATGATGTATTGCACATCTGGAGTTGTAGTACATGTTTAGCATAGTTGTAGACGTGAGGGACGCCTGGCATTGTTCTCGATGTAGACACCTGTCATTGTTATAGACATCTAGCATTGTAGTAAATGTCTAAGTCTCATTACTGCTAATGCAATGTACATGCACGCATATGCACCCGAAATGAGCTTGGCAGTTGACAACTTAACACTGAGAAAAAATTAATCTATCTCTCCTTATATAGTAAATGGATTCAAAAAGGCTGCCATTTTCCTTTAAACTTGTTTAAATTTGGTCTTTTAGGAAAATCAGTTGAAATATTGTGAAATTTTACTGATTTCAGTTTGGATAACAGTCATCTATAGTTGTATACATGCTATTTCAGTAACATCATGTCGAAATTTTGTATTTTTTAAAAAGTTCAAATATATACACATTTGATTGTAGATGGTAAAACAAAAAATTCTAGGCTGGGAAATTTACAGAAACATCTAAATGTGAAATATTTAAAAACAAATGGAATATGTTTACTATTCCCCTGAATTTAAAGTCAATTACGTGTGTATTGCTTAAATCGAATGATGCATGTTTGAAAAAGATTGTTGTTCAAGTTTAACTTGTGTATTCCTTAAATAAAAAAATGTGTGGTTTTCATTATTAAAAAAAATCTAATGAGTACAAATATGTCTTATATTTAGTTACAGTTCGCTGGAAACAGGATAAAGTTTGCTGGATTAAAATATGAAGTTTTGCTGGAATGTTAAATCTGGGGATAATACTGCAGGGATAACAATATTGGGCAATATTTACCTTTAGGGATATAAATTTCATCGGTGGGAGTTGTGAATTTTTATTTCACTGGGAATACACCAGGCTCTGACTTTGGGAGAAACAGTTTTACTCATCTGTTCAGTGTTCGAGCGAAAGAAGAAGTATGTGGGGAACAGGGTAGAGGCGAGTAAGCCAAGGTCAGTTCAAAATCTGCTGGCCTGAGGGATGGAGCCTTCCGATGTGATGCATAAGACTTACTTTGGCCTTGTTGGAAGCCTCCCTTCCTGGCCGAGGCAGCTATTGTCTCAGAAAACACACACTCTGGGCTGGGGTTGAAGGGAGGAGGGTGGTGGTGCATGGCCTTGGAAAGGGCAGTCCTCCAGCAAGTAGAAAAGTCACACTGGGCTGGTGTAGGTGGAGGGAGGGTGTGGTGCTAAACAGGTTTGTGCACATTGGATTGACAGTGAGGGCGGGGTACTTGGACCAGACAGTTCTCCAGCCAGCAGAAAACACGCTCTGGGTGGGTGTTTGTGGAGAGGGGTCGGGGTGTGTAGCGGTGGACAGGATAGTCCACCGAAAACGCATTCTGGCCTTGAGGGGGTCATGGGCAGGTTTTGCGAAGAGCAGTGTTGGATCGACAGCGGGGGTGCGGGGCCTTGGAGCAGAACTCTCTTTTCGGATGAAAATGTGCTCTGGGCTGGAGGAGTAGGGTGAGGGCGTCTGCAGGCAGGACCGATGCGAACAGTTCTCGCGGATTGGCGCCATGTTATTTTCACGCCAAGCCTCACCCTGGATAGATGTGCTACTGAGCACTCCTCTGAATCATCTATTCACCGGATGCGGCGGCCAGCGGGCTTCGGAGAATGTGGGCATATCATACATATGCCTGAGTGCTAGCCGCGATTCTCGTTAAGCAATATTATATATGCATTTTAATATTAAACATTTTCGCCCGATAAGCAGATATAGTGCGTTTATAGTCTCAAGTACGTTTCTGAGCGCAGTCAACGAAACTTGGTAGCATTTTCAACTATCGTTTCGGTAACTAGTGCCGTGAATTTCACATACTTAACTGCAAAATTTGCAGTACATCTGTTATTTTAAATTATTTTTCTTCGACCATCATTTATGAATTAAAAATAATATATACTACGTGTCTATTTAGTGTTGCGAGATTAAGCCATCCGAATCTCCTTACGCTTCGACGGAAATTCGTGTTAAAAGTGAATTATTCTTTCAATAGTGAAATTTAATTTTCCCAGGGAAGTGAAATTGTGAACTTCATAAACATTAAAAAGGTTTCCTTCATTTATGAGTTTTTGCCATAATCTCAACTCAGTTGACTATCAGCCGTGCTCCACATACATAGCAGCTTATAAGTCGGCGCACATCAGACACTTCAGTCATTTATTCACAAGCCTCCCAGGCAGATGGATGTGTTTTGAGAGAGCTCATGGTGCGATTTCATTTATTTAAAAAACAGGATAGCTGGGTTCCATAATTCGTTTAAAGATTGTCATCTATTTATGTTTTTTAACCATTTAATTTATTTGGAAACATTCGTTTTGTATTTTCGTTTATTACCAAGTTTTTTAACCTCAGTCTGTAATCAAATGTAGGCCGACGCAGGTTATGTTTTCTCTCAACACCTCGTTCAGATTATAAGTCGACGCAAGTGCTATATCGAACTCAGAGCTGCAGCGAACTCCCGAGCGAATGGACGTATATTATAATCATTGACTGTTAAACATTTTCTTTTTTTATGCTTGTTAATAAACAAATTTATTTTTTAATAATCGTAGTTTAACTTGTGGATTCCGTTTCAAAAGTCCCTCACCAGTCTCACAGACTAACGGGCGTGTTTAAAATCATGTCATGGATGTGCGAGAGGCGTCAAGTAGTGTAATTTTTCAAATACTTTGTTATTGTGTTCGTTAGCAGTTAATTTATAAGTATATTTTTGCTCCTTGTAGATCTTTAATTGATTGATTTTCTTTAGGATACCTGGAGACTCACGTATTTGTGATCGTTTAGTACTTGTCGACACCAGGATATTCACATAGTTAAAATTCTCTCTCATGTTATTTATTCATACGAAGAACTCATTAAAAATATATTTAATTCAAACACTCCGAAATTTCTCTCGTGTCTTAAATATACGAAACATTTTCTCTTTCTCTTTAGTTACTGTTACCGAAAAATCGCCTTTCTCCTACCACCATCTACGAGCAATATCACTACCACCCCAAAAAATTAACACTTATGCCACTCTTGCAAAAGAAAGAAAATTAATTTGACCCCTAGTACACTCTTGCACCAAACTATACACTTATCAATTCACACAAAATTAAAAAAAAAATCGGTCGGATTAAGATCGGATTAAGAATTAATCCCATCGGATTAACCCTTTCAATAAATTTGATATCAAAGGGTTAATCCGATTAATCAAAAGTGAAGTGAAACCCCCATGCCCCTATAATTGATATCGTTTTTAAAATAAGTGTCGTAGCCACTAAAACACATACGTTTACATGGCCTACTAAAACGCTACTTGTGCGGGAAGAAAAATGGAAATCGGTTGATTGGTCTCCGAAATATGGAAAAAAAAACCTAATTTTCTTAAATAGGGCTATCTTACAAGATTGCTTAAAAAGAGGCTCTGTACAGGATTTTGTAATAGATACTGTCAGCATCAAAAGTTTCATTGAAATTGTAAATTGTCAACTAGATATGCCGAACATATGAAAATATTCCTATGGCAGCCATTTTAAAATCCCTACCTGATCCCATTTATATCATGAACTATACTTGGCCTTCTGTAAGTGTGCAAAATTTTGTGTAAATGTGTCGAATTATACCGGTTAATACGACAAAATGACCGATTTACTCACCTGACTACTTTACAAAAAAGGCAAAGGAGGATTTCTGTATGCATGTCGGTGGATTGGACGTCCAGATATGGATAAAATCTCCTTTGATTATGTGACGATCTTCATAAATGGAGAGCAAAATGTATATATATTAGCAAATTCAGTTATTATCGTAGATAAAATAAGCAAAATTAAATTAAAATTTGTTTCATAGTTTCGTAGATATAGCACAATAAGCTAAACTGTTTGTGTACGTGCCATTCAGAAAATAGGAGATTTACATACCTAAAACATATAAATTAATAGAGCCTGCTACAGTACAACTTCATTGCCAAATTCGAAAGAAATCGGGCAATTGTTTCCCGAGATACTGCCTAAATACTATATTATTTCATGTGGGACAATCTTAAAATATGGCGGAGAAATAAGACTTTGCATAGACAATTTGATGGATAAAACTGACACTGTCAGCATATAAAGTGAAGTTGAAATTCGTTTAGCAGTTTCGTAGATACGGAGCTAAAAATGTTTATATGACCACCATTTTGAAAATATGTTTGTCTGAACCACTCAAAATTTATCAGTTTACATAGCACGCCGTAGTGCTAATTGTTTGCCAAGTTGTGCAGAAATCGCTTATTTTTTCGGAGATCGCATAATTTCAATTTGTTAAGTCATGCTAGTTTACAAAATGGCGGACAAAATGATTTTTTTGTAGGTACTAATTTGATTGTTGTAATATACGCAGCCATCATACAACGTTTTGTTGGAATTAACTACATGGTTTCGACGATATAACATACAAAATTACAATAGCTATATGAACACCATTTTGAAAATATGTCTCTGACATACCCAAAACCTAACAGGTAACATAACCTACCGCAGTACTACTGGTTTGTCATATTTGGTACGTATCGGAAAATTGTTTCCCCAAAATATGGTATACACACTTAATTTATTCGTGTTGCACTATCTTACAAAATAGATAACAAAAGAGGCTCCGTGTAAATACATTTTATGTTTGTTATATATACGCCAGCATACAGTGTTAATTTGGAATTGATTAAATATTTCGAAATATGCTAAAATATCCAGATAGCCGCCATTTCGAAAATAATGGTCTAACAAGTTCGACACATATTTGTACCTATCATCTGAGGCAGTATTTATTGATTGCCAAATTTGGTAGAAATTTGTAAATTGTTTCTGGAGAAATTACACAAAAACTTCATTCATGTAGCGCTATCTTACAAAATGGAGATAATTTTTTTTTTTGCTTATCTGATGCTTATAATAGATACTGCCAGCATACAAAATTTGGTTGAAATTGGTCAAATGGTAGTTATACAAAAAAAAAAACGTATAATATTTGTATGACTACCATGTTGAAAATAAGTGTCTAATTAATTTCAATTACTGGCATTTACCTGACCAATCACAGTATTACTTACGTGCCATATTTGGCGAAAATAGGTAGAGTAAGTTTCGAGATATAACATAAAAGCTTTATTTTTCATGTAGTGCTATCTTCCAAAATGGCAGATCAACATTTACCTCTGAATTTAATTCCTACAACTTGAGCTTTCAGCATACAACATTTGGTTAAAATAGGTTGAATGGTTTCCGAGATATGACATACAGACCTAGATTTTAAAATGGCCACCATTTTGAAAGTAAGTATGTGGCCAGCGTGGTATAAACCTATAAAAGTCAGGATATCCTTACTTAGTACTATATATATATGTGTGTGTACCGAGCTTGGTGAAATTCGGTTCACGCGTTCAAAAATTGAAGGGTGGGGGGAACACACACAATTTCAAAAATTTACCAATATACTTTTATGTAATTTGTTTTTTCCAGAACAGAAATTAAAGATGAAATTTTGTTGGAAATTTATAAATTTGGTTAATGAAACCTAAATGTGGTCGTTGGAAAGTGTCAAAGTCTGCAGATATCGCTGCAAGCATACCCCTGTTTACGATGTTTATTCTTCTGTAAAACAGAGTTTAAGGCTAGCGACAAAGCTGTGTCTTTTTCTGAGCATACAGCTAACATTCTGAGGAAGCCGGATATACAGGAAGCTTGTTTGTGCTATTCTCCTATCGCCATCGCAGTGCTCCTTTACAGCCGGACGCAACTTTGAGGAGTTGATAATTGTTTACTAGGGAGGCATTGTAATGGCCACGTGCACGAACCAGGAGTGGATCTGGTCTTTTGGTTGGATGCGTGGGTACGAAGAAGAGGAGGTGAGGAAGACATTACTCCATTGGTGCAGGAGTATGTCTAGGGTTTCGAGTCGTGGCATGAGAAGAATAGTATGGCCCAGTCTGCCACAAAGGGGACAGGGATGTGGGTGACTTTGACCTTGAACTCAAGCAAGTGAGCTTAAACCCGTGCCCTTAGGTAACATTTAAAAAAAATTAGAGAATAAAAATTCTAAAAAAAATTCAAAATAGAGGGTTTTTAACTAAGAAAATAAATATTTAAAAGCATACAAGCAGGAGGTCAAACATTCTATGACGAATGGAACAAGTAAGCTTCAGGTACGAAGACCAGCAGAAGACTGACCCCCACCACTATTTTTTGGTTGGTTAAACTGTCACATAACTCCCCCTCTAACCCATAGCTACACTGATTAGTGGGGTCCCAATATCCCTCCATCCCCACAATACATTTTTGTTGGCTAGTTACTCGTATTTGCTCGGCACCTCTCCACCCCTTTCCCTCCTGACCTCATATTTTTATTGGTTCTCCTCGACCCCCTCCCCAAACCAAAATCAATGCTTGTTTATATTGTCAGTTTAATTGCCCCACTTCCCCCTACACCCATCAGACATTGCATTGGTTTTACATCACAACATACCACATCTTTCTCGTCCCTCACTCATCATTTACTTACACCCCCGCTCTTCACTCTTCCCCTCAAGCTAACCAACGTGCACGAATCACTTTAGCGTGTTCTTCATTCGGTGTTTAGGTATTTGTTATGTTACCCCTCACCCCACCACTATAGTCCGACCAATTATTCACCCTCTCTTTATCCCTTAATACTACCGCTCTTGCTCTCAGCACTGTCTGCCAGAGTGTGATAGTGCGAGGAAAGTAGTTAATGTGAACAAATTCGACCCTCGGCACGGTTTCTCGTCTGATGCGAAAGGTGACACATCGCTCTTTAGTCCCTCGTATTTTCAGCATTCAGACTGGTATAGGCTGTTCACAATAAAGTGAGCACTTTTTAAGGCCCTCCCAACAGCCACCAACCACTAATAAATATGTTTTATTGCAGCCTCAGACATTAACTTTTGATAGTGGTCAAAGTGTACACCGTATTTATCAGTCATGTAACAATGCTGATAATAAAAAAATGGTTTAAATATAAAAACTGCCTCAAAAGAAGAATTTGTAAGGGCCTTAAAAAGTGCTCTCTTTACCGTGAACGGTCTATAAGTTCGGATATCCCACTACATCAAGTCGCAGGGTATTATCACGTGTGCTCGAAATACGCTCATATTTTCCCGTAAATTTAAAAAATGTGATTAAATTCAGAGTATCAAATCGGGGCAGCTACCCTCTGGAGGAACATATAACATCACAAATATGATACTGGAATTTGATGTATATTTTTTTAAATATATTTTTCCGCCACCGATTTCATTTGCGAAAGCGATACCTCAGTACCTGTGACGCTTCTGAAACGCTTAATTTACATTCACCAAATGCTAGTAGTGATAATTTGCCGAGACCCGCGAAAAACTGCGTAGCTCTATGACCTTCGCATATCAAACTGCGATGTATTCAGTCTTCTTTGCCGCAAGGTGAGAACTTGATTCCTGCAGCACCAAGGGTTCAAAATGATCATCCACCATTGTGCCTGCGACCATCACGCCCAAGAATCGTTCCATGTTCTGGGTAGGTTAACGGAAATGGTTCGTGGACGCCGTTACTGTACTCTATTACATCCTAATGGTCTATTCCATCCTCATTTTTTAGCCCGAATGGGGGAAAGCGTAGCCGTTGGCTCTTCACATAATTATACTACAAAGAAAATTTAGTGTATGGCTCGAACCCTGCTTTGCGTAACCGACCTCATTCATCGAAAGACGGGTATTCGAAACGAAATGTAGATATATCGAAAATACTGTATAACCTCATATAGAATAAATATATCACAACGAAGAAACACACAAATAGCGTGTTTTGGGGGTAAATATTAAGAAAAAATCAATCATCGAGCGCCACCTGAAAAAAAAAAAAAAAAAAAGAAAACATGCTAGCCTCCCTCAGAAAACACTTTTTACTTAATACGGCATAGCTGCTCATAATTAAAAGCATTAACTCTCAAGTTTAAAATCATTGCATTTTGAAATACAGCCAGCAGAAAAAAATTCCCCCGCGGTTACTTTATCTACGGTGATTTTTCAAGCTTCTGGTGGCCGGGTATAAAACCCTTCATACGCGCAATTAACTTACATATAGTAAGATTTGCAGGGATAACAATTAATATACTGCGAGGAGATGATAGCTTAAAGATACACCCACCACAATAACAAAACCACAAAAAAACTGTTACCTAAAAAAAAAAAAAAACTGCATTTTCATATATCCGTGTAAGCTCGTTCCACTTAGAAATATATCTGAGCACCAGTGGGATATACCACCTCCCCTCTCCAGATTCCCGCCATACTGCTACATGACTTTAGCTGCATGGAAAGTGACACTCGAGCACTTGTGCGTGTGTGTGCAGTCACTACCTTGGCAGCGGGTGTTAGTAGTTTTCAACCTCTTGAATTACGCGAACGAAACACAGTTTTATTCCCGAGAGGCAAGTTACCCGTACATAATTATACAATAATACAAATCTCAGTAGAGGCATGCGCATGCAGCTTTCATAATTTAGCACGAACGAATATATATATTCTAAAGGAAAAGATAAGTATTTTCAATCTCAGGATTTTATTCATTAAATATAGAACTCCTCGAGGTACTTTTCAGTCGCCTCACCACGAGACAAAGCCGTAACTCGTGGAAAACGATCTCCCTTATTCGGTAAAACCTATAAATTTGCCCTTCAAAGAGCCTATAAATTTTTAGGCAGCACTATTATTCTACGAGAATCGAATAGGCAAACACGAATAAAAAAATTTTTCACCCCTTTTTATTATACCCACCTAGGCGAAACGGGTTCAATCGTCTGCCAGATCACTCGCGGATTTTCGCAAGTGGGAGTCGTGCTGGCTAGTGCCGCTGGTCGGCGGGTTTTTCTCGGGGATCTCCCGTTACCCTGCCCTTGTATTCCGGCGCTGCTCCATTCTCACCTCAATTCACCCTCGTCGGCTCTCAAGACCTCGTTTTAAGCCGCCCAAACATCCGAACTCAACTCAACCCATTCAAGATAAGAGAAAAGGGGGTTGTGAGATGCTGTATTACACTAAATTCGCTACGTTAGCATATAATATTCAGGCCTTCGAAACTTCATCCTTTCGGGGAAGAAAGAAAATCTCTTAAGAAAAATCACAGCACGTAATAACAACCTACGCTGGTAAATACGTATGAATAAATCGCTATACTAAGCACAAAACTTTATCTGGTATCAGCAATTGACATTACGTTTTCATAGCATTTTTTCTGGCGTACCTAGCTACCATTATGCATTTTTCAGGTATAGAGCTACAATTTAGCACCCAAATTGTTGTGGTCTATCCAATAATGGTAGAACTATACATCGAAATGCGTTATTATTATCCTCTTTCTATACCAACGCACAAGTCTTTTCATCCGCTGATGCATACATGAAAAAAAAATCACACCCGCATTTTTTACCTTACACACAGAAAGAAAAATATTGTTGCAGGAACCATAATTCTGTAGCCGCTCCTTTCCAAGACTGTTAAAATAGTGACAACAATATGGCTGTCCACAGAACATATTGTAAAATGTCAGTGCGTCACAAATCAGTGACGTCTTTACTTTATATAGAATATAATGTTGCGATTGCAAACTAGTATGGCTCTGACTACAATCCAGTATGGTATTCCCAACAACGCTACTCTGATGCCGCTACAGAGCTGATGGTGCACCCAGCAGTAACATATGTTATAGTACTAACAATCTGTTCTGTTGCCTTTGCTGAGCGGCATGGTAGCCCTAACCATCTTGTGTGGTCTATTGTAATTCCCTCGTCGGCTCATAGGATGCTCTGCTATCTGTAATTATTTCTTAGAACTTGAGAAATTCCTTGTGGCCGCAGGCAGCCTCGAAATGACAGATTTTGTGTTGATAGACGGACGCCTTAGACAGCTCGGCTATTCAGGTTATTAAATGTATTTGTTTTACGTTTAATTTTTTAAAGCATATCATGTAACGTGTCTGCAGACGAATCTCGGCGCGACGAATTCACATATCAGTTTGCTTATGTATTTAATAAAATAATCTTTCCTTGTCTTTATATATATTTCTATTATACAACATTGGGTGTCGTCTGATATAAAAATGTTTTTACGCGTAACGTTTGTGTTATCAGGTTTTCTTTTCGTACCAGATAATTTGTAGTACCGATTAAAATATGGCGTTAGGTATTTTATTTTTGTGTCCTGTTTGTGTAAGTGATTTACGCATTTTAAGAAAATAGTACATTCCAGTGCCCTTGTTGCTATTATTACACTTAACGTCTAACAACACTTATAGGATGCTGACGCATAGAGTACCCTGTCAAACTGGCAAACAGCCTCCAATAAATAAATATTACATCATAATAGCAACCCTTTCCTATTTATCTTCTGCACTGTGAATTCTACTAGTTATACACTCTTTAAAATAATTAGAGGGTTCTTTTACAGTCCTCGAAACTGTAGTAATTACCATACTTGTTTGTTAACGCTACAATACTAGCTCTGTAATCTTAAAAGAAACGGAGGTACCTCTAACAGACCACGACACAGTTGTACCTAGCATACTTCTCCTGTACACTTTTGAAAAAAAAACTAGGTGATTTCTACAGAACATTCCGTCGTAGTTATCAAACAGCGCTGTTGTGTTTACCATATCTTGTTCTGGTATCGTAACAATACCGTAAGATTGTGTTCACAACTATCTGTATAGTTCCTACTACAGAAAACACTGTCCCTACTACAAAAAAAAGTTGGTTCCCAGAACAGAATAACTTTTAACAATAATTATATTGTTCTGCCAACAATTTGGCTTGAGAAGTATTACAGAACGTCCTTTTGCCTGGTACTAATGTTTAGTTGCCGCTAGCATAACATGCCATTACAGAACTGTTCTGTTAAATTCTCTCTGCTGATGCCATTCAGTGCGTAGTGTTCGAATATTGTTAAACCGTTTCGGGGTACATATCTGACAGAATATTCGACCCGGAAATACGAACGCGGGCCTCCTATCATGGAAAGAAAAAAAATAAAAAAAATATATATATATATATATAACCTCGCACTGTTGGGAAAACAAAATACATGTTGCTCCGAAAGACACGTATAAACTCATGAAAACAAATGAAGGCATGGGAGTAAGGCCCCCCCCCCCCCCGTAGCAGAAACAGGGAAAAAATACATAGGGCTGTAGAAAAGATTCTCAGGTCAAAATGCCTACTGCAATCTGCGAAAGTATGAAGATATGCGCGCATCAGTTCAGGCAACCAGCTAAAACAGCTCCCAGGCCCGTTTCGTAATGAGGACATCTTCCACGGCGCAGCATGAGAAGCTACGCAGTAGCTAGAGTCGTTGACGAACACATGCAGAGGGTCGTTCCTACAATATAATGGAATATTTGTACATACCAGTGTATACGTACAGTGACAAAGCGCGAGTGGAAAAATATTTTCCCATACATGCATGGCAACATTCCTACAGTTGCTCAGGAAAGAGTCAAGCGCGTAGGAAAATTCCCTACTTTGCATAGCAGCGATGCTAAACATCCCCATGTTTTCAGCATGAAACGTAGTAGCATTACAGTACACTGTATGGGTTACAGCCAGCACAGTTTGGAAAGTTTACCAGAAAACTCTTTACAGTGCACGGCATACATTCCCGTGCAGGGGGGCGACCTCAAGGCCTGTCCATTCTCCACAGCTCCGCTTCCCCCGCCCCGCCCAGACACGGGCGAGCCAGGTTCGTCCACTGGTGGGCACACAAGTTGATTTTTTAACGTGCGGGAATCATGCCAAGGCGACGCTGCTGCTGGCTGACAGGTTTTCTCGGCGAGGTCCCATTTCGCTCGCCTTTTAATTCTGGCACCGTTCGATTTCCTTATAGTTTCGCCCCCGTCGGTTCTCAGCACCTCGACGTTAAACATTCCTCGAACCGAAACCTCGAAAATGAAACGCCAGACTGGAACTAAAAAGAATTAAAACACAAAAATTGAAGGCTGAAAAAGGAAAACTTAAAAAAATAAGAGAAACCTTACAAAAAAAAAAAAAGACGACACAAAAAATAACCTCATATAACACCTCAAAAACATTTCTCAAAAAAATAATCCTCAGGAATCATACCTAAATAAAATCACGCACTTTGCCATCGGCCACCGAGTCTTCCTGTAATACATATATTTTCTCAGCTTCAACAATTCATTATAACTCAATCCACGCCTAGCGGACCCGCCCCCCCCCCCCCCCCCCATTTCTCACACTGCTGAAGTCCACGCTTCATATCACTCTAAATCTCCGCCGTTAGCCAACACAACATTTTTGTTATTAAAAAAAAATACATTTTTTTATGGGAAATAAATTTAAAATCCTATATACACAACTGGATCAAAGAATTCACTTTTATTTTTACTACACTCTTTATTTAACATATTAAAAATACGTTTTTGCTATACACTTTCCAAGCTGCGAACTTAACGTGTAAAATATTCTTCATAAAATAAAAAATACGTTTCTTGGTTTTTGTATAACGCCACAACAATGCCGGAATGCAGGAGCGGGGGAAAATGGAAATACCCTGAGGAAACATGCCGACCAGTGGCATCGCCAGGCACCGGGAGTGACCCCGCTGGGAATTGAGCTCGGTTCGCTTTGGTGGGAGGCGATAGTCTATCCACCACACCACCGCGGCCCCGTACAATATTTGTATATTTTTTTAATTGTTTAAATGTTGATCAACAAATATACACTAAATTAATAACATTACAATTCCATTTCCATGTTTGACTATTGATAGTCATATTCGATTCGAACAAATAAACGTATGACTGAAACATTCTATATAATAATGATACGATCTCTGTCCATCTGTATGTCCGTCTTTAATACTTCTAAGTCCTTTGAAACTCAACGTAAGTCCTACAAATTTTGCAGAGCGAATCCTCAGGGTAAAATACAGGTCAAGTTCGACTTTCAGCAAGATCAGATTACGCAATCATTACCTTATACCCTAAAAACTGATTTTTAAATTACTTTTTTCCTATGTGAAAGTTTTGTATTAATGCATAGAGATTATTGCATCGAGATATCAAGGTAACGGAATATCATTTTTGTTTACTTTAAATGTCTCGCTTCAATGTTGAGTTAATTTCCAAGTGGGGCCACAGTGGCCAAGTGGATAGATATAAATCTAATGGGGTCACAGTGGCTCAGTGGATAGAGCGATTCCAAGTAGGGCCGCAGTAGCTCAGTGGATAGAGAGATTCCAAATGGGACCGCAGTGGCTTAGTGGAAAGAACTATATCAAGTGGGGCCGCAGTGGTTAAGTGGATAGAGAAATATTAAATGTGACCGCAGTCGCTTCAATGTTGAGTTAATTTCACATGATTTCATTATTACCTACATTTATATCTCTGCAATATATTTTTTTTCCGTCTTTGTATGAAAACCAAATTTTTTAACATGGTAACTGTTATAGCAGCGTGACAATACAAAAAAAAAAAGGTCACGGGTTAACCCCTAGTATTTTATAAATAGGTAAATATAATTTTATTAACATAAGCTTTAATGTTTATGAAGATGGGCCGTTTCGGAATACGACTGTAAGGTTAACTGTTCAAGATTTTTCTATAAATAGTTTAATATGAAGAAATTCAACTTGCTAATGTATTTATTTTTTTTACATTCGTTTATTTTTTAAGTTAAATTTTTCGTTTCCAGTAAAAAACTATAAGGCTGACGATTAAGTTAAGGTTCTAGACATATCCACATTTATCGTAGAAAAACACAAAAGTAGGTTGCAAATTATCCTTTGAACTTCTTGTGCTAGCTTTCATTAGTCTAGGTCGTGATATCGCTAAACAGTTTAGCTTTCGTAAAACGTTAAAATATAGTATTCGAATAATTTAGCGCAGACATTGCTCCATAACATTAAAGTGAACACGGTCAACATTAAAACATTTTATAACATTTTAGTACGCTTGCGAGTGTAGATGTGTCAAATATTTGTTAGCCTAGACCAGAAGTTGTATCATTACGCATTACGGTATAGAAGTATAGAGCAGATTATGATCTGGTCCCTTTCCCAATCTGTATAGATGTGATGAGGTAAAATTTACGATTGGAAAATGAGAGAAAACGAGCACACTAAGAACTGACAAAGTAATGCAAAAATGCATTGACCTGGAGAAGAGAATAATTGATGGAATTATGTTAGGGACTCATGACCAAATCTCAAGCACGTTCATTCTCTCTTCTGTGTTTTTAATAAGATGCATTATAAGTCACGCTACATTTCTATGCAGAACTTACGATCATGCGGAATACCAATCACAGCTCAGCTGCTGCTGTAAATTCAGGGCTGCATTCATTTTATTATTAACGATTTGTTCAAATAATCCCTTGGAGAGACACACACTATTATTAGCGCCTGAGAGTCAATGACGCATCATCCGACGGATAGACGAGTCGTTGGTACATTAATTTATTATAAATAAGGGTTTATTTATTTTTGGAATCTGAATTTTTGCAGCGCTGCGGTGACGTCATGTGCAGACAGCAGCTATCTTAGATATAGTCGTGGACAATTCCGGTATCATGTCTGGACTGTCGGTGGGACAGCGTGGTTGCCAAAATAGCGCTCATCGTTAAAAATTGTGAGCACCGCAAATAAAATAGTTTCGTCATCCACGTATTCAAAATTATTTTACGATATATTTTTTTTTAATTTGTAGCATAGCACGCGGAAGATGCGGAGACGTGGCTCACTGGTAACATTGAACTCGTATTTGAAAGAACATCAGTCCTGGGTTGTTTTTCATGGTTTTCCGCAATCCGTCCAGGAGAATTCCTCGATGGTTCTGTAATACAAGCCAAAGCCGACATTTCTCCCCTCCCGACTGTTCGAGTCGTTGGTTTAGTATCTAACGATCCCGCGATCATGAGACGACGTTGAAACATGAATTAAATTACATGAACGAAAAAGATCCGAGTCTTTTAAATCACGACTGACGGCACAAAATATGCGATCACTCAGAAACGGTTGGTCTTGCAGCATTCTTGCTGGAAATTTCTTTCCACTACAACCATCTGGGTTCTACTTTTTAAAGTCTTATATGTATATTTACATACATCCTTTATATGTACATAAACATAACAATTCAAACATAGACTGATGGTATTCGTCAATGGTTTACCCACCCGAAAATGCATTATACTTGAGTGCCTGAGATTCTCTATCCACTGAAGTCACTGTTGTAATATTTGGTATACATCTTCCCTATGTTCATACATTCATATAGTATTTATTTTATCGTATCATTTTCCATATTTTTTATTTACCCACATCTTATATATTTTTTGCTTTCAGTTTGTTCCAAGCTATCTCGGTAACTGATTTTTATTCACAATTTCATCCAGCGAGTCGTATTGCCTCCGCCTATTCTATCACCTCCAAACGACTAATTTTTTTTTTTCAAATGAATTCTTTAACATATCTTAACTGTTTTACCTGCCACCTTCATATTTTGCATATTCTCTACCCTTCTTGGCCACTTTCGTTTGTGTGAAGCATATAACTCCTCCCGCCATTTTAAACACATACCATGCTAACGTCCATTCACTCTGATGTGCCACTTTTCCTTACCCGGAAAAAAAAAATATAAGCTATGGTTTCGCATTTAGCATGTGACCCATCCAACTTGACCTATATCATTGTATGATGAATCTATACCCAAGCCTTTTCTTCGGCTTTTAAGTGTCCTTTTGGTATTTCCGAACAATTCAAGCTAAAGTCTTCGTTATTAGCATGTATCCCACCCTACTTGCAGTTGGAACAGCTGAATGCAAGCTCCGTGGCCGTGGTCACACAAGCCTTAACTTCGAACTCCTAGTCCCATTTATAAACTCGTAAAACGTACGGAGGACGCAGTACTCCAAATGGTCCTTGAAACCTGCGCTATTGTAAAAAATTTCCTCGAATTTTATCATTTCGCGCGACACGTTTACGTTCTCGAAGGTAATGAGTGGGGGAGCCATGGACGAGCACGTGAGAGCGCGAGCTACCCCACGGCGGAATTAGAAGGGTAGGTGGAAATTGGGAATGCAGATCACAACGCGCGGGAGATGAAATACACGGCCGTACTTCCCACGCCATCTCTTTTAACACGGAGCGCAGCGCAATCTGAAAGGAAGTGGCGGGGAAATGGCTGGCATTTTGTCCTTTCCCTCCCAGACCATTAAGTTAACGTGCGCGCAAGTGCGGAAGGAAGTTATTACGGGGGAAGGACATGGGGCGGGGGCGAAGAGAGAAAGTTGCGCCAGGACAAGGGTTGGGGGAGTAACAACGCTGGTTGCAAATACTCGGCGGGTGCAGCTGGGTACCAGCGGAAATTATCCCGTTCGGCCTCTTGGCTTTGTTTTACTGCTGCAGCCGTGAGCGCACGTACTCGAGAGCTATCGCGAGTTATATATATATATATATATATATATATATATATATATATATATATATATATATATTTTAAATTGTTTATTAGAGCCTCCGCTGTGTGCCGGTTGGGATACTCTGTAGTCGACTTTCGTGCTGAAGTCCATGGCCTGCCCTGGATTCTAACCGAGGACCCTGCTGTCCAGGTGTAGCACTTTAATGACCTCAATGGGTGGGGTCACCAATCAACGATGTTTGCAGTCTGCACCGTTAAACAATTCACCTAATTTCACCGACCCGTCGAAAACGTATTTTTGAAAACTGTAACCCATAGGAATGTTCACCAAGGCACACCTGTAACTATTATGGAAATTTGCTTTAGCGATTTACCTAAACTATGTTTTTGAATATTACTTTTGAATTGTGGAAATTAATGGTAACATTTACACAACTGCAAGAAAATCCTATGAACCCGGCAGCTAACGTCAAAGAGGGCTGCATTTACTTCTTACAGGAATTCTAAAAGTGGCGAACTTTCTAACACATTTTTTACTTTGTTTAAATAAGTGTTAGGGACAATGGTGGAAAAGACTTCTTATTTTAGGCGAAATTTCTTACGAGGAATTTTAAAGGTGTTATAAAATATACACACACTGGAACGTACACGGAATGTAATAATCCTCACTAGCATCCAGATTGCCAAAGTACCATTTCACTCGTGTTGCCGGGATGTTTTGTTTAGTTTGTCCCACGTCAAAATTTTTCGCCTGGATCTTCACAGTGTATCTAAGGGAACGAATCACCTTCCGACCAAGCGCATTTCAACTATCGCGTCGTCTCCGAAAGGACAGCTCCAAAAAAAAAAAAATCAAACATTGCAGTAACACCGAGAGGTCTAAAGCGCAACGCGTGTCTTTTCAGTAACACGGTCGATGAGATATGTGGTTCAGAGCAAGGGACGGGGCAAATGGCGGTTTGGAAAGGGCGGTGAGGTGAGGCGGCTACCAAGGAGTTTTAATGGAAGGCAGCGGAGAGCATAATTACACCAATTTCCAGTTATTGATTTAGCCACCAAGTGAGAGGGGCCCTTGCCGTCGGGAATCCAATTAACAGCACAGCATTTCCACACCTCGTCCTTCCTTAGAGCTAGTCGGCATAGGAATCAAATATTTATAGATTTATAGTGCCCCTCCCCCTCAGGGTGTTTAACACCAAAACGTTTACGGATTAAGACACAGGTAGGAGGAAGGGAGAAAACACGTTACTTAAACTATACTGAGTGTGTTATATATATATATATATATATATATATATATATATATATATATAATATATATATATATATATATATATATATATATATATATATATATATATATATCTGTGTGTGTGTGTGCGCTCGCACGCATGCGTGTGGAGTGGAAAGATTTAGGCGGCCCTTAAAACATCGAGGTCTTGAGAGCCGATGAGGGTGAAGTAAGGTGAGCACGGAACAGCACCGGAATACAAGGGCAGGGTAACGGGAGATCCCAGAGAGAAAACCCACCGACCAACGGTATTAGCCGACACGATTCCCACTTGCGAAATCCGGGGGCCAACCCCGCCGGGTATCGAACTCGGTGGTTCACCTAGTACATGTGGAAGACGAGCAGTAGTCTGATCGTTACACCCAACGTGGCCCTACGCGCGCGCGCGCGCGTGTGTGTGCGTTAGTGCGTTTTTCGGCTGTGTTGAAATCATTAATAATATCCAGCCACTTATTTGGCGGTTAAATTGTTTTTTTTTTTATTATTAGGTTACGCTGGAAGCAATGGTTTCTATTTCGCGGGAAGGCGCCCGAAAAACAATCATTATAATACTCTGTGTGGATATTGACGCACGAGTCGCCACAGCGTCCATGGGAAGTGATTACCTCTCTGGACGTACTGTAAGAATCGCCTCATTTGTAATCAGAGCTAAACAAAATGGAAATATTACGCAGACCAGCGTAATGTATTACCTAGAAATAAAAAAAAAAAATCAATTATGTTAAATTTTTATTCCAAACAATGCGGAACTGTGTGTTTTTTGAGCTAACAAGGTTTTCTTACCTGTGATGTGGAATAGCATTACTGAATCAGAAGAAATTGGTTATCTGCGTATGTGTCTACTGCGATGTAAACTCTTTGGCAAATCGAAATAGAATAGAGCTGTTATTTAGATCAATCATGACCTCATCAGATAAGTGTCCGTGAAAATGTAAACAGATTACGGGAGGTGGGCGTTATTTTACGTTGCAGAATGTAGCACCTTATTAGTCAGTCATCAATCATATACTGAGATTAAATAGAAATTTCTATGTACAAATGTTCAGAGACATTAGAGGATATAAAATCTATTCATACTGGAACGTACGCAGTTTCTGTTAAATACGAATATAATAATACATGAAAATGAACGAAACCTAGAATGTTAAGCTAGCATCACAAAAATTATATCTAAAGTACATTCAACTTAAACTGAACAGCATTTCATTGTAAATTACGGAACTTGTCTGAGAGACAGAATAACAGATTACAAAAATAAACCCGCCAGTCTGTGTAATATTTGGGTTACTTGCTATTAAATATATTAGAATAATTATTAAAAATTAGCGAAACTCGTAGACGTTTTAGCTAGTATGTTTAATTCATATACTTACTAAATAAAGTTTTATGCGATTGAACGGAATATTAGACTTGTGAGTTACAGAGCTCACTTTAAAGGGTAGCGTAAATTCTTCTCTCCACTGAGCTGAAAATTAGTTTCTAGCTTGCTATTTGTAAAATAATAATTTTCAGTCGAACTATACGTGTGAAAAACACGTACTAAACTCCGCTGAAAGACATTAACACACACTTGGGCATGTAGGATTTAACCACACTTTAAGGAATATATAATAACAATATATAAATAACATCAGGAGGGATGGATGTGTTGATTACTCTCTGAATTTCATATAGTTGGAATACTGTAAAGTGCCATATGCAAATTACAATTTCCTTTTGAGCAGCTGTGCACTGATATAAAAAAAATGTCATGCATGATATTATTTGCTACGGTAATTGCGTTACTGGAAATGTAAACAGATATAAAATAAAACATTTAAACAAACTCCGCCCCGCCTTCATAATCCCCTTCATCACATTTTCTGCATCGATTATAAACGCATTCATTCACTTTTGGAGCAAGTAAGTCTCAAATTTATCAACTTTCGCAAGTGTGACATTAAACAAATCATATTTTTAGTATTGCACATAAACTTTAACGTGATAAGTGCATAAGTAGAATTCTCATTTATGGATATAATTACTTACGTGTCTCGTTTCATGCGTCATAAGCTGTAATATTTGCGCGTTAACGTTGTTGTAAATATATTTTAGTAATGCTTACGCTCTTTACTCGACTACGGCAAAACCAAATGGAGGGCAATGCTTTTCGCGTGTCATAGCATAAATAAAATAACAGCCATTTCTGTTACTTATATTAAAATATACATTGAACCATGTGTATGCAAGAAGTTACATTACATATTGCCTCCTATTTATAAGTGTTTTACGTAGAATGTTTAAATAGAGTTCTTCTATATGGTAATGTTTATAAATTCGCTTGCTGCTTTTGAGTTCAACCTACCATCTATAAACTGTAGTACGCATAAGAACTGTTATCGTCGTACTTTTTTGTTAAATAACTTCTTTTGTTAAGAGGTAGTTCAACCTGTATCCGAAAACAACACAAACTTTGTTTAACCTCATTTGTGGCAGACAAATAAGTTGTATTGGCTGTCAGCATAATCCAGTTAAGTAAACTTTACACCGATACCACAATAGTAAATGTTTCGTTAATTTAGCGAACAACGCAAGGGACACGTTCTTGAAACCAGGATATTCGAAACACTCAGTAATGAATTTTTTTTAAATTTGTAAGCTGAAAATAGAAGAGTGACACAATTTTTCTGAAGGTTTTGTGCATATTTTATTGTTATCAAAGACTTAAATTATTTCACTTTGCCAAGATTTCACAGCTGCAGTGAAGCTGTAGCCAGGGAGTACAAAAATTGAAGATAGCAACATGAGGCCCCTCTTTCAATTCTTAGAAATAATAAGTTTTATATATATATATACACACACACACATGCATTTGCTGCTCACAGCCATATCAACTTCCAGCCTGTATTGTGCAGCCGAACGGCGTAGTGACGATTTCGTAACGTGGGAACTCAAGTAACTTACAAAATTGGGGATATTCTAATTATTTCTAGTTACACCAAGAACCTGATTTTGAACAGAGCATTTTTTTTTAAATGCACACTTTTTTTTTTAAATGCACACACGTTCAGATAGTTTCACTTTTATAAAACAATGCTAAACTGATTTCGTGGACGACGAATGGGAGAGAAATGAAAAGTATCGGCATTTGCACGGAGCCGAAATGTGAAAACCATCCAGGCAAATCCATTCTACTGAAGATGGTCGGAAAATAACACACTACCTAGCGAACGCGTGTTAGACACGATACCACATGGCCAAACACGACCGTTTTAAGAACAAAAATATAATGCATCCATATGAATCACTTAGTTCTGTGTATCCAATAAGGAGAAAAACCAAATATTTTTGGAAAATTTGAAAATGTTCGAAACATTGTAAAACAGTGGCGAAGGTAGGCAACTCAAACCACAGATTATTCTTTCTCTTTACTCCCCCTGACTTAAGGGACCCATTATCAAGCTTTCGGAGGAGCGACATTCACGTGCACGATTCCCACTTGCGAAAATCCTTTGGCCCGGCCGGGGGTTGAGCCCCGTTCGTCTTGGTGGGAGGCGAGCGTGCTAATCGCTCAGCCACCGTGGCCCCGATTTTATTCGCGCCGGGGATTATTTTGCTTCAAGAAGACAACTTATAGAACTAAGCCTCCGAATTCTTTCTATTTTACGTTACGTTCAGAAGTAAATTTAGGCTTATCATAGCACTATTGTGTGTGTGTGTGTGTGCGCGCGCGTGTGTGTGTGGCAAGGAATTTTACAGGCAACCATGAAAAATTATTGTTTTGAATGTCTTCTCTATTGTAACGTCTGATTATTTAATACGTGCGATTTGCATTTCAACACATTTTAAATTAGCATGGAAATTTATAATACTAGTACACGCACGTTTATTTTGTAAACAAATTATGAATGTCTTATGTTTCACATGTAATATTGTTGTATCATAATTTTATTAATTCTACGTAATATTAATGTACACACTGCAGCTGAAATGTCAATTTTTCATATGTGAATTGTTGAAATTCTATTAATTTTTTAAAATCAGGTTTCAAGTAACTTGTTAATTGTGTGCAAGTTGGCAACATGTAGGCGCACTTTTTTGAATCGCCATGGTATTGGAAAGCACACTGGGTAAAGCCCTATGTACTCTGTATTAATTTGAATATTTAACCTCTGCCCATGATGGATGGTGACGGAATGTTGCATATTCCTCCTTGAATTAAGGGGGTCACAAAGGCAGCAGGCCAGTGGGACCTCAGTTATACGTTAAAAGTTAATTAGACCAAAAAACGTATATTACAATTTGAGTGATAAGCCAACGGTACACGGTACTACAGTCAGAAAAGTTCTACATATAAAATAAATATGAGAAACTCTACATTTATATAAGGTATGATCCCACCTTAATGTACAGTGACCGTTACACGTGCGTGAGAGTGCTTAATAAAAATTTTAAAGTAAGCAGCATTATTTCCCGACACTTTTCAGTGGTCACAAAGTGCCTGAGATTTAAATAAGTATCTGATTGCTCTACCAACATAAACTGTGCTAGCCAGGAGCATTTGAAATATGTAATTATACAGGCACGTAATTTATTGCAGCTACCAAGGGCGAGAACATTAGCGACTATTATTTTGAACAGAATTAAATCTACTCTGCAGAACTTTAAGTTTGTGCAACATTCAAGATGTCAAGCTAATGTTTTTTTTTTACTTTCAAATACTCTATTCACTTAATTGGCATTTGTAGCAGGCACAATGAGAGATATATTTATAGACCGAGTCCAGCTGCTGCGTGCATATCCCTTGCATTTTAAACACTACCAAGGAATGAAACTTTTCAGGCAATTTATTTCTATGATATTTTTCCACATTAAAGTATTGCTTAAAAATTGGAAGACTTTCATTGCTTTAAATAAATGCATTGTTGGTTCCTATGTTCTGGTTTGTTTTGTAGTGTTGTATAGCTATGCAGGGAGCTGCACAGAACCTGATTGTGAGCAGGGCTATCCAGGTAATTGAAATTCTGTTGGTGTGGAATACCAGCAACTTCGACGATGGTTTGCGGTATGCAAAATAACTGCCAGTTGGCTAATGTTTGATGTTAATTTTATTGCTATGGATTTCTCCCAGGTCGTTGCACATTAATTATGCAGTTCTGCCTGTATACATTACATTTGACTAGAAAACCATAGCAGGGTTCACCCGTTTTCTTACAGGGGCTAATACTCATACGTGGGGCATACGTAAACTATATCTCACTCTCTCCAAGTTCTCCCCACACAGTATTTCTTTCAGTGGCGCCAATAACGCGGGCGAGAATACTGGATATATATATATATTATATATATATATATATATATATATATATATATATATATATATATATATATATAATAACCACATAGTTTATGAGTATGTCTACTCGAACAGGGTATAACCTACGTAACACTGCGCCCACTGACTACCGGAAAAACGAGTACAAAGTTACCATAATGGATACCAGTAAAGTAACAGATCCAACTGCACGGTAAGGGACAGGAGAAAGTGTATTAACACAGTTCGTGCATGAAAGGAATGACGAGACCAGCTCAATATCTAGTGCGGAGGAGTTTCAAGTAGCAGTCGCAGCTGTACATAATACCGATAGCCAATCTGACAGTGTTATGACACCACTGCTACAACTCCAGGCTAGCTTGGCTGAACAAAAAGTTAGTTTGGATGAACAAAAAGATAGCCTGGCCGAACAAATTAAAACTAGCATGTGTCGGAGCAGAAAGCTGACATTACTCAGCATATCGAATATAGCCAGGAGAAACTAAAGACCGAATTTAATGTTGATTTTCAGTATTATTTAGCTGAAGTTCACACTGCGTAGAGGGAATAAATCAGAACAGAAGTACAGGAAGAGGTTTCCAGGACGACTAACATGCTGCAGGAGGCCATTAACCTCAATTCTTCCCGTGTGGACAGCCTATATGACAATTTGGTAGAGAGTACAGATCTGGCACAAATTACGGAACAAGTTAGAGGACAAGTGGAAGCAGATTAGCGGTCTTTAGGTCAGCTGTGGAGCACCATTTTTCTCAATTCGAGCGAGCCCGCAGCAGTGCGTAAAAGCAGTCCGAGGAGCGAATGGAAAAGTTGGCAGATAACCTAAGCCACGTAGAAACAGAGTTGGGTAATCTGAGAAACACAGTGGACGGTGTGACAGTTTCTGTAGGAGATCTAAGCTTAAGGGGAGAGCCCGGTGTAAAACAGCCCCAACCACCAGTAGCTACAGCTGTATTGCAAACGCTACCCAATAATAATGCGGAACGGCAGTCACACTCCCGTACGGCCAGTAACCCAGCTAGTACATATATGCATTACCCATCAAAACTGCGGGTTGAACAAGTGCCAAGATTTGAAGGACGCTACGGAGAAACCCCCAATAAATTTTTTAAAGAGGTTTGAAGAATATGCCAGTGTGTTTGGACTACCAGACGCGGAAATGCTTCGCTGCCTTTCCTTAAGTTTCAGGAACACTGCATATTATGGGTAGGAGATGAATAAATCCACAGTTCACATCTGCAATGAATTTAAAGAAAAAATTACAGATCATTTTTGGAGCAAAAAGATTCAAGGTAATCTGAGGGCGCAATTGCATAGTGAGAGATTTGTCCCAGGCAAGGGCAAAAAGCTTGAAAATCATCTAGCTGAAATGTACGATAAGTCGAGGTATTTAGACCCGTCCTTGTCAGACGAAAAGTTTTTGTGGCAGTGATTTTAAGGCAGTTCCCTTATCATTATCAGTCTCACTGGATTTGGAGGCACCCAGAGGACTTGTCCACCTTCAGAGAAGACCTCCTAGCCTATGGCCAGATTGATCGCCTGCAGAGGATGCAGAATTATAGTGATCAAGACAGGCAGAGCCCTCTCGATCGAAGACCGCAGAATACTGACAACACCTGTATAGGCAGCATACTGGTCCTTAGGTATGGCAATAACCCACACGTACGCAATGTAAGGACAGCGCCTTATTCACACGGTGGCCAGGGAGGCTGGCGGAATAGTTTTTGTAAGACTCGTAGTCAAGGCTACCGCAAGAACGGGCGGAATGGACGGGGAAATAAATGGAGAGGAAGAGGATGCCACGACAGTGATTCTGATAGTGAACCGTCTTGAGTAAACGGTACCGATGAACGTGACAGCAAACGAAAGAAAACAGACCGCGAGGAACAGAGATCTCACCGCGGTAAAGCGGACAGCTCCGACCACAATGATCGTGGTATAGCTGTGCAACCATCGCGGGGAAATAACAATGTGAAGACGAGCGACTGTCAGCTCTAGTGACACACAGCGGGCCTATGTTAACTACGCAGCAGGGAGGCGGATATTTTTACAATCAGGAGCCGCTGGACCCTAGGATACCTGCTTTCGTACCCACACAAGCGGGAGGCTCATGGAGTCAGAATCAAGGGCAGATCATCCAAAACCAGGGCCGGAATGCTCGGTTAAACTAGAGGGGGTTGGTGATGTGGAGCCCCGATCGCTGACCAGAGGAACACAAATTGTTCTGAAGGGGTCTAAACAAACAACGAGAGTGCAACGTAATTTTACACCACCACCAGATGTTAGCAACGATTTAACTGAAATTATTGTAAACACTGTTTGCCTGGGTGAAAACGAAAGAGAATTTTTATTAAATGAGCCAATGGAAGAAATTGTAAATTTCCAGGTTATTTTATTGATTCTAACTGTGTGCAATATGAAGGTTCCCGTATTGCTTGACAGGGGAGCTGAAGTCAGCTGTATTGATGGAGATTTAGTACAGGCTATAATTAATACTGGCTATAACCTACCTACTTTGCCAGTCCCTAATTTAAGGATTATAGGGGCTACTTCTAAATCTAGCCCGGTGGTTAACCAGCACGTATTATTAACCATTGAAGGCCTAGCCAAAGCAAGAACGCAACTGCGTTAGTTATTAAAGGCCTTACGAACTCAGTAATTCTCGGAACGGATTTCTTAACTGCACATAAAATTCACCTTCATTTTGGTGGCTGGCTAGTTAGCACGAGAGAGAGAGAGAGAGAGAGAGAGAGAGAGAGAGAGAGAGAGAGAGAGAGAGAGAGAGAGAGAGAGAGAGAGAGAGATAGAGAGATATGAACTCAGTAACTTCTCCTGAATTGTGGCAGTATTCAGACAGTATGGTTTGTTCCCTAAGAAATGAGATTTCTGTGGGGAATAAATATTCCAGTTCAACCATCCTAGCTACACCTGAAGACATCTACCAGGCGGTTTCGAGTGCAGCAACTATCACATGAGAACAGAAACGGCAGCTAGAGTTAATACCTGGCAATCACGCACCGGTATTTTCAGAAAAACCATGTCGCAACAATTTATTTAAGGCAGATATCCAAGTAATTCCAGGAGAGCCTTTTCACCGAAAAACTTACCCCATTCCCACGAAGTACCTTGACGAGGCGGAGGAGTACATCAAGTTGATGTTGGAATGGCCAATAGTGCGTCGGGACACGAGCCCTTATTGAAGCTCTATGGTTTGTGTGAGAAAAAAATATGGCTCTGTGCGACTTTGTTTGGATGGGCAGCACCTTGACAAAATCACAGTGAAAAGCCGTGAAAGCTCAACTCCCACGGAAGCCTTAGTAAGGCTGTATTAGAATGTCAAATATCTATGAAACAATATACCTGACACATGGATACTGGCAAATTCCGCTAACCGACGAGTCGTGTCAGTACACTGGTTTTTTTGTTTCGCAACCAGCAATATGTTTTCGAAGTACTGCCCTTCGGCCTGCACAATGCCATCCCGCAATTCACGCGCTGAATGAACGCGACCATAGGGGACGATTGTCTGGAGTTCGCCCGGTCGTATGTATATGATATACTGATCGCCTCAAATTTATTCGAAGAGCATCTGCAAACACATTGAAATTATTTTGTCCAAATTGGCTGCCGCAGGTATGACAGTTAATTTGAAGAAGTCCCTGTTTTGCAGAAACGAAGTTCCGTTTTTAGGCCACATTTTAACAACCCCGGGAGGTGTTAGAACAGCGTCAGAAAAATTGAGTGTGATGAAGAATTTCCCCACGCCACGCTATGTGAAGCAGCTGAGAGCGGTTTTTTTTTTTTTTTTTTTTTTTTAGGAGTGGTAGGGTTCTACAGAATTTACACGAACAAAATTGATAATACAGCACTGCACCTGTTTGAACTTCTCAAGAGAGGGGTAGCCTGGACCTGGGATGAAGAGAAACAGCGGGCTTTCGAGGCAGTTAAGCAGCTGTTCTTGCAGGAACAAGTAATACACCACCCCAAGACCAGCACAACTTATTATCTGTATGCGGGCGTGTCGGGCTACGCACCTAGTGCCAAGTTAGCTCAGATAGACGATATTGGCAATGAAAAAACCGTAGCCCTAGCAAGCCGCGCACGGAGTAAGCCTGAGCGTAACTACACCGTCACAGAAGAAGAAATGCCTGCAGTTATCTGGTCTCTACAGAAATATCGAAATTTTGTTTTTGGCAGAGAAAATTATTTTGCAGACGGATCATCAAGCTTCGTTGAGCTTGGAGACGGGCAGAGTTTTTAGTAACCGTCTTACCAGGTGGGCTTTATTAAATCAGGAGTTAGAAGTCGCATCCCAGGTGACGATTTCGTCTACACCGATCGCAAGCAAAATGACCTCATAGTGGCAAAATGCAGTACCCAGCCACCACAAGCTAATACCTTTCGGCGAAAAATTTCAGAATATCCGGCAAGACCAGCAAAACGATAATTTTTGCAAGCATGTTTTAGAGAAGTTAAAACAGCCAACACCAGAACATGAGTTGCACCGAATGTTTTGTGTTACCGAGAACGGCTTGTTATTTTATCACAACGGTACAAAAGGGAAATTTGAAGACGAGTGGAAGTTGGCCATTCCTTCGGAAAAGCAGCAGGAATTTATTACCGACACACATGCTATATTGGGCCACAGCGGAATTGAAAAAGGCGTACGCAGCGCTTCGCAGACAGTTTCATTTCAAAGGCATGCGGCGAGCTGTAACTGCAAATATCCGCACCTGCGATTTGTGCCAGAGGTGCAAGAAAATCTGATTGGAGCACCACAGGCTATAATTCCGCGGCGAACCCTGCAGCTAGTCTCTGTAGACTTATTTGGACACCTAACGATGTCCAAAGGCAGGGTAACCTATATTTTTGCCATCCTGGATGTATTTTCGAAATACATAAAATTATACGCAATAGTCAAAGCCAGCGCACGAACTGTATTTGCAAAGCTGAAGTCCTTTATTGATGACGCCGGGAAGCCTAATTGCGTCCTATCAGACATAGGTACTCAATTCACGTGTGGTGTATGGCAAGAAAGGCTAATTAAGCTGGAAATAGTACCCACTACCTATTTCGTACGATGTCCACAGGCCAACCCGGTAGAAAGGAAAATTAAATCACTGGGAAATATGCTACGCATTTACTGCCGCGATAAGCAGCAAAGTTGGTGTGACAATCTGCCTTTAATTGAGTACGTGTTCAATAACACGGTGCATGAATCGACCATTTTCACTCCTACAGAAATTTTGACTGGTCAGCGATCATGTTTTTTTTAGCCCGCAACACCTACCATTACCTCCCGAGACGATTGGAATTACGTACGTAGCTAAGTGAACAGGTAAATGGTAAGAAATGAACTACAGAATCTGGTGGCACAGCGATAAAAAATATCGGCGGAAAGGTGCAGTCGCTATTACAAAACATCTCAGCTAACCGAGTTGGAAATTGGAACTTTAGTTTTGGTCCGTGCCGCCAATATAAGCAAGATATGGGATTTTGTGCGCTCCAAACTTTTACCGATTTATTCTGGCCTCTACGTCGTGACGGGAAAGAAAAACGAGAATTGCGACGTGCTAGCTAACCCTGTAAACTTGAGAAATGTTGGGAAGCTACAATTTACGTCGACTGAAGCCGTACAACGTACTAATTAGGACGGAAATCTGAGAATGACATTCTACTGTGAAAATCGAGAACGAATTGGTTTATTAGTACACTGGAGATTCCAGACAACGGATGACAGTATATTTCGCCTGGACTGAAGAAGGGACAAATGTAAAAGGGCGAAGTTTGTTATTGTACGAAGCCTGAGAGCCCACCTGCAGTGTGTATGCGAATGCAAAGAATTAATATTGCATCGAATATTATGTATTTACACGCCTACTAGATAAGCCCTTGGTCGCCAGTAAGTAACCGCTGTAGTCTGCCGCCAGGAAGTGAGATAAGTTCGTTCACAGTAATGTAATATGAGGATGATCAGTCTACGGTGTTGTTTTGTACTACGAGAAGCACCTAAACAGTTAGAGAGGAGAGTAAACACATTGAATAGCAGTTCCTAGCCCACACTGACTCTTACTTGTATATTGGTGGAGAGTAATCCAGAGTTCTCTTGAGAATTTATCCTGGGTAATCCTAGTTGGTTGACGGATGTTTGTATGCAGTCCCTCCATGTTTGTTCCTAGTATAGTATGGTTAGTTAATGTTGATTGTTTAGTGTTGTAAATAATGTTGTATTTTTCTTCTTCAAGTGTGCAGTTGATTGGCTTCCGAGTCTTCCTGTATTTAAGTGTTGATTTTAAAGTCGTCTTGCGAGATGTCGCAATATTCTCCTTATGAATTTGTTATGCATTCATCAGGTATCTGATGAAAGGCTGTTCTTCTGATCTATCCTTTTCTTCCGAGAGTTCTGCAGGTGCATAATCTACGTCGATATCGACTTCGTCGATAGTCATTATGTCCTGTTATGAATACCATTGAGTATAGGCTGTTTGAGGCCCTAGTTACTTTTTCTTTTAACGATTTTTTTATCCTCTAACAACTCATTAAAATAAATATTTCCATGTAAGTAATAAACACAGTATGTATATTCCACCGCACTCGGAAGTTAACGTATAAAGCTGAAATAAAATATATTTATTGACTATTATTCCAAATGAGTGTGCTTTCGAAAGTGCTCACTTTACCGTGAATGGCTTATAGTAACTGTTTGAGGCAACGCCGCAGAAGAAGAGGTGCCAACGTATGAGGAAATACTGTGTTAATGTATTGTTTTCAGACGCGTGTAGTGACATAAGGACACCACCACTAAGTAAACCGGCGCATCATACCCGAGGGACTTATGCCGGGTTAACTACGAACTGTGCTACGAAGAATTAAAAGTGTCACCACACGTAATTTCTCACACACAAAAAAAAAAAATTAGTATTGTTTACATTTTATGCAGGTAACGTAATACGCGCGCGTCGCTGCCACGTTTTCGATTAGCAATAACAGAGCGCGTGGTTTTGGACGCTCAGCGAAAATCCACGATGCTTACGTTTGTGTCAGCACTGTTTCAGCTAGCCTCTGAGACAGCTGTAATCTCGCCTACGACGCAAGAATCCTCGACTCGGCACGAAGGCGAACAAGAATGCCGCCCTGAACACAGATCTCGGCAAACTGAATTTGCCTTCCCACGCACAAGGACTGCTTTGCACAGGACGTCTGTGTGTCTCTGCTCTGTTTGGAAGAGAAGCCGGTGGCCATCGCTCTTTTCGGCAAGATATGACACGTGACCGCTGGGAGGAGGCAGAAAGAGGATGAAAACACATGATACTTGAAACAACTGTGCAAGGTATTTTTTTTTTTTAAGAAGGTACGATAGTGGCGACAGTTTTAAGGAAAAAAAAAAAGAACAATAAACTTTGCTGTGTTTTTTTTTTTTTACCAGCTGAGCTGCTAAGAGATTATATCGATTGTTGAAACTGAAACTATAGTCCATTCCCGATTGGAAGCGACTTATGAAAATCAACCTTTGAAAAAACACTCTAGGCATAACATGTCAACCTGTTTTTTTCAATAACATGTATTCCACAAATATATAACACTGTGATTAACTTAGAGTACTGTATTATTGAATTAATGAAACTTTACCTTAATATCTTGTATAACTTGTAATATTTATTTCTTTTTAAATATGAATTAACAACAGCGAGAGCAGCGACGTGTTGGCAACGGCCGGTAAGAAATAGTTCACAGATAAAATATTATTTTAACCTAGTTCTTTAGTATACTATTTGTTGATTAAACGGTGCCTATTGAAATATTTTAATATTTCGGTAGCCGCGATGGCAACATATCTCACTTTACAGTTCAAAATAACAGCGAAAAATATAGGGAGTAGGCCATAATGGTACGGTGTTGTTTTATCGAGCGAAAAAGCAAGTGTCTGTTGAGCGAGCCTTGTCGCTCGCTCTCTCTCTCTCTCTCTCTCTCTCTCTCTCTCTCTCTCTCTCTCTCTTTGCGTCTTTCACACTCGGGAAGTTTCACTTCGCTAGTAATCCAAATATTATACATGTTTTCAATTGTAGCATATTTAATACTTATTACAGCAAAATAACGATTTTTGAATTTGTAATTTACAACTGAAAAGAGATTTTGATGTTTGAACACTTATTTAAATATATTTAGATATGATGGCAGGGCAGAAACAAAGTTAAGTTGGCAGACGTGGCGAGCCACGACATGGCGTGTTGCTTTGTTACCAAACAAAGAGTAAATTATACTCACTCCGGAAAATATTTCAAATTACTACATCACGTTTGTAGACGTTGTGTTTTTAAACCTACCTAAGCAAGTTACGATGTGATAAATCTGTGTTTCCGTGGCAGTAATAAATATATTGTTACGATGTTTCATTAACCGCTGCGTGTGAAATAGCGTGGCGTGGCTGCGTGGTGCACATTACACTGTATCTGTGTGTGAGCTTTCAAATATTTGATGTGAACTATTTATACATTTTAAATGTGAACTGTTTTTATGACGAAGTTATTTATTTACATCCACGTCTGTTTATTTATCACAACGTTGTACCTTTGCCCTGGGTGCTTGAAATGCAGGCGTGTAACGTGATTTACCACCATTCCCAACAAAATAACCAAGCCCAGTCCGAATAAATCTCAATAAACATAATACGCAGTAAGTAGCAATACATATAAATATGAACGGAATAAAAGTTACGGTAGGCTTATTTGCGTCCATGATAACCGCTATATTTTTTAAGTTTGTACGACAAAAATGAGCGACACGAGTTGCGTGCTTGATTGTAATGTCTTTTTCGTTTGACTGATCATTCCATCGTTATTAGAACTGAGGCCGTCCGTTTAAAGATATAACCCAACACAAATCAATAACAAAATATTAAATACTATAGTTCATTACCCGGCAGTTGTAACAGTGTTACCACGGTCGCTGCAAAACACTAACGTGCATTACATGTAATGTGCTATATCGTAGAAAACAAATATATTAATGTAAAATAACGGTAAGAAATGTCGTCAATTCAGGCATTTTTAAAACGTCATACAGCTGATCTAAATAATGTTGGAGGCCTAAATTGTGAATATTCATACGGAATGGTTTTTGGAATATGACAGAATTCTTTGAAAGATGTAAACAGTTAACAACACATTTGACATGTATAAAAGTAGAAGTCACATTCTAATGTTTATGTTTAGGTGTAGCGAAAGTATACTAATACATGTATACACGCAATGGCATGTAAACATTGATTTTGACAGATGCTACATGGCAGTCACATGGCAATGTTTGTTTACATTTGGCGGAAGGATACGAAACGGGCTTGCGAATAGATATTTAGCAGGGCTCCGAGAAACTCGCTTCCAGTGGGGAATGGACTATAAGTACTAATATTTCACACTGCCTCAATGTACAATTTATGGTTTTCTTTTAACTGAATGCTTTTATTACGATTAATGAACACATGTGTATAATGAATAATTTTACTTATTAACATATGGTGCCATGGCTATTGTTAGCACCTGATGTTTGTGTAATTAGAACAGATTTTGTTCTGGGTGACATTAATTAGAGATTAAAAGGTACTTGTACTCACTTGCTCACCTAAATCTATGTTCGCCATGAGTAAAGTGTAGGGAGGCATATGTAATGTCTGATTATTCAACTCGTGTGATTTTCATTTCAACACCTTTTAAGTTAGAATGGAAATTTTTAATACTAGTACATGCACGTTTATTCTGTAAACAAATATTATGAATGTCATATGTTTCACATGTAATATTGTTATATCATAATTTGATTTTCTTAATTCTACGTAATATTAATGTACACACTGCAGCTGAAATATTAATTTTCCGTATGTGAATTGTTGTAATTTTATTTTGTTTTATCGGGTTTCAAGCAACTTGTTAATTGTGTGAAAGTTGGTAACATTTAGGTGCACTTTTTTGTATCGTCACGGTATTGGAAAGCACCCTGAGTTAAGCCCTATGTACTCTGTATTAATTTGAATATTTATCTGCTGCCGATAATTGATGGTGACGGAATGTTGCATATTTCATCTTGAAGTAAGTGGGTCACAATGGAAGCAGGCCAGTTAAAATTGCTTAATAAAGACGTGCCGTGGACCTGAAATGAGGAAAGACCTAAGGCTTTCGACACAGTCAAGCAGCTATTTGTGCAAGAACACGTCATTCATCATCCTAAGATTGGTGCCACATACTATCTATGCACAGATGCCTCAGCTTACACAATTGGAGCAAAATTAGCGCAGCTAGATGATGCAGGAAACGAGAAAACAGTAGCCATGGCCAGCCGCACTATGAGTAAGCTTGAACTCAATTACACTGCTACTGAAAAGGAGACGCTTATAGTTATTTGGTCGCTACTAAAGTACCGCAATCTACTCCTGGGAGAAAAGATTATTTTGCAAACTGATCAGCAAGATTTAAGTCTGAGAACAGGCAGAGTTTTTAGTAATCGCCTAACCAGGTGGGCCTTTATTAATTCAAGAATTTGATATTGATTTCAAGCATTTTTAAGGCTCACGTAATTTATCAGCAGATCGTCTGAGTCGAATCCCAGACGACGACCGCGCTCACGCTGAATGCAAACATACTGACTTCATAGTAGCACAAGGCAGTACCCAGTTGCAGCAATCTAATTGGCAACTGAATTGTCAAAATATTCCGCTAGAACAGCAGGATGATGATTTTTGCAAGCAGGTTGTAGAAAAGTTAAAACAGGCACCACCAGAGCATTAACTAAACAAAATGTTTTGTGCTACCCAGGACGGCACATTATTTTACCACAGCTGATATAAAGATAAATTTGAAAAATGAATGGAAATAAGTTATTCCTCTGAGTAAGCAGCAATAATTGATTAACGATGCACACTCTATACTGGCTCACAGCGGAATCAAGAAAGTTTACGCCGTGCTGAGCAGACAGTTTTATTTTAAGGGCATGGAGCGAGCCGTCATTAATAATATCAGAGCCTGAGACCTACGCCAGAGGTGCAAACATGCACACGAAAATTTGGCAGGACCTCCACAGGCGATAATTACGCAGCGACCACTCCAGCTTTTTTCAGTGGATTTATTCGGACCTTTACCAAAGTCAAGAGGTAAAGTGGTATATATTTGTGTAAACCTGGATGTGTTCTCCAAGTATTCCAAGTTACACGCCATAGTCAAAGCCACCACACGAACAGTGTTTTCGAAAATGAAATATTTTTTTTTTGATGAGGCCGGGAAGCCAAGTTGTGTCTCCGATAAGAATGCCACAGTCGAACCCAGTTGAGAGAAAAATGAAATCGCTAGACAACATGCCGCGCATATTCTGTCACAATAAGCAGCAAAGTTGGCGCGACAAGCTGCCATTAATATAGCACGTTTTCAATAATACAGTGAATGATACGAGATATTAACTGGTCAGCGATCATGTGTGTTCGACCCGCAAAACCTACCACTGCCTCCTGAGACCATTGAGATTACGCAGTTGAGCGAACAAGAAGCGAGGGATGAATTGCAGAACTTAGTAGGGTAGAGATTGAAAATAGCTGCCGAACGGCAAAGTCGTTACTACAAGACGCCAAAGCAAAAGGCGTTAGAAATTGGAACAATAGTTTTGGTTCGTGCTGCTAATATTAGCAAGATGTGGAATTATATATGTGAGAAACTGATGACCCTATATTCAGGTCCCTTCGTCGTTTCTGGCAGGAGAAACTAAAACTGCTATGAATTGTCCGATCCGGCAACAGGCGAGCTGTTTGGAAGCTACCATTTACGCCAATTAATATCGTATCGTACACCTCCTACTGCCGAAATCTAAGCAAAACACTGTACTGGTGAAGTTTGAGCAAGTGTTAACATCTGTGTACTGGACGTTCCAGTCAGCTGGCAACTGTGTTTTATTACCTGGATAGAATGAGGAACAATGTACTTCGAATAAGGCTGCCATGTAAGGCAATATTTATTATTTATTTATTTGAGAGTAGGAGCCGAAGAGCCCGCCTAAGTTAACTGAGAAAATGCGGAGTTCAATGCCGCATAGGTTGCCATATGTTTTCCGCGCTTACTAATTAAGCCTCTGTTCCAGATGATTTTGAAAGCTACTAGTCTACTGCCATGAATTTCGGCAGGCAATAAAACAGTTTGCTCGCAGTAATGTTAAGTGCAAGAGAGTGTCTTCGGTGTTGCATTGTAAGCGAAGTGCCTTTAAAAAAAAGGGGGGGGGGGAATTAAACCCACTGGATAACAGGCCCTGAATCCATTATTGTTTCACGAACACTTACTTGTAGTTATGCAAATGGAACCACATTTCTCGCCCTTGGACTGCAGACAAGTACTGAAACATTTAATCAAAGGGGGGTCCGCCTTGTATGCAAAACAACGTACCCATTTAATCAAAGGGGGGTCCGCCTTGTATGCAAAACAACGTACCCTTTTAATTAAATCACATAAACACTGTAGGAAGGATTTTTACTAACCGTGGTTCCTGTTAAATCAACATGATCCTTTGTAATGTAGATACTCCAATGTTTGTCTTCTTGTGGTCGAATTTATTAATAATCTCCTGCATAGTCCCAGTTGGTTGATGGTTGTATGCATGTAGAGTCTTCAATATTTATTCCTAGGTTAGCATCGATTGGTTATTTGTTTATAAATATTGTTAATTTTTCTAAATGAGAAGCTGAATAATTTCAGCTGCTTCAATTGTTGTTGATAATTTGCTGATTGTTTTCGAGGCGTTGCAATGTTTTCTATGTTTCCACTAGGTTTATTGTGGAATAATATTCTGCTTTTCTGATAGCTCTGCAGGTACAGAATCTGTAATGTTATGTTTTAGGTTCTATTATAAATGCAATTATGTGGTGGGTGTTAGAGGTGGCACTTCAAGAGCAGTGAAGTTCTACGATGTACCTATAGTGACTTTGTTTACGTTTGGTAAACGTGTGTTGATGTGTGTGCAAGGACAACACCATTAAGTTATTAGGTGCCAGTACCTGATGAACTTATTCCAGGATGCGACTAGTTGTTTACGTAACACCACACACACAATTTTCACACGAATACATGCATTGTTTACTTTGTTGCAGCTGATGTAAATGAGCGCATCAGTGCCAAATATTCGTTCATCCTAACAGCGTAATGTTTTGGACGGTCAATGAAGTGCCAATACATGCATGTTTGTACCAGCATGGTTTCAGCTACGTCTTGAGGTGGCCTGAAGACTTTCCCTGGCCCTAATACGCCCGACCCGACACGGCTGCTGGTGACATAGACCCGGCCGTGAACACGCTTCCCAGAGCACTGATAGAGAACTGTTTCTGCACGACGTCAGGAGGGTTGTGCTCCGATTGGCTGGGAGAAGTCAGCTGATGCAGCGATTACTTCTTTGGATGGCCATCACCCTTCGTTGGAGCGTGTCATCTGACACGCATGCAGGAGACTTGGGGAAAGAAAACCATTAAAAAGTGCTATTGATGCAGCTGTATTATTTTTCTTTCGTAAAAAAAGTGAATAAAGAAGAGCAGACCCCTTGTTTACCAGCCTAGCGTTGGAAGAAATAATCATATTTGTAAAAGTTATCAAAGAACGATTCTCTTCATGTACTCTTTTGCATGTACATTTAAACTGTTTATTTTACGTTTATTTGATTTCAGTGTATATGATTTGTTCCACATGTTAATATCTCTTATCATATGAGTTGTAGAGCGCACATAACATGTAAACTAAGTGCAGATACAGTTTCTTTTGTAGACGTTACTTTGGTAGAAAACTTGTGCTTCCTTGCTAATTATAATAATCATATTCACCGGGAACAAAGTCTGGGGATGCGTATGTAACGTCTCATTATGTAAAACATCTAATTAGTATTGTTAAGCCTTACAGTGGTATGGAAATCTAGCATACGAGTACACACATGTAAATGCTATTGTTGTGACGTGTTTTACATATAAGTTTATTATTCAGTAATTTTATTTTAAATATTTACTATCGTAAACATAGCAGTTGAGAGGTTATTATTCATATATGAAATATTACGTATTAATTTTCATATTGCTAAGTTTTGAGCTACATCTATATTTGTGTAGGTTGGTAATAATTGATAACAACGTATTGATTATAATCATAAGGAATGCATCCTGATGTAAGCCCTACGTCACACAGGTTAATTCAGATCAGATAACCAACCTACTCTCACCGAAGTTAGCTCTGAAATTGGCATGCGTTCTGAATCAGGGTTTGTCACTTTTGATGGAATATGCACAAACCATTAAGAGACGTAAATGATTTAAGTTTTCAAAAAATGAACACAAAATCAAAATATAATATTTTACTAAACCAGCCTCGAAGATACGTTCCCAGTTCACCTCGACAATTTTATGGGTTGGCGTTTGTTGTGAAATTACATTACAGAAATGCGCACAGTACACATGAAAGCAGTGACCGCTGATATTACTCTCTTTACATACCCAAATAAAGTAATTTTTAATTCGGCGCACTCTTTAATTAAGTTATTTTTCGTGACTCACCTGTAGAGAAAGTCCAACCCAGGACTCTGTAACCACTTTAACAAATAATCGCACATGCTTAACTCACCACAATAACAGAAAATAACTTTATTTTTAAACCCCTACTTTTATTACTTTCACCTCTACTTAATACTTGTTTGCATTACTGCAAAATTCCCTATCCCACATAATGGCGGAGAAAAAAAGTTATCCAATTTTTTTTTTTCGCGATAAACAGCTGGCTAGGAAAGGTGCGAAAAAGTTTTAAATCAGCTACATAAACACGTGAGGGCGAATTGCGTCGGGATATTTTTTTTTCTCCCCTTCGCCACTTCGCGAGAATTCTAAAGTAATAACGCTTACATGTGTTTTTTTTATCCATGCTGGGCTGTTCGAGGGGAGACGGAAGGAGGGCAGGCAAGTACGCAGTTGAGGAGGAGGGAGAAAGGGTGAAGAAAGAGGAAGAGGGAGGAAAGGGGGTGAGGGAGGTACGTACGTGCCACAGTGGTCGGATGTAAGCTCCGGGGTTGAGAGGAGGGCGTAGTCAATATTGCGCGACCCCCGCAGGACGACCATCGCCTTTTTCGCTGCGGTAAAAGCGCGGTTAATTTCCACAACAATTTCGGACGCCTTTCTCTCGAGGATTGCCCGAGACAAACATGCAAAGGTGGGAGAGGAACAAAAAAAACTGTTTATTGGGGCGGCGGGGGGAATGAGGAGAGGATAAAAATAAGCAGAGTACTCTAGTCTAGTAATTTTATGAAAAAAAAAAAGTGGTAGATTTATGCACAAATTGCAAGAAAAGGTAATTTTTTTTTTACATTAAAATTTGCAGAAAAATTTGTAGGTTAACATATTCAAAATCTACCTAAATCCACTCCAATTTCCTCGCTGTTCGCCAGGGATTTGTCACGGAAAAACGCTAAGAAAATTACGACAAAGAATGCGAGGACAAAATAAAATAATACAAAATTTATTATAATACATCCAAAATGGGCAAATATCCATTCATAGTACTTATTTATTTTCCAAGGATTTGTCCAGGAAAAATATTTTAAAAGTGTATTATTCGAAAACCGCGTATCTTACAACCAAAAGTGCAAATAGAAAAATTGAACACGACGTTTCCTGTTATATATCCAAAATAAACGAAAATCCACCCAAAAATATTTTCCCGAGACTTGTCCTTGGCAAATACTAAAAAAATCAATAAACATTAATAATTAAAGAACGACCAAAAATATGACTGCAATTTAAAGAACACAAAATTACCTGTGGTTACAACAAATTCTCCAAACAACGCAAGTAACTTATATTTATTTCTCGAGATTAGCCCCGGAAAATGTTTAAAAAATTAATAAAAGAGTTTAACTAACTGAACACAGGCGTTATATCGAATAGTTATTTGTTAAGAAATTAGCTTTAGTAGCACGAAGCAGCGATTAAATAAGTAAAGTGCTAAAACACTCCACTCACACCGCTACGGATCCTTGTTGAATTCTTCGTTCCGCCATCCTGAATTTGCCTTTCCATGGTCTCCAGAAATCACTACGTACAAATGAAATGGCCGGATCCCTTCCCCAATCCCTTTTAACTTTTCTGCGTTTTGTATGCACCGCTCTGTTAAAAGCAACTCCAAGAAAGGGGTGGTGATGATATTCCCCCGAGCCCCTAAAAACCAAACTACACAGCAAATTATATCCCTAAAAATAGAAATGAGAAGTACGGGTGTAGGACTGTCTGTCTATCTGTAGAGCGTTCCCTCAAGCATCGTTTTGAGTTTAATGAGTGGCATTGCCAGCACCCGTTCATAATTACATTGGTTAATTTTACAAGAAATCTGCATATGTGTCTACACTGAATAAAATGCTCCTGGCTAGCAATATAAAAATTAGGTAGAGTAAAACCACGAGTTCTTATCTTCAGGCACTTTGTGATCAGCAAGAAAGTGTTGTATTAAATGTGTAGTTAACAGTAAAACCTCTTTAACACTCCACCGCTGGACCAACGGTCACTTAGTATGGCGGTGATAAGATACCTTATATCTCTGCGTTATAATGGAAGTTGCAGAGCTCCTAAGCCCTCTTCAGACAGTTTGAAAACACCCTGTCGGCTATTTACGTAAAACGGAGCATATTTGCTGGGGTCAGAATCACTTTTAAATTATAATTTTTCACTGTTCAGACGGATCTCAGGTCTACCTGACTTGTTACGTTAGCGACCCATTTTAAACAAGTTGGAGATCAGAACATTATTTCAACAACTGAATTTGGCGTTGGTTATCTGATTTGAATTAACCTGTGTGACTGGTTAGCCTACTTTCCGAAGGAAACAAAACCTTTCCTGTTTGTATGTATGTCTGTGTGTGTGTGTAAAATGACATTTACAAAGTTTAAAGAAATGTGTTTTTACTGTTGGAAAGAAAAATATAAAGCTTATATAGGCCTGGCTTTGACAGTTTTTTACTTCCAGGCAAAGAATAATATGTATTTCAAAGTTTGGACATAGCTGTAGAACATGCAATAATTACCATACCTGTTTAACCAAAAATCGCGATGGGAATTGTGATTTGAATGGACATATATTACGTAATATGGCTGTGAAAGATAGTGATGCGGTAAATAAATGTTTTGTGGAAGACTCAAACACTATTACACTAAATGTGTTTAAATCACAATCAAATTATATTTAGGAGAAATGAATAAAGTTAGTTGCTTTGAATGATAATATTTATAAAAACACGAGTGTAATTGCAAACATTTTAAGCAATATTAGCACTGATTTGCAGAGTAATGAATTTGGAATAGACGAACGTTTAAATGTATTTTGTAAGGATTTAACGATATGACAAATCTAGTTTTTACAATCCAACTTGCAGATATGCTAGAAAATTTAAGAGTTTAATGAAGTGGTAAGCACTACTATTACAAAACAACATGAAAAATGACTGGAATAAATAACACAATATATAACATGTGAATTGATTAATAAAATATTTGGTTTGTTATACAAACAGATATGAGAAAACAAAATAATGATTTGGGAACACAAATCAATTATTTTATAAATGATCTGACACCTAACACTTTAGCAAAATTAGATGCTGTTTTAAGTAAAGTCGATAAGATTGAAAAAGCTCAAAGTAATCGACCTACTACATCAGTTATAAAAGAAACGACTTAATTCATATACAAATAGATTGGATTTAATGTAATATAATCAAAACATGTCGGTCTCTGTTTAGGTATTACATAAAGTTATATATATATGCCATGATGGAAAAATATTTACAAGCCAAACAAGCTCGTATGGAACAGGATGTTTTAAATTAAGAAATATTTATATATATTATGAGAGAATTGACTATTTGTTGAATAAACCTAAAGAAACAGCTTTGCAAACTAAAATGGAAAAAGAAGCTTTAACTAAGAAAAAGCAATCCCTTTCTCAATAAACACGACGTTATTTAGCTTTAAAACTATCTACATCTATGCACGATACGACATTTGGTGTTTATCATCACGAAAACCGCTGGTTTCTGGGCTATCCATTAATTAAATTTTTGCCTGAGAATAAAATTAAAATAGGTGATTACGTAACTGATGTCAGTGAAGGATTATTTGATTTTGGTAGTTGATTTGGTGATTTGGATAGGTTGACATTTTGCATGAAATAGTTAAATTTTATAATTATAGATATCACAGAATAATAAAGATGGCTCCCAAAGAAGTTATGGATAATAGTTTAATTAAAACTATTTATAATAATGTTAAAGTCATCGATGAAAGAAAACCAAGGTTCAAAGTTGGGGAATTTATACATATCTCGAAGCAGAAAGGAATCTTTGAGAAAAAATTTAAGGAGAATTGCGCTTTTGAAATATTTAATTATTTCAATTAGAAAAAAACGCAACCTAGAGTGTATTACATATACACACGATGGAGAACCAATAAATTTATTTAGTTGGACAAATCATTAAAAGGAAGAAAGATATGTCCTTGGTTCCATGGAGAAGATTCTCAAAAGCACACGACTCCTCGGTTAAGATGCAAGATCTTAAAATATTGTAATACAATGTTTGTAAGAATTTATAATACTAAATAAAAGACTTTTTATAATATTTCATGTGTTATTTGATTTAATAAACCTCTGGATGGGTATTGTGTAATCAATCTCATTTTTGATTGGTTATCTTTTCATTGGATTAACATTGGAGCGATAATCCTGTGTGATTAAATCCTTCTAATTGTGACGTACTTCACATTTAGGTGATAATTTGTTACATTTGATATGTAATTCAATTGGTATCTAATAGATTTGTTTAATTGGAAATTGACATTTAGGTGTTAATTGGGTGTATTTGGTACATATTGTACTCATTGTGTTTGGGTGGCATTCAGTTGCATCATATTCCTTTTAAATGTGATGCATTTGTTTTTGTTGTTACATTTCTTGGAATTGCGATAAAATTTCGTGGAATTTTACAGCTTGAAAACATTTAAGACCTGACTTGTTTAATTCGTTGTTGTAATTTCCTGGAATTGAAATATTTTTTCCACTGAATTTTTCAAATTAAAGGCACTTGGGTTGTAATTCCATTTTAATGTTATTAAGAATATATTTGTAACATGATATATTTCTTGGGATTAGATTTCTATGGTATTTCGTGTTTTTTGTATAATTATGACATAATTCATCGTTAGATTATCGGAATACTTTTCTGAGTTTCGTAATTGTTTGCAGTAGGTTATGTTTCTTTGCTTGTATCGATACAGTTCTTGGAAATTGGTTAGTTTTAAGAGAGCAAAATACTAGTCCCCTTGCTGAAAACTTTTAATACGAAAATCGATATTAATTTTTTACTGCGTAAACAATTTTTATGGTGTAAATGATTTTTACTGTGTAAAATTCATAATTGTTGTTGAAGGTGTCGAGAAATTCACATTATTTGAAATGTTTAATACTAGGCTTAAAATTCAATGCAATGTTATAAACGCAGTCCATTTGCTCTAAACTTGTGACCTGGCGAGGGTGCCAGGTCCCATGATACATAGAATTGTATAGTGAACGCGAGCTACAGGGAGGGCGATGCGCATCAATGAGTGAAGTTGTTGGCTAGGAAGGGTAAGGAGGGGAAGTGTCCAGGCTCTCTCCCGCTGTCGTACATACACGGAGGCGACCACCAGGCTCAGCGTGTGAAGGGAAGGTTGTCGGGCAGATGGAAGCGGGCGAGTAATGATAGTGGCACACGACACAGACTGTGACACCTTTCTGAAACATTCTCTCATTCCCTTGCCTGCTCTGCGCTGTGCACATCTCCTGTACGTGCGCGACCCAGTCCGTCACTGCTCCATATTTCACCTCATTTCCCCCTCATCAGCTTTCGAGACCTAAATTTCGCCTGCTTCAGCACACACTCAGTTCTCAGCTATCCATTAGCTGGTATTGTACATGAGGTTTTAGAATGACTCATACCCGTATCTTTTGTAAAAACATGTTGCTGTAGTCGACTTCCTTTCCCAAAAAAACTTTAGCGAGATTATATAATTTTTCCTATATGGTAGTAGTACTCTCTAAAAATTCTGGGCTTGGAAATACTACACGTGAAATATATATATATTTTTCTGCTAGACGAATAAATATATGTCTTGTTTCAATACTTGTCAAAACATGTCTCGTATTTCTGTGTGATTTTACAAATCACAGTTTAATTGATTCAAATATACACTTGTTGTTGTTGGAATGTTAAATCTGGGGATTATCTCGGGGATTAAAGAAACTTTATTTCAGGGATATAAAATTTCATTGGTGGGAGTTGTGAAATTTTTTAATTCGCTGGGAATACACCAGGCATGGCCTTGGATTGGCAGCGAGGGCGGGGTGTTTGGATCGGGAAGTTCCTCCACCCAGAAGAACGTGCACTTTAACCTCATGGTCAAGAGCTGGGGTTGGGGTGCATCTCCATGACCTTGGAAAAGAAACATGCTTTTCGCACAAAGACAGCTTCTGTAGTAAGGGCGGGAGAGATGGTCTGGGTTCTTGACCTCAGGGCACGTTTCTCTGGACAAGTGGTGGAGGTGGGAGGGGGTGGCTATAAGCAGACAGCCCCCCCCAAAATGCACACATCTATCTGGTTGTCGCCACATTGAGTCAGTTGCGAAAAATGGCAATCGCGAGCAGATGGGTGAATGACCCCCAGGACCTCACAGACACGGCTTGGCGAGGAGGGGGTTTAGGGGGTGGCTGGCATCCTGGACTATGGTCAGCTCTGAGGGCGAGGGGTGCAGGATAGTGGTGAGAGGTTGGGATGGGAGGGGGTGGCTACAAGCAGGCAGGGCCTCCAAACTGAATGCAACTAGGCAGTTGATGCCATCTTGCTACATTGCCGAAAAATTGACAATCGCAGGCAGTCCGGGATAGCAGTCTGGTGAGGGGTGAAGGTGGGAGGGGTGGTAAAAGCAGGCAGGCCCCCGATCTGAAACTCTCTGAACACCTGGCACTATCTTCAGTTGGTCATCCAAGATTGGACTATACGGATGTATAACTCACCAGCTCTCTCTCGTCTCCACCGCACCTCTAGGGATGATGAGGTTATGATTGTGGGTTACTGCAACTACAGACCGGCGACCATCGCACATACCTTCATCTCTAGTGATAGCCACGATTAACATTTTAACATAAAAGTATTTTATCGGGAAACTTTTTTCGTGTGTTAAGTAAATATTGCGATAAAATTTTCAAATCATGTTTCTGAGCTCGATGTACGCAAATTCCTGGCAGTTTAAAAACACAGTTTGTGTTAACAAGTGCAGTGAATTTCATAAACACAAAAAAAAATGTTTCTTTCATTTACAAGTTTTTTACTGCAATTTAAACACAGTTACCTATAGGATGCGCTACACATATCTACTCACAGCTCGATGTAAGTGCTACTCATTCATATATCGAACAGACCTATTTTAATATCATTTCATGTACATGATTGTGTCTGGTTTAAATCGTATTCAGAGTTTGTTTGCCGTAAGATATCATTTACCAGGCTGAATCATGTAAGGTATGTGAAATTTACATGTGTAAAGTTAATGTGTTTAGAAATACTGTCGTTTAATTAAAGTAATTTATAGGGAAATTTTTGCGTCATTAATTAATTCATTTAGGAGAGTCACACACTTGTGTATACTTCTCTCTTTTGTTATCTATTCATACTGACTAGATGGATTTCGTTTAGACAGTAAAACATAGTTGTTCATTATACTTGTCTGTCTTGTTATATATTCACATGTAGAATTAATTTGAAAAATATTTCGCTTAAAGACTCCGCCTTGTGTAATTTCATAACGGCTAGGTGGATTTCGTTTAGTGATAGTCACGTACTTGTGTGTTCGTTTGTTTATTATGCTGTTATTATTCAATACTTAATGCGTAGGACATATCTTTCACAGTCGCCTATCTACCACCAATGTCTACGACAAATATCCATACAATCACATAAAAATTTGAAAATGAGAAAAATATCCCTTAGCACAAGCTTGCTCTAAACTCAGCACCTATATAACACATTGCAAACCACCACTCTGGTCAATCGCCTTCAGATCACCACATCGTTAACATCGTACAGAGCTCCTGCTACTCACTCCCCCCACCCGAAAATAAAGAAACAAACTATAGAGTACCCATACACTAAATAAAAAAAAATTCATCAAAGAAATTCGATCAAACTTTTTTATCACATTTATTTGATCAAACACATCCCATTTAATCGGATTAGGATTAAGGATTAACACACAATACTTTAATCGGATTAATGATTAACCCTTTTGATATCAATTCGATATCAAAGGGTTAATCCGAATAATCAAAAGTGGGGTGAAACCCATGTGGCCCCTTCTGCTTAAGGAGCTGTACTAAAATAAATAACACTGATGAAGTGGACAATGATAAGCTTGTATGTTATGGCGAACCTATTAAATCTAAGGAAATGAATAAGTTTACAAGAAAATGTTTTTATTAGAATAAAGTGTGCTTCGTGTGACAGGGGGAGTCGAGTTAATTCTAAAGGACAGTACGCAAATTCCAATTGCTGAATCTTATCTTCCTCAGAGGTATGAGAGAATTTGAAATTTTTGAAGAACAGGCTAAAACAATATTGATGAATTACAGGTCATGATAAATTACATTTACAGGAAAACTTAGAAGCATTCAGAAAAGTTTATGATAAGAATTTATGAGAATTTGCGTAGTGCCGTGTTGTTCTCGAAAAAAACATGATGATGCAAATGTTGTTAGCTTCCATGAAAGTGTGACTGATATTTTGTTTAAGTTTCAGAACAGAGGTAGTACAAATCTTTATGATAAAAAAAAATTCTTCTGGGAATTTTAGTGTAGTAATACCTGTCTTGCAAGTTGTCCATGTTATTTTCGTAACTTTCTCCGACTATATAGATTGTGTGTAATGGTAGCAATGTGTGGGAGGATTTGAGGGGTACTTACCCCAAATAGAAGGGTACATTTTTTGCCTCATGAACGTACTTTATTTGAGACGTCAAATGCTTGTAATTTTGTTACGGCAAGTAAGTGTAACGCAGTAACACTATAGCTTCATGTAGTCTGCGATGCAATGGCTCAGGGGAAAATTAAGATTTTTGAAAGGCTGTTAGATAATTATTTTATCATCGAACGCTGGGAGAATATAAGGAAAAGGACAAACGTAACACTTCAACCCAGAATTAAAGTTATATACGACACGTACACAGATGCCACAGGTGGTTGTTGAACCAACAATCCCCTGATTGACAGGATTTATCCTTACCCAACATTCTTTCTAATGTAGTGGGAGACCACGGACACCTAATGAAGGATAATCTATAACGTATTAATAGTGTTAAATACAAGTAGAAATGAGCATTTATAAAATAGAAACAGTGATTTAATTTCTGAAAATATCGGGAGCTGCGGCTCTCACATGTACTTCGTATCAGCTTACATAAGAATGTTTGGCAGGACGGTGGAGCAGGCAGGACGCATATGAGTACCAATACGACGTACTTGTTTCTCTTCAATATATGGCATTATTTAATATAGTACTTTAAATATATTATTTTTCAGTTGAATTATACATTTTCGACGCAATGGATGGTACTTCTCCGGTTTAATGCGCAAATATAAACAATATCGTTTGTGTTACGTTTGAAAATACAAGCTCAATTCATTGGATCAATTTGTCAAAGAATACTACCACCATTAAAAGACATTAGGCCTATGTTAAATTCCGGAGTGTGTCTATACCCGTGGTGTCTACGTAGACCGCAATACGGCGCTGTAAACGCGATTAGAGCAAATAGCCTGTAGCACTGCAGTAGGAATAGAAAGGGTAGTGTAGTGTTATCGGTGTGCACTTGGTGGACATGATATAAAAAAACAACAACATTGACAGTTGTGGCCTGAAAACGTCTTCGCATTCAATCATATGAAACAGCTACACCACCAACACCAAGGTTGCATCTTCTTATCAAGTTAATTTCCTGCATATTCACTACTTTTTGAGCGCTTTAAATATTGCACTTTTACTCCAAGTTGAATGTGTGTTCTGTGATTGGGAACTAGTGTTATAACATCATTATTTTTACACCGATACAGGTTCATTAATGTCAATTGTTATTGAGTCAGACATTGTACGTTTATTGTTACAATTTTTCCGAATATAACTTTTCTCTGATAGGCCATACAGTATGTGACACAGGCGATTGTAAAACATTTGTGTAATGAATTTTTAATTTGCAAAGGATTTTCAGCAGTGCTAAGAAAATTTCTACTGCCCTGGATACAAGTGTTAATTTTTCTTACATTTTACTGGGATAACCGTCGGTAGACGAGAAAATCCAAACTTTGCAACCAGAAAGAATAATTTTGTTTCCTAGAACGAACGTCTAGTAAATATGATGTCAATTATAGCGCACAAAGAAACGTCTATTTTGAAATCTGTATGGAAAATACCGTAGCGTTCTGCTGGAAATTTTATCATTTCGTCATATATGTATTACGTTTTTTTCAAATATTATTACTTGTTTACATCTCAGTTTTATCTACTTTTGGTACAGTGAAAATGTTTACAGTTTCAGCTCCATCTTAACACATCATTTGTGCGATTATTATAAAGTCCATTGTGCAACCACAAACCAAATACAGGACAATTTATTACCAGTATACTAGACATTTTATATTTTTATTAAGGGCTTAAATAAAATCCGATATTGGTTACATGTTATAAATATTTCAGGTAAAACCCTTTAAAAAATTAAAAATGACTGCACAATAAAATATATCGATATTGCTAAGGAACAAAAATGGCAATACCATATTACCGTTTCAAACATGGCACATTTTTTTACTTACTGGCAACCTTTTTATCTTTACGAAGTTCCTCTGTACTTGGCTTACTTAAGATAACTTCACAGAGTGGCTCTTATGCATCATGTTAATTGTAAAGCTTGCCGGAAAAAAATTATGGAAGATGGGCATCAATCACACCACATACACGTACCAGAGTGATGTGATTTAGATGATCTTCATTTAAATAATCCTCATCAGTAATTCTCGAGTTTGTATCAGGAAGAAACAAGCACAACTCAACAGTTATCAGCGCTGTAGCTACGCAGTGCGAGTCAATGTCATTAGAATAAATTCAACTCACGAAGTACTCAACACCACAGAGATGCGTTTTGTGATGCGTTACTACACAATCACTACCTATGCAAGTCTACAATAATAAGTACTGTTATGTGTCGCTTATATGCGCTGACCTTGGCCTGTCCCACGCGAGCGAGCGGAAGACAGAAAAGCGACATGATAGCGCGCGCTGAGTCACAAGGGATGTTTGAATGATTGTCGAGCGATAATTCAAGACTCACAAATATTGTTATGGAAAGCATACCGCCACGATAATCATTTTGTGGCACGCGCTCCTGGCCTTCAGCTGATTGAATTTCCGCGTTTATATGAAGAATTTTCTAGTGCTTTACTGCCCTAGTTTTTCTCAGCATGACTCGGGGTGCGTCGAACTTTCCAGGACAAGGCCAGTGACTATAAAAGTGCGACAAGCCTCCGAGCCGGGAGTTGATACGTGTTTATGATATTATGAGCTTTGGGAGTCTGGGTGATCGTGCGACGAGAGACTACGAGCGAGGAGAGCAATGAGTAGCGCCGGAAGTGACCGGCGCGGGAAGGAAATCTGTGACTGCGAGCATCAGTGCAGTGAAGAGTGCGACCGACAGGCTCGACTATTGGACCAGATGTGTGAGTGAAAGACATTAAAAATGATGGCAACATACAGACTGTATGTGTGTTAGTGACGAGTATGAGTTAATTGACTACAACCAAACAGAGGTCTTAAGGTAGATGTTAATAAGAGTTGAAATAAACATTAAATATTCCGCTCACTGAGAAATAAAAATAGTAGTAGTGAAGCTGGATTATTTAATTATTTAAATATTAGCTGTGTTAATGAATTAAAAATCAAATCTAGTTATATTATTTTTATTAAGTTCTCCATCCCTCAAGAACTCAAGTACGCCTCTCAGTCGTCTTTTAATCGCATTGCAGTAGGGTCCAAGACTTTTTCTGTGGCTAGTAACACACCTCCTACCACTAGATTCCCTGGTAGGCAGTGAGTTTTCTGAAAGATTATATGTTTATGGGGAATGTTGAGAACTTTACCATTGTGTGTAGGTTCTCTCAGGTCATACCCATAGAGTCATAGTTACTCCCGCCGTTTTCCCGCGCTTCCTTGAACTTCTTCACATTGATGTTCGGGGTCACTGGGAAGAAATCACATGGAATCACCCAGGACCCTTCGAAGCACTGGGCGCAAAGCAAGTCCCTCGAGTGATGCACACTTTCATACCGACCCAGGGACCCAACAGGGCAGTGCACTTTGGGGTTAGAGAAGTTAACAGTCTGGGTGGTATCACCTTACACCAATTTGAGATAAGCGCTCAGGATCACTCTGCCCAACCAGAAAAGGGAGAGGGGGTTCCAAAGGCTCCCTCTGTTTACCCAACTCCCTTCCCCAAGGCCCAGCAGTCCTTAAATTCTGTCCATGATGCACGCAAAACTGACAGTCAGAGGATGCACCGGGCTTTTCTTCGGGGTCGGTATAGCATCAACGTCATTTCAGCAGCCTACAACACAGACAGGCACACTGTCCCATTATATGTTCGACAGTTTACCGTCATGCCTAGGACACCGTGGGTGGGCCAAGCAATTATGCCAGGGATCTACTCCACCTCAGGGTCGGGCACATCTCCACTGAAAGGCTAACCGTCATAATTATTCCGAACTGGCTACAGTGAATTACACAGCTGCCTCCACACGACGAGCCTCGTCCAATACAGGATGTTATGGAGGATACCCCAATACATCCAGCTGAGTACTGTAGCAGATAGGACTACACACCCTGACTTACTATCAGCCAGCACCGACAGACAGCACCACATTATTGTCCAAAGCACCAATTATTGGACAACTGGTCCCATAACCACATTACTGGCCAGACACAACCATCACCGTGCAGTGTCAATTACACTTCTGCAGATGGCAATCCAGGCCTCACTCGATCTCCACAAATCTCCAGACCTACTGAGAGAGATTATTTAAAACACGGCCATCACGAATCCGACCCATCTGACCAAGCTCGGAATCCTGAGATCTCGCGGATCACTCAGAATCGGTCAGCCCTTGCTACTCCTTCATTTTACTTGTTGGTGTCGAGGCCGAAGGCAACCCCATTACCATCCCAGAGTTCCTTCACTGACAGAGCTCCGGTCTTTGGCCCCAAAGACTGTTAAGGAGTCGACCAGTCCGCCACCAAGCTAAGCTTTTGTGACAGCCCACAATCCACGCCTCCAAAGCGAGGAGGATGTCCCTTTCAAATTGTACCGTGGCCCTCCCGGGGTTGCCTACGTCTGCTAGCCCGAAAACTGCACTGGTGAGATCGGTGAAGTCCGGGCTACCCACTTGTACCATGCGGAGATGTGGGTCTCCTTGACCAACTAGCTTGACTAGCCCATTCCCCTAGCTGAGGTAACTTGGTCTTCGATACTAGGACCGACAGTGGCCCCGACATGTCAAATGACCAATACTCCCCACTAGTGAAGATCACGGACTTTTTACCATGGCTTGTAGGTTATCTCAGGTCATAACCATTTCTTCCCTACCTTAATTCCAACACACTGCTGCTTCATCATTTCACCCTACACAGTCTTCGGGAAGGCAACCGGCTTCGAACAGCAGCAGCCTTCTCCCATTCATGACCAATAAATACTTATATCGCCAGCCAGCAGTAACGCATCGTATATGCGAACACATAGTCAGTTTTGACAGCAATTTTGTAAGATAGCGCTATAAGAATAAATAGAGTTTTTATGTCATATCTCGGTAAAAAGATAACTGATTCCTACCAAATTTGGCAAATAAGAAGTACTGCAGCAGTGGATGGAAATTGATGTGTTTTTAAGTATGTCAGATACTTGTTTTAAAAATGGCAAACATTTAGCTATTTTAGCTTAGAATCCAATATCTTCGAAACCATGAAAATCATCTCCAACTTAACTTTTTATGCTGGCAGTATCTATTACAATTGTCAAAACTGTCTATATACAGCCTCATCTCTCTGCCATTTTGTAAGTTAGCCCTACAATATAAATTAAGATTTTATGTTATATCTCTGGAAATAATCAACCCTTTCGTACGAAATTCGGCGAAGAAGCCGTACTGTGGTAGCCCATACAACTATATAAAAACTTTGAAGCGTGACAGACCCTTATTTCCAGAATGGCGGCTATAAAATAGTTTTAGCTTGGTATGCTATAGCTACTAAACTACGTAATCCATTTTTAGCTTAACTTTGTATAATGGCATTATATAATTAACGAATGTGCTAATACATAAAGTTTTAGTCTTCCATTTATGAAGATCGTCACATGAAATATATGAATATTTTATGCAATATCTCGAGGACCACTAAGCCGATTACCACCAAATGCTACACTGGAACATTTTAACTAATTTGCACCAATATGTGAACACCATAAATGCTGCAGAAGGCCATGTAAACTTACATGATTTAAATCGGCCAGACAACGAAGTTCAAAATGGCAGTTTCTTAAAACTTTTAGGTAATTTAGACATACATATTAAAACAATTTAACCAAATTCAACCAAAATTTGTGTGTAGACAGTGCATATTAGAAGCATCGTATGTAGAAACTATTTTTCTGACTGTTTTGTACGATAGAATCAAATATGAAAATAAAATTTCTATGTCATATCTCAGGGACCAAACAACCGATTTCCATAAAATTCTTCACACAGTTCGCTCTATGGTGCGATATTTAAACTTACATGCTTTATGTGTCTTAGTAGCTTATTTTCAAAATAAAGGCAGTGAAAATATTTCATGTTCGTAAACCCTATAATTCGAAACATTAGACTGGATAAATCCGAATTTGACGCTCCGAATCCGGCCTCTGCTATGCAGTGGATTTTGTGTATTTGTAATTGCCTCACTACTGTTGCATAATCTACCGGCTTCATTTCTAAAGCTATTGATATCAAATAGAAGTCAAGTACTTCCTACCAACTTAGCATTTACGAAATTATTTAAAAATTAATTGCACCTATGTTGAGGAAAGTAATCTCATTAGTTCTATCAGTAGCAATTAGTTATTTATATTATAGTATAGCAAATTACCATAAAGTTTATTTTTAAGTTTCATTGAAACAATTATCTGAAAAATTAGTTTTTTTTTCCCCACAATTAATAATACTTCTTTTACAGGTATTTCTAAAACAACACAGAAGAAACAAAGCAATATCCGTCTCTGTGTGTATAGTATATTGCAGTAAAGAGTTTCGTTGAAATAATTCTAAATGTAATGGATTTATGCCTATTTGTGAATAAAGGAAGCTTTACCTTACTATAGATGTAATCACTATATTGTAAAGTAAATTTGTAATGAGGATGTTCTACATGTGAATGCCTAAATAATGATTTTGGTAAGAAACTAAATAATTCTAACGGTCTTATGCTGACACTTATGGTAGTCAGAAAATAATATTTCGGATCGATGTAACTCAATCCAGTTTAGTGACAGCTTACAAAAATTCTTGAATAAAATTGCAGTCTTTCTGAAATTCTGAACCTTTACCCCACCATTATTTAAAAGACAGGAACTTCGAGTTTATGATTATCGAGCCAACTTAGCGAGCTATAATTGAATGAATATATTTTTCCATAACTGATGTACGCTAAATACACACACACAGATATGTATGTGTGTGTATATATATATATATATATATATATATGTATATATATATATATATATATATATATATATATATATATATATATATATATATATATATATATATATAATACACCTGAGTGCTTTTTGCTTTTGTGTAAGATTAAGTGAAAACATATTCTAAATATTTCTTTGAAAGGGTTATAAAATTGTTGAAGACAGTGGAGAGTATTTTACTTTCATGGGAGTGGGCCGTATAAATATTAGTTTAAAAAAATTAAGATTGGATCGAAAAGATTTTGCTTTCTTTCGTGTGCGCGCAAGTCTGTATACAATCAGGAAACAGTCATTTCCTTCATAATTATACTGACAGTAGGATAGGTTAATAATCTTAATGCTGCAAGCATTGGCCTGTTAAAAGGAAGGCCAAAGTTAAATGTCTGGTTACTCAGAAAATACATATTAAGTATGTGTAAGAATTTATGCTGTTGTAAATTATAACTATTATTTATGTAAGCCTTACCAGGCACTCGTTTACGTGACTTGCAGCATTCCTTTTGAATTTAATCGGACAGTCCTTAACAAAAATGCACAGATTTCCTCCGTTACGAGGAGGGATAAGTGGATCCCGGACTTATATTTTTATCATTTCTTATCTTTAATTCAACCAAAAGATGTAATTTACAATCTTTATTCTCAAAATCCCTCTTTTAAAAATATTTATTAACAGCCGCAAAAAGTGCATAATTAATAAACGAGCGCTCACATTAAGAGAGTGGAGATATAGAGAATTTTGCAAAAAACTACAGCACCTCTAAAAATCACACGATCTTCATGTCACTTTCATAACATCCCAATCTAACTTTCTGTATAAAATATCCAAAATAAAAAATAGAGATAAAAATAATCGCGTTAACCAGAAAAAGAACCAGACTTGGTAATGCAAAATTTTATTTTAATCTTCATGATATGTTTTATTAATTAAATCAATTTGACGTCTGAAAAGTGCACTTCGTTTATAAAATATTTAAACGAGGGGACCTAGTGGAGCTGTGTGACTAAATTCACTGACCGGAACGAGTAAAAAATCGTCAAACACACGATTAATCACTCTTCTACAAGCTTACGCGAAGGAAACACTCAACCATACAGAAAATTCTTTCTCATCGTCAAATACTCGTCTTGAACTCTCCCGGCCCACCCGATTCTTTTCCCGCACACTCTCGCCTAATTCAAATATTCCATTCCACCAGCTTAAGATACGTGAGATCTGGCAGACGTCCCACTCTGCGTGTTAATGCCTCACGGCGCGAGCACAAACAGCGACCGGCCACACGGGGAAACCAGAGCCAAAGCCGAAAGCCGAAAGCCGGAATGAGAGCAAGCGAAGCCCGACGAGCCTACCAGCCAAGCCGCAACGGCCCCCCCCCCCCCCAGAACTTCACTAATTTATAGCACCCGGCGTGGCAGCGTGGCGAAGACATCGACCTATCCAGAAGCCCGTGGTAACATTTCTAGCCCCAGATACTGCCGACCCGGCCGCTTCCCGCGTGCGCTAAATATCTAACGGCGCGTGTATGGATACACGACATGCCCCCCCCCCCTTCCCTTTGGAACGACTTATCAGGAGGAACAAGTGTATTTCTTGAAAATATCTATGGCAATGCTAGACTTAACCCTTCCAGTCCCGCTTTAATTTACAGTTTCAAGTGTTGCAAACAAAAAATATTATGCCGTGTGCTGTGCTTAGTGGACACAACCACTTGTTTCGTTATGACAGCCAATGAACTGTAGACTGTATATTCGGCTACAGTGATATGAACCAATTATGATCTAGACCGGTATGACGGTGTGCGGATCATTTACCCACAGATAAGACAATTGGTCATTGAGCTTCGCACTGTGCAGTACAGACCTACACGTGCGTAATGTACACAAATGTGTGCACTGGGTCTGAAAGGGTTAAATATCCTACTCTCACAACCACAACTTCTTTTGGTTATTGGCCGTGTGCATACGTGAGAAGACATGTTCTTACTTGACTGGGCCAATCGTAATAAAGTACTCCGACACTGAACGTCCACAATTCGCGGACAGACACTTGAGGCACGTGGCAATTAAAATCATCCAATCACGAAAGTGCATACGAGCGAAACTGTTTTGGAATGCAACTGGTCTTGAGATCTTTCAGCGAAAAACGCCTGTCCCTATTTATCATCTGGTGCGTTATTTGAGTCTTCAATAGCAATCGCTGTGCATGCACTAATACCATTATGCTGTTTTATAGAGCACTATTCCAAGGAATGCATTTTTATATAAGATAAACATGATTTGGAGCCAAACCCCCAGAATGGTATAGTTACTGTGCATCTTGGAGAACAAATTTACTGTTTTCTCCATTAGACACTCGATGGGCGTTTGATTGCGTGATCCAGGGAAAGCCGCCATACTTGCAGTTAAAGACGCGGATAGTCACCCTGGCAGATAACTTTGAAAACTTCACAGACTTTGGACATTAAAGTTCGACTGTGCACACTATGCGAGTGTCCTCGTGTTAGATCCGACTCCATGCTAAAGGCTGAGCTGGAATTATTCACCGATTACGAAATGCACATGTTAATCTAGTAAAAGTTCTATGGTGGCATGGGACATTACATCGAGTGGCACACAGTGGCGAACGAAATCAATGCACACGAGAAATGCAACACCAACAAGCCCACTACTCTGCAGTACATCGAAACATATAACCTGTGCAGATGCGCCATGCTGTTGCTTCCTCCAGCGCGTAATTTCAGAAGGGTCGAGACCAACATCAGTGTCGCAAGCATGCCAGACGATGGGAACGTAGGGTGCATCCTGGAGATTGATATCGCGTATCCGCTAGCAGTGCATGCAGAAAAATACTTGCAAATTCTGCCTGTTAAGAAATGTCTGCCAGGTCTGAAATATCCGAAGTTGTTGACAATGCTGGGAAATAAGAACGATTACATCTTTCGTTAGTGAGACCTAAAGTAAGTGTCACAAACTGAGAATTGTAAAAATTCGCATTTCGAGCAGAATATGTGGCTGAAGCCTTACATATAGACCACCGAGAAATATCAGACAGTTACAATTATTTCTATAAGAATTTTTTAATTCTCTAATAAAGCAACTTTCGGAATATTAAAGGAAAACAAATGGAAACGGCAAGAATGGAATTGTTGTTCAATCAAAAAGTACTAAACAAATTGGATGCCTAACTGACATCCCTGGGCCGAACGGTATACAATGAAATCTTTCCCTGATTCTTCTGCAACACAAATCCACTTTTTTCACAACTCAATATATTATGCAATATTTAGAGTGCTCGACTTATCGAAAAATTATATACACCGATTCCACCACTGCGTGATGAAGCCACAATAGGAGAACTGGAGATCCTATATATTGACACACAAAGCTTCCTGCATGATATTAGGACCGGCGATATATATGGTGACATGTGTGCAGGCCCCTTATTTTTCTACGAGTAGGGTGTATATGCAGATACTAGCTTACGTTATTAAAGAATAAAAAATAGCTAATTTTCATCAAAATCATTAAATTTTTCATCAAAATGTTATTTTTCATCAAAATCACTCTTTTTCAAACAAAAATCTCAATTTTTAAAATCAAAATGACTCAATTTTTTAACAAAAACTATTGAAAATTAATAAATTCGTGCTGATTTTTCATTCCACCTTATTAAGAGATTTCTCTGCGAAAAGGAAAGTGGCAAAAGGTGACACAAAATGAAACCCGTTTTGCCCCGAAATTTCGAAAATTCTCCTCAAAAAGTGAGCCAGGAGTTTATGCCAATTTTTAACTTAAATAGCAATTTTTTATATAATTTCTCATGAAAATGCCTATTTTATATTAAAATAAGTCAATTTCTCATTAACAATCACACACATGACAAATCAAGACCACAATGGAGAACAATATGCCTACTACAAGCAAAGGGGCACAAAGTGAAATCTGTTTTGCAACAAAAATTATTAGAATTTTCCTCTAAAAAGACAGCCGTAAATCTCAATTTTTCACAAAAATTATTTATTTTTTAACTGATATAATTTTTTCATCAAAACCAATTAATTTTTTTGTATTCCAAACCAATAAAACAAAGACAAATACAAAACAAATACTTAGGGGGCAAAGTGGCACAATATAAAATAGACCAAATATTTTCCAATAGCGGTACAATAGAAAAGAAAGCAAGCGTGGGACGAAATGGCATGAATGTGGCACAATAATAATTGAATAAATAATTATTATGGAATTTAATTTTGGAATGTACGTCGACTTAGAGTTTACCAAAATGATATTAAATACAAACACTACTAAAATATCCATCATAAATTTAAATTTATCAATTTTTACTGCACCATCGTATTCCATGTATAATCCAATTATGAATTCAAATTCATCGGTCATAATTTGTTTATATATCATTGGTAAAATCAGTTTACACTTGTTATCAACGTCAGCAAAATTCTATAACAATTAACAGTACATATAAAATCAATATTCGTAATAAAATAACGACCAAGTTTTATCACACAACTTAAAAAAAATATATATATATATTTTATTAATGCTGTTAAGTTGATTCAAAATGTGTATTTGGCTCATATTTTACTATAAAAAGATTACTTAGAGAAGTATTTTTTATTCTAATGAAAAATTTATGAATGCATCGAAATAAATGTATTTAACTATCAATACATTTAGCTGATTCAAAAACTTTTTCCATTTAGTAACATAGAAAATTTCTGAGGAAATATCTCAACAAACCGCGTGACAGAACATAGCTACTCGACGTGTGCACGTGTCCTCTGTACTATATATCGTGTTACGAGAAAAGCCTACAGTGCAACCAGTGCCTACTCTTAGTTTCCAGAGGGAAATTTTCTTGGGAGATGACCTGTGGCGACAGCTGAACCATGTTCTTCCTTCCTTCGCGCAAGCAGGAAGTCGAATAAACACGACTCATAATCCAGACACGTCCAAGGTTCAGATTCAACTGGTCGATGCCGTCCACATTAGCGGGTTTATTCATTTTCCGGGGAAAAAAGGTCTCTTGTGATGATCTCCTGTCGTTTGCATCGCAAATATGCAACAAGACACGGCAGTAAACTGTTTAAAAATTAAAAACATTCTTATTCATGGGATAGTCTCTAATGTGGTTCGCATTTAGAAAGGTGACACTGTCGTGGTACTGAGAATATTTTCTAAACGGAAGCACGCATTGCTCAGAATATATACTCGTAACGAATGAAATTAACAATAATCGAAATAATAAAATAGTTTTAAATCTTAGCAAATTCTCCTAGATATCGCACGAATAAAAACATAATTCTTGCCACAAAATCAGCTATGAATAACATTCTCATACCCGTTTCCAATCTACGTTAGTTTATTACAACTCATCGTAATATCTTGAGTATAAATTTGCAGTGAAAAATGTTTTCATGATTCTCTAAAGCGGACAGGCTAAAACTTTATTAAAGTAAGCTGAGATTTATATAAATCCTTTATTAACCATTTCAGCATAAAGCAACACGAGAGCTTCATTGGACAAATAAAGACAAGAATTAAAAGTCAGGCTTATTTTCCTACCATTCGATCTTTACTTTCCAGCTGTTATTTAAGATTCTTGTTCACCTGAGACAGTGTATCCACTTTAAAAACGTATAAAATTCTAGCGACCACAAAATAATTAATATACGTAATTTAAAAAGAATTCTTTTAAAATACGTGAAAATAAGCAATATTTCTCATAACTGATATTAAAATTAATTAATAGGAACAAAAACCAGTCATTTTTCGCAGATTATATTAAACATTTATATTTATGTTTCTAGTAAATTTACTTACGAAAGGGTAGGGTCTAATACTTTTGGAAAACCGTTGTTCAAATACAAAAACGATAGGTTACGCACAGCTGTGAGAAATAAAAACAATACATAAATCATTTGTAAATTTTTTAAAACTAATGGAGTACCGCGAGTAATAATCACATTATCTTACCTTTTACAACGCAGCTACTTCTTTGTGCATTACGTTGATGTATCCATTTTACTGTGTTATTTGTTCACTGATTTTTAGCACCTGTTCCAAATAATTTGTTCCGTCAGCCATTTATTTATAACGCTATTAATATAAAATAGCAACGTCAAACTTCTTTGACGCTTTTATACACAGCAGTTTAGGACACAAATTTTTTCCCTAGTTAAGAATAACTTTTCGTAGCAATAAGCAAATGTTGGCTATTAAATAAGTGTTTTGTAATCTAAGTGACTGGAATTTTGCTTTTATTTGAGAAATTTACGATTATTCCTTATATCTGTATAATAATTGTTTTTCCTTGCGCAACTTAAATTATCTGTGACCAGTGGCAAACGTGCGTTAAAAAAAAAAAAAAAAACAAAAATGGCACTACATTAAAATAACCACATAATGAGAAAACAAAGAACAATCAAGTAAAAAAAAATCCTAGAAGTCATAAGCATATTAGATGCAATTGCATACGACTAAAAAAAATACACATGCATATAATTATAACACGTAGTAATAATAGAAAATTATAAACGAGAATCTGGCAACCAAGGAACTACTTTACGTTTTCTGTACTATACAGTAAGCAACTGCAATACAAGCCTCCCAACCCTACTGTGTGTGTCAGAAAGAATGCTTACTAGCAGAGAGACATTATCTCCATTGTCTTTAGCGAGAGGTTTTACTTTCATACAAATTCAAACTAATTACATAATGATAATAAATAAAACCTTATTATAAACCATTTGCGGTTTCTTCACACTATTTGAATTTAGCCTTGAAATACCATTTCATGTATGACTTGTCTTGTTTCATAATAATGCTATGCATCACAAACATCTTATACTTGTGTTAACATCAAATAATGTAGGGAAGTATTTTTTTGTTGAATTACAGTGTTATTTATAGTTTGTTTATAAATTATTTTAATTTTATAATTAATAAAAACAATGAGAAAATAGGTGTGTTGGTATTGCCTAGTAAGAAATAGTTGTTAAGCAATATATTGTTACTCTGAGTGCACACGAATGCGCTGTGTTGTTCCTTTGGTGTAATTTTATAGACTTGATTAAGCTTTATTTGCACGAGGCGGAGGAATACTCTAGAAGTAGAACTTTAGCAGGGTTTCAGAATAACTGTGAATGGTCTATAGCAAAAAATTTATCCTAAAATATTTGATCTGTTACTGTTCTAGAACAAGTACAACAATATAACCACCAGTTACAATAAGTCATAAAATAAATAATTTAAATAAATTAAGATAAAAATATATTACGAAACGAATTTCACAAATCCAGTAATGAAAGAATTATTAAGCACATAAGGGTATGCATGAAATATTTGAAATGTTTGAAAGATTGAAATATCGGTCAGTAATATTTTGCGACTAAAACGTTCTCCAAATTTTTAATCGTTACAATTTTGTGCACATTTTTGACCGAACCAAGTGTTTAAAAATTTTTCCGACAACTTTTCATGCCAATGCTATTTTACTTATCCGTCTCTAATGATCTCGCTGTCGACGAGACGTTAAGCCCACCTACCTACCTACAGGTTTACTTAAATTCCAGTAAATAGTCCTTTCCTGAAACGACATTTACAAAAGTAATAGAATAATATTGTTTATAAAAATTCGTGACTTACTTAAACAATTATTACAATTTCATTAATTACTTAATTGAATTAATATTTTTTAAAATGCTGTGTATTATATTTGAGGCTAATAACACGACTCTGTGTGAAGAAACATAGTACAAGCAACACAAGACTCGTAACTAAATGTTGATGTGGTGACGTATATTGTTAAATTATTAATTCTGGAAGTAATATTAATGCACCCACCTACCTGGTGCACAAACTGAGTTGAAGTGTGCTCGTAATAAACCTTTTTAAAACAAACTATTAAACGTTCACACAATATGTTTTCATGCGAAAAGAAATAGCATTTCCCACTAGGCGGAATAACATTTTCCACATATCACATTTATTGCGAACACTGTTTGGATCCTCTTCAACATTGCAAAACTGAGCACTTTTGAAAGCGGTGCTTATTATATACTTGTATGCACATTGTGTATTCTTCCGCGTTACGTAAAATTAACACTGCCACAGGCCTAATTTTTTTATTCATGCGTCGTTCAAACGAAACTGTGAAATACGCAGAGTAAAGGGCCTGAACATGGAATATTTTTTATGTTCTCCCAAATAACTTTGTAATTAATAATGTTATCAGTTTCTGGTTAACAGGCACTATTAATTAGTATTCCGCAAGTAGTGTATAATTTTTCCAATATCTTATATGAAGTGGAAGTAAACCGTATTATGGCTTTTCTAGAGGTTTACCAGTATTCCAAATTAGGTACTTGGTGTTCCTGATATGGAATACATAGAATAGAGTGCCTAATATGGAATAACACTTTCCTTTTTATTTTACGTCACTGAATCTTAGTGCTACCAGTTATGCTTGTAAAACATTTACCACAACTTACTAAATAATACTCCAATTACTACAAGACAAATAATTTTCATCATTATCGTTCCTGTAAAAAAAGGCCGAAACTGAAGTGTTATGTTAAAAATGTAGATTCTTCTCATAGTTTATATATCGCAGCAACTAAAACAGTTGTCACTATTACAATATGAGTGTAAAGATTATTTACATTTGTAATTGCAGCACAATAATTGTTTTTTTAGGGTTTCCTGCGCAGTTGATGTGGGCCCAGTTTTTACACTTCTGGCACTGGATCCATTCCGTGCTACTCCGAGACCACAACTGTCTGCAGTAGATGCACTGTGCGTCGTCATCTTCTGGTGCGCCTTCGTTCTCAGTGTCTTGATCACTTTCGGTATTTTCTTCCAGATTGTCATCGAGTTCTGAAGAAGAATCTTCACTCTCCGCTAGGGATGGGTTAATTTTCCTTTGTTTCTTACGTTTGTTACTAAATTGAAGTGCATTCTTAGCTGGTGACAATACACAGTTCACAGATTTTCTTGGCTTCTAGCTCATTTTTGTTTGGAGTGCTTATTAGAGCCATGGCTGATCCTCGTTTTGGTCCACGATTGCTTGTAGCAGCGACATTTAGTGGTGGTATGGAACATAAGTATTTCAGACCCACATCACAATATTTGGAATTTACATAACCTGCTCTGCTCGTTTCTTGTGTCTTTGTTTAAGAATTCGTAATCACGAAATTTGTCTTTGTCAAATGGGTAGATACCGGATAATCGGAAGCCATTCATTGCTGTCTCAGTTGTAGCAACCCTTGCATAGGCTTTGCCAAATAGTTCTGAAACTTGGCACTGTGTAACTGATCTTCTTGGATTATTGTGATTAGCTAGGCAATTTCGAATTTCTGAATTGTAGATTGTTTTCGAGGGATATATGAATGACAATTCAAGAGGCTGCAATTTATGAGAACTGTGCGGGGGCAAACAAACAATAACAACATGGTTCTCACGAGCGTATTCAATGGCATATAGATTCCGAGAATGAGAATAGTGACCATCAAGCACTAAAAGAACAGGGTCGTCAGCACTTGGTTTTGTTATGGAAACGAAATGCCCAAACCACTTCGTAAACATATCCATCTGAATCCAGCCTGATTTATGGCAGTCGAAAATCGAGCCTGGAGGGACATCGTCCATCAGATAATTTTTAATATTTTTGCTTGGAAATATAACTAATGAATGAATGTTCTACCGACACTCATGCACGTTACAAATGTAACAAGACTTCCCTTTTCAGCAGACGTGAGTACACCAATTTGTTTCTTCTCTTTTCTCGTCAATACTTTTATCTGCTTTGACTGTACAACAATCAAACCTGTCTCGACGCAGTTGAAAACACGATGTGCTGGGTAACTGTGCCTATCATACTCACTTTCGAGAATTTCGAAGAACTTCCGAACATTTTCCCGACGAAAACATTTAACGCGGTTCAATGATGTACCTTGAGGCATTCGAAGAGACAGCTGTGGATTGCGTACCAGGAATTGTTTGAACCATTTTCTGCCAGCATCTTTGTCATCCTTATTGAAAGGACTGGGGATGTTGTTAGCAGTGGCTAGTTGATAAGCTGATCTCCTGACATCGCCTGCTGAGAGACCGAAATGCAGTTTCTCCATTTCCAAGCAATGGTTGGCCAGCTGTGATTCTAAAGTAGGATGAAATACTGGCTTACGACTTAATGGAATGGAGACGACATCGTCAAAAGTAAATCCTGGGTCGTCCTTCATAATATTAACTAAGCGAAACAACGATCTTCTGGGAACTTGGTAAGTCGTCTGTGCCTTAAGAAATCCCATCTCCTTGGACTGAACGGCCAATTTAGCAGCTTTCATGTTGACACCATCCCAACGACGTCTAGGTATCGGAGATATCTGTAAACCAAACTATGAATGTAGTGCTACACAACTACAGTATCATATTTCAAAACAGCAGCCACTACATTCATATTTTATACACCAGAAACCATTGTTCAGGGATTTAACAGATTTTATTTTATGGTAGACTACTATCGAGGTAAAGGAATAAAAATAGAAGAGTACGTTGGGAAGATGACATTTCTCGAGTTGTCAAACAAGCTGAAATTTAGGCGTTTTTACAAGATAATTTTCTTTGTATTTAATAGATACTTATTTTTTTAAGTTAAACCTATCTTTCGACTGAAACTTAGAGAGTGATTGTAGTGCTCAACTTCTTTCTGGAAAACCCCCTGACATAGTTCGTTGTTTAAGGCCGCGGCCACGCTGCACACAGAAATACTTCACTTTAAACAAGTTTAACTACGTAAGCAATTGCTCCGAACGTGTTCCGATCACAGTAGATTCTCGTTTAAAGTAAACAGGTTGTGGAAATCTTCTGTGCTGCACTCTCATTGGCAGTTGTGACATAAATAAGGAGGCGGGATTGTCAGCATACAATGCACAATAATAAACTATTACGTCGAATAGCGATTTTCACTATACAATTGTAGTCAGAATATGGTTACTTACGAAACCGAAATATGTATACTGTTTTTTTTTGTAGTGGGAACAACAAAGTAATGAACTTGTTTAGAGAACTCTGTGACCATGGCCTTAAACACACATAAGTTAGTATGCTTACTTGAAAATAAAAAAGATATCTTTATTAAATGTGTTGGCTAGCTAAATGCACGAGATAAAAATACAATAAATGAATCGTTATAAACTTATTAAATAAAAATATAAAAGGGAAATCTTGAAAAATATTACTTATTTAATGAAAAAGTAATATCAAAAACCTGCATAGCGTTCCTTTGCTCAGCAAATATCCCTAACCCAACTTTATATCAATTATATATTGTGTTCGTAATATGGAATATTCAAAATTTGGAGATAACTAGTATTCCATATTACGCACATTGAATCTATTTTCTTTTCTTGCTGTTAGCCAAACTTCCACTACATTTGAAATATTGTAATTCAAATATTTAATGCACTTATCACCTACCTTGTGAACACTACAACCCCTGCACTTGCACTCAATAAAAAACTTTTTTACGTGACAAACACAAAACTACGCACAGAACATTTTCGATCTGTGTCTGGATGACTGCTACCCTCTACATATACTGTGGGGGAACCGCTTCGAAGAGTTCCCACCATTACCAACAGATCGCAGCTGCGTACTGATTTTCTAAACTGGTATTCAATATTACGAACGTATTCAGTATTAGGGCACTTTACTCTAATAGTAAAGTAAATATATTCTCTTACAAACCTGCTAATTTCTACACGTAGGTGCATTAAAAAAAACGGAAAGCAAAATAAACAATTCAAATAATAACAAATGGTATCCAATTCGACGTTAAGACATGAAACACGGAGTTACGAGTATACACGAGATGGCATGTTGAGAAGTAGGTGAAGCTGCTGGAGATAGGTGGTTATACTATGGACTGTAGCCGTCATCTTGCCAGTATCCCGAAACATTGTGTTTACTTCAGAATGACGTTAAGAGAAAGGTTACATTCGAAGCATTTTGTGTTGAACAAAGATGCTGATGAATAAAAAATATATATATTACAATTCACGTGGGAAGTTTTACTAGTTTATTATTGCCTTGTGTTAGTTGTGCAATCGAATAATTTCCTCATAAAACTACCGATCGTGAGTGTATGTACCGCGGACCAGTATTGGGTTATGTTGCGACAATAAGCACGTGTTTTAGATATAGTGCTGATATATCAGGATTTGCTGGAAACTATTTTTTGAATGAATGATTAAATAAAGTATAACACGCGTCCTACCGTTGTCGTGTAATGTTTTTGCAGGTTGCGTATCAGTAATGAGTGCAACAAAACGGCGACCAGCAGCCTAGCTGAATTTTTGGAAGACAAAGTTCACATGTTCCTGAGCCACGAATAAATAATTATTTGCTGGCATTTATATTTATATTCCTAACACTGACAAGGACTCGAGAGATTTGTTTCCAATATGACTTCATCTCCTTTATACATATTTAATGTCAATATAGTAAATGGTTTCTGGTAAATAAAATAAAATCCCGTTTTAGTTATTACCTTTCTTTGCAGTGCATTAGTTCTCTACTATGATACAGTTTTATACTTATTTATGTGTATGCAGATGTGGCAAAGGGGCCGGGGGGGGGGGGGGATCGCAGGCGGACATTGACAAGATATAACTGTGGACCAGGAAAAATAAAATGAAGATAAATGTAAAAAAAAAAACTAAGGTAGTGAGGTTTACAAGGAAGAAGGTGGAAAGCAGGGACATACACAGATGGGAGGGACAAGAGATAGACGAGGCATCAGAATATAAGTATCTAGGAATTGTACTGCAGGGAGACCTCAGATGGGAAAAAAAACAGGTAGAGAGGGTGGTTGCAAAGAGAAGAAGGGCTTGGGGTATGCTGGGAAGGGTGCTGAAGGGAGTCAGTTGTGAGGTGAAGGAGAAGGCGTATGGCACAATGGTACGGCCAATGTTAGAATATGCTGCAGCAGTATGGGACCCGTATGTGGAGGTGGAGGTGCGAGAACAAAGGTGTAGAGATGGGCAGCAAGATGGGTAAAAGGTAGGTGGGGAAGGCAGGGGCAGGATGATGAGGAAGAAGGAAACTATAGTCCATCAGTGACGAAGAAAGAAATGGGGTGGAGCTCATTGAAGGACAGGAGGAAAGTTGAACGGCTAGTCAGGATGTACAGGGTGGTGAGTGAAGAGGGAGGACAGGGAGGGCTACACTGCAAGCTAAGTAAGGGGGTGTTTAGAGGAAGAGGAAACAACAGTGAGAAGCTACAGAGGGTGTGGAGGACAACGGAGCGGGGTAGACAGTTCATGCTTGTGAGGTCTGTGAGCGAGTGGAATGTGTTGAGGGAGGAATTGGTATCTAATCTGTGAGAGGGGTTGGTAAATTCAGGAAGGGAGTGTAAAAGGAGTTGGTTGGGTGAAGGAGAGGTGAGAGAGCTCGCCACCGGGCGGTAGCCTAATTGCGAGTGTATGTGTTTATTCATTTTATTTATTTATTTATATCCCTTATTGTAGGGTACAGTTTTGTTTCTTGCATCTACAATGTTTGACAGGGTTAAGTTATCCTCGGGTACATAACTAAAACACAGAAATTAAAATTTTTTTACTGAATTGTTTGCACTGGACAATCAAATATTTTATAAATTTTTCAGAAGAAATGAAAAGGGGGAGGGACAGGAGACATTGATGGATATTTTATTCCCTATATCTACAAAATATTGTGTTACATCTTTCTCCAAAAGTGCAATTTAGTACCAAGGGCTGAAGCCCCGGCTACAATCAAAGTAAGAATCAACAATAAAAAATTTAATCCACACTTGTATATGGCACCAACTACAACACAACATAACGGCGTAAGATGGCGGCCTGCTCGTGGTAGCAGCGTTAAGAGGATTGAATATTTTCAATTCTTTTACGCCAAGTTCTACGCCGGCCAACCACAAGACAACATTTCCAACCACGTGAGTCAGTGCAGTGCAAGCTTATAACAAGAACATAGTTATTAAATGAATTTTGCGATGCAGTTAAGATTTTCGTTTATTTAAATAGTCAACGCAATTATTAACATGTACACCACACTTTAAATATCCCGAAACACGATTCCCGCGAACCTTTTTTCATCACAAGTAGATAAACAAAAATAAATATCAGGTCAGCCAAGACACTGTTTGAAAATCTCCGCGATACATGTACAGTCTGTCTTTTTTTTTGTGCTCATTTCTCATTAGTCGTGTAACAGTTTTCTTACGGCGGTTGTAGCCAGTTCATTTCCATACTTCCATGGTAACGCCACTGTTATTTTGTTACGGGAACGCTACGGTGATTGTTGCCTAGGCTTTAGTCAGTCAACAGCCACAATTGTAATTCAGCCCGACATGTTAAAAAATTTCACATTGGGAGAGAAAACTACAACAGGATATTATTTCTATAAATATACTTTTAAGGATAATAAAAGAACCACCCTATGGTTTGGTTAAAATGTATGAAAACTTATTCGCCAGCTTTTTAGGTTACTTTGGGTAGTTTAATTAGATTAGGATGCATTGTTGAACTACAATGGGTGAAAGACGCATGCACCGCAATGATATTGATAACAAGCGCACATGTACTAACCACTGCCAAAGTGGTCCACAGACACACTTGTGACAAGATTTCTTTGTTGTTACCAATCAACTTGTGCAATTATTATTTTTAGTGTGAAATTCTCCTCTGAATACATTATAAACTATTCAGTTCCAATATATCAGAACCACGCTGCAGAAACTTGACAATCAAACACTCCTATAAAGAAAAAGCATTATTGCTGAAGAAATGAGGTTCCTCTCCTCCCTTCCCAAGGGGAGGAGGGGGCTGCGGTGGGCATAGTGGTAGGACGCTTGCCTTTCACTAATGTGATACATGTCGGTTTCCCCGTGAGGTTACTAACAGATTTTCACATATAGTAATTGTGCTGATCGATGCTGCTGGCTGGCATGTTTTCTCGAGGTTTTCCCGCTTTCCCCACCCTTGCATTTCAATGCTGCTCCATATCTGCCATATTTCACCCTCAATGGCTCTCAATACCTTGGTTGTTACAAACCACCAAACCTCCCTCAACTCCTCCTGTCTTAAGATGATGGAGGCCATGCTGGTGTAGTGGCTAGAGTATTCGCTGTTTTACGAAGCACGCTTTTTTTTTTCATCCTATATACATCCAATACTCTTTGGAAAGGACTAGTCAATTATTATTATTTTTTGTTATTCAATATGGATATTTGCACACAATTACATTAACATAAAAATATATAACATATAAATAATATAATTTACACACTTCTAAATTTAGCAGTTCTACAAACATGCTAAGACTGCATTTGGTTGTTATAATTCATGTGCAGATAGATATTAAAGTATAAAGTTTACATTAGATTGAAACACAAGGTATTACACGAAGTCTCCTTATATCAGTCTTGTTCTGCATTATAGAAATTTATCTTTATGTAAGTATTCTTCTATGGAATAGAAGGCCTTATTTAAAAAGTATAATTTAACAGCTCTTTTTAATTTCTGTTTACTATAAATTTACTTCAAATGACTGGGAAGGTTATTTATTAGTTTTGCCTCAGCATAGTACGGATTTGATGTAAATTCTGAGGTTCTGTAGGAGAATAGGTAAAGATGATTAGCTTGTCTGGTGTGGTAATGGTGTATAACACTATTTTTAATGTTTTCCCTGTAAAAAACAATACTAAGGGTACATATACATGCATGGAAGAGTGAGAATTCTGTTATTTGTAAATAGCGGCCTACAATGGCTTCTTTTTCCTTATTACTTATTAATCTCACTATTTTCTTCTCTAATCTAAAAGCCTTTTTTCCATTTTGTCGATTTACCCCAAAATATGATTCCATAATTTATTATGGACTGAATATTTGAGAAATAGTATGCAAGTGTTGTATTATTATTACAAATCTTTTTTAAGGTATGTACCACAATACACATTGGACTCAATTTTTTACACACGCTATCAACATGCTCATTCCATGTTTAATTAATGTATACAATGAGCCCTAGAAATTTAGTAGCCTACTACTTACTGTCTGTAACCCGTCTTCTTCTATTGTTGTGCGTATTTAATCCTGCATTGTATGTTTATTTCTTTGCATGAAATTCATGAGCACATATTTGTTTACATTCAATATTAATTTATTATAGTGGAAACAATTGGACATCTCAACCACCGTATGTTTGATATTTTCTTCAAGAACAGCGTCGTTTGAACTAGTTACCAAAATGTTTGTGTAATCTGCGATCATCATAGCTAAGCCGTTGGTTATTAGAAATAAAATTGCTCCCAGTATTAATTCCTGTGGTACTTCTACTAGAGTAGTTCTGGTATTGGACATAACATCTGTAATATGATTTTTTGTCATAATATCTTATGGAGGTGATCTGTTTTCTGTCTTCAAGATATGATTTAAACATATTATTGGTTACACCTCTTGCTCTACACTGTTAAAGTTTTCACAATAAAATATTGTGGTTGACACAATTAAAAGCTTTTGAAAGATCTGTGAATATACCTGGTGAGAACAGTCTTTTATCAAAAGAAGTTAATATTTTTTCAGTTAAACTGTAAATAGCTTGTTCTGTAGATCTGCCCTCTGCAAAGCCATACTGATGCAATGAAAAAACCTTGTTTCTTATTAAGAATTGTATGAGTTTATATGCTATCAATTTCTCTAAAATTTTTGAAAAGGATGTAAGAAGAGCAACAGACTTATAGTTATCCACAAATGCCTTGTCACTTTTTTATGTATTGGTACTACTTTTGCATATTTGAGTCTGTCAGGAAAAATTCCCTGGGCAAGATATTAATTGAAAATGTAAGTCAAAGGCAGTTTTATTTAATAAGAACACTTTTATTAGCAGTCATAGGTACCTCATATTCCACAGGGACATTTTTTAAATTTTTTTTATTACATTTATGATGTCTTCTTCAGAGATAGGTGTGAAAATAGCATTCAAGGTGTTAGGTCTTTGGGGTATGTGTGCAGGACTAATATTTGTAGCTCTGTGTTCATTTTGCAATTTTTGTGGGATGTTTGTGAAATAGTCATTAAAACTATTAGATATTTCCTTGCTATTTTTTATTTTGATACCATCAGCTTTCAAGGAAAGGTTAACATGTCCTTACCTAGGTTTCAATTCATTATTAATAATGTTCAGCATTGCTTTTGTTTTATTTGAGGAGGAGGCTATTTTTTCTCCATTGTATTTCTGCTTTGCTACTCCAAATAACTTGTTATATTATTTTTCGTATTGCTTACAGTATAATTTAGTTTTTCCCCTGGGTTCTTAGCATTTGACGCATTGTTCAGAACCTCTGTCCTGAGACTGTCAGACCTTTACTAATCCATTTTATTTTCCAAGTACTGCTACATTTTACAGACTTGAGTGGGAAGGCATAATTAAAATGACAAAGAAATCTATTAATAAAACTGTTCCAGGTAATGTTTGGTTCAGTTAATGAATAAATTATGTTTGTCCTGGAAGGTTGTTCGTGGTGGTTGTAAAAAAATGTTGTTCGTGGTTGTTTTGCAGTGTCCATGGTGGTTCTGTAAACATCATCCCATTTTTCATTTACAAGTAGGCTTTTAAAAAAATTCACATTTTCATCTAAATATCCATGATTCATCATCAATATTAGAATAAACTTATATCCAATTAGTTGCCCTCAAAATTAGAATTTGAAAAATCGATAAGAAGGGTGAAATAGAGTTTAAAGAAAATCATGCATGTTTTCTATTTTGCAGATGGTGTAGTTATAGGAAAAGATTGGCTTTATCCAAGTTTTATTTATTTTGACTAGATTTGGAAAACGATAAAATATATTATCATGCCATTTACTGCAATGATTACAGCCTATCGTTAAATACATAACCATATAAATGCACAAGTAAACTTTATCGCTCGAAACAGACTCTCCAGCCCGGCGCACAACGCCGTCAAACACCGGACAAGGACGCGATAAGCCCCCCCCCCCCCCAACCAAGAGGCTAACAAGTGAAACACAATGTATTCTAAAACTACTGTTATAAAATAACTCAAATACAAATATACATAAAATTAAATGTAAATAATTACCAATTAATATTACGATGTTCAAAACTGTTGGAAATTATTACCATAAATATTATACAATTGATTGATCTAAAACCTATAAATGTTCTTGGCTCATAGCGCTGTTGGCACAACAAGGAGTGCCAACATTAGGATTTCCACACTAAGAGTTACTAAAATGTCACTGGCCACATACCTGTGACAATCAAATCTACCCCCACAAAAGAAAATTTACAATTTTATGGGGTTGACACATCAACCTAAAGGAGCTAAAACTTACTCGTTATGACTATAATCACTCAGTCACAAATGGCAAAATCCCCCCAAAAATCAGAGCAAGAGATAAAATAAATAGCACAACATATAAACAATATTCCCCAAAGATTTACAAATTAAAGCATCAGAAAAGATAGAATGAGATAACTTTTTCAAAAGACAAGATAAGAATTACAATCTATTAAAAATAAAATCGAAACAAGAAAAACTCCGAAGTCTCAAATACCTAGCCGATGCACATTTCATGCAGCTCCTCGCCAATTAATCAATCTGACACATTTTGTTTCTCACAAAAGTGTTTCAACTGAGTGAGGTGCCTCTTTTTTGTTACATACTGATTGGATGTGTCACCCAACAGTACAGCAAGTGGCGTTAAAAATTTCAATGTTGTAAATGTTACTGTAGTACATGATAAGCAGTTGCCAGCTTTGAGGATATAAAATCTCCTTTCTTACTTTGAACAACCTGTCTGCAGAGCACTAAATAATCTACATCATACATATTAGGAAGTCTGTCAGCATTATACTTGCGAGCTACAAATCGCATCGCTTTACATAAGTTGACATCGATTTTATCCCACATTATTTTTATAATCCACCTTGGCTGGTTACGTTGAGTGCTTCAGGTGGAATACCCCAGCGTTCAGCAGTGGAGACAGTAGTTCACGAACCCAAAATGCTTTGCTGTGGGGAAAACCAGTAGTAGAGTGCGTAATGGAATTAAATATTAAACCCAACTCGACAATGTTCCCATCCCAGCTTCTATGATCACGGTTGTGGCAAATACTTAATATGACTTTCACATTTTTGTCAATCCTTTTTACCAAATTGGGACACGGGTAATTAGGGCTAGTATTTAAGTGCTTCTCTCGCCACTCAAAACACACATCTGAAAACAGCTTAGAATTGAAATACGTGGTACTGTCGGACATTAATTCTTCGGGTTTTCCAAACATTTTCCAAACTTGCTCGCTCAGCGCCTTAACAATATTCGTGGCCTTCGTATCCCTTAACGGTATCATCATGACAAATTTACTAAAACCATCCACAAGTATTGGGATGCAATTGTGGTCCTTTCGTGAACTAGGTAGCGGCCCAAACTTACCTACATACTAGACCGTGAGAGATCGCGGTCTTGTTGGCAACTCTACAGAGTGCGTACCCGCCTTACTATTGAGAGGTTGTTTAGCTAATTGACCATCCTTACATCCCTTAACATAATTAACAAAATGTTTATTCGTATCTAACCAGAAAAATTCTTTCCTGATAATAACCTGCAGTTTCGCTATTCCCATTATATACTCATATTGCACAGTCATGAACATATTTCAGTGTTAAACCTCTAGCTTTCTTGGGTACCATCAATTCCTTGCTCACCTTCATACATGATATAAAATACCCTTAGCTAGCAATAAATTATTTCCTTGCCCTGAGTTTATTTTTGCTACTATCTCTTGACATCCTTTATCTTCTTCCTGCCATTTCCTAATATCTATAAAAACCTCAGGAATACTTACCACTACAGCACAACACACTTCAGTCTTCTGCTCCCGACTACCCACTGAACTAGACGTATCTGACAGGTTAACCTCATACTCCGTAAGTCATACATTCTAGACAAACAGTCCGTGACTGTATTATCACGAAGGATTTTAAACCTAAACCTTTCCAGTTTGCCAATCCAACGTCCAATTTTACCTACTTGTTTAGGGTGAGAGCAAATACAGAGGGATGTGAGATAGCACACTTAAGGACGTTAAACGGAATTTCTTGTTCCTGTATCTACATGGACGGCACATTTCTCTCCCAAAGATAATTAAGATAACCACGGATTTCCGCATGGTTGTGCTTAAAAAAAAAAGTGCACGTATACAATTTTTTTGTGAGATTTATTTTTTTTGGTGTTGTAGTTATTTTCGAACTAATATTAGACTTTTTTTATTATATCGGGGCTTTACAATTCGGTTCTATGTCCCAGTTAGCTACACAGGCAGGCAGGTAAGGACTGCATACAGCCCGTATCTGTGGGAACGCCCTCGCTTGCAACACACGTTATCGGATTCACCGGATACTCGCGTGACTCCTTTAGTTACAGCGTTTCATATCATAGCTGCGCCTGGACTCTCGAAGAGCCGTTTCCCAGCACGATACATTTTCGCCGTTTCCACAGTCTGTAGCCCTCACCACAAAAAAACTGCCCCTTGCACCGTCCGGAGCAGCATTTGTTCATCCCCGTGCCATCTATGGACCGTTCTGAAACTACAAATTCGGTATAGTAAGGATAATGTGAGAATTCTGTTTTTTTTTTTGTTATGTTCGTAGTTTGATGCAAGTAAAACATATGTTTTCAATAAATAATCAAAAGTGTTTTTACTCTCGCTGGTGTTGATGTACCTTGTCATAGCATGGCTACTTTCCCTGATATATCGAATATGGTATCCTCGGTTCTCAGATCTGCCACTACAAGCCGATACTGTAAGAGAGCACGATAATAAAAATAAATGTAACTATGTGGACAAATTATGATGATTTGAAAGTTATTACTTCAAGATTTCTTGTGTAGGTCAATTACTGGATGTGCATAATCAATGATAAGGTAGCAAAAGTATACGCTGAAGCGTACAAAAATGAGAGTGTGGATTAATACTGTAACACATTCTAAGTAGGTTGGATGCAACGGTCTTGGAAGTATGCTGTTGAGTTTTAGAAATTTGACCCTAAGACATGGAGGGAGGGGAAGACGGAGGCCGAGTCGGGCCTGGCCAGACCTGCTTCAAAGCAGTATATGGCGAAGTGAGGTCCTACATAAATGCCTAGATGCCTGGTCCTGCATTAATACACTACAGTTATTTTTCTAGTAAACACACATGACGAAATAAACTGAAGATCTGGATGGTTAACAGACAAGATCATATGCTGCAATCAAAGGTTGCAGAAGTGATGCAATCCAATTCGGTGTTTCGAGGGGACCGAGTAATCAGCAGGCTACTAAATCGAGGTGGAATGGCAGAGCATGAATAAAATATAATATGTTGACCTGGTGAATAAATCAAGAAGGAATGATACAGAATCAAAGAAAGATTACAAAGAAAAATGAAACCAAATATTTTGGGAATGGCCTGACAGACCATGAAAGTAAGGCATTGATGGCAACTCACCTGGTAGCTTAAACAAATTAACTTCTAGACAGCTGACATAGAATGATAGAGCATAAGCATTATGAGAAACATAGCGACAATGTTGTGTGAGACGGTGGTAGTGATGGATTCTGAGATGGCTGACATGAAACATGGAATACCAAAGCATGGATAAAATACAAGCTGGTGGATGGAGCGCAGACGAGAAGGAATTCCTGATCATGATGGAAAGGTGACAATGCAAATGGAATCCAAGATGGTAGTCAGTGTCAATAATGTAATTTCTCCCTAAAGTTTTGGGATTTTTTTCAACTTTGTGATTTTTGTAGATGTATTGGGTTAAAGGTTACCTAGAGTCAAGGTCAAGGTTGATAAAAACCAACTTGGTGGCTAAATCGACGACTCCTCTGGCGGCGAAATCAATAATTAATAAGCTAGCATCACCAAGGTGATTAAAAAGTAAACAAATGACAAACGAATAAATGAATATGGCGGGTGGAGTATATTCGATAGAATGAGCAATGGCGAGGGGGTATAGGGTATGGGAAGATTAATAGAATGTGATTGATTGTCTAGAAGTGGTGTTGAGGGAACCTCCGGAAATGTACATTTTTAAAATAAATTTTTAAAATAACTTTTTTATGCATTCTATATAATTTTTAAATCATATTTAAACATATTTTTTTATATTTTAATTTTTAAATATTTTTTGAGTAATTTTTATTTTATATATTATAGGTCACAGTCTTAGGCTTAAGGCCAAAGGTCAAGGTCAAGGTCAAACAGATCAAATGTGGTGGTCGGGTGATGTCATAACATGGTGGCTGATCTGCTACAGTCCCCCATATCCCCTCTAAGCCCGAACAATCAAAATTTTAATTTGATATATTTTTTAAATACATCTTTAAATGAAATTTTTATACGTTTTAATAATTGTCAAAAGTTTTATAATGTTTTTTTAGGGATTTTGAATTTAATGTTGCGATTTTTTGGGTTCAAGGTTAAGCAAGGTCATAGACTCGATGTCAAAGTCAAGATTATGGATCAAGGTCAATGTCACCCAGATCCAAAATGGCAGTCGGAAGACAATGTAATTTTTTCCTAGATTTTTCATTTTTTTCCGATATTTTTTTCTTCGAATTTTTGGGATTTTTTAAAAAAATTATTTGGTTTCAAGTTCATCCAATGTCATGGGCATGTGGTCAAAGTGAAGGGTAAAAAACAATCCCCCAAATCCTTCCAGCGGACAGTTTTTGTAAATAGGGAGCTCATTCTTTGTAAATGTGGGATAAGTGCTTTATGAGGGAAATGTGGGAAATTTTAAGAGAAATAAGGGAAATTTTAAGAGGAAAAGGTAAAAGGAAAACTTCAAAATGTCGGGGAACAGTACCGGTGCTGGTTTCTAGTCCAACAATGCAGATAATTACATTACTCACTTCGCATGATTCATGGTATAAACAAGTACATTTTATGGCAGTTCTTTTGTCTTTCAGACAACTGTGTTCTGCATGTGTCTATGTTTATTTAAATTTATTGAAATGATTTGTGAGGAAGTATAAATTACTGTTAACTGTCTTTTGTGATTATTCTTGATTTCAGCTTGAGACTGAAATAGAAAATGGAAAATTATCATTTTATGAAAAGTTTTTAGAGACTGCCTGTACGCAGATACTATTTAAAAAAAGTGAACAACTTTAGAACACATTGTTTTTTTTTTTTTTTTTTTTTTGGTGGCCTTGTTTGGAGACGGCCCAAACTAAATTGCTCACTCGCATGTATGTTTGCTACTGTGTATGTTTGCTACGCAATTCTGGATTTTAATTTATCCTATGTAAGATATGCTGCTTTATTAATTCCTATGAACATCAAATGACCTTACTTTTGGTAAGGTTGTATTTTAACATAAAGGCCCTTCGATTTCCAAATGGCGAGTGTCATATTAAAGGGTTCATAATACTAAAATTAGAAAATTTAATAAAGGGAAATGTAGATAAATAGAACTTAACGAAATAATCGAAAATTTCAGAAACCCCATTCAGAAGTACTCTCTTTGTGATTTCAGGTATGGTATTCTGCATTTTAAATTTCAGACTGTCAAGAGTGATATCGAAGTGTTCATAATAGCGAAATAAATAGCGCAGTGATGAGAAATACAGAAACATGGCAAAGTGAATATAATAAAACATTTTCGGACACACAAGTCACGTGTTTCCTACAGACATAAATGCAGTTTTTGATACCCTGTTGACAAGCGGAAGTGATCCCCTGTTGTCGCTATGTTCACACTCCATGAAACATAGTTGCGTCGATTTTCATCTAATAAATTTTCTGAGGCTAATAATATTTGGCACATTTCAGGAAGGATTTATCGTAAACAGCGTTTCTATCTGCAGTGGCTTTGGTTCCCAAAAAATTCTAATTGTTATTAGTTCGTTCGACTTGTTTAGCAGTTTTTTTTACCAAAGATTTCTCACTTTTATATTTTTTGATTTAATTATTATGAACACTTGAATATCACATTTTCCTTTATGAAGTTTGAACTATCAACATTATAAAGGTACGCCATAGCCTTCGTTTTAAATACTACCTTCGTTTTGTAATAGTCTTACTTTGTTTATAACTAGCGACCCGCCCCGGCTTCGCACGGGTGCAATTAAGATAAAAAAAACTGCTTAACCCGGAGTTAATTAGGTTGGGTAAACTCTCCTAAAGCATTAAAAAAGCACATTATAATTAAATAATTAATTAAATAATTTATAATTTAAAGTTTTTTTTTATTTGATATTTTTTTTACTTTTTTATAATTACAATGCAATTTATCTGAGATAGAAGTATTTAATATTTTATTGGCTAAGACATTCTTCGTAGACAATGTTTGACGTCCTATTATTGTTTGGTAGCAAAATGTACTGTTTCTCGGGACTTCCAACTCGTGATAAACCAACATATAGTTGGCCATGGGAAAAACACTCTTTTCGTAGGTCGATTCCAACCAAAGAGAAAGTTTGACCCCGGGACTTATTAATAGTAATCGCGAACGATGTTTTTACGGGAAATTGCAACCGTTTGAAAGATATGGGCAAATCCGTGGGAATAATGGTAATCCTCGGGATGTTTGCCAGCTGGCCGGCTGCTGGACCGGTGAGGATGGTCGCGACAATCAAATTTTCTTCCAAGTCTTTAATGAGCAACCTTGTGCCATTACACATGTTAGGAGGGCTTATATTCCTTAAAAGCATGATAGGAGTACCGATTTTAATGATAGTTTGTGAGGTGGCAAGCCAGAAGGATTAAGCGAATTTAGAAAATCTTGAGGAAAGTGGACGACATCGTCAACATTGGTGACTGTGTCAATTGACTTATAGGTTTTGACTTGGCCGGGAACTCTTTGTATAATGAGATTGTTGATTTCATTGACAGTGTCGTTCCTAGGCGATACTATTGCCCTGGAACACAACCAGTGAAAGTCTCTTTCTAGTAAATTTTCGAGGCCCGGATATACTGCTTCTATAAGATGCTGCAGACTGTGGACTATCTGACCTAATGTCTCATTTAAAATGATTTCAGCAGAATTAGTGCCCAAATTTAGAGAAGGAAAAACTCCTTCTCCAAGTCTGAGCAATTGTTGTGGGAAATCTTTATGTGTGTCTCCACCAAGATAGGCTCTCATATTCGTTCGCAATTTGGGTGTTGAATAGAACTCCATAAGGGAGATGATTTAAGACATGCTTTGATGATATCTGCACGCGTCCCTTTTGTAACTACAGGGAGTGTCTGCCGAAAATCCCCAGCAAACACAAAAGTAACTCCCCCCATAATGGCAGTAGAGCTTCTAAGGTTGGCACCGTACGCAGCACACAGCACGTTTTATTTTCCGAATCTGTCCGTCCTGCAAAGCCGTAGTACATTATTTTGTTCTATCATCAATAGTTTTCGCAGCGCACGCAATGTAAGGAATTTTATAGGTCATTTATTTACACTTTGGGTTACATTATTGGAGTTTTAGTAGGGATCCCTATTAATTTTAAAAATAAAATATAGCCTATGACACTCAGTGATAACGTAGCATTCTACTGGTGAAATAATTTTTAAAATCGGATGAGTAGTTTCGAAGATTACCTCCTACATCCAAACACACAAAGTTACAAACACTACCTCTTTATATATTAGTATAGATTATCAATACTAAGACTATTATATTTTGTTAACCGAAATAATCAGCCAATGCCTGTACACTGTATTAATAAATACATCCATTGAATTGCATCGTACTGTACACTTCATGCCATCGCATTTTCCCAATGAGCACCCAGAACAAATTTCCATATTTGTTTATTACTTGCAAGTCCGCGGGATTCTCGTCACAGAATATTCATACAGTTCGTCCACTTTCTGCTCACAGCACTAACGCACATATGAACACCTGACGGCGTGTTTTAAAGGAATAATAATAATAATGTAGAAATGGTGATCTCTGAACTAAGAGAATTCATTCTCTTTGAAAATATTATTATTGTGTTTTGTTTTATAGTTGCATGGCGGATATTGTATAATATAGAAAAATAAGTTGAAAAATGGCGATTTAATTAGTATAAATAATAAATTTAAAATCAGTATGTCTGACTGTCTGACTCTAATTTAACAGAAAATTCCAACAAACAGTTCATTAATACACACATATAAAAACTTATTGTAAGGTCCCGTGACACTTTCAAGACCAAAGTCACTAAAGGCGGCTTTGGATCTAGAGTTTTCGTGCCAGAATCCCTAGAGATCCATGGATTTGTGTCATTTTCAAGTGCAAATTTTGGATATTACAGTGTAAGAAGGCTTCTTTTTAGTATCCCATCATAAAGCATGTATATTAATAAGCGTAACCAGACTGGGGTACGGAGTCGTATTGGTTTCCCATGCTTTTGATCGCTTTTCGAAGAGAAGAAATAATTAAATCACGAAAATTTCTAAATAACCAAATGTAACACGTGTGTTATACTATAAATTCTACAATTATAAATCAATTCTTTTCTTTCGAAAATGAATCCAATTAATTAACTCATTGAATCTGATTATGGCAGTAACACTTTTTCTAAATATTATTTTTTGACTCCATTCTGATTTAAACAATGGCTATGCTAAAACGAACGTCAAATTAATAACTTTTTTCTCTAAAATGTTAGTTTTTATTTTGTTCGAGTTATTGCAAGTTGTGCGAGAGATATTATAAGTTGCACGAATTTTCTTAGACAGGTTTCTCGGATATGAAACTTTCAATAGCATACTGTAGATCGGCGTAGGCGCCCTTCGTGCTGATAGCTGTCGGTTTTTAAAGGCGAAGAACGTTTCATGTTTGCTTGTCGCTGTACGTTCCCAACTACCACAGCTGAAGGAAAACGAGGCTGTGTTGTTCTATATTTCCAGATGAGCATAGTGTTCCTTTATTTTCCTATATCAAAACTAACCCAGCAAAAGTAGGCGATCCTTTAGAGTCCGAAAACTTTTACAATAAGATGATTATTGTCGATCCATGTAAGACACAGCAGGTCTGCGTTGCCAGAAGAATACAAGTAAAATTATAACATATGAAAACATGAAGTGAATGTTAAAGTGTAAAATTTCATTTTTTCTTTTTATAATTTTTACACTTTATAAAGTTACTTTTTTAATGCAAACAACAATAATCTTGCGCGCATAAACCTGTTTCCAAATTATTTTCCTGTGTTTTTTTTTTTAAGAATTGGGTATTTTTCTGTAAGAAAGTCACAGTTAATTTTTCATCATTCTGGTCGAATATTTTCAAAACGACTGCAATTTTTAACATATTTTTTTCTGTAAAAGTGTGTAGTATCCCATCATTTATTAAATAAATTTAAGAAAAAAACTGTGTATTGAGAGTTTTCACTATCAGCATCAAATTCGGAAATGCACATCCTTCACAGCCTGCTATTTTGGAAGAGAGCACCTCCCAAATAAATAAAACTTTACGCCGTAGCGAACTTTCAACCAAATGCGCCAAATTTGAGATACATGTAGCATGGCAGGCCATCTAAACTTTAATCATTTCACTCAGAAATTTATTTTTAAATTGGCAAATGTCTAGTTAATTAACCACATTTTAACCCATATACTGGACCTATTATAGTTAAAAGTGTTATACTGGCTGCAAGTCTACCTACAATGGTTATTTAAAACGATTTCACGACCTTTCTTTAAGACTATTTCCTAAGATAGCGCCATCTGTAAAAAATAAAGTTTCGTATACTCATATATAGGGAAATACTTAACTGACCGACGCCAAATCTGGCACTCAAGTGGTCCTTTGAACTGCCAACTAAAAAATAGATCTAATTATAGTAGCTGAGTCATTTGTTTGAAAATGGCGGATATTTAAATGTTTTAGACTAGTAAGAACGCCATTTATACTCAACCATTAAAATCATCTTAGCCAATCTTGGTAAGCTGGCAATAACTAGCCGAATATCAAATCCATGAATGCATTACCCATTTGTCCGCAAATAAAGTGCCACCTTGGAATATAAAGCATATACCAGGATCTATGGAACCTATTTCAACGTACTGGCTTACAAAAAGCGCTACAAAAGAAATGTTGAATTAAGGAATTTTAAATGGATAAGGTTCCTGTTTCAAAATTGACGCATTATATGCGCTATGTTACATATCATATCTCGAAGGCAATTAAAAAATTCTCAAACCAATATGTCATGCTGGTAATTTTTACTGTATGCCCTAAACACACTAACTACAGCTACCTTATAAGTTGTCACATTGATAGATAAGTATTCAGTAAAATTGAGTTTAAATACCATATTTCGGAAATTCTTCAATCGAGTTCTACCACAATTTGTATGAATTAAAAGGACGCAATGTCCCCTTAAATAATTGCATTGGAATATTTTATTATAGAAACGGTGGTCTTATTTTTGCATTCATTTATGCCATATATTCAGAACTATTTAACCTATTTAATACAAACTTTGCGTGTCAAAGTAACTACTGTGTATAGGTAGTAGATTCTTCTTGTAACACATTTGATCATCTGCCAATTTGGAAGGCAACGTCACCAAAATATATATTGTTATAGAAAATCATTTCTCACAAAATACTCGGCTCTCAATACCTCGTTGTTAAGAGCCGCCCAAATTTCTCAACTTAACTCACTAATTACTTGACCGATTAAATTACGGTGAAAATTCCTTTTGCCGAATTACTTTTCTCGGCAAACAAGATCATGCTAACAAGGTATCGACCTTGTTGAACTTCAGAGTAGGGCCAAATAAATTTTTCTTCAGCAACTTTCTTAAAACATAGGCGAGTGACACAAATGTCAAATTTAATGCTTTAGGCAAACCTTATTGGCTGACGTATTTGAATGTTGTTGATAGCAGAAAATTTTTAATTTAAAATGGCGTCTGCAAAATATTTTTAGCTATTTTCCGATTTCAGCAGTATTTTTAAATTTTCTAATTGAGTTCGTAAGAAATGAAAATAAACAAATTATAATAGTGCATATTTATTATTTCTATAAATTTATGTTCATGAAAGTAGTAACCCCAGTGTTTTGGCGCCAGAAAATTCAATTCCACCGCAACCCTTCCTACCTATACAATCCCTTAAATTACAGGACAGGATGAGGTGTCTCCTAAACCCTCCCGCCCTTAGATGCAAACAACGATAAAAGATGAATATAGTATAACTAGTGGCACACACTTCGTTGACCTTAATTATAGGGAAGCAAGGTCTCACTCCTAATTAAACACTCACTGATTACCTTTAAAACATCTCTTTTACTGAAACACTCCAAGACTTCTTACAAAATTACTTACAAACTTGACAACAGAATCAGTTAAATCATCTCTGTAATTACAACTTTAATTTTAATAAAAAACAAAACATCTCACACCTCCAGAAAAATAACTTAACACTCTTCCTCCACCCCTTTGATTTCACAATAAAATTTCTTAAAGATTTTTTTTAAAACTCCTTCCAACATAGAAGAATTATAATAAGAATAAACTCTCCAAGTTAGTTACCCACTAACCCACACCAGGGTACCTGCTATTAATAATACAAAAGTCTTTAATCTTACAATTTACTTTTACGACCAGAAACCTCCCTAAAACGCGGCACTATATAATTTAAAACATTTTAAAAACCATGCCAGTTTAACCATTTTTACCAAGAATCCATAACTCCTGCGGGCCTTCCTTCCTTTGGATCTTAAAACTGCTTAAAAAACCATTATGACCTAAGGCTTACCTTACAACCTCCGAACAATCCAAATGCACACATTTTCGCATTAAAAAAAAATTTAAATCTCACATAAATTGATTCGCCGCTCCAACAACCCCTGGGAACGATCTTAGTTACACGCACTTTATGTAATTATAATTCAAGCAAAATAACCCACCTCCATTACACTCTCACCATCATTCTCCCAACTACCACCAAGCCCCCATTCAGATCCAGGGTAAACAAGGCTATGCTCCACCCATCACTACACAACGTGGCGGTAACGCTTGGAGCTCGACACATCTGTCACTTTCAATGATGGGGTGCCAGAGCAGAGTATATTCTCCTCAATCGAACCCATGAAGGGATGAAATTGTGCCCCACCACATAACCAACATCATTTCACACAAAAAAAAAAACTTTTTGGCCAAAGAAGAGCCGGTCCACTACGGGAGTGGGGCGCTTCTCTTCCTTCAGCCCACTAAACACTCTCACACACATACAGCCCAATACGCCTTTCTTTTTTCTTCTTCCCTGCATAAACTAGGCCGGCACAACTCTAGCCTTAAACTCTCAAAAGCCACTCCCTTTTGTTCGCCTTGTTTTGACTCCAACGCCTCCTTCAATCCTCTTGACGAGCACACACAAGGTTTTACTTTTTTGTCAGTTCAAAAACACCACATGAAGAGAAAAGGCGTTTACTTAATTTTGTTAAGGTAGATATATATTCGTAGCACTAACAATATTCCAAGTTCACCGGTGTAAATAGGGCCCTTGACCAACAGAAAACAAAAGCCTTTAAATGTTTTAATAACACAGCCGAAGTGTAAACCCAACTGTGCTTGCTCTCTCTCGAGCCTAAGTCCCTAAACAGGGCATCCTTTCACTAAGTCCATCCAAGCCATAAGAAGCCAAGAAAACCAAGTCTTTATGGTCAGAAGCTATCACCCTGTTTTCCACTTGAAACATTTTTTTCTGAGTCCCCACTTCTCTCGAGAAAAATCAAAGTCTCACTTCTCACAGAAAAAGTTTATGTCCCACTTCTCAGAGAAAAAGTTTAAGTCCCATTTCTCACAGAAAAATGTTGAGTTCAACTACGCTCATAGCTCTAACTATTATTTTTTTCTAAGTCTACCTTGTTGACAACCATACTTAACTTCTTGCTGCCGCTAAGCACTCTCTTCTTGCTCTAGGATGGGTAACAAACGATAAATGAAGCAGGTACAAACTTACATGCGGAAAGGATTTCGGTGAACTCTATAGATAAAACATCACTCAAGTGGCGAGGAGGTCGAACCGGTGTTGGCTCTGATTCAGCACTGAACACCTGACTGCATTAGGAAAATATTGAACACACTGGAATCCAATTGCTAAGTCTACCGACGTTATATGACATCTGAATTGCGTAGTCAAAATGTAATATTGCGTCGGCAGCACTCAACTGTAAATCGCCGAAATTTAAATGATAAATTTTATGAAATTATAAGAAAGAACATTTAATGGAGATACTGTCAACTCGACATTATGTTGGCCGAGAGTTAGTTATCAAGCGTGGACGTTATAACGTACAACGAGCTATTCCAGCATACTGTACACAGTCAGAACGACACAGCACGTGGAATTACAGAGATCAACAAAACTGTCGCTTGTACAGTAGTGGACATGGACAAATCGCTTCTAGCTTATCGTAGTGCGTGTAAATTTGTTAATAGTTTGATAGGTAAAGGCTGTTCACTATAAAGTGAGCACTTTCGAAATCAACCTTAGAAAAACGTCACTGCCCCTGCCTGCATCTATTTCAACGGGCGCACCGAACGACATGTGCCCAGTAAAGTTGGTAACGATGGATGGAGAGTAGTTCCATAAATCAATATCTTAAGATAGAAAAAAAAATATAAGGTGTCCATTTGTGATAAATTAAATTATTTTCTAGCTTTCTGTTCTCTTGATGCACCGGAATGTAAAAACTGCCTCGATTTGTAAAATATTTCATTTTATAATAATTCCACAGTTTCATCTAACTGACGCATGAATAAAGTGATGAGGCCCATGAAAATGTTAATTTTATGTAAGGCGGAAGAATACATGACGTTCTTATAACTATATCTCAAGCAAGGCTTCCAAAAGTGCTAATTCTACCGTAGACAGCCTATAGGGTTTAACGTCTCGTCGACAGCGATGTCATTTGAGATGGAGCAAGCTGCCCAGAGAAGCAAGACCGTCACCACATATGACAAACGAAAAACCAATATGGAGGCCTTCATGTAAATGTAAACAAATATGGCGACCTCCATGTAAATGTAAACAAATATAGCGGTCTCCAGTAACAAATGACAAATGAAAAAACAAAGATGGCGGAGTGGAATGCATACGACAGATGTGATAGATAAATATAAATAAAGATGGCGTCAAATGCATGTAAGGGAAAAGAAAGAAAGAGAGAAAGAGAAAGTATGAAAGGAAATAAGGAAAGAACCAGAATAAGGGATGAAAAAAGAAAAAATGGGAGCACTCGGAGAAAACCCTCAGAGAAGAAGAGAGCGAAAGAGTATAGAAATATAGAAAAGAAAAAGGAAGAGAAGAAGGAAAGAGAAAGAAAGAAAAGAAAGAATGCAAAAGAGTAAAAGTGGGAGCACTCGGAGAAAACCATCGAATGCAACAGCATGAAAAAATGACTTACTGGTTACCAAGATGTTGGTCCATTGTGGCAGAGTACTGGCTAACAACATGGTGGAATCAAATATGGCAGTCGCGTGACCAGAAGAGAGCGGGAAGTCCGGGATCCAACATGGCGGCCGGCGCCTCGTGCCTCTCCCTGATCCCTGTTGTTCCTGAACATGCTATGCTCTACTATTATCCGGGTCACTATGGATTTTCGCGTGTGGGAATCATACCGGACGGTGCCATTGGTCACCGGGTTTTCTCGGAGATTTCCTGTTTCCCCCACCCTTTCATTGCGGCGCTGCTCCATACTCACTACTCAATCACCCTCATCGGTTCTCAATACCTCGATGTTAATAGCCGTCCAAATCTCGTCACTCATTTATAACGCCGTGAGTCAGTTTTGCAGGCGGCTCCTCGGTGGCCGTGGCGGCGACTGGCCGTCGCGGGGTCAAAGTGGGGAGACGTGTCGCATGTTTTGAGCGGGCGGAGGCCAAGTTAATTTACGTCACGCCGCTGCTCACAATTAGACTGAAAGCCTGGCCGCGTACGATGGGGGATAACCCTTTTAAAGTTGCTGTTTGTGCGCGATGCCTCTGAGGTCCTGGAGAGATGCGGCGTTGATGTAATACGTCGTGCCCTGCTGCTGACTTAAAAAAAAAAAAAAAAAAAAAAAAACCCTATGAAACTCGCATGCTTGTCGCCAGGTTCATATAAGAATATTCTGGGCGGGAGCTCTTGCTGGGATATTATTGTTTTATTTAAATTAGGTTAATTCAATTTGTAGGATATTTCAATCGCAGCACAAAACTATCATCCGTTGACGGATGTTCAATACGTATGATCACTCTGTTCTCGACAGTGGGCACGTTGACGCATGAAGGATACCATAGAGGCTGCGAGTAGAAACGAATCAGCGTCTTTATCGTAAGTGATCTTATTTGTAGCTGTTATACATCTGTAGCTTATTTCACCGAGAACGCATCACGTTACAAACTGGCTGCAAGGAGTATGCTAGACTTAAGAACAGTGCTGATATCTTTTAACTTAAAGTTTAATGACAACGATGGGGTACGATTTCTTGAAATTGACTTTTTATATAGCCCAACATAAGCCCAAGAGTAAAATATAAAACAAAATTTAAAAAATATATTATTAAAAAAACGTTTAAAAGGTAGGAGGAAATGAAGGAATATTAGCTCGATATTTGTAAATGATTGAAAATTTAATTTTTTTTTCAAAGAGCTTTTGAGTTATCTAGAATAATGATCGTAGGAGTAAATAATTCATGATAACAAATACACTTTACGACGACTTTATAATATATGAGGGCACAAGGAATTCACGAAAAGACACTGCGAAGGGAAAGAAAACGAAGAGAAACAAAATATAAATTAGAAGAAATTTACATAAAAAATGGTGTTGTGAATAATGAACCAAGGAAAACAAGCAAGGAAGGCTCGAATATAAACGGAAATATGTTACCAAGTGAGGAGGAAAATCAGGAAGTATGGAAGGGCTAGAAAGAGAATTGTTTCTGTGGTAAGGCTGACTACACAAGAATCGGTGCGTTGGAAGTAGAACGGGAATATGATGACCAAAGATGTTAATTCGGGAGTTAGAGAAGGTAATTCAGGATGTTATGAAAACAAAAAAATTACGGGGCTGTAACATAATACCTTGCAAGTCATTGAAAGCAATGGGAACCAGTTCTATATTTATAACGAACTTCCTAATCAATAGGAACTGTGACTCGTTTATTCGTTCCGAGATTTACTTAAGACCTCTTTTGTCCTATTGACAAAGAAGTGCAAAACAATATAATCTACAGAATTTATAACAGTACGTTTTGCCTTTTATGTGAGAAATACCTAAACAAGGCTCATAATAAAAGAGAAAAATGAGAAGAATTGGGAATATTGAGAAGATATATTTGGTCTTATAAACGTGAAAAGGACAAGGACTTCAACTGTGTGTCTTGAGGACATTGACAGAAAGAATGTTTTTAGAAGTAAATATGGATACATATGTTTGTTCGATAGACTCGCTGAAGATATTTGACATAGTATAAAGAGTAGTAGGATTTGTGGAAGTCTGGGACAAGGGCGTGGGCGCAGGAGCCGCCCGGCCGCCATGTTGTTACGTTACTGACAACCATGTTTCCCTTTTACCCTCAAAAGTCCATTTTTTTCTCTCAAGATCGACTAAAATACCATAAAATTTTGCTTTTTTCCTAAAAACTTTCCTTCTTTCCTTAAAAAAAATTCCGGTTTTCCCTCAGAAAAAGATAGAATCACCCAAAAAGGGTAGAAGCCACTCATGTGGAGTACGAAGATCTTGAAATACAATTTTAGATAAATTAAAGTAATTTGAGGGCTTCGCTAGGACCGGCAGAGCAGTGGTAGCCATATTGGTTTTATAGGCATAGGGTATACCAAAGCGATAAAAGGATCTAGGATCGGACTGAGACCTAACCACCAGCTATAATGGTTGTCAGTTATCTTCCATCCATATTGTATGCAGAAGACTTTTGGCCTTGACACATAACCTTTGACTTTGAACATCCGAAAAAAAAAAAAAAAAATCCAAAAACAAAAAAAAAAAGTATTATTAAAATTATTTTAAAATTACTAAAGACGTATTATTAAAATCATTAAAAATTACAAAAAAAAATGCTAATAAAATTGTTAAAAAATGATTTTAAAGAAATAAATTTCCCGAGGTTCCCCTTACCCCCTCTACAAACCAATTAGTCAGAAGGCCTCCACCCCCCTCAGCCATACCCAGTCAGCTACCTTGAGTCTTGGGTCTTCGGTTTTGGGTCCCGGGTCGAGGGTCTTGAGTCTTGGATCAAATGGTCTTGATTATTAAGTCAAGTGTCTTGATTCTTGAGCCATGAGTCTTGTGTTAATGGTATTGGATTAAGGGTTTTGAGTATTGAGTATTGAGTCTTGAGTCAAGAGTCTTGTGTCTTGCGTCTACGGTCTTGGGTGTTGGGTATTGCATCTTGAGTCTTGGGTCTTGAGTCTTGAGTCTTGGACTAAGGGTCTTGGGTCTTGAGTCTTGTGTCTTGAGTCAAGTGCCAAGGTTTTTTTTTGGGAATTTGTTGGAATTTTTATATACTTTTTAATAATATTGAAAATATTTATATAAAAGTTTGAAATTAATTAAGTCAAAGGTAAATGGAGTCAAGGTCAATGATAAAGGGTCAAGGTCATCGACATCTAGTATGACTGAAGAGATGGACCCCACCTGTCATAGAACCTCGGTTCTCATACATGTATATCTTTAAATAATAATTTAAAATAATTCTTAAGTAATTAATTAATTTCTTATACATTTTTGCAATTTTTTGGTTCGAGGGTTAACCAAGGTTATGTGCACTGAGTCAAGATCAAGGTGATGGTCATGGTTCAAGGTCATGGTCACCGACATCCAATACTGAGTCTGGGTGATATCACAAAATGACAGCCGGTTTTGTCCCATTTAAAATGCATTATACCAGAATGAAGATAATCATTCTACCGACACACATACAACCTTTCAGTTTACATGGCGTACTGTACTGTTACACGAGTGTGACATTTATTAATTCTAGGTTGATTGTTTCCAGATAAATTCCATTAAAACTTTACTTTTCATGTGGCGCTTTTTTACAAAATGGCAGACAAAAGAGGCCCTGTATTAACTTATTTGATGCTTGTAGAGCATACTTTCAGCAAAACAAGTTTGGTCGAAACTGGTCAAACGGTATTCTAGATATTGCAAAGGGACCAAAGAAATATATTGCCGCCATTTTGAAAACAAGTGTCCTTTCCATTTAAATTTTATATATGCATATGGCATACAATTGTACAGTTTGTGTGTCAAGTATGACAGGGATCGGTTGAATAGGTTCCAAGATATAATGTAAAAGTTTCGTTCTTCATGTGACACTATCTTTAAAAATTGTAGATTAATAACATTATTATTTTCAAAAATTAAACATAACGCACTAATAACGTACAAAAGTTGGTATAAATCGGACAAATGGTTCTCGAGATACAACGGAAAAGCTTTATTTTTTCAATTTGCACTCTCTTCCAAAATTGTGGACAAATAACATTTACACTTTTTAAATTTTAATTATATAGTTCACTGCGAACTAACCCAGTAGGGTTTTATTTGGTTCAATGCTTCCCAAGATACAACATAATATCCAAAACTTTTAAATGAGCACTATTTAGAAAATATGTACCTGCCGTGGTTGAAAACTATAGAATTCCGAGGTCATTACTAAATACTATATGTGAACCTAGTTTGGTGAAATTTAGTTGTCAATTTTAAATGTTATGAAAAGGGAGAGAAAGGGCATACATTCCAGACAGATATTCGAGTGTTTGCATATCTTTCCTTCGAAAAGTAGGCTATTAATGAGGTGTGTAGGGCCTACATTATAATCATTATATCTGTAATTTGCAACAACTGAGTATTTCTTAATTCGTAAGTTCGAGAACTGGACGTTTCTTTGTACTGCGAAACAGTTAGAATTCGCCACGTTTCGTCCTCTCAATCCGTTTACTTGTTCCGTGTCCGTTTTATTACGCATTAGTGTCATTCTAGAACGGGCCAAAAATGTGTTTGCGTGTGTAGGATAACTGTCGGAGAATCGTTATATTTTCGCAATAAGGTATAAAACTAATATATGTCGTAGACGAACTACATATACTGTCTGCAAAAAAATGAACGGAAAATATTAAAAACCTAAACTATTAATATTTTCATAATGGTAGAAAATCACGTCATATTTATCTGGGGTGTTCGTATTTTACTAACCTTGGAGAAATGTAGGCTTACTTGAAAAGCAATATTTTAACGACAGACCGGTGAACCTTCGATTTTAAAATGCGAGTTTAAAGAATCATCTATTTCAAAGTTAAGTTACACAAGCTATTAATTTATCCTGTTTATATACTTTACTGACCAGACTGCAAGAAAAATAAAATTCTTTCCTTTAAACACGTCGTACTGGCCTTAAGAAAGAACGAACTGGTTAATATTGCTTCTCATTCGTAATACATAAAGATAAAAGCACGGAATACAACAAATTGCATCCTTAGCATGTCAACGACAGTCTTAATGTGTTGTGTCGGACGCAGATAGCTACTCCTGTCCCTGAAATATTTCAGCTGTATTAAGAGAAAATTAAATTTTCTTCATGAAACAACGCAAAGAATCTTTTATCAAACAAAATAAGTTAAGCGATTAGACGATTTATCTTGCGAGTCAACTGCTGGGAGGCAAAAGCCATAAATCATTTTGTTTACCGTCCCTTTGATAAAAATCAAGCTTGACAGATTTCCCTCCTCGAATTCCAGATGTTTGCAACATGCGCTGAAGTTACTAATTGCTTCCGGCGACAGTTGTAGCGTAGCCTTGTCTTGTGACATTAGACTGGGTTTAAAGGTGTTTACCTACGTGGCGCAGTAAATTTAGTTTAAAACTTTTTTTGTGTACACGAAGTAAAATCTCAGAAGAAAATAACCAGCAAACAGCGTAGCGGTTCCACGCGATGTTTACTGAGAGAAGTGTGAAGTTTCGTTGTTAAGATGCGGCACCAGAACTTGGCAAATCTTGCGTTGTTGTCTTATCGAAATAACAGGGCACATCCTAAAAGGACGGTACCAGTCATCTTCTGCAAACAAAGAAAGATACTCTTGTGAAACAGGGTCGACAGAAGCACTACAAGATTACCCAGGCACTGTAAGTGCGATTCTCATGCGGTTAATACAAGGCGTGAATTTACGATAGAATAAATCCCGATTTTGTGGTGAGATACAAGGTCTCTAGCAATTGGTAAACTGAGACTACAATAATCCGCGTATCGAGCAAATTTATGTCAAAAACAAGCAGAAATAAGCTAAAAATTCAATGGAATTTATAAAGATTCAAATTAAGAGAACTCTTGAGCATGTATAAATTTTTCCTTTTTCATTTCCTTCAAACCATTATATGAAATAAAAACTTCCTTCTCGTTTAATAGTTCCAAAGCATTTTGTTCTATTATTTTCACATAGTGCTCTGGTATTGAAATTTTAAACTTGCAATCTAGAATACAATAAATTTTTTTTACCAAACTTAGATTCATAAATCCGGAGCAATAAACCATTAATTTTTTTCGAGGTCTTGTAGTTTAGTGAATTCTAAGGAATTGTTCTACTTGTTGAGTAGAGCCTACATTTTTTGTAATTTATAAAGAAAAAAATTATTAAAGAAAAATATTTTTTTATTCCTTTATTAAATTTGTTTTAAATAAATAAAATAGCAACTATGCAATGTAAAAAATTTGGCGAAATATTAAACATTGAATGTTTTGCATCACATAAACACACAAAAGATAAACATATTAACTCATGTAAAATTGCGTTCACTGCCTATTATGACAGAAATTTTCATGATTTAAATTATGAAAAGTATTATGCGAATGCGGAAAATATGTTTCTAAACTATATCTCAATAAGAATAAAGATAGTAAATTACACAACAGAAAAGAAATTCAACAGAATGATTATTCAACTAAGACATGCGTAGTATGTGATGAGAAGAAATCTATCGATTAATTGTATCCTCATAAAGCAACAATAGGCAAACATACAACCAATTGTAAAGAATGTTTTAATGAGAAAATATTATGTGAGTGTGGAAAATATGTTTGTATTATAGATCTCAAAGAGCATAAATAAAACTAAATCACACAATACATCAATAGATATCCTTAATGAAATTCAAAATGATAATTATCCAACAAAAACATGCACAGTTTGCAATGAGAATAAATCTATAAAATTATTTTTTATTAATAAAAATACTAAAGTCAAACATTCAACAATATGCAAAAAATGTTGTAATGAGAAATATTATCACAGAAGTTAAATATTTTAAAAATTATTATCAATATAATTTAAATACTTTTCCAGCTTCATTCCAGTATTTTCGTTATCCTTTACACTTCTTCATTTATTTATATTTTTTAATGTTTATAATTTTTTTCTTCCTAGACAAAAGCAATAATAATGGCGAAGAACAATATCGTAGTTGAGTTGAGCAACAGGACAGTGAGATATTTGAGAATTATAGCTCGGGAATGTGGAATTACATATATAACCAGCCTAAGGAAAAATGATTTAATTCAAACTCTTACGCCATGTATTATTGATTACCAAAGAAGAAGAATTGATGAGCAATGAATAAGAAACTTCGCAAATTTGCCATTTTCTTATGCTAGTATCAATGTATTACATAAGAAAGATAGAAAGGAATTGAAAAAAATATTTCCATTTTCAAATAATCTATTTGTTAAACCTAGAAATAAAAGTAAGCCAGTAACAGAATAGATAACAAAGAATAATTTTACAAATTTACCTTTAGCTGATGCTAATACCAATGAATTATATAAACAAGAAAAAACGAATTAAAAATATTTCCCTATTCTACTAATGTGTATGTTAGCAAAAGAAATAGAAGAACTAATGAAAATTACTTTAATTTAGTAGAGCCAAATCAATTTTTGACTTCAGTAAAAAATAACGTATTTGAGATAATACACAATACTCTTAGAACATTTAGAGGGCTAAAAACTAACATTAAAATATATACCAACTGTCGAAAATAAGAAAATAACCAAGAAGAACGATTTACATTTCAGTCTTATAATCGGGCAATATTAAACGAAGGAGAAACTATAAAAATTTACAGAATTTTGAAGCAAGAATTACTCACACAATTATCTAAATTTCAAAGAAGAGGTTCTGGGTGGACTTTAAATAGAGTAATTGGAATACAATTAGTAATAAATAAGTATAATATATTTAATGGATCATCATATATTCAACTACCAGAAGCGATTTAGAATAAAATAGCATGCATTAATGTGAAGAATGATGACCAAAAATGTTTTCTTTGGACAATAAAGTCTGCATTGTTTCCGGCTGAAAAAGATACACAAAGGTATCTAAATATAAAAATGTGAGGCTTAATATTGACACAGCATTAGATAAATATGAATATCCAATTAAAATTGACGATATACCAAGAATAGATAATCAAATTGACATATATATAAATTTTTTTTTTTTAGATGACATGTTCAATGTATACCCATTAAAGCTTACAAAAAATAAAAAAAAAACACGTATATTTACTATATTTAAAAAATAACACAAACTCACATCACTGGTGGATTAAAGATTTATGGAAGTTGCTTTCTGCACAAAAAAAAATCCTAAAAGTAAAACTTACATATATGATATGTGCATTCAATTCTTTTATTCTCAAAAGAAATCAAATAAAAATACAGAAGACTGTTCTAAAAATGAATTTGTACGAATAACTTTACCATTTGAAGGCCAACAAATAAATTTTAAAAATATAAAACCTACAATAAAAGTTCCTTTTGCTATCTATGCAGATTTCGAATCAATTCTAAATAAAATACCAAACAGCTAGGCCATATCCAAGGGAAATAAATAAATCTTAATTAATCAAAAAATACCCAATTTTAACCGAAGATGATATCGATAACGGTATTTATAAGGAAATACTTAAAGAAAGATATAAACATATTGATGAAAAAATAAATTATATTGATTTAAATATGAATGACGAATCATACACAATGAAATATCAATTACAAAAAGCATATGGTTTTTGCTTTTATATTGTATCTGTTTATGGTGATTATAAGCCTCCAGTAGTATGTCGAGGTTCAAATGCACTTAAGATGTTTATACAATCAATAAAAAGGGAAGGAGCAGAAGAAATTGGGGGAATATATTCACAAATTGAACCAATGCATCTACTAAAAAAATGAGAAAAAGTGTCATATAGTGAGTCAAAAAAAGATGTACTTTATGTGAATGCGAATATACGACAGACAATAAAAAAAAACATCATCATGATTATATAACTGGAAAATTCATTACCCAAGTATGTAATAATTGTAGTCTACAATTAAAGTTATCCAACTTTGTACCAATTTATTTCCATATCTTAGCTGGTTATGGTGCTCATTTATTTATTACTGAGTTAGGATATTATAAAAAAATATAGATTTAACTGCAAATAATGAAGAAAAATTTATTACTTTTGGGAAAGGAAGAGAAAATCCGAGGATGAGATTTATACACACATTTAAATTTATGGCCAGTAGTTTAGATAAATTATCATCTAGTTTAACTAAAGAATAAATGAAACACACCCGAAATCATTTTCCAAAAGAACAAGTAGATTTAGTTATTATGACTATGACTATAAGGACAGTTGGAAGACATTTGAAGAAACAGAACTTCCATTAAAGAGTGAATTCTACAGTAAATTTAATGAATCCGACATAACTTATGCCGATTTTGAGAATGCAAAACTTGTATGGACTCAATTTAATATAAAAAAAACCTTGGCGAATACCACGGCTTATATTAAAAAAGTTATGTGCTACTATTAGCTGATGTATTTGAAAACTTTAGAGAAACATGTGTAAATGCACATGACTTAAGACACTGCATGGGATTTTACAGCACCAGGATTTTCTTGGGATGCAATGTTAAAACTGACTAAACAGCCACTAAATTTATTACGTAACTATGGTATGATTTTAATGATGGAAAAAGGAATTAGGGGTGGAATATCGCAATGCTGTAAGCGATATGTTAAAGCCAATAACAAATGTTTAGAAGATTTTAATAAAAATCAAGAGTCTAACTATTTAGCATATCTCGATGCAAATTATCTCTATGGATGGGTGATGTCTCCATATTTACCATATGATGGTTTCGAATGGGTTAATTATACATTATTTGATTTAGAGTACTGGAGTAAAAATATATTTGATTTGGAGGATGATTCTAATTATGGTTATATATTAGAATTTGATTTAGAATATCCACAAGAACTGCATAATTCGCATAAGGATATTCCATTTTGCCCAGGAACAAATCAATCCAAATTGTTAACAATTTTACTTAATAAACAAAAGTATGTACTACACCATCGTAATTTGAAACCATGTTTAAATAATTGTTTCATACTTACTAAAATATATAGAATATTGGCGTTTGATAAGTCCGATTGGCTGAAAAGTATATAGATTTAAATACAACGATGAGAACTAATGCTAAAAACAACTTCGAAAAAGATTTTTATAAGCTGATGAATAATTCTGTATTCAGCAAAACAATGGAAAATGTAAGAAACAGTAGATATAAGATCAATATCAGATGCAGAAAAAGGTGAAAAATTAGTGACAAAAGAAAATTTCAAGAAAATTACTATATTTAATGAGAATCTTGCGGCCATAATTATAAACAAAACAAGTGTAAAATCTAATAAGCCTATTTATGTTGGCATGTCAATTTTAGACATATCGAAAGAGTAAATACATGATTTTCATTGTACAGTTATGAAACCAAAATATGGAGATAACATTGAATTATGCTATCAAGACACCTATTCGTACATTTATAGCCTAAAAAACATAAGATTCTTTATGCAGACATGAAAAAAATAACAGAAAAATTTTGATACAAATGATTATTCAAATTACAATATCTATAATATGCCACAAATAAATAAGAAAGTTATAGTTAAGATGAAATACGGATGTAATGAGAAAATAATGAAAGAATTTGTTTGTGTAAGAGCAAAAATGTATGCATATAGAGTTGATAATAAAAGAAAATAAATGATCAAAAGGAGTAAAGAAATGTGTTACTACCAAGAGAATTAGATTTGACGACTATAATAATTGTTTGTTTAAAGAGAAAATAGAATATAGAACAATGTATTTAACAAGGAGCGAAAAGCATGAAACATATACAGTTGAAGTTAGTAAAATTGCATTAAGTTCCTATGATGACAAAAGGAGTATATTAGAAAATAAAATAGATACATTGCCATATGGGTCTCAAAATGTATAATTTTTTTATTAATTTCTATATTATATTTTAAATTACTTTAATCTCTAAAACAATGTCAATATCAGCACCATCAAAATGAATCAGTTTACTATTTTCATCCCTAATTTATAGAACAATGTGATTAAACCATTCATTATTGATTCCATAAAAAATTGGATATGCGGGCTCATAACTAATATAATCTCTAAAGCCAAACATACTTTTTGGTGAAAAATTAGGAATTATATCTGTTTCTAAATGATTAGATTCGTCATACTTTATTAACATTCCATATGCCAAATTACAGTGAACATTTATTGTTGTAAATGAATTATAATTAGGTAACTTAGTATTTACGACAATTTTGTCTTTTTCAAAAGTAATGTTTCTTTCAAAGCCAAGAATATTAGATAGTCGATCGTCAAGCTAAATATCAAACTTAGATTTAATCGTTATTCTGTTTTTCACATTGTCTGCCATCAATTCTAATGTTATTTGTTTAAAATGGATCAATTGAATTTATAGGTTCTTTAAATATTCAACATCGTACAGGCGCCTATGAATAGTGATAACTCCATTTTTATCAATGACAGCACTCATTTTTTTCAATTGTTATAGTATTATTGTCTATAATTGGCATTAAAATTTTTGTGGGAAAACTAATCAATGCTATAGATTTATCTTTATGAGTGATGTCATAATGAAGTTTCTTCTTTAGTATAGAACTGTTGTTTGTTTACTTAAATAATTTATTCTCCATTTATTACAAAAATTATCTTATTAAATGAAAAAAGTTTATTGGGTGTCGGTGTTTTAATTTCTCAAGGGGATGCTAAGAAAAAAAAAGAATGGCGAACTATTGCCTGATGAGATGAGAGGCTTAATTTTTGGTCCCAGCAATCGTGCCAAAACCAACCTGATGATTAATTTTATTTATAAGCCAGGATGGCTAAATTTTAATAAAGTTTATGTTTGTTCAAAAAGTTTAAATCAACAAAAATATGTTCAGCTACAAAATGACTGATATAATATCCAACAGGTTTAATGAAAAAATGTAATACTTTTTAAATAACAATGATGAAATTATTCCCTTAGATCAACATGAAAATAATTCTTTAGTAATATTTGACAATGTTATTTTAGTTGATCAAAATATAATCCATGAGTACTTTACTTGAGGGAGACACAAGAATACAGATGTATTTTATCTTGCACAAACATATTCGAGGGTGCTCAAATAAATATACTATGTATATTTAGACAAGATGACATGAACCTAACACATATTTATAATGATTCTGTTGGTGGCGATATGCCTTATGAAAATTTTTAAGAGATATATACAAATTGTTGTGACAAAGACTACAGTTTTATCACAACAGATTTGAGTAGAAAAATGAACAGTGGTTAGTACAGAAATCAGATCCAACAGTTTTTAACTCAAGTTTAGATATCTCACTTTCACACATCACAAGTTTTCCTCAACAGAGCTTTGATGAGCACTCACCACAACAGGAAGGAGCTTTACCACAACAGTGCTGTTATCTAGTTGTGGTGTAAAGAATTGTCAGTAGTGCAGCTCTTGATAACAGCTTTCAAGTCACCACATCTCACCACATGAAGACTTTTAATCATCGCCTCGCTCGTCTTGTCGTGGTGACTCAGCAGCACGGCATCTGATTTCAAATGTGCAGGTCGTGGATTTGATCCCTGGTCTGAGCAGATAATTCAATAGTGTGAATACGAAGCGCCCATATTTGCACTATTAGATTATCACCAAATCATTCAAAATTCGAGCCAAAACGTTGTTGCTCATACAGCAATGTATAAGCATTGATGTAAATAAAAATTGTACCCTAAAGCTTCAGTAAGACAATTCTCCCCATACTAAACTTGTAATATAACAGATGTATAAGCTGGAGTGTTCTCATATAGTGAATGGCGCCTCACTATATGAGAAGGGGGACCATAAGAAGTAAAAAATAAATTTAAAAAACCGCTCACTTCTCCACTAAAAAAATTGGCTGGCCGGTGGTGAAGTGAGAGGTTTTTCCAAATGGAGTTTTGATGATGCTAATTAAGGTTGGGAAAATCGGATCTCTGGTGTGGTTTTAGCTCACCTGTAAACCCAAAAAATAAACAGGTCCCTGGCACAGCATTAAGTTGCTTGTAAACCTTTTGAAATTTTCAAGAATGTTGATTTAAGGAAAATTTACAAAACATTCATATGTCTAATAATCAGAGCACCAAAGGGTGGTCAGTCTGGAATTATGTCCAATTAAAAAAAAACTTGCATTATAAAGCACTTTTAACAGAATAGGTTGGGACAAAATTGGGTCCCAACTTGACTATCAGAATGGTAAAGCAATTTACATAAATTTTACTGAACTTAAAAACACCCCTAAAATTGGGACACTTTTTAACACACAGCCAAGTGCTATATAATTAAATAAACCTGGGAAGAGGTGAACGAATCGTTCACCCCTTTCAAAATGCAACCTAATACAATATTTATAAATGAATATGGTCTTTATTCTTTAATTTTTTCTTAAGTTTTTCATTTTCTTATTATATATATATATACAAAAACATATTTCCTCACTTACAAGGTGGCCGAATCACTAGAAAAGCAACTGGAGAACTTAAACCAAGAAGAAGATAACAATAAAATTATTACATTATATGATTAAAATCATTTATTTTTAATGATTATAAATAACTGTTGTATTACATACCAATGCACCTTCATTTAAAGCTAAAGACATTTGTGATGTTTTAGAATATTCCAAATTCAGAAATGCTTTAATCGACAATGTTAGACAAAAATGCATTAAACATTATAAAGAACTAGAAAGTAACCCGCAATTCCACTTGCATTCAGACACAAATTTTATTAATGAGTCAGGTTTATATGAATTTAATATCTAAAATTAAATTAGTAGAAAAGTTTGCGATGAAGTATTGCCATCAATTCGTAAATATGGTTCTTATAAGTTACGGAAAACCATTGAGTTAAAATACCAGCAGATAAAATGATAGAACATAAATTTGAACAACTTGCTATTCAAAATAAAGAAAAAAACTTAAAAATGAACAACTTGCTTTAGAAACTAAAAAACTAGAACATTTTATCATGAATATGGAAAATTTTATATACAAAGTTAAACAGAAAACGAAGAATGGTTATATATACATTGCAACATCTTTAAAAATTGCTTCAAGTAATAGTTTTAAAGTTGGTAAAACCAATAATTTAATCACTAGAAATGCAAATTTCAATTCTTCGCATAGTGAACAAGATAAATTTTATATTTGTTTCCATAAGAATGTTTATGATGTAAACAAACCAGGAAAATTAATTCACTAAGTATGTGACGATTTTCGCGATAAAAAGAGTACATAAATATTTGATTTACATGACACTTATTTACTTGAAATTGTAAAAATGGAAATTGAAGACACAAATAAAAATTTTGATTACACCAATAATCTAACTAAAAATCATCTAGCAGAAATGTATTCTTTGAAACCAGTTATTCCAGAACCAGTGTCTTTAAGTAACGATGATGATGAATCATTATCGAATATGCAAACAAAACTATTTAAAGTATTTTATGACTTAATTGTTGAAAACAAATTAAAAATAAAGCATTATGGTTTATTAGGAAGATTAGAATTAGGCAACACAAGTAATGCAAAATCGTGGGAGGAAGCAAAACAATTATTGGATTGGAAAGACTGTGTAAAACAAGTTGTATAACTTATAACAACACTAAAATTATAACTACATTAAGGATATAACCATGCTTCTCTTCTTTACAATTTTAAATACACATTTAAAGACATTTATAGGGTCTATTGAATAGACCCTTAAGGGGTAGTGAAAAATATTAGAAAAAAAAAATTTAAATGCACAACATATCTGTTTTATTAATCCAAGAGTTGTGAGAATTATGAAAATCCAACCATTTTACATAAATTTTATCGCTTTTCATTTTTAAAACTTCTTCAACGAAAGTCTAGATAGTTTGTTTTCATAATTTTGTATTTATAAACACTGCCTTTTATTTCTTCTCCTCTGTCACCATTCAGTTTGTAAGTTGGTACATCATTATTTAAAACCTCAAAAATGGTTAATAATTCTGTTGTCCAATTAGCTGTATAACCCTTCTCGAAGATTCGTTTACTCTTACTCACGTGGATGATATCACCAACTTTGTATTTCGGTTTTGTAATCACATTCGCAAAATCTTGTTGTCTTAGATTTTTTTCATTTTTTTATTAAATTCAATTGAATTCACACCAATGGTTCTGTGTTTGGTATTATTGTGTTCTTTCACTAAATCATCTCATATATCTACCCATTTGTAATTGCCATTTAAAAGAAATTTCTTCCACATTTTGTTCTTCATTGTACGATTATATATTTCTACACAATTAGCTTTAAGTTCACTGAATGCAGAATAGTGATTGATATTATATTCTTACATAAGTTCTTTAAATATTTTATTAAAAAATTCGGGACCATTATCGCTTTGAATATTACACGGTTTTCTTTTAACTAATATAGATTTTAAAGCAATTATTACATTTTTTGCTGTTTTGTCTTTAATTGATATAGCAAAGGAATATTCTGAAAAAATCGATAATTGTCATAATATATTAATAACCATTGTTTATAATTGATATCCCTTTTAAATTTCCGGTATCCATCTCAACAAGATCAATTTACCATAAATCGTCAACACTACTTTCTTCTTGGAAAATTTTTTCGTGCAGGTTTATATAGTTCATTGATTAACCTTCTCTTACTTTGGGTAATTTTTTTAAATATTGGTTTATTAGAATTACATACCTATCATATACTTTTTCTGAGCTAATCGTCCATTTTTAGTATTTTCAATTTCTATATTATTATTTTTAGTGACCTTTTTGCACTTCAAGTACCAAGTAATCTCCCTTTAATAAGAATAAACAATTATTAATCTTTATATTGTACGAATATTCCTATTGTAGTTTTCCCCCCATCTTTATGAATATATATTTTCTCTTTTCTGATTTCAAAAGAAAAAGCGCAACCTCTGTAAACATCAAAATTTTTACTGTAATCAATTTTTGTAGTTCCATTAATAAAAGTCAAAGTATCATCAGAAAAATAAGATTAGCAGTAGTTATCTTATAAACAGTACAATCCATCAGAAAAGTAAATAAAATTACTTTATTATATAAGTGAGAAATATTACTCATTTTATCCCACTTTGCAGGTAAATAAAATATATATTATTTTTCTTCCGTACATGTTTCAACTGATTGGTTTCAATTTTGTAATTTAACATTTGATTTGTTAAAATGTTGTAATTTATCAGCTATTTCTTTATCGAAATATATTTTATTGACTGCATCTTTTCCATCTGCAGGATCAGTCATATTATTAATTCTAACGATTTTGAATAGAAACATAGTCTGTTTAATAAACAAAAACTTTACTAAGTTGAACTCGTAAAGCAGAAGGGTATTATTGTATTTTGAATCTACACATGCTTTTAAGTCAGAAACACTAGTATTGTATTTTAATCTACGTCGGTTTTTTAATGCATGATCAGAAACAATATTGCTGTATTTCGAATCTAAGTCCTTTTTAGCGCCTGCTTTGTATTATTTATTCGTTTTACGTAATTGACAATAGTATTATTGAATTGTAAATGTATATCTTCTTTTGAAGCATAATCAGCTAATGTTTATTAAAAAATCTTCTATTGACTGCGTCTTTATTGTCTCTAGGATCATCTACATTAACAATTCTATGCCCTAAAAAAGAAACATACAATTTTGTATAATCAAAGAAAGTGCTTAGTTTACTTTGTAAATCAGAAACACCCGAATTGCATTGTGAATCTACATATGTTTTTATAGCATATTCAGAAGAAATATCTTTATATTTTAAATCAACACCTTTTTTTTTAAAGCATAAGAACTAGTGTAAAAAATTTATTTAAGGCTTTGATTAATGGTTTCCCAAATATATTCCTCATTTAATAACAAAGAAATTATATCATTAAACTTAAAATTTTTCGAAAAAGAAGTAATAAAATTACACATTTATGTCCACATATAACTGAATTAAAATTCTGAATTCGATCATCAATGTAATAAACATTTATGTTTTTGAAATAATTAGTTAAATTAGTAGGAATACTACCTCCAAATGAATCAAAATAGTAAACATCGTTATTTTCTTTAAAATAACAAACCCAATGAGTACCAGGATTTGTTGAAATATCAAAATTAACCACAGCACATAAATTTTTGTGCATACTTTTAAGTAATTCATCAATCATATAAATTTTTTTAAATTTTTTTATGATTAACGTTTTTACATATTTTTCAATATCGATATTATATAGTGGGTATATATTCAATTATTTTGGTATTGCCCTTTTTTTTTTTTTTTTGCAAATAAACCACTTCCTGCATTATTTCCCATTGCCTAAATTATTTCACTGTTGCTCTTACACTAATTCTTTTTTAATTTTTCTAGGTTGTTCAGCAGAATTGTAAATTGCACTTGCTCCTCTAGCTAAGGCGCCACGTTTACCTAAAGCAGCAAGTATAATAGGTATCATTCCTCGATGATGTAAACCACTTCCAGATTTTTCTTTGGCCATCTTTTTGATTGTTGATAGTGACAAAGTTATTTTAAAATTATGCGTTCTTTTATTTATTTATTTTTCTGTCAATTTGATCACGTGTGAAAAAATTATCTATAACCAAATGTTTTAATTCCTCAAAAGGAATATCGAACGTTATATTTGCTATCTTCATATATATATAATCTTCTTATATATATATATATATATATATATATATATATATATATATATATATATATATATATATATATGCATTTAATATTGTGGATGGGTGATGTCTACCAAGATGATGGTTACCTATCAAGATTGTGGTCACTTACCAAGATGGTACAATGTGTATGGGCTAGGGTTTACGTCTGGTAAATTGAAGTATTTTTAAATACTTTTTAAATAATCTTTTAATAATTTTTAATAATTAATGTTCAATAATAATTTTTTTTTTTTTTTGATTTTTTGGAATTCTCTAATTCTTTTAGATTTTTGCTTTTTCAAGATTAAAGGTCATAGGTCATGCTCTTCTGGCACGTAGTCACTGATCTCCCTCGTCGGAGTTATTGATATCTTTCTCCAGAGTCACTAATGCCTCTTGCCTGCTCTGGGAAAAATGGAGTTTTTTTTGGGAAAAAAAAGGAAATTTTTAGGGAAAAAGGGAGAATTTTAGACTGTATTGGTCGATTTTGAGGGGAAAAAAGGGAAGTTTTGAGGGAAAAAATGGAAAAGAGTTGGCGGACGGGTTACGTAACAAGTTGGCGGCCGGGCGGTTACTGCACTCCTGCGACACACGCCCTTGCGCCCAAGTCGCCGTATCCATAACTACCGTAATTTTGGAAATATGTGTGTCTGACCTCAAAATTTATCAACCAGTATCGAGCCATTGTCATAACTGTTTGCCACATTTGGTATAAATCGGTTGTTTTTTTCGTAATTTTAATTTGTCAAGTGATATTATTTTACAAAATGGTGGACAGAAGAAATTTTGTGTATTCAAATTTGATTGTTGTTATTTATACAACCAACTTACAAAGATTCGTTGGAATTAATTACGTGGTTTCGACGATATAACATACAAAACTGAAATAACTATATAGCAGCCATTTTGATAATATGTGCCCGGCGTACGTAAAATATATCAGTTAACATTAATTACCGCAGTAATACTTGGTTGCCATATTTTTTTAGGAATCGGCTAATTGTTTCCCGAGATATGAAATAAAAACTGTATTTATTCGTGTGGCATTATCTTACAAAATCGAGGAAAAAAGAGGATCAGTGAAGACAAATTTGATTTTTGTTTATACTCCCAGCATACAAAGTTAAGTTGGAATTGATTAAATATTTTCGAAGTTATAGCATAGTATGCTAAAATAGCTAGTTAGCCGCCATTTTAAAAATAAGTGTCTGGTATACTTGAAACCTATTTGTACATATCATCTGTGGCAATACTACTTGATTACCAAATTAGGGAGGAATATGTCAATAGCTTCCTAAGAAATTCCACAAGAACTTAGTTATTTCATGTAGCGCTATCTTACAAAATGGTTGTGCTTGGTAAAATTGTATGGAAGTTATACTAAATAAACTTAAAATATTTGTATGGCCGGCATTTAGAAAATAACCTCCTAATAAAGTTTAATTACTTATTTTTACCTGGCCTATGATTGTATTTCTTATGTGCCAAATTTGGGGGTAACAGGTTGAGTAGTTTTAGAGACATATTGTAAAATATTTATTTATACATGCAGTGCTATCTTTTAAAGTGGCGCACAAAAGTGGTTGTTGTTTAGTTTTACACGATGCTTGTAATATATGCCGTCAGCATACAAAATGTGGGTTAAATTGGCTAAATGGTATGATAGTATCTATACTAATATAATGAAGAGGTAATGTAAGTTGTTTGTTTATATGTAACAGCTAATCTCAGAAACTACATGGCCGATTATTATAATGTTTTCACTGTTAACAAGCTACATTCTTGCAGATGGACATAGGCTATGTTTAATTAAAAAATTAAATTCTATGAGAAATTTCAAAGTTTGTAAACAAAGTCGGAGTAAAATGAGGTACTTGGTTGCTCTCTAAGCATGATCTATATCTATACTACTAAATAAAATAGAAGCGTCTGTCTGAAATTTTCTAATTTTCAGCGTTCAATTATTTTGTCAAATAGTATAATTTATAACTATGCCATATCTAATGTTAATTTTTTTCATGTCTGTCTGTCTGTCCAACTAGATTTAACTCAAAAACCACTGAATGTATTGACATCAAATTTACACAGTCTATATATAATAACCCCAGGACCAACTTAGTCATTGTTTCATCGAGATATCTCAAACGGTTCCGGAAAAAATTATGATCAGGGATGTACATAGGTACTGGATTAAACTATTATTATTCCGAGTTGGGTGAAATTCAGTTAACGTTTTCAAAAATTGAAGGGGAGAACACACATGCACAGAAACTCACTGTACACATATCTACACTCTCAAATACACACAGACACACAAACAGGAAAGTGATTTCATAAGCCTTTATACGATATTCACGGTAAAGTGAGCACTTTTGAAATCCCTGTCATTTGGAATAAGAGTCAATAAATATATTTTATCGTAGCCTTAGACATTAACTTCTGAGTGCGGTGGAATATACACACTGTGTTTATTATTTATATGGCAGTATTTAATTATAAGAGTGGTTCAATAATTAAAGATATCTGAAAGTAAAAAGCAACTAGACCCTCAAAAGTGCTCACTTTACCGTGAACAGCCTATAGGCTAAAGACCCGGTTCATGGCTGAGCAGTGAGCCGTTTCTCGTCGTAAAAGTTGAAATCTTTTCTAGTGGTATCGCAAGTCTCTGCGACTTAAAGATCAATTCAACCACCGACTAAAGTGGAAACTGATATTTAAATAAGTTAAAATTATAAATATTACTATAGCAATAGCATTTAGTGTAGGCTAATATTCCAGCTATATTCATTCAAGGCATGCAAGTCATTAACCTTCCTTGCTACAATAGGCCAAATAGCATGCTATTTATGAAAATGGCTGTTCTTCATCTGAAATATTTAATACGTTTCCTAACCGTGTTTATGTGTTCATTGGTCTATATTTTGTTTATTCTGAAACTCCACTTTCTTTACGGTGTTGTATACAGGATTCTCTCTCTTGCTTTTAATTTACATGCACTTGATGAGCAACTGAGAAGTTAATGATGGTTCTTAGAGCGAATATCTAGTACACACTTTCCCGATGGTAGAAAGAGTTCGCTTTCGAATACAAACATTCGTATTCGGTACTTGAACTGAATGGGTTGTCTTTCTATTTACGATACGTCTTACACGAGAAAAGAATTTTTCAAGCATATCGTGCTTAACGTGACAAATAGTAACATATTCATAATTTCCCAGCTGAAAAATAAATAATTATACATTCTGTTTTAACATTGAACACACTATTAAGCCTCTCTCAAAAAGCGTTAGTAATGCTTCAGGTATTACTCTCGTACTTCCCGTTAAAAAATTTAACTCTTCTAGGATTTTCACTTGCGAAATTAAAATAAATTCTAAAGGCACAGTTCCATTGTTTGCTGAAATCATTCACAAATATGGAGTTCATTAAATCAAACCATTTGTCAACAAGCCAAAACAACTTGAAATATATGATTTCTACGGGAAATTAGCTTCCGTTTGGTGGGGAAATTTTTGTGTAACGCATTTCACTTTCTTTAGTGTATTGCCAGTTTAGTTTAAATTAAATCTGCTCTCAAGTTCAGGAGTCTGTGAAAGTTACTTGTCATGAAGTATTTGCTGTGTTTGCCACTCACACCCTTCGGCTCAACACGGGAGTACCGTTTTATAGTTCCTTTACCGAAGGACCTCTTTGTACACCATATTTGTTGTTCTGCCCTCAGATGCTAGGATTATCAAGTTGTTAGGCGAGCAGACAACACTTATAGCCATAGTGAAACAGCCACAGATGCGAAGTTGTCTCTTAAATTCGAAAGGGTACTAGGACGGAGTGAGGGGTACGTGTGTTATGAGACTTTATTTCCCCGTGCACATCCAATGGAGAGTGTGGAATCAATTACTTCTTTTTGCCAATCGTGCACTTGGAGCCTGGTGCTATTGCAGAGTTTCGGCGGGAAAAATCAATAGATCCTCAAATTGAAGAAGAAGCGATGAACTACTTGGGTAATGGCCTGCGTAATAAATTTTAACAACTATAACCTCTACTCCTACTACTTCGAACAACTCAAGCAAACTATACTAATTATTAGTTAAATTGTTAACGTTGCTAAAATCTCATAAGATGTTTTTCTAAGGCAATTACATTTTTGAATCACTTCCAAAATGTTGATTGTATGAACTGATTTTTATCTTCAAAGCAAAATTTTAAATGTAATGCTACTCGAATGTAGTCCAGTTACGTTAAATATTCTTGTAGTAAATGAAAGCTATGATTTGTTGCAAAACAAAATACAAACAAAATACCTCGTCATCGCTATAGCATATAATTTTGACAGTTCTATATGTTCTGACAGTTCTGTTTTCAAGTAACCAATTAAATGCTGTAACACAAGATGGTTGCTGTGCAAATTGACTGGGCGCTATATATCAATTCACTCTTCACTGAAAATGACATATGAGTTTATGAACCGCGGTATAAAATGTGGTCACGTAAAAATAACCTTCTATGGGAAATAATGTAGCACGATATATGACTATTTAACTACTGATATTGTTCAGTTTTGACAACATTTCCGCGGCTGTAAAGGAAGTGAAACATTATATTTGCCAGCAAGAGACGTGTTTCATTCATATTCATACATTTTCTGTTTCATAAAATTTTACAAATCATGTTGATTTGAAGATTAAAGATATACAAACATTAAAAAATAGGTAACATATGTTTGAAGACACTTGAAAACATTCTTCACATGCTTAGGAATTCGAAATTGGAATAATTTTGAAATTAATTTTTAAATATTTATCTGGTCAGCCTTTAAAAGCAATAAAAAATAAGGAAATTAAATATAACGATATCTAATCGGTATACTGAGCTATTGAGAGGTCTTCGAATAATCATTTTCGCCCTTTAAAGGGTTAAATAAAAAAAAAAACATAAGGAAAATTATTGTTTAGGCAAGAGATATTATCGCGTTAATGCACTATTAAAGTCTTCGAAAATACCTTTTTCAACTTTTAACCCTCTTAGTGGTTTCTGTTCAAAAAATTCTGAATTCAGATTTTAGGTATTTGTATATGCTACATTTTGAAGTCAAGGAGTCTTAGAAATCATGTTTTTTCAACATCTTAACGGTAGAATTTCGAAACAAAATATTGAAATAAGTTTCTAGGCGTTTGTATAGGCTACATTTTAAAGCTAAGAGCGCTACAATATCTCATTGGGTTAATGAGCTATTTACGAGACCTCCAAAGCACATTTTATCCATTTTCACCCTCTTAGAGGTTGAATTACCAAAAAAACTTGCTTAGTGGGTGACTGCACCCTAAAAAGAAGCCACCCATAAATGTTCATTCTTTTGAATCCAGTGGTTTGGGCTGTGTGTTGATGAATTAGTGAATCAGTCAATTTGCAACTTCATTTTTTACATAAGGATTTTTTATTTGTTCTCTTGTCCCCGTGTATTTTTCGTTGAGTGTTGCATTTGGTTGAAGGGAATGAGACCCCACATGGCTTTTTAGGGTTCGTATGGTTTCTATTCTGTCGCCGCGAGTTTGCTTTGAAACTCACTCTCATTATTTTTTAACATTCAACCGGCTTTTTAAATAAATTATGCTATGCAAGTAATAAACACAGTGTGTATATTCCACTGCACCCGGAAGTAAATGTCTAAGGCTGAAATAAAATATAATTATTGATTTTTATTCAAAATGAGAGCGCTTTGAAAAGTTTTCACTTTACCGTGAATATCCTATAGGGAAATTGACTGAATAGATTTTTTAAGTATCAGATCTGAAAAAAAGTCCTTTCTTTTAACATGCGAATATCCATTTATTCCGTGGAAACAAGTAATTTAGAAAAGTATGCACAGTCTTTGCTAAGACTACTTATAGCATACTTTCGGAAGGAAAGAAAGGCTTATGAGATCAATTTCCTATCTGTGTGTGTGTATGTGTTTCAGTGTCTGCATGCGTTGGTCTGTGCATGTACGTGTCCCCCCAAACCCTTTCAATTTTTTAACGTTTCAACCGAATGTCACCAAACTTGGTACAGTTATAATACTTAGTAAGAACAACTGACATTTATAGTTTTCGACCACGCTGGGCTCTTACTTTCAAACTGGTGGCCATTGAAAAGATTTGGGTGATATGTCACATCTCGGGAACCATTCAACCAATTTAAACTTAATATTGAATGCTGGCAAAGAATTGTGTAAGAATAAAATGTTGATAAGGATATTGTTATTGGGACGCCATTTTATAAAATATCACCAATTAAAAAATAAAGATTTTACATTATATTTCGAAAACTATCCAACCAATGCTCACCCGATTTGACATGTAAGTAATACTATGGTAGGCCATGTAAACGCAAATCACTTATCTTGATTAGGTATTTATTTTTTAAATGGCGGTGATACAGTTGTTTTAGATTTATTTGGCATACCTGCCATAACATTTAACCAATTTAGACCAAATTTTGTTATTTTGAAAGTATCTATTCCAAGAATCATATATACTAACAAATAACTCTAGATATATAATGTTACTTCGGGCGCATCAGGGATCAGAGAGAGGAACGAGGATCTGCCGGGAGCCGGCCGCCGTCTTGAATTCCGGACTTCCTGCTCTGTCAATCCGGTAATGCGACCGCCATGTTGGATTCCGCCATGTTGGTAACCAGTACCCCCCATAATTGTAGCCACTATGTTGCCATCATCGGCCGCTATTTTCGTAGCCATGTTTTTCATGCTATATAAATATTTGAATTTTTCTCATGCAGTTTTTAATGCTCTATAATTCTGAGGATTTTATCCAGGTCCTCCCATTTTTTTTCTCTTGCATTCTTTCTTTCCCTCTTTCTTGCTGTCTCTTTCTGTCACATTCGTTTTATCATTTGTCTCTCACCTTTGTTCGACACCATATTGGTTTTTTCGTTTGTCATTTGTCTCTCACCTTTGTTCGACACCATCTTGGTTTTTTAGTTTGTCGTCTGTCTGTCACCTTTGTTCGATTCGTCGCATTCACTTCACTGATACTCAACTTTGTTTGACTACCACATTTGTTTACATTGCTAGGAGCGCTGGTGCTGCTCTCGTTCGATTAGTTCAAGAGTGACAGCGAGAGGTGCTGATTTTTTTTAGAACTCAAAATACCATTTGGAATAGTGCGGGATTGAACTGCTGGGCCTTGGGTCGCCAGACTAACATCTTAGATCGCTCGGATATCGTGACATGTGTTGGTACAAGAGTTTATAACAAACCCTACACCTCCCATTGCGTAAAGCAAAACGACTAAATATATGTACTCGATAAAATAAGACAAAATTATTAAAAAAATTTAACCTATGATTATAACAAAATACATTAAAGTATTTAAAACAATTTTTATTTAACTTGTAAAAAATTTACATATATAAAGTGTATCAAGCGACATCTCTACAAACTCGTATTTTCGGAAAGAATTCGATTATAGGATCACAACAGATAATTACACCAATCATAATTTTATAACATACTAAAGTTATGTACTTCACTATACATATTTTATTTAACTTTTACAAACAGGCATATTGAGTATTGTGTCTACAGAATCGCATTTTTTTAGGCAGACAAGAATATGTCGTCAGAAGATATGATTATGTGTCTATGACCAACGCCAAACTGGATTCTATAAGTATATAAATGTATTAGAAAATATTCAAATTGTTATATATTTTCGGACTTGTGTTTTTAAGTCGAATGCTAAAGAAACATTATGAACATTGATTATTTCCACTTTTTCATCGCCATATTGAATAAAGTAGGCAAAGGAACAATTTTTATTTACATATATTAACTCTGAAGTAGTTTTTAAAGTTTAACATTTTAGGTATTTTTTCTTATTATTTAGATTTATCTTATATAATTTGTAAGTATTTTATTTACATATAATATTCTTTTTTAAGACTGTGTTCAAGTTTAACATTTTAAGTTTATTTTAACTTATATAAATATTATTTTTATTGTAGCCATAATTTCTTTTTTAACTTTTTTTTCATATAGGCTTAATCATTTGTTATATTTTAAAATGTCCGAGACTTATTTTCAGTATATTTTTATGCTTAACATCTTAAGTTTATATATATTTTTTGACTATTCCAGATTTAAGTATTTTATTTGCATGTAGGGACTTTGTTACTTAAACTGAACTTTGAAATATGATATACCCCAAATGTTGAACGTGGAATATTTCCTATCCCTATGCTAGGACTTGAAAATGTTTCCCACATGCCTATTGGCTTATTGGCTTATGCTAGCCCCTCAACCTAACTTAACTTATCCATTATGTAAGACTTGTATGCGTTCCACACACTTTTTAGAACATTGCATATTTTTAAAATTTAGTAACTAATTTCTCTCGACATCCACTCAACCTAACCATCTTGTAAGAACTCATTTAGTCACCTTGTGTAGAAATGCGTTTACATACATACCAATCGGTTTTAACTAGTACTCCGTCGGCAGCGGACAGCAGAGACGTTCTGGTCAATGTTTTGGTTATACATATTCTCTTCACTCTATTAGTCGTAGATCTCAGTTCCCCAGTTGTCAGTCATCTTGAGCGAACAGTTGCTAGATTTCAACTCACCACGCCATTGCCCTCCGGGGATTTGGGGCCAGCTGACATTGTCAAACTTTGAAACAATGGCAAGAGCATTGTTTGCAGGTCTGCACCTGCACGGTGTCCGGTAACTGCAGTTTGTACGCGCTGTCATGTTTATTTCACAATGTACATGGCGTCGGATGACCATGTGCTTGTGAATAGCTTTGTTAGCATTTTCGCAGGCTTGCACCTGCACAGTGTCATGTAACTGGACCCTGTACGTGCTTTAACGTCGTTTTCACTGTCTTCATAGAATCAGATAGCCTAAGTCAGCACATATCATTTTCACAGGCTTGCACCTGCATGGTGTCTTGTAACTGAAGTCTGCACGTGCTTCCCGGCAGTTTTCACAATCTGCAAAGTGTCAGATATCCTCAGTCAGCACATAGCAATGTTAGCAGGTCCGTACCTGCTCGGCATCTGGTAACTGGAGTTAACTAAAGAGAATGAGACAGCACGCTTCATGAGCAAGTACAAGCCTGCAATGGAATTGAACATTGGGTCACCATGAATGAAGAAGATGGTTTTCGCAGCTTTCTTCCAGTACTATGCTGCTTTATTACCTGTCCAGTGTACCATCTCCGGCTAGACTCGAAGCTACTCTGCACTACCAGCGAGCAGATAAGTCACGCAAAAGAAGAAGGTCTGCGTCAAGTTGGGAGTAATAGCAAAATTGTATATCAACTCAGAAGACCAGACAGCTACAAGATTACTCGGTGGTCCAAGCACTGTGTTGAAGGACATCACACCGCCATTTTGAACCACGGCAGAATAAATTGGGATACTATGTGCACTCCACTAAGCTGTGATGTGTACTCTGCATTCGTTCCCTGAGCATTGGTTTTCATCTAGTTTTTGGCCGAAAATCAGCCATGTTTGATCCAGAGCAAGACTACTGGCGTGTGCATCCGGGCTTCCAGAGAGAGAAATACTGTGTGGAAGATCCCCTGGAAACATGTGTTGAGCAATGTGCTAATGATGTGCATGTTTACTTCTCATGGGATACAATAGCCATGCATGCTGTATAAAACCCGAAATTGCGAGAGACTTTAATAGCAGCGAATGTGCAGTTAACCTTTGTAGTCCATACATGCATAGTTTTCCATGAACACTACAAGAAATGAAAAACAGAATTTTAAGCAAGGTGAATAAAATGTTTGATGTTGATCCTCAACGCGAACATTTACTGTCGAGGATACTAATGAGAAGCTCCTCGACACATTACAATATGTTTTAAGATGCATCCAGAGTGCTACTACGACATGCTGAATCGTGCAGAGTACCGTGAAACACCAGGAACCATCCTGGACTGATCTGTGAACTATGGTGTGTGTGAACGAACTCTGTCCTATTTACAGGCAAAAATTACTTCATGAAGCCACGTTTTCCCCATCAAACCTCCTGACCAAGCAGATGGGACTCTATTAATAATTCGGATATGTTCGGAAATGAACCACAGCTTAGGCCTATGTACTCCAGCAGCAGTTACGCTAGTAGTGAATCCACAACATGCACCACAATTAACACTGCAGTTAGCACCGAAGGCACCAAAGTAAGCGCCTTAATACACTCTGATATGTCGACTTGTGTCTACGAAAAAATTAGTAAAAACCAATTTTAAGTGATATATTAAGTTATTGTTTTATAATAATTTAAACAAACATGTGTATGTAAAAATCATTTTTTTTTAATAACCCATGTGCCACAAGTATATTAAAAACTGGCATGCACTCGCAGGTGTTACGCAAAGAAAGTTTAACTAACGAGCAATATTGCAAGTTTTCATACTAATATAATATTTTTTTAGAGACTGATAAACACAAAAGTCACTACCACACTTTTTCATGTTGGTCGATACCAGACACAAGTGAGTGAGTGAGTGAGTGAAGAGATTTGGGCCGCTCTTAACAGCGAGCTCTTGAGAGCCAACCAAACACAAGCTTTGTTTCATAACCTGTATGCGTCTTTATTACCACACGACTGACTAGCCAGAAAAAAAAATCACTTCCATTCATTCGTTGGCCATGTAGAACTCAGACGATTTTAAACAATCCCAGTAAGGCCCTCTTACTGCATGCACTCGCATAAATTTGATTTAAAACAGCACCGAATTAATAAGTCTTTCAGAGAAGCAGATATACATATTACTATGATTATTTAAATTTTAAATTTATTATTTACATTCTAATTATTTTTGTTTTTATTCCTATCAACACGCATATTATGTTATTCAATGAAGAGACTAGCTCCGAGTTGATTAATAATCGAATTTATCTCAGCCCACACTGACGTTACCAAAAATCGTAAGTCCGTCATGTTTGTCACAGCATCAGACATCAGCCAAATATCATACCAGACATTATAGGCTGTTCACTATAAGGTCAGCACCTTTGAAATCACCTTAGAAAAAAGCCACTGCCACTACCTGCATAAATTTCAACGTCTGCCCTGAGTGACATGCGACCAGTAAAGTTGGTAACGATAGATGTGAAGTAGTTCCGTATCTTAACGTCGAATAAAAAGTTTTAGGTAACCGTTTGTGATAACTTAAATCATTTCTTTCGCTTTCTGTTTTTTTTTTTTTTCATGGAACGAAGTGTAAAAATAAGCAGATTTGTCAGATATTTACATCTCAAATAATTTCACAGTTTCACTCGAGCGACGCATTAATAAAGTGATGAGGACCACGACAATGTTAATCTTACATAAGGCGGAAGGATACACAACATGCATACAAGTAGAATTTAAGCAGGGCTTTCAAAAGTGCTCGTTTTACCGAGAATAGCCTATAATATAAAACGCTCTATCAACCAACAAAACCTACCAGGTGAAATACCTCCAACGTACTTAAGAATTCATATATATTTTCGCTAGACAATCGTATTATTCTTCTGCGATGTGCACGTTGCGAGATACCTCTGTGACAGAGTACCGGGTTAGAATCCAACTTCAAGTTGTTATTATATTCAGCAATACGTTTACTGTTTTTCGCTTTCCACATGTCGTCAATTCATCATCTGTAAAATATGCATTTGTCACAGCAGTCTTGGGGTCCACATTTTCGTTTTCAGCGATGCATAGATGTTTTTTTTTTATAACTTCTGACTCTCTGTATGGCCTACACTCTTCATAGTAAAATGTCTGCGCCGCTTTTATTTTCCTTCATCTCCCCACTGTTTTTTGAAAACACGATGCAGGCCCTCGTAATGTTATGGCTGCTTTTACTGAAGATATTGGCACAGTAACCACATTGTTTTGCCTGTATTCGTGGAATATTATGGGAATTTACAATGAAGGCAAAATGCAATAAACCTGGAGTCGGGATGGAATAAAAGGTTTGTAATGGTATCAATAGTGCAAGTTTTCTAAGCTTATTAGCGCAGTTTGTGCAATGTTTAGTATCCACGCGCAACTCATACAAATTGTTATGCAATCTGTACATGTTTGGTATGGTGTAAGGACCGGTGTACGAAGCCAAAAAACCACAAACATTTATTAATTTTCTCTCTGTCTTAGAAAATATCGGACACCATTTTCCGAGTGATAGGAATTTTTTTTTTTTTTTTTTTTTGGGAATAAATCTGTAAACGAAAATGGAATCGATAGTTTAGCGTGATGATTGTAACAGACCTGATGTGAGAAATAAAAATACAGGATGTTTCTTAAATATTGTACAAACTCCACATGCGCATTCCTCACGAAAAAATAAAGTGAAAACATATCTACGACTTATCGTCTAAAGTGCATCCCAAGGATAGTACGCCCCTTTGAAGTAGGAGCAATAAGACCAAGTCCTTGCAAATTCTACAAAAAGTATGTACAATATAACTGTAAGACTCTGGAAAACGATTAAATGGGCAAAGTTCTACGACCCACGTGATGTTCAACACTATCAAGTAATTTATTCGTGACAAAACAGGGGTTGCAGCCCTTATTTTGCTCTAAAAGTGTGTGTTACCAGTGGTTCATTACAATTTATGTGACATATTATGAAGTAACGTTTTAAAATAAGCTAAAAAGGTCGGAATCATCATTGCCCCAATCGCAATCTTTACCGAGGAATAAATGCATAAAATACAAAACCGCGAAGTACCTTGGCCGGGTATGCAGGACACACGCAGTTCATTTGAGATGATCGGAAGTCACGTGGCATACCATGCTAACATAAGATCACAATATATCATGATGGTGGGTTTATAAATGAATTAATCGTGTGAAGTGAGCATGGTTGGTATCCAGGGAATGTGCGAAACCTGGATACCACTCATACTCACCTCACACAATTAATTCATTTGTTAATCCATCATCATGGTATTTTGTGATCATCTGTTAGCATGGTATGCCACGCGACGTCCGATCATATCAGGGGATTTGCATGTTGCCTATATATCCGGCTACGATATTTCGTGGTTGTGTACTTTATGCATTTATTCCTCAGAGACGGTCGTGATTAAGGCAATGATGATTCAGGTCTCTTGGCTTATTTTAACTTGTTGCCTCATAATACGCCACAAAAAAATGTAATGAACCACAAATAAAACCTACTTTTACAGCAAAATAAGAGTTACAACCCCTATTTTGTCACGAATAAATTTCTGTGTGGTGTTAAACATCACGTGGACCGTACAACTTTGTCCATTTAATCATTTTACGGATTCTTTCAGCTGGATTGTACATACTTTTCGTATAACGTACAATTACCTACTCTTATTGCTCCTACTTCAAAGGGGCATACTACTCATGGGATGCACCTTAGACGGTAACTCGTAGATATAAGTTTTCGCTTATCTTTTGTGAGGAATACGCATGCGGAGTTTGTATATGTATTTAAGAAACATCCTGTGTGTGTATATATATATATGATTCGCAACTAGACAGACAAACTTCGGGAGGTGATTCTTCATGAAAAAGTGAAAGGAAAACATGTGTGACACTTTATTCCTAAACCGAATATTAAGTGAAATATGGGCCGTTAAAAAACCAAGTATTAAATCGTACTTGTGTAAAATATCGCTAACGAAGAAAATAAAATTACAACTCTCGGAACACTATTCTATGCTATTGGGACCTTCAACGTGAGAGCCGATATTTAGCAAAAAACAGGTTTGAAATCTCGTTTTTTAATGGCTCATACCTCCCTTATTATTCGGTTTAGGTATAAAGTGTCACATATGTTTTCCGTTTACTATTTCATGAAGAGTCACCTCCCGAAGTGTGTCGGTCTAATTTAGAACCATACTCTATACACGCATATACATAAAGCTATGTTTGCCGAACCATCAATTTCAACTAAATGTGGAATGCTGACGCTGAGATAATTACGTACGTTTAACAAATGGAATATACGACAGTTTCAGACGAATGTATTTTGAAGGCGAAACACGTTTATGACGTTGTCATTGGTGACGAACAAAAATCGGATCGAGGTAATGACAAGCTTTTTTGAAGAATTGTTGCCTAAGGATTTAAGGACTCACTATATCATTGTTTCTTGAAATGATAATGGCCCAACTTCATACATGCCAAATTGTAAAGCATCAGCTGAGATTTGGAATCATTTTCTCACTGTATGAAAAAAAAAAAAAAAAAAAGCATTCATTTGCTTTATCAAAAGATTTTTATTTGCTCTGGACTGAAAGGTTGTATTTCTATTCTGTAAATTATTTTGACTGTGTTTTAAATTATTAAATTATTACTTTGAACGAAATAATATTTAAAAAATAGTTTTTGACGTAACAGTTTTGTTTTCCTACGGGGTGATTAATACAATGTAGTTGTGCTAGTTCTGAGGATCAGCAACGTGTTAGTATTTTTTACATTGTACTACAACTTAGAGTTATCTGTTGGCACAGGAGAGCTCGTACCAAACTAAGAGCAGACAGCGTAAATACGTCGAAAACGACAGCGAAATACGTGTTGGTATTCGGAAGAAAATGGAATCGTTTATAATAAAAAAAGATGTTAGCTAGTGTAGGCGCATAATAAATAGATATCATTAGGGTCATCTGTTTTTCGCGAAAAGATTTCAGGACTACATGTATTCCGAAACACTAGAGCTCAGATCCACTTTCGCGATTGGATGATTTTAGCTGCCACGCATAGCAGGCGTCTACCCGCCAATTCTAGACGTTCAGTGTAGGAATTATCTCATTCTGATTGGCCCAGTCAGGTAACGAACTGTCTCCTGACAAAGACACGTGGCCAATAACCAAATGAAAATTGCACGTATACAATAAGACATTGGAATCTACCTTTCGCGTAGATCTTTTCGCGAAAAAACATGTGCCGCTAGATATCATATTTGGAAGACAGGATTATAATAATTTTCTACGTGATATTATCGTTTAAGGTAGTTTTGATTTGAATCACTGCAGTGCACTGGAACTGTTTTTGAAACTTCGTTTCCCAAGGACCTGTCGAATATCTGTCTTCTTCGCAGTCGGCATGCACACGACGCACACATGTTGAGAGAGAGACAGAAACAGGTGAATATAAAAATCGATGCACGCACAACTTACTACCATCTTTTCAGGATGGAAGGCGATAAAAAGAGGCAATCGGCCCCTCCAGGCACTTTTGAATTCAAGCGAAGGGGCGTCGTGTTATCGAGTGAAGTCGTGGCATGAAGTATGGATATTTGCTTGACGCATCTCAGTTGGTATACACCTCAGCCATAAAAAGTGCGGACGCCCATAGAAGAACATCTCTGTTCTTCGATGTAGCAGCAGATAACAGGATGGTAAAACAATACATACAAAATAGTTTAGGTATACTGAATGAATATTGCAACACTAAACTTGTTGGAATTACTACGAATTAAATAAAATAAACTTTTTGAAAACATTGAAATCCCAAAAATATACCATATTTATAATCGCAAACATATTTTGATTCCGTTGTCAGTTTTTATGTGATCCGGGTTGACTCATCAACGCGCAGAAACTTCGGAATGTATTTTGATTACATATTGTCAGCAAACAAGAGCTGCGATTGAAATTATGTAACAGTTTTCCTTTGAAGTGCATTCTGGTTAGGCGAAGCAACGATAAATATGTTCGTCTTCTCTCAATCTGTCAAACGCAGTCGTCTATGTACAAATTTAATTTTCACGTGGGTTTGTGAGTCTTCGGAAATTAATTTAGTATGTTTTCGGTTTGCCAAGTACTAATTCTATCGATAAATTGGTTTTTCGCGCAGGCAAACTACGGATTGCAGTTTGTAGTTTTGCACACTACTGTCCAAATGGTAGCATGTATCGCCAGATTAAAGCATAATACTGAAAGCAATAAAATAATGTAGTCATTTGGTACACACATCCTTATTTTCAGAAATAAGACCCAACTACAAATATTTTTCGATTTATTGGAATAGTATCTACGCTTAGTTAAGCGTTACGTAAGTGTTAAATTCTATTATTTTGATTACATCATCTTCAAAGCTGGTGCAGACCTCCCGTGGCGCAGTCGGTTGGTGCGCCACCAATCTGGGGTGCGGGAGGCTCTGGGTTCGAATCCCGGGCAAGGTATGGGTGTTAATTTAGGTTATGAGCTAAATTGTAAACCGTCTCCTGCTAAGCTCTCAAGCAAAAAACCGGGGACGCTAAAAAGCACTTTACAATTCAAAGATGGCCTTTCACGTAGTGGTTAGCACCCAATCTTCCGCCATGCAACACTTACAAATATATTAGTTTCTTTGAAACTAGTTAAACTACAGAAAACTAAAGCATACGATCACATATCACGAAGACGCGTATTGACTGCAAAATACATTTTTATATTCCATGTAGTGTTATTTCCCAAAGACTCGACTAACTAATAAATATATTTATCTAGCCCATATAGTGCTATTTCACTATCTTTTATATACACTGAGGAATAACTGAGAAAGAAACCCGATTATTTATTTATTGTAGGTGTAGGGAACGGTTTCGGGAATCAGATACTTTGCTATCCGAGGATTCTGAATTTACGAACTACACTGTGAAATCTGCGGAAATAGTTGTCCCTTGTTGGTCAAATTCGTAAAATCTGGTAGATAATTTAATTTTCTATTGCGCTTGGATTAATTTTTGGCTATGCTTTAATGATCCCATAAATTCAGCAATATTTGCAATCTTACTGTTGTCAAACGATCCGTTACGTTTCCCGAACTTGTTAACGGGTTACGTCTGGTTTGAGAACAGTTTACGCACGAAAAATAATGTCGGTTACACACAACATGATCTTGAGCGCATGAAGCTAAGGTTGTGATTTTTTCAAGCGAATGGAGGAAAATCGGAAGACCTCTTTGTGTCACTGAAAAAAAAAAGTGATGGGGTGGCCGCAATGTTTAGTTTTTTACGTGAGGTGTGAAGGAAAACAGAAGTTTGAAAACTGCATACCTATTTTTTTTTTACTTATCGGCGTATTGTTAACTAAACTATCGGATCTTGGTGCAATGTAAGAAAGATGAGGTTATTTATTTTTTAACCTCTCAAATGCATTCAAGCATATAATGAGCGAACATGAACGCCTTATAAAGAAACCACAAAAATTAAAGAGACTAGGGCCATGATATTGTTTTAACTAACGCAACTCGGTAATAAGAAAACTTGACACGTCACCAGAATGCGGACATTTGAGGAGTCGCCTTAACGTTTCGCTCCTGCACAGATACATCAGCGCTGAATATCTCGATGGCCGGATAACACTACTAACATATTTGTACATGGTAAACATGCCGCACGTTATCGATGTCTGATGGGTCCGTCTTTATAGGGTTATGACATTTTGAGACAATAAGAGTCTCTGGGACACCTACTTCAGTATTAAAATAAATAATAACTGCTTCTCACTTGGTAGGCATTTTCACAGTTGACATTAAACAAATTCTTGCCCATCCCTGCATACATTTAGACGCACTTACTGACTACGATTTTGACACATGAGTTGGTATAAATGTTGGGAAGGTTGTCCCTATATCCTCAGAGTTCAAATATACTGCACCCACTGCAAACACAACATAAGTAATGAATTAAAAAACAAAATTTTGGAACAGGACGACAAAACTTCCAAGTTCTTGGTCGTCTTGTTCTGTGGGCATTGTTCTCCTGTTATACCCATCTTACCCGTGCTTTTTAATTTATATATTCTTCCAATGGACACTGTGCTTTTAAATGGTCAAAGTAAGATTTCCGTTCATTTACTTCATATTAAAAGTTGTACTAGTACAATTCACGTGAAAAAAATTATTTTATTTAGTTTGCGTGTGTTTTATGTCCAAATGACTAAGGCCTATGTTGTTAGTAGCATAATCTGTTCCTGACAATTTTACAGTTACATTTGACCGACGCACGAATAAAGTAATGGGATACATGACAACGGTGGAAGGATACAAACTCGGTAAAATAGTAAATCGTGAGAAGGGCTTTCAAACGTACTTTATATCAACTGCGAGCAGTGTTCACATTATTACAGGTTTCGTTGTAGTATAAAGGAAAATATTCAATGCGGCCGCACCCCTGCGTCGATCCCGCAGCACTCTGTAACATTGCGGGTGGACTATCGCACAGGCGTTATCTCGTTCCTTGATCACTCCACGATCAGCCCAACTTAGTTTGGTGACATTTTACCTGTTTGGAGCATGGAACAAAGGCAGCTCTTTGGAAGACACTGAAAGAGGCATTAATTGCTAATCGTGCATCGCTGTAGTAGTAAACCATGTTACACTACGCGGCGATCTATTTATCGCAAGAATTTTCAGTTCTCACGAATATGACAGCTCTATTTTCGAGTATGGTAGCCGGCTCCAAACAAGAACGGCGTAGGCTCGTTTCATCAACGTCGATCATGCCTTGAAAATTGCATAAAAAAAGCGAATGATATTTTTTATCGCCGGTACGATCTTCACATGTTGTTTAGTGTACTTTATTGCCGAATAAAAATAATAAAAAAAAAGAAAGGAACAACTCCATCAGATAATTTCTTCACCGTTTTTTAAAGGTATTTTACCTGGCCCAAAACAAGTAAGGTAATTAATCACTTTTGTTTCACATTTCCCGTCGCTACATTGTGCGAAGAGAGAAGCAACTTAATTACTGCAATTATCTTCAGTAATGCACACGATGTTTCACCTATGGAAAAGGACTGATTCCAGGCCAAAAATCAGTTTTAAGTATTGTTTTCTTTCTCCGCGTCGTGTTTTCGTCTTTCCGTACCCAATTTGATGGTTTTTGTTTCTTTCAGTATTGCAGTTACTTATTTTTGATCGTTTCCCACATACACCGACCAAGAATTAGGTTTTCCTGCTTTGTATTCATTGCGGCTGTGAAGTCTCGCATTAGTGTCTGTTTCAAGGTTTTGTTTTTAATATCGTGTCGTGCACTGTGATATCGGTTTCTTGTTCATTCTAATATATAAAATTTTCCTTTATCCGTGTGTTTTTGTCATTTTTACTTATTTTTGAAATATTTTACATAAACGTTGACCAGGGCTTAGCGTCTTCCAAGTCTGTTTTCATTTTGACTTTTTTTTGCGTCGTGTTAAATTTTTTTTGATAAGCCCTGTCTTATAAATGTTTTGTCTTCATCAATTTTGCAGTGTGTCGTTGCTCTAGGTTTTTATTGGACTTAATTAGTTTTATCAGCCTGTTTAAACTCTGACCAGGAGATAACCCAATCCTGGTTTGTGTTCATTGTTGCTTTTGCCTATAATTTTTCTTGCCGAGTTGGTTGCCTTTCGTAAGTTTATTTTTTTCTAACTGATATTTTCTCCTTTAGGACCTATTTATTGTCATTCAATTGTTCAGTATTTTCTTTTGCATCCTTGTCTTATTCTTCTGCTTATTTTTGGAGTGGTTACAGTCGACTTTTGGAAACAAATAACTGCTCCTTATCTTCGTGTAATCAACTGTACATATTGGCGTGCAGGTTTTCAGTTAAGATGACAGTGAATTAAGTAAAATAGTTTTTCTTAGTATTGACGTATTTTGTGTGAGATGTTTAAATTTAAGGCAAATTAAGTTAGTGATATTTTTCCTTTATACTCACTAGACAATAAATTAAGATATTAGTAACACATTTAGATTCCCAATAATTTCATATTCCCTCATGATCGAGGAATGAACAATGTCTTTTCATCTCATAACAATGCAAATTTTACATAGGATGGAAGGAAAAAAAAAAAAGTAAAAATAAAGCAAATATTAAGTGTGAGTAGTGGGTGGGGGATGTTTTGGATCAGAAAGTGACCAAAGGGTTAAGCGCCGATAGGGTTAAGTGCCCAAAAGGTTAAATTGAGAGGGAACATTTTATTGAAATGGTTTAATTGATTGAAAGGGTTAAATATATTGAAGGGACAAATGGATTGAAAGGGTTAAATGGATTGTAAGGGTTAAATGGATTGAAATGGTTAAATGGTTTGAAAGGGTTAAATGGATGCTGCATTGTGCAAGAGTGGCCCCAAGGGACATTTTAGATGTTAAGAGTCGGAAGGGACTGAGCTGTGATGATTGGGTGGGGGGGGGGGGGTCGGGAGCTGCAGAGGCCCTGCCTGTTCGGTATCTGGAGGAAGATTGAGCTCTGATGGTTGGTGAGGGGAAGAAGGAGGGTGTCGGGAGCTGCAGAGGTCGCTTTGACTGATCGGAGTCTGTCGGGCGACTGAGCTGTAATGGTTTTTTGAACAGAAGGGGGAGGTTGTCGGAAGCAGGGGATGTCCTGTCTGTTCGCTGTCTGGAGGAAGACTGGGCAGTGATGTAGGGCAATGGGAAGAGGGGAGGGTGTTGGAAGCTGCAGAGGATCTGCCTGTTTGGTATCCAACGAATGATTGAGCTGGGTAGGGAGGGTGAGGGAAAGGGGAGGGTGTCTAGAGCAGCGCAGGTCTTGCTGGTTTGGATGTCGGACGACAACTGAACTTTGATGGTGTGTGAGAGGAAGGGGGTAGGGTAACGGGTGCTGCAAATGTCTTGCTTCTTCGGAGTCTGGTACACGACTGAGTTCTCTGACGAATGAATGAGGTTAGGTCGGGTGTGCAAAAACCATTACATATCTAGCATTTGAATAATAATAATGAATTTAATAATTAGCAAATGAGTAACAAACGTGTTCCTTTGTGTTTTCCCACAGTTTCATGAAAGTGTACATCTACCCTATAATATTTCTCACCCAGTGTTTGGAAACCCTCATTTATAAGACTTTAATTTACGTCACCTCTTTTAATATTCCCCATCTTGTATAAGCAAAGACTATTCCTTTGTTTTTTCCCAACATTAGATAAAATTATTATTTTACATGTTAATATCTAAATAAATACTCTTCAATTATGTTTCCCAACAGTTCAGTAAAGTATCATGTTAGCCCTAAAGTTTATTTTACATCTTATTAAGAAGAATGTTCTTTCGTGTTCCCCAGAATTTAAGTTAGTATTAGTTTGTGCAAGTTAATGTGATGTTATGAAAAGACTGTTATGTCATGTTTCCCTACAGTTCCAGTAAAGTATTATATTGTGTAATTTTATGTTTCTTATGATATATTAAGATATAGTTAAATGAAGTGTGTTAGATATGCACTTGTGCTACAATTACAGGCGTGCGACAAGCGAATTACATCTCCTGTTCCCACTATTCACACACTGTTTGTAGTTAGAATATTAAATTATATACAGCATGTTTAGGAAACATGTGTACAAACTCGGGAACGTGATTCGTGACCGGAAAAGAGGAAGATTGATATAGGACACCCATTGTCCATCTCAAATAATAAGGGCTGTAGCAATCCCTAAAGTTGGTGGGCGACTAGGTCATTACTTGGGATATTACGCAAAGTACTTGCGTTAGAAGAGCACAAATTGGTATACGGAGCAAGTACACCGAGATCGTGGATACACGGTAGGTTTGATCTGCGTACACACCCCATCATGTAAATAATTGGGGTTGGCACCCTTTGATTGTATGCAACACGTCCATAGTGAGGTTAAATTAATTGCGAATACCATAGGATGAAGCAGGACGACGTAAGTAGCAAATAAGCTCCCCTTGTTTGCAACTCTTCTGGACCCACCATTTCGGGTTAAATCGCAAACGAATGGTACAGTGGTAGCAATAGCATGGTTAAGTGAGTAGGTAACCCCTCACGCACCCGGTGGAATTCAGGAGGGAGTCCCCGCCGAATGCGTGAAGAGAGTGTGGCGGCACGTAACAGCGAGGTCTTGAGAGTCAATGAGGGTGATTGAGGTGAGTATGGAACTGCGCCGGAATGAAAGGGCGGGGCAAACGGGAGAACCCCGAGGCACACTGGGTTCAATTCCCGACCGTGTCACCACCGGATGTTTGGATATGGGCATCCTGCCGGACGATGCCGCTGATCGGCGGGTTTTCTCAGGGTTCCCACCACCCGGCCAGATCATATTAACCTAATATGACAGCCCGCGAGGGTATTCATACGACCCTAGCAAAAGCAACTCTACCGTTCGTTACAGAACATATTCACCAAACTATCATAATTCAACAAAACATAGTTAGATCTCGTCCTACACACACACACACACACAAAAACACACACCAACTTACCACCACACACAAGAGAAACACAAAATATACCAAAATTTGCAGACTTACTCCACCCAAGACTTGTTCTTTGACCCAAAATATCCAAAATTCCATAATAACCCAAAGTGACCCAAAATGACTCAAAACACTCAAGAAACCAAAATGAATCAAAATGAACACAAATTTAAACACTGACCAAATTTGACTCAAGAAACACATTCGGAATGAAGTAAAGACCTAAACCTTCATTGCTTGTTAAACAATCCATTCTTCTAACCATAGTAAACATTTACATTTTTCGTGATGTAGTAACATACGAGGTACATTCTATGTTTCAAACCTGACGAGAGTGGTTATACATTATACCGTTTACCAAATGAATGTTAATGTTAATTTACTTTCGTGTAACTATCACCCATATAAAAACATAGAATCATACAAATTAATCAAGAACGGAAGTTTTTGGATAAAGACCCTGCTTTTGGAGGGACGCTGTGGGCAAACGGAAAAAAAAGGGTGGGGGGAGAGAGCCGACCTGCCCTCACAGATACCCCATCCTTCCTATTTAAAACCCTCCTCCAAAGTGCCCCCTTCCCCCTGGGAGAAGTTACAGCGACAAGGGGGGTATGTTTTCCATTTTGTGGGATTGGGGTTGTGTTTTTCGCCTACGAATCGGCCTGAAAGGCACATATTTCGGCCGATTACCTTCGAATTCGGGAGAGGGCGCCTTTTCGTGACCCGCCCTCCCCCCATTAGCAGTTAGGCCCTTCGTGAACGTAAGGTCTAAGTCGTAAGTCTTTTGTCTTAAGTATCAAGTGTTAAGTTTTAAGTTTTAAGTATTGAGTCTTGAGTTATAAGTCTTGAGTCTTATGTGTTAAGTGTTACTTCCACTGTAACTGCAACTGCATGTCGGGATGTACAAGCGAGCGCCGATAGTCGCGGGCGAGCACGTGCCGAAGTTTCCAGACGACATGCACCATAAATACTAATTCGTACGGTTACCTTTTTCACCTATGGTGTCTCAGCCCGCGGTTCCCGCGGGCGCGACCCCTGCTTCTTCATTAAACAAGCGAGAAAGTTATCACGTGTGCGTCTCTTGCAATCTTCCCTAGAATATAGCACTTATAACACAAAGTAGAGATGACCTCTGAAATGTTAGACTTGAGAATGGTCAACCGAAATGCAAAGGAGAGCATTAACAACCCACCTGTGCATCCAACATTCTATAGAGCACCCTTATAATTATAAGCCTTTTTGAAATATACCTACACTACTCGTACAACACACACACACACACACATACATACACGTGCAACCCACTCATACATCCGCACACACCCAAGAACTCTGTCCTGCTGCTTTCTTTACTACCCATTCATATTTTAATGACGTATCAACTAAATATATAGCCCAATACTCCATCTACCAATCGAAAATTGTTTAAAATATCTCACAAGATTTGATAACATCATAGTCGCTGCTAAAAACAGACCAAACATATATTTATACATATTCTTCCCGACAAAATATTCTATCTGGTAATACCCAAATTATGTGAACACTACCTACAATCAATTCAATTACATTAAATCGGTTATACCAATCACTTCCCTTCATACCATCCAGGGCAACAAAGAAATCATATCAGCATTTCTATGTAATATTCCAGTGATTCAGTCTGTTAAACCATTTCAACATTTATTAGCAAATCACACACGCAAATATTACCAAAACATCATACAGTCTACCGCAGTCAACAATCCAACCTTAACAAAATCTCATTCCTATAGACCATATCACCAAAACATCAATGCGAATGTTGCAACAGAAAAAAAAAACATTATAACCATTCCTTCGCAATTCCCGTAGCATCAAACCCTACCAGCAAAACTAACATACCACAAAAACAAGACATATTAACCATCAAACCATTCATTACGACTAGGATTACCTACACACGTTATGAACAAATTACTCAATTGGACTGTACCAAACATTGATACTACTAGTGTGGCGCTCAAACTTACCTAGTTAAACGCGAACGGCATATATAAATAACAAAATAAGTTTCTTTCCTTCTCTCGCCTTTAATTTTGGCATTATTTAGCGGCGCCTAAGTTGTACTATCATGTAAGGAACGATGACTAATGTAAGTTACTTCGGTCGCCACACGATGGTAGTACAGGCAAAGTGAAGCTTACTCAGAGTCAGCTTGTGTCGGGTTAGGAAGCTACCTCCATATATCATGAAAAAAACTATTATACGTTATTATTTCTTCTTTATTACTACTTCAGTAATTTTCATAGTTTTAAGACACTCTGTCCTAACATGCCATTGCTGGCAAATATTCGGGTGTAAGGTTCTAATAGAAATTAAAAGTCTGAGAAAAGTTCGTAAATGGCGAGAAATTACTATTCAAAAGCGTATGAAAGATATGAAAAAAAAAAACGGGTTTTTAAAATTTATATAGTTTCCTTCAAAAAAATATTGAAACTTAACAATTTTAATACGTTAAGTCACGTAATCATACTTCCGACCATATTTTAATTTCAACAGTGAGAAAGATACACATATTCGAATACATCTCCCCAGTTGAGCTCATGAGTACAGTAATATTTTTAATAACATAAATGCAGACAGCATAATTTTTGACAATGAATATAATTAAATTAATGGAAAGTAAATACTGGTGAAAAAAAAACAATAATGAATGCAACATTTAGCAGAAATAATACTTAACACGTAAAATCATAATACCTAATTGAAACTTACATTCAAGTGAACCTAAGACGAAACACTTCTTGATTATTTTCTTACTGAATTTTTTTTTTTTTACTATTTGAGAACTTTAAATCTACTGAAAAAACACGAGTCGCAGCTTGTAAACCACGTTGCATTAAAATATGTTGCTTCTACAGTAAATCACGTGTATACATGATTATTTACTTATTCTGTTCACGTTCACGCGTGTTTGTTGGAGCGAATGGCCGCGTAGAGTAGAGCGGGCCAGCCAAAGAATCGATGAGGGCGAAGGGCACTTTGGCCAGCCATCTCCGTGCGCGACATAGCAGAGCAGCGGGATGGATATAAACATCAACTATTGGCTTGCATTGTACCTAGAGTATTCTTGCGTGCTACACGAGTACTATAATATATTTTACATGCTATATTTAAATGTGTGACTGTACTCAGTTTTGTATTAAAATTGTGTGCAGTTAAAAATACCATTCTTTTAATAAACTACATTTCCTTATAACAAGATTTAAAATGAACAGTATCTGACAGTTACACCAGGGTGGGAAATATTATAAGATGTAATAGTAACGTAAACTTTACTATCATAGTGCGATTACGCGAAGGAACATTTCGGACAGTTTCGAGGTGATGTAGAATGGAAATTGAGTTACAGTAAATAATACTTTACTGAAATATTGAGAAGAAATGTAACTTAGTATAGGTTTGTATATTAAGCACGATGCCTAGCATGTGGCACAAGGTGGTCGGTTAAGTATTCAGCCGGCGATCGGGGAACAAAGCAATGGAGACATTGCTTGGTTGGTGCGTCAGACAAGCAGTAGTTACGAATTTATTTTTGATATATATATAATTTAAAATTCTAACTTCAGACAGTGTGTGAATAGTTGCAGCAGGAGATGTAGTTCGCTCGCCGCGCGCTTTGAATAATAACACGAGTGCATGACTGACACACTTTGTTAAATTATATTTTAATATATAATAAGAAACACAAAATTACGCAATATAATAGTTAACTAAAATTGTGGGTAAACACGAAATACAGTATTTTTTGTAACATAAAATTAACTTGCACAAAGTAATACTTAACTTGAATGCTGGGAAACAGGAAGGAACATTCTTCATTTTATAAGACATAAAATTAACTCTAGGGCTCAAATGATACTTTACTGAAATGTCGAGGAACACAATTGAACCATATTTATTCGAATAATAAAATGTAAAATAATTTACTGGAATATTGGGAAAACGCGAAGAAATAGTCCTTGCTTACACAAGGTGAGAAATAATATAAGAAGCGATGTAAAATAACGAGTCTTATGAATGAGAGTTTCCAAACACTGAGTGGAAAATATTATAAGAGGTGATGAACACTTAACTGAAATTGTGGGAATATATGAAGGAACAGTCTTTTTATATTAAAAGGTAAAATGAACTGCAGGGTTAATATGTTACTTCACTTACTAAATATTCATGCACTTCATTTAATATTTTAAATAGCAAAATTGATGTGCTAGGGGCCCGTCGGCAGGCAGGTTAGCGTGGGTCGATTGGGGATTTTGCTTGGCCAATGATGTGCAGGGGATAATGAGAGATGCATGGGCAAGTGGCGATTGGATCCTCAGCTGTTTGGTGCATGGCCTGCTGGCTTGCTGCTCGGAATTTATAATTAATTACAAATACAATGTGAGTTAAGTCTGCAGTCGGGAGTGATACGGGGTGAACATGCAATTATATTGTGTAATTAGGGCTTAGGTACTTGGTCAATTGGTAATTAATGTCTCATTACACATTATTAATATTTTTGCAACTGTATAATTAATGTTTCGTTGCATCTGCTTAGTGCGTAATTAGTATCGATAGCAGTAGGTGCGTGTTCGTCCTAGATACAAGGTGATGCAGCCTTTTTGATTGACCTAATTCATTTGATTTAAATTGATTGAACGTGTTAAATAAATTGATCTAAAGGGTTAATAAATTTGAAAGGGTTAAATGTGTTGAAATTGTTAAATGGGTTTAACTGTTTAAACGGATTGAAAGGGTTTATTTTTAATCCGATCAAAAGTTTTACCTTTTTTCTTTGTATGTTTTTTGTGCAAGAGTGTACCAAGGGTCTTCTTTCCTTTTGTGGGGAGCAGCTTTGGTACATCCTCATCCTTGGAACTCTGGCACTCGATGTGGTGCGGAATGTTGGGGATGGGGTGTATATATTTTTATAGTGAGTTTTGTGCAAGAGTGGTATAAGTGTAAATTTTGTGTCTCGTAGATGGTGTTGGTAGATAGGCGACTTTAATCGATGGGATTTGCATGTTAGCAATGACAAAAGATTAAATAGACGACAACTGTTTCCGAATGCAAATAATCGTTAGAGAATTTCAGAGTGTTTAATCAAGTTCTATGTATGAATAAATAACATGAGAGAGAAGTTAAACTACCTGGTATCATAAAGAAACAATCAAAATTACATCAGTCTCTAGTATGAAATTATTATGTAATGAAAATCACTTACCCATAAAGAGATGAATATGTGTACAACATGATTTTACTACTCAGAGCTGTATGTTAGAAATATAATTTACACAAGAGAATTATAAAGAAGGAACACAACTATGTGAATAACATCTGGTGTCGAAAAGTGCTAAACGATCACAATTACATGACTCTCCAGTATGGAATTAATTAACGAATCAAAAAATGTTCCTATAAATTAAACATCTAACGAACACAATAAAAAGATTCATATACCACTGCATGACACCTCTCGCACATACCTGACAATATTTAAAAACACATCCGTCTGCCCGTGAGACTGGTGAGGAACTTTTGAAATGGAATCCACATGTTAAAATAAATTAATTTATTAACATGTTTAAAAAATAAAATGTTTAACATAGGACCATTTGCTTGGGAGGTTGCTACAGCACTGACTTGGATATATTACTTGCGTCAACTTGTAACCTATGTTTGATTATAGACTGAGGTGAAAAACTCAGAAATTTGAATGAAAATACAAAACAGCTAACGAACCCAAGTACATTAAAAAGACTAATCAAGTAGTGAAATTGCACAAGGATCTCCACCAAAAACACATCCATCCATCCACCTTGGAAGCTGGTGAATCAATGAAACAAGTTTATGTCTGGAGCCTGACTATATGTACGCCAAGCATGGTCGGAGACTGACAAGCGACTCTTGGAAATAAATGTGAATACGATTTACGTGAATAATGGATAAAAATTGTGTTTACGATGCATGTACTAATATATAAATTAGACTAGTTCCATTTACAACAAATTAAAAAAAAAACACGTAATGAAATCGCACGAGCTCCCCCAAAACACATCCGTCATCCTCGCAGGCTGGCCAATCAATGAAGTGAGCTTACGTCTAGAGCCTGACTATATATAAGTGGAACATTGTCAGAGGCTGACAGGCAACTGAATTGAAAGTTAAGACGAAAACTCTGTATTCATCTTACAACTACCTGAATGTATAAAAATTACACTACTTGATAAAAGTGAATTATTTAAAATAACGAAAGTACTGCTTTTTTCCCCGCTAAGTCTGCAAAATCCACGGCACCAAATGACAGTTAAAAATGACAGTTAAAAAATCATTCCAAGTTTCGTCGAGCAACACAGAAATAGGGTTTACAAAAAAAATATTTTATTCCCGATAAATTAAAAAAAAAAAATATTAAAACGAGAAACACTGCTAACACTTTCCGAAACACGCTGATTGCTGCAACCTCTGATGTTCACTGTTCCATCACGAAGCCCCCTGGCCACCTACCCCTTGGTTGTGGCACGGTACCCCAGTAGCCCGGGGAAGTCTAGAGAGACGGTGGCGCATCTATGCAAGGTGAAGTTTCTTGTGAAACTAACATGGCGGCAGACAGCTAAAACTCTTCACGTCGCTCCTCACTTCACCCCATCCCTTCAAAGGTCACAGAACACCACTCCACTGAGCATCTTCGGCGTTGTGTCCCCCTCCCCTCGAACACATAGCTTGTTTCTGGAGGACACACCCCTGCCATCGATCCAACACTGCAAAATCCTGTTTAGTGGCAACCACCCCTCTTCCTACACCCCAGAGTTCGTTTCTGGAGGACTGGCTCCTTCCAGCACTACGCTTCGCAAAACCTGCCCCCTCAATGTCAGAAAGCATTTTTCAAATGACTGGTCTGTCCATTGAGGGCGCTGCAGAGCCTCCACTATCGATTCCAGACCAAGCACCTATTCCCTTACACCAGCCAAGAACATGTTTCTGGAAAAATGCATGGTCCACGCAGGCCTGGCCATTCACCCCCACCCCAGAGCACGCATTCTGCGATATGAGAACTGCCTTGGCGAAGAACGGAGGCTTGCTTCAAGGACAAAGTATGCCTTTTGTGTATAATGTCGTGAAGGCTCCATCTCTCAGGGCAGTCCTCTTGGCTACAAACTGCTATTTTCTCTGTAACACTAAAGCTTCCTCCTATTTTTTCAACACGCAAGACACAGGCGTATTCCCAGTGAAATAAAAAAATTTCACAAGTTCTGCTGATGAAACATTATTTTCCTCATCACTAAGAAATACATCCCATTTGCCTTTATAACTCAGTAAATTCAATTTATAAAATATAAAATGTTTTAAGTAAAATTTTTAAATAATTCGTTTTCCGTCTCACCAGCCTCAGCGAAAACTTTGCCAGATCTGAGATACGAGCTCATGGCTATGGCGTTCGCAGGAAGACTAAATGACGAGCGGATACTTAACAATAGGCTTGACAGTGACGTGGATTTTTCTCGTTTTTTATTAAGCTTAATAATGGTATCATCCCGACCAGTCACAGTTTCAGCTACAGTAGCGGATAAGAATTTGAAATCCCTCACATTGGAGGAAAGTGGTACAGAAACCTTTTATTTTCAAAGCAAAGCACTCCCTGTCCTACAGTCATCTGATGTGGGTTTAATCTATGATGATGATACTGTTCCTTATATCACAAACAGACTTGAGTTTAGTACACATGGATCTGGCTAGAGTCTGCAAATATTGACGTGCATGGATGTACATGTGAGCCAATACCGACCGTTCACCCTCGGTGCGGCACACACTAAAGTACTTAAGTTTATTGTAAATAAGGAAAACTTGTGTCGATGTATACTGCCCAGAGGGAATGTGTTTCCACTACACCATATTAGCATCATTCTTTCCTGCTACACAAAATGTCAGTCATTCCTCTTTATATCCCAAATATTGAAGGTCTGTCGACACCTTTAGTCGTACAGGATATTCGCAAGTTCAAGGAGAACAATTCTATTTCTGTCAATCTCTACCGTGTGGTGGACAAAGATAGTAATATAATTGACGAAACTTGCAAAAAAGGGCAGGGTTGTAGTGCCCATGTGTATTTCTCCTGTACGTCTTGACAAACATGAAACTATTTCTTCTTGTTAAAGCTACCTTCGCGAATCAAGCTTTAAGATAAATTTGTCACGTTTATGGTAATACAGGCAGAAAGTTTTCAAAAGATTTGATACTTTTGTCATCTACTATGGATGTTATGTCACTAATCGATTAAATATACTCATAATATAGAAAAATAAGTTGTCCTTGAACGACCTCAATGGCCAGAATAGTTTCCAGAAGAAAATCGCTTTCAAAACAATTCGCGACTCAATTCGCGCACAAGAAAGCAAGCGAGAACTCTGCCTCCCGCAAAAGTTTCATAATCGTGGACGACGAAGAGAGAACAGTTTTTCCGTGTAAATATTAAGGACGGTAGCGAAAGAGTACGGGGAAGAGAATGACTTCATTCGCGTCGGGAAGCAGAGAAGTTAGTGATACTTACTTCCGGGGATTTTGCACCTGGAGCAGATAAACTTCCCAACCCTCACTAAGCGAAGCACACAGACTGTCGTTATTGTTAGTTTTAGTAGATCTTCTCCCAATAATAAAGACACTCACCAAAAACCCAAGTTGTTAAATAAGAATCACTTAAAAGGCCCAGTTCACATAAAATTGGAAAATATTCAAACCATAAACGAAAACATATAATTATTTGTAATATTCGTACAGTTTCATTAACGAATATTTAATACTCTTCAATTTACTAGCAGTTTCAAACTCTCTATCTTATTTAATTATAAAACAATTTTTCCCCGTATGTAACGCAGCTGTAAATGCGCAGAGAGTAAGTATGATACCGTTGCGACATTTTTTTCTCAGTAAGTGGTAGTTATATTTTTATGCGCCTTAAAGAAATATCTGTGACGCTAGTAACAAATTATTTGACGATAATCGTTACACAAATAAAAATGATTTCTTTTAGAGATATATATGCTTACTCAAAGTTGAACATTATAATCGTATATAACTGAAACGAAATAATTAAAATAAATGTTCCTTTTGTGTATATACATATGTATATATTTATGTATTATTTCGTTTCAGTTATATGCGATTATAATGTGCAATATATATAATTATAATATTATATATAATTATGTATATATATATATATTCGGCGAGAAGACTATTACACATTTTGGAAGTCAATTTACCTAAGCTTAAGCTCTTTCGTCCGGGTAAAGGTGCAGATATTAAAATTCAACTACAAAATTTCAGCTAATTAGTAAGCATAAAATTCCACGCGTATTTGACGGGTGAAAATTTACAACTGTCGGCAAACTGCGTTAATTGTGCGCAAGAGGCCAATCGTTTACTTAATTTTATTTACCGAAATTACTGGACTGCAGGAATTAACTGGCCAAGAAACATACATAAAAGCGTCGGCGAACGCTTCATTAGGCCCTTTCAATCACGATAAATTTGCAGCGAATAATTATCGAGACAGTTGAAACTCTTCTGCCTAGACCTCATGTATTCCTATTTACAAAATTTTGTAGACACAAATGTTACAATTTTGTAAAATCAAAATACTTTTTGTCCTGCAAGGGTAGCAGTTTCTACATATACAACGTCTATACTATTACGGAGATTCGTCAAACGGAGTGTAATGTCACTTCGTTTACAATTTCTGGGAATTCCACCCATTATAAGAAATCCCAGGTACATACTAGCTCTAGTCCTATTCACCAAACCGAAAACTAAAGTTCCCGTACTTTAGTATATGAAACTCATTTTAAATATTTAGCAACACAGATTTTTAACTAATCAAAATTTAGAACAAGCCAAAATTTTGCAAGATTTTACCCTACAGTGATTATGAAAAATATTTGTTAGTTGTTTTCCAATTTGTTGTGTGTAGATATTCGAAATTGCTGTAATAATTTGTATACAATCATCTAAGGACTCTTTCAGACAAAACGAATTAATGAAGAATGTTGTCTGTAACACAACTCCATGCTTAGAAATAAAAACTCTATAATTTTATTGTGAGATTTTACACAAGTTTATATTCAGCAGCATAGGCTCCGTCGAATCAAGCATATTTTAACACTGGAAATCTATTTTGTTTTCGAGGCTGACGTAATGGTTTGACTACTTGCCTCCCACCTAGGCGAACCGGGTTCGATTCCCAGCTGGGTCACTCTCGAATTTTCGCGTAAGGGAATCGTGCCGGACGATGCCGCTGGTCGACGGGTTTTCTCGAGCATCTCCCTTTTCAACCGCCCTTGCATTCCAACGCTGCTCCATACTCACCTCGCTTCACACTCATCGGCTCTCAAAACCTCGCTGTCAAGAGCTGCCCAAATCGCTTCACTGTCCGCTCCACCCGTTTCTTTTCGCTCTGAGTCCAAATGAAACTACCCTCGGAATTATTAAAATTACACTCATCCACAAAAAAAAGTCGCATTCACGAGGAAGCAACCTTTAAGAATGAATCGTGGTGGGCAGGTACGACAATATGAGACATGAAGATGATTCACGTTTCACGCTCTGCCGCGCAAGTGACATCGCTAAGGACGTGGCTTATCGTTATACCTGCCGGACTATATGGTCTGTTCGTGGTTGCTTCATACTTTGTGGATCAAATATTTGAAAAATGACTCCATGTACGACGTGTTTGGTTATTTCTTAAATATGCCACGCTTCACAAACGTTTTATACTTCTTTTAACATTATTTTTGATAATATAGAATCCTTACTTATATTCTCTATTTAACTACAGTATTTCATATAAAATTAATATTAATGGAAACAGTGATAAAATAGGTGTGTTGGGATTGCCTAGTAAGAAATAGTTCTTACGAAAAATGTTATTACACTAGGTGCGCACGGATTCGGTGCGTTGCACCTCTGGCGTAATTTTTCAAAATTGGTTAAGCGCTGTTTGCATGTGGCGGAGAAATATCCTGGAAATAGAACTTAGCGGGGCCTCAGAATGGTTGGAAGTAACAGTGAGTCGACTATGTATAATAGCGCCCCGGTGTGAATGCTTTCCATTCGGACTCGGTGCTGTTGTGTCTTAGCACCACTGCAAAGTATGGTATGCCTCTGAGACGAGTTAGAGAGAGAGTTCCGAATAGTTTGATGCCTTCGAGAGGCGTCGCGTCCTTGGGCTGCGGGAAGCTGTGTGGTCGTTTCATCGTATTACGTGCCGTAAAAATCGTACGGGTATTACCGTAGCACGCTGTTGGCGCCATCGTATAAAGGAAGGCACACACATACGACACACAGGTTCTGGTACACCGCCGTGAACCCCGTCGAGGGAGAACCGATGAGTAGTGACCTGTAAAATTCGCGTTATTATTTGGCAGCAGGCTTAACTTCACAGTAGCATATATACTGGGCCCAGAGTCGTTTCTCCATTGGCTGCTGCATAGATGTGAAGTCACTGCCTTTCTGATTGAACTGCACGTGATTGGTGCACACAATTGTGAAGTGTTCATTTATAGACAGAGTTGTCCAGGGCGTGTCTTAGAACGTAAGATTCAATGGCAGACATATTGCAAAGGTACATGCGCTTAAAGTTTAACGTGTCGCCAAGTAATAAGGCGATTTTCGCATGTGTCTACCGATGGGTTGTCCGATATGTTCTGAGAGCTCCATTCGCCACGATCAAGGACATTTATCGAGCAGTGATACCCACCCTGCAGCTAAACGAGAGTGTCATTATGTTTGTTCGTGTGGTATGCTTTTTCTGCTATCTGAGAGCAAGTTACTCTCGGCAGGACGACACGAACGACTTACAGCAGTAAATTATCACGTCAAAAATAAATAAATCAAAATTTTATTTAAAAAAATGTTGACAATCACATTTTCCTCTGTGTAATTTAAGTGTATTTAATATTTTGGCCACTCAAGATAACATACTTTCGAGGATAAATGTGTCTTAGTTATTTATATTTACCACTGCGCCTCTTAAGGATACTCAAACATATTCTCTTCGTCAATTTGCGTAAAAGCCAATTACTATTTGCAATTATCACTCTTAAGACACTTCAACGTTTGTAAATCTATTTTGACGGCCATTTTTTTTCCACCTTGCTCGTTTTCATATTACTGCTGTACCTCGACGAGCAAGAGCAGAAATAGCTGTTTTTTTTTTATTTAACGAATAGCAACTGTTACCGCCGTCCGAACAGCGTACAAAAAAAAAGTGCTTCCAGTAAAAGACGAACGGAAACTAGCAGAAATAGCACTAAACTATCAGAATAGCAAACTACGCGAACACACCTAGTGCCACTGGCAGACGGCTGCAAGACGCAGGACTTCATGGACGGACACCGTTACGACTGTGCTTGAAACTATAGCAAAGTCTTTAAAAACTGCAATGGCGTCGTGATCGACCGTCATGGACGCCACTAGCGAGTCTCGCTTTGGTCTTGCTCGCAACGACCAACACATCCGTGTGTGGAGTCAACTCGGGACATCGTTAAGAAGAACGGGCTGTTGTCGCGTGTTACACGTCCCAACCGCCTCGCGCCGTGGTGTGTGGTGCGATTTCGCGTTCGTGCCTGATCACCGTTGGTCTTTATCACGGGCACTTTGGCGACGCAGCGATACATTCATGAGGCCCTGCAGCCAGCGTTCCTCTGCCCTGACATCGATGCGGAGACGTCTAGCGAAATGTGTTCGCAAATATGGCAGTCCAACTTAACACCAGGGTAAACACAGCTCACACAATTTTCGATTTGCAATCATTTCTTGTTTTTGATGACTCTTGACTTCTTTCCTAATAGCATTCCTACTCGATACTTCCTTATGGGTACAACTATTTTTTTTTTTTTGCTATTACGGAATTTATTAATAAATATACAAGAACTGGTGTCAAATAACACTTACTGTGAAATAGAAAAAAAAAAAAGCTTACAGTTTCGGTGAGTTTTTTGACGATCAGAGGGAAATGTAGGCAATATAAATAAAAAACATCACTTCTTGGTTTGCCAGACTGATATTATACGAGCAGTGTTAGTGGACATCCATTCATCACTTTCCGCAGTCAACGCAATGATATCAAGTCACGAGACAGGGAAGAAATTCTGCCGACCAGAAAACTCACTCAACTCAGTCGGAAACAGAATGCTGCATATCCTTAGCGTGTTATTCAGGTGTCATAATCCATTGACTACGATGAAGTCGTATTAATTAGTGACCATAAACTAAAATAATCCTCGCGTAACGATTATGTGGCAATAGTACTATTTAGCGACTCACTTAAGAAATATGGTATCCGTAGTCTACCGTATGATGTTTCCGAGCTCATTGCTTCGTTTGCACGCAAAGAAAAAAAAAAAAACTTTAGTTGGAGTGGAGACATTTCACCACTAACAAACTATATTATTTGATGTGACTGCGTATTTTGCTAAAATACATATCTTGGCTTACACTGAGAGGATCAGTGAGACATTGCATTTAAAAGTAAGCTTCATTTTTGAGAAAGTATTCTGCGTCGATTTATTATTAATAAAACAACTTATGGTTATATATGCATGCATACCTTAATTATTTTTAGTGTTATTGTTTTACCATTGAAAAATTTATAATCATAAGCTTAAGCTGTAGTGAAGAACCAAATATGTTCGTTTTTCAAACACACACTTCTCGATCCATGAATAAATAAGCAGAGAACCGTAGAACAATATACTGAATTTATATAAATAAACAATAATCGTAAATAAAAAAGCTTATACGACATAAATATATTAGGGTTACTCTATATTTTTAAATAAACAGTGTGAAAAATAATTGTTAGACTACTTTACATAGACTCGTTGATTGAAATTATACCCTGTTTAATGTATACTAGCTTACGTGAACAACAAGGATGTATTTAGGATATAAAACTAGATTAAATAATTTGTGTCCGCATCAGAAAACCCTTACGTTTTAGGGAGCTGATATGAGTAAATCATTCCTGTCATCGAGTACTGGTAGGTAACGCCTGAACGTAGGTGTATGTGGCGCATGTAGGAGTACTAGAAAGTTGTTTAACGGTTCGGAAACGACAAGGGATATGCAAGATTGGACGAATAAATCGATAGTGTTTAAACCGTCATGTAAACAGAGACCACGAAAAATTCCAAGGTTGAATCCTGTAGCTCAAACCGTGCAGGAATATCAATAGCCACTTCAAAGGGCATGAGTGGAAAGAGGTAGAGCCATCATGGGCATTAATGTTATCAAGGAAGAAAGTTCACAAGTCAAAGTGAATAAAGACCATAGCTTAAACAGCTCTAGATAAAAAAAAGAATTAAGTCAAAAGTGATGTTGCAGAAGTTAAAATCAACATAGTTGCAGAAACAGCCAAAGAGGGTGACGCAAATGCGAAATGGGTTGGCAATGGCAAAGTGATCCTTGACAGGAGGGGTTAAAGTTGGCATGAAAATAAAATTGGTCAGTCAGTGTGAGGTAGATGTAACATATGAAGACCTTGGTTTAAAATTGGCGTGGTGTGGAAAAGAGGCACTTTACGTGGTGCAGGAGCTACTGGGGAGTAGGTATAGGAAATAGGGAGAAGGTATATCCAGCATTCAAAGTGGAGTAGCCATGGAGGGAAGGGAAAATATTAAATATAAAGTTTTTAACTGAAATTGTTTAGGCATGACAAAGTTTTGATTGAAACAGAGGACAGGTTCGTGATAAAGTGTGGTGGGAGGTTTGTAATAATAAAGAATAAAATTAATTAACATCAGCAAGGGGGGGTGCATGGAAAAAAAGACGTACAGAGATGAAAGTGTTTAGCAGCTTAGGGATGTTATATAAAGTGTTGAAAAGGGGAGAGGAATGGATTAAGAGGCATAAAAGTATGTTTACAGCGATAGGAAAATCAAATACTGCCATTGCGTGAAGGTGGTAGAGCGCTAGATCCTGTACAAGACTTCAAATCTGTATGTAAAATAATGTGGAAACGTCACAGTACCTCAAAACGTATCCGATCTATGAGTCTAATCTCCGAGGGTTCTGTACCTAAATGCTGGAGGAAAGAGTAACAGTGAGTATAAGTGCCAATTAAGTTTGGGGTCACCAACACGCACCACATTTATAAAGTTTTTAAATTATTATTAAAAAACTCTCACTCGTATATAGTATATGTCTATATGTAAAAACACATACATATATATGTATGCATATATAACTGATTTTAGTACATTTGTACAGACACATAAAAAACTGGAGGAAACGTATTTAATTGCTAACAAAGCTACACAGTAATTCTTTTCAAACAAAAGCTTGAATTTCCTGCTGGATGATTACTTAATACTAATATACACGATTTCGGTAATTTCAAAACTTGGAACATGTAGATACTATTGAACTGGCGTGTGTTAGTGCTATATCTGTTTAATAATACAATAAAAATTGATAGTTAGGACGTTTATCACTATTTAATTTTAGACACGATTTTAAGGTGAACATGTAATTTAACGCGTAAATAATTTAAAATTAATGAATCTGCGTTGGCCTATTTATGTGATTTAAAACCCAAAAGTGTAATAAAAGTGAAATTTTTTATATTTAAAATCACTAACAATGTAGGTGTATCTAAAAATTTATATTCAAAAAGTAAATAAAATACAAAGTCAAGGATAAATTGTCCAGTATTTGAAATAAATGGATTTAAAACATTTCGGTTTCATCAGTATTAATTTTATAGTCTATTCTTTACACTTTTTGAATCAAACTATTAAAAATAATGTCATGTATGAAGTGTTTAGTTACTTCCCTAATATGCCATTTATCACAAAAGTTTTATACATCTGCTAACAAGAAAGTATCTTATTTTTCGTTAAATTGAAGTTTTATCGGTATTTTATTTATAAATTATATTCATCAATTTATAATAAATACGAAGAAAAGCAGTCAGAAAATATGTTTTCTGGTAGCGCATAGTAAAATATATTTCTCATGCAAAATACTATTACAACTGAGTGCGCACGAATTTGGCGTAAATTTCTAAGATTTAAATAAGCTTTGTTTATATGAGGCGGAGGAATATTCAGGAAGTAGATCTTTAGCTTGGCTAAGTGTAAAGTTACCATGCATGGATTTTAACTGAGTTTGCTATGACGTAGCGCTCGGGTGTAAGTTATCTAGGTTCGAATCTCAGTCAGGCTTCAAATGTTTTTTTTTTTTTTATATTAACAGAAACTATTTGACGGACGTAGAGTCAAAACAAATCTTTAGTTGCACTAACCAAATCTGGTTTTTGGACAACTAAGGACAGAGCAAAAAAAATATTTGGTTTCAGCAACAAATTATTTAGTTGCTTTATACAAACAATTAATTTAGTTGCCCCAAACAAACTGTGTTTTTTTTAAACATTACCTTTTTCTGGGCGTGGTAACTGGATGATCATGGTTTATTAAATGCTTGCTAATTTTTTATTGCACATTATAAAATATAACGTATTTAGTATATATTCTGCGGCGAAGTTAAGTCAGTGCATCTTCTCTTCCACTTAATCACACAATAGTTACGTGTTAAGTTATTACAATTTAGTAAATAGAAGATCTGCCAAATTTATAGATTAAAGATTGCTGAGAAAAGTGAAATTATTTAGCAAAATCTTGGGAATGTGGGGGGGGGGGGGGGGAACTGTATGTATTTAAAAGAAACGAGGAAAAAGTTGTAGTAAACAGAAATTACTAATGACTCTATTTTGCATTTTCATGCTGAAGATTAAGGTTATTCGTCAAACGAGATAGCAATTTAGCCAGTTCACAAATGTTTAACATTACACCCATCGTTCATTCACTTACATTTACACAAATGGCTACATCAAATATACACTTGAACATATATACATACACATCTACACACGTACTGTATGGACATACACATACTCTTCTACAAAAAGAAATCGTAATTTTACTTAGAGCAGACTGTAAGCAAGTGAGTTAAGGCGCATTCATATTCGTCATATTAGTCTTTTTGTAAGCAATGGTGGTTATATTAATTTTTAAAAACTAAGTAGTGTTTCAATGCAAATCTTTTATTCAGGGCAGAAATGAACATCGAAATTTCGCTGCCAGTTCATAAATTTGGTTATTGTAAAAAATGCGGTCAAAGTCGGCAATTGTCAGTGTAAGTACACTGTAAAAAATAATGGGACCATAACCTGACAAGTACAAGGTAATATTCACAAACTTGTGGGGGAAACATAGGTAAAATTACCGCACTCTGGAGTAAAATTCACGTACATGGTAGTGGAAAAGCCCATACATGGATGGGAAAATTACCTTACGACGCGTGCACCTCTTCAGAATACTCAACAGATTGAGGGGGGGTGGGGGGGGGGAGATGGCGGAAGAAACAATCTTTCAACACGCTTATATTCACCGATGCCCTCATGCTGTTTTCGTGGTTCAACGAATAGCGCATTGGCTTATTATGACAGAGGACCATGGTTCGCGCCTTCCCACCAGCAACTTCAGAGGATTTTAGTGGTGAGGTTTCGGTTACTGTTCGTCAGAAGGATATAGGTAATACAATAATTAATAGTACTAATATTCCGGGCTAATTTCAAATATAATTTTATTGTACAATATAGTTAATTTTCCCTTACTTGTATGGGATTTTCCCCCCGCTTTTGCCAGGTACTTTTCCCGTACAATTAGGAAATAGTACTTTACTTGTTATGTAAATTTACTCTACATTTACGAAGTAATTTTACCTTACATGTAAAGGTAATTAGCTTCCCTTATATATAAGGGAATTTTTCCTCAAATATTTTCTACAGTCTAGCCTCCTGTTTAGGATATTTGTTTTCCCGTAAAACAGTGTTTGAAACTATAGCGACAATGCTGTGTGTTATCTGAACAGATCACTGTCTGAAAACCCAATAGAGGAGGCGCCTTAATGGAGATGGCTGCTAGTCATGACTTTCGAAGATCACGTGTTCTCTTCGACGGCGCATCTTCCACTGCGCACTGCGGATGGACGAGATGTCGTGTCGCAGGAAAGCGGTTCCAAGAAGATCTCGCCATTCAAACTCCCTTAAAAAGTCATGAACCGGAAAGCTCCGCAGAGCAGAATACCCGTGTCGAACATGTAAGGCCCCAGTTCTACGATGCACGGATACGTAGGAAAACTGACTCGGAAAAGCAAGCGGAACAAGCGGGCGGCTTGGGATGAATTTTAACCCATTCTACAATACGAAGAAACGTACAGTCTTGTAACTTGCGAAATCCAAAATACTCAGCTGTTGGAAATTACTGGTGAGGGTTTCATACATACACATATCATTAAGTATGTTTTTATAGTGTTTCAAAATGCGTAAATACTACTTCCAAACTATGCGCACTTTTATATATATATATATATATATATATACACACACGGCAACAAGTGCTTCAATTTGCCGTGGCGATTTATATATATATATATATATATATATATATATATATATAAATCGCCACGGCAAATTGAAGCACTTGTTACCGTGTGTACCACAATGGCCACGAAAACGAATATCAACAAACCGAATACTAGATTCCTATTGGCTACATGGATTCACGGAAACGGGAGAGTTGGGAGAGACCCAGCTTTCTTACGTGTATCCGCGTCTGCATGCATCTCATTGCGGATTGAAACTTGGCGTGTTACGCGTCCGCTTCCGTGATACGTATACGGGCGCGTGTCATTGCAGAACGTGCCTAAGAAGCCTAAAGGAATAGGGAGGGTTTAGAGTAAGGAAATCACCAAACCTTGGGAGTAGATAGGAGCCGGGAAAGGAAGGGGAAATGAAACGGGTGTTTCATAATTCTGTCTAACATCCATGAATCTCTAGAAATGTTATAAATATACGGGCCCTGGAGAGTTTCCAAAAATGAATATTCCTGTAGTCTGAAAAAAATGTCTAACGATTTGGTTGACAGTTATTTATTTTCGTGAAATTACATTTGATTTTACAGGAGGTCATTGCGAAATGGGTGTGAAATTGGATTAATTAACATTGCAGCTTGCGAAATGTCAACCATTTTTTTTTAGCAACTTATTGTGTGATCAAAAAACGTCTACCTGAGAAAAAAGATGTAGTGGCGCAGATTCCAGCTTATATATTACGGTCAGTATCATTTCGAAATATTCATGGAATCTCTGCTGGAATGCATTTGCGGTTTGTTCATCAAGTTTTTGGCTTTATGCAACAGTACGCAGCATTCTATAAAATGATGCCGTTTGTCCTTGACGGTTTTCTTGAATCGTTAGAGATTTGCTCATCTGTAGAGCTACTCTTCTCAATATATTGTTGTCATTTAGCAGTCTGTGCCAGAAGGTTACATACATCGTGTCATTTTCGCGCAAGATAAACTATATTTCAAACAATAGTAGCCGAAAACTACGAATTTTTTTAAAAATGTTTTTTGTTTTCTAAAACGTTTATGATCTTCTGATTTAACGCAAGGGGAAAATAATTTTTCTCTCATATATACATTACCCTTTGTGTATTTTTACAAACTATTGTAAGTATATTCAGTGCTGTAAATGTGTGAATTTGAAACAAAGATTATGTATCTTAAATATTGCAACGGTCGAAGTTCTGCAACTTTTACGGAACACAGCTTAATAATACAACTCGCATGTCGCATCCTTCAGTGGCTCAACATTTATCAGTAATCAGTTCTTAACTAAAATAAATATTTCTTAATGAACGTAAGTCAATGCTGAGCTATGTCATTCCAGAATACTTTCAAAATTTTTTTCGAAAATGAGCCAAATGTCGCTCTTGTTATCAAATAAGTAAATAATACATAGATAAGTATGCAGAAGGAATGACGCCAGTAATTACAAACTGAATGAGACAACAACATAAACAATGAGACAGTACACACACATCCGTGCAACAAAGATGTTTTCGGAGCCGGATATATGAACAAAACTGGACGAAACATCGAAAGCATCTCGGACGAACTTCGGATCTGTTCACAACTTTCGGTAGACCTAATGCCATCTTCTGTTTGTTTTTGTGCCAGAGCAGCTCTACGGTATTAAATGCCCATAATAAATCTTTTAACGTAATGCCAATAATAATAAAACGAAACATGACAAGCCTCGATGGTGTGTTTATGAAAGCCGACAGCAACTCCAAATTATTAATAATAAAAAAATTATCTAAAGGAAAGGCTACAGTACATACAACACTGTTGTCATCCAACAAAAATTTGATAAAAAAAAAACACCTAGCTGAGCTGATTCATGTTCCACTTCCTAGTTTCCTAATTGTCCTATTTAAAGTACACAAGGGCCGGACCCTCCAAATAATACAACTTTTAAAAGCCTATGTAACTGATGACTTGCGCAGAAACATTTCCCAAACTAAATTTAAACACCTTGTCTTCCTTTTCGGAGAGACTGGCCTCTAACAAATGACCTTTGATGCCGAAACTCTGCTTTAACAGAGCGAGTTTTGTTAAAAGAAACATTAAAATGGCGTTGTCACTCCAAAACATTTTGCTGGGGTTGGTTTAAAGATGTTTTTGCAATAAATACAAAAATTAAATAAATATTTCTAACCAATACGTTGTTTAAAACAAAAGTTTATTTCCTTATGAAAGAGAAGAATCTAATCTCAAAGGAGAAGAGGAGTTTATATGCTGCATATAAACTTGCGGAATGCTCTTATGCAGTTTTGGTTTGCGGAAGAGAAAGCGCAGTGTCTCCCCGAACCTCAAATTTCCGGAGGATCTCTGGAGCCGCGGGTTGTGGCTTCAATTCTTCTGGGTTGTCTTCCGATACGCCGGAGGAACTGAATGCTGATGACGTGGGCTCTGCCTGAAGAATGAGACGCCGCTCACCCTTGCAGCTGTCAGAGCCGTGAAAAATCAGCGAGGAGAACCCGGGCAAGAGTAATCCATCTTCTTTGAATCCACTTACCACCGCGTGGCTGGCTATGCACGGTCCAGCCATCTGCTGCAGCATTTCTCTCCTAATATATATAATGTCTCACTTGTCAGCTCTGGCTTTTTTTTTCAAAAATTATAAAAAAGAATTTATGCTTCCTTTCTCGGCACAGTTCCTCCAATAATAAAATTCATACTTCATTTTACTGTAATTTTGCATTCACAGCATTAATAAAATATATTGAAGTAAATAGCCTCAAGAAATTGTCATAAACAATTAAGACAACATTTTTAACTCTTCGTGTTTAGTAGCATTCGGTTGCTCAAAAATCGTTAAGTATTAAGTCGTCACAACCCATACGTATATTGGGAAAATACGTAGAAGTTACGTTTGACTGTGATAATAATTGCTGTAACGAAATATGATTACCGCTCGCTATAAACAAGCACGTCTTTAGAGTTTATAACTGCAGAGTTACGATTTGTTTGGTTTAATTTATGACATACTTCTTGATGAAACACACGTCTGTATTCGTATCTACATTATAGTTTTCTACCAGTTTGCTATCTGTAAATATTTACGCTTGTGACACAACATTTTAATTTCTGGGACAACTTACTTTATTTACTGCGGAATTCTATAGTGTTAATGATTTATTGGGAATTTAGCAAGCATGTGTCACATTTGTTTTCAAATTACGGCCATTTACAGATTACATGATCAGCTTAATAATCAGACATATAGCAGCGTAATAAGTTTGCGATAAAGTTTAAAGATTAAAAGTTTTATTTAGAATGTAGTTGAAAATAAATTTTCGCTTGTCAAAATTTGTGCGAACATACTGCCATTTAGGAAACATGCTAAAAAGCGATTGTTGTATCTGCACTTTGATAACTGAGAAGTCAATATAACACTCCCACAGCGATGGGCAAAATTAAGAAAAACACTTACGTAGAAGTAGTTAGAAATAAATGTATACACATGTGTAGCACTTTTTATACTCCTTCTTGTACTGTCATCTCTTACTGACTGAAAGGGAAACTTGCTCCCTCTGTCTGTTCTCGTTGTTTTGTCGCCCGCCATGGGATTTAGAGGCATCTGAGCTGAGAATTGTCGGAGCTATTGCCAGCTCTAACGGAGAATAAGGTGGTGAGTGACACCGGAAAGTGCTAGTTAAGCGACATTCCTTGCCTCTCCTAGCTTAAGGTGGCCCTCTGGCTGAAGGAATGTTGCACGTCTGAGGCCCAAAAGCGCGGGAGCACTAGGGCCGACCGAGACATGCGCATAAACGCTCTCATCGCCTATCACGCCCAAAGCACAGAACTGGCGTGCAGTCTTGCCGTCGTTAACTTGCCTCTATGAGACATTCAGCGGAAACCCCTACCATTTTATGACGTAATAATAAAAAATAAAGTTTTGATGCACGTCCCTATTCCTTTCTTAATGTCTTGTACCCGAATGTTCTTATCTGAAAATTACCGTGAAAACTCCCGTTTGAGCCATTTTCGCTACCTCAAAAACAAACATTTAGAGAGAAATGGAGGACACAGAAAAACGTATAAGTAGGTTTTACTCCTTGAAGGCCGTCACACCCTCCATCCTCCGGCACTGCAGCTGTGCTCTGATTACTAAGACAGTGCACGGCAATTTCTACTCTTCTCTCTTCGGGCCATTCACTGTTCTTAGTACCTTACTCAGTTATTCTACCGGTTTTCTCGGTAAAACCTGCCTCCTCGCCAATCAGAGATATTCCAATTCCTAATTTAGAAGCCTTTGCCCGAATACCCCCTCATGGGTCATCAGAAATTTGCTCTTCTTGCCACTTATCGTATTCCTCCAATCTTCTACCAATTTTAGTGACAAACTCATTCCAGATCTTGTGAAGAGCTTTATACATCATTACATTTTCTGGTATTAAGTGAATGCCCTTAGCTTCAGTAATTTTTCCCAGCCATCGCTTTATGTCTTCGGGCTGCTATTCGCAAGAAGACCTCACTTAGATACGATGGACGGTTTTTTAATAAAACATTTTCTGCTGGAGATCAACACACCGGACGCCGTGTTGCCTACCCAAGCGCCCGGCAAACTCAAGGCACCTGCCTGTCTGGCACTTGAATTGCGTTACTGAGTATTACAAATACACCATTTTACATGAAACTATTCAAAGTGTGTCCAATGTGCTGTTATACGAAAAGAACACACACGTCAGACTAGGGCTGCTGAGTACTTTCAAAATGTGAATTACGTTAGAAATAACATTGAATAGTACTCTAAAGCGGCTAAATTATTTTTTTCTAAACACTGTAGTTTAAAATGTACGCGTCAGATACATACAAAACTACTAAAATACTCAAAACTACTACATGGTCACCGCTGGAAGTCCCATAGGTACACGCAGTGGGACGAGAACACTGCACGCCAGTTCAGAGCCTTGCGCTTAAAGGCGATGGCGAACTTGATGGGCGTGGCGGTGGTGTCCTTATAGCTTCCGCGCGCTTCTCGGCCTCAAACGCCGAAGAAACCTTCCGGTAGGCGGCAGCCTTGAGGGAGCCCACAACTTCCTTGTGATACTCAGACTCACCAAGAGGAGGGTGGGGTTAAGGGGGTGCGATGCTCAGGGGCCAGGACCGTAAAAATTTTATTTCGACACTCAAAACGTATTAACATTTTTGGAAGGATGACTACTATTTATGTTGTTGTAAATGGTCGATTTTCGGGGGGAGTGGTTAGGGGGGGGGGGCCATAGCACGCATAACTCAGGGGCCCGGAATTTATCTTTGTGGGCCTCGTGATACTGCCGGATAACCTCGAGATACCGAGGTTAACGAAATTGGGAAACACCCGGGCGTTCCCTATACCTCCGGGTTTACCAAAATGAATATATTTCCTGCCAAGCTAAGCTTGAATCACGGGAGACCATGATGGTGATCGGCCTGGTGATCGGCCAGTCTTCTCCTTTACGGTCAAACCGTTGGGGACCAAGACATGAATATCAACGTAAAGAAGTTCAAATTAATGGAAGCTGGGGCATTAGTCTACTCCACTTGGAAAACCCACAAGTGCCCGTGGAAAGGGAGGAGGGCCACTGGCTGACCACGGCCCCGTAGAGGTTCCCTGCAGTCGGTGGACAGGTCGGGGTGCGAGTCTGCGCCTTAGGGCGGTAAATGTGGGCTCACATCACGAAGAGCACCTCATGCCCACGAGATCAGCTGATGTAGGACGCCTGCTGCTGGAGGTGGTTGAAAAATCGCTATGATGCCATTTTTCTCCTGTTCAGGAAAGCAATGCCAACAAAAAGAAAGTTCGAGAGATCAATATAATAATAAAACTTTGATAGCCAGTGGCTAAGTGGGGGCAAAAAGTTGCCAAAATTTATTTCTTTATTTTTTGCTCTAATGTTACGTATGAATACAGGTAAATAAAAGCAGACTTTGCCAATTTGGTATGACATTCAATCAACAAAACGCTTAGTTTTAAATTGTTACCAAACTATACTAAAGTATCTACTTATATTCCTTCACTGAAAACATTAACGTAAATCAGTATTGAGCAAATACTTCATTCTCAATTCCCCAAGACTCTTACTGTAACAATACGTAGATATTACGTAAAAAGCAAATAAAAATACATTTGGCATTTGCTTTAAAGTTATGGCATTTACAATAAAAACGTACCTCATAAATACTGACATGTGTTTTGCGTAAAAAAAAATTATTTTATTATTATTGATTCTTGATTTTGAGTTTACACGTTTTGTTAACTCTCAGGAATTTTTATTGTTTGAAATTTCATGCGTATTAGTGCGGGGTAACGTATTGTTTATAATGATTGATGAGTTTGAACAAATGTAATATCTCGGCCAAATACAAAAGAATTTGGAAAAGCTAATATTTGAATTCGATATTGTTGTTGTGTGGAAGTATTTATTGGCATCTGCGCGTCTGTGCGCCGATTTATGTGTACGTAAAATTTCAGTATTTTTAAAGACACTTTTATCCTTTTATGTGTGACCTAGAAGCATTAATTTTATCCTAATGTATGGAATCATTTAAAAACAAAAATAAAGAATAAAATAAACAAACAGTAGAAAATATTATATTTCTTTACAACCAGAAATTATAAAAACAGTACTTGTAAATATTTAGCATTTTAAAAATAATTTAAGACGAATAGCAAACCCTCCTTCACAAGTTAAGGAAAACGCCCTTTGAGCATCGGTTTTCTGCTAGTTCTGTTTCAAGATTTCGTTTCCCTTTTCCGACTTTCATATTTACCTTTCCCAGAATGGGAGTTTTTCACTTCCAAAAAAAAAAAAAAAAAAAAAAAAAAAAAAAACACGAGAAACAATTTTCGTCAAGCTAAAATGTACTCAACCATGAAAATAAGAACGTTCAAAGTAATTTTGTTAATCCCTTGGAACCGGGTCCCTTTATATTTTCCAATATCTACCGTCATCGTTCCCTTTATCAGTTAACATTTTCCCACACTGAGAAAAATCAAACAAAATGTTTGTTTGTATAGGGCCGAATATAAATTTAACTGCCCTAACAAAATATATCGTTGAGCAAACAAAATTTGAAAAGCAACTAAAGTACTTTTGTTCGTCTAGCAAAATATATGTTTGAATAAACAAAATCTCGGTTTTGGGCAAAAAAAATAGACTGTCAACTAAATATTTTGTTGAATCAACAGTATATATTTGTTTGGGCACTCATTTGACTGCCTTTGTTCGAAAATACAGCTCGAGAGTTTTTTTTTTTGTTGTTTTTTTTTTTTTTTGTGACAATTAGGTTAGTAACCGTGTTGGTTAGTGCATCTATTGGTGCTTAACAATTGTATAAACACATTAATAAAACAATGCAACAATAAACTGACAAGTAAAGCTGTAACACTTGAAATATGTTTTTGCACACGTTGCCCAATTTTTGCAGTATATCAATCTAAAAGCTTTCCGGCGTCATCAGTTGTCACGTTAGCTGAGGCTACTCAGGCGTAGCGCTCGGACGCAGGCGATAAAGGTTAGGAACTCGGCCGAACTTGTAAAATAATTTTACATCGGCCAAAACAGTTTACTGTGCGTGCAGCCGAACAAATCTTTAGTTGCACCAACTCAAATCTTACACTTTTCGGGGCAACCAAACGAGAAAAGCAAAATAATTTGGTTTCAGCAAACTAAATATTTAATTGCTCCCACACAGACAAATAATTTGGCCGCATCAAACAAACTGTTTGATTCAACAAAACCTCCATCTCAGTGTATGGGTTTACGCCTGGCTGTAATTATTTTCCGAGTTCGAGGCTTCGCTACGCTTGAGCTTTTGAGGCCAACTCTTGCTCTCTCATCGCTTGTCTCATCGCCTCCACGAGCGAGGCGGACAACTGGCGTGCAGTCTTTCCGTCGGAGACTCGCCTGAGCGTGAATTACAGCTGTGACGCTATGCTTTTATGGGACACTAATAAACACGAAAGTGCAACGCTTGTCTGAAGACAACTCTGAACTAGCTGTCTTGAAAAATTGGGTTTGACTGTGTTGGGGACACGGCCGTTTGTTTTGCGTAAATATGTCTACGTTGACGCGCTCGAACGCCTTGGTGTTTATTTTACGTTCCCGGCATCGCTTCACTCGATCATATGGGGTTTCTATGGGTATCACTGGATTGCTTTTGAGATGCTCTTTCCAACCGTATACGATTTCTGTATCTCGACTTGGCTTTTTGACGAGTATACGCAGACATTGTGTTAAGTTTGATTAATTTTTTACATTAAACGATTACAATTTCACCATAACCACGCCACACAAATGTTTTTACACACGATATCGATTGATATTGATAAGGGTTGTCGGTTGGAACTCAAACGAGCGTTGTAGCTCCTCCTAGTCGCGGTGAAATGAACTCAAAATTACGCTCTCCCCCACCCCCCTCATTACGCAACCGATGCTTCACAGTTCTTACTCAACGTAACATACTCTTTGATCCTTTCACAATCGAGTGGCGTAATTGAATTTTCGATTCTAGACGACAGATTCGGAGCTACAACGCCAAAATGCATTCCCCGATCTTGTTACCATCGGATTTTCCGGATTGCCTCCCACCGTGGTCGCACATTTAAAGACGCATTCACGTCAAAAATTTAGCAGCTACAATTGCTTCTGAACACACAAGTTTTATCCAATCTCACGCCCAAAAAAAATCGCTGGAGTTGAAACGAGAACCTAAAACTTGTGTTTGGCAAGAAGCGTTTCTTTATTGCTTTTAGAATTCAGACAGAGCAACCGAATTTCCAACCCTTTCTGAGTTACGAGTTTTAGTATTTATAGAAAGTGTTTCTATTTCGGTTTAATTCGTAATTTTTTTACCCATAAACATAACGTATACAGGCTGTTCACGGTAAAACGTGAACTTTTGAAAGCCCTGCTTAAGATCTACTTTTATGCACGTTGTGTATTCTTTCGCCTTATGTAAGATTAACATTGTCATGAGCGCCATCAATTTATTCATGCGTCGGTCAAGTGAAACTGTGAAATTATTAGAAAAGTAAATATATTACAAATCTGCTCTTTTTACACCTCGATGCAATAAAAAAAATGAAAGTGAAACAATTAATTTAAGTTAAGAGAAATGGTTACCTAACACTTTTTATTCGACGTTAAGATACGGAACTACTTTCCCATCCATTGTTACCAACTTAACTAGGCGCATGTCACTCAAGGCGCCCGTTAAAATATTTGCAGGTAGCAGCAGTGACTTTTTTCTAAGGTGATTTCAAAAGTGCTCACTTTATCGCGAACAGCCTTTATTGTAAATTATTCATTTCGCTTTCTGTTTTTTTTAATGCATGTGAGTGTAAGAATGAGGAAATTTGTTCAATATTTACTTTCCTTAAATTTTACCAGTTTCACTTGATCAACGCATGAACAAAGTGACCAGGCCTATGGAAATGTCAGTTTTACATATGGCGGAAGGATATAAAATGTACATAAAAATAGATCGTAAGCACGGCTTTGAACAGTGCTCTGTTTCCCGTGAACTGTTGATAACTAGATGGTCTAATGAAGCTGACGTAAACTCACTTGCCTTATTTCTTCACATTGAACAAGTAAAAATTACGGTACTTTAATTACAGGGATGAGATTACAAATGTGCTGAACCGAAAGGAAACAAAATATTTCCTACTTGAAGCAGTGCGTTTATATTATCAGATATATCACGCTACTAAATACAGCTACTTAATAGGAATTAATGAAAAAAATGTACATCTAATACTTTGATCTTGTTTTCAACTCACGGGCTAACTCTGTCCACCCATTGGCGCGTTTTGCAAGCTAAGGCGTAATTTTGGTCATTACGTTACGTGGTTATGTCGGTACACATTTCCAGGCATTAACATAGCTACCTGGTTAGTCTACTATGTACACACTCCCGTCGTGCGGGTTGCATCTTCTTGTATGACAAGTTGCAGATCACGATCTTGCAGACAAACTTTTGGATGATAACTTGAATGAAATTCAGTCGCGCAAAAAAAAAAAAAAGTAAATGAAAAGCAAGACGTTTAACCGCTGTGCCTCCTCGCTCGATCGCGGCCACATGCTGCCGGGCCGGTCGGTACGAGGCTTGCATGGGCGCAGTCCCACACATCTGCAATCTGCACTCAGCACAATCTATTCTAATCCACCAAAACTAAGTCGATTCATATTCAAACTATTTGGCATCGAGGCAGGTGCGAAAGTTGCAACAAATTTCGTCCGCGTCTGTGGCCTTCGTCGTATACACGAAGCAGAATAATGGAGAAAATTTTTTCGCAGCCGCTGGGCGCTGCGAAAATTCAACAGCAAATTAATTCAATTTATGAAAAACAATACGTCTAATGATTTCAAAAGTTTGTGTCTACAAGAACTATTATAGAACCCATGGCGTGTGTACAAAGTACATATTTTCTATTTACAGATGTCAGCAATAGCTATTCTTAATGTATCATAAAATGACTCGTAAACAATTACCACCAACGTGAATAACACTAAAATTCATAACGTAACACTCAACGACTTTTCAATGTATTTCAATTTATATACTGCAGTTAGAAAAAAAAATTCCCTTCAGAAATGGGGACGTAATGCTGTGCTAGATATATCAGCTCATACTAATTAAATTGTTTAAGAAAAACCATAAAAACAGTGTGGCTTTAAAAATATTGGACTAACATATTAGTGTTTATACGAAGAATTGTCTATGTTACAATTCTAATAAAGTTAATGGTAAAAGGTAATGAGAACAAAGTTAATAATATATCGTTACTAGTGTTTATCGGCCACTTATTTTAAATTCGCCGAAAAGGGGTAGTCCTACATGAACTACCATTACCCAAAGTAATAAAAGTTCGGTTGTCATTAAAGTATGCCAGCGCCAAACATTTATTTATAAAACACAGACAGACGCGCGCCAGGGACTTCATTTTTTACTATGTATTGCTGTACACAAAGACTGCGAGAAAATATGTGTGTTGGAAACGCCTAGTACGATTTTTGTTTCTGAGAACAGCTCTTCAATAATTAGCGCCGGGAAGTTTGCAAAACCTTTGTTTACCAAAAATGGTTTGGCGATGGTGAAAATCAATGAACTAAATAACATTTACTAATAAAAATTAGTACAGTCACAAATTTTCTACTGGCAGAAAAAAAACGAGGTACAGATCTATTAAATGGTAAATTTTGTCATTGTCAATTTAAATAAGAGTTATTTAGTTTGAAAAAAGCACGCAACCATCGTCTGCTGTTGAAGAAAACCCTTTCCTCTAGAACCACTTCGAAAACCGGCAACTTTTAAGTTTAGAACCAAATAATTTGGCATAGATTCGCTCACGACATACGAAACGTCATCTCTATGGTGGAAGCAAAGTAAAATGCTAAGTGAAGCAAATTTGCGTTCGTGGTACAGAATAATTTTCTACGGCTTAGTTCTAACGAGTGCCTCTCGACAACGTATCAATCACTTTGATAATCGAACCACCATTGCGTAAATTTTATGTAGGCCCTAACGTAGTTAAACAGCTGTTTTGATTATGAGTTTTGAGAAAACAGCAATTACATTATATTACAAATTTATAATGATAATCTGTATTTTTTAAAACCAAGATGTATTTTGAATTCTATCTGCTGAAATTAGTTGAATAAGTGACAGAGAGAACTGGAAGAAAATGTTTTCTATCAAGTTATGATTTATTTGGCATATTTTATTTTCCTAATTAAATTTTCAGAGGAAGAAATCGATATCGACTGAAATAATAAAATGTTTTTAAACTATATACACAATAAGTACTTCCATATTTTGAGTACCAAGCAACCAATGTGTGTGTCAGAACATACTATTTGTATTTATAACTTATATAGTCAATTAGTGGCGTATATTATTATAATGTAATATAAACACTCTTGGCTTGTGTGTGTATTTTTTTTTAGGCTGTCCTGCTATACTGGATGATAGAAATATAATTAAAGTTTACAAGCTTGCCAGGCTTAGGAATGCGCATGAAAACAAAACCCTTGATATTAAATATGCATAAATTACTTGCAATCACCAAAATTACTTTTGCGAAATGAGACGTACAGCTAAAAAACTGCATTGTAAATTTTTTTTCTCGTAAACTTCCTAAACTGCAATGGAAGTTTTTAAACTAAACGTAGCATGGGAATATCATCACATATCGCACTACAAATATAGGAATGTTAAGCGTTTTCACAATACAAAATTGGCAACTTACCTACGCATTTTACTCTTTCCTGAGCAAAGGCAGGATTATTTTCCCATACCATGGCTGTATGGGAAAATAATTTACCACTCGCGCTTTGTCACTGTACGTATACACTGATGTGGTAAATTTATAAATCATTTCTTAGAGCGTGGCGTAGTAGAATTTCTATACTGAATAAAAGTAATCAAGACGATAATAAGCAATGCAACAAACAGAGAGAGAGAGAGAGAGAGAGAGAGAGAGAGAGAGAGAGAGTTTTATTGTACGAAATATTATCTTAATGGAAATAACTGAAAAATTATAAATTCATAAAAATTAAAATCAAAGTAAATTCAAATGTAGGTCCAATGAACCTCAATTAATTATTTAAAACTCTACTAACAACACCAGCCAGGCCTCCTTAAAATTTACTTCAAATTGAATTATAATACCAAATGAAAAAAGTCAAATGAGAGGGCTTCCAAAAGTGCTCACTTTACCGTGAATAGCCTATAGCACCGTGTGAGAGTTTGGCAGCGACCTGGCCATCGGATGGATTCCTCTGCAGTTTTGGAGCGCTGCATAATCCGTCAATGTAGGGTCGTGGTTCGCCAACAGCCACTCATTTCTATTAGGAATTAAGACTGCATTAACGGCACGCCGCTATGTTTATGAGTTGCTGCGGTCCATGCAATTCCAAAAGTGCAAGACGTCCCAACACACGTTTCAGACATGGCCCAGCCACGTACAGCTCAGATCAGCAGAAAACATTTGCAAATTGTAAATACGTTTCCTTGACTGGCCCGGTCTCTCAATTTCTCGCTAGATGAGAATCTGAGATGAAAGACTGGACGTTGGTCGAATGCCCTCTCAATCTCTCACGAAACAGAGATGAACTGTGGACTCGGATCAGCGACGCGTGATCCAATATACCTCACGACACTCGTCGAATCGATGTCACTTCAGGTTCAGCCATGTATCGCCCATCATGGAGGCGCCACAACTATCTGGTCACTTTGACCATACCACTGGAACTTCGCTTCTATGTGAAATTAAAATCGTGCGTTCTGCGCCTGTTTGGATGTCTACATGTGCAGTTTGATCTGTTTCGAACATTCCCTCATTGTGTGGAAACAGGATGCGTTAAAATGAACGCTATGAATACTGCTGCACGGACAATTTCCGTGCTTCAGACTCAATTTTGTTTGCCGCAGTTAACTTTTAAGTTTTGTAATTTTACTTTATCCTGAACTAAAATTGTAAGATTCTTTAAAATTGCTAATAATTCTGGAAGTTATGTTTTACCTATTTCATGCTCTTACTCCCAAAAATCTCGTCCACAAAATATTACTTCCTTGCTACTTCAAAATTTTTCTCTAGTTGTCAATCACGATAAATATAGCGCGATTTGGGCTAGTTTTCGTGTACAAAAAGAAAAACATTTTGCTCATTTTATTAAAACTTTTAATATGTTTCGAGATGCAAAATACTATGAGAATAGAAAAAAAAAAAAAGGTTAAAAAGACTACGAAATCAGAAATTCCAAGGAAGTAAATAGTACCCAAAATGGCGCCACGTTGATAGGGATTTCGGTAGGGGAAAAATAATATCCCTGGAAGTGAGCTCTTAAGGGATGGTGTGAGTGCAATGTGGAAATGAACCGATTTGCAGCGGACAATCGGAAGCAGCGATGGCGGGGGGCCGAAGTGACCCGCTTGTCACGATATTGACGTCACGTCCTCTCCCTCGTGGTCTTATTTAGGACACCTCCTCCTCCCTACCGCAACTCGGCTACAGAACAAGCGTTACAGAGCTCATTTCCGCAGACACCGGCCACACAACTTGCGATAGGTTGCTATAGTCAACTAAAGTATGTTTTCACGATAAAACGAGCACTAGTGAAATAAACCTTAGAAAAAAATCACTGCCCCCGCCTGCATATATTTTAACGGACGCACCGAGCGAATTGCACCCAGTAAAGTTAGTAATCATGACTAGAAAGTAGTTCCACATCTTAAAGTAGAGTAAAAAAGTTTTAGGTAGCCATTCGCGATGTCTTAAATTATTAATTTCGCTTTCTGTTTTTTAATGCACGAAAGTGTAATAATCATAAGTTTTGTATAACAATTACTTTTATAATAATTTACACAGTTTCGCTTGACCGACGCATGAATAAAGTGATAAAGCTGATGGCAATGCTAATTCCACATAAGGCGGAATGATACACAAAATGCATACAAGTAGTTCTTAAGCAGTGCTTTCAAAAGTGCTCTCTTTGCCATGAACAGCTTATGGAGTAATGAATCTTGTTACATAGCTGCTGCTCTTCATAGTTTCCCCGTACCCCGCCCTGCTTGCGAGTGCGAAGGAATGTTTCAAGGTCAGGCGATCGATAACACAAGAAGCGCTTTAAATTACAAAGGCACGCCGCCGCGCATACCTCCGCGTGTCGCCACGATAATCCTGTTGCAGCTCGCACGCTCCTGACCTCGGGCGGACTTAACTACTGTAGTTTTCTGAAAGAATGTTCTGGTTCAAAGCCCTTGCGTCTCTCTCTCTCTCTCTCTCTCTCTCTCTCTCTCTCTCTCTGCGTGACCCGGGGTGCGGGAAACATTCCAGAATTGGCAACTGAGATTATTCAAGCCGCAAAAGGCCTCCGAGCTGACAGTTGTTGAGAGGTGAGAATCTAGAGGATTGTGTGACCTCAAGTGACAGGTGTGCGAAGAACAGCGAAACGACGACCCAGCAGGGTGTCGAGTGGACGCGAGAGTAACCAGCGGGAGTGAAAACTGCGGAATGCAAGTATTGAGATCAGCATAAAATATTGCACTTGTTACATTTCAGTTGAAATTATAATGTCGCAATTGAAATTTCCTCAAACAGATTTTAATTACGCATTCGTCGTTTCAAACCAATTCAACAAATAATTCTATCTCTACTCGAACACAATATATCAATATTATTAATCTTCAATTATTACGTATTCACCTAACAAACATAATCAGCAATTAATTCCTTCACACACACATTATATATATATATATATATATATATATATATATATATATATATATATATATATATATATATATTCACATTTTTATTACCTTAAAATACACACAACGCTCTTCGGCTGTGAAAGAATTCCTTCTAAAAATTAATTTTGTTCTATTTTATCACAGTCTTACTTATGTTGTCTCATGTCCTCTGATTGGCTGTCGTCTGACCATGACACATTTTTCAGCTCATCAGCAATGGCGATACGAGAGACAACCAGGTTAGTTATATTTAATAAGCATTTAATTACTTTATACCCTCTAGGAATAAATGAAAAATAACAAAAATTGATACTGAATAATGTTTAGAAACAAATAGACTTCTATGTAAATAGCTATTAATATAAAACAAAAAATACACGTAAACTCATATATTAAAACATAATTTGGAAGAACGTCAAAATAAATATCATGATAAGCAAGTACTCTTTATATATATAATGTATATGCCTAAATGTAAATATGCCCGAAAATCTGCAATGTTACACGCTCACTCATAGTAAAAAGAAAAATTAGTTGATATAGATATTTTAATATTGTAAATAATGGCTGTCTGAATAAATTAAGAACAAATTTTGTTCTTTTATATTTGTCAAGACCTCCATCCCCACGAAATTTGTTACGTTTCTGCTCCAGCATAAAAATATCTCTTCTACAATAATTTTATGGCTTCCTTTAACCGTCGGTATATTCCTCCTTTAGTCTTGAGTCTGCTATCTTTTCCTGAAGTTCTTTCTTTGCTTATATCATTAATAAACAGCTGAACCAAGTTACAGGAAAGGGAAATCAAACTGCACTATAAAACACCGGAGAGACGCTGTTCTTACAAAACTGACTTACCAGAAAAATACATATTATGTGCTAACTGTAACCATAAATGTATTTAATTATCTTTTTTAACTTTCCATTCTATGCCGAAAATCCAAGTAAAGACGGCAGCCTCCACCGTCGTTTATCTGGGATTCAAACCCAGAATGTTTTGGTCAATAGAGACAACTTAATGGTGAACTCGGCCGAGTAGGTCGCTTGATCCCAGTGTTAATTATATGACGGAAACCGTGGTCAGCAGAGAAAGAAATTATGTAACTGCTGGGAATTAGTGGGGAGGAAATTTGTCGAGCCTTCGGATAAAGGAAGTGCGCTTAATTCCTTGGATGGCTTACTGTGCGGCTTCACGCACTATATGCTCCAATTACAAAACCAGGCTTAGTATAAGCAGTCTTATATCAGGAGGCGAAAATAACTGCCCTCTGGAGTTCTATCCTTAGAATATGTGATAATGCAACATATTCAGGAGTTTAATGCAAGCACAGAAAGAGCAGATAAAACATGACTTATTATTACTAAATTAGATCATTAGATTAAAATGTAAAATATGCAATGAAAAATAAAATTTGTAGGAAAAATTATATTTGTTTAGAATGTTTACGCGTGTCACAGCATATATTCATCTATGTGTATTTTTATTTATTACTGATATAATTATTTTTCAGCATATTTGAGATTTTTACGTAAAATATTTACCTAATATATTTGACAATAAAATAATAATAACCATAAATCAATTTTTACTTAGAAAATTTAATTTGTAAAGTTTTACAGTTTCACAGTAAAATTTAATAAAAGTCACAGCTTTGCTGACCTACATTTCTTTAATAAGGCTTCAAATAGCATTGTCTAAAATAACTAGGAAAATATGTATCTTGTCAAACAATTCCTGCAAAAACATTTGTTTTTCTTTGTATGAGAGCATACGTAAAATATATGCTTTATATCTGGACATTCTCCAGAATGGCGCCACGGGAGAATGGATGTAGTTATAGTTAGTATCTGCCTGAAATTGAAACCTAAATATCATATCTAAATAATTTCTTTCTATCAATACAAACCTAAAATTTTTCTTAATATATTCCTTATTTCAAAGAGACGGCGATAATTTTGTAGTGTTACACATATCATCTCCCATAAAGCTTACTTCATTTAATCTTCATATTATGGCGTATTTAGCATCTGCAATAAATTAACTACATAATGGTTTCAAATTTCTACCATTTTGGAAGTTACTAGTACCAAAGTGTTTTAACAGAGGGTTGATGATATTCCTGAAGAGGTTCTTAACCAGTTACACTTAGATTTGGGGAAATTTCCTAATGTTTAGAATACCTTTGGTTTGATATGATCATACCGAAATTTTGAATACTATACCTCAAAAAAAAAAAAAAAAATTGCACACATGAGAATGGGAAAACGGTAAATTAGTTATATCGTTGACTTGCTTTTTGGTGAACAACCTCGTGCAGTCCATTATTTGATAGTGAGCTAACCGAATGGGTTTTAAAAAACCCTTTACGCTTGAGCAATTCGCTTAGAGAAAGTAATGTTACTGTTTATTGTGCTTGGCATAATACTCATACAAGTTTTCCTCTTGAAACACTTTCTGCAGTTTAAATAACACTTTTAACAAAACAGTGTCTGTGGATTTTATTTCACTAAATTAATGAATAAGGTTGAAAAGCACAAACCAATATAGGTGAGGTACTCTTAATATTCTGTGGTGGAAATTGTTATAAGGGTTAATGAGGTACAGTCCTTTCACGCCTACTTCCAACTTTTCTGAAGCCCTGCTAAAATTCTAATTCCAGTATATTCCTCCGCCTCGTGCCAACAAAGCTTCACCGAGTCTAGACAATTACACCAAAGGGACAGCGCACCTCATTCGTACGCATTCAGTGGAATAATATTTTGCATAAGAACTATTTCGTACTAAGCGTTACCACCACACGTATTTCCTCACAATCTTTATACTACAATATATAGTAAAAAAGAAGTCCCTGGCACGCGTCTGTCCGTACGACTGCGCTAATCTCGAGAACTACTGAACGAATTCGGATGCGGTTTTTACTGTTATGATATGCATTTACCAAGGAAGGTTCATGTGTATTAAATATTACCGTAGCACTTATAGGAGCTGAGCATTAACAGTATTAGTGAATCAAGTCGGGAAAAAATGAACTGTTTTGCTGCTTTTTAAGCATGCTCTACCAAAACTGCAGGGCCGATTGTTATAATTATTTCATTGTTAGCAAGCTTCATTCTTCCATATTTCTATACACATATCTCAAGTGAGGCCCCAGAGACCCAGTGGGTATAGTAATCAGTGGAGCGCAGTGGACCAGTGGCTATAGCACTCTCAAGTGGGGTCTCAGTGGCTCAGTGGATATAAATATATCAAGTGGGGCCATAGAGGCCCAGTGGCTAGTGCGATCCCAAGTGTGCTCACAGCGGTTCAGTGTGTATAAAATATATAAAGTGGGGCCGCAGTGGCCCAGTGGCTAGAGTAATCCCAAGTGGGGCCGTAGTGTCTCAGTGGCTAGAGCACTATCAAGTGGGGCCACACTGGCTCAGTGGATAGAAATATATCAAATGGGGCCGCAGAGGCCCAGTTGCTAGAGCGATTCCAAGTGAGTGGGTAGATTGATTCCAATTTTCAAAACAAATCAATGCCCAACGAAGCGGGCGAGACAACAGCTACTATTACTTATAAATAAATAGGTCGATTAGCAAAATATAAATAAAATTCCAATTGAACCAAAAACACGGTGATTTTATGTGAACACGTGTATCAAAAACTTGTGACACACGATTATTTAGGAACAACCAAGCGCATAAAACATGGCGTGATTTTTTCGAATGTGCGATTCGAAAAGAGTGAAAAAACCTGGAACAGACTATATCTTGATTTGCCTTGGTATTAATTAAAACGCGGGTTCCATTTCACGCTTTGCATTGCTAAATTTACAAGTCTTTGAGAGGAGAGAGACAAGGAACGAATAGAAAAAAAAAAAGAATTAGCGGCGCTGAGAGAATCCACAGAGAGAAGCTATTAGCCATTATCCAAATGATACGAGCGTAATTCGTAATCGATTGGACAAATACTGCGACGCAAGAAGTCATTTAAAATCAAAACTACGTGCTACCAAAGAGGGGTTTTTAAGAGTGTCACAGGTTGTTATTGCCACTTCTGAAATGGCCGAGAAACTTTTAAGAGGTGCGTTCTAATTCGTTGTAGCTCCGCCACAAAAGTAGTCATCAGAAATGTAGAAACGTTCCCGTTTCACACGTCAGACAAATGTTGTTTGTTTTTTTTACCTTGTCGCCTTAATGTTTATATGAATATAATAAGCAATTGCGGTCCACGCTTATATTTTCACATTTGATAAATGAAAACTTGATCATCTGGAAGTATTCTCCTCATGTTATGATATTGTACACACACCGTAAGCGACTAGTAAATATATGGCTGGCATGGCCACTACAATTACTGTGTTTAAATGTTTGTAAACGGTATTTAACAAAGAAAAACAATACATTTTTATTTTACCAGATGAAGGCATCGTTAGAATCGGCGAATGTTTACGAAAATGAAGGAATGGTAGCTTAATATAAAGAACAAAACAGCGTTTTGGATAAAAAAAATAAATTTTTTCAGTGTTATCGTATGAATATTGTGCTCAACAAACAATGACAATGAAGTCTTATAACTCACAGTTTGGGACAAATATTAATTTTGTAGTGGGAAGTATGTTGAACATTGCGAAACACTTCATTAGTTAGTTAAACCTATCACAAATGAAGTCAAAACATTGGGGACTGAAAAGTTATAACGATGGAAGTTGGTAAAAAAAAAAAAAAAAAAAAAAAAAATTCTAAAAGAGAAATTTAACAATAACATTTATCAGTATAATGACAATTTAGAAATCTAGTCACTAAGCAAGTTGCACAGCGCAGGAGACAGATTAATTTCTAAGTTAGGAGAGCATTAATTTGTAATTAAATGAATGCGTATTTATATACGCGAATTTGATTAGACAGAAGAATTACAACGATTGAGACAAAAATTCCACAGTTGGTTCTCAAATTTTTCTTAGCCTTATAAATACCTGAATGTAGACACATATGTGGCCATGTAGGATCATAAAAGTGGTTTTTCCATATTTAAAACATTTTATTTACTCAGTAAATAATTTCTGGAATGCATTAAACATTTTGTTATATAATGATAATTTTTTTATGGGTGCCGTTCGGGTTTTTCAGATACTTCTAGATCTTGTTTATGTCAACTGATGACAGCCAGCAAAAAATTCAATTCGACGTATTTAATACATTTATAACAATTTGATGCATACTTAAAACTTTAAGGTATTGCGAAAAATGCAACATCATTTTCGTCATTACGATTATTATATGTAGTGGACACTTAGTGGTCCATTCTTCTTTCCTGAATGTTACTCGTTCCGTTTCTTTTGTAAGAAGAGACTAAGCAATTCAGTGAAATTATATATGTTCAGCGTTGATAATAAATCCTCAAAATGTGCGTATTTTATATATATTTTTTCCCCCAAAAAAATTATTTTATATTTAATCAGAAACATACAAATGCAGAAAGGACACAAATAGTGAGTTACTGGAGATAAACATTAACAAACAAACGAGCGGTTGCAGGATTTCCAAATATTTTACAGAACTGTCAAAAATTGACCAGCTTGAGAGGAAAAATTTTCTTCCCATCCGAGCAAAGAATTTTTTGCCTAAAAGTACACTTTTAAATTTTCTGGAGACTTTTATTGTTATTGCAATAGAACTGCCAACCCATTCGATTCTTAACTATGTGGCAGTTTCATCATGCTGCAGGAGCCTAATTATTAAAGATGTATAACATCCGATACACATTTGGACTTACGTGTCTGTTTATGTTTTATGCACATTACTTAAGACAATTGCCAGTACCGAAAAAAGGAAAAGAAATCATAAAACGTAATTAAACCTGGGTAATACTGGCAATTCAGGTATTTTATTTTTTGGAATCAAGGCGTTTGAATTATTTTTCAAATATTATTTTCTTTATCTAGTACTCACTACAAGTTTCTTTAAATCAGTCTCAATTGTTAAATATGTTTCAAAACTGCTATAACCTATGTTTCTATATTAATTAACCAGGCTTTCATTCAACTTAGATGTTAATTTATTGTCTAACATTTTTTTTTTTCGCCTCTCTTCGAGGGGAATAATTTCCGGGTGGTGATCCCAATTTATATTCTACAGTTTTTACAAGTAAAGTGATACGCCTTTTTAGCCTACTTGCCAAAGGAAATATAGGATTACGCAATCAGCGGAATGTGTTTCTCGAATGTATGCCCCCTTCTAATAAGAACGGAATCTCACCAAACTACATACACGTATATTATCTAGAAATGACATCGGGCTTGTATAGTTTTATAGCTCTCCGGGTACTTACTTTCAAAATGGCTGTAATTGTAACACTTAGGGCACAATTTTTATCGGGAACTATTCAACAGATTGCAACCATACCTGGTACGTTGATAGTGCATGAGATAAGCACTGGAATTAGAAGCGGTGTTATAAGTCTGCCATTTTTGAAGATAGTGCGAATTTAATAAAAAAAAACTTTTCCATTTATATCTCGGGGACCATTTAATCCATTTATAACAAATTTCGTACGTTGACAGTGCAAGAAATTTTTGGAAAAGCGTGCAAATTATAAAATATTTCTTTTACATTATATCTCGGGAAACACTTAACCCATTAAATAAAAAAAAATGGTACTTTGGCAGTGCATGATGCAAGAATTGAATATAGAAAGTGATAATGTTGTTAATTTGCTATTTGTAAGATACCGCAACACAAAAAATAAAGCTTTTACATTATATTGTGGTAATCACACAACCGATCACCTCCATATTTGGCATATACTTAATACTATTGTAAGAAGTTACCATACATGCCATTTATATGTATAAAAACTTATTTTCAAAATGGTGGCAATATAGAAATTTTAGGTTCATTTGCAATATCTACAATACAGTATCTTTTGCAACCGTCAAATGTGCCAAAACATAACCTCTTTTGTCTGCAATTTCGTAAAATAGTGGCACGAGAAAAATAAAAGTTTAATGTCTTAAATTGGATAACAATAAACCGTTTCCTACTAAATTTGACTCTCAAGTAATAATGATGTACACCACATAAACCGATATGTTTTAGTGGGTCAGACTATTATTTTCAAAATGACGGCCACATAATCATTATATATTACTGCTCTATATCTATGAAATTGTGTAACCAATCAAAAGTAAACTTTGTATGCTGGCAGTTTCTATGCAAGCGTTGAATAAGCTAATATATAAACTCATTTGTTGGCCATTTTGGAAAATAGCTCCACATGAAAAATTAAGCTTTTGCGTCCTTTCTCGGGAAACAATTACCTGAAAAACCACTAAATTCAGATTACAAGTTATAATTTTGTAGTACATCTAAATTTATATGACATAATAAAATAGTCTAATATTTGAGAAATAACAGCAGTGTAGATGTTTTAGGTTAGTCAGCCATACATCCCAAATAGTTTCAACCGAATTTAATAAGTTGCAGTATCTATCAAAAACTTAGAATGTGCCAATACAGTAATGAAAATAGCCTCACATGAGAAACAGGGGCTTTTATGTCATATGTCCGGGACCATCCAACCGATTCTCACCGAACTTTGCAAATAAGCAGTGCTAGAGTAGGCCATGCTTTAAGTGTGTCTGGCTTTATTTGCAGTATGGCAGTCATATAAATCATCTAGATATTTATGCTGAGAGTAGCCATTAGAAACATCATACAGAGATCATATTTTTTTACCGACTTCTTGCAAAATAGTACAAGATGATAAAATGAAAGATTTATGCAACATCTCGTGAACCAATCATCGGATTCCCGCCAAAGTTTCCCACCAAAGTTAATACCACAGTGGACTATGTAAACTTACATAATTTAAGGGGGTGGACCAAATTTTTTTTCTCGAAATGGTGCAATATATATTTCAACCAAACTTTTTATATTGGCAATAACTATTCGACCAATCAGATATGCATTATTGGGGCCGGTTGTCACGGCTTTTTGTACGGTAATGCCAAATGAGAAATTAAAGCTTTTATGCCGTAACCAGTTAACCTATTTCCACCCAATTCTTCACACAAGTAGTGCTATTGTAGGCAATGTAAATTTTAATTATTTTATAGATCCACCTACTTGTTTTCAAAATGATGCTCCTGTACGTATTTGGCGTTGGTAAACCCAATCTACGAAATCTTTGGACTGATTCCACTGAGGTTGATGTTCCGAATCCTACCGCTGTACGTAGTTAGCTGCACTCCAACTTGCAATACGAGGCGTTCTGTGCTTGAGTGCAAGTAAGACACATGCGTATTTCTAATGTCCTCACTAGTGATGCATTTGAGTCAGGTTGCATCTCTTACGATATCGCTATCAACGAGGCATCAAGATCCTACCACCTAAATTTTTAAACACTTCATCAAAATTATTTGCATGAATGTAGAGGAAAGTGAGCTAATTAGTTACATCAATAACTTCTTGTTGCACCTGTGAAAGGCAAGTGAGAAGGAACGTGTTTTTCAGTTTTTGAATAAACGTTTAGTTTACTATAAAAGCTGGTTTAAATTACGTCCTGTCAAAGAAAATCAAAATATCTCAGGTGTAACGTCAGCGATATTATAAATTAAGATAACTGAGAAGTTATGTTTTCTGCAGATTCGATATATTTTTTTCCACTATTTTGAATAACTTGATGAAATGTTTCAATTTGCCGGTGGCGATTGGTATCACTTTTGTAAACAAGGACTCGTAGATTCATGTTATGAAATTACAGAAAAATAAATTTGGAATGTTTTGGGGGAACTAATTGTAAAAATGCGATCTACTAGCATCTAATCTGCCATGTAACTGATCATTTAGATATCTTGTTATTAACTAGAATTTGCAATAAGCCACTGCCATCATTTATCTCAATTCTCTTGCCTCTGTGTTACAAACGCATATTTCAGTTTCATATGATAATTACATACAATAAGGAGTTGCGACCGACAACAGCATCTTAAACCCTTTGCGCACGATTGCATTATATGGTAATTTTGCGAATGGAGTGGCACATAGCCGATCATGAGCTGGTATATGGTTCATCAGCATATCGAAAATTTCGCCGAATGTCTGGTGAAATTGGCATGGTCACCGTATTTCTGATAAGTATTGTCCAGCGAAGATCTCTTCGCTTCACTATTGTTATATACGGAATATATCTAACTTCGACAGACGGACTTAGGCTACATGTTCAACAAGAAAAAAGAAGGCGAAGATATATATATATATATATATATATATATATATATATATATATATATATATATATATATATATATATATATCATGTGGTCCAAAGTGACTCGTGAGGGCAGTACACATCTTTGAAGTTTTACCTGAAGGCCTAGTTTATCAAAAAAATATTTGAGAAAAAAATAAGATGAAACACCGAGTGTGTGAGCAATGTGCGAAGTTAATTGTGACTTGCGGATTAATAATTCATCTTTTAAATCTCGAATATTCTATGGCATCATGAAAGTTAAGTCATAATAACGTTAGTAAACGTGATTATTTCCATTAAATAATTTGATTACAGCACCAGACAGGTGCTATTGCGTTACCTTACGCTTTATATAGACACTTAGTTTTCCGTACTTCATATCCTCTCCAATACTAGTAATAAACTAGTGCTCCATTTCCAACTTCAAGTAGATGTACCGCTCTTAGCATTCGCGTTATACCATAGATCGTATATACAAGATCGATTGTAAATGGCGAATCACCTCACGGCCCATGGTAGCCAGGCCAAGAATAAGAAAAATGAGCTAGGAACCACCCCTTTATCAGAAAGAGTACGGGTGTAAATCCCCTATGAAAGTGAAACTGAGGAACATGTTAGGTTACAATAAAGCCAAAACTATTCGAGATAGAACATTCAACTTCTCGATTCCGTTCACGTGCATGAATATACACGCATGGTGAACAAATTGAGACTATCATCCAACCCCGTCATTTGAAAACTGGGGTTTGCCTACCTTAGTATGCATGTAATTATGTAACTATAGGAAATACGAAACATACCTAGGCAGAGTAGTAATCGGCATGTCATAGTTAACAAAAAAGGTTCTCTCGTAAAGATTGAGCGCTGTGTTCATGCCTATAGACAGGCTACCCGTTTAGCACCCACTTAGTGGCAATGCACACAAGCAATAGCACTGTACAGCCTTGGTGATATGCAACACACCAGACAATGGATGGCTTTGTAGGGGGCAGATGTACGCAGTGGAGTAGTGCCCCTGCTAATTGTGCGTTCACAACAGTCGAATAGTGCGAAGCTGCAGGCAGGAGCATGGAATATACCATACAGGAATTCTGCACATGTACCGCACACTTGGCGAGTGTCGTGGTAATGCGAATGCTACAACATGATAGTTCAGAGAGAGGTATCGTGGTCGTCGTTACCCAACAGCCAATGTCATCAGAAGACTGGATCAACGGGTTCCGAGAATCGGAGAAAATTATACCCGGGAAGGGTGTAATTCGCGGAAGGCAACCATATCGACGCACTCCGCATGTCGAAGAAAGAGTTCTTCAGATGTCCGCAAGGAATCCCACCTTGAGCTCGCATACTGCACCATATTGCACAACGATGGGCTCTATCCCCATCACTGCAGTGCCATACATCATTTAATGGAGGGAGATCGGCCTCGCCGACTCGAGTACTGTCAAGGGACGCTGTCATCAGTTCAACAAGACCCAGACTTCGTGGGTCACATTCTTTGGACGGACGAAGCACAGTTTACCCGTGAAGGCTTTTTAATTGGCACTGCAGCCACCATTGGCATCCAGGTAATCCACATGTAACACGTTCCACAGGACTTCAGGCACGTTTGAGCATAAACGTGTGGCGCGGTATTCTGGGCACCTGGTTAGTGGGACCGTATCTGTTGCCATACACACTCACTGGACGAACGTATACGGTTATTCTCCGAGAAATTCTGCTGGAGTTGTTGGAAGACATTCCACTGGCCGTTCGAAGAGTTATATGACACCAACATGTCGGGGAACCACCTCATTACAGCGTAGCAGCTTGCCGGGAACTTGATCACATCTCTCCGCAGTGGTGGGTCAGTAGGGGTGGACCAGTATCTTGGCCACCGAGGTCACCGGACCTCAATCCCATGAATTTTTTTTATGGGGATTCCTCAATGAACTAGCGTACCGTGAACCTGTGGACAGCGTTGAGGAATGCATTGATCGACTGCATGCTGCTGTGGTACATGTAGCCAATGATTAAAGACCCGGACATTTCGCGGATTCATTTGGCAACAAGCTAGACTCCACAATCCTTTGTGTATCCGAGCCTTCGTGATTCGTTCATTGGCTGCTGCTCCAGTTTTGCCCCAGATCGGTCCTTGTTTCCCTGCAGGTTAGTTACTGGTGCAAATTCGTCCAGGGTGTGGCCTACAAACTGGGATCCAAATAAAAATTATTTCAAATGTACATGTGTTTAAAGTCTAGCTTATCCTCAAATGATATTCGTGAAATTTCTGGGTCTCTACCAACGATCACTTGCGTGCGGTTCAGACGGCCATTCCACCACGTGTGCACGCCTGCATTGAGATAGAGGGCGGTCAGTTTAACATCTGTTGCTATGGAACCACTAAAGTAAATAGTATGGCTGTATTACACTGTCAATAACATTTTACTATGAAATCCATGTACAAATGAATGAATGTATAAATAAACCGAGTGATATAGCTTTGTACTATGTGATTGTACTAACATGTACCAAACCATGTTTTAGCATCAAGGCATTATTTTGTACTGCACTGTTAAATACATTAACCTACAGTGTACAGAAAAGGGCTGGTAAATATGCATCCAGAGGTGTCCATAAACGTTCCAATATAACATACGGACACATTAATTTACAAAAACGGATTTTCCATAAGGTAAACACGGATTTCCACGAATTAATGGAACCACTCAGTTAATTACCTTGTTAGTTTTCTGTACGTTCAGTGTAAAAGAAAAAAAGACAATGAGCCAATTAATTTATTTACGTTATTTGGGTGTTCGACTGTTTACAAAGACGATAAGTAAACAAGTGAAAATATTCATTGCTAGGCTTCTAGGTTTGAGCTGCGTCGTGGATTTCTCCTCCAACGTTTTGGCAGTCGTTGCAGCTGCCATCATCAGGGAACAATACCTGACCAATTGAGGACAATTTTTTTTGTCTGCTTAGGGACCAGATCCTGGCTCATTACAAGCCAGGCTCACGGAACCCTTTGCAATTTTGGTTTGTAGTACCAAGCCCGTGGGCTGAATTATTCTGATTTCTGGAGGGCTGTTTCCTAATTGGCTGGCTTCTTCGGGCAATCAGAGGCTGTCTTTCTTTTGATTGGCTGAGGTGGTTGGTCAGGCCTTGAGAGGGCGTAGTTTCTACCCTGATTGGATGGACTCTCTGGCCAATTGCAGTCTCTCTTCCTCCTGATTGGCTGAGGTGGTCGGCCAGTACTGGAGAGTCTACACCCTCTCAAGGATTGGCCAACCCCCTCAACCAATCAGGAGGAAGGCAGCCTGTGATTGACCAAAGAGCAGAGCCAATCAGGAAACAGCCATCCAGAAATCAGAATATATATAAGAGCCTCTTCTAACGACTGCCGAAATGTTGGAGAAGAAATATACGTCGCGGCTCAAACCTAGAAGCCTAGAAATTGACGGCAAAGGTCACGAAAGCCTGCGAACTATTTTAAGTTAAAATATTTTATACCTGAGCGAGATGTGAACACGTGTTAAAGACGCAGCTGTCCATAACTCTAATCACTCATCTACAACCATCACACATTCTTGCGGTATAAAGTTTGTATTTCTATTGCAGTCACATGAGCAACTTTTACAGTTTCTATTTATGTTAGTGTATTTTAAGCGATGCAAAGGTTACAGACACCTGATGCTACTTTGTGATGTTTGAACGAATAGGTCTAAGTGGCGTGGATAACTTAGGTGGCACTGAAACGATAATAGTTCTGGTTACAGTGGCGAAGAAAGCATCGTTCAGACTCGACATCGTTCGTTCCCGAAACCCAAAGCTATAGGGAATACGGAGACTTTCCGTATTTTGTATTTATGGGCTCAGATATGTTTTACATAAATGCGGATTGCGTTTCCGTGTATTTACTGTACATTTAGGTAACATTTTCCGTTACACGGGCAATGTTAACAGTGGAGACATACGGTATGTAGGATGTGAACTGCGTGTCAGATATGACCGCTAGTGGTCCTCCGGCCGCGTGTTGCGATGCGCGTGTTCAAAGGGTTGCTTGTCTGCAGACATGAACACGCCAATCAAACTTTGTGTGCTCTTACCACAGAAACGGTTAGCCTGAGCGAGTTCAAACGGTAGATCCTTTTTTGTTAATTATGACATGCCGATTATTACTCTGCCTAGATACGTTTCTTATTTCCTACAGTTACATAATTACATAATTACATAATTACAGGGTGGCAAACCCCAGTTTTCCAATGACGGCGATGGACGACAGTTCACCATGCGTGTACATTATTGCATTATTTTGGGCCAATATTCAATGTACTGCTCCAATATTGATTTAGTAAGAAGCAGTATACATATGTGCATACATATATATTAACATGTCTAGTTAGCTGAAATAGTGATCCAGAAAAAATCTCAGTGTAAGACTGCAATCGGTACGATATAGGAAACCAGTATCCAAAATCGTACTGCCGGAATCGTAAATCGTACCGCTACAAACAGAAATTGTATAATACTTAATGTTGTCCATGGAAACAGCTATAATGACGTTTTAAGTGTATACAAGTACATATTTCACCTTAAATAAAACAAATAAATAATTTACATGTAACACAAATAAAATGTTTCAGGCCTGATTTAATCCCAGCGCAGGTTTCATGTACCCAGGTGTGACACTGTAAACATTGCACCATATTTTCTACGACATTTTCTTCACATACTGAACAGAACCAATCGTCTTGCACATGATCTATGATTACATTGGATGCGAACGAAGTAAAAGGTGCATTGTTGTCTGGAGTTGTTTTTAAACGCTTGTTTGCACATGCAGAACATCCCTTCCCGTTTGTAGATTTACTATCTACTTTGCTGATCATCTTCCTTCTTCTATTTTTTGCAGCCATCAAATCTCTTTTGTACGGACTGCTTGTCAGTACAACAGCACGTTGAGCTCCCCGCCTTGCTGGTGTGGACACATGTTTGGGGCATGTTGGAATCGGAGAAATAGCTTCAAAAGAAATATTCAACTTCGAGATCATCTCTTGCTGAGTAGGCCTATCATTAGGGCTAATTATTTCACTACCTGTTGGATCACTGATGTTTTCTGTAGGCTTACAAGAAGGCTTATCCGTCTCATTTTCATTGGAGTGGTATTCGTTTTCTTCCAGATTTGCAGCTACTAAAAAGTCGGAATCATAAAAAATATTACGATCTATCGGCCAGATTCCAAAAGAACGAAATCCGTTAATGGCGTTCTGAATAGTTGCTGCCCTTTGCATAGGCCTCTGCTACATGTTGGATAACCTGATACTGGGTAACACAAAAAACCGGGATATGTTCGAAGCCATTTTCCAACTGCCTGGGTGTAATAAGTTTCTAACGGCTTGAAGAAGGACCTGTCCAGAGGCTGTAGCCAACGAGTTGTGTGGGCAGGCAACAGCAACACTAGGACGCTATTGCAAGTTCCAAAGCTTCTGCATTCTTCGACTGTGTCGAATGACCATCCAAAATTAAGAGAACCTTGTTGTCGATGTTTGGTTTGATGACAGCAATAAAATGTTGTAACCATTTTACAAAAGATCTCTGTTAATGTACCCAGTTTCCGATATGTCAACAATACCTCAACGAGGGGCACCAACCTGTAGCTCACGCACCATTCTCATGCGTTTAAAGATCATCATAGGTGGAACACACATCCCCGAAGCACTAGTACAACATACTATTGTTGTATTGACACCACTTTCCCCACTTGCAATAGCTCCCACCTGACTCTTTACTTTCATAGCTAACACTTTCTGGCATCGTTTTTGTACAGTGCTGAAGCCCGTCTCATCCACATTGAACACACGAGTAGCATCGAATTTGCTTTCATCTATAACTCTTTCCAGGTTATCAAAAAATCCTAACACATTCTTCTTGTTGAGCCCCTTTGCACGTGCCATGGAAGTGGACTCGTGCTCACGTAGCGTTAATTCCTTATGACGGGCTTCGAAGGCATAAAACCATTTCTTCCATGCCATATCTGTCAATCTGTTGAAGCTGTGTGGTATTTCATTGCGCTCTGAAATTTGGAATGCTAACTTCCTGACATCAGTGATTGTTGCCCCAAACAGAATCTCATCTAATCTGAAAATATGATCAACGAATTGTTGCTCTACTTCGGGTGGAAGGGTGGTGGCGCGGCCTTGGCTTTTACGGATTCGTTAGCTACAACATTCTTCCTGTCTAAGTGCCTTTTCAATGTTGGCTTTGGAATGATTTATTATCGACATCATTCATTAGAACCCATGTTCTCGCTTCTATACGACGCAAGAGCCATTGCTATCTGCATTTCAGTCCAACAAGCTCCGTATTTCCTTTTCGTCATTCTGTAACACACAGTGGACATGTGTTTTAGTAAGATTTTATTTACGGTGACTATTAAATACTTTTGCACATGATTAATATGGAACTTGGCAAATGTAAGGCGTTTTCAACTGAAACCCATTGTCTTCGGATGTTGATCTACGACCATTAAGAAAAATGTTCCGTAAACAATGCACGGATTTAATGCGGAACTTATACTGAAGTTTGTAATAAAATGAGATCACTGCATAAAACTATGCAAAAGGTTATTTATATGGTTCAAAATGTTTACACATACAGTCAGCAATAAATGGGTTACATTGTTAACTTGACTTGTAGTAGTATCCTAAATCGTACCGGTACGATTTGCGAAACTATGACGTGGTACGACTTAGGCAACTCGTCATCAAACAAAACAAACATATGAAACATAACCTCAAATTGTTTGTCGTCAGATATAGATTAGTTCAAAATGTGAAGAAGAGTTGCATTTACAATAAATATATTTAAACAATAATTACTTACTTTTCAATTCCGTACAGGCTTACAACTGAGGTTCAGAAACTACATTCAGAAGTGCAAATAATCATAAACCCCAATAACATCGCTAAACGTGGTTCCACACTTAAGTTATTCTTTGGACTGGCTGGGAACTACAACAAGTTCATATTGTAGCCACAAGAGCGCAGTGGTATTCACATTTCATGAAATACGGAGACGGTACGATTTAGGAGGCGGTACGCATTCGGCTACTTCCCCCTATATCCATGCAAATGAACGGGATCCAGAAGTTTAATGTTCCATCTAAAATAGTTTTTGCGTTATCGTCACCTAACATGTTCCTCATCTTCACTTCCCGATATCGGGGTGATTTCTATGCTCATTTTTCTTGTTTTTGGCCTGGTTATCATGGGCCACTAGCTGATTCGTTATTTACAATCCCCTTTATATATATATATATATAGGCGTATTATGGCATCATTTTATGATTAACCTGCAGCCGAACTTTATCGGTCGAATTTAATACAGTCCGTGTAATAAAAATTCTCGTTTGGTTTTATTACCTCCCAAAATTACTATCACTGTGCTAAGGCATTAATTTTATCTTCGGTAAAGATGAATTAAAAACTTAATTAATTCTCCCTTTGTCCGACCTGTGTAGAAGACTAATTCATCCGTGTTCTTTGCATGTTATAGGTTGGGTGTCGTCGCGTGAATTAATATTAAAAAAAAAAACGAACCAAGCTCACAGACTGCCAAGCCTCAGCCATCTTGGTTTCGGCGCCGCATTATTAACAAAGTGTTTACATTCCCGTTACCCTGCCGGGCGCGGAATACCAGATCTGCCTGCACGACACTTCTGCTGGAACACTTTCCTTCGGCCAATCAGTTCTCATCAGGCGGCGTACACGTGTTGTGCTGTGTAATCGCCATTTGGGGAAGGGCGCTGTGTTTCGGAGCTCGCGACGTGCGAGTTACAAGATATTTAGCTGTATGTTCTCTGGCAAGCCTCGAGGCTAAACCGCGTTTCCAGCCTGAAGCAGAGAAACGCTAATTACTTCACCGCAATGTACACAAACTCAATTCGCGCTTGGAGATAATCTCGCCCGCACAATCCGCTCCATATTTCGTTACCTCGGCTTAAATACTAGAGTACGCAGTCGTTTCATCAAGTATTTCCATTATCTGTGTAGGGAAATCACATTACGTAAAATTAAATGAGTGGTTATAATTAAACGTCTAAAAATATTTAAGCTTTTCACACGAGTAACTAAGTTACCTTTCGGTGGATATGTTTTAATAATCCGCACTTTTATTTCGTGACAGTGCCTGCGTGACCTGAGCAAACAAATTAAAGTTCCTATACTTATTGCAAAAATGTAATCTGAGAATCGAGCTGGTTCCCATTATCTAATTTCGACTTCCTGTAACTTTTGACAGGCGTTTCCCTTTCTAACTCAAGAACTTGCAAGAGTGCTAATAAAAAACGAATGCAAGGTAATTTCAGTAAAACACTTTGTTACAGATGTGGAAAACATTCATTGAAAAGAAAGTACTTAGACAAAAACTAACAAAACAGGAATATAAACGCGCCAGAGTTAGCTGATGTCGACAAATCAATAACATGCATAAAATTCCAAGACGTAATCTAGTCATATCAGAAGTAAACATACACGAAACAGCACACACACACACACACACACACACACACACACACACACACACACACACACACACACACACACACACACACACACACACACACACACACACACACACACACACACACACACACACACACACACACATATATATATATATATATATATATATATATATATATATATATATATATATATATATATATATTCAACCAGGAATTTGGTCAGATGTCACAAGAAAATTGGCAAAACACAATCAGAATAAGTATCAAACGCGGATTGTATACAATATTACGCTATATACTTTCTTGGAAAGCTACATATATATATTTAAATAAACTTAAAGTTCCTGCCTTCCTCACGGCGCAATTCCACACACATAATTAATTCAAAAGTCACAAATTTGATACCATAAAACTGTTTACAGGTTTTGGAAAATCAAGTAAACACTCGTACGCATATGCAACATTCGCAAGTAATAGAATTTATTTCTCTGTTCTAAAAAAAACTCTTGGATCCTTCCTGTTTCATACGTGATTTCGATTTGTATGAATTCAGCACGGGTAATTATATCTCTGGGTCGAACTATTGGATGTTCACCCATTCTGCAATCATCCTTCCTCCCTAATGGTTGACAAAAACAGAAGGAATTCATTTGGCTTCGGAAAAGTGATACGCATCGGAATAAAGGCTGATTGTGGATCATCCTTGTTCATCCATGTTCATCACGTTTCCCGAAATAGACAGCACAAGGACTTGCATGGGTGCTAATAAAAAGCGATCGCAACGCATGCCAGTTAAACAGACGTAGAACACATGGAATGAAAATACAAAAACACCAGACACAAAATAGCAAAACAGGAGCAGAAACGAGCAAGAATTAGCTGTTGTCGACAGATATGTAACACGCGTAAAATTACAAGACGTGCTCTAGTCATATCAGAAGTAAAGATACACGAAACAGCAAATATATAACAGTAGAATGATTCAGTATATTTTGAAACATTGAGGATGGGGGACCGGAGCGTCAGAGCTGTTCATACTATGCCATTCTGGTTGCCCGGAGGCCATTTTCACTCAAAATTTCCCCTTTCCCCCCCCCCCCTAAAAACTGACTCAATTTGACTCGGAAAATTTTCCGTTTCCCCTCAAAAAAGTACCGATTCCCCCATTTACAAAAACGATCCCTCAAAAGGCACTTTTCGATCCGTCAGAAGGATTTGGGGGGATCGTTTTAGAGGGCAGGACAATGCCAGCCATATTGGTTTTATAGGCATAGGGTATTCCAAATCAAACATGGAATATGGAAACGGAGCCGGAGCGACCGGCTGCCATGTTGCAATGTCACCCGACCGACATGTTGGACGTCGGTGACCTTGACCTTTGGCCTTAACCCCATGACCAAGGTATTGAATGATCTTGAAACCAAAAAAAAAATATCCGAAAAACCCCCAAAAATTCCACAATATTACAAAAACCTAGAATTTTTTTTAAAAATAAAAAATTATTAAAATTATCAATAATAATATATTTAAAAAAAACTTACATTTCCGTAGGTTCCCCAGAACCATGACTAGTAGACGACTGATCCTTCTCCAATCAGTCACATTGCCATAACATTTCCTCCCCTACCAATATTTCTCATTGGTTAATTAGTCGGAAGGCCTCCACCCCCCCTTATCAATGTACTCATTCTGTCGAATGCTCTCCATCAGCCATATTGTTTTTTTATCACATTTGTAGCACTACTGTATTAATATTCGATTTCGTCACCAGGCGAGTTATCGATTTAGCCACTAGGTGGCAGCCATATTTGTTTATATATTTAAAGGAAAGTTGGTACTGTCTGCGCCTGACATATTGGATTCTTTTTCCATCACCTAAGTGGTGCTAATTTCTCGATTTAGTCCCCAGGTGAGTTGACGAAGCAAACATTCTCTCAAGCTCTGCCATGCCATGTTCGCCATCTTAGATTTCGTTTTTTATTTGTTACCTACCTTTCATACTCTGTCATTCCTTCTTAATTTTGTCACCCCGATTAAGTCACATGTGCTCTACCCACAATCTTAAATTTTATTCATGCTCTACTGTTCCACCTCGATTTAGGATCCTCGTGATTACTCAGTCCCCTCGAACCACCCCCTTCACACTCCCATCACTCCAAGTCTCAGGTTCAAAATTCTACCACTTCAACATGTTTTCATATCTGTTGCATCCAACGTGCTTAAAATGTATTATGATGGCAATCCATTCTTAGTTACTGTATAGTTAACTTAAACATCATACCTTTATTACCATATGATTGATTGCGCACACCCAGTGAAATATTTATGTACTAACTTACAAATAGTTATATTTTATCAAATAATTTCTTATATTTTTTATTTTTTATCGTGCTCAACTAGAATACTATCGTGTAATAACATATATAAAAAAAACAAGGCTATTATATTCTCTATATAAAGGAAGTAGGCATTCTAGTGTAAGGTACATCAACAACACTAGCGAGAAACAAAACATTTTTCATTAATTTATATATATTATATATATATATATAACACACATTCTTCGGACTACAAATATATAAAAAATAGAATACTCTCATTCTCCACGCTATTCACGCAGTGTCTTTACAGCAACATGCTCACTTTTCACATAGTGAATATAATCTGCTTATATGAAGCTCAAGACAGTCATTGCTAGCTAGTGTCCAACCAGAACCCATGACATATATTATAATTCTTCAGGCGTCATCCAAAGGTTGTGGCTCTTTGTAGGTACACACCAGGCAAACATGATAATTTATGGGACTTTCTTCGACTTTTTCTATTAATTGATTGATTATTCTTGGCTTAACGTGGTCAATGTGTGTACATATGTTTTTGTACCTACGAAGTTATAAGTTATTCCTAATCATTTAATATTTTAAAGTTCCCTTGTAAGCTAACTGTTTAAGGTAGAACCCATTTGATGTGGTTTCGCCAGCAGCTAGTACAGGATGTTTCTTAACTGCAGGATCTCTACCTTTACAGTTCTTGCTGTTTCTTCAGCTCATCACCTCATTTGAACAGGCGTTCGCACTTGGCATGTCGCTGCATAGCACAAGAAGTTCCATTCACACAAGTAGTTGTTTCATACTTCCTTTCACCTTGGCTGTAGGCAAATATCTTGTCATAGTAACAGCAACGAAGCCTTGACGAAGTCATCGATTGCAGTACTGCTGTAGGTGACCCATCCGAAGAAGTCGATGACATTCACGAAGAAGTCGATTGCAACAATACTGTAGGTGACTCATCCAAATAAGACGATAGTGCTGTCGGCATCATGCATGAAGAATTCGATAGTGGCATTGCTGGGTACGACCCATCCAAAGAAGTCGCTGGTGCTGTCAGCATCATTTTCGAATAAATCGAAGACAGTACTGCTGTAGGTACTGTTGCTGGACCTGCAACCTCTGTTACCATAATATTTTATAAATGCTTTCACAAGCTGATACAATGTATCTTCCACATTTGCTGCTGACAAACTCAGCCTCTCAGCTGATCCCCCAACTGCTTATAATGTACCCGTATGCAAACACTATGCCATGATGTCGACAACGAACCAATAATATTACACCAATTAGATACTGTAGATCAAAAGACAAGTCAATCACCGAGATGCCACATGATGGCAGCTGGTCAATCGCGTGCAGGCATTGGACCATCATATGCAGGAGTCAGTCAGGGGGTGTCAATATTCCCATCAATCCTTCTAAATCCTCACCATTCAGCACCACACGCACAACAATCAGCACCACATGCACTGCAATCCTTTCCATACGATTCACAATTTAGTCCGAAATCCACTCCGCATAACCTTCAATCCACTCCAAATCCACTCCGCAATCAACACCGCAATCTGCTCCGCAATATGCTTTGCAATCAGCTCCGTGTGCTCCACTATGAGGAATCAGCACTGAGGAGTCAGCTCTGAGGAAGCAGCTCTGAGGAGTCAGCTCTAAGGAGTCAGCCCTAAGGAGTCAGCGTTGAGCCATCGACTTCTTCAGGTATGATGCAGACAGCACCATCGACATCTTCAGGCATGATGCCAACAGTACAATCAACTTCTTCGAATGTGTTACCTACAGCAGTGTCACCAATGATTTCTTCATTCATGACGCCAACAGCACTATCGTCTTCTTCGGATGAGACACCTACAGTAGTGTCGCCATCAACTTCTTCGTGAAGGTCATCGACTACCTCGGATGGGTCACCTACAGCAGTGCAGCCATCGACGTCTTCAGGCATAACGTCGATAGCACCATCGACTTCTTCGGATGGGTCACCTACAGCAGTGCTGCAATCAATGACTTAGTTAAGGCTTCGTTGCTGTTACAGTGTGAAGATATTTGCATACAGCCAAGGTGCAAGAAAGCATGAAACAACTACTTGTGTGGAGGGACCTCCCTGTACTATGCAGTGATGTGCCAAGAGCAAACGCCTGTTCAAACGAGGTGATAAGCTGAAGAGACATAGCAAAAACTGTAAATGAAGAGATCCTACATTTAATGATGAGATCCTACAGCTAAGAAACGCCCTGTACTAGCTGCTGGTGAAACCAGATCGAATGGATTCTAACTTAAATAACTTTGGGAATAACTTTGTAGGTATAAAACATATGTACCTATCTTCTTCACATAGAGCATCAATTAACGGAAGAAGTCGAATGAAGTCCCCTAAAATATAAGGTTTAACTGGAGTGTACCTACGAAAAGCTACAACCTTTGGATGAAGCCATTAGTCGGCGAACAGTAAAGACTGGAATGTAGCAGTGTACATGGTTGATAGAATTCCAGGGCTGGAGAAGACTTCAGAGAAAATCATTGTCATGAAGAATAAGAATTTATGGCCAAGGTTTCTGCTTGAACGCTAGCTAGCTTAAACTGCATTGAGCTGCGTATAAGCAGATATATTCACTACGTGAAAAGTGAGCATACTGATGTAAAGACACTACGTGAATGGCGTGGAAATATGGCTGTAAATATATGATTTTAATGAAAAAAATGTTTTATTTCTCGTTGGTGTTGCCATACCTTCCCCTAGCATGCCTACTACCCTGAAATAGAAAAATATGAATGGCTTGTTTTTTTATATATGGTATTCTAGTTTAGCATGGTGAAAAATAAAATAAATCATTTGTCAAAATATATATTGATTTGAAAGTTAGTGTTTAAATATTTCTTTTGTGGACTGATCAATGTGTGTGCGAAATCAACAATATGGCAATGAAGGTATAATGTTTATGTTACCTATAGGTAAACTAAGAATGGATTGCCATCATAAAATATTTTATGCATGTTGGATGCAACAGACATGAAAACATGCTGTTGAAGTGGTAGAATTTTGACCCTGAGATTTGGATTGATGAGAGGATGGAAGGTCAAGTGAGACCTGGGCAGACATGCTTCTGTGCAGTACATGGCGAAGAGAGATCCCACGTAAATTTCTACATTCCTTGTGTTGCTCTAATAATCACAAAGTCACAGATTGCGGAAGTGATGTAGCCCAAGATGGTGGTTCTAGGGGGCCGAGTAATCAGCAGGCTACTAAATCGAGGTGAAATGGCAGAGCATGAATAAAATTTAAGATGATGGGTGGAGTAAAATCAAGAAGGAATGACAGAGAACGAAAGCAAGGTAATTAATTTTAAAAAACTATTTCAAAGATGGTGAATATGGCATAACGGAGCATGAGAGAATGTTTGTTTCGTCAACTCGCCTGGTGGCTAAATCGAGAAATTAGCACCACTTAGGTGATGGAAAAAGAATCCAATATTTTAGGCGCTCACAGCAGCACCTATATTTTAAATAAATAAATACATATATGGCTGCTATCTTCTGGCTAAACCGATAACTTGCCTAGTGACGAAATCGACAATGAATTCACTAATGCTACCTAGGTAATAAAAAATGAACTAATGAGAAACAAAAAAAAAATTGATATGGCTGGTGGAGTGCATTCGCCAGAATGAGTAAGGGTGAGAGGGGTAGAGGCCTGCAACTATTTAACCAATGAGAAACACTGGAAGGGGAGGGAAAAGTTATAACAATGTGATTGATTGACGGAGGGTCAGTGATCTGCTGGACATGGTGCTGGGGAACCTCCGGAAATGTAAGTTCTGGAAATATATTTTAAAAAAATAATTTTGAATACCTTTTTTACAAACTTTAAATATATTTGAATAAAAATCTTTAATGTATTTTTTAAAAATTATTTGCAATATTTTGGACTTTTGGGGATTTTTTGAGATTTGTTTGGTTTCAAGATCATTCAATGTCATGGTGACGTGGTTAAGGTCAAAGGTCAAGGTCACCGACAACCAACATGGTAGCCGGTTGGCTTCTTTTTGTTTCTATCCCAGATCCGGTGTATCGATTATAAGACCAATATGGCCGTAAGTGCTCTGCCCTCGAAAACGACCCCCCCCCCCCCCAAAAAAAATATTAATTCCGATGGATCGAAAAGTGCCTTTCAGAGGATTGTTTCTGTAACTGTGGGGGGATCGATGTTTTTTGAGTGAAAACGCCAAATGTTGAAGGAACAAGGGAAAAATTGAAGGGAAATAGGGACATTTTGAGGGAAAATGGCCACCAGGCGATCGGAATGACCGAGCATGAACAACTCTGAAGCACCGATCCCCTATCCCCTTGCCACAAAACATACTAAATAATTCTACTTATAACATACATACAACACAACATGTAAAAAAAATTGCGCTGCCTTCGCTCCTTACACAGAATACTTAATATTCAATGTATTTATATCACATATGCGTTTACCGATTGTGCAAGACATCCTCTTTGTTCCCTTGTCTGTCACCGCTGGTCTATTTTCCCAGTGGATGGAAAACAACTTCAAATGCTCATTATTTCAAGTAACAAACAAAAAGAAATAAAGCGCTCGACGAAAACCTTTTGATTTGGCTTGCAGCTAATTCCTAATACTAAGCAGAGTTGCGATAACGCCGACAGCGCACAGCTAAAATCGTACCTCTACCAGCATCCTCTCTCGACAGATGTTCATGGGGACTACGGAAGAAAATATAACCAAACGATAGTAAAACTACAAAACTGGTACCTCAGATCGCGAACTCTGTGCGCAGCTTCCCTGAGAACTCGTCTCGCGCGGAAGGGGTAAGTACTTTCTAAACTAAATCCACTCATTTTCGTAACGACCAAGTTGTCTGCACTAGCCAATGACTGCCATCTGCCAAAACACAAACGCCTGTGAATAATAGTCCAGCCATAAAATTTTTTTAAGCATATAACTTCCATTAGAATTGCATTCAATTATGTTCTGCGCTAAAGCAGAGCCAGTATATATTTACTATATCTCTGATGTGTGCATTGGTGTACAGGATGCTTTATATTAAATCAATATAAAATGTCCTGGGCTACTATAGACAATATAAATAATTACGCTCGTCAGGAAATTTGCAATCCGATAGAGTTAGACATTTAAACCTGGCGGTGATAATGATATACGCTTCCTGACAAGACAAAACTCCACACCATGATGGCGTCACTGCAGTACTATGAAACATGCAGAACGGTTAACCTATGCTTTTTATGCATATTATCACCATTTCTGGCCATTCAGATGAACTGCACGCGGGATAAAGGCAGACAACCATCATGTAAAGATGTCATTCAAGACGTCGTCACGGCGGCACGAGACTGCTACTCTTTCTGGAGAGCGAACAAGGCGTTATGCCTTTAAGACGCCGTTGCATTCAATATCATCTAACGGCTGAGTTCACGAAGGGTTTTATTTTAGGTCTCCGCACCGTTAGTTGACCCTTGCGCCATATTACGTAAGAAACTCAACGTGGTGTTACAACCGTCCGTCGCATTTGGCAACAGTGGTAAAGGCTGTTCACGATAAAGTGAGCAATTTTGAAATCAACCTAAGAAAAAATCCACTGCTGCTAACGTCATATATTTTAACGGGCGCACAGAGTGATAGGCGCCCAGTAAAGTTGGTCATGGTGGAGGGATTGTAGTTCCATATCTTAACGACAAATAGAAAGTGTTACGTGACCATTTATGATAACTTTAATTATTTATTTCACTTCCTGTTATTTTTAATACATCGAAGTGTAAGAACGACCAGGTTTGTAAAGTATTTACTTTTCTAATAATTTCACAGTTTCACTTGACCGACGCATGAATAAAGGGATGAAGCCCATGGCAATGTTAATTTTACATACGGCGGAAAAATACACCACGGGCATACGAGTAGATTTTAACCAGGGCTTTTAAAAGTGCTCACTTTATTGTGAACAGCCTTTACCAGAAAGGAAACGGGCATTGTTGTAGTGAGAAATGAGCTAGAGACGGAATTCAGACCACACGGATAGTCGCATCAGACTCCATGCCGTAGTGAACTCTCATTCCACAAACGGCAACGTCTAGCAAAGTGTGCTGGGTGGTTTGGATGCTCCGACATCTACATAGACAGTATTGCGCTAATTAGCTGGGGCAGGTTGGTTTTCCAGCTGACCAATGTGAAGGGTATCCGTAACAGCGAGCCATCGCCAATCAGGACTGTCATTATAGCATGTTCTCCCACCAAAGCTGTGTGAATGCAGAGCGTAACAGTGAAATCTTCAGTAACGAATTCCGTTTATATTTCACCTACGATCACCGTATGAGAGTTTGGTGGCATGGCCATCGGGTGGATCCTTTGTGGAGCGCCATACAGGTCGTCAACTTGTGGTCGTGGTTTAGGTTTTTTAACAGCGCCAACAGCCGCTCAACTATAGTGCACATTACGGGCACGTCAAAGTTGATGAGCTGCGACTCGTGTCGATATCATTTGCAGGACGCCGCAAATGCACTTTTCAAGATTATAACATCAAACCACGTACAACTCAAATAAGCACTAATGTTTCGCAAGCTGTAAAGATTCTTCCTTGACCGAACAGATCTACCGTTTTCTCACCAATTCAGAATCTGTTACAGAGGATTGGGCCCCAGTTTAATAAATCCCCTACCCCACGAAATTCAGATAAACTATGGATGCACAGCACAGTACCACAGGACCATATCCGGGCACTATACGAATCTATGCCACGTTGGGTTCAGCAATGTAGTCTCCTACATTTAAGTCACACTGAAGTCTATTCACGGTTTCTTCACATTTTTTGATTCAAATCTTTGAAAAATATTCCTAATATGACTTGTATAATAAACATTTTCTACTTGTATAAACATAAAAGTGCCTTATTTTGATTACATTGAACTTTAATTTATACTCAGTCGAACCACATAAATATGACCATGACGTATGGCGCGTGACGTGGGATGGTGAAGCAGGTATATAATACGACCAACAGGCTGGCTGTACACAGTGCTGTCATGGTTAAGGAAAGCGATTTATCCGATTTGCAAATTAAGGATGATCATCGACTTTCGGGCCAAGGGGAGCAGCATTTCAGAAACAGCGACGTTTGTGAACTGCTCGCGTGCCTCTGTGGTAAAGGTGTGTCGTAATTGGACGAATAGCGCCATTGGGAATGACTGTCGTGCGAAGCGCGGATAGCCACGCACCATTGCTGTTCGAGGTGAACGTCGACTAAGACAGCGCGTGAAGGCCAACCGACAGGCTACCGTGGAACAGCTCACATTCCGTATGTACCTACGCAAATATTTTTGGCGTAGTAAACCTTACACTTGTTGAATTTTCCATTTGATAGACGTGTTATTTTTGCTTACAAAACAACGTTGTAATAGTGTTTTTTTTAGGCCACGTACATATTGAACAATCTAATAACTGCTTCGAATTACATGATTTACAAAACACTCTGACTTACGTTCGATCAGTGTAGGTTACCATTCCATCTTACTTTATTTTTGTTATGGCCCAATTATAGACTACTGCTGTGGATCTGTTCATTTTATTCCGGGGTGATGGGCTTGGGAGAGTCTTTAGTTTACGTATTTCCCGATACGGCATAATTTTTCAGCACTTTTTACGAGAACGTATCATTTCCAATTACATAGACCTACTGTTTATATGAATCAGTCGAAAAGATCGTTCGCACAGAAGCCAACTTTTTAACTTCACCGAAAGAAGGAAACGCGATAATTATTATGTTGTTTATATCGATGCGAATAACAAACACATTCAGTATATACCTACGCAAATATTTTCGGCGAAGTAAGCCTTACACTTGTTGGATTTTCCATTTGATAAACGCGTTAATTTACACTGCAAAACAACGTTGAAATAGTGGTTTTCTAAGCCATGTACATTTTTAACATTCTAATACCGTTTGGAAATACATGATTTACAAAAGACACTGACTTACGTTCATAATCCTTATTTGCAACTTCTGAACACGTGTTCTGCGGCAGTTCTTGGACACTTTTGTCTGCCACTGATACGAAATAATCTGCAGAATCATTCAGTAAACACCAAACTTCACCGGTTTCCCGAAAATAAGAACTCTGGAACGAAATTACGCGTTGGCGCTTCATTCCTGTACCGAAAATGGCGGACTAAGCCATACACGTGTCGATAATATTACATTTAACGCAAGAAAACAAATCAAAACGACTTTCATATAACCACTTATGCTTAACGAAAGGAAATACAAACATTATTAACTATTGATATAACATTCCGGTAACACCAGTAACGTACTCCCAGAACGTGGCGATAAACATCACATTGTTACGGTTGGTATAGCCAGCTCTGATTACTTACTGCTTCCAGAGTTGTGGCAGGTTAAACTGGACTCTACAAATTACTATGATTGGTGATTCCACCAAGCTTTGCTGACCTAAGGCCACCAAACCTGTCCTTGGTTCAACTCTAATATACAACACTTTACTTTACTCTTACTATCTCTCTCCAACTCTGCGCTTCTACTGTTGATAAAATAACACAATGACTATATTACGGGTGACGTACCGGATAGTAGAAATTAGGAACACAAACGATTACAATTATTTTTTAAATATATTTCTTAATGATTCACAACCTGTTTATATTACAAATGATAATTCTTTACTCGTTCTGCGTATAATTGCAATATTTAGGTTATTCTCTCAGACTTCATATTTGTCCTAACCGTGTAGCTTCCCAGCGACTCAATCTTGCACTCTAATTGGTTTACACCTACCAGTGGATTCGACTGAGACCGGACCGCACGGAGCTTCTCCGTCCCGTTGTCGAGTAGTGGAGATGTGGTGCTGACCGAGTACGTCTCCTGATGTGGGATGACTGCTGCCCAGCGACGCCCTCGCGTTGGTGGCACCTCAGAAGCCGTCCTCTACATACGGCTCACACGAGCCGACAAGTGGCCGAAGAGTGGGCTGAAGAGGGTGGGCTGAAGAGTTTGCCGGGGGGGGGGGGGGGTAGCGTGCGTCCAGCGGCTGTACTTATGCTTGCCCCTCCGGCCAGCTTTCTGACGTCGGTCAGATTGTCCCCTCAGCTGCCCTCACTGGCGCGGCAGAGTGGCTCGCACACGGCCAGCGTGGTGTGTGGGCATATTTCTCCCTTATGCCAATCCCAGCAACATGCACAACGGCGTTTACAAGAACTGGAAATGTTTCCCTGTTCGTAACTGTTGGCATGTTGGGCCATACTTGCTAAACTACTTTTTAAACCAATTAGTCAAACTAAAAAAAAAAAAATTGTACATTACTTGAAAAACGTAATTTAAACCACAAAATGTTTTAAATGTAAATGAAGTTTTGATTTACAACTTTTAGTTTTGAGTACTATTTTCCTCCATAATCATAATCAATATCGCCAATATAACAACACAAAAACTGCTACAACTCATCATATGATACAATACTTAGTAAACGAGAGCATGTACTGTTTACGTATTGTGTACGTTGGTCACACTGACCGCTAAAATTGAGTGCACTTATACGAAATGCAGTACATATATCAATATGTCAAATAAGAAATATTTTTCCTGTCTTTTATTTGTGTTCGGTTTTTCAGCTAGACTGATCAGTATCTTAATTTAGTCGATGAAAAATCTGGAAGATGTGTATTAAGGAAATGTGTCATGATCTGTTTTAACTGGGACGTGAAGGCATCTGGAGATAACCATTCACGACCTTCTGGCTTAAGCTGGACTCACAACCATCCGCTTCATCCATCAGTCGCCCGTCCGTCCGTCGGTCACGTGATCTTCAACTAATCTCAGGGCAACTTTTTTTCTATCCGTCAATCCGTAAATTATATCTCAAACTTTAACTTTCAACGGACGGACTGACGGGCCACCGCCTTGTAATATCGCTCATTGAACATGGCTGTCGAAAAACAGTCATTTGTTTATTTGGCTGAATATTTTCTTTTTAAATACACAAGGCAGTGAAGTGGTTTACTTTTTTACGTTTTACCTTAGAATTGAACTGAAGATAACTTGTAGATTTTCGGAGGAAATGCTGATAAATTACGTTTGGGAAAGATAATATATTTGTTAAATTCATTAAAAACATTTGAGTGTGCGCGAGAAAGTTTGTGTTGCTGGGTGGTAGCACTGAAAATTTTCTGGCCCGACGGATCGACGGACGACGGACTGTTGAGTCGCTTTCAATTGACGGACGAAAAAATCGACAGATGGCTGACTGACGGTCGGGCGACTGACGGAAGCGACGAATGGTTGTGAGCCCAGCTCGCCCATACGTGTGTGGTGCATAGAAGAAGAAACGTTATGGATTACGCAGAAACACAAATGTTTCAATATTAACCCAAATTTTAGTCTCACTCGTATAAAAAAAATGTTCCTACAATTTTTCAGCAGAATTTCATATATAAATAAAACAAAAAAAATTCTATCAGTATTCGTCTGAAAATATAAATTCCTTTCCTGGTTCCACTCCGCCAGCCTGCAAACGAATCTGAAGAATATGATGCTTATTATGTGGACCTACAGACGCAAATGAACGGAGATCATGAGTGACAAAATATTGTCAGAAGTGGGATTCGAACCCACGCCCACAGAAGTGGACTGCGACCTGAACGCAGCGCCTTGGACCGCTCGGCCATCCTGACACGTGACGACAACTCTTTGCAGCAGGTGTTACGCACCTACTCGCTAAGGTCGTAGAGACTAACTGCGACGAAGCACCGCGTAGGTGATAAGCAGAGCATTTTTCGAAACATATGTGCCACAAATCACTGGGAAACTTAGTGACTATAACAGGTTCTGCCTAATCGATTAAAGCCGCGTCTACAATCGGTGTGGCGTGGCACATTAAAACACACGCATAGGAATAATATCCGTCCACAATTGACGTTCACTTAAACGGGAGCAGTTTGATCTGACCAAGAACGAGAGAGTGTACAATTAGGACGTTATTTTAGCAGGTATGGAAATTTTGCCTCGTTGTGTTGGCTATATTGTCTTTAAAGTCTCTATTTTTTTTTTTTTTAGAATGTCACACAATTGGAAACTTAAGCTGTTGACTTTACTTTTTGACTGTACGTTTTCTTATCAACATGTTTCATATGAAACTTGACACAGTGGAACTGTCGAAGTTAAAGTCAGTCACTCTCGACGTAACGGTTTCGAAAATTTGAAACTTAAAGGCTAAGTTAAGCAATTATTAGCCGAGAATCAGTTGGAGGTTAGGCGGGACGAATATAGGCTATGTTATTGTTTTCTGCACGGCGATTTTAATAAATTTCGGTATACTGAACCAATTCGTTGTAATATTATCTTACTTAAATGAAAGAAACAACAATCGAATTATATCATGAACAGATACTTAAATACAAAGGAAACAATGTTTTTTTGTTTGAAATTAATTTGTAGTGTAAAGATCACGGTCTAAGTGCTAACGTTTTCAGTAATTGTTAACGGCATATGGAAGGAACACAGCGCACAAGGAAATTGTTTGATGTGGAAATGGAAACGCAGTAAGTAATCGATTGTTGCTATTCGGGTATATTTTCATATGCGAACGATGATGATCCAGCTGGACGAGAACAACGCTTTATGTGGCGGGAAAAGGTATTTGAGATGGAGTAGATTTACTATCTCTTTGGTGGATACAGATCTTATTGGTCGGCAGAAGAGCCCACGACCTCTCGCATTCTTTTACTAGGTCCTTAAAAACTTTCGATAGGAAGATGAAAGGTGACCATCTTTATGCCAAGCCACGTCGAGTTGCGCCGCCAGCTCTGCCACACCGCAAACTAGCTGCAGAAGCTGGCATTTAAAACTTGGCATTCACTTCTTTGTGCGATGCGTTATGGCAACTCCCCGCAGATTGCGGGCGAGGCTTACCGCGCTGCGAGTTATAGCTACAATAGGACACACAAACAGACGAGGAAATATAAGAGAGCTGGTTGACATCCAGATTTTACTTGTCGGTGAATCTGTGTGGTTAATAGGAATTGTGTTTTGTTTTCACTACCGTTTAGATTCCAGTGCATGTTTTAAATTTCACTATAGACACCAAAAGAATTCGGTCTTGAGACCCTGCTCAGTTGAAGTCAAGTCAAGGTTAAGCTTGCTAATTAATGAACTTTTCTGCAGGAAGAAAAAAAATGTTATCAACATGAATACAAGTTTCTCTGAGGCGTATAGTGCTTCAGGATTATGCTTAAAATAAAATTACACTCATTAGAACCCGTTATCAACAATCATTTTCTAAGGTATAAATTAAATTGAAATACATTTATCAGTTTTCTTTGTGGTATTCCACTGGAAGTCCACGGCAACTTGTCTCTGACTGGCTAATTGCTAAGAGCCTGAAAAGTGAAAGTTCGAAGACTCATCAACGCTCTTTGGTTCCAAAAAAAAAAAAAAAAGAGTGTTTTAACTGTGGCAATATAAAGGCCGGTTCTTGATCCAGGCAATGGACAATCACCTTAGACGTCCTTAAATAAAGTTTTCGGCTTCAATATTTCAAAATACCGGGGAGATAAACCATTCGATATACGACATATTGTCTGAGGTCGGTTCACATCTTTGATGTTGGGCCTGAAGCCTTGAAGAAATTATTTAAGACGTCAGTCTGAATTACGTGTGAAGTTATGTGGACTTGTGGGTTGATAATCCATATTTTGAATTCCAAGTTCGCTACAGCGTCATGGATAATAAGTCGAAATAATGGTAGTAACCGTGATTATTTATATTAAATAGTTTGATTACAGAGACAGGTAGTTATTGTGGTGTTTACAGATCTTTGTTCCGTTAAAAATTATTCAGACACTCAGATTTTCCATCCAATATTTGTAATAAACTGTAGGCCGTGTATATTTTTTCTCCTTTTATCGTGATCAACCTGCTGCCAAAGTTTGTCGGTCTAATTAATTTATATCCAAACAGATTATCGAGGCATTAATTTACAAAATATTTAATAATCATAATTTGGTTCAATTCTCCAAAAGTTTCTAGCGCATGGATGATATATATTTATGAGCGGGAAATTCTGTATTTGTGGTATTTTTTTAAAAGCGTATTCAATTAGCCCACCGTTTGTCTTAGCTATTGAACTATGAGCTAGCATTAACCATTTTCTACTCTCTACTAATACTCGGAATATTATTAGCGATTTGTCTTCGTCGTATTTGTATGTCAGTTGGTAATATGCATGTTTTTTACACACTGCTCTGTAACAACTTAAAATAATTATGTAGAATTCTGAAACATATTACTAGCTGATATTAAGGACGCCGCGTGCCTGGCTCTTGAATTTCATTGCAGTGTGTTTGCAATTCGCGTTTTTTTAAAATGAAACCACTACAAGTGTCCCATTAAACCAATTTACGAGAAGAAAAAACACACTTCAGACGAAGTAGGTATAGTACTCATAATACATCACGCACATTATAAATGCTATTTCCGAGCCCTCCAAAAGAGCTATAAAAAGCTTTTTCACACTGCTGTATATAGTTATATGCTGGTCGGAAACAAACGAAACTATTATAGGTGACGGCGTTCACGATAAAGTGAGCAATTTTTAAATCAACCGTAGAAAAAAGTCACTGCTTCTGCCTGAGTAGTAGGGGTGCGTGGCATTCACCTCACTTTTGATTAATCGGATTATCTATTCGATATAAAATTGATTGAGCGGATTAAGTCTTAATCTGATGAGAATTTTTCTTTAATCCGCTAATCTTAATCCGATAAAATAAGTTTGATTGATCCAGTTAATTTAATTGAATGAATCAATCATAAGAAATTTTAATTTAAATTTTTGAATTTCATGAGAATTGATAAGTGTATAGTTTGATGCAAAGGTGTGCTATGGGACTTCAATTTTTTGGGGTAGGGAGCAGCTCTGGTACATGTTGATGTTCTGAGTTCTGTCGTGGTTTTGAGGTGGGGCTGTGTTGGGGAGGTGGTATATATGTATTGTGTAATATAAATTTTTGGAGAGTGGCTCTCGTAGATTTTGCCCCTCTGAGTTCTGACGTTGTACTGAGGTGGGCCAGTGATAAGGAAGGGGTTAATGTGTATATATATATATAAATATATACAAATATACACACGGAATACTCAAAAAATTAACATTTATGTTATTACAACATTTATCTCAATTTTTAGGGAATTCCGTATATATATATATATATATATATATATATATATATATATATATATATATATATATATATATATATATATATATGTGTGTGTGTGTGTGTGTGTGTGTGTGTATATATATATATATACACACACACACACCTTCCCTAACACTGCCCCCATATATATATATATATTTTTTTTGTAATATCTTAATTTTTAGAGTATTCCGTCTGACAGGCGACAGAGATGTGGAGCGCGATCGGCAGGCAATGGCGGAATTCGGAACGGCGTAATTTACTGAAATTATTTCGTAATGAAAATCAATTAAATGAAAAGAGATATGAATACATCTACAACGTGATTTTACAAACCCTTCCTGTATGGTAGCGATATAATTTACGACAGACTGTACGATCACAACTACGCGAGTCTCCTGTATGTAATCATGTAACGAGTTCTATGTATCAATAAAAATATATATGATTTACACTACGCGAAATAAAAAAAACACGTACGAGGAGAAACGGGTCCGTTCACATGTGAAGTCGGTGCTTTACTGAGATCGCTTGCGACTAATGCGGGGCTGGGAGAGCACGTCACATCCGCTCAGTTCACATGTCTGTGTATGAATGAGATATGCGAATCGGCGGAAATGTATAGTATCTTCTGCAATATGTTTTACAAATGCTATATTTAATTTAAAATAGAATCTACTCCGTCACATCTGATTAGATATGTGTTCCGAAATTAACTAAACGGCTGACGTTAGAGAAGCATAACGAATGGACTCATAACGAACACAACTACGTGACGCCTGTCAGTTCTACACATACCTTAAATGATTTGAATATATGTCCGTCCGGCTGCGAGGTTGCTGAAGGAATTAGATTAGTATACGATTTGCAGAGACCTATTTGCATGACTAGAGAGGAGGGTGCTGTCACGAGGCAAATGAATGAAAAGAGAGATGAATACACAACGACAGTTTCCAAATAGGTAACGTTACCCACGAGAGATATTGTAATACGTGAAACGTAAAAGGAACGGACCATAAAATGAATACATACAAATATTTCAAACAGCAGAATGACGCCATATAAAATATCTAAACATTTTGTCAATAAAAATGTCCTGTTTACCGGTTTATATTTCCCAATCAAGCAAGTTATTATCCACGCATAATATAATCACGTCTTCCTCAACATTAAATGGAAAAGAATTACGTAAATCTAGAAAAAAAAAACTTACCCAGATTTTTAACACAAGTTTCTCTTCCCTGGGAAAAATTAATTTCACTATTGCAAGAATAATACATTTTTAACACAATCTCCGTCGAAGCATAGGGAGACTTGGATTGCACGAAGAAAGGCATAATCCCGCAACACGTTATAGAAACATAGGATATATTATTAAATCCACAAACTTCCTCGAAGAAAAATTATTTAAAATAACGGACGTATATAGAAGAGAAAAATGCCTATTTTCGTGTAGACTTCTCAAAGACACAAAATTTACTTATAACCAAAATTTCGATTCAAGAGATTCGCAGGCGACATTTTCGACTACATTATCTAGCATAAAATGTATATATTTGAACAAATATAAACTTATTTAAAAATAGATTTTCGTAGAAAATAAATTTCGAAGTGATATTAATGAAATAGCACAAATCAAGCCTCAAATGACTTTTATCGAAGCTGGAATATGTACAATTCCACGATATTTTCAATAAATTTAAGCTAATTTAAAGGAAAACTGCGGCAACTATGTAACTGAATACCCTATCATTTAGAATAATAAATTCCGTCAATCAACAAATTAGTTACAACATAAAGAGATACTCCAAACAAATAACTTTATTTCATACTACTTATGGAATTAATATAACGAATTATCAGACAGAAATTACTGGGGAAAACAAAATTCTTATTATATATGCACGTTTAAAATATTGTCAAGACAATCACAGCTCAAAAGGATTTACTCAACAAACTAGCCTCCGACTAATGCAATTGTTTCAGTAAACAAAGTTGTTAAACATTTCCTACAAAGTACTTCCAAACCCATCTCTCCCTTCTACATTCCTAAAACTTAATTCATCTTTATTAATTTTAATTGAATACCAAGTAAAGACGTATTCCATCTAACATTCGTAGATTTAACCACATGGTGAATTACTACACATAGTTCCGCAATTAACATATAAACATTGGAGTAGAAGACATTTTTATCGTAATTAATTAAACCCGCTGCTGTTTAAAACGTACGTTTATACAGAAACAAGATAGTCGACTTTCTGACATTGTGAGGTAAACATCTATTCGGAAGTAAACTTTCTCCTCACACCGATAATTATCCATTTAATCTACCTTAATGTTAATGGGGACATCACCGAATAAACTAAACTGCAAATTCTGCAGGAAAATATACATAGTCGCTTACAAAGTTCGTAGGCATGAGAGGAGCGAATGTTTGAATAATGCATCTCGTACGATTTTTAACTGCAAAAACTGTGATACGCAATTTTCACGAATGGATCACTTGAAACGTCATGTCAAGATCTGTAAAAATAATCTTCCTCTTGAGAAACGAAATGTACCGTCTACATCACATAATCACACAGAAGGAGAGGGGATTAACTTGAATACAAGTAATGAAATAGAATCGGATAATATGAAATATACAATAACATGTGAACGTAAGGATCTTCTACATAAAGTACCGCAACTAGTTGCGGAGACCAATGTTGGTGACGATACACCTACTCTTTCTAAGCTAAGTAAACTCGATATTTATGTTGAAACATCAGGTGAAGACAGCAGTGACGATGTCAGTGATAGTGTTGAAGACATCCCTTCAACAAATGTTAGACAGACTTAGATATTTGTTTCAACAAGGGGATCACTCCAGAATAAAACGAATGGTTTTGACCATAAGAGCACTTACGGAATGAGGTAACATCGAATGAAGTATTACCTGCAAACACTAGAGAAGTATGATAGTAAATTTTTGTTAATCTTACTACTTAACCAAAAGAAGTAATTATTTCAAGTAAACATTGCGTGATAGGAATATGTTTCAATTTGAAGTATTATGTCTTCCTAAAACCCAATTAAGTCATTTGAATTTGGTAGGAGTGTTGATTGAGTAATAAACAGGCTTATTTGAGGAATAAACAGACTTACTTTAGGAATACAGTATATTTTGGGGAACGGTTTTGAGGAATGATTTTGAGGAATAATGTATAGCCAGTTCTAACATTTCTTGGTATCTATGTTTGTGAATCACCCTTACATGCTCGTACTATGATTTTTGTAATATTCTATCCATAGTTGTTTAATGGTGTGCATATAGTTTGTAATATCCTGTACTTACTTGCGTAGGTTTTAGAACGTCCTGTACTGAGTTGTGAAGAAAACTCTTTTTGTATATATATATATATGTCTAAATTGTTTTGTATCATCATGTACTTGGTATTATTAAAATGTTGTATATAAATGTTTGGAGCAACTTGTACTTGCTTGTTTGATGCTGTGAGGGTGTGATAGATGTCTAATATTTGCTGTTTTGCAATATCCTATACTTACTTGTACGTTCTGGAACACTGTGTAGTGTAACAGAGATATTTTCCTCTTAAAAAATGTACATAAATTTGTGAAGGAGTTTGTGTTTGTATATATTTATATCAATTTAATATATCTTGAAATGGACTCCTTTTGTGTGTTTATTTAACCTATCCCTTTTTAAAAGTAAACTACTTTCCTAATTAATGAAAAATATTTTGACATGTCTCAACAGAGAGAGAAAGTTTCTAAAAAAAAAAAGAGGTTTGGTTTCTATCAAACGACTGTTGTAAAGAAAAAAGCCAGATAACAAACAAAAAATATTTGTTTGCCAAAATACTATTCAACTTAATATATTTGAAACTGTCTCCTGGCAAATATGCGCTGAACAAGGTAATATTATTTTACAACGCACCATAAATTCACAATAAAGAGGTTATTCTTTCGCCAGGCTCCATGGCGTAATCAGATTACACATTAATGGGGGGCTCTGTGTTCGAATCCCAGATAAGGTGTTGTTAATATTAGTGTGGTTAAACCATGTGGTTAAATCTACGAATGTTAGATGGAATACGTCTTTACTTGGTATTCAATTAAAATTAATAAAGATGAATTAAGTTTTAGGAATGTAGAAGGGAGAGATGGGTTTGGAAGTACTTTGTAGGAAATGTTTAACAACTTTGTTTACTGAAACAATTGCATTAGTCGGAGGCTAGTTTGTTGAGTAAATCATTTTGAGCTGTGATTGTCTTGACAATATTTTAAACGTGCATATATAATAAGAATTTTGTTTTCCCCAGTAATTTCTGTCTGATAATTCGTTATATTAATTCCATAAGTAGTATGAAATAAAGTTATTTGTTTGGGTTATCTCTTTAAATTGTAAATAATTTGTTGATAGTTGGAATTTATTATCCTAAATTATGAGGTATGCAGTTACAAAATTGTCAATGTTTTCCTTTAATTTTTCTTTCATTTATTTAATGGAATATGATATATTCCAGATCGATAAACGTGATTTGTGGCTTTATTCGTGCTATTTCATCGATGTCGCATCGGAATTTTTTTTCTAGGAAAGCATATATTTTTATTAATTTTAAATTTGTTCAAATATACACTTTTTTGCTAGATAGTTTAAACGAAAATGTCGGTTGCATAGCTTTTGAATTGAAACTTTGGTTATAAGTAAACTTTAGTACTGTAAAGAAGCCTACACATAAAATGCGTATTGTTCTCTGCTATAAACATATATCTAAAACAGATTGAAAGTTTGAATATGTATACATGTGTCGTGCATTCCATCGTAATAGTATAAACTTGGGTAAGTGGAATGTTACTTTTTTGAAAGACCGTGTTCTTTAATTCTCCTAATATTTAGGGAGTGAAAATATCTATCGTGTGAAAAATGTATCATAGATTCCCCGGATTTCTGTGTGATTTAAAAATGTATTGTAAGTCTACTGGAAACAGGATAATCTTAAAGTTTCTTGGAATTATTTTTGGACAAAAATTAATTTTTTGGAATTTTTGGAATAAATGAAACTTCAAAATTAAAATGTCAGTTGTCAGGAAATCCTTTTTCGGTGTGATTTCCTGTACATTTTTTTGGTAAATCATATTGACTGGAAGCAAACCGTTTGGCAAACAGGTCAAAGCATCGGGTGAGTTCAAAAATTCGCCGGCCTGAGGGGGGCAGCTAGACAGGTGTCCGAGGTGCACACAGATGTGTTCTGGGCTGGGGTCCAGGAGGTACCTATCCGAAGCAGGCAGTCCTCCAGCTAGCCTAAAACACGTTCTGTGCTGGAGAGGGAGGGGGCACATAACCGAAGATGAGCTCTGGTCTAGGGGTGGTGGCGTTTGGGGTAGGGGTCAGGAGATTTCAACCACCTTGGCTAGGCTGTGCAATTTTAGTTTGACGACAAGCCTCGCCCTGGATACATCACTCTGTGCTCTTCCGACCTTACCACTTAGAATGACGCTTGGCGCGATCGAGGCTTAATTGATCTGCGAAGCCGGGTTTGCGATACAGCCTACACCGCGCTTCACCTCTCGCTTTCTTCAAAAAACTTTATGCATCGGGTTCAGATCTCGTTCACAGTATTCGTAAACTACAGTGCGAAATATTTTTACAGGTTTAATTTAATAATTTATCGGGAATATTTAATGGTGTGTTAAGCCGACATATTGCGTCCATTATTTTATAAGGTTTTAACGTTACAAGTACGTTTCTGAGCTCGGTCTACGAAAGTTCATAGGATTAAAATTACCATGTCGTTAACTAGTGCAGCGAATTTCCCAGACTTAACGGAATATTTGTTAACATTTTTGGCTCGATGTAGTACGTCCGTTATTTTAAATAATTTTTCTTCGAGGAAGTTTGTGGATTTATTAAAATATACTATGTTTCTATAACATGTTGCGGGATTATGGCTTTCTTCACGCGATCCAAGTCTCTGTACGGATCGACAGAAATTGTGTTAAAAATTGATTATTTTTGCAATAGTGAAATTTATTGTTCCCAGAGAAGTGAAACTTGTGTTTAAAAAATGGGTAAGTTTTTTCTCTGCATTTCCATCATTCTTATCCTTTTTACGTTGAGGAAGACATGATTATATTTTCCGTGGATAATAACTAGCTTCATTGGGAAATATAAACCGGTAAACAAGACATTTTTACCGACTCATATATATATATATACATATATATATATATATATATATATATATATATATATATATATATATATATATATATATATATATATTCTGGTCCATTCGTTATACTTTTGGCATATTCCAAATTCTCTTGTGGGTAACATTACCTATTTGGAAAGTTTATTCAATTCTCTTTTCGTTCATTTACCTAGCGACAGCACTCCACCTCTCTAGTCATGCTTATAAGTCTCCGCAAATCCTATGCTAACGTCATTCCTTCAGCAACCTCGCAGCCGGATGGATGTATATTAAAATCATTTAAGGTACATGAAGAACTGACAGGTGTCACATAGTTGTGTTCGTTAAGATTCCGTTCGTTATACTTCTCTAATGTCAGTCATTTAATTAATTTCGAAATGTGTATATATTCAGGCAGGATGGGGTAAATTTCTTTTTAAACAAAATATAGCATCTTTAAAACAATCCACAGAAAATGCTATTCATTTCCGCCCTTTCGCACCTCTCATTCATACACAGAAATTTGAACTAAAGGGATGTGTCATGTTGCTGTCCTCTCCCAGCCTAGCATTAGTCGCAAGCGATCTCAGTCATCCACTGACTTCACAACTGAACGGACCTATTTCTCCTCCTTGTACGTGTTTTTGATTTCAACTAGTGTGGTTTATATATATATATATATATATTGATTCATAGAACTCGTTACTTGATTAAATACAGGAAACTCACGTAGTTGTGATCGTTTAGTCTGTCGTAAATTATATTACTACCACACAGGACGGGTTTGCAAAATCACGTTGTTGACATATACATCTCTGTTTTCGTTTAATTGGTTTTCATTGCTTAATACTTTAATTAATTACGCCTTTCCGAAACTCCGCCAATTTCCTGCCGATCGCGCTCCACGTCTCTGTCACCTGTCAGACGAAATACTCTGAAAATTAAGATATTTCACGATACCTATACCCCTTCCCCAACTCTGCCCCACCTCAGTACCGCGACAGATCTCAGGGCGTCAACATCTACCAAAGCTGCTTCCTACCCCAAAAAAAATGAAGTCCCTTAGCACACCTTTGCACCAAACTATACACTTATAAATTCACACAAAAAAATAATAAAAAAAGATTGATTAATTAAATTAAATTAACTGGATCAATCAATCAAAATGATTTAATCGGATTAAAATTAGCGGTTTAATGACTATTTTTGGACAGATTAAGATTGGATTAAGACTTAATCCGATCAATCAATTTTATATCAAATCTATAATCCGATTAATCCTAAGTGGGTTGAAACCCGTGTATCCATACTGCTTTCCTGCATATAGTGTTAACGGGCGCACTGAGTGGCATGCGCCCAGTTAAGTTGGTAACGATGGAGGGAGTACAGTTCTATTGCAGATCTCGGCGCAAGTCAATAACTTCACTTAAATTCAACCAATTTCAAGATAAATTCAAACAAATATCTAATTCCCCGTCAAGTTTTTCTAAGCGCAACTCAAAACCAATCATATTTAGGGTAAAAAACAAAATCAATTTTCAACCTGTGTTCGCTCTTTGTGAGTGGTTCTTTAAAGGCTCATTTTCAAGCAAGATCATCATATTTTTGATGAAATTCCAAGAATTTTCATACTTTTCTTGTGATATTATTTTTGACTAATTGATTTGGGTTTCAAAATAAATGTAAATATTTACCTTATTGACCATAATTTTAGCTTCATTCGCCCTGAAAATGGACCTCTGATCAAAGAGTGAACAAAGCATGTCTTTTAAAAAAATGCGTGTAATTGTGAATGAAGATTTGGGTAAAATTATCTTAATTTTGGGGGTGACATTGAATAGCTGAATTATGTTTGAAGAAGATATTGAAAAATTGATGCTTGGAAGTGAGAAACTTGCGTGAATTTTAGTTAAATTATTGTGCTGCGTAATCTGTAATAGGCCTTTACTGGAGGGAAAGTAGTTCCATATCTTAACGTCGAATAAAAAGTGTTAGGTTTACCATTTGTGATAACATAAATTATTTCTTGCGCTTTCTGCTTTTTCAATGCATCAAAGTGTAAAAATGAACATGTTAGCGAAATGTTTACTTTTCTAATAATTTCACAGTTTCACTGGACCGACGCATGGATAAAGTGAGGAGGCCCATAACAATGTTAATTTTACATCCGGCGGAAGAATACAAAATGTGCATACAAGTAGATCTTAAGCAGGTCATTGAAAAGTGCTCATTTTACAGTGAACAGCCTATATCTCCATTGAACCTTGCTGCAGACTTTCCACCAATTGTAATAATAGCATCACCGCTTAAAATCCCACCACCGCAAGTTAGTTCAGCGCCTTGCGCGTAGGAATGATTGGGCACACTGCGCGCGTATCAGTATAGTCAGCGCTCCCGCGTTTTCCTGGCTTAAACGCGTTAGAAAGCTGCTATTGGTCGGTGCCCTTAATAGCGTCTTCTTGTTTAGTGTAGCGTTTTACCTCTTGCTGCGCACTGATATCATCTCGGTTACAAATTGAAGAGTGCCTGAACGAAAATTTAGATTTCAGTATTTTGTTTTTAATGATTGCTTTTAAACGTATTCCTGTGTGCCGGGAGGCGAGCTGCGTGACGACCTACATGACATACGGTCTGAAGTTATCTTACACATATAAAATTGACACACACACAAGCACGTGAACTGAAAGACGCAACCGAAAACCACGTGGCTCATCGACTCTTTTCGGAAATTCAATGGAAGCGGTCGTCTACGCTATGCTTAGATTTGTTTTCACCGGGAAAACAAGGAACTTTTCAAAGACTGCACATTACAATGGATACAGATATGAACATTTCTGCAGCCATATGTTCTTGGATTAAATTATTATTTTAAAATTAAACTTCAAGTTCATGAGAACACCAAACGGTTTATTATTCATACGAAGATGCTCTCCAGTTTAATGCACATTTCCCAGGCGAGAATGTGTTTGAGGTTTTTCTGCTTGTAGGCTGTTCACGGTAAACTGAGCACTTTTGAGGCACTAGTTACGTTTTCCTTTCAGCCATTTTTTTTAATCCTTTAACCACCCTTTTAAATAAATATTTCTATGTAAGTAATAAACACAGTGTGTATATTCCACCGCACTCGGAAGTTAATTTCTAAGGTTAAAGTAAAATATATTTATGGACTATACCCTCATAGCACTAGAGAGGTACACATTCCAAACACGCTATCGCATAACGTTAAAATACACCAGAAGCAGCATAACTTTTAAAAAGTTTTATACCGTACTCAAGTCCTGGATTTCACATATCCGCTTTCACGTTGCCATTTATAGATTCCATTGACCTTTCGAGTGGCGTGCATCTGCGTATTTGCGTACTGCACGCCCACCAAACCCAGCGTTATTTAAGGTGGCTGCCTACTTGCAGCTATTTTTGCATTCACGACGGACGGAAAAGAAAGGACGCTAAGAGCGAGATTGGCATGAACATCGAACACCACTCCAACTTTACATATCGGGCTATGGATTGGCATGCTGTCTTTTCGCCGTACAGTGCGCAACCGTGTGACTTCAAGTACAGGCCCTGTATTTTTTTTGCTATAAAATGCCCTTAGGAAATCATGCTGCATTCGAATGTACAAGTCCACTCTAAATCTGAATCAGTGAGAATTTCACTCTATCAATCAGTCAAACGTATATGACTGATACATCAGTCACTTCAGGGAATATAACTGATGAACCAGTGAAAAAATGCCATACTTCCTTCACCGATTGATTCAGTGACATTTCCCAATAATTAGTCAGTCTTTTTTTTTTTTTTTTTTTTCACTGTTTAACTCAGTGGTTTATTTTTTGACTCATGGATTAGTGAAACAACTCAGATACTCCCTCTCCGTCTCTATTTCTGACTGATGTATCAGTGAAAATGCGTGTTAAAATTGCCGTAATCGAACATCGTTTAAAAATGGCCGTTAAAGAACGTGTAGTAACAACGAATAAACGAATAAAACTAATACAAAATACTTTCTGAAATGTGTTTCGTCTTTCAAAACGCCATTTTACGAGTGAATATGAACACACTGACTTTCATTCCGTTTGTATGACTTTCATTTCGATTCCATGTAATCTTCACAGCGCTCTGTTTGAAGTTTTAAACTGTATTTAACGTGGTGAAGAGAGAGTTCTTATACACACTGTTCGTTTTAACAATCCTATCGGTACCAATCAAATCAAACACGGAAAGTATGAGCATAAAAACTTCAAACTACACAATTTCGGAGCGGAATTATAACACATGCATTTTCCTCCCATAATTCCAACTTGGCGTGTTAGCTAAGAGCCCTGCTCTCGTAGCTCAGGGGTAGGGTGGCGGGCCCGCGCCCCGGCGCCTCCAACGTGGCGGCTCGACTGCCGCACCGGGAGCCCGTCAACAAGCCGGCCTCAGTAAAGCCTCGTCAACGCCAAAAATGTCACAACAACGTCAAATGAAGGTAAAAAAAAAAAACACAGTAAGGTAACGGCTTACGGTCGAAAGATGCACGAGTTCAATCCCAGCCACCTGTGAAGGGTTTTCCACTTTTGTAAATTACGGTAAATTGCACAATATAAGTAGTAAACTATCGTAAATATGTTTGTTTCACGTGATTATTTGTCTACATTTAATAAAAGCAATATTTAATTCGCTACTGCAGTCGGCCGTCACTTATTAAATCAGTGAAATAGTTTCACGTCATTATTCCAATCAGTAAAATTTTTTCACTGAAAAATTCAGTGGTGTTCCACTGATTCTAAGTGGAGCCGTTTTGACTGATAAGAGTAGTTGAATTTCACTGCGAATCAGTGGTTTTCCACTGATCCGAATTTAGAGTGCCGAAAAAACACTGTAGAGTCTTACATATGTATATGTACGAGATTACATGTGTAATACAACTATATAAATACGGTAATACATTTATGTACTTGTTTAGAAACAGTTATTTGGAAACTATTTGCCACAGATTTTCCGGTAACTTTACGAGAGAAATATTTACACAACATTGTTTAAAAAAATATTCTAAGTGTTTATAATAAGCTGGAATTCTGTGACATTTGCTTGTTAAAACTTCAAAATTACACTTGAAGCTTGTATCAGTGATACCTTTCAGTGAAATAACATTCACTAGAAGTCAGCTGATAAGCTACTGCCGACTGACTAATCAAGCTAATTTATTGTGAAATGAGTGACTTATGAAAGTTGATTTATCAACATTCAGTGGAGATAATCACAAATAAATCAGTGAAATATGGCCATCATATTGATAAGTTATCTGGCACTGATTACCACACGACCAATTTTAACTGATTTTCACTGATTCGGCTCAATTCTCATTGTTTAAGGTTTAGATTGTAGTTTTACTCATTCCCCACTAAGGTTCTGTGAAATTTATTTTAATTAAATTGTAGTGTTACAAAAATATGCTTGGCAACTTGTTTCCAAATAATTTCTTGCACAAATACAGCAAATTTTCCACAGTGTATGTATCCTCACCCACTGACTGCCACATCAACGCATAGCCCGATCCGCTGAACCTAAAATCACGAAGCTAGCTCTACGAGTGGCTTTCCCTTAGTGAGTAGGCATCCACTGAAGACATTTTGTGATTTCAGTCTTTAAGGGGCGATAAAGTGTTATTTGTGTTTTCACACATTCCTCAATATCTCTTGAACTCAGTGTGGTATCGCGGCCCTTCTAGCTCCAAAACAGCACAAGCGAATATGCATTAACATGTTATTTCGACATTTTTTGTAATTCAAATCTTTAAAGAAGGCGTAAAGGGTTAAAATGCACGGATACCCTTTTTCACTTAAGCCCCTATAAAATACCGTCGTAATTTCGCTTGTAAATACTACAAATAACAATGCTTAAAAATGATATATTTTCTTTAAATTTAATCCATAACGTGTTGAAAAGGGATAAAATATTGTTTTCTGAGCTCTTCAATATCTATTATGTACTGTCTAACAAAGCGGTGATGTGTTAATTAAAACACTACAAATTCAAATGCCTAAAATTTAAATATTAGACTTTTCAAAATGCAATCTTTAATGTAGTAAAACGTAGGTAATTGTGTTTTAATGTATTTTTCAATATATTTGAAACCCGAAGAGACACTGTGGTACTTTTTGCTTCAGAAAACTACCTATTGAAATATCTAAAAACAAATTCAATAATATAGATATCACACTTACATTACTGATAAGGAGGTGGGGAATAGCCGCGAGCCAAAACACTAGTTAACTCCATCTCCCGATATATAAGCTAAATTAGGTGCAGATATAGCGCATGGAAAATTTAATAACTTCACTCTGCCACTAAAGAAATTTCTAGCGGACCAATCCAAAGAAAAAGGCCTTTATTATGATCAGTTAGTTGAACATTAAATTAAATTCTGGGCGAGCGAAGCAGTGGGTACAGTGAGTGTGGTTGCGTAGGTATAAAAAGATGTACTTATTATTATATATACACATGCATTCACGTATCCATTGTATATATACTTGGATATATGGATATATATATACACGTGTATATACATATATGTATGCATGTAGAGTGTTTATGAAATAATGTATGCAGGTGTGTGTGTGTATATATATATATATATATACACATCCGGGTTGTTGTAGTTCTGCATTATATGTAAGGTCGAATTAATTTCGAGGAAAAATGAAATAATAACTGAGTGCCCTTGTAGAGACGCCTGTCGAGGGAAAGTACACTTTCCATCGCGTGACTTCCATATACTCTTAGTTTACGAGACTAATCTTCTTTGGCCGTTGCAATACGTTCAGATGTCGCATTCTTACGTTTTAGTCAACAGCGAAACACCCGCATCCCGCAGCTGCCTGAAAAAAAAGAAATATAAGTTCAACTGAGATCATTTCTGAGGTAATTTAAAATTTCAAGTTAAAGGCGTTTATAACGCTCAACTTACGCGCGACCGTGCGTCTCGGTACAATTAACACAGTAACAGGAGGGCATTTTAAAACCTGAATTCTTTCGATTGCCACTCACCTGACATTTGATTAATTCAAGGAACGTGCCAGGGTAGTGAGCTCCGGAATTGCGCACATTAAAATCGGGACGGATAAAACTGCTCCAATTCAGCTCATTTGATTGGAGATCTATTGAAACTTCTCCGCTTGATTCAATAAAATTAGTGATCATTTCAGGTGCTGCTATTCACTGATTAGACATTCATTTCTACATATCCTTACAGTTGTTCCTCGCTTATCATCTCACTCATCATTCATTTTATCTTACTTGTTTCATCATAAATTAACGTATCCTTAAAATGTCCATCCATGTATGTTTTCTATTTAAAATTTTATTTTATTAAGGCCATGTCGCGAAGATGTAAGATTGTAAGATGTTTATGTGAAGCTGCAGAGTTTATCCACACTCTACCGTGTGTTTTTAACTAACTGTTTGATTTGTTTTCAACGCACATACAAACTGATGAATTAATATTAAATCTCTCATACACTGTGGGATGATATTGAATACAAGTTTTGTGACCGTATAGAATGCAGATCTCAGGAATGGTCACTAAGTGGGGCTTTTGTCTTTGAGTTGGTTTAGAACATCTTGAGTAGAACGTTTTTGGCTGGAGAAGTAAAAAATTATGACGCTCTGGAGAGGATGGCTGCACGACTGGACGAGATAGTTTCCACCACGGAGAAGGAGAGCCACAAACTGATTGAATAGATGATGACTCATCGGCCTGGAGTTCCGTTCAATTGCTGAGAACGGCTTCTATTTAGATGGCGACGAGATGGACCACGGAGTCCACCTGAATCCTATTCTAAACTGCTTTGGTTCCCTGCTCTTCGAAGGCATCGAGAACTTCTAGTCTTAATAGTCGTCGCAAATTAATTGCAATATCCTATTTTGCATGTTGTATCAGCTTAAAGACAAGAATCTGTTTCAAAGTACAGTAGCAAGCTAATCAGATACCCAGAGGCTAGAGACTTGGAAAAAGGTATCGTGGATATAAAAAGGACTGAGCTATGACTTGTCGGACACTTATATATTTAATTTATAGGCAATTTCCAAGAAACAGTGCAAGATTATTAAAATGACGATTGCACATGATTTCAAAATCATGTATACCGATGAATATGTTTGGGGAAAATAGTAATTGTTTTTCAAGCCATTTAAACTAAACTCATTTAATTTTATTTTACACAACTGGCAGCAGAAATAATCATCGTTTTGCTCGTTTAATCATTGCTTATTGTTTTAAGGGAGAGTCTGTCTTTTTCAATGTGTAGAGGTGGTTTGTTTCGTCTTATTAAAAATAATAGAATATTTGAATTGCCAGATGTTCTTTGTATGCAGAGTGCTTAGGTAAGATGCACTAGTTCTTCAGAATAATACAATTGAATGACTGCTAGTTCTAAAAAGGTTGTTTAAGACGAGTCCTTATCATTACTAATTGTGTTTGAAACCGTTACTGATTTTAATATTCTCCATCTATACATCTGTAAAGGCACCCATAACATATTTAAATTCATATAATTTAATTTAGTTGTGCATTCACCTTTGTGTTATGTTTTCACACTATCATCATCTTACATCAAAATAATTTTTTATTTCATCACACCTTACTCTCTACTACAATCCCTAGTACGCATGATTCAGTAATATGATTCTACTGAGTGACATCACAAGTTTCACAATTATGCAGTGAAGAAAGCAAACTGGTTTTCGATGTTAAGTTACATTTATTGGCATCGCGTGCGCTGATATTTCCTGAACGAGTGAAATTAAATACTTCAGCGTGCTCGTTAGATAAAAGGTCAATACGCTCAAAAGATATTTCCGGTAAACTTCCTAAATGGAAGTTTCTAACCTATACAGTGAATGTAAATAGTACTAACTAACGGGCTGAAAATATGGGAATGTTTAGTGTCACTACTATAGATAGTTGGGAACTTCCCTACGCGTTTGAATCTTTCCTGAGCAACTGCAGGAACGTTAAAATGCATGTACGGGGAAATATTTTGCCATTCGCCAAGCTTTGCCACTGTACGTATACACTGATGTGGCAAAATTACAACAAATTTCTTAGAGTGTGACTCGTCGCGTTTTTGAACATCATGACTGGCTCTGGCTTCCTAGGGTCGAGAAATAATCGAGCTAGTCCGAAGTAAGGCTGTGCAACTGCGGTATTAAATTCTAATACCCCAGTCGGACGTAAAAAATTCGCCAAGCTTTGCAAATTCACACAAACGATACGGTGATTATTTGACTAGTGACGCTTGAGCGAGTCGCCATCTGCGTGCAGCGAGATTTCGTTCTGTGGTGGACTAGTTTCCACAGCTGTTGTTGATTGGACCGATCCCGCAGTACGAGTCGCAAATGTGCGAGCAGTCGCGGGCACAATACATGCCTTAGCAGTCCTATAAGCGGCTCAGACAGAACCTGAAATCAACAGACGCTAACATAGTATTTTGGCTCTCATTTTCAACACAAACACGTGTTCTTTTTGGCAACTGCAGCGTAAACCGGCCTCCTTCCACTAACGTCAAATATACCACTTATTTCAGACTGCAATTTGATAAGCTGCACTATATTTTGCGTTCTTTTTGTGACAATGTTAAAACAGGAACGTATGTACATTGTTGCATAACCTCACTGCGGATTACTTAAAACACCGTGCGGCCGAAAGAAGTGAAGGAAGAATACAAGGTGTTGATAAATGAGATAGATTATTTCCTTTCGTTTAACGATAAGGCCGTTCAGTAGACCTCCGACGAAATACAAGGCAAAATAATTATTTAGTTGGAAAACAAATTTAGTGACTGCGATTCCGGCTTCCTGCGGTGCTCGCATGAAGACCTTTTTCGCACCAGCACAGCGCTTCCCTCCTCCCTTCAGCCGGCAGGCAACGTCGTTTCACGTCTCGAAGGAGAAGACGATAAGAAGACAAATCGCTGCTCTGGCCAGAAGCGACGTTCCTGCATCCTCTCCGGTCGCCGCCGTCGCGTCGGCTGCGTGGAAGCCAGGCAGGTTAGAAGTTATCCAGGCCCCGTGTCGAGCTGCGAGCTGCGAACTTCACCGGTGGGTTGCCCATGATTTAGCGGGCGAGTGAAGGCATTAGCGAGGTCTTGAGAGCAGATGAGTGTGATTGAGGTGAGCGTGAAGTGACGTCGGAATGTGGGGGTGGGGGGAAACGGGAGATCCCCGAGAAAACCCGCCGAGCAGCGGCATCGTCCGGCACGATTCCCACATGCGAAAATGCGGGAGTGACTCCGGTCGGGGATTGAACCCGGTTCGCCATTTCGCCTTGGTGGGAGGCGAGTAAGCTAACCGCTCAATCAAATAGTTAAAATATCTGTATGGTGACGGTTTATTAAAAGATAAAATATGTTGAATTAATATATATATACACACATACACATACACACACAGACACTTGATATCTGACCGTTACAGTATTTACAATGAAATTTGTACCACTCGTCTATTCAGTCTTACCTTATTTCAGTCCAGATATCACCAATATTTCCTGTCCAGAATGTTCTGGAGGGCCCCGAGCGTTCCAATACACAGTTACCCTTCAATCGTCCGAAACCTTGCCTTCCGCAGCATTCGAACATTCTCTTTCGTAGACACCTCACACGCACTCATCTGCCGCATTCACTCACTCTCTCGTTTGTCACCAGCCCTTTCTTTCGGAACCCCCTCGACGCCTCTACATTCGCTAGAGCTATCACATACTGTCGGCCCTTCTGCTGCAGCGGTGTGTAGGTTTATTGCAGGTGCCCTGATCCAGACACCTTCTTCACGCATATCGTATTGCACCGATGGAGGTGATGACCACAAATTTAGTTCAATAGCCGCAGCAGCCGATTACTGGACGCGGGTTGGAGAAGGGGGGGAGGGTGGAACTACAGTGATGCTAGACCAGGTCAGCTGTCAATGTCAATCATTTCCCCTGCCGTCCTGGCAATGTAGAGGCGGATGTATCCGCTTGGGGGAGAGGCGGGTCTTGGCGTAGGTCATCCTCTCCCCCCTTCCCCGTCGAACTCCCCGCAATTAACAGGGCACAATACTTGTCTTGATACGAGATTTCGTGACCTATGAGAGGTTGTAATATCAGCTTGATCTGAGAGAGGTTCTGGGTAGAAATCCCAAATAAGCACTTTTTTTTAATAGTTGTAGGTCTTTGTCCTGTCCATTGTGTAAACCCGTAGATTTAATGCGTGGAAGTTAATATGCAACATTGAAAATATTAATTTCTCAGTAAATTACATGATGCCACAGATTTTAGATCGGATGGATGAAAGGAGGTGAGAATGGGAAGATCTATGGAAAAACACATCGGCCATCGCAACGTCCAGCAAGTTCCTCTCGTGTGAAAATTCTGGACTCTTGCCCACTCAGTATAGACCTCCGATTGTGGCGACGAGATTTGAGAGGATGATGTGTGCATAGTGGACACTGGAAATTGGATGCCCACTTATTTACAAGAACAGTTAAGAGGAAGACGGTTGGCGACACGGAGATAAGATGCCACATAGGAGTCATCGTATGGTACAAATGCAAACAAATTGCATGATTCGTGGGTTGCAATGTCTAAATTAGGCCGCGGTGGTGTAGTTTTCAGAAACTCCCCCTATTACATTCGCGAACAGAGCCCGATTCCCCACAGGATCACTCGCATTTCTGAAACTTCGCAGGTGTTCGCCTGCATATTACTGTCAGTGTAATTGGCAGGAGGGGGTAACATACCCTCTGTGAACTCTGGAAGCCAGGGACGTTCTTCTGAGCACCAGGACCAGCTTCCCCGGCGTATCCTGCCGAGGTTAGAGACGGACACCGAGACTGTAATGGGTGTAAGGTGTGGCATGCAATTGTGATGTAATGTCACTTTAGTGCCTGTTACGGATAATGTTGACAATTGGAAGCATATTCCTCGTCCGGTTCTGTTCTCGGCGACTAGTTGGTTTGAGAGGGAGCTGATACATGAAGAGTAGGAGATAAATGCTAGTGGGAAACCAGAAGGGATTCGTGAAGCGTCTCTTATAGCCTCACCTAGCTCATGGGGACCATCTGCATCCTTGTGGCAGTGCTGGGTAACCTCTTAAACAAGTTTAACAAAAGAGGGAAAACCTCCAGGCGTTCCGTATGCACGGCAGCAGACGAAAGGGGTAACGGTATGTTAGTCTAAACCTTTATCATGGGTGATCATGATGGCGGTGCTTGGAGATGGGCCGGTCGACTCCTTTAAGGTCAGCAGGGCCCAAAAACTGAATGTACTTGTGAAGAAATTCAAGCTATGGAAATGGACCATTCTCGGGTTGGGATATTAGCCTACTGAGATGGAGAATCTTAAGAAAAGGAAGGAGGAGCGCGGGCTGACCTCGCTTTCCCTTAGAGGTTTCCTTAGCCGGAGGGGACAGGAGGCACAGTCCTGAAGAAAAGGGTTTGGGTCCGAGGATCCACCCGCTTACCCCGGCGCCCAGAGGTCAGACTGAGGATGAACTCGTGCGGGTGATGGTTGGAAGAACGCAACCGGGGTGCTTTGTTCTATGACAAGCACAATAATAGAATTGAGACAATCATAACAGCAGTTCTACCCCGACCAGTCTTAGACTGGTCGGTGATATTAAATGTCGGTACGGTATGTAGATATTTGACCTATTCTGTGATGTAAGAATATCATTGCGGGTGGTGGCTGAACCCTCCCCCCCCCACTTCCCTGTGTCGAGTGGTGATATGCCACTGTGTTACCACTGGGCACCCCTGTGTGGTCACGGTCAAGGATGCTCCATGAGTTGGACCAATACTAAAAATACTCAAACACATCTAATATTAAACCTCAACTCCAGTAATGGCAATCCGTCGGGGACTGTTGCAATACTTAATATCCTTGTTGTTGATGTAGGGTAACTGGACACATCTGAAGGGGCCGCTAAGCTACCCAAATGCTTTTGGAATCTCCGCAAGTAGAAAAAAGATTTGAGAAATGCTTACGGGAACAAAGTCGGTTAAGAATCTTGCTCCAGCGCCAAAATAAATTCGGGATAAGTCAGATTACCGGACGATACAAAGCTCTACGCGACTATCAAACAGTGGAAAGGTTACACCACAAATAGGTTTGATTATCATCTGCAGGGACATGAGTGGAATATCGCGTGAAGGTTCCAGCAGCTGGGGGAAGTCCCACGTCACAGCAGCCCTTAAATGCCTGGATGCTGTAAACAGCTCCGTCGTTAAAGAAGACGAAACGAGAGTTGTAAACGCCACATTTCTTTGCGCCTAAACCCGAAGCAACTTTTTCCAGCTGGTAACAAGAAGATCGAATCTGTGCTGATCGTTATTACGCATACATGTATTAGAAGGTTTATTCCAGAAAATTTGATATATTAACCATGGTATTAGTTATCCTTGTCAATTATTAAATAAATATATATTAATAATTTCGTATTTTAGAGAAATCTGATGTTCACTTAATCAGTAATTATCATTTGTTTCGTAGTGCGATTATCCTACTTGGCGAAGGAAACAAGAGCTTCAAGTGATTACTTTCCTGTCTGAGTGCGTGTATGTGTGTCCCTATTACAAATTGAGAACCAGCGAACCAAATGACACCAAACTCGGCACACATACAGTACTTGCTAAGGATTTCTGACTTGTTTTACATTACGCAATGGGCTTATTTAAAAATGTCGGTCACTTCAGTATTTAGGGTGGCATTTCATATCTCGATAACCATTTCGCCAATTTAAACAAAATTTCGGGTATTTTAAGTATTTATTCAATATACGTAGACTGTTAGTAGTAATCCGCCCTTTTGGAAGACATCACTAAGTAAACAACTAAAACTTTTACGTCATAACTCGGAAACAACTCAGCAGTTTTCCACCAAATTTGGCATCTAAGTAACATTACGTCAGACCATGTTCATTTAAGTAATTTAAACTTTTATGGGATTTATCTTAAAAATGGATGTCGTTTAAATGTTTTAGGTGATTTTCTATATCTACCACACCGTTTGGTATGCTGAATGGTATTATAAGCACTATAGTTAAAAGCCACTTTTCCCCACCTTTAGTAGGATAGCGTCACATGAAAAATTAGTCTCCTGTCATATATCGAGAAAAACTAACAAATTCCTACCAAATTTGACAAACAAGAAATACTACGATACGCCATGTAAACAAATATGTTTTAAGTAGGTCAAGTAACTATTTAAAAAATGACGACAATAAAAACATTTTTAATATCTACGAAATCATGCGTTATCAATTTCGACCAAACTTTGTATGCTGGCAGGTAACTAAATATGTGGTATGCCTTGTTAACGCAAGTTATTTTAATGGATAAGGTACTTATTTTCAATATAGCGACCATACTATTTTTTTAAGGACAGATTTTTATATATAGGATATTGTTTTACCAATTTCGACCAAACTTTTTATTCTGAAAGTAACGACTACGAACATTAAATATGTTTACACATAGCTTTTTTTATCTTCCATTTAGAATGATAGCGCTACATAAGAATAGCCGTGCCATATCTCGGGAAACAATCAAACGATATCCACAAAATTCGGCAAACAGGTGTTACCACAGTACGCCATGTATACGGACTCAAATTATACTCGTTTACTTACGGCATGCTGCAGAATACGTTAAATAATCACGGGTGTTGTTCGCAGTCAGAAAGCAACAGCAAACGTTCATACACTTATTTTCAAAATTATGACAATATACAGAGTGGTCTGTCTATTGTGGACACCCCCAACGTTTCCGAAATGTTTCCACATCACGAAATGTGGTTTTCGCTAAATGAAGTTACGCACGGGGGCAAATAATTTGCCGCAATGTGACTATCTGTAACACGTGTATGGACTGAAACAATTAAACCATATATGACTTTTCCCCTGGTAACATACATTTATTTCAACGGCATTTGAAAGAACGTGCAAAGATAAATTCAGTGATATATCATATGCAATGGAAAGTAACACAGAAACGCCAAGAAATAATGTGCAAATATTATTAAGTTAAATGGGCCGGTAGCATGGGGCAGTGGACCTGGGGGGGGGGGGGCTAAACTCGAACTGCACTCGTATACGAAATCTTCGGATTTGCGCCTGTAACTTGCACGATTTTATAAAACGGTAAGCTCGAACCATACGAGAGCCATCGTATACGTCTCGACCGTGCGAGTGGCCACTCTCTCGATCATCGCCGTGCGAGATGTGGAGTCGTAGACGAGTAGCGCATCAAAAGAAACAAGACATTAGACATAATATGACTGTTGACGCTGTGTGGATTCAATTTACACATCATTTATGCTGTGCCGAATATATAATCGTTTGCAAATTAAGAACTTGTTGAACGGACAAGAAGTAAAATTGGTGTTGAGAGTGCAAATGAGGTTATGAGTAAAAGTGTAATTTACATAGGCCTACTACTGATGTTTATTATTGTTCAGTGACTCGTAGTTGGGTAGTCAGATGTCATAAGTTATTATTTAGTCAGTCTGGAATATAAAACTCTGTAAATAACATATGTTATTATTATTGCACAAACTTGTTGTTAATATAGACCACAGTAAAGTATAAATACTTAGGTTAGCCTATAACAGGCAGTAGCCTAGATACTCATTTGGTAAGTAATTGAACAGTGTAGCATGTGATAAGTAGCCTAAATAACATCAGTCACATATTGCATTTATTATGGCCGAAGAATGGATGAATGTAATGGCAATAGAAGAATTGGAAGAAGTTGAACTACGTGGCAACAGGTTAAGATTATTACACTAAAAGTATATATGGACTTCACAGTTGCTCTTACTCAAACACTACGTCTAGCAATGTGTCATGTAGCTGCCAATACTCTCCAATCGATGGGCAACTTAACATATACATTCACAGTTCATTATTTATAATGCTATGTAAACATTATGGTAATGTATGATACACAACTGGGTTCTCTTAATTAAATTGTATGTAATTTCCACAGGTTAGAATTTTACTGACCAATCCCTGCACTGTTAAAAACGATTTCCTTTATTTTACCGAAAAGTGCTGGTAAAAATTTATTCAGAAGTGTCCGAAAACACCACGTAAAATTGCGGACACATTGATTTTCAGACACGCACTTCCCGTAAATCTCACAGACCTCTCCGTTAATTTCCAAGTTAGTCTTCTGTACTTCCCGTTTAAAATAAAAAGAACTAATAAAATGTCTTTAAACTTTCGTTACTTGAGTGATTTACCGTGTATAAAAAGTGATATTAAAAGAGTTAAAATATTTTGTACTTAAGCGAGGTTTGAACCCGAGTAAAAAAAAATTAACAGTTCAGGATTCTAACCACCCACCTACAACTCTAAATTGAAAACGTTAGTATGACTTTATAATTATATTTAAACAAAAGCAAAAATTCAGTTTCTATTAAATATAGTGTATTTTTAATGTTGCCAAATGTTACAGACGCCTGATGCTATTTTTTAATGTTTGAAAGAATAGGTCGTAGTCCCGGGGATGACCTTAACTGCCGCAGAAACGATAATTTTCTTGTTACAGTGGCGAAGAAAGCTTCGTGTGGAATCGGCATTGTTCGTCCCCGTAACTCGAAGCCAACCGCGTATAATGTAAATAAACAAATGCACGCGATACAAGTGACGCTTCTGATTGGCTGAGTTCCGCTAATATTTGTTCCCATCTCGCCGCAGGTTCACCAACATGACCAAATGTCACTCTTATACGCTTGCCTGGCACTTCCCTCGCACACTGAAAACGTATGCTAGTTCCAGGGGTTCGAGCTTACAACAATCGTCTCTTATACGTTGCGGACTGTGCGAGACGTTTCGTATACTAACTGCACTCGAAAGATCTCGAGATTAGGCCCCCTGTACTCACATCTGCAAGCAAGCAACACGCGCTGTGACTCACCCTGGCGGGACCGCTTCCTTATAGCAGTGCAGAATCAGTCCCCGTAATCTGTTATGGTAAGTGGTATTGCAGTGTGTGGCTGTACGTAAGCAATGACATTCACAAATGAGAAAAAACTGGACGCTCTACACTGCGAGTGTGGCAGAAATGCCAAGCAAGCCATCCAAATGTATGGGGAAAAGTATCCTAATCGGACGCCCATCTTACGGCAAACAATACGAAGAATTTGCACACATCTCTTGTCACGAGGTGATTGGAACACAATAACGCTAGTGTGACGAAAGGTTGCTACGGGCGAGACGCATCAACACGATGTGTTTGCACGGGTCGATGCAAACCCCCACATTTGTATGCGAGAACTTTCCAGGTTCGTAGGAATAAATAAAACAAGTGTGTTACGGATACTGCGCCAATGGCAATTCTATATATGTCACGTGGATCTTAATCAGGCATTACATGAAGGTGATTTCCAGCAGTGTGTTCAGTTTTGTAGGTTTGTTCTGATGTCTCTAATGGATGACAGCAATTTTCTGAAGAACATACTATGTACCAATGAAGCGAACTTCACAAACCATGGGCACGTAAATTTGCGAAATATGCACTAATAGGCGAGAGAATTTGAGTTGGGTCCGGCACATGGAGCGCCAGCGACAATAGAAAGTGAACGTATGGTATGGAATCGTTGGAGACTGCGTCATAGGGCTATACTTAATTCAAGGTACTATGACCAGCTGTAAGTACGCATATTTCCCCGGAGGGATCTTACCGGCACTTCTGGAAGATATACCACTTGGCATACGTCGTGAAATGTGGTTTCTGTATGACGGTTGTACTGCGCATTTTAATTTAGGGACGAGGAAAGTGTTAAATGAAACCTTTACAAACCGGTGGTTAGTGCATGGTGGTTTTGTAAGATGGCCAGCTCGCTCCCCCGACCTCACACCTCTGGATTTTTTTCCTGTGTGGAACACTGAAAGAAAGGGTGTACAACACGGTTCCCGCGACGCTAGAAGATGTGCAGGATTGTATTGTGGCATCTTGTAGAGACATTACGCCAGAAACACTTCAGGCCTGTCGTCGCTCGCTACTTGTGTATTGCTGTCGATGGTAAACACAAAGACGAAATACTTTGAATTTAAAGCATTGTAATGTAAAGCATTTCAATTATAACTGTGCTCTTTTGTACTATGCATGTGGATGCGATTGTATTTCTCCTTAGGTTGGTTTGTTCTGTTTTTGTTGTGCCTCTGTACGCACTTGTTAATCATTACAGATTATGACTAAGAAACAAATTTCCTGAATTACGTTGGTACCCGAATAAAATGTAATGTATCGATATCAGCCTTAATCCCACATTGCTCGTCTTTCCTCCGCTGCGGTGCTCTCCTCTGTCCAATATCGCATTCCGTGCTCCTTACTCCATTAAGGTATTAGGAAGCGGTCCCGCCAGGATGAGTCACGGCGCGTGTTGCTTGCTTACAGCTGAGAGTACAGGTCCCCTGCCCCATGCTACCAGCAAACTTAACTTAATATTTGCTCGTTATTTCTTGTCGTTTCTGTGTCACATTTCATTGCATAAGCTATCTTTGCACGTACTTTCAGATGCTGTTGAAATAAATGCATTTTTCCAGGGGAAAAAATATATCTGATTTAATTATTTCCGTCCATACACGTGTTACGAATAGTTACTTTGTGGCAAATTACTTGCTCCCGTAAGTAATTTCATTTAGTGGAAACCGTACTTCGCTATCTACAACCATTCTGGAAATTTTGGGGGAGTCCAGGTTAGGCGGACCACTCTGTATATCTCTTTATCTCAGTTTAATGGTAGGCCCCATTTCATCAGATTTTCCTGCATACATATGTAGATGATAGTATGACAAATATTTATGTTAGTAACTTAAAGTTAAATAACTGATAAAAATTTAATTTGCGAGGGTACCAGAATTTTACTGTGACTGTCAGATACGAGGTGGTATCAGAAATTTTCGGGGATAGATTTGTAAGACGCCAACGGATGACCGCGTCAAGCGTCGTACGCCCTAGAGAAAACCGAACCTTGTCGTGAGTCGTGAACATCGAACGATGCGTCAAATGTTCGCCTGTGTGGGCGAGACTGCGATCGGCGACGCGGAAAGTAATTTTGTCCGATGTTCGTGACGCTCCGATCCACCTGGAGTCAGTGTACAGCACGCGCAACAAAGCAATGTTCCCGAACGCTGTCACGCATAGTGTGGGCGGAGTACGTGTTAACGACCGGGCCATTTTGGCTCCAAACTCCTAGTGTGAGGACAATGGGGCGGGCTGTGTCGTCTACACGGCCGTAGGTATTTTTACGTGACGTCTATGAGTGGTGAGACAAAAAAAAAGACTTTGTGGATTTGTTTAAATCAATTTATTTTATATGTCTGGTTGCTACCCTTGATGTGGATGGTTGATCGTTACTATAAGCTGCTCACAGTAAAATGAGCACTTTTAAAAGCCCTGATTAAGATATACTTGTATGCATGTTGTGTATTCTTCCGCCTTATGTAAAATTAACGTTGCCATGGGCTTCGTTACTTTATTATATGCGTTCGTCAAGTGAAACTGTGAAATTTTTAAACAAGTAAATATCTTACATAGTTGCTCATTTTTACACTTTGAAGCATTAAAAAAATTAAACGAAAGAAATAGTATGAGTTATCAGTCGCACAGATGGTTACCTAACACTTTTTTTCGATGTTAAGATGTGGAACTACTTTCCATCCATCGTTACCAACTTTACATTGTACGCATGTTACCCAGTGCAGCCGTTAAAATATATGCGTGTAGGAGCAGTGACTTTTTTCTAAGGTTCATTTTAAAAGTGCTCACTTTAACGTGAACAGCCTCTAGCAATATCGCATTGCACAGCGTTTTGCATTCTCTTCCTTTCACGGTATGCTCTGGATAGTTCTGCGGAAATCATCGTGGGCGTCTTCATTGTTTCAGAGGTAGAATCTGTTACGTAATTTACGAATCTTAATTTTATTGTCAGGCAAAAATTATAATTTCCAAAATCTCCCAGGAACCAGGTGTTGCCATGTCGATAAACACCAAATGTCGTATAGCACAAAGGTGAAGAATGTTGCAAAGATAAATAACATTGTGTTAAATGAGAAAGAGGTTGCTTTTTCCTTGTTAATGTTTCTTCTTTCGATTTAATTTCCAAAATTGTTTCATTATGTTTATTCAACACATAAAGCAATGTATCCATTCTATTCATAACAGGTTTAAATATTTCTTCGTTTAAAACATCCTGATCTATACGGGCTCATTTGACTTGCAAATTTTTTCCCTTCATAGCAGATATAGCATTATGTAATTCTGAAGCAGAGGCAGACATATTTTCATTATATTAAATTTAATTCAAATTATTTATATATGAATTAAGTGATTGCTTTTCTAAGTAATGCAGTAGGTCGAATAGTTTGCGCTTTTTCAATCTTATCGACTTTACTTAAAACAGCATTCAATTTAGTTACAGTTTTGCTTTCAAATCATTAATAAAATAATTTATTCGTGTTTCCAAATCATTATTTATGTTTCTGAAATCTCTTTACATCACTAACATAACATTTTTTATTAATGAATTCGTCTCTTATATATTGCGTTATTTGTTCCAGTCATTGTTCAAGTTGTTTTGCAATAGTATTACTTTACAACTTAATTAATTAAAACTTATAAATTTTCTTGCATTTCTGTAAGTTGTGTTGCAAAAACTATGTTTGTCATATCATTAAAGTCTTTAGTAAATCCATTTAAAGGTTCTTCTATTCTAAACTAATTACTCTGCAAATCATTACTAATATTGGTTAAAATATTTACAATTACACTCATGTTTTTATAAAAGTTATCATTCTAATCCACTAATTTTATTAATTTCTCTTGAATATTGTTTAATTGTGATCTAAATATGTTTAGTGTAATGGTGGTTAAGTCTTCCACATAACATTTATTTACCGAATCGCATTCTTTCACAGCCATACTCATATTAAATAATATATGTCCGTTCAAATCACAATTCCCATCGCGATTTTTGGTTAAACAGCTATTGTAATGATTGTGTTTTATACTGCTATGTCCAAACTTTCAAATATTCATTGTCCTTCGCTTGGAAATAAAATACTGTTAAAACCAGACCTATATCGGCCTTTATATAGGGGAAGCATCTGTATAATTACTTAAAAAAAACTGTATTTTTCTTTCCATTAGTAAAAACACATATCTTTAAACTTTGTAAATGTCATATCTTATAAATTATGACCATTGTAAATATGTTGCAGATCCATATTTTCCATTTTAAACACAATTATTATATTTGCATTATCACGCAAATTACCATATCTGTATTATCAAACAAATAAAGTTTTGGAATATGTGCGTAACTTTGTGACAGATGAAAACAATCAACATTAGAATGCCGACCAAAACTGAAATATTGCTGCATTTCACCCTGCGGTTCACATCAAATATCGTCAAAAATAAATACGGAATTGGGTAATGCTTCATTCGGAGGCACTATATATTCTTTATTTGTAACAGGGCAATATCGTATTCCTTCAATTAAAGACAAAATGCTCGCTTATTGTTGATATTTCTCTTGTATAGTTTTAGAAAACACACATGTTTTCAAATTTAGGTCCATTCGGATGTTCCAACAGCGACATAATAACACAAGCTTTTCCACATGAAGAAGGACTGCTTATTATACAACGAATATTTTATGGTAAAAGAATACCATGTTTCTGGTCAATAATGTTTATTTCATATTTACAATTACCAGCAGATGTACATTATGTTTTATAACCTTCATTTCTACACATATAAACCGTTTAATGTATTGTAATGTATCACAACATACTTATTTAATATATTGAAATGTATCGTAACATACTAATGTAACATAATGTATCATAAATTATCATAATGTATCATAATTTATCAAAATGTTTTGCTATGTATCATAATGTACTAATGTAACATATTGAAATGCATTAATGAAACATATTGTAACATACTGATGTAACATATTATAAAGTACTAACGTAACATATCATAATGTATTGCAACGTATCATAATATACTAATGTAAAACTAATGTAATTTACTAACATAAAAACTATACATGAAGGTATATATATATATAGGTTTGTGTTAATTTCAAAACAATATGTCATACTAAACATATCAAAATAGGATGTGGTGTATTGAAATCATTGAATAATAAATTACCATTTAAATTTCATTTACCGAAATACAATTATTGCGGACCAGGTACTAAACTTGCCAAACCTTTGGCACAGAATAATCAAGGAATAAAATCTTTTGATAATGCATATAAAGAACATAATATGGTTTACGATCGAACAAACAATTTGAAAGAAAGACATATAACAGATACAATTCTAACAGATAAAGTTGCAAATATAAGGAAAAATTCATCTACATCTACAGGTGAAAAACTAGGCTCTAGGGTTGTCGATAAAGTTATGCGTGCAAAGGTGAAGTGATGCATGGGCCTAAAATGTAAAACTAAAAGAAAAATGAAGGAACGCATTGGGTTGCATTAATTAAACATATAAATCAATCTTTGTATTGCGACAGTTTCGGCGATTTATGTCCTCCAATTGAAATACATAGTTATTTCAAATTACACAATTAAGGTACAGTTACAAAACGGCACAATTACCAAATACAATCAATTACGGTCATTTATGTTCACATTTTTTCAAATAAATATGATATATAAGTAAGTGTAATAGTAAAACATATTAGTAATATGTCAATTATGTTGATAATCATTGGAAATTCGTCGCAATTCCGTGATGTGTATTTCGCAGCTTTGGAGTTAGATGGAGCATAACAAATAAGTCTAATCGAATTTGTTACTTCAACAGCATACCATGCATTACTATGCATACCCAATCATTTACAGTTAATATTGGTGAAAAAACATACAAGATTTTGATACTGGTAGGATCTTGTGAGTTGGATGTTAACTAGTGCAATGTATAATAACGTCGATATCAATTTCGCAGAAGACAATTCAACTGCAAATATGTTAGGTTACGAATGGAGAGTATGTCCAGCTAATCAGTTAAACGAATTATCAAAACAGGTTAATATATAATCGGTAAATGTATGTCGCATAAATGTTAATATTGTAGGTGGTTCATATTTGAATTAAAACAAACAAATACAATTCATGAATACATTCATGCTGTGGATACAGGATATAGAATAATTTCAACACCTAATACTTTGATATATGTTCCAGTGATAGTAAATCGTGTCGATGAAATAGTTTCTACAATTGTCGATCAGGACAGTAAACTTATTAATTTTGGAAACAAAGAAATTACCATTAGTTTACATTTTAAAAAAGCTATATAAACTGTTACATTCCGTTGCACATTACAATGATAATGGGTATTGTGTACAGTATTAAATTCGGATGTAAAGTAGGCAGTTCTTTTAATAAATATGTCACTAAGGTATGTATTTCGAAAAAAGGAATTATAAAAAAATGTAAACAAAAGCATAAAACACTCACTTCAAAAAATTTCCCCTTGAAGTTAACACAGGGCAACAAATTATATTTAAAAGAATTAGGATTTGCTGTTAACAGAAATGGAAAACATGCTTAATGTTGAAGAACTGATCACTTATGAAAATGCAATCACCAATACGGAAATACATATGTATGAACCATTCTGAGCAGGTTGGTATAAATTTCCTTCGGAAATAAGGATTTCAATACAAAATCATGGTATTTAAACATAACTGTCGAAATCAAGTTTAAGGTTAAGAGAAGAACAATTAAAAAGAGAGCCAATGCAGGTAACCCAGCAACTACAAAGATAGTAAGAAATGGAATACTTCATTTAATCGAATGAATTGCATATCTGCTAATTGGGTGGAAATCATCAAACACGAGATGTTGGGATTACTTTCACGATAAAGAACTACCTCTCAGGAACTGTAAGTGATCTTTATACAGTGTTTTTGGCTGGGCGGAGCAATGCTAGTGATTACTCACTACAAATAAACCTGGGTGGAAAAAACGAAGTTATTATAACGTTAAGTATAGTTTTGGGCTTTGCTGAAGACTAGAAATACGTGATATTAAATGCTAAACGAGAATTAGTTATTCTATTCAGCAATATGTATTTGAATGCCATGTATGGTACAGCTAATAACAAGGAAGGTGTAACATTTGAATTAAACATACTGAAGTTAACACTCGTGAACGTGTAACGTTTTTTGAAATTTATCGACATGGAAAGAATGTAGACATTGTGTTCAGATTGTGGGGCTTAGAGATTTTTCCAACACTATCATTAGCTCAAAAAATTGTATAGAGTGCGAAATAAAGTTTTTTTGTCTGACAAATCAAGATATGTTGTAATTTGTTTTCAATCAAGATATGTCGTTTGTTTTCAAACAAATCGACAAAACAATTTTAAATATGATAGATCAATATAAAATAATTATGATATGAAAATATTAAACTGTATCTAATAAGTCAAGCCTACCCCTATGTGGATTTAAGTATGAACTATGCCGATGGGGAATTATTTATTTTCTATGACATGTATACAAAGTTTCAGGAAACATATTATAACAAAAACAGTTCGCCAATCCTAGAACCCAAAACATTTAAAAGTAAAGGAGCATTCTTTGTGTTTGATGTAAGCAAACAAGATAGCATGATTAAAAATAGCATGATTGATTCACAAATTGAAAATATTGCAAATACCCTAATTCCAGCAAACACACAAACTCATGCTCTGATAATGCACTATAGATTAGCGAGTTACAATGTAAGAGATAAGCTGGTGAAAATAATGATTTGAGTCAGTAGATGACGAATCATGGCTACAATGAGATGTTTTGTAATGTGCAAGAATTTCAATCCACAGAAAAAAATTATCATGAAAGAATTAGCTATTGCTGACATAGAAGAACATAACAATTGTATTCAGTTTCAAACCACCGTTTGACAGTAAATATCTAACTCCCAAATACCAGAAAACAAATAGATGGGTTACTAACCATCACCACTGTTTAATCTGGGAAAGTGGGGATAAAGAGTATGAGAATATTAAAGATATTTACAAACATTACCTTAATAATTGTGAAATATATGTAGGTATATTAGAGCAGAAACACATTTTTGAAAGTGCGTATAACAGGAAAGGAATAGATACCCGAAAATAATACAACTTCTGCCTCGTTCAAACAATTGCTTAAAACATATGGCTCTAATTCGACATTATTCTCTGCAGAGGAAAACTCAAAATTAATGCTAACTTGGGCAATGATGTCTGACTGGGCTGAAACAGACTATAATGATTCTTCTCCTGAATCACCTGTGGATATTATTAAAGTCATATGGCACTATTTAGGATAAGTGAAATTTAATATAAATAGTATTTGCTTGTATGCTATACACTAGTTCCTAAAGATGGATCAAGCGAATGATGTTACATGTTCTTGCATACAGAAATCCAAATGTAAATTGAATATTAGCAAGTTATTAGCACACTGGGGTAAACCATTTAGAGTTTGTCTCAGAAATAAATAGTTTTAGTATCTATGTGTTGTTCCTACTGTAAAAATTACTTTCTTCCAACCAACTGGCATTTACATCTGTCACACCTGGAAACTCAAGTGTGAATTACTCTTGTTTGTTTAATGGAATAATACTTCATTTTTGGAGAGATATGCGACTGGCTGTTTCATTTCAAAAATATTCAGTTTCCCTTAGAGGGTGAAAAATGTAATTATTTAATACCTTGTCCAGAATTGAAAAAAAATGTTCTCTATACCATATATGTTAAAATTCAAGTCTACCAGCAAGCATCGAAGAAGTGTATTCTCACTTTTATGAAACTTTTCCTGATTTACCAGAATGTATAATATTGCACACACCTGAATACACGAAAAATTATAACAATCAAACAGATGCAAATATTATCAATATTGCCAAGGTGAGAATGGAAAAGATATGATGTAGAAATGTTTTTGTAAACACACAGTTTTGAGAAATTGTATTATGTAAGTAAATGTATCGAAATAAATGGTTTGAAACTATTTCTCTATTTTACTGACTTTACGAATGTATGAATTGTAATAGCCCCATATTCTGACAATCAAATGTTACCTAATTGTTGCGTGCATTTAATATTCAAATCTAAATGTGTTTGCACTTAAGGGTTTGTGTTCGCAATATCGATTAAATAAACCTTTAGTAATTTGAAAGTGATTTAATACATAAAACTATTTAAACATACATTCTAGGATTCAAATGTCTTATGTTTAAAAAATGCATGTTTAACACCTTCTACAATTCAGACATATTGTGTTTAAAACGAATAATGTATTCGAATTGCTTCCTGGATTTGCCTATAACTACCTATAAAAGGTGTATGATTTGATGTTTCATTCTTTTCTTTGAATAGTACAGAAGAAATTATGTCTTTGGTGTGTTGCTTCTGTGGTAAATCATTTACAGTTCTGCGGAACTTACAGCGACTTGAAAAAAGTACCTGTGGAATGAAATCTTTAAAAAATCAGTTTCAGTGTGAATTCCTCCAGAAACAATTTTCTCGGAGTGATGCTTAAAATATACATTGTAAAACTTGTAACATTGGTTCTCCACCTCCACAATCAGCTCAACATTATGCCCCACAATCTGCTTCTCAGACAGTTCCTCAGTTAGCTCCACAATTTGCTCCACTATCTACCCCACAATCTGCTCCTCAGTTAGCTTCACAATCTACTCCACATCCTTAGGCAGTACCACAATTAGCTCCACAATTTTCTCCACAATCTGCTCCACATCCTAAGGCAGCACCACAATTAGCTCCAACCACTGAATTAACACGAAATATTCGATATCTTAACTCAAGGATAAAACATAATTTGATTACCGACTCTCCAGCTTCAATGAAAAGTTCATTATCCAATTTCAGATACGAGATACTGGTTAGTCGTTCGCTGGCTGGCGGGAAAACTGATGCACAGATAATTAACGATATGCTTGACAGTGACATAAACTTTTCTCGTTTTTCCAGAGGTGTAAGGTCCCTTTATTAAGCTTAATAATGACAACACCTCGACCTATTAGAATTAGCATAACAGTAATGCGTAAAGTAGTTGAAATTCCTCACGACAGAGGAAGGCGATGGACAAACCTTCTATTTTCAAAATATTTCCATCCCTGTCCTACACTCATCCAATGGTGGTGAACATCATGACAATAGCATAGTTCCTTACTTATTAATCAGATTTGAAGAATTTAGTGCTTGTGGAAGCAGGTGGACTTTACATCTGATATCAAAAATGTATGTGCATATCTCCCAATACCGATCGTTCACCACTTGTGTTAAATAATCCAAGTTTATTAGTGATAATAAGGCTTATAATCCGATGCTGTTTCATTACTCGCCTTACCCCATCCTCATCTGCTCTCAAGACCCCAGTTTCGAGAACCATTAAAATATCTTCCCTCGCTCCGACATATAGATAAAAGATTTTTGCTACAAGGTTTCAACACAATAAGAAATCCGTAAATATTTCCTGTTCCACGAATCCCAGATTATTTGTAGAGCTATGAACTGCGAACATCGCCTTATGTCAGTACGATTTGTATGTCAAATTTCCTCCACAAACTTTACACTTCTTGCTGCCAATGGGGTATTTAAATGACATAATAGCTTCTACAAGTCAATTAAACTGCCAGCCGTATCAAGAGTGAATCATTCAAATGACAGAGAGTGTCTTAAAATAACTAATCTGAAATTCTAACAAACAATCCCTAATCTAGAATTTGCTGTGATTAACAACTTCTCACACATGTGAGAGCAATGAGTATGCCTTCCTGCAACATTAACCAAATATTACCAACCTCATTCCCACAAACGAAGATTGAGTGATTTTTCTGTATATAAATAAATATTTTTAATAATAATGGGTTTTTGTGTATGTAAATAAATATTGTGTTTGTTGGGAAAATGTGACACATTAAAAGTGTATTTCAAAGTGAATGTGTTTCATTTATCTCCAAACTATAGATCTAGAATTTTATAAAACATATATCTTAGAGAAATGAGTGAGTCAATTTTTTCACAAAATATATTTTAATACTTTAACCACCAGGGGTCGTAGTTTTGTCTGTGCGAAGAACATTCATTTATTCGTGGCTGTGACTTTTTTTTTGCCTTTATAGTGTAAATCAGTTAATTTTATGTTTAACAGTTTGCATAAAGTGTGTAGGATTCCTAAAGCTGGGACATGTATAAAACAAACATTACTAGCAGCCCTTGTCCCAAGAGAGACAGGCTGGTTGCTTGAAGACAGTTCGCCACGGTCTTGCATTCCCTTGACAAAGGAGCAAAGTCGTCCCTCATTTTGTAACGATCTGTTACAGGTTAAAAAAAGATGGACAAAGTCATGTGAGCCTAAAGCGGTGACCCATCCTGTTTACAAACTTGCACTGACCCCAAGCTTCGCCTAGCTGCTCCCCTACCTACAGTGCTTATTAGGCGATATCATCATCTATCTGCTCGGGATTCGCACCTCGCTCACAGTCTTCATAGCAGTATTTTACGAAATATTTCCATTTTTTCGTGTATTTAACCTTGGTAACATCAAATACGATAGGAGCAAGAATATTTCTACGCATTTTAATAAATCTTTTTTTTAAATAATTGTTTATTAATGTTTGAATTTGGTTTTTATACTAGTGTTAATTACATGATACGCTAAACTTTTATTCCGATAGCTTATAGTATAGAAATCTTTTCCGTTATTTTAAAAACTGTCCTGCGTGTATTATTTTTAAGTTATCCGTGCGTTATTAAAGTAGGATTCGTAAATGTGGATTTCGGAAGGTAATCTACATGTGTTTGCTAAGAGATTTTTTTTTGTTTACTTCCTCTGCGATATATTTTCGATGCAGTTTTTTGTTAAAATTATTTTGGATCAATAAAATGAGTATGTGTTAGATAACTTAGTATTGAGTTCATAGTTTTTCTTCGACGAAGTGTGTGGACTCTTTCATTCAAGTCGTTTGGTACATTTATATATATTGTGTCAAATTTATATGGATTATTCTTTGAGTTGTTCGCCTAGATCGTGATTAGGTAGTATTTGTAAATTTTCTCACAAATAATATGCAATAGTTAAATAGTGAGAGATGTTAAAATATACTTGTTTGCAGAAAATGTTCAAACATTTGAGAGTCTAAATGCAAGGATTTTTCAACATCTCCTAGCATAACAGTTTAAAGGCTCTTGACCAGCTATAGGTATGGCGAGTCGGGGGAAGGGGCGGATGGGATAGTAATCATTCCGCTCACAAATGGGGACAGGGCAGATTTTCGGAAAGTCCACAACTCATAGGTAAAGCGAAGTTTTGCAAACAAATAAACACTTTGGAAGAGCCCAACTTGGTGTCTTGAGGGGTGTCTGGCAGTTGAAGCGTTCCCGAAGTTGTTGGACAAAGAAATGATCTGGGCTGATGGTGAAGGGAGGGGGTCGGAACTACATGGTATTGTAGAGGTTTTGCAGACAGCATCGTCGGATCGATAGCGGGCTGCATGACCTTGGACAGAGTAAACCTCCAGAAAGCAGAAAAATGTATTTTTGGCTGGTGGTACGAGAGGAGATGGTTGGCCTTGGGTAGAAATGGACTTTTGGGGCCAAAATGAATCTGCGTTGGAGGGGGACAGAGCATCCCTCTGAAAAATGGGATCTTGGCCTGTTTAAGGGGAAGGGGTGGGGGTGGTTGACCTTGGGCAGGATCGATGTGGATAATTCTCGAGGGGTCCCGCCATCATAGTTATTTGCCAGCCCTCACACTACATAGACACGACACTGGTACTCTCGTCTTCACCGGCCTTCCGAGTGTGATAGCTACGATTCTCGTTAAGCGATATTATATGCTATGGGGTTCAGATCTCATTCACAGTCTTCATAAACTATAGTGTGAAATATTTTCTTTGTAAGTCTTTAATTTATCGGGTGATAGTGCATTTATCGTGTAAACCCCGTTTCTGTGTTCGTTAGATGAAACTTCGTAGCATTTTCAAATCGCGTTTTTGTTACCAAGTGCCGTGAATTTCACAGAGTTGACAGAAAATAATTTGTAGTAAGTCCATTATTTTTAAATAATTCACTTTTATATATTCACGTACTTGTAGGACCAATAGTGTAATAAAGTCGTTAATAGTATCTTGGCAGGGCAATAGCTTCTGTTATTCGTAAATTTCAACTCAGCTGTGCTCCACATATATAAGCAGGCGCACATCATACGATCCAGTTATTCATTGACTGACCTCCGAGGTGGACGGATGTGGTTTGGGAAAGGTGCGATTTCATTATGTGTGTCTTGTTATTGTGTCTGTTCAAAATTCAAAATGCGAATTTGGAAAATCTTTATTTGTCCGGGAAGTGTTAAATCATTATCTGTGCGTTTCGGTAATTAAATTGCACGCAGTGCTTGGTAGGGTTACATTTTTTCTAGATATAATTCACGATGCATATGAGTAGTGTGTAAATCATTTAGTCAATCGTATTCAGAGTTTTTTTGCCATTATTTCAACACGCCTGTAAGCTCCACGTATATAAATTGGTGCACGTCATACGATCCAGTCATTCATTGACTGACCTCCGATCTGGACAGACGTGTTTTGGGAGAGGTGCAATTTGATTATGTGTTCGTTTAATTTATTTGGAAACATTAATTTCGTTTAAGCTCACGAGCAATTGGATGCATACTAAACATTTACTTTTTTACACATGTTAATCAATTAATGTCTTTTAATGTGTGGATTATGTTTCTAAAGTTTCTCACCAGTCTCACAGGCAGACAGACGTGTAAGGTATGTGCGAGAGGCGTCAAGCAGTACCATATATCGTGTGATTGTGTCCGTTAACCAATTAATTTATAGGGACATTTTTTTGCTTTTTTAATTCATTCCATACTGCACACTAACGCAGTTGTCGACACCAGATGTTAGTCATGTAGTTGTGTTCGTTCGTTATACTTCTCTCGTGTAAATTATATTTCTGATATACAGCTCGGGGTAGACTAATTCATCTCTTTATGTTTAACTAATTTTAAGACACCTGGAGAGTTATGTAATTGTGATCGTTTTTTGAGTAAGCACTTGTCGACACCAGGATATTCACGTAGTTATTATTCTCTCTCGTGTTATTTATTTATATTGATAGGTAGAACACTTTGAATTTCTCTCGTATAACACTGTTATTCATTTCGAATAATACTAACATTCAAAGTCGCCTATCTACCAACACTGTTTATGAGCAAAATCACTAACAAAGCAAAAACATTTACACTTATGCCACTCTTGCACAAAACTCGCCACATATTAATACCCCGTTCCCAACACGCCGCACTTCAGTAGAGTGTCAGTTGTTACTCCCTAACCCACAAAAAGAAAGAAAGAAACTAATGAATTTGACCTTTAGTACACTCTTACACCAAACACACATTAAAAAATTACCCAATTAAAAATTAACACTTTCAATCCATTTAACACTTTCAATTTTTCACTAACCCTTTCAATTTCTGATTAACACTTTCAATCAATTTAACCCTTTGATATCAATAAATACGGTTTCCCCTATGAGTTAGAACCCCGTCGCTCATACTACTAATGGATCATGGATAACAGTTTATTAGATCAAAGAGCTAACGTTTTATTCAGCGCGAAATTGAGCAGATCTTCCACTGAGATTTTGACGTGATTAGGCAAGTTTGCGACCATATTGCAATGAGTCGTCCGAAGTGTTTCCAGTGGCATGCGCGCTTCAAGAACCTGGGCATTGGCGGAGTTGTGGATCGAGAATTCGTCGCTAAGTGCCAGGCCAAGAGTAGTAAGGTCTACTGCCATGTTTTAAGGCGTCTGAGAGAGCATAATCGGTGAAAGAGTTCTGATTTGTGGCTCACGAGATATTGGATGCTCCACGGCTGCAATACACCCTGTCACCGACCTCTCCTCGCATGTGAGTTTGCCGCCAAAAACAACATGGTCTTTCTTACGCACACATCAAATTCGCCAGGTTTTGCTCCAGCGGACTTCGCCCTCTTCCCGAAGATGAAGATCCGGTTTAACGGTCGCCGTTTTGACACCATTGTGGAGATCCATCGCGAATCGCATAATGTGCTTGACACGCTTCGAAAATGAGACTTCCAGGACACATCCCAGTAGTTGCCAGAACGCAATTATTGCTGTATTGTGTGTAAAGTCGATAAATAAAGCAACTACTTGTAAACAGAACCAGCTGCGAGACTTTTGCTATCACCTCGTACTTACTGTGTCTCATGCAATAACGTAATGTGCTCCGTCTATCAGTATTCCGCTCCATCTAGATCAATGGCGTCACGTCAACGCTCTTAAACACAAAGTGGGGAGGGCATGAATGCTACTATCGCAACTGACAAAGAATAATAAATAAGAACATTTAAGAAAACAATCCAAGACATGGCGTGATATTTTTAAGTTTGAGACAAAGTTCTTGAAAACCCACCTCTGTAACTCTGTTTGTAAACGCTGTTCACGATGAAGTGAGCACTTTTGAAATCAACCTTACAAAAAAATCACTGCCCCTGACTGCATATATTTAAAAGGGAGCACTGGGTGACATGCAGCCAGTGAAGTTGGTAACGATGGGTTGGAGAGTAGTTCCATATCTTAACGTCGAATAGAAAGTATTAGGTAACTATTTGTGACAACTTAAATTATTTCTTGCACTTTCTGTTTTTTTAATGCATCGGAACGTAAAAGTAATCACGTTTGTTTAATCTTTACATTCCTAGTAATTTCACAGTTTCACTTGAGCGACGCATGAATAAAGTAATGAGGTCCATGGCAAAGTTAAGTTTACGTATGATGGAAGAATGCATAACGTGCATACAAGTAGACCTTACTTAGGGCATTCAAATGTTCTCATTTTACCGTGATCAGCGTCTACCACGTAGCTGTCCACAGTCACTGGGAGACTTATGGCTTACTTTGAGGGGACACCGAGTAACAGAGCCAGTGGACGCAAGCGATAGCTGAGACGGTGATAGTTGTTGTAATAGCTGTGTTAATAGGTGTGGTAATAGCTGTGCTTAGCGAGTGACAACAACGGCGATCCGAGCTCATGGGCAGGGAATCGTACTATAGGTTGTTCATGGTAAACTGAGCACTTTTAAGAGCCCTGCTTAATACCTACTTGCATGCACATTGCATATCGTTCCACCATATATAAAATGAACATTTTCATGAAACAGTGAAATTCGTTATTTGCGTATGTTAGCTTAGCACTTTTAATTCAACGTTTATACACGTTTATTCAACGTTTATACCTCCTCTCCACCGTTGCCAACTTTAACCGTCGCACGCCAGTCAGTGTGCCCTTTAAATTATTTGCAATTAGGAGTAGTAACATTTTTCAAATGTTAATTTTGGAAGTGCTTGCTTTACCGTGCCTAGCCTTTACTCAACATGAATACATCGCCCTTTCATAAGTAACATTCTCCTGCTTAAGTACTGGAGTGAGTGAAGAGATTTGGACGGTTCTTAAAATGGAGATTTTGAGAGCAGATGAGGGTGATTGAGGTGAGTATGGAGCAGCGCCGGAACGAAAGGGCGGGGGAAACGGGAGATTCCCGGGAAAACCCGCCGGCCAATGGCATCTTCCGCCACGACTCCCACATGCGAAAATCTGGCCGGGGATTGAACCCGGTTCGCCTACGTGGGAGGCGAACAGACTAACCGCTCAGCCACCGTGGCCTCTAAAGACTGGAGTACCAACAAAATTATTTATGGAAATTTTTTTCCCTAGTGATTGTAAAATAATCTTTTGTATATGTGTATGCTTCTTAAAAACATGTGCTAGAGCATGTAAAAACCCATTTCTAAAATAATAATAATAAACTAATAATTGCTCTGTTACGAAACGTGATTATATATGTATATAATGTGCATATATATATATATATATATATATATATATATATATATATATATATATATATATATATATATGCACATTCAAATCTCTCTCATAGTGTGATCTATTATAATTTATCTCGGATCATTTATTAGTCATTTGTTTGTCTTGTCCAAATAAATAATCTCATCATTTTTTAGTCTTTTCTTTTCTTGTTATCACTGACATCAGAAAGAAAGAATGCAAAGAACTGTAAAAATAATGTTCTCAAGAACTACTTCTATAGAGATCGTTTACTTGGAAATGTGTGTATTATAGTCGAAAGTAAATTTATTCGCTTGAAGTTACCAAAAGTCTAAGTTTGCACACGTAACTGCAGCTCAAATAAAACATCCTAAACGTTTCCCTTATGAAAGAGGAATAATAAAGCAGAAATTACACAGCCAAAGAACTGGAGAAAACATTCCATTTCAACAAAATAAAGGAGTGCTCTTAAAGGAAATCTCTCTGGCTGAGAATGACGCTAAAAAAATTCGAAAAATATGTTTTTGCACAGCTTGGGGGAAATGTTTGCAGACAGATGAAAGAAAGCGGGGAGGCTGTCGTTTCCACGCTCACACAAATCGCTCATTCTTCGTGAGTAATGGAACTAGGACCGACTGTTGTAGAGCTAAGAACACTCCAGACATATAATCTGTAATCTTTTCTTAGCGTGGCGCCAGACGGTAAGATTATTAAAAACAACGTACGTATAGACGCTCTGTTCCCGTGTTCTTTGTTCCTCGCAGTACGGAGCTGTTTGCGAGGAGCCCCAGCACAAAGGAAAATATTCTTAATTAAATACGATCAGAATTTTAGAGCCTTCTTAAATACAAAAGTCTCTGTGCCTAAACTGTCTTTGATGTGAAATCTGCTTAAAGGCGGTTCCTTCGGCAAGTTCTCAACACGAAAGACTGTTTCGTTTTTGGAAGGTCCTCAAAGCAGTAACTATGCTGATAATGTCTTACTAACTCTAAGTACATTTAACGTGACAATGTTTTCCTTTTTCATCTGTTTCAATATTTTTTTTAATGGTAGGTTTTTGCAGCTACATAAATAATTTTACATCTTGTCTGAGCATTTTTGTTAAGATTGATATAGAAATGGTTGTAGGGGTAATTGGGCTTCAACATATTCTACATGTTTTAGATGATTTTCCTGCATGTAATTATTTTATACAGTGCTCAAAAAATTTTTTTTCGTGACTATATTATCATGCTGCAAAACAGTTAGCTGCCTTTATTTAGGTGCTGGAATGCTAAATACAATCTGTTGGTCATTAATGTGAGTTCTACTTCAGATCTGGCTTAAAATGGATATTGAAATAAAGGTTCACTTGGCACTTATTAGAAGCATTTTAAAAGCAATAGTTGATAGATTTTAACGACTGCGGCTCACGTCTGTACTTCATTTCAACCCATTTTATGCAAGTTTCCCGGTAACATATTTCCTTTAGTCCCTCAAAAAAGTCAATACACGACATGGAATTAGGTATAAGTACATAAACCATGTGCTTTTACTTGTATAAAATTTAACATATTATTTCAAAATGCTTAATTGCGCATATATGTATATTACTAGCCCAAAATACGTAAAAACAATAAAGTTCTTGCATGTAGACATATGATTTAATCACGGCGTAAAACACATAGCCATATAACTTTTAATCCCTATCCCAACCCTCCTCTATGAATGGAGATAAAGAAACGCTCAGCAGGCCACATTGTCTCACCTGTTAAACAAAATTACTGTTCAGAAATTATTGTATGTTGAAAGTACACTGTACCACTGAAATATAAAGATGTCTATCTAGGCAGACTTATTTGAGGACCTCCACTCCTCATTATGCGGTTTCCTTCATTTTGATCCATGTCGAATTAGCAGACGAAAGGAAGGGTACAGAATTGGATATTGGGATTGGACAATCTTTCACAACACAACACACTACGACACATCATTCAACTTATACATAACATGTTTGTAATTTTTACACAAGCATCTCTAGTGACCCATGAAGGATAAATAATAAAACAGGTGGACAAACAGGTATCTGACGGCTTCGGGGATCGTTTGTGAAGATGATAACAAGTAGGAGAGTAGATAGCGCACTCATTGGGGCTCAAGCAACTATATTTATAATCGATTTTTATTGATAGTTATATTTAAACTTGATATGAGATGGTGGATGGAGCAAAGCATTATAAATAATTCCAAATTTTTTTTATATAATTTTGGGAATTTGAAAAAAAAAACCTAGATAAATGTTAATGAAGAGCAAGGTAACACAGCCCAAATGGCCGACAGAGGTCACTGACCCAGTATCACAGTACAAATACACTTAAATCTACCGCTGAAGGAACTATTTAATACTTCTTATCAGCAATGGGGCCACGGTAGTGTAGTGGTCAGACTACTCGCCTCCCACCCAAACGAACCGGGTTCGATTACCACGGCGGGGTCGCTCCAGGAATCGCTGCATGTGGGAATCGTGCTGGCATTCCGGTGCTACTCCAAACTCCCCTCACTTCACCCTCATCGGCTCTCAAGACATCGAAATCAAGAGCCGCCTAAATCTCTCAACTCCACTGATAATCAATGGAATAACAGCTAAAGAATACGTTAAGGGTCAGTTTCGCCTATCATTCAGGAATTCTTCGTTATCGTGTCATAATTTCAGTTTCGGAGGTATTATTGGAAATGTTTGATCATAGAAAATTTACAATTTATCAGTTGTTTAAAACTGTTGTATATAATTCGCACTGTGTATTATTTCCTGCTTGCAAATAGCCAGGAACTTATTAATAAAATATAAACATTTTCCTGACTTTTTACAAAAAAAAAAAAAAAAAACAGACAATACACACTTAACATTACAGCAAAAAAAATTTAACTGGTACGACGTAAATTTTCTATAATCGCACATGGTCAGTAGTTACTATGAACGCGAAAACTAAGAATGTCTGAAAAAATGGGGGGGGGGGGGGGGGAGCCAAGCCTTAAGTAAAATGCAGGAGTAAAGTGTGAGGTGTGAGATTCGAAGTGTGAGTTCCTGTTCGAGATTCGGTACCTTTTTTGCTCTCTCACTTTACTTCAATTTCTAGCTGTGTATGAAGTTGCGCGCAACTATAACACATTTTACAGTTATCTCCAATGGAGAAGCATCGTATGGTGACCTGAGTTTGAGACTCTCAACCTTTAAATAAATGCATCAAACTTTAAAACAGATTTTAGTTCTAATGAGTGACAGAGGAACATGTAGAAATATTCTTGAGTATAGAAAACACGAAAAAGAACGTTAAGACAACAAAAATAGAAGAACACGAAAAAAAAAGAAAGTGAAATGTTAGTTTGTAGTTAAAACAGGAATATAGTAACAGGAATGTAGTAACATGGTTACATATTTTTACTGTACAAATTATGTGATGTGATAGAATAGAGGCGTAGGTAGGTTAAGGAGAGAGCTGGGTGGATAAAGGGCTATAGAACGGGCAAGCTCTCTCACCCTCGCTGTAAGGCACTCACCCCCGATCGCCCACTGGAACCCGCAGACCTCTGTGGACCGTCGCCGACTGGCACCTTGGCCCACAGCTGTTCGACCACCACACTTCTCGTTCACGCCTCACCTTCGCCGCAATCCTCTGTTCCCATTGACTCTCCCACGTCGCCTGGGCGGTGTTACTGAGACGATTGCTGATGTAATTGTCCGAATATTCTAGGTCATCCAGACATTAATTTTCTGCTAACTTCTGTAGCCCACTTCACTTTCCACCGTTGCGCCACTCTCATCGTTATCTGCAGTAATAGTTTATAAAACAAGCGTTGGCCGCATTCTCGCCATACTTGGATTCGTTCGTGATGTCGCAAAACGTAACAGTACTCATGTGTGTGTGTATCGAAGTTCAAATTCTGTAGTAACATTGCACTTAGGAAATTAAATGAATTAAAATAAATTGAAAGTAAATTCTACCTTGCTGAGTAGGCAGATATTTACATATAGGATACCTATAGGCTCTCTCGTGAACAGCCTTCAGTGTCAGTTTTAATGAATTTATTACAGCAATAATATTAGCTGGCCACTTAGTTATGTTACTACAAGCTACTCGAGATTTTACCAAACCCCAAATAACCATTATGGGACTGAGACCAAAGTGATATGTGGCAATCTTCAACAGATTCGTGGCCACGTACGCCAAAACTGCTGTCAGTGCGATATGACACAGAAATACGATGCAACTTCACTCACTCCAGAAACTCATATCGACTATCACTTTCAGAATATCACGTGTTTTAAGTTCTATCTGGCTCCTGATAGTTTACACCACCGAAGATGATTTAGTTAGTTTCGCTTTTGTACGGAACGATAATGTGCATAATCACGGGGTTTATGTACACTTCCCGTCAGAATAAATGAGCGATGGGAAAAGTTAAAGTCCTCTTCGGCAATCTTCGGCTTTAGACAAGATGTATCGCCTTGGCTCTTAGGAAACCAGCTCCACAGGACTATCCGGCCAATCAACTGCGCCAAGAATCTCTTTGGCTTCTATTGGAGCATCATTCTGACATCGGCTTCTCCAGGTGAATATAACGCATTTAGTTGGATGAAACAACTCGTCCTGCGATTTATGAAGTTAATGCAAAAACATTATATCTCACATAAACTCCACACTGGAAGTCTGTGTCTCACGCGCAAACAGGTAACACTTAGGAGAATAAACAACCGATTATAAGGGTGAGCTGAGCTAAAGTGTTGTGCAACATAGCTTGTCCTGAACTATTTTAACAAAATTACTGCATGCTAAGCGACAGTGTTGTTCAGCATAGCTTGAACTGAAATATTTTAGCGAGATTACCTCACATGAGCTCCACACTAAACGTTCGCGAGTCGTGCAAGCAGGTAACACTTAGCGAAAAGAAAGCCAATCATAAAGGCGAGCTGAGCTACAGTGTTAAGCAATATAGCTTGTCTCGAGGTATGTACGCGACATTCCATGCTTCAAACAATGAAACAGTAAACGTACGTGAAATACCTATAATTACATATAACTGTAAAAGAGAAATGAATAATTCCTCTCTAAATAATTCAAATAAACCCTATTCTATGTAAGACGTTAAGTAGTTATAATATTTGTCTTTTATTATCGAGACATAGAAATGAATTTCCTGCTGCCGTACTCATGTGCGAAAACCGAATATCACACTTTAGTGGAATATAAGCCTATATTCATCAGCAAATAAAGCCACTGAACATTAATGAAACAATCAGCGCATGTTGCAGATGTAATTATTGTATGCGCACATCAAGAATGTTTCTCTCGCAACTAGCTGCTGTCTGCAGACGTCTATGCATGTCTGAGCGCGCGGAGTGTGTTAAACATTGGGGGGGGGGGGGGGATATGAGAACGCAGGTCTGGTCGTACTATCGGTTATTCCACAAGCATCATTTACGACGGGCTCAGGTACATGTATGTCAATGGAGAACGAAGGACGTTCGCAGAGGTACAATAAATTCATCCTAAGTGTTACGAAATTGCACTTGACCATGTATATTTATATAAAACCACATATAAAAAAATTATACAACTGGAATAATACTTAGTTTTCAACATTCGGTGCAATTTCGCATGAATAATTTGTTAGTACAGTTTATCAAAGTATAACAAAACAGTAATTTCAGGCAAGTGATTTTGTTTTGAAACTATACAAAAGATTTTATATCATTATTTGCACAACGTCGCGAAAATGAGTGTTTTTACTCATAGTAGGCTGACCCATACTATAAATTATGCATAACCTACACACAGTGTTTATAAAACAAGAAATAAAATAATAAAATTACAATCTACAGCATAATGTTCATGTACTTCACAAATTCCACCCAATTAATATGCGTGTAACCATAATTGCCGTGCTGAATGGTAGTTTATGTGAAATTGTAGTCTACATAAGCCTGGGTGTTCAAATTAAAAAGCTCACGAAAATCACAGTAAACATTTAGAGTTTATATAAAAAGAGATTAATTATCTTGTTGGTTTATGTATTGTTTCTAGAATTCCGATTCACGTGCAAAATTAATGCCACCTGTGCAGATGTTGTTCCAGATAATGCTGGATTCAGCAGACGGTGTACCCAATATATAAATATTGCTGCAGTGTTTATGATACAGTTATTTGTTCTAACTTAACAGACCGTAATAAACGTTGGTCTATAATTTATGCCAGTAAATGTTATTCCAAATGCAATGTTCATTAAGAGAAAATATTTTCTTGATTATGAAACAAAGAATGTGCAAATGTGTAATCCTATTTGAAAAGCATTAAAAACTGAAACATTAACAGTTTAAAATTATATGCCTCTGAAATTGTTAGACATATAGATTACAAACTAACGCTATCATTATAGTACTAAGTTAATTAGTTTGTTGTTGATGAAGTTATGGCCACACGTTTTTACTGAAGAAGTTGTAGGTTCGATTTAAAATTGTAACGTATTTATTTAAATATAATCTATACTAGTAAATAAAATAGAAGTGCCTGTCTGTGATTTTCAAATTCTTCACTTTTAACTATTTTCTCATAAATATAATTGATAACTAAGCCATATCTAATTTTTTTTTCGTGTCTGTCTGTCTCTGTCTGTCGGAACGGATTTAACTCAAAAAACACTTAACGTATTGACATCAAATGTACACAGTATATAGAAAATAGCCCCAGGACCAACTTAGCCTTTGTTTCATTGTGATATCTCAAACGGTTCCGGAAACAATGATGATCAGGAATGTAAATAGGTCTGGATTAACCATTTCTTAGGATTGCTGAATAAAAAAGCATTGTTATAAAAAATTGTTCGTCATTTCTACTTTCGTTTTTGTCTATGGGCTGTAAACCTTTCCTTCCAAAAAAGTCATAGTGGCCCAGGGGCCGTAGTGACAGTGGATAGATACATATCCAGTAGGGCCGCAGTAGCTCAGTGGCTAGAGCACCCAATAAGGGTGCCGCAGAAGCTCAGGGGATAGATAACCCAATAGTGGGGCTGCAGCTGGTCGGGGGGGTAGAGCACCGAATAGTGGGACCGCCGTAGCTCAGTGGCTAGAGCACCCAATAAGGGGACCGAGTAGCTCAGTGACTAGAGAACCCTATATATATATATATATATATATATATATATATATATATATATATATATATATATATATATATATATATCTCAGTAGATGAATTTAGATTCTCAATTTACCAATGTTACTGAAATACAAGTTTAACTGTAACGTTAAAGATCTATATATTGCAAGCCCACTTAGTAGGTTAATGTATTCATTACAAGAAAAGTAAGTATTGTTTTGGTTACTAGTTTCCAAGGTTTTACTTGTAAAAAGTACCATAAAATGCAAACACATTTCCAGATTTACAGCACTAATGTTTTTATTCCATGACAACTTTTTTCTCGTAGTTGTCCTATTGGAAGTGACATTTCCCAAGAAATGTTGACTCCTACGGACACGCATAAATCACACCCATGCCCTACCCGGGATTCGAAACCGGAACCACTCACGCTCAACACTCAAACCGACTGTGCCACAGGGGGCAGCCAATAGGTCAACCGGAACACTGTCGGTGGTTAAAAGAGTTATTTTATGTGAACAAAAAGCAGCATATTTCATTGGAAACAATCAATTAATATATTACTTAAATTGTAACTTAGAAATTATTGTCACGATCAAATGGGGTACACTGTCGTGCATATTTTGTATCTCGTTGTTGTATATACATGTCTTTTAATTGTGAATATATCATTTCGATTAATATGTCATATCACTGAATCAGCTGAAATGTATGAGAATCATGAGTTTCATTACAAGTTTCTACAAAATGCCAAATCGCAATGCAGATATCAGTACAGAAGAAGAATTAAAATAATATATAGAACATTTGTTTTATCCATTTGAAGAAAATCAAAATACAATCTACATTCATGTTCGTTGTAGTACGGTTTATTTAACTCCAAATTAACCAACTCTGATCTAAAACTCGGCACTGCTGTTCATTTTCTTGTATAGGAACTTAGTGAACTTACGCATCATTATAAAAATATGCAAATATAGTTTTCAGAGAAAAACTTTTAAACCAAGTAATGATTTTTGAAACATTTAAACTAAAGACAAATACAAAACGCTATCTAGAAAAAAATTCAAAACTAAACCAGAATTAACATTAGAATGTGAATGCCCGTATGACCGCTTAGGCAAGCTTGCATCGCTTATAAAAGTAATACACGGATTTCCATTCATAAAATTCTGCATCCTGATGACACTTTATTCATCTTCTGATGCTGCCTTCATCTGCAAGATGCTTCTCCAAGTTCTGCATATTTTGCCAACATTACGTAAAAGAACTTGCCACAAACATGTTATGAATTGGAATAAAATGATACTGTGTACAATGCGTATAAATCGTCAGAAAAGTAAATATTATTTCCGAAACGTAAAATGGTAATCTTAACTTACATAATATCTCTAAAAAAAATGTGAATACAGTAATCTGTATTGCCCGTCTTGCTTGGTGAAATTATTTACGTGTAATAATAATGTTCTTGAAAGAATGTGGAAATTGACCACATGTTTTTAAATACTGCATCGAATAATGCTTAGGCTACAATTTTTTAAATAATTTGGCAACATACGTATAGGTACACTTTTAAATCGTATTAGTGGAAAACCTCTGATTCGCAATGAAATTAAACTGCTCGAATCAGTAAAAGGATATCCACTTAGAATCGGTGGAAAATCACTTATTGTTTCAGTGAAACAGTTTCACTGATTGAATACATTTAAACCAACTGCGTGCAGCGAATTAAATATTGTTTATATTGAATTTAAGGATGTCATTAAGAAAAATAGACATATTTCGAACATTCGTTGTTTATATTTTGGAATCTTGCGTAATTTCGATACCGAAGTAACAAACATTTTGTGGTGTCCGGGATTTGAACATAAAGCATCCAGCTTATAGATCATTATCTAACCAAACAGTGCTATCAAGTGAACGTTGACGCCAAGAAGGAAAATACACAACGTATTATAATTATTTTTAGAAAATACGTAGCTTTGAATTGTATAACATTTCTTTTCGATTTAGTATCATTTATAAAATTAGGATTGTTAAAGCCCTAATGTGTATATACAGTGACGAACACAAATATTCATACGTCCTGTTCCTTTCACGACGCCTGTACAATAAACAATTATGTTGACACACACGTATGCGTCCATCTGTATTTTGTATTCCATTTCATCAAATTGAACAAATAAAATCATTCCTTATAAAAGAAACAAAGCAATATATTACACAAATGTAAATGAGTGCACGTTTTCCGAATCAGAAATGGTCAAACTCCTTCGTACGAAGAACAAATGTTTTCGTATAACATAAACAAAATAAATTAGCCATTTAATATTCAGCACGCCCCCACTTTTGCTTCAGAACGCTTCTTAAAATGGCTGACGTTGACTTTGCCACCGTTTGTATGACACTGGGAGGGATATTGTTCCACTCACGATGGTTTCTCTCCTCCAAGTTCAGCCGCATGCTTGACATATGATGTTTTCGTAGCTTGATGTTTAAGAATGCCCAAATATGTTCTATTGAATATAAGTTTGAGGTTTGGGGTGCAGTGAATACTACACGAGGACAATTATACAGCAGCCATATTCGTGTTGCACGTGATTTACATTTAGTAACATCATCCTGGTCAAATTTGCATTAATACATCAAGTTGTGTGACATTATGTCGCAAATTATGTTTAAACGGGTCAATATATTTGCATTGATCCAATCGTCAATCTATAAATGTCAGTTCGCCCATGCCACATGCACTAATGCACGCTCTCAACGTAACTGAAACCACACTATGCCTGACGGTTGGACGAGAATGTTGGGGATGTATCTCTTTATTGGATTTTCTCCACACTTTTGGCGGGCTGTCATGGCCGAAAACCTTGAATTCACTCTCATAAGGAAATATTACATCAGTCCAGTAATCGTTCTGTAAATTTACCTTCGTGACGTTAAGTCTCTTCTTATAATTACATTTGTTTACATACGATTACTTCTGTTGATGTTCTTGAATTAAGCATTATAATCACTATTACTGAGCACTCTTCTCATTGTCATTAGCGACAGTGGCTTTGAAGTATTTCGTATGTCTCTTTGCAATAGCGCATGGACTGGTAAAAGATCTCTGACGATTTTGTTTTACAGTATAACTTTCTTCTCTACGCGAAAGTACGTTTGGTCATCCACTCCTCGGTTTGTCTCCGCATATTTGTACTTTTATATAATTTTAAGATGCATTGCAGTCGCCTAGATGGGAAGTACTACGGGATTCATTAGAGCGTACGAAAATATTTGTTACTTGTAACAGTTTTTATGAATTCTTTGGGTTGTAATAGTGTTTGTTTTTGTAAGACGTTATTTTATGTTTTTGTGTGTATGGACTCTACGTATTTCTCAAACCTACAATTTACTGAACTGATACACTTTGTTTTATTTGCTTTGATTTTTGTTTGTAAACCTTTCCTGCAAAATGTCTGAAATACGCATACAAGACAGAGTGGTTTTTGTAATTCATTGATAGGCACTGTATGTATATTTTTTACCTCCCACTTCACACACACAGGGATAGAATGTATTCAGTTTAACTGCAGAAACCCCCTTGCCAAGAACTTTAATATTGTAGTGTTTTGGAGCGTTTCTTTCTACGCTGTGGTTGCCTGTATTTTATAGGCCATTCACGGTAAATTGAGAACTTTTGAAAGCCCTTTTATCTGGAATAATAGTAAATAAATATATATTACTTTAGCCTTAGACTTTAACTTCTGAGTGCGGTAGGATATACACACTGTGTTTATTACGTACATGGCCATATTTATTTAAGAAGGTGATTTAAGGTTAAAAATGGCTGAAAGAAAAAAGTAACTAATGCCTCATAAGTGCTCACTCTACTTTGAACAGTATTTAGCAGATATGTTTGTAAGTCGGCATGCGTGCTAGAAATAAACAATACGTGAACTGATTTCCCGCTTTCTTTACGATGCAAAAACGAGCCACTTTACTTCAATGTATTTTCGCCGTGGTTACGGCATATATTTGCTTCATATCTTTTCCGCGTGCTTAGGGGCAATTAAAAACGCCTTGCCACTCGCCACGCACCTCGTTGCTTGAAGTAATGGGTTGTCGTAAGTTCTAGACATTGACTCAAATGTATCTGTACACACATTATTTTTGTTGTACAAATCTTGCCAGAGTTGTTGGATTCATATTGTTATCCCAAACAAATATCAAAATAACAGGGATCACTATTTCCTAAAAGGACAAACAAATGTAAGAAGAAGCTTGTGTTGTTATAGTCAATAAGATTAGATGCTGTTCCTGAACTCCTCGGGGTAATGGTCTGCATTCAACCATTTTTTACACTGTGTCTAGCTTGTACTTAATTTATACCCCTTCGAAAAACTTAAGTAAATCATTATATTGCTATATAGTTAATGTTGCTCAACCATCGTAATATCCTCTTCTATGGCGATTGCCAAATATTTGTCGATTAACTCACAAAGTACAAAATATAGTTTGTGTAAACTGATGTGTTGTCTGAACATTTATAGCTGTAATGATACTGGAATATTTTCAAATGAAAAAAGCTCAGGTTTGTTGTGAAACGAAACATAAACAAATGACCTCGCCATTGTTATAACATGTTATTTTAGCAGTTCTCAACATGATTCGCAAGTTTATATTTATGATAGTTTTGATTCCAAGAAATCAATTAAATGTTGCTACTCAAAGATGGTTACTGTGCTGATGGAATTGGTTTCATATCCCAATTCACTCTTCATTGAAGATGACATGTGAGATTATTAACTGCGGCATAAAATGTAATAACACATTATTTACGTACAGAGAACCTCATAAGAAAACAAAACATAGCATGATACATTTTACTGACTATTTAATTATTGGACCTGTTTGGATTTAATAAAAGTTTGTTGAGAATGTAAGAAATATTTATTTTTTTTTGTCAGTGAGACAGGTTAATTTTTATCCATACTTTTTCGTTTCATAAGTACACAATACATCATCGAGAACAGTTCGAACCTTCATTTTCTTAGGGATTTGAATTTGGACAATTTCTGAAATGGGCTTTAGGTATTTATATAACCAACCGTTTAAAGCAAAGATCATGACTATATCTTATTGAGTTACTGAGCTATTGATGAGTTTTCCAAAACACATTTTAATTGTTTCTTCCCCTAAGGTAATGACTTCTAAACAATAACCTACAATGGATTTTTAGTAATTTGTATAGGCAGCCTTTTGAAAAATACAGAATAACAATATATTATCAATTTAATGCGCGATAATGGAGATGTCGAAAGCATATTTGAACACTTTTCACCCTCTTAATGGTTCAATTTTAAAATATTTTTATATGTTATCGTTTAAACTTAAGAGCATAGCGATGCCTCATGTGGTTAATAAGATATTTAGGGATCCTCGAACATATATTTTACCTCTTTTCACCATCTCAGTTGTTGGATTTAAAATAATCCCGAAGTCAGTTTTGTTGTATATGTATAGGGTAAATTTTGAAGCTAAAAGCACAATCATACCTCGTCGGATTAATCAGCTATTGAGAATTCCTCAAAAACATGCTTTACCTCTTTTCGCCCTATTAGGGGTTAAATTTTGAAAAATCCTTTCTCATTGGGTGCCTGCACCCAGAAGGAAAGCCAACACTACATTTTATAACTTTGCATCTAGCCGTTTTGTCTGTATGTTATTGAATGAGTGAGTGAGTCAGTAGCTTCATTGTGTACACAGATATTTAATTCAAGAATTGAAAATAAAATTCTTGTTATCGTTTTAGTTCAATGGTACAATACATTGTTCCATCCAATGTTCACATTTTGCCAAAACAGAACATCACTTATCCAAATACATTTACATCAACAAAGTGTCAATATCAGGCAGCAGCCTCAAACCTACATGATGATATTGTGAAAAATGGATGTTTAACTGTCGTATTATACATACAATAAAGAAATTAGTTCGGATAATTTCATGAAGACCACTGAAGGAGGGATATCATAAAAATGTATCATGAACAGAAATTTGCTTTTACCTTCATTTCCGGTCCAAATATAAGTACATGCTGTATATCATCCCAACGTGTACATCCGGTGCAAGTCCTGTCATATTATGTTGTTTTCAATTACACAAAATACGGTAAATATTTAATTTACCCGTTTAATTATATTTGTTTTGACGATGTTAATACAGGTTTCACGAACGTGGGTTTAAGTTACTAACTATAGATTACTGATAATCTGTCATTTTGGTTCTGTTGCCGCCATATGCACTAGCTTTTGTGACCTTGGATCTGTTAAATTTTCACCTTGAAAATTCTAAAGGAACCACTAAAGAAACAAACAATTCTATATCGATTTCAAAGCATATCAATAAAAATTACAAAAAAAGCTTTCCCTCGCTTTACAATTACGGTTCAATGGACATAAGCTTCGAATTAGTTGTTTACTGCGCAATCGACGAGTAATGCAACAAATCCGGAACCCTGCATGGCGAAAGCTTAACTGCTGACTAGTTATTTGTATATTATATACTTATCAATTAAAATGTATGTATCTGTGATCTCCAAATATCGTCTCGCAGGACAATGATAATTATACCCTTTGCAATTCGAAGACAAAATTTTAAAGACTTGAGAAGAATTCGCTTGCTGCATGTTAACCTAATTGCCATTTTGCGGAAGTGGTAACTGTGAGCAAAATTGTAGCTCTGAGAAACGTAGCGAACTGTAATATCTATTGTATATATATTACATATGTATAACACTGTGTTTGGGTCTGAGAGACAGTAGTGAACAGCGAACATCGCTGTACTCCACGCCATCAAAACGGCAGTGTAACACTTAGATCTGCGAGGGAACAGCGTAGACAGGCAGGCTGCTACAACAGCCTGGCCAACTTGGCCTCCGCCATCTAACTACTGTATATGCATTGGCACCTGACTTGAGTTCTGCACACGTCACTGCGTTTACCACCCGTACATTTTACGTTAGGGAATCGCATTCCTGATTTCTTACACTTCACACAAAACTAAACAATCATAAGGTGTGACGTGTGAATTCATCGTGAATATAAGCATAAATACGATTTGAACATGATTACATAATATATTGTCCCCATGCCAGACATCAGTAAATATTTGCTGTACGGGTTGCGAAGCAAGAAGATTACTTATTACAGCATGTTTTAGAGGAAGCGACAAACGCAACACAACATTTTGGAGAGTGATTCTAGTAGAGATTTTTGTATGTGGCGTTACCTAAATTATCTCTCAAGTGGAGGCAAACTTTCTTCCGCCAGACTTATTATTCTCATTATTTTCGTCTGCGTTAGAGTAAGTCAAACAGAATATTTTAGTTTAAAAGGTAGCTCATTGCATCGCTGAACCAACAAAATGTTAAGTACGTATCATTAAGCTATATTTTTTAGGTAAAAACAAAAATAATGACATCCACAAAGAATTCTGTGAAACCAATACATGCGAGCAAACCTAACAGGGTACTCCCCCAGTTGTACGAAACACTTTCTGAATCCATTTAAACCTTAACATACAAAAACTTTATACTCAGCTTATAATATTTAAACCATCTATTTATTTTTTCTTACGAGAAATTTATTTTTTGTCATAAACAATATATTTCGAAAATACTGTGGCGCTGCTGTATTTAACGTTTGTTTGATAATTCTAAATAAAGGCTTATTCCACCATATTTCCTTGATTAACTAGAAACATTACATTCAATTCAACTTTAAGCTACTTTCGTTGGGAAAATGGGATTATGTAATCATGCAAAAATGTTTGTCTGTGATGTACTGTATGTCCGCTCATAATAACATTCGAACCCGTGAAACATATTTCACCAAATTCGGTACACACAAAACTTGGTAAGGGCAACCAATTTTACAATGTTCTGCCAAGAAGTTTGCATATTTTCAAAACGGTTGCTATTTTATTACAATAGGGCACTATTTCTTTTCTGGGGAATTATTTTACTAGGTAATACCTAATCGTGTATTTTCTAAGTTAATCATGTACATCTTTAATCTAGGAAGGTAAGTTCGTATTGGTTCGCCATTGTGTAAGGTAGCACATCATGAAAGCAATTAACTTTTACTTCATATCTCGAAAATTACTCAATAGATTCCTGCCACATTTTGAAGATAACTAGTACATTAAGGCCTATAGTAGACCATAGTACCTTATACATTTAAGATTAATGTGGAACTTACAATGTTTTCGAAACGGTGCCAAATATTTCTTTTTAAGTCTGATATTTATATATGTATGTTTATATATCCACACACATACATATAATATAATTCTATTAAAATTTATATGAAAAACATATTCCCTAAAAACATTAAATATGCCAAGAAATAACCAATTCCGTCCACCATTATGCAATATAACTCAACACAAAAAAATACAATTATTGTATCGTAACTCGGAAAACAATCTACACATTCCTACCTAATTCCACAAACAAGAAGTACGCTGATATGAATTAATTGGGACAGGCATTTATTTTTAAATGATGCCAATGTAGACATTTTGATAACTATACTGTGGCTATGAAACGATGTGACCAATTTCAACCTAACTTTGTATACTGTATCTAATACTATGTATGCCATGTTAACACATGCTATTTAAATGTGTAAGAAACTTGTTTTTGACATGGTAACTATATAAATATTTTAGGTTCATTTGGTATACAGTGTACCATACTGTTTGGCCAATTTAAACCAAACTTGGTGTGTTGAACGTATCACCTACAGGTATTAAACATACTGGTACATTGTTCCTTTTGTCCGCCATATTGTAAGGTAGCGCTACACGATAGTATTATTGTGTCAAATGTTGGGAAACAATAAACATATTACTACCTAATTTGGCAAACAAGATTCACCACGGTGATCAAATAAACGTGGGTCGGTCACTTATTTTAAAAATGGCAGCAATACGAACATATTGATTACTTATCTATAACCACAGAACCGCGTAACCAAGGAACGAAAAAACAAAGACCGCAAGGGGGGGGGGGGGGGTGTCCAACAATTTTGAAATATTGCACATGTACTAATGATTATTATCGGAAATTCGGAAATTTAATCGAAATAACACAGCACATTGAAAATAAACATTCGAATGAAATGAGGCTTTATCAGTGCTTTAAGCAAAACAAGTCGTACATTAAATATCAAAAAATATCTGGAAGAATTACTTTCTGGACTCGTATTGGTAGGTTAAATGTTGTTTAACATAAAATAATACAGGAATCATCAAAGTCATTGCAAGTCATTGCAATTGTAGCATGATGTGCTCGATACGTAAATATGAAGATATATATATATTTTTTTTAAATTACATATCATGTTGTGTATATATTTTCTTTTACCAATGAAATGATCTGACTCAATAGGGGAGCAAACCTGTGGTAGCTTATTCGCAAGGACAGCACACTGTCTCCAGGACACCTGCCAGGGTACATGATTTATTTAGTGTAAAACATTTCAATAGCATATGTAGAAAAGTAAGTAAGTGCATTTTTTTTTTGGCAAGGGTGGTGTAAATTCAGTACTTGCAAGTGCCGAGTTGCCTTCTTGGTCGGTAATATATACCGCCGTGTACGAATAGGTAGGATGATCATTGTGGTCTGTGCATTCGTCGAGTTCGCATCGGTCGCTGCGTTCGCGGTCTCCAGGTCTTCTCTGTATATGAAACAGCTACATCAGGTAAACCTCTTCTCTTTATGTTTTGCGTCTTCTAAAAGCAGAGTACACACAGAGTTGAAATGTGTGTATTTGACCTGTGCATGTTGTTGCATATGTGTGATTAGCTTTGCATGTGATTTTCTGACTGTATATGAACTTAAATATGATCGATTTATAGAATTAAAATTTTTTCTATGGTGAGGGGAACACGTAGGGGGCCTGAGCTCGAAACAATACAAAAATATTAATTCTCTTTCAGACTCAGACAAAATCTGGTATTTTTCCCCCCCTTAGTTATGTTGAAAGGAATCAGGTCTGTATAACGGAGGTGAAACTAATATCAGCATACGTTAAAATTACACGAATAACACAGAAGTAACTTATACACTTTACAGACTTGGCATAATACAACTTGATACATGCTTTTTTTTTTTGTAAAACAAAGCGGCCGCCATCGGTAACACAAACGACGTGAAGTGATAGGGGAAACGAAGATGACAAGACCACCGCGACCCTAGCAGACGATGGTCGTGTACTCAATCAGCCGACTGGAGAAACGAAGATGGCGAGGGCATCTGTGTTTATTGCTTACGCAGCTGTCGGCAAGGACCTGACTTGACACTATACTTCTAGACTTGACACTATACAAAAATATTAATTCCCTTCCAGACTTAGACAAAATCTGGTAATTTTTTTCCCTAGTGATGGAGGTTAACCTAATATTAGCATGGGTTAGATAAACGAAAAATATAGAAAACCATTTATACACTTTACTTTTATTTTGCATACGTAACATAATAAAAATACATAATAATATCTGATACACGCACAACTTATTCATCATTCGAGCAAAATATTAATGGCGACTGTTTTTGCAGAACAATTCCTGCTGTGAGCAATCAAGCCTCGCTTATTCGCATATACTGCACGGCAGTTGTCACATGGGTAAGTCTTGTAAACAGTGGAAAATGTCTTCATTATCGGTTGTTTGGCACTGGAGTTGCTAGCGAGTGTCTTGCCACATTTCTTGCACTCTATTCCCGATGAACGACAAACACTTCATTTGCACTTTTGTTATGCCTATATATGCTATCACTACTGGTAAACACAACATTGCAGTTATCAAAGTGAAATGCTACGTATACTGGGCTGAAAATGCAATGACTTCTTTCCTTTCGGCGTGCACTACATATTATACTAAATTTTTTTCCACACTAGTAACACTGATTCTGTAATACTTATAGCGACTCTTCAGGGTCCCTTGCTATTGGCTATTCTGACGGTGTTACAGATGGCGAGCCTTCAACCATTAATCCCATCTTAATATTGTAGCAGAGTACACGATCGTAGAAGATGAATGCAATCGTAAAGATCTGGTTTCCACAACCACCACACTCGCCGACAAACTGACATCTGTTTTACATGGTGATCGCTTTTATACTGTTCACACTGCATGCTAATATGCATTGCTCGTCTCGGGTAGCCTCAGTAAATTACTGCTGGCTGCATTGTTGCTGGACTGAAATATGTTACCTTATCCAGTCGTTCGTTTTCTGGTTAACGAAGTTGACAATTAGGCCTTTCAACGTCTTTACACTCGGCCTTGTATTTTCGTGTCGGAGGTGCCTTGTATTTTTGCTGCTGATCGCTCCCGTTGTGTGTCCTACACCAGCTCCTGAGATGTGTAGTGCCTTGTAATGATAGTACTACCTTGACAACATTCTAGACAGTCAAGTATCTCTTCGTCCTGTTGCAGATAGGCAGGATGGTGTTTGCAGACGGATTTTAATTTGTGTCGTGCCAGAAGGAATGCTTTAGGCAGGTATGTACGCTCTGTATATTTTCCGAGTGCTGTAAGTGATTTCATTTTTGCATATGCTACAATATACGATAAAATTTTCTGACTGCTTGAACTGTATAGCGTTATTTTCACTGTGTCCTCTCGACGAGAGAAGAAAGCAATTCGGAGCGATGTGTGTTGGTACGAATTGCTTATGTAGACCTGAAATTGAGTAGGGTGGACAGGAGAGATATCCTCTACCAACACCAGTGTATTCGAAGCAATATTTTTTAAGAGACATGATGATATTTACAGACTAATGTATTAAAACGAAATAAATTGTAACCTTGTACTAAATTCCTCTCGTAAAGAGACATGCATGTGTAATATGTGATTGCATTGGTTGGTAAGTGCTTATAACAGCCTATATCGTCGTGTAACAATGTTGTCCTTATCGTCGTTCCCGCACTTCACAATTGTATTTTCTTTCACCTAACACAACGCACAGCAGACGATGCTCGCGCAATATGTATTTGTCAGTAAATGCGTTAAACTATTTTGCTTTTTAAATCTGTTTGACTAATCTTGTGTAGCAGTGTTGTCTCGCTCTTGCACAACGGTTATGATGCTATAAATAAAAATTTTATGTGTTCAAATAAGTGCATATATAGATAGTGTTTAAAATTTAATAAATTATTACCTTGTACTGAATTCTTCTCGTAAAGGGAAGTGCTTGTGTGCCTCGGCTGGTCTGCCACCCTGGAGCCTGATGCATCTCTCTCTCTCTCTCTCTCTCTCTCTCTCTCTCTCTCTCTCTCTCTCTCTCTTTCTCTCCCTGGTCTAGTGTTCCGTACCATACCTTCGACTTGGTGAGGCCTGCATGGTGCTCGTGTCGCTGGCCGACCACCTGGGATAGTTGATTACACAACGTCGGTCGGGTCGGAAAGTGTTCTCCTGCCAGTGATGTGAATGCTGACTGAATTTAAAGGTTTCGTTTAACTCGGTTCGTGCGGAAGGTGTTTGCTATCTGTTGTACTGGCCAGGACTGTCTGGTCTTGTCTGGCATATTTTAATACAGCGTACAACATCCAATTCATGTGCAATATGCGGTTGCAATGTTTGGTAAGTGTTTATAACTATTTATCCTTTATATCTGTTTGCATCAATGTGTAGCAATGTTGACCTTATCACATATGCTCTGCTCAGCTTCGTGAAAGTATTTTTATTTAGACTAACGTTATGCACAGTGTTTGATGCTCACACTATATATGTACATGGTTAAATGATTATAACTATTTGCTATTATTAATTTTTTTTTATATCTGTTTGCCTCAGCACATAGCGCTAGCATCTGTCATGTGAAGCAAATGGTTTAAATGCATGCTGTTTCGTATGTGCTTACAGTTCTAGCGCTATAAATGGTACATATTCAAAATAAGTACATACACTTAGCTTTTATAGATATGTATTACAGAGTAGTTGATTGCGCAATGCTGGACAGAACGGATGCGTTCTGCTGCTAGTGATGTGTATGTGTCAGATGAATTTGACGGTTTTGTTTGACTTGGTTCATGTGAAAAGTTTTTGCTATTCTGTTTTACTGACCAGGACGACCTGGTCTTCTCTAGCATCTTTTAACATATCGTAAAGCATCCGACACATGTGATTACAATGATGAGTAAGTGTTTATAACTATTTTTCTTTTACATTTGGTATTTTATATCTGTTTGCAGTGTTAACCTTATCGTTCCCACTCTTAAAAATGGTATTTTCTTTTTTCATCTAACATTACTTACAGTGCTCGATAATATTGCGATATACCCCAACTGTTAATTGATACATATATCTAAGTCCTAATATATTTTAACAGTTCATAAATTATGGCCAACTATGCTATAATTGTGTGCTTCGGATATGCATGACCCTGCGACCCTTTTCGTTGTTGGGGGTTATGCTTATGTTATGGATTTGATGGCTATATCTTAAATGGTTCGAAAATTATAGCCAACTATGCTTATAAGAGTGCTTAGGACATACTTGATAAAGCGAATATTTTATTAGCCAGAGTGATGTTTATGTTAAGAATTTGATGACTATATCATAAATGGTTTGGAAGTTATAGTCAACTATGCTTATAAGTGCTCTTAGGTGACTTGGCTCTGTGACTTTTTTCATTGTTGGGGGCGATGTCTATGTTATGAATTATACGACTAAGTCTCGAAGGGTTCGGAAACTATAGGAAAGTATGCTTTTGAGTGCGTTATGAAGGAAACAACATGTAGGCGGTGGTCACACCAGCACTCTCTGGCAGGTATGAACGAACGAAATATGCTGCAAACAAGATGGCGACCAGTGCGCTTGTGGTGGGCGATTAAGGAACCAAAGACGGCGGCGGACACACACCAGCACTCCCTGAGGGGCTATGGAGGAACTAAAGATGGCCGCGGGCACACCGGAGCCCCCTGGAAGGTGGCCACCTAACTACGTAGATGGCAGGCGAAGAAGACAAGAGAGAAAAGTGAGAAAGGAAATAAAGAGGGAGGAAGAAAGGAAAGAAAGTAGGAAACGAAATAAAGTATGCAAAAGAAAAAATGAAGCACTCGGAGAAAACCCACATAATGATTGAACATGAAAAACAAGATGTAATGATAGAACATAAAAATCAATGTGGAATGATAGAGCAGGAAAAAATCAGGCGGAATGCTAGGGCGGGGAAAATTTAATACTGGCTGCCAATATGGCGGACATGACGTACCGGCGGGCAATATAGCGGAAATAAGATGGCGGCGCAGGCCGCCAAGTTGGCGCCTCGCGCCTCTAGCAGACAGCCGTTGCCCCAACTAATACATAATCCTTCTACTCGTTAGCATGGAACAACGCGCATATCTGGATTGCGTGTATCTTGGCCAAACTTATTCGCGCATACCCAAACAAATGCTTTGCGATAATGCTAATACGTTGGAGCTGTTTCGCATACGAATTTACGTCATGTTTAGTATGATCATGTTATTACGGACATTACTTTAACAGATTTCAAAGATATGTGTTCCTTGTGCTGGAAAGAAAAATAAGGATTATTGACGATCATTAAGGACTGTCTGCTACATAAGATAAGGTACAGGCGTGGGTTCGACCAGGTCATCGTTGTCTGCCGAGAGTGTTCTTTTCAGGGAACCAGCATGTGATTTCATCAATACCTCCTGCTACATCGACAGGTATACTGTTTCTGAAGATGATTATGATGCCGCAGTTAATGCTAAAGATGAAATGAGGACAGTACATTCAGTTTGTGCGGAAGGTACACTTACAAGATGTTTGTGTGAAGTCAAAAAATTTCAAAACAAACGACCATACTGATGAACATACAACTCCTGATAGAAATCAAAGTAAACTTGTTATTGAGGATGAAGCAGGAAGTGAAGTCGATCATAAAGATAGCATTAATGATGACTATGATGACAGTGATAATGTTGAAGACGATGGTGATTCTCTCGACATTCCCACATATTTTCACAACGAGTTTCCTTCAACAAGTGACGTGAAGAAGGTAGAAGACGCTTGTGAATACTTGCTACATGTATACTGAAGACCCGAACGAACTTGTTGATAGACTTGAATATTTGCTTGACTTTCATAAACTCGAGGATTTCTCGAACATGAAAGAGGTGGTTTCGATCATCGATGAACTTAAGGATCGGGGTTACACCAGATGAGGTGATTATTTGCTTTCTTCTAAAACATGTAATTACAAAATAATAAATTTTTAAAAAAATAATTGTCTTTTTTTATTTTTTGTGTGTTATATTCTCCTGTTGACCTTTAAGGTTTTAATAAAAACAATATGTTTCTAAAATATATAATAAATTAAGAATGTAGTCAAAGTCATGCATCATGCATGTAGTTATAACATTGATTGGATTTTTTTTTTAAATAGGATGGAATATTGTAGGTTTTTTATGTCTGTAACTATAAGCGCCGACATTTCTCTTGGCAGTAAAATCGAGGATTTCACATAGTAGTTAGTAATATAATATGCTTGTTGAATTTTTTGTATTTTTTCCCCGAGTTTTTGTTTTCAGTGTCAAAGTAATGGGGTCAAACTCAGGGTCGTATACATCTAATAAGGCTGTAGAAGTCTGTAATGTATTATGCTCGTTGACTTTTAGGTATTTTTTCTCGAGTTTTTTAAGGTCTTTCAATGTCATGGGGTCAAGGTCGAGGTAGACTGTATCTAATATCGCGGTGGTAGTCTGTTATGTATTATGCTTGCTGACTGTTATGAATTTTTCTCGAGTTTTGATTTTCAAGTTCAATCAAGGTCATGGGACAAGGTTTATACTCTGTCCCTTCCCCGCACGTCGTCTGTTGATGACGTCACATTCGACGAGTGGCAGCAGGCGTGTCTGCCCTGGCGGACCTGTCGGCGCGTGAATACGTGCGCGGTTAGAATGCTAGGCGACTTAGGTTTCGTACAATAGTAAAAAACGAATTCAATTAAAATAAAATATTATGACAAAATAATGTTTTTCAAGAGAAAAAATATTGAAAATCGAATATGTTTTACAAAGTCCTGCCTGGAATATAATTTATAATACATTTTTATGTACCTTCTCGTGTATGGAAAATTACATCTTTAAATTCGTAAATAAATATATACATTGATGACTCGTGCAGTCTAGCAGGCGATGAAGGAACTATGTAGACGGCGGAGTCGAACATGAATAAGTTATCAGTGGAGCAAGAGTGACTAATCGAACAAGAGTGGTGAATTGGGTTGGACGAATGGGAGAGACAAAAGATAAAGGAAAGAGAACGAAACAACAAAAAAAGGGAGGATTCCGAGAAAACCTTTGGACTGATAGAGAGAAATAGATGGAGTGAGAGAGAAATGGTAGAGAGAAAGAAAGAGAGACAAGAGAGAAGAAGATGGAATGAGAGAATGAAATAGAAATGAAAGAGACGAAGAGAACGTCAGCATAGAATGATAGAGCTTGGAAATACGAGTCCGGTGATATATAACAGTTAATACTCATACCTTTACATTTTTAATTATACAAATTTACTTAAATTAAACAAATAATTGTAATTAATAAAATAATTTTATTTTGACAACACCATCGTATACGCCTTGATAAGACGAGTCCGGTGATATACAATATTTGATACTTACGCCTTCTAATTTTTAATTATAATAAATATATTTAAATTAAAAAAAATACTAGGATTATTTTATTTAATCGATGTAAGCTAGAAGCATTAAGGAAGCCACTCAGCATCTTAAAATCGGCTCGTTATTGCCTTTATGCGGCTTGCCATTGCATATTCTATGGCATGGCATTTTTGAGGGAAAAACGGGAAATTTTTAGGGAAAACGGGAAATTTGTAGGGAAAAAAGATAAATTTTCCGACATTTTTTGTTTTAGAAACATATGGTCTTGTGCGAAAATGAGCGGTGTGCGAAGGGGGGGGGGGGGGGGGCGGAAAAACCGAGATGGCCATTGGCTCCCGGCTCCCAAATACTTAATCCTGCGCCAGCCTTCCCATTACCCTAGTTCTGTTAATTAACCATTTGTGGCGACGGAAATTATTTCTTTAGAATTTTGCGTTTTTTTTCTAATGCATTGAAGTATAACACGAGCAGATTTGTAAAATATTTAGTTTTTCTAATCATTTCACATTTTCGCTTGACCAACGGGTGAATAAAGCGATGAGGCCCAGGTCAATGTTAATTTTAAGTAAGGCGGAAGAATACACAACGTGTATACAAGCAGCTCTTAAGGAGGGCTTTCACAAGTGCTCAGTTTACCGTGATAATCCCATTCCCTTAAATAACTTTTGCTTGAGCTGCTGAAAAAATTGGTGGTTTTAAGATTGACACAACACGACCTTATTCACGAATTATTTCGTGCAGATACAATCATTTAAAAAGGAACATTTTACAAATGTGCTAAATGTAATACAAAGTAAGGGCTACTTCCGGTTTTTAATACTGTGAAATAGTATGATCGCTAGTTTTCGGAGAGGTCGTAAGTCTTTGTTAAAGGAAGGCAGTGAAGACTTCCATATTAAATATTTTCTGTGGCATTTGCAACAAAATTTTGGACTCCACAGACGTATATCGCCCTATCACTTTCAACTACAGGTCGTTATGTTCTTTGACATATTATTTTTCTGACGAACCTGTAGATGCGATTTATTGATGTTATTCTTTTATCACCCATAACACTAGCTAGTGCTCCTACACCTTATTTACCGGCGCGGTACTGTGGCGTTGCTGTTCATGAGCTGTGGTTCCGCTATACAGTACGAAGTATTTGGTTGGATGGTTTTGATTTCTCTGTGGTCGCGTGTCAAATTGTAGCCTTGATATTGTTCCACGACCCATATTAGTTGACGTATTTCTGGGCCCACTGTTTTAGGAATAATTGAAGTAAATATGTTCGGATTTTGTAGCCGTAATATATCAGGTTCATGGAGTAATATTTGAAATACGAGAATGAAAAATTCGTTATTGAATTATGGTCCCTTTGAGAATCCAACACTGATAAATTAACAAGGTTAATTCGTATGGTGTGTACTGTCTGCCCTGTTTCTTTTCTGCTCTTGTGTTGGAGGTATGATTTGAAACAGACAAGAATGTTCAATATTTCTGCGAGCTAATAATTTTCTCTGCAAATTGTTCGAATTTCAGTTGATTTACTGAAAAGTCGAAGCTATTTTACTGCATTTGTCCACTGCAACTCTGCAATCCGTTTGTCATTTGTGACATCAACAGAAATATTACTAAATCAGTTAAATAAAACCACGTGAAAGAATGTTTCTCGTGCGTCTGAAAATATCCAAAACTCAACACATTTCTTCACCTACGCCAAAAACGTCATTCTATAAGCTGCTTGTAAGGGTTTTCCAAAATCCCATTGCCAACGCTATATGAAGTCATATCAAGGATGCCACTTGGAAGAGAATTTTAACAAACTGAGCGGTAGGCAGTGCTTTATTTAGCTCGTAGCATGCTTTAATATATTGCCATTAAATTATTACAGTATATTTATTTCCCGTAGAAAAAACTGCGAGTAAGCTTGTAAGTTATAAAATAAGAAAATAAAAAAAAATTTAATTAAAATATTGGTTTTTATCGTATGATTTTGAATAAAATGAAAATCTAAAGTTTATTTTTTCAGGTATGATTTCCGAATATGTTATAAAATATTTTCAGCAAAAATAAACTAAATACCGGTATGTGTACTCACAAGTCGTAATAACTTGTTGGAATAAATGTCTGAAACACACCTCTAAATGGAATTTATTCCTCGTAATTTTCCAAAATTAAAGAGAATTGTATCCATACATTGACTCCAAACTCTTATTGAGAGCACGTACACATCTAAACTATAATTTTAATGGATGACAAAGACTCTGATTGGCCATTTAGTACACAAAGATCAGTGATAAATAGGCTTGCAAGAAATTAAAGCATAGACCGATTTTAAAGGTTACGTCCAAGAAACGAAAACATTCGAATTGAGGGGAAATGTGTTGTTCATCACTTAAATTATTTCTATAAAAGTTAGCAATGAAAATATAAGATAGTAATATCGATACATATCTCGCAATTTTCGAAAGTAGAAGGAAAATTTCCTTTTCCCTTTTAAAATGGACTAAATTTCCCTAAAATTTCACTTTTTTCCAAACAATTTTCCCTTTTTCCTTAAAATTTCCCTTTTTCCCTAAAAGAATCCAAAACAATGCAAAAAAATATATAAATATCAACAATTATATTCTGTTACCCACTACTACCGCCATATTAGAAGCCAGTGATCTCGATATTGACCCCATAACCTTAAAATAAAAATTATTAAAAATCAACATGCATATGCCTATTACATTACTGATTACTACCATATAGGATCAGGTAACCATGAACTTAACACCATGACCTTAAATGACCATGAAAACAAAAACTCGAGAAAAATGCATAAAAGTCAATGAGCCAGTATGGAAACCAGTGATTTGACACTATGACCTTGAATGACTTTTGAGACAAAAACTTGAGAAAAATTTTATAAAAGTCAGCAAGAATATTGTGTTACAAACTGCTACCGCCATATTGGATGCAGGCGACATTGATGTTGACCCCATGACTTTGAACGTCCACGAAAACAAAATCTCGAGAAAAATGCATAAAAGTAAACAAATATATTTTTTTACCGACTACTACCGCCATTTTAAGTTCAGCTGACCTTGACATTCTGTGTAGGGAAGGTTTTATAGGCAACTACATTTTTGAGGGCATGTACCGAAGTCACAAAAGATATGCTTGCAGAAAAACCTTGTACCGAGGTACTTATGAGAAATTCACTTCACCGTTACAGGTCTTTGCATGTCTAAGTAAACAGTTAGTACGGCTATACTGCTTACCGCACCTGTCACACGAATATGACAACCGAGAGGGATTCTAGGCACAATTAAAGCGCACATGTCATCGTATATTATAGTCGAAAGTAAATGTCTTATCGCAAACGTGACACTGATGTCGACGTAGTAGTTCAGGCAAAGATGAGGATGGACCTGTTGGATATGTAAGTGCTGGAGCTAAAGAAGTAGGTAACATCGGCTGCACTGGTGTAAGTAGATGCCGATGTAGCCATCACAGCTGTATAAGTCAATGGCGAGAAACCATTGACTGGCAATATCCACTCCCCTTTAACATAACTAGCTATGGATTACCTGACGTAGAAGCTAGCCGAGGTGATGTATCTTTCACGGCAACCGTTGTCAAACTAATCATCTCAGCTGACCTCTATACTGCTTATAATATACGAATATGCAAGCCCTATGATGTCACATTGACTTTGAACCAATTCTATTACACCATTAATACATTGTTCAGACACCGACCTGGCAATCACCGAGTTGCCACGTGATTGCAGCTGACTAATCGCGTAAGGCACTGAGACATATCACACACAGGCAGGTAGGCAGGCAGGATTAAGATTCCAGTTCCTTGTTCACATTATCATGCAGTTATATCTTCAGCATTTCGTTCCAAACAAGTTCTTTGCTCAGATTTATATCATTATGATTGTGGTACTGATTGCGATGTGTGTGTGGGTAGCAAGATAAAATACATTCCAAATTTGAATATGATTGAGTGTATATAAGTATTACTATGTATTTTTTGGTAATTGTGTGAAATAAAGATAATGTTTATGAAAGACTATTGTTTTTATTCATTTTATTTCTTCCAACTTTTAAGTTTTGCTATTATCAATCGCTTATAAAAGTTAAGAGAATGATAATAAAGTTTTGAATATAAAAATGTATGGATAGTTGAATGTCTACATAAACATTCTTTTTACCGATAAGTAAACATAATTGGAGAATTTTTTTCCCTTATATGTATGGATAGAAAGATCCTGTAAACCCTTGGATTGGTAAATATTGTTAAAGATTGGTTGAAAGATTGTTAATGTACTGATAAAGATAGGTAAGGATTGGTAAAGATTGTTAAAAATGAGTGAGAATTGATTGAAAGATTGATAAATATTGTAAGGATTGATGGAAAGATTGGTAAAGTTGCTAATGATTGGAAAGGATTAATGGAAAGATTGTGAAAGATTGGTAAAGGTTGATGGAATGATTGGCAAAGATTGGTAAAGACTGATGTAAATATTGATAATGGTTGATGGAAAGTTTGGTATATATAGCTAAAAATTGGTAAGGATTGATAAAAAGAATGGTAAATATTGGTAATTATTCGCAAGGATTAATGGAAAGATTGTTAAAGATTTATAAATATTAATATTGGCAAAGCGTAGTAAATATTGATGGAAATATTGGTAAATACTGGTAAGAATTAATGTAAAGATTGTTAAAGATAGTCAAATATTAGTATAGATTGATGGAAAGATTGGTAAATATTGGTAAGGATTGATAAAGAGTGCTAACGATTGGTAAGACTTGATGAAAAGATAGGTAAATATTTGTAAGTATTGATGGAAAGAGACCTAAATATTCGTAAGGATTTATGGAAAGATTGTTAGATATTTGTAAAGATTGTTGTGTGTGTGTCGTTTGGTTATAAGGCGAGCTCTCTGTTTCGGTAAATGATCCTTTGACAATCGGTCCATGTAAAATTAAAATAAAAGAAAATTATAGATATAAGTCTGAAAAATAAATGACTGCATCAAACAATCACAATGAAATGTGAATTTTAAAGGTACCTTTATAAGTGAATATTGTGTAGGAGATGAGATGAATCTAACATAAGTATTTATTATACAAAATGTTCTCTAATAAATGGAATATCATGTGTGTGCGTGTGCGTGTGGCAAAGTATTCTGTTCGAACCTATGACCTTTCGAATATGGGGTGTTTGTCTTAGCAGGGTAATCGATTAATCTATATAAATTGTTTTTTTCCTTGTATGTGAGCTGTATATGGAAATAGTTATTTTATATGGTTTGGCATAATATTTTTTAGAAATTAATGAATTATAGCTCTTATTGTTCTGTTTAATTATCATGGGATGGTTTTTAAATATTATATGTCCTTATTTGTATGATACTATGTTCACGAAAACTGTTAATGGTGGGTGTGTTTAGGTATACTGGAGTGTTAGAAAGTCATGTAGGTCTAAGCTGTTTACTTCATTCTGTGTGTGTGTTTTGGAGTACATTTTGGACATTTTTGGACAGTTTTTGGTTATTTTGGATCAATTTGGTTCAACTGGAGCAAGTTTTGGGTGCAGCGGGTTTGCCGATTGGATTATTTTATGTTCTTTGGCCGATAGTTTGTGTTATTCTGTGGGGTTGTGTGTGAGCTGGAATATATCATTGTCTGTTTTGTTGTGTTGCGACAGCTTGCTAGATATGTTCTGTAGCACGGATAATAAAGTTGCTATTTGCATGGTTTGTATACTTTCCCTCGTTGGATATTATATTAGATGTTTGTGATCTGCTAGTGTGTTAGATAACAAATTTCTTGTTGTTGACATGAATGTTCTAGCGGCAATGTCGAGAGTAGATTCGTTCTCATCTCCTTGCATTAAATATAACTGTTATACAGTTCGTGATTGTGTAGTCTTCCTATATGTCACTCACCTACATATTTTCCTCGAGATCGTTGTTCTCTCTACTTGAGATGATGATAAACTAAGTGAATATGGATAGCTATTCCTTTGTTGAATCGCTAATGCTGTATGGTAGTTTAATATATAGTGAACTAGTTAATGGAAAAAGCATATTGTTTAGGTGTTTGTTGTGTAGTGCATTACAAGATGGCTTGTATATAAATTATGCTTGATATCATAAACATGTTTATCAGAAGTTAGACCACTGGTGCAGGACTATACTATACTACTTATATAGAATAAATTTAGTGCCGGCGTTTTTTTTCTGTGGCGAACGAGTATTTGAGTTTTCTCAGAGTGCTATCATACCGCGAGGATTAATTGCGAATACGAAGCCTGCCTTTGACCTAGACGATTATGGAGCCGCAACCTGTGTCATTGTTAACTGGCTGTCGCCAGTGCCGATTCTGCAATAGAGTTTTCACCTATGGTCGAAATGCTCGTCGGCATGAGAAGGCGGTCTACGAAGTCTCCTTATCGCGCGACGACCAATTGAGAAGCATGGTGGTGGCCTCCCGTGGTGCTGCATTGTTCAGTACAAAGTCAGAAGTGTGCATCGACCAATGGCGAAGCGTGGTGGGAGCCTGCTTTACCTCTGCGCACTTTTATTGCAAAGTGCAAATACAGTTTACCCACACTCTAAATTCGAACGATTCGCAGTGAAACTCAACTACTCGTATCAGTGAAAATGTCTTTACTTAAAATCAGTGGAAAACTTCGCCGATTGAATTTGTCACGTGAAATTATTTCACTGAATAGTGACGATCGACTACAGTGTCGAATTATATATTGTTTTTATTGAATGTAGCCAAATAATTATGTGAAATAAAGGTATTTAAAATAGTTTACTATTAATATTGCGCAATTTACCATGATTTAAAAAAAGTAAAAAACATGTCCGAGGCAGCTGGAATTGAACTCGTACACCTTTCGACTTTAGACCGTTACCTTTCCCATCTCTACTACCACGCCAACTTGAAACATTAAGACGAATGCACACGTCTTATAATCACGCCACGAAATCGCGAAGATTTAAATTCTATGCTCTTACTGTTAGTTTTTGGTTTAATTGAAACCGTTATTGTTGTTAAAACGAAAAGTATTAATCACTTTATATGCAGTTTAAATGTTCAAACAGAGCGCTGTGGCGATTACATGAAAACGAAATGAATGACGGAAAAACAGAATGAAAAGTTCTATGTTCCTATTACCTCATAAAATGGCATTTTTGAAAGAGGAAACACATTTTAGAAAGTATTTTTGATTGGTTTTATTAGTTTATTCGTTGTTATTCCCTCTAGAAACACTTTGTTTGACGGCCATTTTTAAACATTGTTTGACGGCCATTTTTGCACGGTGCTTAACTGATCCATCAGTGAAAAATACGCCACTGAGTAAACAGTAAAAAAATTGACTCGTGTGTAAGTGGCAAATGTTACTGAATCAATAAGTGAAGAAAAACTGGCATTTTTTCGCTGATTCATCATTTACATTCACTGAAATGACTGTTGTATAAGTCAGATACTTTTCACTGACTGAAACAGTGAAATTCTTACTGATTCAGATTTAGAGTGCAGGAAGCGATGAGGAATGGACCTGGATATATACTTTTTAAAGCGAGACTATTAAGTAACATGTTCACCTTTCAGCTTTTGGAGGCAAGAATATAGAATTTTATTTTGAAATGAGGGAATTAATTTTAATTTGTGACCCACACACGCACCGGAATCAGCACCGCAGTCAGTCTGTAGGAGTCAATTGTCTGCTTCAAGTAAATGATTTAAATCTGAGAAAGAACTTGTCTGGAAGGAAATGCTGAAGATATAACTGCATGATAACGTGAACAAGGAACTAGAATTTTAATCCTGCCTGCCTACCTGCCTGTGTGTGATATGTCTCAGTGCCTTACGCGATTAGTCAGCTGCAATCACGTGGCAACTCGGTGATTGCCAGGTCGGTGTCTGAACAATGTATTAATGGTGTAATAGAATTGGTTCAAAGTCAATGTGACATCATAGGGCTTGCATATTCGTAAACGTATATATACGCCTCAAGGTTGCTACTCGGACGCCCGCCATTTTGTCTGTCGCAGCTCCGCGGGTACAGCAGTCATTTAGAACACGTAATATATTACCACCGTTTCGGGCATTCCCGTGCGTACGTAAACAGTTATACCCGGAGGCAGACCCCTCCAAGAGCTGGCTGGATTGCAAACTACACGGGAGCAGAAACGCTAGCAGAAAATGGGTATGAAAACTGCTACGGAAATGGTTATCGTGTAGTGCCAGCTTTAGCGACCCCGCGCTTCTAGGTCTGGGATTAGGCTGTGTTGGGGACACAGCCGTCTGTTTTGCGTGAAAACGTCTACGTTAACGGGTAATATTTTATTTGAGAGCATCGTAGTTGTATACCCGATCGGTTATCACAAGCAGTTTTATTGTTTTGATAGCGCATGTTGTAGTCGTTCTTCAGCAATAAAACGTCCTTTAGATCTCCGTGTTTTATTAGCAATAGGAACATTAATTTATCGACCAGATCAGGAATGAAATCAGATAAACACACAGTTATTCTGTTATAATTTTATTAATCATAGGTCTGTGATATGAAAAGTAGGATACAAATAGCATACAGGATACGTCGATATTTCTGGTGAACGTTAACTCCATACAGGTATCGCCTAGCGTTGTTGGAGTAGTTTTTGTATAATGCTGAGTGAATTGAACTCGCTGAGCATGAAGCCGGGTAACGAGCGGTCTTGCGATATACTAACATCGAAGTTTGCGACGGCTTATCTGATGATGCCATGGTTCACGTCGTAACACAGCTGACGCATCTGCATACACGGCAGCAGAGGGAGGGGGTTGGGAGGGGGGGACACTAGACGTACAACGATCGGGTCTAACGCGGGCACCCCATGCTGCGTAGGTGGATACACAAATCCCGTTCGAACACGACAGCGTGGTCGCTTTGTCCGAGCCGAGTGACCTCCTACACGTGTCGCACAGTTTAAAGTCAGCCACTGCTTCCTCTGGGAAGGTACAACTAACTAGCGTTAGGTGGGGTTTCCTTCGGTGGCTTCGACGAGCGCATAAACCATAGACGGCCACGATCATTACACTTAACGTCCGGACGGATTGTTGACAAAAAAGGTTGTGAAAACGTGCAATAGCTACTGCCCAATATGTCCTCATTATCGGCGATCGCACGCTATTAATGTCTACACTCTCCGACGTAGATGCAGAAGTGAATACGTCATCCACTTGCACGGGTTCAGCCCCCCCCCCCCCCCCCCGCAGCTGATGCACTCAACAACGTTTTTGATGCGCTCGGACTCCTTGGTGGTTTTTTCCCGTTCGCGGCACCGCTTCACTCGATCATATGGGGTTTCGTGGATATCACTTAATTGCTCTTGAAATGCTCTTTCCAACCGTATACGATTCTTGTATTTCGGCTTGGCTTTTTGACGACTATAGGCCGACTTTGTACTAAGTTTTCTTACATTTTTACATTAAACTCATACAAATCCACCATAACCACGCCACACAAATTTTTTTTTTTTAATACACGCAATCGACTGATCTGGACGATAGCTGTCCATGGAAACGTAAACGAGCGTCGTAGCTTCTCCTAGTCATACCTTATACTACGCGGAAGTTAGGAGACGCGGCGAAACGAACTCAAAATGACACCCCCCCCCCCCCAGCTAAGATACTTCACAGTCCTCACTCAAAGGTATCATATTCTTTGATCCTTTGGCAATCGAGTGGTGTAATTGAATTTTGAATGCAGACTGTAGATTCGGAGCTGCAATGCCAACGTGCATCCCCCGATTTTGTTATCATCGGATTTTCTGGATTACCTCCCACTATGGTCGCAAATTTAAAGACGTATTCACGTCAAAAAATATACCTTCGGTCAGACGGTGCCCTTAAAATAAAAACTGGCCTCACTGACATTCGACGTGTTTCCTCCATAAAATTTCCCAGCCGAAAACGCTTGCTACTGGCGAGGAGAGAGTGAGCAGGCAGATCTGGTCGAGTTTCTCCGTCGCATTCCCCGACGTCATGCAATTGCAACTTCTCTCTCTTTTTTTTTCATTCCGCTCGCCCCGGTCACGTGACCTGCCCGCGAACGTCACGGAAGCCCGGCTGCCATCAATATCGTCACGGCTCGGTAGCTTCTTTGACACGGTGCCTGGCCCCATCTCGAGCCCCGTCCTCGTCAAACACGTCATAAAGCTCATCGATTGGCTCGTCCGCCTAGCATCACCCTACTCCCGTCCTCCTTCCTACCCACGCCCAATCATCAGCAACCTCCCGCGGAGTGAGATATGAGGGCAGGAGCTCCGTTTCTCTTCTCTACCCGCATCGAAAGCTTCTCTGTTTTCATTTTCGACGTTTGGTTTTTTTTTTTTTTAAGTGCGGCGAATTAATCTTACAAGTAGCCATGACACCACATGGAAAAACAGAAAAATATTTCTTACATATTTTCACTTATATTTTATAAAATATTAAATATTTATTATGATTATGATAAGACATAACACCACAGTGGCGTATCCATGCCGAGGGGGGTGGGGGGTGGGTGAGGAGGCTGCAGCCCTCCCCCCGATATATGACACTACATTTTTTCAAACCTTATTATAAAAATGTCAATCATAATATTCATATATTTGTTATTACTCACATGACACACATAGTTTCTATCCTCCTTTCCTTTCCTATCCTTCCACTCTGACTTGTGAACGATGTACTACTAGTGACAATAATAATACTCCTCAGCCACTCCCCCCTCCCACAAAAAACATTCTGGAATACGGAAAGTCGTTAGGAATTATCTGCCCAAACACACCCCCCGTTTACGGTCATCATCAACAAATTAATTTTTAAGTAACCAGTAATTTCAAACAACAAACTTACTATCGCCCCTGAAACCATCTCTCTAACTTCGTACAAACAAAAAAACTTTTTTTTTTTTATCGTCCGCGTGTTAAACGGGAAATTAAAATTCAATGGTATTTTACAGGGATTTTTTTCCTTCCGCTGTGGCTATTCGCCCAGTTCTTTCGTAGCGAAATAATAGCAGCAAAATATTTGGTGGCAGCGTGTAAAATTCTATCAATTACTCTTATCAAACTTGAAAGAACACTAAGGGATAACGGCTGAACCTGTATGAATGAAATTGTGTATTTTCATATTTAGTTACGAACAGGAAGGCGCAGGACAGTTTTACCTGAAATGTATAACAGTGAGCCGAGAGTCAAGGAAAAATAAGTAAAAATAGTTTCGTTCACAGCAAAAGGTTGCCCAAGATTTCTACAAGTATTTAGGCTATTTCAAAAGAGAGACCTAAGCAAACATATCATGACCACACAACAACTGAGGCGAAAAGGTGAAATTTTTTGGTTTCTGATACCCCAAGAAAAAAGTAAAACAATATGACAATTGTGAAAACAATTATGATGTTAAAATTAATTACAGTTCCATCTCAGAATGTTGAAAAATTTCCTACAAATAATCTCGGGTCTGAAGTAAGCCTTGCTTGTTCTCGGCACACGAGCGTTTACGTTGGGAAATGCATAGGCTGTTCACGGTAAACTGAGTACTTTTGAAAGGTCTGCTCATGATCTACTAGCATACACATTGTGTATTTTAACACTATGTGTAAAATTGGCATTGACATGGGCATGATCACTTTATTCATGCGTTGGTAAAGTGAAACAGTTGAGTTATTAGGAAACCGTATTGCAACACCTGGTTTTTCCTAATTTGGTGAATAATATATACGTAATTTGAATGTCACAAGTTGTGCATATTAGTATCTGTGTGTAAATATTTAAACAGATTCCTTAGTTACAAGTTTGTGATATATGATCCTGTATTTATCTATGATAATATTTTGTTTTTCAAACTGCATTCTCTTTAAAACATAAATGATACTGGTTGGTAACGAGAACCGGTTTTTCTGTTAGGATCCTTTTTTTCTTAGGACGTCTAGAAGGAACGAAAAGATATTCTGATATGTGCAGCTGGAAGAAACATAAGGCTCTTATTTAATGTGCATTATTAATGATGTTAATTCCACGCTATGAATCAGTTCTAAGAAGCTGTGCATTATGAACGAACGGAACCCTGTTTATGCAACAGAAATATACAAGTGGAGAAAAGTAAATGCATAATATTGAGCCATCAGTAGCTGAGATGTCGACGACGACCTTAAAAAGGATCGAGATCTTCGTCTTCAGATTTCCAAGGAACTTCTATAGCCAGCCGTCATCGCCCGATGCTGAAGGAGGTACGTCGCGATAAGTAGATCCACCGTCGGAGGTACGGTCAGCGCAGTGGCGCACTACTCCAGCGGTTGGGCCGGAAGTCGACTCCAGGACCTTGGCTGACGGAAATGTGCCCGAGTGTCCCTGCCGTCATGGAATTGCGGTCGGCGGGGGGCTGTGACGTACCAAATTCCACCCCAGGATAAGAACTTCAGATGCAGCTACGAACTACGTGATTTCTCATCCACAGCTAAGTCCAGCGTCAACCATATAATGCACGAACCATTCGCAAGGGCTAATTGTCAGCATGCTTATGAACATTAACTTTGACATTTACATGGAATTTTCCTTACCCACGGATGTTTACGTGGCTGACTTATCTAATATATTAAATCCATTTAGATTTTAAAGAATGTAACAATTTAAGACGTTGTAGAATAGGTGTAATTACATTTAATCTTTCATCATGTATGGAAAACCTAAGGGACCAAGGAGTATCTATTCTGTTATCCGTTTCAATTTTTTTTCTTCATATATTCATATTAAACACTGTCATAGGGTTGCTTGAGTTTTGATATATTTTTTATTATCCTTTCCTACCTTTGACTTATAAGCAGATTTCAATTATTTTTTTCGTAATTTGATATAATAGTGACCCTTGCACCCCATCTTGAAGAGTCTCATAGCCGAGGCAAGTGAATAATGAGTAATTATCTTTTATGTGGTATATATAAATTTGTAAATATCATCTTACTTCTTTATATGAAAACTATGAGCAACATGCTTGTTTTACTTGATAACTTCATAATTTGCATATTTGGCCTATCAAAGATTGGGGCATATTTAATGTAACAGTACAGATTAACAGCACTAACTGTTGCAGTATGCTTCAAAGATTCTCAAATTGTTACACTTATGCATATAAAAAAAACATTTGAGTATTTAGAAATTTTTACGTAACAAGTTTAGTTCAACGTTAGAACATGGAACTATTTTCCCAACATCGTTACAAACTTTACTGGGCGCATGCAGTTCAGTATGTCCGTTAAGATATATGCAGATTACATTTTTGAAATGTTAATTTCAAAAGTACTCACTTTACCGTGAACGGCCTATAGGAATTTATATACTAAATACTTGGCTTAGCGTCAGCTCTCCTTTTCCTGTTTTCAGACTCCTTACATGAGCTTATTACATTTTGTTTTCACGCGTGGTGATACCTAGTAAGGCGATGTGCATGTACTGTGTTCTCTTCATCGATTGCCATTAAAGGAGGGCTCAGAACTGTCCCGGACCTGGGGAATGCGACTGTCTATAATTAAAAGAAAGCACTGCGGTGGCCTTAACATGGTGTTGACGGAATTTCATTTCTGGCCAGTGCTCTGAATGCCAACGAATCTCTTTGCATGTGTGTTTAAAAGTAGAGTATTTAGTTATGGTTACTAATAACAGTTAGTAGTCGTGTGATACGGAAAAGTGAAATTGTAATTTTGACGCGTGAATATGCAAGAAATATCACTTCGTTTTTTCTAATAGCTTTGTTCAAATTTTGCGTTATTTTTGTAAAACAATTTTAAAAAAATATTACTTAAAATTATTAACTACGACTTTGAATCTCACTCTCAGAACAAAATATGCTATTATAGTCCGTAATTTTTTATTTCTAAGAATTTCTCACAAAAGTTGTGATACCAACAATTTTTCCCAGACAGATTTCCAGTTTAGTATTCTTCCTACAATTAAATAGTCGGGTATTAGTGAATTATTTACCTTATATTTGTCGCTCGGAGCCAAGTTTAAAGACGGTTTAAATGCGTCTAAATAAACGTGGCGAATAAAATTTTGTTATTTTATGCTTAAGAAATATTACCCAAAATTGCATTGGTTAGGGCAACGTGGGCATGTCCTTCATTATAACCTCCATTTGTTCAAATATTTCAGGCTGATTTGTCTTCATAAAAGACCATTCTTTTACGTTACTTCAATATGATATAAACGGGTAAGTGGTCACGGTGATACACTGGAGTGTTACACTCGGATTCTTTATTCGGAACAAAATAATTATAAAGCAAGCAAAGCTCCAGGCAGAACAACGTCTGTGAGAAGCTTGATGATTCTGGGATATAGTGTTGGGGGAGGAGGGGAGACAAGCGTTTTGCACAAAGTGCCTAAACTCTTTTTGATAAAAAAAATTAAGAAATATCTAGCATGAACCTCTTCGCAAAAGATTAACATTGCGTGTATAACAAACAGCAGAGCAGTATTTACCACAATATATTTTTTCGCAGTACCGCTTTTCCGTACAAAAACACAGGAATTGACTAGAGATCTGCAACATCCGCGTCGTTATTCGAGGACACGTTAAACTTTGCAATGCGTTTGTCATTGGACCTAACTTTGTTCAACACTAACTCTACGCCAATAAACGAACACTTCACAATTGTGCGCCCCAACCACGTGCAGTTCAGTCGGAAAGGGCGTGGCTTCACATCTGTGCAACAGCCAGTGAAGAAGCGACGCCGGTCTCGGTGTATACGGTACTATGACTTTTAGCCTGATGCCAAAAATAACGCACATTTTGCAGGTCTCTCGGAATGACGCAAATGAAACAGTGTCTAGCAATGCAACAAAATGCATGAAAAAAAATAAATAAATAAATATTCCATATTTGAGTCTGCCAAGAAATCTGATGTAAAAAAAATGCGAAAGCATAATGTTACATTATCATTTTAGACAAAGACTGGAAGGATGAAGGAAAGGAATGAAACCTACCTGAAGTAAAAAAGAAGACTAATTAATTAGCTAAAGTTTGGCCAGTGCCATTTACCTTAAAATTAATGACCATTAAATTCAACCTGATTAGTATATGAATCTGGCCAACTGGAGATGAGGGATAAAGGTATTAAGGCTAAGTCAAACATATAGAGGTTGAAACATGGTACAAGGGACTCACCAGGTCTCGTACCTGGACAAGTTGCTGCCGCCTCCGCCTGGCCTTGCTGCTGTACCGTCTACCTTCAAGTCGCCGATTGTGTCTTCTCTGGCCCTCGTAGCTCCGTCCACACTCTTCACCCCGCCACGTGTGTTTGTTGTCGTAATATATTTTGATTGATCCCCGCCGTGCCCTGTGGGTGGAGTCTTGTCGATGGGACGTTATGCTTACCTGTAAAACTGCTGAGTTAGCTGGACCCACATGTTCGGCGCATTTCTTTGACTGTTTACAAGTTGCGCTTTTGGTCGAATGTTTCGTTTTCGTGTTTTCCAAACTAACTGTGTCTTCGTTACTGTCGCTTTGCTTAGGAGAAACCTTTTGTAATGGGTGCACGGCGGGGCTTTCATAACAACAAGCAAAAGAAATAGGAAATTTGTTGGGTTCCGAGCAGTCCACAAGGATTTTTTTTTTCTAAATCTGCCCTACTGCTAAGATTATGTGTGAGTCCGTGGTAGGAGGGACCTAAATGTGTCTCAGGGCTTCGCCCTTTATGACTAAAATGAGAGGAAGTTGCATGCGAAGATACGAGCATCATGGCGGGGAGGGATTAAGCAACCATGACAGCCGTTTTGGGCCGTGTCTGCCTCCCTTGATGTACCTGAAGCTGAAACTATAATATTAAGAAGAGGCTGGGAAGAACCGGCACAATACCGTAAAAACTCAGTCGACAGAAAAGAGTTCAAAACTTGGGAAACATTAACGAAAATGTTGCTAGGAGACAGCAGGTGTGGAATCCGTGCCATTTTAATAGGTGTTGAAAGAAGAGGGGGCGGTGTCTGTGGGCATTGGGCACCGTTGACTCCAACTACCGCCAATATTCCTGTGCAGGCTAATCAGCCGAACAATATTGGCAGCAGTGATTTAATGCAGGGCCATCCCGGCTTCTCGTCGAGCGCTTCGGAAAACTGGGCAGTTCAGTCATGGCACCGACGCCATCTTCGCTATTCTGTGCTGACATCAGGGTCTCCACGCCGTGGCTGAAGGTGAGGACCTGCAAGAGGGGATCCACCCCATCCTCTTCCAAGATCTCCGTCGGTCTTGGGTGAGCACTCAAAAGTGCTCGGTGGGACATCCAGGAGCTACTAGCTGTGGAGGCGAATCCCCTGGCCCAGGTGTGAAGGCTGACATCGGGGAGCTTCGGAGGTCCGTGCACTCCAATCTATTCCTCGCGCATCCGCAGTCGACAGCCTGCGAGTCCAGCAGTGAGGTTCGGTACACTTCGCCCTTTGGTGCCTCGAGATCCCCCTCCCCGACTTGATCATTAGGCCGCCTCCAGCAGATGCGCTTCCCCATCTCGCACCGAGCCACCCAGATTCCCGACGTCCTCGAAGACGGCGCTGTAGAGCCGGCCAGTTGGTCCACGGTCTATTCCCAAACCCCCCAGAGCTTGTTGATCCCCGATCCGCCACCTGAGGATGCGTCGAGTTGCGGAATTATCGCCACACCTGAGTTGCCGTGGTCACACCACACTCGCAGAAATACCTCGCCTTCGCTGGTCTCAAGGGGCGGGCAGAGCCCAGTAGTTAGCAGTCACGAGCGCGATGTTCATCCAACGACAACCAACTCGAGTGCGCAACTATACATGTCTTGTCCCGTTTTTAAGGCAAGAAAACCTTTTTCCCCATCCTACAAACTGAAATAATTTTACAGAAGCAAAAAAAAAATGTGGGGCGATTTTAAGTGTTCGAGAGATGATTATAGAAATATAATTATAGCCTTAACGAGCATTCTGAATTTATTAAAACTCTATTTTCGTGGGATTAACACTTTTTATTATATAATAATTTTTTGTATTATCACCTTTTGTGAAATAATGCCTTTAAAAAATACTGTATATTATTTTTATAACCAATAGGAGGCATGAAGCGAAGTTGTCAAAATGCAATATCATCGTCGCTAAAATGTAAAATACGTTATTACATGATATTTCTACATTTCATGTACAGCTATTGTAATAAATAGCTATACCAAAGATTTGTAGTTGAACAAACATCTCTATACTTTATTCGTTCCAAGTACCAAGGTAACAGCAGAAATAAACATTACCAGTGATCAAATGAAAATAATTCGTTTCCTAGTCGGTTCACAGTATTTGTCCCTGCAGATATGAAAATTATTTTATTTGTTGTTCTGTTTCGGAGTAAAAACGCAAGATTGTTGACAGCAGGTCAGCTGAATTATCATAGTTCTATGATAAACACAAAATAGGAAAACATTAAAATAGCACAGAAAGCGTGAGATTATGATATTCTATATTTAAATAATTAGTTTCACTACAAAAATAATTAAAGTAAATATCGCTTTTACAATAAGAAAGCAAGGAGGACGTCATTTTGACAATTGACTGCTCATGGCACCTGTTGGTTGCAGGCGAAATAACGAATACTTGGAACTGATATAATATAAATAACGACGTAAGGATGGAATTATCTGTTGAATTATAGCGCGCCGCTATTTAAAAAAAAAAATGTTGCAACATGCAACGATAAAAACGAAAATAGGAAACTTCCCTATATTAGATGAAATATTGATGAAAAATATATATAGTGTATGTTTGTGAAAGCGATTTTATGATTCGTGTACTCAAAAGTTATGTAAAAAATAAAAAAATAAAAACATTTAATAGAAATTAAAAAGAAAAAAGGAATAGTTTCGAGGTGGTTTTGGACAGGAGCCAAGATGCTGCTGAAGGAACACTACGCCAAAGAAAATAAGCATTTCTGAAACCGCAATGTTGGTACTCTGTTACTGTCACACACGTGAGCTCTTTTCAGCTGTAATAAAATAGAACTGTGATTGTTATAATTTTTGTATCTTTACATTAAAAATAGAAGAAAAAAAAACACGTATAAAGTAATTTGTGCATTTGCCTATTACGTTTTTTATGCTCTTTTCACCAATTCTTTGTTTATGGTAAAGTGAACACTTTTGAAATAAACATTTGAAAAATGTCACTACCCGTTAACTGCATAGAAGCTACCGTATAGCCCGTTCACGGTAAAATGAGGACTTTTGAAAGCCCTGCTTAAGATCTATTTGTAAGCACATTGTGTATCCTTCCGCCGTATGTATAATCAATATTGCCGTGGACCTGATCAATTTATTCATGCGTCAGTAAAGGGAAACTGTAAAATTATTATAAAAGTAAATATTTTACAAATTTTCGAATCCATACACTTAAATCCTTTAAAAATATCAGAAAGAAAAATAATTCATTGTTGTACGGACAAATGTTTGCCGAACACTTTTAATTTAACGTTGAAACACAGAACTACTTTCCCTCCGTCGTTGCCAACTTTACTGGGCGACTGCCACTACGTGTGCCCGTTAAAATACACGTAGCTAGGGACAGTGACATTTTTCGAGGGTTGATTTCAGAAGTGCTACTTTATCGCGAATAACCTTTACAAACTGGCATGCAGGCTTCCAAGTTAAGTTGGAAATGAACTGGGAAAAGTAGTTCCAAGTCTTGACGTTGTATTCCGAGTGTTAATGTTTGAACTATCGGAAAGTCAAATGTGTGATTTTCTGCTTATACACATTACAGTACGAAATGGCATATTAGTAACAACCCATCTTAATTTTAATTTTACATAGGCGGAGTGATACAAAATGAGGTGAAAGAAGATCTTAAGCATGCCTTTTAAAAGTGTTCGTTTGACCGTAAACAATTTATATCGGTCAGAACAACAATACCGACTATTTATACCCAGCCTCTAGGTTGGCGAGTATGTTGCATTTTCTAGGAATCAATAATTGGTGCAGTTAAATTATCTTTAAATTAGTATGTCATTCCAAAGAAATTACCACTAATATTCCAGTGATTTGTTTGGGGCGGTTTCCATTTCTATGCCAGCTACGCAATAACCAACATCCGAGTCTCAACACTGAACTGTTTTCCTGTCTGTAGGACAGTCAGAGTCACTTAGCTTGCACACGGTATGCACCGAGTTTGCATAAATACGGATTTTGAAATGTTAGTCCTTTCGCTGTGACCAAGTTTTAATGAATCTGTGGTATAACTACTTAAAGTACTCTAAAAACAGAAAACTCGAAGTAAGCAAATGCAGTCGTCATTGTATGAGTATGCGATTTTGGCAGTTCTCTTTGTAACATGCACATAAGACGACAAGAGTCGTCCTCACGTCGAGCCTATGGTTTCAGTGATTATAGCTGATTCACGATAACTTCGGCCTTTTCTGAAGCCCTGCTAAATGTATACTTTTGGTTACTGATTATGTATCCTTCCGCTACACGTAAACATAAACACTGCCATGTGACTTCTACTTTTATAACTGTCACATGCATTGATTGCTGTTTACAGCTGTTCAAAAAATGCTGTCATATTTCCTACAAATGTTCACAATTTAGACCTATAACAATATTTAGGTCGGCTTTATAACTATTTGTTACACACGATATAGCACATTACACATAATACACATTAATATTTAGTCACGACGGTGTTTGTTACAACTGTGGCGGAAACAACACTAGTATTTACCCTGTTGTTATTAATATGCGTTTGGATTAAAATAAAAACGAAGGGACAAAGAGTCCAACGAAACGACACAATAAATTCAAGCACGCAACTCATGTCGCTTATTTATTGTATGTAGCATTGACAAATGTAAAAGATAGTGGTGAACCTGCAAACACGTAGGCCTACCATAACATTTATTTTGCTAATATTTACATGCATTGGTAATTACTGGCTTGTAGGTTTATTTTATTATTTACTTTAATTTATCTGGTTGGGCTTAGTATAATTTTTGGGACTGTGGCAGACAATAAAATCATAGAAACGTAAGCAACTATGTTTCAAACATCTAGCGCAAAGGTACAACGTTGTGATAAACAGACATGAATTTCAATAATTAACTTCGTCATAACATCAGTTCATGGTTAAAACGTATAAACTTTGCCCATATTTGAAATCCACACACATCTGGCCTGTGCGCAACGATTACAACACAGCCACCATAGAGGGAAATGGTGGCTACGCCCTTACACATGTGGCGATCACAACGCTCGTTACAGTATATTAATTATCCCTGTCCTGGAAACACATATTTATCACAACATTGTAACTATCCTTAGGATGTTTAAAAAACACGAGTACGAACTTGACGTTTCGTTCAGAAACACGCCGTGTCATTGTCATGTCGCCACACACCACTGGCAATCGTAAGGCACAATGTAAACGGCCCGCCCGCCATTTTGGGACAAGCGCGTGGCTAGGCCACGTCTGCCAACCTGCTGGATTTGTAAGTGTCGCGTAACAAGCTGTGTCGCGCCATCGCATCTAAAATATGTCGTTGCATATAAATATCATATAATACGTATTTAAACAATAAAATCCCGTTTCAGTTGTAAATTACAATCTCAAACATCATTACTGCTGCTGTAATTAGTATGAAAGTGCTGAAATAAATACAAAATGTATACCTTTCCTACACAGGTGGTACGATCTTCCCAAGAGAGAGAAGAGGAGCGACACGCTCAGCTTCGTTATTGAACTTTTATTCAGGACGGAAAAAAAGAATACCAGCCTACACACGAGAATTCGTGCGGATATTTTTAACTGCAGCAATGAAATGTGTTTCCGTCAGTGCTATATAACAATACAAATATATCAATTGGCAACGTTTACCTTACAAATAGATACATAAAAACGAGGTTAAAAATGATTGTAACTGTGAACTATTTCTTACCGGCCATTGCCAACACGTCGCTGCTATCGCTGTTAGTTAATGTTTAATACAAAATAAATATTACAAGTTATACAAGATATTAAGGTAACGTTTCATTCATTCAATAATACAGTACTCTAAAGTTAATCACAGTGTTAAATATTGGTGGAATTCAAGTTATTGGAAAAACAGGTTGACATATTACGCCTAGGGTGATTTTTCAAAGGTTCGATTCTAAAAGGCCGAAGAAAGCGTGAATGGACTATAATAGTCATGTTTCACCCACCTGAACCAATTTTCACTGTATTAATTAAACATATGAGAGCAGTAGCGTAAATATTAGTAATTGCAAGAAGAGATTGTTTGTGTGGTACGGTATAACTGAAGCAATGAATAAGGGAATTTAAAATTGGTCCTCAGTTAATTCTTCCGAAAAGCGGTCTTAATTTAATCCTTTTGCCCGTTGCGTATTGTTCCATCACATATCAAATTTAATTTTGCACGGACTTAACAGCTAGTATTCTTGGGCGGAGAACTATCAGTATCATAATTACTGGTGTAAGTTATATTTTCTTTGCATTTGTAAGAATAAATCCAGGAGTTATTAGACCTCAGTAGAGTAGCGACATCATACCTACAAAACTTTTTTCGTAGAGGTCTATCAGTACCTCGAAGGTGATTCTTAAAAATTTTTACTAATCTATTTTCTGTTACTTTATTTTCTTTTTGTTTATTGCCCACCATAATCGGGGAACAGCTGTTCAATGCTAGAAATTTGGTTTCATTTAACTGTGGAGCTGATGAAAGAGAATACTTACTCACGGTAACAAATTCAGTGACGATATTTAGGTGTGTAATGTAGGCATTTTTGCCCAGATATTTTAATTTATAAGAATTTACAAGCAAAACATTTTTAACCCAAGATAACTTTTAATACAAGTTGAAAGCTTTCAAATATGTTTAGTTGAAAATTCAGTCTTGTATCGTATTGTTTTCACTACTCATCCCCTTCCGGAAAAACCAGATACTAAAGTACAAAAGAAAACGTCCCTCATAAATGTTTTACAGCAAGGTAATTCCATTTCTTTAGTTTTCAATGGGATTTACTGTCATTTGTTTTCAAAATAATCACATTTTAAAATTTTTGGGTAATAATACATATTACTGAAAATATGGGACAATCTGAAACCAGATATGCATACAAGTACCATCTTATGAGTGACAACATTTTTTTAAGTAATTAGCCATTTTTATGCTATTTCGGGCATATTTTTCGCGTATTAAATATGAAGGACTGAATTTAATACCCAATGGAAAATAGCTCCAATTTTATAATCATATAGGGCATATAATTATTTACAAATTGGTGACCCTGCAAATATCTTGGTACATCAATAGAGCAAGCCAACGATTTTTAACGAGCTACGAATTCGTCTAAATGAAATTTATAAAAACGTTAAAAAACATTAAACAGTATAGTAATTATTATATTAGATATGCTCCCTTAATATAACTAACAATTTTTGAAGCTATTGAAATCTTTGTTCCATAACTTCTGTCAAAATTTAGATTATATATTACTCTGTTATAAAGCAACTAAGTAAACATCTGAGAAAGGGAAATATTAAAACTTTAATTTAAACTGCAGAGTAATAATCACTGAATACGGAAAATAAAACCTAAATATAATCAAATAACGGAAAATCGCAGCAATTTTCGGAAAAGTTTTAGCCCAAATTAATTAAATAGCTTCAAATACTTTCAAAAGCAGACAATAAATTTTGTAATGTTTTGCCTCATCTACTGAAAAATATTTGCGATGAGTTTACACCGTACAAATATTTGTGTTCCATATTTGGTGCTAGTCGTTTAAACTGTTGCTCATAACTATTCTAAAAGATTTCTGTACAAATCATAACAATGGTTTTATATATATATTTATGCAAATTACTACAAAATTAAATATATATACATGTAGCAAGAGTTTTTGGAGTATTGTTAACAGATGACATTGCACTTGCCAAATGCTGGGCCTCCCTAAATTTATGTTAACACTACCCCATAAACTCTTGCTACATATTTCTTTTTAAAATTAATTTTGCACAATTTCTTTTCGTTTGTCGTACCCAAACCTTGTTTATCCCCTATAACAGCTATTAAAATGGCCGAAGAGGGGTAGTATCTATCAAATACTATTGTGTAATTGGCAATAAAACTAGTGTAGAAAGGTTGAATTAAATTTACGTAAATTCTTCAGAAGGTGAAACGTAACAAACTTGAAGTCTGTAAGGCGAGGGTTTCTAACATACTTCAGTATCACGAGTGTACATTTTTTTTTCGAATAAACTACTTATATAGAATGTTTCATAACATGAAACACTTAAACAATGAAAAAGTCCATTTAAATACGTGGTATATTTGACCTTTTTTCCTAATTATATTCCGGTTTGTACTGCAATTATATCATATGCTGCAGGGTACCGTTATAGAAGATGCTCAAAATCATTATCTTCGTCCTTAATGCACATCTGCAGCCTGCAATCGCCATAGGGTAATCTCTCGTATTCTAAAAAATGCCAGGTTTTTCTTAAACAAGTTGGCAGCCTTCTCGGATACACTGATAAATGTTTGGATGTTTTATAATAGTGATGGACAGACAATAATTGTTTCCAAGTGGCCCCACAAATAACAAGAATTTACTGATAACTTATTTGGCACCAAGTAATACTTCCGCAGTTGATATGTACAAATATGTTTCAAGTATATCACAATTATTTTCAAAATGGCGGAAATCTATCTATTTTAGCATGCTATGCTATATTTTCGAAAACATTTTATCAAGTGAAGCATAACTTTCTATGCTGGTAGTATATATATATATATATATATATATATATATATATATATATATATATATATATATATATATATATATATATATATAACAAACATGAAATTTGTCAACACGCAGTGTTTTGTCCTCCATTTCGTAAGATAATGTCACACGAATTATAAAGTGTTTGTCTTATCTGGGGAAACAATTGCCCGATTCCTACCCATTACGGCAAACAAGTAGCACTTCGGTAGGCGATGTTAACTGATAATTTTTTGGTAGTATATGTCACATACATATTTACAAAATGGCGGCCATACATACATTTTAGTTTTGTATGTTATATCGTCGAAACCATGTAATTAATTTCAGTGAAACATTTTATGATGGCTGCATATATTACAACAATCAAATTTGTAAACAAAATCTCCTTTGTGCTCCATTTTTTTAAATAGTATCACTTGGAAAGATAAAATGATGAAATTTTCAAAAATAGAATCGATTTATACCATATTTGCCCAACTATTAGCACTACGGCAGGCTATGTGAGCAGATAAATTTCGAAAGGGTCAGATATGCATATTTTCAAAATGTCGGCCATATAAACATTTTAGCTCCGAAATTTTTATCCACGAAACTGCAAAACAAATTTCAACTTAACTTTCTATGCTGACAGTATAAGTTATACCCATCAAAATTGCCTGTTTAGAGCCTCATATCCCCGCTATTTTGTAAGATAGCCCCACATTAAATAATATAGTTACTATGCCGTATCTCGGGAAACAGTCAACTCATTTCTTTCAAATTTGGCGAATAAATTTTACTGTGGTAGGCTACATTAATTTATATGTTATAAGTATGTAAGTCACTTATTTTCTGAATAGCGTACAGTTGATTGCAAGCTAGCTTAATTTTATGAGTTTTTCTGAATTTGAATCTCGGGTAAGTCACTCGTGTATTTAAGTTGTCTATATACTGTTTCACGTATTTCTGGCATCATCTCCAATAATATTGCTATCAATGAGACGTCAACGACTACCTACCATTTAAACTTTCAAGAGCTTCACTCAAATTTATTTACACCAGTGTACAGGAAAGAAGGCTCATTAGTTATCAGTAACTTGTTGTTTTGTTTTTCGGGCATTAGAAAAAAATATAATATATTTTGAATGTAAATAAATGCGTTTCGTACGTTTTAGTGAAGACGAATACCTACATATGCAAAATTATAGAGGCTGTATCAAAGTGGGCCTCGCAAGAGCTATAAATGCATCTTGTACGTGGGCACGGTGGTGCAGAGGTCAGACTGCTCGCCTCCCACCAAGGCGAAGCTCTCGGCGGAGTCGCTCCCGGATTTTCGCATGTGGGATCACGCCGGACGATGCCGCTGGTCGACGGATTTTCTCGGGGATCTCCCATATCCTCCTCCTTGCATTCCGACGCTGTATATATATATATATATCGGAAGGAATATATATATATATATATATATATATATATATATATATATATATATATATATATATATATATATATATATATATATATATATATATAACGATACGGAAGTTATACGCCAAAGAGGATGAGTAAGAGCTAAGCAGGGTCTTCGGGAGTGTTGAATACTCGTCAACCCCATTATAAGTGTTGTTTATCACTCGCGGCAGGCGGGCCTTGACACGCGCAGCGAGGGAGCGAAAGGCATAAGTAGCGCCCCCTCCCCCCACCCCCACAAACCCAACCCCTCGGCTAGGGCGCAGGCGCCACGTGCAGGCGCCCTCCACCCCCGTGGCGCCAAGCGGGGCGTCTAGGCGCCACTACCGCCGCCGCTGCCGGCTCGGTGCGTTCGTTTCTCTGCGCGAGGTGCCACGTGCTTCTCTCTCGCGCTTCCTACCACGACCATCCGTAACAGCCGCTGGAATTTTTGTGACACGGCGAGTGTTGTAGACTTGGATGTTTGCTATGAACATGACGTTTTCTATAAGAAAATCGTTTGGTAACTAAGTTTCAGGTACATTTTATTTTTAATTGTGCGTCGGTACTCAGTTTCTCTTCTGCCTGGACCTTCCCCGGGCCCGCGGTCGGACTGTTACCTGTAGTCTCGTCTCCGCGCAAAAGGGAGGACTATCCCTCTCCTCCTCGCACAATGCTGGCTCTCCGAGGAATCCTGCTGCTCGTCCTCCTGGCCTGGACTCCTGGCGGCGACTCCCTCACAGGCAAGATATCCCAGCTTAACTTGCTTACCGCGTGGACAGTGTTGCCACATCGTATACGGAAAATATCCCTAGAGTTTCATTGGAAATCCCTACGTCCTCACAAAATACCCTTTTCAAACATTTCAATGATTTATTTTTAAGAAACAACGAAAATGCTAATAAGAGGCGTGGGGAGATATTTAAAATGCATACTAATTTGTTTTTATTCTGAAAAATACTCTTTCTATAATGAGCTTTGAAAAGCATTTCTTAAAAAAAAAAAAAAAAAACCGAGCCTCCTAAACTAAATTTTAACATAGCTAGTAGACACTAAGGCCTTGTGTTATTTCAGAAATGGACAACGCACAAATATCACCGGTTTGCATTTTGAATTTTTTTATTTCCCTTTTAAATGCTGTTTTAACGCGTTGACAAAAGTTGGCAAAATAGCATTAAAAAAAATTCCTTCCTTGGTAGCTCTTTAGATTAAAAAGATCCTCAGTTGAAAATTTCTTACGCCGACGGATTTATTCTTTAAACTGGCAACACTGTTTCAATCACATGCCAACTGTTGATCGCTGCTTGGATCCGCGGTGGATACCATATGTTCCGTTGTGAGTTCGCTGATAACATTGCTGAATAACATTTTTTTTTTTTTGTTTATGCAGGTAGTAATATAACCGGGCAGCTTGAGGTGAAACCGTACGCTGTGTGTGTTCTACTGCTAACTACACGATAACAGTTTTATATTTTTATAAAAAAAAATGTAATTGGAAAGTTTTAAAAATCTTTTATTAATATTTAAGCAAAAATATTGTAAACATGGGTTTTCGTCAAATTTTGCTAATAAGTTACAAAACTAAAATGAACAATTTTTTAAATTATACATACTTAACTTCAGCAATGCGACTAAGCGGATTTCTTCGATGTTAGCAAAATTTTTCGAAAACTTATATAATAAAATAAATGCAATTATTTTCGTACGGTAACAAGCCTTTGCTATGGAATGGGTCGAACTCACAGAATCCACCACTGGCATACTGTTAACATCTTTTTGCTGAACTAACTTCATAAAGTCCTGTCATCTCCACACAAGTTGTCGCTTCTTTTGTAGATATACACAAGTTTTAAGGAATCTGATCTTGTAAACTTACAAATGCATACCCCGATAGCATAATCAGCTTGATTCAAGCTTGAATTAGACTTACCATGGCAAAGCCTGTAAGCTTGAAACAAACTAACTGGTCTCCACATGCCATGTTTATATCAAACTTGATTTAGTTATACTTGCTGCAAGCTTGCATTGGCAAGCTGCAGGTATTTTTCAAACGATCTGCATACTTGCAGTTAGCAAGTATGTACCAGTCGTGAGAAATTATACTTGAATCAAGTTTGAATTACACATGAGAAGCTTGCTTAGCAAGGAAAATTAACATCAGAAGGCAGGCTTTCCGCAAGCTTACATGTTCTCTGGGTATAAATATACAAAAATACGTACGTTGGTGTATGAAAACATTTTTATGTGGCTATTCACGGTAAAGTGAGCACTTTTTAAGGCCCTGCTGAATTTTTGTTTTCATTATATTTCTATCTTCCTGTCACTTTTTAACATAATCATTGTCATCATACTAATAAACGCAGTGTACATTTCACCACTAAAAAAAGTTAACGTCTGGAGCTGCAAAAAAAATATTTATTAGTGGTTAATGCCCGTTAAAAGGGCCTTAAAAAGTACTCACTTTACCGTGAACAGCCTATATTATAAAAATATTTTATTTGTCGCTGAACATCAATATGTGTTATCTAGCTGTAAATATTTTTAACAGATGTTGATTTCTATAAAATTATATCACACAATGCTTATGAATTTACACACAGATTTCAACAGAAAAAAAAACGAAACTTGTCCGAAACATAACAATCGCACACATTTAAGTATGTGTAGATGCTACAACCAATAAATCCAACTCAAGAAATGCTAATTATCAAAAAAGTAAACAGAAACGAAATAGGCCTTCTTTCTAACTTGCATGTGAACAAAATTAGCGAGAAGGTTTTGGTTTTGGCGTGTATGGTTACAACGATTTCACATTCACGACTTGAAACACGAGCTTTTCTTCTCTGTTCTCCACATTGTCGTCTTGCAAGCAGCATCTCGCAAACAACTTGGCTATCTCATACACTGTTGTGACTTGGGACTGTCACGTATCGGAGTAGGGTTTGCCTTCGATCCTGGAATCTGAAAATAATAGTCACGATTGGGGCATTTTTTTGTTATAGCTACTAAACCTTCTTCCCCGAGATTAATGATCGTTATTGGGGTGTTTACTCTTGGATTTTTCCGAAATGTGGAACTGACCCCCACGTTAGGTTATAGTGTAATGGGTCATATCACAGAAGGGAAATTTTTTATATTGTCCATAATAATATGCAGAACTGTATGGACGCGCATTAGTTATGTCTGAGTTCTAATGGTATTGCTGGCGTTAAGAAAGAATCGCTTAGTCTACAGATTCAGAAGGTAACACGCGTTTCCACAAACAGAACAATAGGAACTAACACATATCAGTCAGTACAACCCCGTTGAGGAAAATATAATATAATAATTTCAGTTATTTAGTATGCTCCCGTGCATGCAGTTTTCATTTGTAATGTTAATCTACCCAGGTATAAAAACATCACAGCGAGGAGACGAAAAATAATCACTTGCAAATCGCGACAGCCATAAGCACTAGTATTTCATATCATGCCGTCATGGTGGCCTATTAATGACGTGCTGTAAGAATTTTGCAGCAGCCTGGAGCAAAACGCAAAGATCGCTTCTAAATAAAACCCAAAACCTTAACGTGGCGATGCATAAAAAATGCCACCAACACGTTACGCGTATTAATGAGTCCGTTACGGTACCATTTACGGCGCTCGAGACTCGTCTGTGAACAGTTACATTTCTCCATTATCCAAGAATGTGCCATGATAAGTCTCGTATCAAGCAATGAAATAAAGAAAACAAAGATGGTACATACTTGTGGTCCAGCTCTGAAGAAGGAAGTCCTAAATTTTGAAATACCCGATTCTATTTCTGTCGTATTATGTTTAGGTAATTCTCGGTAGGTCGTTCTCACGAACAGTGTGGTGTATCACCCCCCAAGCTATGCAAGTATATTAGAGAGTTACTTGGATTTTTCCTTAGTCTCAAATCACTGCTCTTTGGCTCAGTTTACGATTGTATTTAGCTTTGAGACATATAAAAGCTTATTATTTTGTAATAACGCCGAACACAGTTCAAATTGAAGATTTATAATATTACACTGGTATGCCTTCAATCAACCACATTTGAAAACAACTTTATAAAAATCTCCCTTTTCCTAGATGAATTATTTCATCTGGCACACATTGACTGGTAAGATACCAGTAAGTTAGTAACAATAAGGTAGTAATGTGAACTAGTTCCACGCATTAACGTCGTATTAAACGTGTGATGTCTAAATTTGTGGACAATTAAAAAAAATTAATTTGTTTCTTTTATTCAGACGTAATTAATAACTGCAAATTAGTAACAAATTAATATTAATTTCAGTTTCGCAGTTACACTTGAGCGATACCTGACACGGTGATCAGGTATGTAGTAATGCTAATTTTACTTACTCAGAAACAACAAAAAAAAATTCCCTCAAAATTGTTTAGTTGCCCTTAAAAATCACAGAATTTCATTTCAAAATATGAAAATGTGTTATCTGTAAAGGTACGAAAATATTTCAAGACAAATTATATTTAAAGAACTATATGATCATTTGCCTATCTTCATTGGCTGAATTACTTTTTGACACTTGTTAACTGTCTGCACATGAATCACGTAGGAGCCGTGCCGATGAGGCCGAATTCTGAGTGGCCCGGTCAAATATGAAAACTGCTTCTCAAACAGAGAGCAACCAATCGGAATAAACAAACTACTGTTGGGTGCTTATAGTGTTGAAGTCTATCGTGTACTCGCAATTTTTCGCGAAAAATCACTAGCTCTAATAATCTGGCATCATTTCTTTCTGAATCATATACAAAAATTATCATTTTATTTTTATATGCATATAGTACAAAGAGGTCGCTTATATAATAGGGATGCCTTTTTATTTAACTTTCGCATACTAAGAATTTCTCAAGTATTTTCATTTCTAGCGGTCCATGTATTAAGAAAAGACATATTTTAGGCATATTCTGAAATTGTTAAAGATAGTGAAATTAGCTCTCCATGATTTGCATTTACGCGTTTTTTAAAGTCAATGCAAAATTTATTAAAATACATGTATATTTCTTTAATTTTATATAAATGAATTTACTTTTAAAGAAGGTAAATTTTAGGACGGTATTTGAGCGAGATAGAAAACAAAACATTGAATTTCCACCAACCACCGCTCTTAAAAGCTGGGAAGACGCTACATTCTTGTACTCGAAGCAATCACATCAGCCAGTTTTCCAAACAGTGCAGAAGGGCCGATACCATTACACAAATACTCCAGGTGTATGAAGTAAGTTCTCTGGCCTCGCACTGGAAGCTCCTTAATCGCTCAGGAGTGATCGTGGCGCCGTTGTGAGTACCAGGCAAGTTATTAAAATCCATCGCTTCTCCAATGGGCTGCGCCTCGGGGGAAGGAAGGGCAAGAGGAACGCGTTTGACTCTCTTAATTGCGTCAGTATTTATAAGTAACTGAACGATACACAACGTACATGAAGAAGAAACTAGATGGTAAGATAATAGTGAATAAGGAAAATTTCTTCAAAAGATTCAGGCACTAAGGGAAACAACGTAATCGAAACTATGGATGCAAATACTTTTGCAAGTCTCTCATAATTACGAATTTCTTTTATCCCCCCCCCCCCTTGAGGAAATAGGACCAAGTTAAAGCTCCACCTGCCTATACCTTTTTGTTTCGCATTTAAGACCGAGAAGCGAGGGAGCAATAAGGGCGAGATTGCCATGTGCATCAAGTACCCCATCGCCTCTAAGCGCCAAACTCTGAACTAGCGCGCAGTGTTCTCGTTGCACTGCATGGACATATATGGATCTTCCAGCGGTGACTCTATTATTTCATTGATGCAGAGTCTGCAAGAAGGTTAAGTGCATGGCCCTTGAGTAGTTTTGTATGTGTTCTGAGATATAGTGCTTTGAAAAATCTGTTTTTAGTCTTTTTGTGTTTGCCTTTTTTGGCGTTTCTAATGTGAGTGACGTCTTGAAAGCACTCGACAGCCCTCGTCTGAAGTGTGTGTTCTTCTCGTGGATCAGCGCATTGGGCGCACGTTTAAGAGTTTCATTTTAAAAAAAACTTGTATTTCATTCACACTGTAACGCATTCTAAGCGTCATGTGCGTGGTAGGCCTACACTGTAAAAATTTGAGGAAAAATTTGAGGGAAGCTAAATACCTCTACATGTTAGGTAAAATTGCCTGTCGAATGTGGAGTAAATTCACACAACAAGTAACGTACTATTCCCTAGTCGTACTAAAAAAAAGTACCTGACAAAAGTGGGGGGAAATCGTATGCAAGTAAGGTAATATTAACTATAGTGTATAATAAAACTTAATTAAAAAATACATGGGGTATTAGTAATGTAAATTTTTCTGTATTACCTATATCCTCTGACAAATAGTAACAAAAAACTCAACTCTAAAATCCTTGACACTTGCTGGTGGGTTTGCAAGAGCCATGGACCTCTATCACGATAGGCCGATGCGCCACCCATTACACCACGACGTGAACATGGCAACATGAGTGAATATTAGTGTCTTTAATGTTTGTTTCTTCCACCCGACCTCCAAATTAGCTGTTGAGACAATGCTGAAGAGATGCGCACGTCGTAATGTAATTTTCCCATCCATGAAAGGGATTTTCCACTACCATGTATGTGAATTTTACTCCAGAGTGCGGTAATTTTACCTTACACTTAGGGAAAACTATACTTCCCACACAAGTTTGCGAATATTACCTTACGCTTGTCAGGCAGTTTTACCATTATTTTTTTTACAGTGTAGCTGCTCCTTCACACGAGACCACTGAGAGGCTTTACTTAGAAGACCTGCCGTTGGTGACTGCTGGAAGTAAGTGCATGGGTTCCTCCACACGCAGGTACAGCCACAGAAATTCGGTCTACTGAGGCCTCGATGTGGTTGGCTCAGCCACCGGTGGTTGGTTATAAAATGCAGTTCTAACCATCCACCTACACATCCCGCCCACCAACTCTTCGACCCAACAACCCAACCATCAACCTACCTTTCACAGAACAAGACATCGGGAGTGTAGGCTCGAAACGGGGCTGCGTTCACGTCACTATCTCAGCAGCGCTTACGTGATGCTTCGGTACCGTTGATACCTCAATTATCACTGGTTGCCGTCCTATGGCAGTAACGCTGTAACAACTACGTCGGAGGAAGTCACGTGGCAGTGCCCTCCCTTTTTTTCTCCATGTCAATTTCATTATTGAATCAAGCTATTAGCTCTTTGTAAAAATAAAATAAAATATAGAAGAGCCCCTCCATTTCAGTCTTTCTGAGATTGGTAAATGAACCCAGAATCATCGTTTCTTATTATTAGAGGAAGTGCGCCAAAAGTGGACCCCTGTCCCTAGAGCCGACTACCTCTCTAAAAGGTGCTATATTCTTCTGATATCTAAGGTGAGCACGTAATTTAATGTGGACGGATGTGATGGGAGTAGGGAAGAAGCCTTGACTGTTTGCCGCACGGCCCGTAATTGACAACATATTGTTTTGTGATTTTCAATGTTTTCTCGAGGGGTTTTATAATCGTTGCCATCATCTCTGCGTGCAAGTAAGTGAATGTCTTGTGTAAAATAGCGATAGATACAAACTAGTAATATCGACTTATGGTTTTAGTTGAGTGTTTTTAATGAGCAGAGAGAAAGTTGATTTGAAAACATGGCAAGTGCCTAGAGTGGACCCTTCTCGTGTTCCTTGAGTGGACTCCAGTAGCGTGTGTTCCATAGATGCTATAGGCAAGCACTGTTGACGAGAAAAAAAATTATGTCAGATATTTAAAATAAGAACTCTAAATTATTGGCCACAGCTTCTAAATGTTCCCTCTCGTTTCTTTTATTTATACTTGCCCGCATGCTGTGTTTTCGTTTCTCTTATTTCACCTTTTCTCTCCGCCTGCTGTTCGAGTTGCCATGTCAACACAAACACAAGGGATTTTGTACCCTTCGTGGGTTGTCAGTATGTATTTCCCAGCCAAGTCCCGCTGAGACCACCGCAGCAAACGATATGAAGGGCTCACCGCCGCACCTCTGGCAGATATTTTTTAACGTGAAATGCTTGAAATGTGTGTGCAATGAATTTATTTCTACCATAGCAGTGTTAATGTGTAACAAGCATGCAAAGTAATTGTGAGAGCAGTTTCATGTGCATTTCAGCCTTGTTTGAGTGTGGTTTCTTCTACAATGTAGTGAATCGTGTATGACTACATCTGTGCAAGTTAAATGTGCCGCATAGCTAGGTCGCCATGCGCTGTGCAGACATTCAGAAAAAAAAATGGTTTATTCAAAAACCGCTCCACGTGCCTACATGGTGTGTAAGAATTTTCAAACGTCCGATGATAATTTTTCATTTCACATTTCCACTTATTAGGCTTATGTTGTATTATGGGACAGTTAAAATGCTTAAAATGGAATTTTTTGCAGTTATATTTAGGTACGAAATCCAGGGTTCACGATATGTAGATTTAATGTTGTTGTTGGGGATGTGAACTACGACTTTTTCTTTATAAGACTATTGTGTACAATAAAAACCATAGTTCCACCCCTAAAAGTCACACAGAGGAGAGTTGTTGATTCAAATACTGAACGTCAGGTCAGTGTTTTGTGTGTAAAGGCGACGAGGCATGCCAAATGCATAAATTGCTTTTCTTATCTCTGCCGCACTTCTAAGCATCAAACACACAAAATCCGTCCAGCCAGGCGGAACCTTTAGCTGCGAGTCCCGCAGTGTATGTAGCCCGGGTTGGCGCAGTAAACGAAGTGTGTCACCGTTCAGGCCCAGAGAGACAGCTGACCCACACAAAAATGTTACCACATGCCACTGGCGGACACTCTGCTTTTTGTATTCAACAAAACAAACACGAGCACATGTGTTTATTTTCTTACATTTTCTGGAGAGAGCTGTGGATACAAATAAGAAGAAATGGGTGAAGAAAGTGCAGAAGGAAAGAGAGTAGAATGGCGATTCCATATAAATCTACAGCAGCAGTGCGTGAAAAGCAAATGGAATGGAAAAAAACCAGCTAAAACATTATCTGTTCCTAAAACTACATTGATGAGATTGAGTAACGAAAAGTATGGGGATCCTCAGAAAGCTGCTAACACAAAATGGGGTCGTCAGACTGCTCTAACTCCTGAGTTAGAAAAGCAATTTGTGGAGTACTGTCTGACAATGGAAGCCAATTTGTTTGTATTGACCCGGGGAGATATAAGGATTATGGCATTTCAGTTAGCAGAGAGAAATAATCTCAGGCATCCCTTCTGCAAAGCAGATGACATGGCATGAAGGAAGTGGCTCAAACTCTTTACGAAGAGGCACAACCAACGGCTCTCGTTTCGTAATCCCACTGGTACATCCTATGCCAGGGCAGTTGGATTCACCAAACAAAATGTTAATGCATTACTGGATCTCGTGGAAGCCCTTTTGAAAAACACAATCATCCGCCACCTAGGATATTCAACGTAGATGAGAGTGGACTTGTAGTCGTGCAATAAAAAGCTGCACAAGTGATTGGCTTAAGAGGCAAACGTTAAATTGGAAGTCTTACATCAACAGAGAGGAGCTGGTTAATAGCTGTGATAGTTTGCATGAGTGCATGTGGCAACTATGTCCCTCCCATGGTGGTTATTATTCGAAAAAATATGAGTGTATAACTGACAAAAGGAGTTCCTCTGGGAACACTGTTCCATCGTCACCTCTCTGGTTGGATCCACACACATCTGTTCACAGCATGGTTCAAGCATTTTGTTACAACCACAAACCTGACTAAAAACTCGCCTGTATTGCTGATTCTGGATGGGCATTACAGCCATACACGAAACATCGATGTTATAGACATGGCACGGGAAAACAATGTGACCATTGTCTCACTGCCACCACATTCGGCGCACAAAATGCAACCATCGGATAAAACCTTTTTGTCGCCACTGAAGACTTATTTCAGTGATGCAGTTTCTGCTAACAAACAGTCATGCTGCAGCAAATCACGATGTCATGGGTCTTTTTGGTTAATCCTCTATTAAATGACAAATAACAGTAATTGCAATGAATGACTTTAAAGTAACAGAGATATATCCAATGAACAGACACATGTTCAGTGACGCTGAATTTATTTGTGAAGCGACACAAGAAGTTGAGCCATGTTATGGATATAACAGTGAAAATTTGCAGTCTCTTAGTAATATTTCCTCTGGCCAGTGTGAAGAAATATATTGTTTTCAAAAAGAAAATGAAGTTCCTCCCAACCAATCAAATCCATTAACACCAACATCCTGCCAACTGTCAACATCAACCTCACTCACATCAACCAATACAGCTGTCACTTCAAATTCATGTGAAGTTAGTCCCATCCAGATCCGACCAGTACCAAAACATCTTAAGCATAAATCCACGAGAGAACAAAGGCGCTCCTCTGCTAACATTAAAACATTCTCTCCCTATAAAAAGAACTTGGAGGAATCAAAAGAGAAAAGAGGGAGAGGAATGGGCCGTGGAAGTGGACGAGGGGAGGAAATGAAAGAGGATGGGGATTTGCTCGAAGAATAGAAGGTAGAAGTGGGGAAGCACAAAAAATGCTGATCAAGGTAGAAGGAATAAAGCTGAAGAAGATCATGAAATTGACAATTAATCTTTGGATTCTATATCAAAAGATTCTTCAGCGGTGTATTTTCTTGGACCGGGTGGGTACTCTACTGAGGTAGATGCTGAATGCATGTTTTCCAGCCAGCTTTGGCCAAGTGATACCAGCGGAGAACAGTGGGTGAAGTGCATAATGTGTAGAGATTGGGCCCTTGTGGAATGTTCAGGGGTGAGAAAAGACAATTATGTCTTTGGTTTTTGTGCATAATTAATTACATTTTAATAAAATTGAAGAAACATTGGGCAAATGAGAGGTCCACTTTAGGAAAAAAAATAGGGGGTCCACTCATGGATCACTTTTTCTCAAACACCAATAATAATATGTTTCAGAAATTAAAAAAAAAATTGTATAGAAACTTTTTGAACAAACTTTTTATTTGCAAATTCTAATGAACACATAGTTGTTTGTTTTTGTTTTGTTTTTATATTAATAATATCGTACTTCATACGTGATTAAAAATAAAAGCGAAGTAAGCCAGTCGCCAATTTAGATGTCTGTAGAGATATTCGTTCATTCAACTTGGCCAAAACAATCTCTGACTGAGGTAGAAGTAGAAAACTAACAGGGCGAGCAACCCGCTTCAGCGATAAATACGTGAAAAACTGACACATCTGCAGTGTATCAAGTGGTGGAGACTGAATCACATTACCCTGAAATATAGGCCTACCTATATAGAGACTACAAAGAGAAAAGAGTTGACGATTTTAAAAATGTAATTTTTTGTAGTGCAAATATTATTTTTTGAATAAATTATACATACGTGTTTGTTTACCTTTGAGAACAAAATATGTTTTCATAATTTGCATCCATGAAAATGTAAACAAACGGAAATCATATCCTTTAAAATATGGAAGTAACATGGCCCATTGTTATTTAACTTCGTTCTAATATTAATTAATAATTATTTATTATTTTGATTTTTATAGATCTAATAAGTTTTTGCAACATATCAGAGTTTTACCTGGAAATTGATATATAACATCTTCTAGACGTGCCTATTATTTAAGTCATTGTAATGACGATGTTTATTATAATATTTGAAATAAATGCAACACCTAAGGAAATTTATTCCGATGATCTTACACGAACAGTTTAGTTTGAACAAGTACTTGCGATTGGAATGAATGTACGCGTCTACAGAACTGAAAAGAAATAATGTAAAATACTTGCGTATCCCATATGACCACGACCTTATTGCCGATTAAATTGTTTATTGATGACTGAAAATGATCACTTCAATTTGTAGCGACTAACAAACATACAAGTGGCCGCAAATTTATGTTTTGTTCACCACAAATAGTTTGTCAGGTTGAAATTCCACAAAACATTTTTTAATGAAAGTAGATATATAAAGAGAGAGCTGAAACAACCCCTATTTTCATCGAAATTTCAAGGGTTTTTTTTGCTCCAAAATCAAGGTTTTTGAGGCTAAATTTAGGCTCTAAAAATATTTGAACAGCAGCTGTCCAAAATAAGCAATTTTCCTCGAAAATCATGTAAAGTTAAGCCGAAATTAAGCAAAATTTTCAATTTTGCCAAAAATACAGTGTCAATTTTCAACCATTTTTCACGTTTTTATATATGTCAAATTTGCAAGCAATCTAATTCAAGGAAATTAAGCTAAAATTTAAATAAAATTTTTAAATTAATAGATTTCAATTTATTACATGAATACAATATCATGCATAGTTTTTTTTTCATTTTTCACTTCTTTTAAACATTTATATGCAACAAAAATGTGTATCATATTTATCAATTTTAAATCAGTTTTAATCAATTATCTTTGCATTGAAATCTTATAAAGTCATTTAATACCTATCGTCTCGAACACAATTAATTATTTTTACCGAATTTAGATTCATAAATTCGAAAATCTGTGGCTTCATACCATTTATCAGTTTCTAGATCCATTAGTTTAGTGAATTCATATGAATTGTTCAACTTGTCGAGCAGAGCCTCCATTTTTGTGTTTATTTAAAAGTAACAAAAAAATGATTAAGGAAATTTTTCTTTCATTCTCTTAATAAATTAATTTTCATAACAAATAAAACCATACTCGAAATGGGAAATAATACCATAGCTAAGTATTGCAGAAAAATGTGGTGAAGTGTTGAACATAGAAAGTTTTGCATCACATAAACACACGAAAGCTAAACATATTAGCACCTGTAAAAAAATGTTCTGCTGAATATGCCAAAAATCAATATGAGTAAAAAAAAGAAACAGTACTATGCGAATGTAGAAAATATGTTTTTAAACTATCTCAAAAGCATAAAAATAGTATATCGCACAATACCAATGAAGTTCAACACGATTATTCAACTAAGACATGTGTAGCATGTAATGAGAACAAATCTATCGATTTATTTTATCCTCATAAAGCAACTAAGGACAAATATACATCAAAACATAAAAAATGCTTTAATGAGAAATGCTGTGTGAATGTGGAAAAATGTCTGTATTATATATCACAAAGAGCATAAAAATTTAATCACACAATACAATATTAGATATTCTAAATGAAAATCTACATGATGATTACCCAACAAAAACATGTACAGTATGCAATGAGAATAAATCTGTAAAATTGTTATCTCTTTGTAAAAATGCTAAGGATAAACATACGACAATATGAAAAAAATGCTGTACTAAGAATTATTATCACAGAAGAAGTTAAATATTTTTAAAAATTACTATCAATAATTTAAGCAGTTCATTCCAATATTAATCATAGTTTTTTACATTTCTTCAATTCTTTATTTTTTAAAACATTTATAAATTTTTATTTCTGATAAATAAACAAATATGGCTACGAAAAATTCAGTAGCAGATCTGAGCGAAAGGAGATTGATCGAGTTGAGAACTATAGCAAGAGAATTAAACATAAAAAAATTATCTAAATTTTGTAATGATGATCTTATTTCAATCATTACTACAAAAAGTCGTCCAACAGGAGAAAGTCTAGATGATTTAACAGTTGCGGAATTAAGAACTAAAGCTAAAATTTAAAAATAACAAATATAAATAATTTAAGGACAGCAGATATAATTACAGCGATTATTAATGAGTAAAGAAAAAGGAACTATGCAAATTTGCCATTTTAGTATTCCAATATCAATAAATTATATAAGAAAGACAGAAAGAAATTTAAAAAAAAATCCCATTATCTAATAATCTGTAAAATAAGCCAGAAAGGAATTAAAAGAAATATTCCCACTTTCTAATAATATATTTGTTAAACCTAGAAATAATAGCCAGTGGGTAAAAGACGGGATAACAAAGACTATTTTTCACATATTTACCTTTGGCTGACCCAAATATCAATTAATTATATCCCAAAGTTAAAAAAGAATTAAAAGAAATAATTCAATTTTATAATAATTTATTTGTTAACAAAAGAAATAGAAAAACCAATAAAATTACTTAGTTAGTAAAGCTTTTAAAAGTAGTACATCAACATATAACACTGAAAATTCTTTTAATTTAGTAGCGCCTAATAAATTTTTACGTTTTATAAAAACTATAGTTTTTGAGATAATCCGCAAGAGTATTAGAATATTTAAAGGGTTGAAAACCAGCGTTAAATGATATGCCAATTGTCGCAGACAAGAAAGTAATCAAGTAGAATTATTCACTTTTCAATCACCGAACTATACAGTATTGAATGAAGGAGATATTAAAAGGATTTATAAATTCATATAACAAGAAATCATTACACAATTATCTGATTTTCAAAGAAGAGTTTCAGGAAGGACTTTAGATAGAATAATTGGAATACTATTAGCAATAAATAAGTATAATCCATTAAATGTATAATCATATATTGAACTACCTGAACTAAAAAAGCATGTATTAATGTAAAGAATAATGATCATAAATGCATTCTTTGAGCAATAAAATCTGCATCGTTTCCTGCAAACAGTAATTCGGATGCAGTTACTAAATATAAAAATGTAGGGCTTAATATCGACAAAATATTAGATAGTTAGATTAAAATTCATGTTATAACAAAAATAGAAAATCAAATTGAAACATCTATACATGTTTACTCTATTGCAGGTAAGAAATCAATGTATATCCACTAAAAGTTGCGAAAAATTAAAAGGATAGACAAGTAAATTTACTTTATTTCAAAGAAGGCGATAACTCAGATTACTGTTGGATTAAAGACTTATCGAAGCTGCTTTCGGCACAAGACACTAATCATAATTGTAAAACTTATATATGTGATATGTGTCTTCAAATCTTTTATTCTCAAGAGAAATTAAGTTAACATACAAAAGACAACTCTAAAAATGAAGTAGTAAAAATTCAGCTACCTTCGAAAGGAGAGCAAATATATTTCAAAAATTATAAACATTCAATGAAGGTTCCTTTTGCAATATAAGCCGATTCTGAGTCAATTATAAAGAAAATATCAACAGTTAAGCCAAATACAAGATAAATAAATAAGTTTAAATAAATAAAAAATATCCAGCTTTAACAAAGGATAATATCGATAATGGTCTTTATAAGGAAACACTTAAAGAATGATATAATCTTATTACTTAACAAATAAATAACATTGATTTAAAATTAAATGATGAATCATATACTATGAAATAACAATTGCATGAAGCATCTGGTTTTTACTATTATACTGTATCTGCTTATGGTGATTATAAACCACCAGTAGTTTATCGATGTCCAAATGCTCATATAATATTTATACAATCAATTATAATAGAAGTAAAATAAAGTGGAGAAATATATTCTCAAATCGCACAAATTCATTCACTAATAAAGAAGAAAAAGTATTATATAGCAAATCAAAAAAATGTACTGTATGCAAATGTGTATATACAGAAGATAATAAAAAAGTACACCATCATGATCATATAAGTGGAAAATTCATTATTCCTGTATGTAATAATTGTAATCTACAATTAAAATTGCCCAACATTTTATCAATTTATTTTCACAATTTTGCTGGGTATGACACTCATTTGTTTATTAATGAACTAGACTATGATAAAAAATATATATATACTTGCAAGTAATGAAGAAAAGTTTATTACTTTTGGGAAAGAAACTGAAATTTAAAAAAAAAGAGATTTATAGACACATTTATATTTACGACTAGTAGTTTAGTTAAATTATCATCGGATTTCAGTAAAGATAAAATTATACACACACAAAAACATTTTCCTACAGATAAAGTAGATTTAGGTATGATATAGGGTGCTTATCCATACGATTATATGGATAGTTGGAAAAAAATTTAACGAAACAGATCTTCCACCGAAAAGTGAGTTTTATAATAAAAGTAAATGAATCTGACATAACTGATAATGACTATGAACACGCAAAACTTGTATGGGATCAATTAGATATAAATAATCTTGGTGAATATGACGATTTTTATATTTAAAAAGTGATGTATTACTGTTAGCAGATATATTTGAACACTTTAGAAACAATTGTATATATGCATATGATTTATATCCGTCATCGTGGTATTTGTCAGCGCAGTGATTATCTTGAGATGCAATGTCAAAAATGACCAACCAACCATTGGATTTCTTACATAATTATGATATGATTTTGTTGATAGAAAAAGGAATTAGAGGCGGAATATCGCAATGCTGTAAACTATATGTTAAAGCGAATAATGAATATTTACAAGATTTTAACTCTGATCAAGAGTCTAACTATAGCATATCTCGAAGCTAATACTTTATATGGTTGGGCAATGCCACAATATATTTACCATGTGGTGGTTTCGAATGGGGGAATTATAAGCACGTAATTTTACCAATGAACATATATTAAATTAGGATGACTATTCTAATTGTGGTTATATATTAGAAGTTGATTTGGAATATCTTAAGAAACTACAGAAATTACATATAGATTTACCTTTTTTGCTCAGAAAATAAGGTAGTTCCAAAAACAAGAGTCTAGATTATTAATAATTTTACATAAAAAAGGAAAGTATGTGAATACACTATCGTAATTTGCAACATTGCTTAAGGAATCGATTAAAACGTACTAAAATACAAAGAATATTAAAGTTCAATCAGTCTGATTGGTTGAAGAAATATATAGATTTAAATACAACAATGAGAACTAACTCTAAAAATGACTATGAAAAAGATTTTTATAAGCTGATGAATGATTCTGTGTTCGGCAAAACTATGAAAAATATTAGAAACAGAGTGGATATAAAACTAATAGCAAATGAAGAAAAATGTGAAATATTATTAGCTAAACCAAATTTCAAAACAAGTTCTATATTTAATGAGAATCTTGCAGCCGTTCATATGAATAAAACAAATACATAATTTAATAAACCGATTTATGTGGCACATCAATCTTAGAAATATCAAAATAATTGATGCATGAATTCCATTATAAAGTGTTGAAACCAAAATATGGAGATAAAATTGAATTATGTTATCAAGATACCATTAGCTCTATACATAATATCAAACAAGAAGATTTTTATGAGGATATGAAAACAATGATACGAGTGAATATCCAAATGACAATATTTATAACATACATAAAATAAACAAGAATGTATTAGGCAAAATGTAAGATGAATGTAATGGCAAAATAATGAAATCATTTGTTGGTATATGAGTAAAAATGTATGCTTACAAGGTTGATGAAAAGAAAATAAAAGATCGAAGGGTGTAAACCAATGTGTAGTTAATAAGAGAACTACATTTTAGGCTCTTGGATTAAAGAGAAAATACAATATAGAATAATGAATTTAATAATGAGTGAGAAACATGACATTTATACTATAGAAGTTAATAAAATAGCATTAAGCCCATTTGATAACAAAATAATTGTTTTATAAAATAAAATAGATACATTTCCATATTGGTATCAAAATTATTAATTTTTATATTATTATATTTCTATATTATATTTTAAGATTCTTTAGTTTATTAAACATTATCAATATCAGCACCATCAAAATCAATCTGTTTACCATTTGCATCTCTAATTTCCAAGGCAGTAAAATTAAACCTATCATTATTAATTTCATTATAAAATTTGATATGCAGACTCATGAATAATATAATCTCTAAAACCAAACATCGTTTTTGGTAGAAAACTTGCTTTATAACTGTTTATAAATGATTTGATTAATTATGTTTCATAAACATACCATATGCGAAGTTACAGTAAACATTAATTTTTTTTAATGGCTCAAAATTAGGTAATTTAGTACCTACAAAGCATATTTCATTCAAAACCAAGGATATCAGCTAGTAGATCATCAAATTTAATATCGAACTCAGATTTAACAGATATTCTATTTTTTACATTATCTGCTGTTAATTCAATGTTACTTGTTAAAAAATGGACCAATCTAATTTATAATTTCCTTTAACAATTCGATATCGTATTGACCTCTAGAAGTGGTTGTAACTTCATTTTTATCAACATTAGGACTCATGTATTCAATTGTTGATATTGTATTGTTGTTTATATTTGGTGATAAAAATTTCATATAAAAACTAACCCAAGCAATCGTTTTTCTTTATGGATGATATCATAATTAAGTTTTTTCTTTAAAATAGAACTATTATTTGTTAATTTAAATACTTTATTATGCATTTATTACAAAAATTATCTTATTAAATGAAGAAAGTATAATGGGGTGTCGGTGTTTAAATTTATGAAGATAATTCCAAAACAAAAAAAAAGAATATTGAATTATTGCCTGATAATACGAAGGCTATAATAGTAAGTCCAAGCAATAGTGCAAAAACTAATTTAATGGTACATTTTATTTATAATGTATGATGGATCAATTTTAATCAATTGTATGTTTGTTCAAAAAGTGTAAATCAACCTAAATAAATTGAGTTACAAGATGTTTTTAATATATTACCCAAAAAGCTAAAAGTCAAAGAAAAAATGGCACTCTTCTTTTATTAATAATGACGATTTTCAGAGAGATCTAAAGGAGCCATTTCGTCATCTAGTTATATTTGATGATATTTTAGATGACCAAGATATTGTTCGCGATTATCTCACTAGAGAAATGCATAAAATTTTAGATGTATTTTATTTAACTCAAACATATTAAAAAATACCTATACAATTGGTTAGAGATAATACAAATTGTTTGTGTATATTCAGACATCATTATACTAATTAAAAAATATGCCGTATGAAAACTTTAAAGAGATTTGTGCAAAATGTTGAGATGAAGATTATGGGTTTATTGCAATAAAAATGAGTAGAAAAATAAAAGAAGGAAAGTATAGGAATAAAATTAAAAACTTTATTATTTTTTAGAATTTTTATGAATGTTATATGTGTTTTATGAAGTTAAAAAACGTAATGTTGAATGCATTTTAATTTACTATTCTTCTTAAATGCTGTTAAATATTTTTTGTATATAAATGAAGGTTTACATCATCATTCTTGTTATAATAAAAATAAATTCGTCACTGACCATTAAAGAGAATTGAACAGAATGTGTTAGACACTTTTTTAAAATGAATATGGGTATCTAGATGATGATGCAAATTCGTTTTCAAAAATTGGTAAAGAAAAGTTATAATATTCTTGAAATGATCTTAAAGAAGTTTCAAACATTTCTTTAATTGATGGTAGATTCAATGAAGAAATGGCAAATTTAAATATTAAGCCAAGATGTGATGTTAAGGATGATATATTTGGTATTTATACATCAACCAACAAATGGAATAAAAAAACATTAAAATTGAATTTTGGGCTTGCAAATAGTTCAATTACTAAGTTAGCTGAAAAGGCATTTTACATTTGCCAAAAGCATACAAATTTGAAATTTGCTTATGATAGAAATTCTCCAGATATATTTATATCATAGAAACAAAAAATCATAGATACCAGAGATTAAATGGATTTGCCCATATAGATTAACCCACATGGCAGTGTACTAGTACACACATTTTATCTGAATCAACAAAATAGTTTTGTTGAAATTCATATCAATGTGAAGGAATATTGGTAAATGGTAGGAAAAACATCCCAAAAAATAAAATTATTTTACTGGCAATTTTGATTCATGAAATCGGCCATGCATTAGGTCTTCAAGATACAAATTATGAAGATGTAGTCATGTATCTATTTCTTAATATTAATTTGATTGATATGCATCCAGATGACACTCGAAGCATTCAAAGCCTTTATGGCGCACCTCTACAAAATAACTCGATTTATAATGAATTAATTGATCTATTTAAAAGCAAATATAGAAAAAAAAATTTAATTATTGGTGGGGATTGTATACTTTTTACGATAAGAAGGTTTGGAAAAAATATTTGAATGACAACACAATAATATATATAAAACCAATTTTGATAAGAGATTGGTTCAAGGTTTTTGCCAAGTGATTATAATAATTTTTTGATATACCAAAGACTTTCGGGTGAGTTAGTTATGTTTGTAGATGACTAAATATATGTGATTGATTATCACAGTTATAAGTTTATTAATGAATATCCAAAAGGATTTTCTTCAATTGGAATAGGTGATGATTATAAAATAAATGATGTTTTATTTCATATTCAGTGAAAACTTTTATCTTCTATGAAAAGTTGTATCATGCTGAAATAGACGAAAAACATTTACAGATAAAAGAGAGTGGTCAAATTAGAGATAAATTTCCTTTTTTTTTATCAAATACGATAGTGTCTGCTTTTAGATGTGCAAATGGCTTACTGTATTTTTTTTTACTTATGAAACAGTTGGCGTAATATAATGAATTTACAAAGAAATTGATAAGAGTTGTTAAAAATAGCATTTCCTTGTTTGGCATAAGGTGTAAATTGTATAACGAAATTATTTATAAAATGAAATATATCGTCAATGACTTAGAAAATCTAACTCCTTAAGAGCTATATAATTACAGAAAAATATAGAAAAAGTTATGAAGATTTGACTAGCACCAAAATGATGCTAGTTGAGAATATAAAAAAAAATATTACTAAATTTATCAATTTATCTGGTCTATATTCTTTAATATTATTTGCCTTAAATTATTATTTCCATATAAAATGAAATTCCAGTTAAAAAGAAAATACAACTCACCAATTTCTCTTGCGCATAGTTTCGCATATCAAAATGGAGTAAATTCTAGACATAAATAATAACAAACGTATTTACAATGGCAAACAAGTTTCTGTGATTATTTATGAGGAAAATAATGCAGGGTTTAAAGGAAAGGATGTTGCTGAAATTTTAGAATATTCTAATCCACATGATGCACTACAAAAACAAATTTCATTAACATTTAAGACATATTTATCAGACATAGTTGTGATGAAAAATTCATCACAATTGGTTACCACAAAGGTAAAGCAGTTTATATGAATTTATTTTTAGTTCACGAGTTGAAATTGCTAAAGCTTTTAAAACATGGATATTTGAAGATGTTATTCCTTCGAATTGTAAATATGGTGAATATAAATTACATAAACTAATTAAATTAAAATATATAAAATTAAATCATTTAGAGCATATAATTAAAATAAACAAGATTAAAATTCATCATTTAAAAAATATAAATAGAAGTAAACATTATAATATTGAACATTTAAGAGTTTCAGTTGATCTGGCATTATATGGAATAGTACTCAGAAATTTAGGTAATCATAAACACAAAAGCAAAATTCAAGGCCAACTTTTGTTCTTTAAAAGTTATTTTATGATGACTGTGAATATGATTACTATTCTATGCCATTAGAACTCAAAGAAAAAATGCTCAAAAACAACTGTATAGAATTGAAGATAGGCATCCAAATTGTGAAGAACTATTGAGATTTGATTATATTCCAAATGCTATCAATTTATATCAAAGCATGAAAGAAATATTGTATGGCCAAATGTAGTGTTCCCACAACTATTTTAATGTTGCCAGGAATAATTATACTCTTCATCAATTGATTAATGATATTAATAATATTGATCGAATTGAGTAAGAAGTTGATTATTATATTTAAATTTACAAAACAGTTGTTTTATTAATCCATGAGTTATGGGAACTATCAAAATCTACCCATTTGACATAAATTTTATCACCTTTAGTTTTTAAGACTTTTTCAACCAAATATTCATTTGGATAGTCAGTTATCATAATTTCATATTCATAAAAATTACCAATTGTTTCTTCTCATTTAGTGTCTTTTAGATTGTAAGTTGGTATATCATAATTTAACATTTTAACAATAGTAAATAATTCTGTTGTCCAATTAGCAGAATATCCTTTTCCAAGCATTTGTTTCAGTTTTCTGACGCAGATAACATCGCCAACTTTGTATTTCGGTTTAGTAATCGTATCTACAAAAATTGTTTGCATTAAATTTTTTTCATTGGTCTTATTAATTTAAATTGGTTTCATACCAATAGTTCTATGCTTTCTGTTCTATTCTTTAACTAAATCGTATAATATATTTATCCATTTATAATTGCCATTTTAAGAAAGTTTCTTCCACATTTTATTCTTCATTGTTCGATTAAATCTTTCTACAACACTGTCTTTAAGTTCGCTGAATGTAGAATAATGATTGATGTTATATTTTTGCATAAGCTATTTAAATGTTTTATTTAAAAATTCTGAGCCATTATCACTTTGTAAATTATGTGGTTTTCTTTGCTTCAATATAGATTCTAATGCTTTTACTACATTTTTAGCTGTTTTATGCAAACTTTGGAAATACATCGATTATTGTCATAATATAATTATATGCATTATTTAAATGTGATATGTCTTTCAAATCGGCAGTATCCATTTCAACAAGATCAATTTGCCATAAATCATCAATACCATACAAAATTACTTTTATTCTTGGAAAATTTCGTCTGGCAGACTTATATAGTTCATTAATTATGCCTTCTCTTACTTGGGGCAATTATTTTTTAATGTTGATTTTATATAATTACATATCGAGCATATACTTTTCTGAACTAATCGTCCATTTTTAGTATTTTCAAGTTTTATATTATTATTTTTAGTGACTTTCTTGTACTTCAAACATTTAATTGTGAAAATATATATTTAGCTAACCTTTACATTTTACGAATATTCCAATTTAGTCATAAACCCATAAGCATATTTTGAACTTTATATCTTGTTTTTAAACCAATTTATCACCTCTTTTAACATCAAATGGTTTACTGTAATACATTTTTTTGGAATACTTAATAAAAGTTAGAGTATCATCAGGTAAATTACTGGTATCATAAGTTATTTTATAAACAGTACAATCCATTTAAAAAAGGAAAAAATCTATTATCTTAGTGAAAATTATCAGTTTTTTTATAAATCAAATACGTGAGATTTTTCTTCGACTTTTAAATTAACAAGTGTTTCACAATAATTCAAAACTGCTTGGTTTGAATTTTGTAGCTATATAGAAATATCTTTTATTGGAAGAATATTTTCCATCTACAGGATCAGCCTTATTATTAACTCAACCATCTGTTGTATAAACATACACTTTACTAAGTTGATTATTCATATTTATAAAAATCAGAAACACTAGTATTGTATTTCGAATCTACGCCTGTTTTTAAAGCGTAGTCAGAATTAATAGTTTTATATTTTGAATCTACTTCCTTTTTTAGTGCCTGCTTTGCATTATCTATTTGCTTTATACAATCATCAATAGTATTACTGATTTGTAAATTTATAACTTATTTTAAAGCAGACTTAGTAACAATAGTCTTCATTTTGAATCGACATCCTTGTTTAATGCATAATCTGCTATATGTATTTCGAAATATCTTTTATTGACCGCATCTTTATTATTTATAGGTTCCACCAATATTAACATTTCTATGTCCGAGAAAAGAAACATAACATTTTGTATAGTCAAAACAGTTGGATAGTTCACTTTGTGAAGAAGAAACACTGGAATTGCATTGTGAATCTACAAATGATTTTAAAGCACGGGCACTAGTGTCAAAAACTTTATTTAAAGATTTAATTAATGGTTTCCCAAATATATCTGTCATTTAATAACATAGAAATTATATAGTTAAACTTAAAATCTTTCGAAAAATGATGTAATACAATTAAGCAAAGAAGTCTACATATAAATGAATAAAAAATTCTGAATTCTATTATCATTGTAATAAACGTTGCTATTTTCTTAAATAGATTAAATTACTAGGAATATTACCTCCAAATGAATCGAAATAGTAAATATCAATATTTTCTTTAAAATAGCAAACCAAATGAGTTCCGGGATCTCTGTAACGTCAAAATTAACCACAGCACATTCATTTTTGTGTATACGTTTTGGTAGTTCGTCAATCATAAACATTTCTGAAATTTTTAGTATTTACTATTTTTACATATTTTTCGATATCGATATTAGATAGCGGATATATATTCAAATATGTTTTTGGTGTTCCTCTTTTTAATTCGCTTTCAGATTTACTTTTCATTACTAAATTATGTCTTTTTGTTCTACTAATGTTTTTTTAAATCTTTTATAATTTGTTCAACAGAATTATAAATTGCACTGGCTCTCCTGGCTAAACCACCAGCTGCCTCTAAAGCAGCCAATATAATTGGTATAATTCATCCATGATGTAAACCACTGCCAGTTTTTTCTTTGGCCATCTTTTTGACTGTTGACAATGATAAAGTCAATTTTAAACTTTTGCCTTCTTTCAATTTTTTATTTTTTCTCTCAATTTGATTCTTTGCTAAGAATTGATTTATACTCAAATCTTTTAATTCTTAGATGGGAATATCAAAGTTTATGTCTTATCTTCATTTATAAGTAAAAATATATATAATTAATAAAATTGAATGCCCCATCCTAACTTTCTTTTTGCAAACATAGTTGAAGCAACTGCAGCAGAAGCGATTATTTCCCCAATTGGAGTATTTTTATCTCAAATAATCTCCTTGGCTTCTTTTTGTAAAATTTTGCCAGCTTCATGTCTAGATTCAATATCTTTATGATCTCTATATGCAATTTCAAGATATTTGCACGCTTCATCTAATTTATTTATGCCATTATCGCCTTTTTATAATAATTCATTTAATTTTGTAAATGGTCCACAATAATTATAACCCGGCAAATACATTTCAGGTAGATTTAAATTGTTTAGTGCCCAATTTATTATAACCTTACCACTGTGTTCAGAACACCAGAATGTGTATGGAATTACATTTAAAACTCTTATAAGATAGGTTATTCCTTTTGGATTATTAATTACAAAATCGGAAAATTTGTTGTTCAACATATTCATTATGCTAACTTTTTCATTATAAAATTATTATTACCAATGTTTTCTTCACCATGGATAACTAATAATCTATAAATCAAGTTTCTAAAATCATTCATCCAAATGTGTTCTTTTGGTAAACTCTTGTATGTTTTTATACCTTCTCCAGTTATTGTAGAAATCCGTCTTTGTGGCGTGTTTTGCGTTGATGTTGATTGAGGTTTCATATAATTATCACAAATCGGTTTAATTATATATGTGTACTTCCAACTTTGATTCGAGTTTATTTTCTTCTTAGGATAAAATTTTTGGAATGCAACATTGGTTGCCAAAACAATATCTGTGTAATTTTCATAGTATTTTTTGGTGAATTCACCTTTAAGATCTTCTTCTTTTTCTTTTGTTATAAAATTAGAGAGACCTTCTGTTAATTCATATTATTTCCCTTAAAACTTTTATATTATCTTTTTTTTAACTTTACATTTGTATCACCTATGTAAAAATTATCTCTATCTCCTCGTGAACCTTACATTGCGTTAATAACATTTGTTCTTGCAATTTCTATTCCCAGATTTATAGTAGAATCAGAGGCTTTACCCCTCGAATCAGACACTGTATGTGGTAAATCTTTCAAAGGGGAAATTCCCCAAATGCTCTTCTAAATTGGGAGATTTTTACCCTGAAAATAATTCTCTTTCAAATGATGTTTCTTCTGTTGTTGGTGGATATTTGACATTTTTTGGTACAACAGGAACTAGTGTTGTTACAAAATTTTTATTTTCTTCACTTACTTTTTTTCTACTTTTTTTTTTTACCAATATTTCGTAATTTGTTAATTAATGGTTATTCTTTCTTCTTTTTTCATACTCTTTTTCGTGGCGTTTTTAAAAATATCTTTCAATGAGTAATATAACTCGAGAAACTTCCTTTGATTCTGCCATTTACATATAAATTTTTTACTTATAAATGAGTTATAAATGTATTGAGTGCTTCTAGAGGCAAACTTTTAATCCAACATATCAGACCAGGGGTAATTTAAATGTTTACAATAATAGAATCGAGTTTGATATTTTTATAGGTGATGGCTTTTCTTTCCCAAATGATGCTTATGTTTTTGAGCAGTATAATTTACTAAAGAGAGATAAAGCGGGGGCTGACGCAGAATATAAAAATGAAGACAATGTTGATGTTAGAGTAGATATCTCAAAACATTGTAATATTATTGAAGCTGTTTATAAACCTGGATTAACATCTACAATGATGACTGTTTTGTTAAGATACCCAGGTGAGCAAAATTATTTAGAAGTTACTGATTTTGATAGTAAATATCGAGTCAAATCCGTACATAGTGATTAAAAAAAATGAAATAATTTACCCGTTGAGATATCTGTTTGGTTGCATCAGAGATAATACTGAAATTTACTGGAAAAGTGGTTATAAATTAACTTTTTTTCCGTAATTAATCTGATAACATTTGTTTATTTGTATATGAAGACACAGCTGTCACACCTCCGACAAGTTATGCCGATCCAGGTAGAATTGATATTTAAAAATGTGAAATTATGTGGCCTATTGTTGAATACGAATCTAACACAGCCATTGCCATTTTAAAAATATATACAAAGAGCCTAAATTTCCTATTAGTTTCAATTATTGGAAATTTTTAGAAAAAGAAGTACCTGTTGGAACAACTGTTTTTAACTTTGATATAAAAGATCAGTTTAATAATTTACAATTTGATATGCCTGATTTTGTAATTGTAGGCTTTCAAATTAACAGAAAAAATCGTGCTGAACAGCATGTCCACGCTTCTATGTTTGATCATTGTAATGTACAAAATATTTATGTTAAAAATGGACGAAATGAGATCTTTCCAAAGGAAAATTGGAATCTAGATATTGAAAATGGTTTTTGCAGTAAACAATTTTTTGCTTATATTGAACTTAGAAATTCAAAATCAAAACTAGACACTATATGTGAAAATAATGAACTTTATTATAAACCTACTGTGAACTATGGTGGTAAAACCAATTTATATTCATTTTGGGGCCGAAGACCATTATATGTTATTGATTTTTTCATATAGAAAAACAACTGTAGTTAAAGATAAAACAAACATAAAAATTTGTGTTAATTTTAACAAAGCTGTTGAAGCACATACGGTTTTGTAATGTTGTTCTAGTTCGTCAACGGAATTTAACTTATGATTATTTGAAAGAGAGGATTACTGAAAATATATAAATTTTTTATTTTATTAAATGGAAGAACCAACAAATTGGTTCGATATTTTAATACAATATTTTAGACTTATAGTTGAGTGGTTACATTTAAAACGTTTACGAATTTTTAGAAATATAAATGAATTATTTGATCGAATAAAAAATCGTAATTCTAATTTCAATTTTCTCATAATATCACTATTTTTATAAAACATATATAACTTTTTAAATATCATAAATGGATCAAATTATAGATCTTTTAGAACTTTGGGATATTGGATATGAAATTATGAAAACAGCAACTTTCATTGATAAAGAATTGGACATTGTTTATTTAAAAATTGTTAAAAAAAAAAAAAGATTTAAGATCAGGTAAATTTTCTCATTTTAAAGAAGATGTTTATGGTTTGGAGTGTTGTGATGGATGGGATTATGTAATCAGTAATGGCTAAGCTTGAGATTTTTCTTTATTTTTAGACTTAAAAAATCTTATTGGTGTTTTACTTTTGTTGAATAAATTTATATAAGTTATTAATTTATATCTTTTTATTGAATTTTTAGCTTAATTCGCTTGGTTTAGATTGTTCGGTTGCAAAATTTACATTTATAAAAAAAACGAGAAAAATTGCTAGAAAAGCGAGAAATTTGCACGCTCTTTGCTTAAATTTTGATGTTTTTTAAGTGGCACAAATTGGCACTGTATTTTTGGCTTAAATTTAAGTGATTTTCGAGGAAAATTGCTAGTTTTCAAGAGATGATGTTTTAAAATTTTTAGAGACTAAATTAGGCCTCAAAAATATTGATTTTGGGGTAGCAAACCTCAAAATTTCGTTGGAAATAAGCGGTGGTACAGCTCTGTCCTTATACATCTACTAATGGCACGAAAGTATTTTCTCTGTGTGAAAGCTTCTGAGATTATTTCCGTGACCTGTTACATTTTAACGAGCTAACCTAAACATTAAATTTATTCTGAACTACATTTCGGGCGACACAAAAATTGAGTTTACTATACAAGTTGTGCTTGTGATTCAATTAAGAGCATCATTTTAACAATTTGTCTCACAAGCATAGCATAGCGGCAATCACCATTTTACTCATTATTTTCCCTCTGAAAGAAAAATTTTCAAACTGCCGATGATACATGCACAGCGGACATTACTTACTCTGGCTACTACAAATTTAACGTTCACGCGTGTAGAAATGGAGGTAGACATGATGGTGTAGCGCCACCAAAGACGTGTAGACATTAGAACGCTTATGGGGACATACAGTAACTTATGTATACAGATTTAGCAAAGGAGTATTTATGGGAACGTATGCTGGACCCGCAGACACCAATGGCTGAGTCTTCGTCAAAACGAAAAGAGCCGGAGATATAATTTCTTGTATTCTCTTCACGATGTTTTAGAACTGTGTCTACTATTTTATAAAGCAGATACTCCTAGTAATAAAAATACCTTCAATGTCAAATATGTTAGCTTGGCTGATCTACAAAAAAAAAAACAGTGTTTTAAGTCCAGGAATTTTTACAGCACATACCGAAGTACTTTTATTTTTTATATTTTTTATTTAATACTCGTGGCGTTCGAGAGCAGACCAGTTCCCTAGCTAACGGCGCAGTGATCATAAAATTCGCATTTATAGACATTAATAATCTTTTTTTATTACATTAAATATATTAAAAGAGAAAATGCTTTGTGTTTTTAACCTATAGTCACATACGGATATCTCACACTAGATATCTAGAGCATTTCAGGCAAGAATCACTGTTCAGTTTCACGGGTCTAAAGTTCGAAATATGTAGTTCTTTTTGTCTTAATGTTGGCTGGGCCGTGGTTTGCACTGCGCTTTGACCCAAGAGTCGGTTTCCATAACACACCTAGCACTCCTGTACGCGGTCACGGCTCCGTACACGAAACACAAGAGTACACTCACAGTGTTCGCGTCTGTAAAATGAGTCCCGTGTGGAAAGGCGAAAAAAAAGATGAAATTTCCTCTTAACGTGGTATTTATTTAATGAATTTGTTCTAGAATTTATTCTAACGAACCCACACACACACAGATACACACACATATATACATATATATACACACACACACACACACACACACATACATATATATGTATATATATATATATATATATATACACACACACACACACACACATAATCATTTGTGGTCCCACATATGGACCGAACAAATTAAATTTTTTGTATGTAGACGACTTCTTTTAAATATGCATTATAATTAACCTCCAAAAAATTTTTGTTTCAAAGGAGTCGCATTTAAATTATTTATTTATTTACCCCTGTGGTGAAATTAAAGGCCTGGCATTCGACACCTGATATAATGACACTCAAAATATGCCACAAAGGCATGTTTGTAATGATGTGAACATGGCGCTATTTTGATGACCAGTTCCGTGTTCTAAACTGTAAAAAAGACTAAAGTTGCATTGACTGATTTATATCTATGTTAGGTAAACTAAGCTTTACACCTCGATATGGCATCCGAATGTGTTTTCATTTTTGTAAACAGATAAATTCTTAAATACTTGAATAATCAGGGGGGTTATTCCAAGTCTCTCCTTCCAACGAAAAACAATATATTCTTTACAACTGTCGGCTCAAGACCACCGTTCGGCATTCTAAGCTTGAAACGAAGGTCGAGTGACGTTACGAGTGGAGTCGGAACTGCTCACGAGCAGTTGGCAGGCTAGAATTTCGTAGGTAAACCAATATGGCGGGTGGAGGTATTAAATGTGGCCGTGTATTACAATGATACGGAAATAAATATTGTGTAGCATAACGTCAGTGCAGCACGTGTTTGTGATGTATGGAGTTATAATTCTCCTACACATAAATTAACGATACGAATAAGCATGAAAATATTGGCTATAACTATTACAAACTCGCATCACACACGTCCGTTCTTCTTAAACATTGTGCACAAGATGATACAGACTATTTAACGTGTGTGATGTTTATTACAAGCGTGTAGATGTGCAAATATTCATTTGTAAATATTTATTCAATAAACTACTAGTACCTTAAATAAAAATAATTTATTCATCTCTTAAGCAACATGTGTTCAGAGCCCTGCCCTCGTAGCTCAGGGGTAGGGTGGCCGACTTATAGTCGCGGGTTCGCGCCCCGGTGCCTCCGACGTGGCGGATGCTCAGCTCGATTGTCGCACTGGGAATTCGTCAACATCAAAAATGTCACAACAACGTCAAATTAAGGTAAAAAAAAAGTGATGTAATGGTTATGTTATGTGCTTCGTAACATAAGCATTTGCATGTCTATAGATAAAAACTTCCTTTCCGCTTAACTTTTACTTTGCTTAAATATGTGAAATACTGTTACCGGTATGTGATGATATGCGGCAAAAAATTTTAAAAAAAAGTAAGCTGGGTACATTTGTATTTTGGCTCCTAATAGCCTACAGTTTGGAATGTTTTGAGGCTGGTCCTGTTATAGTCTATTAAGTGGCGTAAATTTTCATAGTCATAGACCACAATTTATCCTTCCACCACAGCTATTTTGTAAGTGAAGAAAAAGACGTTTGTAAAGAAATGCTTAAATCCAGCATTTCCCCTTTCCTCGTGTTTCCTGTCGTAACAGGCAATGAAGGACTAACTTTTGTAACTTCCGTCCAGTAATTATGTAGGATATTATAGCTAGGTTGGCATTCCAAATTGTCTTATTTCTGTAATTACCAAGTTAAATTGTCGGGGTTCTGTTTATTTTATGTCGAGGAAAAAAGGAAACATACGTCTTTCGTGAGACGGCATTATTTTGATGTTCTTACAAGTGTGTGGCATTTTTATTTGCAAATTGTTTTGATGGAGCAGTGGAAAATTTTGCGCGTGTAGAAATAACATTCAAATCATTTAACTTCTGAAATTTTAACTTTAATGAATAAACAAAACGGGAATCATATACATCGCTGTTCGTATCCGTACGGATGCAGCAATACACACACACTTTGACGGAAGTTAACCTTACACTCGTTGAATTTACGATATAGACAAATAAATAAATATTATTCACTCACTACAAAAATATGGAAAGTGCGGCTTTTTCATGCCACCTGCATTTCAATAATTGTATTAACGGTTTACAAATACATTTACAAAACACGCAAACGAAATTCGCAATCTCTTGAACACGAGGTTTTCCATGGCTCTGCAGTACACTTCGGCGGACACCAAGGTTAGGAATATTAATATAATAGATTTAAGACGTGTAAAAATTCTTTGTTATTCAAGGTAGTTTTACGTGAAACCTATAATTAACATCTTCTAACATTCCTCCACTCAGCCTCGGCCAAATATTTTCTCTTCCACATACACAAATAGTTCTCTAAATACCCGGGTCTCGTCCGTAACACGTAAACATCTATATCTCACGAAGGGGAAAAAATAGTGTTCAATATGGCCACCAATCACAGTTTCTCACACTCTCCACAAAATCAACGAAAACTGTACACAACTATTTTATTGTAAAACAGATATTTGTAATCATATACTATTTTTCACGAGCTAAAAAATATAAAGCTTACTATTCGTATCTTTAAGTAATGTTATTTCAACAGATTTGTGACATTTTAAAGCAAGAAATTCTAGTAATATTTTGTTGGTACGTTGTCGACCGTGCGCAGAGGCAGAAACGCTCGTGTAGCTTGGAGTGGGCAAAGTCGGTAAACCGAAAATGCCCGATTACGCCCCCGTGCTAAACGACTGATAACTCTGAATACCGTCTTGGATCCGAAGAAGATTTTCTCGGCTGCGAGACAGTATGTTCATGACGGTGTGGGAAGTTACCGACGAAACTTAGAATAAGCACTGAGGAGTGCCACATAGCATCTCACTGTGGGGTTAACTTGTCGTTTGTTTTTAAACGATTTCTTTCCTCTTTGCCGGACGTGACGCTCGGGGATATCATTAACCTTAATTTCGCGGTTGGCTTAGTATCCAGGGATCATCAATGTGGTATCTTCGGACTCAGACAACGGCAGTTACAAGGATCTTCGGATGGAGCAGAATCACTTAAATGGGTGTAGTGGAAGAACTTGTCTTCTGCACCGACAAAATGCAGAATTCACTAGTAAAAGGTATTTGTAACAAACGATAACATATGCTATAGTGCGCACGAAACAGCCCTTTAGTGATTTTAAGTTATAAAAACCTTGTGAAATCATTGACAACTGTTTTAGTAGTTACTGAAAACAATTTTGGGCTCGCTAAAATATTTTTGAAAGAGGAAGTTCCACGATTTTGAAGCCCGCTACGCGTACATACACTATATACAAGTCCGAAACTTAGTTTCCGTCTTCTATAATATCGATTTCTGTGAATGCTCTAAAGTAGAGAGCTCCAATAACGATGAAATGGCCACCTGACATCAAGAGCAGAAAATTCCTGTCCATTTAAATAAGGTCTCAAAGATGATGATCTTTTAGTGATATTGTAATTTGCGACCAGCACTAGATATGTTTTTCTTTTTTGTCATCTCTGTTAACTATATTACCAGTTGACATCACAGTGGGTAACCAAACTATTATAAAATCTCATAAAGATGGCGAACTCGGAACATATGAGTGAAAATTTAGCGTGAAAATCTCTGCGTTTCATCTCGTATTCACGGAAGTTACCTATTGGAATATTAATGCTGCCTGAAATTAAAAATATTGATTTGCTTATTTCCGCGAGGGCTGCAATAGTGTAGCTGTCAGACCACTCGTCTTCAAAGCCGTGGCCACAATTTGCCAGTTTTCTGATAAAGTGTGCCCTCATTCCAAGAAGACAGCAGCAACTTCTTAATTTTACGTGCAGTGAAGGCAATTATAGCATAACTCTGCTCTCTTTCCTTCAAGGACATTGAAGCCTAATCACCAACGTGTTTAGGGTTTTTTAAGCCACATGGTAGAGTGTTAGTGTGTTTTAACGTGTTCCTAATAGGCGCTCCTTTGCTCATCGTCAGTTACAGCAAACCAGGCCCGGTTACCAACAGGGCCAAACATAGATCTTCGCATGTGAGAAACGTGGCGGATGTTGCCATGCGCCGATGGGTTTTCTCGGGGTATTCCCTTTTCCCTCGTCACAGCATTCCATCGCTGTTCATCCCTATCGGCTCAAAAGACCTCAACTGTTATGGGTCTCCCAGAACTATTACGCATTCACTTACTGCCCCTAGGTTAGATTAAGTTGGTGGGAACTAAAGGAACACGTGCACGTCTGCTGCCATAAGTTAGTTGAGGACTTCCTGTCAGGTTAAAATACTACCTTGAATAACTTGCGGATCGCAATATTGATCAATTATGGCTTTTTTTTTTCATTAATTTAAACAGATATGTAAAAGTTCAGACTCAAAAATATACATTCTATTTTGGGCCTTGAACATACACTTCACAAATGTGCCTTCATAGTAGCGTTGACAACATATGCCTACAGATTCTCGAGATCGTATATCTTCGGGTTTCTGCCGCACACTACAAAATTAGATAAATGGTTTTTATCTTCTGCTCGTGTTCTCGACATTGACTCCCAAAACTGCCATACTAACGATCAGAATCACGTATATAAACAGTTTGTTGCTGTTTGTTTACATCTGACGTTTTAACACACCAAGATTTTACAATCAATATGCACATTGAAATGTAACTTGGTCCCTTTTTTGGTTGCATAACAATTCTGTCAGAAGAAGTACACAAGTCGCCTTCTCGGCGCTTGAGATGCACTAAAGCGTGTTTGAAAAATGCGTATGTTTTTACTCATACGCGTCCCACCAATAGGTTTATCTGCGAAAATGAAGAACATGGCAAACGATGGCAGAATGCAACTTCTAAGACATTACGCACATTGGAAACATTATTCTGATCCCCTCCAACACAGTTAAGAACGGCCTTTTCAGACAGCTGTATCTTTAAATATACGAACCGGATGCATACAAAACTACGGTAGAAGCTTGATTTGGACTTTGCTACAGAGTAGCGTCCAATGAAATTATACACTGTAAAAAAATTTGTAATATTTACTGAGAAATTGAATGTAATTTTTCTAATATTCGTAACAGTACAAAGGTTTCTCTTGTAAAAATACTCATTTCTAAATCTACAAGGGCAGTGTAACTCAATATTTTTTTTTTTTTACTATACTGACCCGTATCCACGATCTTCAGGAAAATGGCGGACACTCAACAACGTAAAATCGTAAATAGCTGTTTGCGCGTGCAAAAAGAAATGTATTGCAAGTTTGAATAACGCAAAAAACTTTAAAAACCACTCAAATAACCATAATAAAACTACAATTTCAACAAAACGTGACCTCATTATTCAATAATTGTTAATGTTTCCTAGCTACACAGAACTCTTAAATCGGCTCTCAATACCTCGTTGTTTAGAGCCCTCAAAATCTCTCAACTCAACAAGAAAACTCTTAAAATGAAATATATGTATTCTTCATAACCAAATAAGTTCTTTAATATCCTGTTCGAACTTCCAGGTATATTTACTATGAAAATAAGTTTTTAGGTCGTAAGACAAGATGGTCTTGTGGCTAAGGGTGCGGGATTATATGAACAGGGGCTTGTGTTATTGGCCCCGTGCTGGCGAAGTGTATTTTTTCCCCGCAAAGTATATTTTGAAATTTTGATTTTGCTGTTCTCTGCTATTAATTCATCACATGTGTTTTCGAGGAAAAAAAAAATCTTATGTACTCAATAATTAAAGTATCAATAGCCTACAAGGCTATAATTTGTAATATTACAAATATATGTTTTGCATATTTTACAATAAAACTGGTAGTCATACAAAAGATTTTCTTGGCAACTGGATTTCCAAGGATTTTTCTTGTAAAAGTTCAAAAAATATTTTTTGAGTACAGGATCGCCACTTAAACTCACATTCAGACGAGTCACTGTCGGAAAGATTGTACACCAGTCGAGCGCCTTGCGCGTATAGGTGATACCTCTTTACATACGCTGGTCGGTGTCTTCGATTTCTGCCTCACTTACACTCACTGGGCTGCCACCTTAAGGCACTTATTTATGCAAACATGGCGTTAACCTTAGCCGAAGCGATCTGGTTCTGAAAGTTATAATGGAATAACTACACGTTCAGCATTGCAACACTGACACGATGAGTGAGCAGCTCTCTCAATCAAAATGTGCAGTATCTATGGACTTGAAAATAATCTTGTTTGGAATGTAGCTTGCGAGAGCATAGCACGATCGGGCGTGAAATATTCCGTGAAGGATTTGAAACCAAATTTTTTTCTACCGTAAGGCCAGCGTCCATCTTGTAGGCCGTGTTGGATGTCATTGACCTTGGCTTTTATCTTCGACCTTGACCCGATGACCTTTGACCTCGAAAAAAAAATTAAAAAAAAAAATTTAAACTTCATAAAAAGTTTATAAAAAGTGCACTAAAATCATTTTAATATTATTAAAAATTATTAAAACATCCCAATCCCCGGCGGCCATTTTCCCTAAAAATTTCTCTTTCTCCCTTAAAATCGAATAAATTACCCTCAAAATTTCCCTTTTTCGTTAAAAATTTCCCGTTTAACCCTCGAAGAAGCAACTAACCTCCTGCTTGCAAAAACGAACCGCAAAAAAAGCGATTTTCAGCCACTTCGGGTGATTTGGGAGGCTCGCTTCTCGAGGGCAGAGCAGTGGTGAACACATTGGTTTTATAGTCCCAAGATATGCCAAATAAATACAAGAGTTCACGATCCGGAGTAAGACCTAACCATTAGCCATCTTGGTTCTGTCGGACAGCTTATCTGCCATGCTGGACCCAGGTGACCGTGACCATATTCCCATAACCTTAGGTGACCTTGAAAACAAAATCTCGAGAAAATGGTAGAAATGGAATACATTCACAAAAGTCAACGGGCATATTACGTTGCTAACTACTACCGCCATATTAGATCCAGGTGACCTTGGCCTTCAACCTTAACCTTGGATGACCTTGATTTTAAAAGTTCCCAAAAAAATGATAAAATCGGAAAAAAGGTAAAAAAAAAATTGATGAAAAATTGCATCGATGATTCCGGCCGCTATGTTGGATGCTAGTGACTATGTCCCAAATGACCATAAAAACAAATACTCGAGAAAAAAATTGTAATAATTCGAATAGTCATAAAAGTCGGTTTACATACTGGATTACGTTACTGACTAAGAACTCCATGTTGGATATCGGTGACTTTGACCTTGACCACGGTAACCTTTGACCTTAAACTCGGAAATTCGACAAACATCACAAAAATATATACGGATTTATAAAAAAAAATTAGGAAAGGTATTATTAGAATTTTTTTATTTATTTTAAAAATCATATTTTTCGGAGATTCCCCACAGCACTACGCAGATGACAAAACTCCTCCACTCAGTCACATTTTATTAACATTCCCTCCCCTTCCCCTGCACCTATACTCATGCTGTCGTGTGCAGCTATCTTGGTTTTTTTCGTATGTAATTTGTTTATACATTGCTGAGGATGCCATCTTGGATTTAATATGTTTACTTTTACATCACCTAGGTGGCGCAAATGTAATAATTCCGTAATTACCCACCAGGCCTGCTCAGAGTCACGAGTCCTCCTCTCCTGCTCTGATGCTGAAATGCCATTTTCAGGGGTATCGTTTTACGCAAATGGGAAAGATGGAAAATTCGAAGGTAACTTTTTAAGGAAAGAGGGAAATTTTAGAGTGAAAGAAAAATTTCTAGGGAAACGTAGGTGATTTGAGAGGAAAAAGAGGAATTCAAGATGGCCGCGATCGGCTCCGACGCACCGAGTCCTCGGGTTCGAGCTCCGATCCTCTATACCTAGGGGCGCCTGTTTTTCGCGAACAGATTTCAGGACAAGTTGTGTCCCAAAACACTTTAGTTCGCAACCACTTTCGTTATTGGGTAACTTGAATTTTTTACCCATATTATTTAGGAAACACAATTCTGAATGGCTCACTCATGTAAGAGGCACTCTTCACGCAAGACAAGCGGCCAATTTACAAATGAAGACTGCAAGTGTGAATACACGATATTGACATCTAGCCTTGGCATAAATCTTTTCACAAAAAGTAGGCCTACCTATCCCCTTACGACAGAATAATCTTAACCCTTTGAAAGGCTGTTCACGATAAAGTGAGCACTTTTGAAATGAAGCTTATAAAAAAGTTGCTACCCCTGCCTGCATATAGTTTAACGGGCGCACCAAGTGACATTTGCTCAGTAAGGTTGGTAACGACGACGGATGGAAAGTAGTTCTATTTCTTAACATCGAATAAAGGATGTTAGGTAAACTTTTGTGATAACTTAAATTATTTCTTTGGCCCTCTTTTATTTAGTGCTTCGAAGTGTAAAAAATAGTAGATTATTAAAATATTGACCTTCCTAATAATTTCGCAGTTTCACTTGACCAACGCATGAATAAAGTGATTAGCCTCACGGCAATGCTAATTTTGCATAAGGAGGAGGAATGCACAATATGCATACAAGTAGATCGTAAGTAGAGCTTTCAGAAGTGCTCATTTTACTGTGAACAGCCTTTACAACGGGATATGCGAATACGGATCTGTTAGAAAGGAAAAAAAAATCAAATTAAACATAAATTATTAGCATTCAGTTGGGAAACATATTATTTCAGAAGAATATATTTTAATTCAGTAAGTGAACTCTACCGCAAAGAATATTTCTCGGACAATAAAATAGCAATTTAACAATAATATGTATTTTCTTGAAAACAGATACTACATATACTTACGCAGTAATTAGGAGAGAATAAAATCATTCTTTCAGATTTCACTTATTACGAATTACATACGAGCGATATTTGACACCATATTTTTTATAAAATATCGCTGCCCATGAATGCATGCATTTCAACAAATACACTGACCGCGTTATTAATGACAGTGTTGGCCTCGTATTAGTAAGGTAAGGTAAGTGGGATTAACGTCTCGCCGATAGTGAGGCAATTAGAGACGGTGCAAGTTGCACATAGAAGAGGAATTGGGGAAGGATTGGGAAGGAATCGGCATTCACCTGGAGTGATTTCCTTAAATCGTGGAAAACCGAAATCAGGATAGCTGGGCCCGGAAATCGAACCCGGGTCCTCCCGAATGCAAGTCCAGTAAGTTATGACTGTGACACCTCGCTCGGTGGTAACTTATTGGGAACATTAGTTGGGTGATATGTTCTTTCAAGCGTGTAGCAGGTACGTTGGTTGAAACTGAAGTCAGGCTGTTTCGATTCATTTAATATTGCAGTAAAAAATATCGGATTGACACACGTAAGTGAGTAATAATGTGAAAATGTAGCTTGATAGAAGCATACACACCAGTAGTTAGGTACTTCACAAAGTTAACTTTTTCTTACGACGGAAGCATAAAATTGAACAATATTAAGAATGTAAATGTGCTCATTTAAACTGAGAACAAGCAACAATAAAAATAATGTTTGTGTGGGTATCCCAGAATGACAATAAATATATACGTATGCATTTTTTTTTTTGTAAATAACATCATTTTATAAATTGTATATTTTATCCCAGTTACTTGTGATACTTCTGAAACGCATTGAAACTATATGGAATGGCGCATCTGCAAAAGCAATGCCAGTGTTCCAAATTGAGTACTTCCCTATTGTTTATTCATGATTACTTCCAACTTTTATGAAGCCCTACTAAAGTTCTATATTCTGGATATTCCTCCGCCTCGTGCAAACAAAGTTTGAAAGAGTCTAGAAAATTACACCAAAAAGACATCGCACCGCGTTCGTGCGCACTCGCTTTAATAATATTTCGCATGAGAACTATATATTACTAGGCATTACCAACATACCTATTTTCTCCCTGTATTTATTCATAGTAATTTTAAGTTAATATTATAATCTGTAATTAAAATATATGTAAAAGTTAAATTTAATAAAAAATAATGTAATTTTAAGTTAAAACAAGTAAAAAGGCTTGTGACACATGACATTATAAGGAAACAACCAAGGACGTCATACATGGGGTTATTTTTCAAAAGTTTGTTTTAAAAAGCGCGAAGAAACCGTGAAAAGGCTATACACACCTTTTGCTGAACTAAGTAAGAAATAATGTTTGGGAGTCCTCTTTCAATATAAAACTAAATTAACTTTTTGTTCTATTACTAAATTAAATATATTTTGCTAAACATAATTGATTTCAGATTCGTTTTGTGCTGATTGTATACGTATATGCCATTTTTACGAAATTATTGTCTTAAACAAAGTGTACATAGAACTATTTAATGCTCAAATAACAAAGTTAAATGAAACATCGTTGTAAATAGTATGAATGAAAAGTTAACTAACTCTATTCGTTAACATAAAAAATTAAAAAAAAAAAATTTAATATTTTAACACAACAAGATATAAAAATCAGTATATTAACATGTGTAGTATATATATATTTTTTTTGTTCCTTTCTGTGGCTTACTTAGAAACAGATGACAAACACGTAGAATATTTCCGAGAAATTGTACGGGCACATGTGCATTGGGTAATGGAACTCGCAGATCCTCAGCAGATCAACACCAAATCCATAGGTGATACCCGGCGTCCCAGAGTACGCATTAAGCGAGACACTAAGCCCTCTTGGCTCAAAGCATCAATAGGCAGTCTTGTTAGCCGTTCGCCAGTTGACCAGATGGTCCAAGCAGTCTCCATCAGTGACATGTGTCCGACCACTGCGATCCCTTTCCACTTGTAGACTTGAATGATCTCACTTTCCAAAATTTTCTTAATATGAACTTCACAAATTTGACTAAATATAGTGAGTTAAGAGGAGAGATTTGACCAGCATTTCGCCGTTAAGTTCTCCAGAACCGACGGAGTGAAGTGAAGTGAAGTGTAGATGGAGCGGCGACGAATGCATTAGCTTTGAAAATGGGATATCCCCAAGAGGAAAAATCAACCTGCAAATGACAACGTACCCCAAGTTTCCAATATGCCAAAAAAATCCGATTTACCATGAACGGGAATTAAACCCGATTAGCCATCGTGGAAGGTGTTTTATCTGAACGTTACACGACGGAATCTTCAATTTTTACTGAAGAATCTTAAATAATATAATAATTTATAATTTCAGCCTTTCGATGCAAAGGCGAAATGTTGAAATAAATAACAATAATATTGCGGTAGACTAGGTTTAGTCAAAAGGTGTTTTTAGTACATCGTTTACCAGCAACAAACTGTTATTATTTGAGACACAATGGTTGGCCAAAAGTCACTGTACAGCCATTGCTTTCTCTTCTGACATTTCCAGCCATGTGTAACTAATAGGATATCGGTACTACTTCGAGTCTTTTTACAGCATTTAACCCTTCGGAATAGACTACCCACTAAATTTTATACAACACTATAGAATTTTCTTTCCATACTTCTTATGCCATAGTGAATAGTTAACACTGTTAGTCGAGTGGGTCTGGCAAATAAGCAACCCTCCAGCTCAGAAGACGTTTTCTTGGGTCGAAATCAAGGCGTTGAGCATACTAATTGAGCAGCCCCAACTTATTGTCTACATACCACTACGAAATCAGCTTTACTTTATGGACATGATAATGATTGTTCTGACAGAGGGAAAAGCTTGTTCAAAAATGTTGCCATGTTATGGGGGCGCATCATCCAAAATATCTGGGTACATGCCAGTGTTCATCGTTTAATATGATGCCCCAGAACCACACCAAGAAACTAACCAAGAAACACTAAACTAATATAAGCAGATTTAATTTTAGACACAACACACTCAGGTAAATACTGTTTGCCAGGCATCCACAAGGTACAATCATAACCTTACGAGCGGCAGATGATGTACCGTGAATCCTCAATCTTTAAGATTTTCCATTACTTCGCAGTTTAGTTATGATGATGTTTGCGCCACTAAAAGCGACGTCGGGAAGTGGATCGTCTGATCAGCGGCTTCTTGGAAATGGAACGCCCATGAAGACCTTCATCGGTGAGTCCTAACACTAGCGTCTGGACATGAGCTGTGACGGAAATCGTCTGCAGTCATGTCTTTCTGGCGACTGGTTCTCTCAACACGTTTCAGGTTCGCCGGTAGCTATTAGTCATTTCCTTCGGCCCACGAGATTGCTGCCGAGAGTGAGTGCTTCTATGGCATTTCTACTTCACAGTGGCATTGCTACCACTGAGACTGCTGAGAAATCTCTAATAGAAAATGGCCGTATGCATGGACTAGATACATTTGTTCCTCTTTCGAAAGTGCATAACTCTCACTTTCCTCATAACGACAGTAAACAGTGTTTGGTGTTCAGTCATTTGTTCATTCATTTTATAGCATCCTACCGAGCGAGTTCACTGGAATAAAAAGGGCGTCTTCATGAATTGTTATAACATATTTAACTTCATAGTTAGATTATGTAATTCCATACTTTTTGCTTCCATTACAATTTTAACTCAAAATTTTACTTTCGATTTCACAGCAAAAATAATAATGTGTAAAATAAAACAATCATAAGGCATCATCATTATTACACTTAGAATAATAATACTATACAAAAAATACTTAAATAAGCTGAGACGGGTGTCTCAATTTACCACTAAATCCCCCCCCCCCCTTTTCTTCTACCAACATCACGTATAGGTTGTTCACGGTAAAGTGAGCACCTTTTGAAGCTGTTTCATTAAACACAATAACAAATAAATACATTTCATTATGGCCTCGGGCATATTGTTTTGGTAAGGTGAAATTATACAATATGTTTATTACTCACATGGCAGGGTTAACACTAAAGAGTGGTGGAAGTATACAAATTGGTTGAAAGAAAAAAGTAACTAAGGCTTCAAAAGTGCTCACTTTACCGTGAACGGCATATACATGTTTGACCAAGACATCTGCATGAAGACAGTAAGAAGATTTATCTTTTGGGAATTTTAAAACGTGTGTGAGAAAACATTTATGTATAACATCGGCAAAGAAATTATATTACAAAATTATAACACGACTAACCTATTTTTCATGTCCATCGCCGACTCTGTGTAGAAACGTTTCTTGTTGACTGAAAAGAAAAAAAAACAATATGGCTTAGCACGGATAAAAAACGTCCTTCCTGCATCGTAGACTGCCCGACTCAGGAAAACGAGAACTCTGTTGTTTCGCACAGGTGTCGTCGTGTGGCGCTGCCATCACTGACGGTAGTTGGCAAGCACAGAGCATGAGCCACATAACGCCATTTACGCTATGTGACAGTTGTGTTTCAATCTTTAAAAACTGGTGGAACCTTCCACGGTCCCTGATTGGACAAGCATTTTGCCGTACCCCGATAGGAGTTATTGTAAGTTTTCGTGTACCCTCGGCAGGCCAGGCATGGACAGCCTGGAGTCTCCGACTTTAACATGTTCAAATACTTAGCTCATGTTATAATTAAATAGAGTTATGGACCATCCGGCCTGAAAAATAAAATATACTTGATGTCATAATTGTAGGCACTTTAGATCATGCCGCCTGTTGGTAGAAATTCATGCATTGCCTACAAATCGGCATTTTTAAAATTTGTGAATTTCTAGTATTTGCCGAAAATAATCTGAGAAATGAAATAGGTTTTACCGAAGTTGTTTTAGATTAGGTCTATGTTTGACATTTTCATGGTTCATTTCTGTCCATTATGAACTTTATACTAATATAATGTCAAGCTACTTAGGTGAAAATGATCTTTTAATGTTTTCTATCTATACGCCAGTTAATTTGGTGAAAGTTTCATTGCCTATGGGTTGGACGGCGTTTTTAAATAATTCAAAGTTGCCATGTACCCTCGCGCGCATATAGCTATTTTGACTTTAGTAACTTTAAAAATAGTTTCTGTTAAAGTTTGATGCTATTAAAAGTAGCCACGTGTCGTTTGCACTTGCATGGAAAGTAATGATCATAAGTTTTGTCCATGTGGGCCATCATAAATAACTTTAAAGAATTTAATTACCATGTGTCCTGGTGCGTGTATAGATATATTTGACTTCAGTAACTTTAAAAATAGTCCATGTTAAAGTTTGATGGTATTAAAATTAGCCACGCGTCGTGTGAACTTGTATGATTATCATTTTTACCCATGTGGGGCATAATCTTAATCAATTAAATGGATTTAAAGATATGCGCGTGCGCTGGCGCACCGAAAACTGATTTTTTAAATTTTGTCCACGTATGACTTTTGTAACTTTAAAAATAGCCCACGTTAAAACCTGATGGCATAAAATTTAGCCACGTGCTGTGGTGCACCTATATTGAAAGTTGTGGTTGTATTTTTAGTCCATACGGGACACATTAATGAAAATCTCAAAGAAATCAAAGTTGCCATGCGTCGTGGTGCGCATATACCTGAATTTATGACTTTAACTTTGGCCAGGTTCTCTTGAGCTTAAGGTTGCCCACGTGCTGTGTTAACAATATAAGAAATTGTAGTACAATAAATATTTTCCATATTGTTAGCATTTTGTGTGATGCAATTATGAGCAATGCTTGCCACACATTTTGGAATAAGTAAAAATAATCATCCAAATACAGTCTTTTTTTTTCTTCTGCTTTTCAGTAATTGTAGATTGCTTTGGACAAGATCGCAGGTTTACACTCCTTTGAAGTTTGAATTGAAATGTTTTCAAATACATAGTTGTTCTTGATTGAAATTTGGGCAGTGTTATGCCCCTTTGCCACGTTCTTGGGATAAGGGCGTCGCAAAGTTTTTAGACATTTTAGACAACTCACATCAATAACAATAGTGGGAAGTCTTTACGTTCAGGACTTAGGAAGTCTCTGCATTTCCTACAAGATATTATGCTATATTACCAAATATGCAGCTTAATAATTATTTGACATGGTTTTTATAAAGTTTCCACTGTTTATGATTATGCGGTATACTTCAGAGGTGCCTAGAAGGGTTTGTTCATGCAACACAGAAAATATTACAGAAAAATGGAAGTACAGTCATTGTCACAAAATTGCCCTACTCGAAAGCAGATAGCCGAATGACATGGATATTTTCAGGGGTTATAAGAACAATAAAAATAACTGATTAGAGTATCAAGACAAATAGGCCGTTTATTCGGGAAAGAGTGTTGAGCGCCCTTCCCATGGATATATGCAGCGATAGGCATTGATACATGGAATGCTGTAAAGAACGTCCCATAGTTGTTGCAGCTGCCACTCTAGATGCTGTATACCCGCAGATGGCTGAAACTGCTATCCCAGCTGGCTCCATACATATTGTATAGGCGGCAAAATTCGTAACCAGGCTGGTATAAGGAAGGTGTTGGAAACACTAAGGCAATCTAGGAATACCAGTGCTGCATGTGGGTGATCATTATCCTATTGGAACACTGACGGCTGGAACTGCACTACGAAAGGAAGCACGTAAAGCCGCAAGCTCTCCTGAACATACAGCTGCGCCTACATTGTTATCCTGTTCATTACTAAGAAATACTGAAAATCATAGATGACTCCCCTCATCATAACAATTATAGCTTTGGCAGTATGTCAGTCAACAACAAAGTAAGACTTTGTACGTGGTTCAAAACTACATATGATGTCGGCATTGTCGGATGTCGGCCAAAGGACGTTATGAAACCAAGTTTCTTCTGCAAGTCACCTCACATTATGAAGGTTGGAGGGGGAAGGAGTAAGTGAGTCGCTTGTGATGCAGCTACATGTCTCTGGATGGCGGAAAAAAACACTTTTGGTTGAGATTCTGTCTATCGGACAATGAAATGTTTACCTTTTCTGATGGTCGTACTAAGCCAACCAGAGCCTTTCCGGTGCATATGTGCTCGCCCATTTTTCCACTACTCCCAGCATGATCGCACAGTACGGTCGTAATCATCGAGATGGCAGGTAGTTCGTCGGGAAGATCACCTTGCCTCTGGTAGTTCATTTATTTATTTTGTGTACTTGTCTAAAACTCTTTAAGATATTCACACTTATGCCAAATGCCTCACAGAGAGATTATGTTTACTGACGTTCACAATGTACGCACACTGGTTATATTGCCTACAGCGTCGTCATCCTATGGCAATTAATGTTACAACGGCCACATGATTACAGTTAGCTGCAGCCAATCGCAGAAAAAAATGTATTCACGTTTAATATTCGACCTACCAGTTATGATGCTGTAATGCTACCTTTCACCTTTTGTGGATAATTCGTTTGGATGAGACTATTTTTATGACACTGGGTGTATTTATGGATAAGCTGAGATATCCCATTTTTCCATCATGGTTTATCCGCCGAATATGCTATTCTACGAGTTCTTTATGGTCAATAGGTATGCTCGTTTACTGGGCAATCATACAATAAAGAGTGCACTGTTGACAATCCCTCCACTGACGTAATACTCAATTTATATTTGTTTTCGAACTCTTCCACGGAACTTAGTATCGTCATTTTTATAGTTTTATACTTCTGGTCCTGCCATAAATACAAGATACAAGAGTTATATCAGCGCATGTATGAACGATGGTACAGATATAAAGTAAAATATTGCAGTCTTAATGTCTCTTCTGGAGACGTCTGTCAGTAAGTTAGACGCATCTTCATGCTTTGGAGTGCCTAGAAAACGGCATGTACAAGCTATACCAACTTTTGCTTGTTCTTCTGTAAAGTTTTTATGGCACGAAACGTAAGATCATTTTACGATCTCACTCTCCAGTTATGTAGAGCGGTGGGTTAGCGAATACAGCTAAGAATATTACCAGCAGAGATTCCGTGTAAAAATGATAGTTGAAATGCTTTGACGGTAAGTCTCCCAGCTGGGATATTATCAAAAGAGCGTGTCACGGAAATATCCTAATGATCCTATCTTCATTTGTTATTCTTACGGCACTCCAACCTTCGGGAGAGGGGAGGGGGTGGGCGGTGGCTGAGCGGTTAGACTGCTCACCTTCCACCAAGGCAAACCGGGTCCAATCTCCGACCGGGCCACTCCCGGATTTTCGCTAGTGGTAATCGTGCCGGACAATGCCGCTGGTTGGAAGAATTTTTCAGGTATCTCTCGTTTTCTCCGTCTTTGCATTCCGGCGCTGCTCCATTCTCACCTCATTTCACCCTCATTGGTTACCAAGACCTCGTTACTAAGAGCCGTTCAAATCTCCCAACTCCTACCTTCGTTTAAGAAATAGGTTAATTTTTACACCAAATGTGTTTCTCGTTTACTAAAAAAAGAATTATTTATTTTAAAATATTTGCATAGCCCATTTCTAAACCCAATCGAAGGAAATAAAACAATATTTTAAGAACTTCGTATTGAAAGTTTGTGGATAGTTGTAGGGACTGAATTTGACACGCTCAATAGTAATTTTTACCGATTTATACTCAATTGTACCATTTAAACTCACCCATGTGTTTATTTCAGTGAATTGTCTTTCTTTAGCTGCAAAATAATCAAACTTGCAGTTTATGAAATTTTACTAATTGAAGACATTGATTAGTTAAGAGAGAGGCATGGAGATTTGGGTGGCTCTTAACAACAAGTCCTTGAGAGAGTGCGGAGAAGAAGGGCGAGAAAGGCAGCCACATTGGTGCAGCGCGTGACGTCAGGATGCTGGACAAAGGAAATGAAGGGAAGGGGCGGTGAGGGGAGGGGAGAGCGCGTCATGCCACCCCTACGCCACCAGCAGCGTTAACTTGACATAACAAGTTGTGCGCGATAGAGGACGTTGCCATAAACAGGGTTTATGACATAGTCCAATTTGCATTATTTATATATATACATAAAAAAAAGATATATAATTTTTTGTCCATTTCTGCGACAGTTGATGCCTCGAGCACTGTCCTCCCAGTAATTTTGTCTGTCATCTCTGACAATCAGAAAAGTTTGGGAAATTAGAAAAATAAATAAATATTACTAGTATAATTGGAATAAAAGTACCCGTGATGTAAAAATTTGAATTAGGAAACATTATTAAACTTTTACAAAAATCTGGAAGCTGAAATTTACGTGATTTTGAAGTTTTCTTGATGCAGTTAGGCAAGCGGTGCTAGGCGAAATAATAATTATTCTCAAGGGAAATTTATTTCAGAAATCCTACGGTAGTATCCTTTTGATCTGTCTATGAGTAACATTTCTTACCTGTCCCTATTTTTACGACAATCAAAACACTTTTATAAATTACAGCAAAATATCTTTCATATGGCCAATTAATGAACTTTCGTTTTATATTAAATTTTCCAGCGGGCTAATTGTAGTGTACGTGCCTTTTCTTAACGATCTGTGCAGCCCACTAATTACTCTTTCGTGCATCGTTTCCGAGTATAAAATAGTTTCCATATAATACTTTTTAACAGACAATCACAGCGTGGCTGCTATATCAGTACAATGCGCATAATTACCTGAGTTATTCTCTTGTCATGCATACGCACAGCAGTCAATAACTTCGCGGATGCCTAGGTGTGTAGATGCACACTCTCGGAGCGCCAATCCTTCAACGACATGATTGGCTGTGGAATAAGACTATTCCATTGTTTCTTCTATCTTATTATATCAGCTCCGACTTCTGCAACGTCGATATTGGCTACACCGATTTGCGTCCAGAGTTTCATACTCATGGGGATCTGTGGGTTGGATGGTTTTCTAAGTGCTGGCAATATTACGGCAATGTATTCTTACATACATTACACTGAAGCACGAACCATTGACGCTCATTAGAAAACTCATTAATGTATGCAAATAATAGTATCCGACTGCCTCTTTTGATATGATGAACGACAGCTCAAGCCATGCAATTATTAAAATGTTCACAGATTAATAAGAACTCTCATTGCATGTCAAACTAAGCTCTAATAAATCAGTAATTTGTTTAGTATGGCTGGAATATATGGTTTCCGTTAGCCTTAGAAGAACGTTTATCACGTCTTCATAACAGAGTAAAGAGCAAGCGACTTGATGTAGGGAACTAAGTAGCGAGAGTGAAGTGCCTCTCGCAATATAGTTAATATCATACGAATATTATGCCGTGCCTACCATGGCAGACTTGCAGACTTGCACGCCCAGGGAAGAGAAGTTGCGGAACTCCAGAAAATCCACTGCGGCATCAGTCTTCGCATTGGTGAATAGCTTGTGAACTAATGGGGGAAAATCGAAGACGGTGTTCTTTTCACAGCCACTGGGATTGCCGGTCCAACTCCGTCGGGATGCGGATGCTTGAAGTAGGAGGAAGGGTTGTCGTATTGTGAGGGCAGCCACTTTTAATCTTTGAGAAAATCTGCTGGAGTCGTATACTGTAGGTAAACAGCGTACTGTTAGAAAACGTTTTCTTTAAATTGCGGCTAAGTAAAGATACACTTTATCCAGAAATGTTCGTAAGACTTGGTTACTACGGTTTCTGCAAAGAGCGGATTTTCCTCTTATTTGATTTAATATACAGTGAGTTCACGGAAATTTTACGTAAATTTGATGGAAGTAAGTTCTATGAATTCTCAGTTAGTAAAGAGTGCCTACAAAAAAAAAATTAATTTTGTTATGCAAGAGTATTTCAGACTTTAACGTCAAGAAAAACATGTGAGAAATTATAACTCTTAACATTTACCTAATTCGCTAATCTAAGATATCAGAGCGTAAAATTGTTAATTGGATTACTGAAACATCAGAAATTGTTTAAATATACTTACAATTTTTTATGTTTGAAGAGTTGCTAATAGTCACATGGCTTGTGCTACTTTTTAATATTTGAAGAATTACGTTTGTATGGTAAGAATATCGTAACTGACTCAGGAGAGGTAATTTTGTGATTCTAGTGGCGAAGGACTCTTCGTGTAACCCCGGCATAGTTACTTTCCGAAAACCGAAGCTACGGGGAACATGGAATGTGAAGCTCGTATCCATTATAAACATTGTCTCGAATATAACAGGTAAAAATTAGTCTACCAAAGGAGTCTTCACACGTTTTAAATCAAACGTTTGAAAAACCACTCCCATCTGTAGCATGTTTGATTGTTTCCTAAATAATCCTCATACTAACCGTTTTATACTTCTGCCAACATTAACAGATCTTATCTTTTGGTTAAATAAAACTTCCGTTATACAATATAATATTTGTTTTTTTAGACAACATTCACTGTAATGTGATCTTAGTTAGAACTAACGTATAACTGGCTTCACAAGTGTTTGGAGCAGCCATGAATTTACTATAATATCAAAGAGACAGTCATGTGAAAATGCAAAATTGTTGGTACCGTAAATACACTCATGTGCGTGAAAATATAACACAATGAAGAAACATGAGAATGAAATGATACTCGCTGGAAATGGATAGTAGAGTATGATCTTCACATAATTGGAATTAAAGATTAACTGCGCGTGCACAGACGTAACAGCACATTTCTCAATTGATGCGTACAACAGTATAGATAGGGGACTGTTGGAAATATATAAAAGTAGAGTTGTTCATCGTAGTGACCTGCATAAAGTCAGTATGTTGCATGGACGGAAAATGGCACAAGTTAAGAACGTCCTGGAGTTAAAATAGGGCGTGAAGGATTCTCACACCGTAGAATTGCTTCTCGCATGGGTAATAATTAAACGATGGTATTGAGAGTGCGTAAGCAGTGGGCTGAAGGGAACAGGGCGAATGAAAAGCCCGGAACTGGACCACCACGAAATGTGACAACACCACGGAATGACAAACACGTCAACCACGTGGCAGTGGTGGACCGTTCAGGTTCGTATCGAGTGTGAGCAGGAAGTTGGAAAACTGCAACACTGTTCTGACATTGTCTGCTTTCCAAGGTTCAACAGCGTCTACTTCGCACAGGACTGCGTGCATGCATTCCTTCACGGAGGATTTCATTGAGCCTGAACTATCGACTCCTCAAGCTATAATGAGCATTCAAACACAGCCACTGGCGTGCATAGTGGAGACGTGTTTTCGGAAGAGTCCCGCTTAAGCTTGGATTACAATGCTCGCCGCAAAAGCATTCGACGATATCAGTGTTAGCATCATCTCCCAGAATGTATTTTCGAGCATCATGTCTACTGCACGACCAATGTCCATGACGTGTGGTGGAGCAATTGGATACCAAAGGTGATCTCGGCTGCTACGATGGGCACAATTGCTACATCAGAGAAGTTGTTGAAGCTGAAATCGTTGCCTTCTTTCAGCGCACTCCTAGTGATATATTCCAACAAAACAACGCACGAATACATGTCCAGGCCGAATTCCCTTAGTAAGGCAGATACCGCTTATTTCTTGGCCTCCATGTTCTCCCGATATGTCATCTATTTTACATATTATTCTCATCCAGCAGCCAGTACCGATTCAATGTGGAATCGGAGAGAAGCAGGCTGGCAGGATATTTCCCATAAACATATCCAAGTCATGTTTGATGCAATGCCACAGCGTGTAGCCGCCCTTACCGCAGCTCGTGAATTTTTTGTAACATGCTGACTTTTTTGCAAGCAGCATTATTTAATTGTTATGGAACTGTAATCGTTTGATTTTAATGCAACTAGTGAACTGTGTAATAAATTTTCCTCTACTCCGATTGTTACTCAATGGTATTGCGTTTCTCACAATATTAGGCATATTACGTGTCACAACTTCGTCATGTTTTTATGTACTGCGCACAAAATAAAAATTAAGTTACCATAGAAAATGAGCCCACGATTCCTCTAAATGGATGCAAACAGTTTTGATGAATTTATTAAAAGGGAATATTGTAAGTAGGCCTTGGCGTCTTGTTGGCAGGGATAGCAGTAGGGATGGAATAGATACATATGCAATACTTGTGAGACAATTATGTATAGACAAGTGCCTTAACAAGGATGCTAAACCACAACCTCTCTTACCGTAAGCTTGTATGCAACCGACTACATACGTAAGATTAGGATTACGAGTATCAACTACATTTTTGACCAGGGAACATGGGGTTTATTAACCTGAAATATTTAGAAACCAGCCATTTTTAACTCAAGTATACGAGTCACTGAAATCATGTAAGATTACATAACATTGCCTGTGTGCAGAATTTTGTGAGAATCAGTGTATTAGTCCCCGAGATATCGCATAAAAGCCCCATTTTATCATGTGGTGCTATCTTCATAAATGGCGAACAAATAATATCGATGTTCGCCATAGATACTGCTAGCATATAAAACGTGTGCCAAATAATTTCGAACGTATAGCATACTAACCTAAAATATTTATAAGGTATATTTGTATGTATAATATGCGACTAAACCTTTTAGTCAAGAAAATACAGTTGGAACACAGAAACTGAGAAAATACATAAAATTATTTTTTCATGTGGTACTATTTTACGAAATTGTGGAGAAAAACGGCTCTGTGTAAACATACATTAATGTCTCAGTAGATAATGCCAGCATACCAGGTTTTAAGTTGAAGTTTTTTGCGCGGTTTCGTAGATATAGCCAACTAAGTTAAAGTGTTAAATTGGCTGCCATTTTGAAAGTAACCCAAGTAGCAAAAGTCGGTTGGCCCACTTGTGTAAATCTGCTTGTTCGCGAGCAGTCCACATACGGTTTACATAATCGGCCAACCTCAGTAGTTCACCCGCAGATGCTTGTGGCTCACATGATACCTCTTGACCATTGCTTGCAGTTGGTCACATCTGGGCCACTGTTAAGTTAACGTCCACGTAACAAAATATAATCTGCCCATGAGACGACCCGCTTCTGCGTAATCAAATGTCCCTCAATCACGCCAGCCCCATTAGTGGGCCATGTGCAGAAGCAGTGGCCCACTGGCTTACTGCTCCTGGCCTGTCGTAAGTTAATCAAATGTACCTCAATCACGCCAGCCCCATTAGTGGGCCATGTGCAGCAGCAGTGACCACTGGCTTACTGCTCCTGGCCTGTCGTAAGTTAATCAAATGTCGTCAGCCAACTGTTAGCTTGTGGCCCAGCTATCGACCACTTAAAGCCGAGCTATTTGCCACTTAAAAGCCATCTATTGGCCACTTGTGGCCCAATTAAAAGCAGCTTGACATGCATTTCCAAAGCAAAAAAATTTACGTTACTCCCAAATCAAACACTTTAATTTATTATCTTCACATGTATTATCCTCGACATTACTATAGAATTAGTGAACTCCTATGTAAGAACCTGGAATCTAACTCACACTTGTTTGTTTATTTTAGTTTCGGGCTACTTTCAAGTGGTATTTAGAATGCAAAATAATCAACGTTTATATTTGTTATGCTTTGCATGTTTCCAGTCCAGAAACTATTTCTTCCTTATTATTTTACTTCACGCAGGATAATTTTACTTGACGTATTCATGAAAAAAAAAAGTGAATGCTCATATGATATCTGCTATTTCACAAATATAATGGCTCATAAAATTATCAGTAATACTTCGCTAGCAGTAACAGTTGATCTTCCGTATATGGCGCATAAGCTTGTTGATAATGTTTCTTTAGTGATAAGCAACAGTAAGGCATACCACAAAAAGCCCCTAAGCATGCTGCTATTATGTTTTCAGCAGTAAGCAACAGTTTGCATGCCATGCGTGGCCCATTAGCATGCTACTTATACACTTGCGGTACTAAGTAACAGTTGGTAGGCCACGAATGACCCACAAGTTGGCTGCATGTATGTCCTCAGCACTAAACAATAGTTGCCATGCCGTAAATGGCCCATTAGCTTGCTGCTATTATTTCCCCAATAGCAAGTAACAGTTGTTCTGCCAAAAATGGCTCATACACTTACCGCTAATATTTTCCTAGCACTATATACAATTAGCATTTCGTCTGTACAATTACAACTACCATTGTGAGAGTATTGACCCATATTACGATTATTTAAAATATAGGAAAAGTTACTTTTGTGTATATGGTCTGATTGTCAGCCATATAATAAATGCTGACAGTCATAAATGCGAACATTTGCCACCAGCGCCAACAGTTGGCCAACTGTTAACTGCTTGTAGTTTGCTACTTGGAAAGTGTCAGTCCCACATTAAATGTGCATTTACATGGCGTACAATAGTAATACTTGTTTGTCAAGTTTGGGATGAGCGGGTAAGTTGTTTCCCAATGTACGACATTAAATCATAATTTTTCATAGGGCACTATCATACAAAATTACGGACAAAAAGAGTCTCTGTTTAGACGCATATTATTGTTTAGTTGAAATTTGTTGCATGGTTCCGCAGATATAGCATACTAAGATAAAACGTTTATTGTTTACATGTTTTACATTTCGAAAATAAGTGTCTGGCTTACTTGTTATGGACTACTGTGATACTAGACTTACTTAAAACACACCAGATTAGATGGCCTGCCGTGATACTTCCCGTCAGCCAAATTTGGTAGTAATCGGTTGATATGTACATACCAAAGATATGACAAAAAATTTTTTAGGGTGTAGTATCTTAAATAACGTCAAATAAAAGAATGCTATGTATTGGCATATTTTATGTTATGTAACAGATACTTGCAGCATTCCAATATTGGTTGAAATTGGTCAGGCAGTATGCCAGGTATAGCAAATTAACCTACAATGTTTATATTATCGTCATTTTGAAAATAAGCGCATTTTATATTATAATTGCAAGCATTTATATAGCCTACCATAATATTACTTACATTCAAAATTTGATGGGAAGCGGTTTAATAGTTTTTGAGATATGATGCACCCAAAAGCGTTATTTTTTTTAGTAGATCCATCTTAGAGAATGGTATACTAACAACAATATCCCCGACGAATTTCAAAGATTATAAATTATGTACTATCGTCATCCCAAATTTGGTTTTAATCGTTTAAATGTTTGGCGAGGTATAACATAGCGCCAAAGAAGGTTTTAATGCCTGCAATTTTGAAAATAAGCATCCGGCATGGTCGACAACTATAAAAGTCAGATTACCTTACAAAATGGTGTGTTTAAGGCCTTATGCCGGTATTCTAGAACATTCAATTTGGCATCTCGCATGCACTACCATCTCGGTGTATTGAATAGTGATTGCTAGTATTTTAAGTCACGAACATATTTCTGAACGTAGGCCGTGTGTGCCCTGAGATAGTATCAGATAAGTCACAATTTATAATTCGCCACCACGTGCGAGGCTATATTGTGGAGACGACATTGCTGTACAGCGTTTATTTACAGTAGCTTTTGCGAAAAACAAAGGTGAATGTTCCATTTGTAATATTATCTTTAGTGATTGCAGTTATTATAGGCTTAAAATTTCTGCGCATTGAAAAATATAATATAATTATTGATTTTATTGCTGTCGGACGTAATATATTTATTTCACTCTTCCTTGCAAAATAACTTGCAGATTAAATTTCTGCACTGTGCCGATCGCTTATTTATTAACATGTTTAAACAGAGTACAGCTACATGAAGGTATTTTCGAAATGCGATTTCACACTTCTCTCTTGGTAATATTTTTGATGATTTTATAATTGGTTGATTTTCCGTCTCTTTTTTTTTTATAATGTGGAAATTAGAAACATTTTTAATGGTGAACGATTTTCTGAACACTGGAACTGCAACTTTATTATTGTCAATTGTTGCTGTATATTTTCATAGAAATATATCAATCTACAATATTTTTCTGTCCTGAAAATCCGAGCTATATTGCATTGTTTAAAGCAGAGAAGCCAGTCAGTGCTAAGGGATAGAATGGCGTGTCGATTAAGTTCATAAATTCAATGGCAACACATGGACAAGAATACTGCCTTTCATTTGTTCACTGTGCAACAGTAGAACTAAATACGTAATCTAATTTTATGTTGTGATAGTAAAATTGTGTTACCCATTCTTATGTTTTAATTAAATTTCTTCAATGTTATATGTGCTGTTGTAAGTAGGCCTATGCCCTGAAATGCACATTTAAACCAATATGTACCACTTACATCAGTTGTATTTAATTATTAATTTATTAGTTTTACTAGCTAGAGTTCAGCATTTTTGCAACATTTTGAGCAGTGGCAAATGTTGCGATCTTGATTACGTCAAAGAAACCATTACATAGAGTGGGCGAAATAATACGCCATAACGGCGACCATAACTCGGTTGTCCCAATCGTGAAGGAAAAGTAATTCACTGTGTTTCAAACCTGCACGAAAACGTTTAAAAATTGTGATATATACATACGTGACTTTTTATAAAATTACAAATTTTGGGAACATATATTCTTGATTAAACCACGCACGTATCATAAATACAGTTCCCGCTTTCCCATATGAAAGGCGTTTGCAACTCGCAGAGTTTCACAAGACATCTTTTTGTAAAAGGATGCGTCGCAATCGTCGTTCGTGGCAAAACATATTCCTACAAAATTGTATTATAATCTTTTCAGGGATTAAAAAGGTTATTAGGAGGGGATATACAACCACATAGGCATACGGGTGATTTCCCATATGAAAGGCGTTTGCAACTCTCAGAGTTTCACAAGACGTCTTTTTGTAAAAGGAATGCTTCGCGATCGTCGTTCGTGGCAAAACATATTCCTACAAAATTGTATTATAATCTTTTCAGGGATTAAAAAAGGTTATTAGGAGAGGATATACAACCACATAGGCATACGGGTGATTTCATATGCCTACCTTTCCTGTGTAAGTACTTACACTTATTTGCTGCCAACATTACTATAACACATTTTTGTAAACCTCTTCAACCGTTTACTTGGCGCTGAGCGTTAAAACATTAAACGTTATCGTAAGCAAAGTGAAAAGGGTTCGTATGACGAGTACAAGCAGGAAAATAGGACATTAATTAAGTTTAGTCCATCAGTAAAATGGGAGGTAGGAGCCAGGCGCTGACCGGCTGCCATGTTCTGACGACACCCAACCACAATATTGTATACAGGTGACCTTTGACCTTGACCCGTGACGTTTACCTTGACCCTGTACTGCCTGTGGCATTTGATGATCTTGAATCCCAAGAAAAATACGAAAAATTGCAGAAAAATTTTAAGTCACAGAAAAATTATAAGGAATTAGAAAAAGATTGAAAAAACTAAACAAATTATTAAAAAATGTAATTTAAAAAGTTACTTTAATATGTACGCATGGGAGGTCCGGGGTTCGATGACAGGTGGATCGAATAAGCTTCCAATACGACTGGCCCTCACCAGGTTGACCAGTGACCATCTCTTATTCCATGTTATATGTTGATGACCTTGACCTTCAACCTTGATTTTGGATAACCTTGAAGACAAAAAATTCCACAAAAATTCCCAAAAAAGGACTTGTTCCAAAACCCAAGACTCAATACTCTTGATTCAAGACACTTGACAAAAGACTCAAGTCACTTCACCCAAGACTAAAGATCTGGTCCCAAGACCCTTGACCATTAACCGTTAACCCAAAAAACAAAAACAAAATCTAAAAATAAAAAAATCCTAACAATTCTTAAACAATTTCAAAAAATGCCAAAAACTATAAATAAATATAAAAATACGATTGAAAATTAAACATTTTAAAATTTTTAATGTTTGGACATAACAGGGTCCGGAGCGGAAGATAACATCATGCTCTGACATTCCGGTATTTTGGTTGCCACATTATGACACCACCCAACCACCATCATTAAGCAAAGTAACCTTGAACTTGACCTTTGACTCTGACTCCATGTAACTGGATAACCTTGAACCCAAAAATAAATTATAAAATCAAAAGGATTCCAAAAATAATTTTAAAAATTAACAAAGTATTGAATACTTTTATAAAATCAATTTTCGATCAATCTCACAATCTTTCCATCAATCAGCACTGCAATCAGCAATCCAAATCAATTCACACCAATCCACATACCAATTCACACACCAATCCACACAAATCTACACAACAATCAACACCAATCTACACACCAATCCACAATAATGCACACAACAAAACCACACGCCGATCCGCACACCAATCCACACACCAATCCACTCCAATCCACACATGAATCCACAAACCAATCCACACCCAAATACATACCAATCCACACCAATACACACACCACTCCACAAACCAATCCACACCAATCAGCACACCAATCAACACCAATCAGTACACCAATCCACCCAATTCTTCGTTCAATCCCAATACTTCGATAAATCCCAATCCTTCGATCGATCCTTCGATGAATCCTTCGGTTTGTCCCCTGCCCATGTGTGTATAAATTACATTCGTTCACCAACTGTCTCCAAATTTGTACATGTCGACATGTGTCCGGGCGTTTTCTTGTTGATATGTCTTCAAGAGTGTCCTGAATGAAGGTAATGACTTCAGCCTACACAAATTCTCTGATATAGCAATTGTCGTTAAGAGTGCCCATCATAGCAGCCGAGATCTCGTGATATCCAATTGCTCCACCACACATCAAGGATATCGGTTATGCATTATGATGCTCGAAAATGCATTCTGGGAGATGATGCTCATATTGATATCGTCGAATGCTTTTGTAGCGATCACTGTAATCCAAGCTGAAGCGGGACTTGGGGAATATCGCCCTCAAGCTCAGCTTGTGATCATACCATCGAATAATATGAGACAAGAAATTTTTACAGTTCGATAATTTAATCGTATAACGAAAGTATCGAGAAATTTTATAAAATTAATTGAGTGTAATTATTACAGGACAACCCATATAACGTAATTCTGAAGTGCATAGCTAATTTTTTTTAAATTCGTAAAATTCAAACATTCTCGAAATAAGAAAGAGTCTATTTGAGCGGCTTTTAACCGTGAGGTCTTGAGAGCCGATAAGTGTGTGCAATCAGTTGACAATGGAGCAGCGCCAGAACGCAAGGGCGGGGAGGGGGGAACGGGAGATCCCCGAGGAAACCCGCCGATCAGCGACACCATCCGGAACGATTCCCGCTTGCGAAAATCTGGGAGTGACCTGGCCTGGGATTGAAACCAATTCTCCATGGTCAGAGGCGAGCAGTCTAACCACTCAGCCCCCACGAGCACTCAAAATAGGCAGGAGACTACCGAATGAATATCATTACATGTAATCGTAAACTTCCGAATGAGGGAGCAAATCGGAACTATTCGGCTTAGTCAATACTACTGGTAAAATAATTATCCGCAATATATCCTATCATTTAGAATTATATATCTAGTTATACCATATTTTACAGCCTTGTAGATAAAGATGAAACATTTCATTCATTGCCACTAATGTCAAGAAGGCATTTCAATTTTTGGCTTGACCATGTGAATTTTATGAACAAAACTCAGTACTAGCAGCAACCAAAAATATAGAGCCCCCAATACATTTAAAATAAAGAACTTCCGTCCCTGTAATATTGATTATATTTGTTCGTGTATGTTTTCCGTAAATGGTTCTCTTTGCAAGTTAAATTTTGGCGCGGATCTATTTTTTATCTGTATTTTTTTACGGGTTATGAATTCTCCAAAGATTTATATAATAGACAACTAACTGCAATTAGGAGTATACCAAATCGAACCCCTAAAAAATTACTTTAGGTACTTTAGTGAAACGTGTTTCATAAACTTCACATACATAAAGATAAAATGCTACACAAAATTTAGATTTAAATAAAATACACCCTTTTTTTAAGCCACTCAATGGAATTTAAATAAAGAAAACGTATAATAATTTCACAGTTTTAATGCTGTGAACTGAACTGAGTTAGTATTGGTATAGCTGCAACATGTTTTTTTTTTTTTTTTGCATTTGGACGAGTTAGTTTATGCAGGCGTATTTGGAAAAATATAGCTGCAATCAGCATATTTTTCTTCTTGTGCAAATTCTGTATTGAAACCAAATTATCGGAAGCATAAATTTCGTGATTATTATAGTTTTTACTTTTTATAAAAGTTCCGGAAAAAAAACCTGTGTAATTATTATTTTAGAATTTGAGTAATGCAAAGCATTTCATTTTTTATTAATTTCCATTTCATTATACAACTTTGAGTAATGTATGTCGAGTATTTTTATTTTTTGGGTCACCTCGGTATACTGCAAAACGTAGAGATTTGCCTATTACTGAAATTTCTGGAAAATTCATAACCCGTAAACAAATCAAGCTTATAATCAAAACTCTACGAGAAAATGCAACTCATGTATTAGAAATGTATGGTTGGCCCTTCATTTTTGTTTGAATGTGTGAAGTCAACAAAAGGCCAATAACAAAGTAAATGAGACCAAATAAAATGTGTATTATAGGCAAAGAATTTACAGCTCGTCACGAAATCATGGAGTTTCATAATAAACACCATTTGTAATTAATTTCCCCACAGAATAAAGACAAATTAGACCAATTATCATATTCTATGCGTGGCATCAAAACTGGTTCATGAAATGTAAATGTATCTTATAATTTCCATGCTTTAAACAGTAAAGGGAGATATTTCGTTTTAAAGTCTAATGTTCCAGTTGAACAATATTTCCGTAAAATATATTACGTTCAATTTTATATATTAAATCTGCCTTAAGGCTCGGCCATATTAAGTGTATTTAAAATCGAAACACGTTTTCATGTAAACAATGTCCTAGCCATGAAGCCAACCCACATAGGCCTGGACCGTTAGATGGGTAAAAATATCGTTCAATGAGGAGCTTGATAATCGTTACTGCACAATGGGTATTCTCTTTCTACTCCATATCCCCTTTACGGGTTTCCCAGCGTGGCGTCCTAATACGTCGCTCTGTGAATGATCTCTTCTCTTTTGCTGTTCCAAAAACACACGGAGTAGATGTTTTACCCGCTCGTAGAGGTGTCCCATAACTGCAGAGAAATTACTCTGAGTATCTAAATTTCACATGTCATATATTGGCGAACAATGAAGGGTCAACTGGAAAATCACACAATTTTTTTATTGAATTAAGTGAACAAAAATAAAGTTTGTACATATGGTCACAGGCACATTTGAAAGATTACAGGCAATGATTTTCCAAATTCGCATTTTTCATTTAAAAGCGAAGTTGTATATACCAATTCATATTCGGGTGTTATTTTTCATTATTACGTTAAGGTTTATGATTATGAAAGGTTAGTGTGTATAAAGTTATTTATTATTTGAAAGAAAGTTACTTCTGCAAAAAAAAAAAATATATTTAATGTAAGTTACATTAGTCGTGTAATCGGGACATGTTTGTAAACGGGACATGTTTGTAAACGGGACATGTTTGTAAACGGGACATGTTTGTAAACGCAGCATGGATTTTACATTGTGCTCGTTATATAACTACTCTAGTTTTGCTCATCTTTCACTCTACATTATTTTACTCTACTCTCGGAGTAACGTTTCGGAACGCCGCTTTGGCGAGTTTCGTGCCAAATGTTCACGTCGCGGTGTACGGAAACCTGTTCGGTGCCCGTGGAAGAGGGCCTCCCCAGATGAGAATCGATTCGTTCGTCGTTCAACTAGCTGTGGCTCGTGTAGTGGTCTCTATTTGTCTCTATCGCCCGACGCGTCTCTCCCTTGTCGCAGCTTATCCCGGTGCCCTACCCCCTTACTCTGTTCGCTATTAGTGGGAAGAGAAATGGGGCTGAGGGGTGAAAGAGAAACATTGCTACCTTTTCCTCCCCTATACGTACATGCGTCGCTAGCGCGGCAGTAAAATGCGACCATGTGTTCCGACCGTAAACCCCTAGGTTGGGGCATGGTGTTTTTTTGGTACGTCCATCTTCGCGGTTGGGTAAAATGAGAGCCGTTACAAATCTTCGCTTAGATCCTGGCGAGCGTTTCGACAAAGAAATAGCGAAATAAAAAAATTATTTTACTTGGAAAGCCGATTTTCTGTTTTACAATAACCAAGCTACTAAGTTGATTTTCGAGCTCGAGCTCGGCGAGCTAGTAGGCTTTTGCAAAGTCCGAATGAAATTGCACACTTAATCTGAGAAATTAAAGTTCAAATTAAACTACATATGATAAATGTAATGTTTAATGTGTGAAAAATGCCTCGCGGTTAAGGTTCTCTACATATCTCGAACACCGGTTTAGCATATCCAACTGAACTGTCAAAATCGAGCGATTCAAATAATGACTTGAACGTACTATCAAGTGTATGTAGTTTAAGAATGGTATCACATGAATTAATATATTCTATAGTATCGTTAAAACTCAATGGGTAAGCTACAAACCTAAAGCATAGATAATAAAATTCACAGAAACATTAATTTAAATTCATTTTACGGATCTACAAAATTTATTCGCCGTAAACATGGTCTTCTATTAACAATAAAAAAAGCTCAAAGTATAAACATTCTATATTTGTTTAACCCTTGGTATCACGTTTTATTGTTAAATTGCGCTGTTTTAAAATGCATTAACTTCCATGCGTGCAAAAGTATTTAGAACAGGTCCTAAAAATAGTAGAAAAATCTTATTAATCGTATTGATCGATAGGAGCAAATCTGCAACCACAAAAACACGACTGAAACTGTCACCACAAGAAAGATGATATTAATAAAGGCATACCTGTCCATGAAATATTGCGTGGAATCCGTCTCCCAAAAAGTAAATTGTATTTCATATTAAGACGTCTCTAAAGATGTAACTTGAATATATGCATATTATGTTACATATCACTCCAAAGACCAGAAAAAAAGAACTTTAAATATTCACTGTTAATGAAATCGCCGTCGTTTAAAACATGCCGTTTTCTGTGCAAGTTATTCGACTCCTGAAATTGCGCCTTAAGTTTTGCACTACAATTGCTATCATCACGGTGACTCTCGCTTTCGCTGTTATTATCGCTGTCACCGCCCGTACTTACTGCAAATGAATATATTTCTTATTCCATGCAATGATCGTTTTCAGAATATTCTGCGCCTTCTCATTTCACATGTAACACAGGTGATTTTTGTCTTATTATGAAATGCTCTTTACAGCCTCATGTGTGAACACTTTCAGCTGCCCGCGACGTGACAATATACATACGTATAGTAGGTATGGGTGGCACTGTTCTTTCCGTTTGGTTGGCTTGCTAGACCTACCTCGTATGCGTCCTATAAATCCTTGAGCAAGGTCAAGACCCACGATCCTAATTCAGCCCAGATATTTTGTTGGTACTTCACCGAGTTGTAGTAACAATGTTAGTGCATTTATCGATGCTTAATCGTGGTATAGACAACCCAATTCAACCAGTCCAGCAGAAAACTAAGAATTAAAGCTGTAAAACTTGAGATATTAATATGCGCACGTTGTTCAGTGTTCCATATTCATGCATTTAAAATCATTACCCTTTTTACCAAATAATCAGTTTAGCTAAGATTGCCAAGGCGTGGTGTTATGGCGCAAAACGATCACAGTTTATATTTATATTAACGAATCTGTTAAATGTAAACTTACGTAGAGTCAAACAAATCTTTATATTTACCAACAAAATCTTTGTTCGGGACTACAAAATAATTTGTTTTCAATAACAAAATATTTAATTGTCCCTAAACAAACAATTAATTTGGTTGTGCCTACAAATCTTTGCTGATTCAACAAGATATTTTCCTCTGTGAGCACGACACGCATTTACTGACACTTAAGACAGGTTAGAAGTGAGTCACCTACGTATATCCACTACTGCAAGAACACCGGTTCTGTTGGTGTCGGTGTTAGAATTCACCATCGTCCTATTGGTCCACACCACACGAGACACTACCCTGTACTCTACATGGTTCATTATTGGCCGGTCATCAACCAATGTAGCCCCGAGCTGATATTGACCCGATGAAATGTCCTTTGTCGTATAAAAGGATCTACAATCAATCATGTCCCTCTGAGAGGCTACAAAAAAGAAATTCTATCGTTAACAATATCACTCTGCGCTGCCGTGTTCTTGTGAGGTCGTGTTAAACACTAGCCGAACAAAGCCTGCACATCTCATGTTTTGTTCTGAACAACAAGGAAACTTTCAAATTATCTAGACCCGAGCATAGTCTACAAAGCGTTAAGACAGAGTGATGGACCTGTTGGAGTGGGTGGGAAGTGTGAGGGGGGGGGGGGGAGGTCTCGTGTTTGACTAGTTTCCTCGGCTCTCACGTGAGTTCGTCGGGGTAGTAGGGCCTGAGCTACCATCAGCTGGCCCCCACGTTGGACGTCGTCCATCCCGCGGCGCTGTAATCGTCTCGGGAAAATAAAACGACACCGTCAGCGTCCTCCGCCCGCACTGTAATGAATAAAGGAGATTAAAGGGATAACAGCGTATTTATTTTGCTTCGCCCGCCACGGCGCGCAGTTAACAAAAACGGGGCGCGAACAAAACCAGCTTCGAATAAACATTCATTGAATACCGAGTTTTATTTGGCGGCCTGGTGGGGCGCGAGACGAGTTTTGTCAACGGGAGCGGGGAGGGATTCGTTATTCGCTCGCAGCTGGCATATTCCAGTAATCACAGCAGCGGATAGGGAAGGGAGCAAACGAGCTTGTTTTGCAAAATTTATTTTAAAAAAAAGTACGTTTAATTGTATCGCGACCGCGAAACCGGAGTTTAAAAACCACCCTTTATATTTAAACGAGCACTATACCGTTTCAGATAGATTCACTCATCCCAACGGCATCGTTTCTCTGCTTTCGGAATTTCGAAAAACAAGTCACTATGTAACAACACCCAGGCTACTTCTGTAACCAGCCAAAAGAACCACATCCATGTTAAGGTATACGAATACACGCATGAGCTTAAAAAAAGATCGTTTTATGTCATGGAGAGACTTAAATTATCCATAGGTTTTCTGTCGTACAAAGCAAGATCTCAAGAGTACGGAGCTTAAACCACTGCAAGCACAAGGCCATGCGCTAACGCCATAGTAACAAGACGACAAAAAATTTGCTACCACGAAAATGTTATGACATTACTAAGAGCCCGTCAGAAAATAATGCAACTGAATTAGAAAATGCCATAACATCTCCAAAGTGATTTATTTTTAAAATTAAACTGGTGGGTTGATGGTTGGTAACAAATTCGTAAACATGCTGTTGGTAACGTGTATGTATTATTTTTTTTGGGTCACCGTTGCACAACAAACTTTTTGTGTCTTATTACTGAACAAACTAGGTGAGTGTCTATAATGCCCCGTTCTTGTATTTTATAAATTACCTAGATTTTCAAACCCTATGATCCTTTTCCTGTGGAATATGTTGAGCTGGTTATATGTTGTATCAATGCTGGGCACACAATTGCTGGTATAGGTACATAATGTTGAGATGGACTAACGTCGTACAACCAGCATTACACCAACAATGGAAATTGCTTTATTCATAATTAAATAAATCAATAATTTAGCATATTTTCTTAAAATGTATGGTTTTAAGAAACAGCCATGTATTATTTAAAATTTGCACTGTAGGGTATTTGTTGGATATTTGTTGGTAAACATGCTTCCCTCATGTGGTATGTATTATTTCCTGTGGCAAACATCGTAGATACATCATAATAACATGATGAAAACAATATAATTTTTTGCATCTTCAAAAATATTTATTTTTCCAGTGTTTGTAACATTTCCAACAATGTCCCTTTCTTGTATTTTATAAACTACGAATTTCAAGTCTTGAGGTCTTTTCTCTTTGAAATATGTTTAGTCGGTTATATGTTGTGCCAAGTGCCAATGACAGAAATACGACTGTTGTTAATTTGTATTTATCGTAAGTTTAGGCCCACAATCTAAGGAAATAACGTGAAAACGTCTAGCTACCAAAATTCGACCGCTTATGCGCATGATATCAGAACTGGGGGAAACTTCACATAACAGAATTACTCTCTCCGTAACTCCACACGTTTCCCTTTAAACTTTATTTGGTTACGGGGTCATATCTTAAGAAAATAATATAGAATGCATTGATACACGATTATGAAAGGCAATTTTACCGTCAACTGCATCATGTGGAAAATATATATGTACGTTGAACATAAAATGAATTTGAGTGCCGCACATAAGTAACGCACCCATTACATGTAGAAGGGGGGGGGGGGGGGGAGTGTCAAAATGTGTTGATAGCAAAATGTAAGTGGCCAATATTTTTCTACTAGGTCAATGCAGTCCATATCATAAAAGTCATCAAAAAAAGCTGTTGCAGCATATTTTATCGGAACCAATATACTTGTTAGTTTAATGTATAAGACGATAGCCCTCAATTATAAAGCAGTAGATCAACATTTCTGAACAATGAGAGGTATTCGAGATGATAGTAACACAATCCGTAGAATTTCAGAAGAAATGAGTTTCCTTTATCCCTCCTTTTTTTGTAAACGGTAACTTTCCTGGGCTTAAATAAAGTAATTTTCTTGATCAAATCTCACCTCTACACAGGCCATCACGTACTACATATATATATATAATATATATGTATATAATAAAGAAATAATGAAACAGAAGATAATGTGTATTTATACAAACCTTGGAAATTTAACTAATGTTTGCTTTTACCTACAATACACCACATTTTCGTACAAACTGTAATAACAGTCAAATAAACTATAATTTTGGATGACTTGTGTTGCGCACGCACTCACGTAAATAAGGCTACATTGCATGACAGCCATTTAGTTGTGAGTTTGGAAAGTAGAGAGACTTTTATGAGCTTCGTGTAGTTTATGTGAATTCTGACTTGTTACATATGAGAATTTGAGCTATCACGTATCAGATTAATTTAATCTCAAATGGTGTTCGTATTATTATAAAATAAATGACACCCTATAATTCATATCACCTCACTACTGTTATAATACATGTCACTTCACTGTTTTACTACCTTGTTCTGATGTAACTTTATCATGAAGCCATTAGGTAAAGATCAAATCAACAAAGTACATATAAATACGTAGGCCCTAAACAAAAATAAACATTACAGAAAAATATTAATAAATTTGCAAGTTGTCATAGTGTTCAGAATTATTAAATCTCATGTTATGATAATTTAAATGACACTGTTTTGTAAACACACATGTGGGGCCATAACACAACAGGATTCATTTCAATAACACACGACTATTTAAACGTTAGCCAGAGACAAACGTAAGAGAGAACAATGAATTATTTGTACTCATAACTCTCACGAGTTCTGCAGTCCTCTTTTCTCTCAAACATTTGTATTGGGATTTTGTATAAAGTACAGGCCATTTTTTGAAGATTACATACACACTTTAACGTCGTGTTTATTATCGATATTAAGAATTAAAACCTGTTTATCGTGTTGAGACGAATCGGGCTTGATTAATTATAAGCTCAATTTAACTCTTAGCCTGCATTCTTACCATAGTAGAAGTCAAAATCACACACTGCGAAAGATATTTTTTTATTTTCACTGAACAGTTTTTCGTTTACTCTGCGATAATACAAACTAACGAGGCAGCCATAATAATACTTATTAAAAGTTATTGGATCGGAGCATCCTCACGTTAAATTCATCGTTTCTCTTGCATGCCACTGTCCACTTTACAGCAATGTCCACGAGGAAAATTAAATATTTTATGCCTCTGGGTTGATTTTTATTGTGAGTAATTGTTGCACATGTACACTGCACAGGTAGGCAATAAGTGTCAAAAACATTAACAATTGCAGCGCAGGAAGAGTCGTAAAATGTTTTACTTCCAGACGAACAACGTGCCTCGTTGCTAGTGCGTACTTCATTCTATCCCGAGGTTGACATCACGGTTGGAGGTAAAAGGAGAGGATGACATGTGAATGACTTCATCTTAACGCATTACATAATGCGTAATAAACACTTTGCAAGTGAAATAAAACAATATATTTGTTTGCTTTTAACACGCAATTCATGTTTTGTTTATAATATAGTTTGATGGTGATGTGTTGGTTACTTGCAAGGAAACTTATATTTCGACGTTTCGTATTTATTCCTACGATCGGCCAACACTGTGACGCTATTATGACACTAACATAATACATCGTTTTAAATTGAAATATGTTAATTTTTGCAGCGTATGGCAGCTTTCCTTAAGTAAATTTTCTTTAATTTCGGTTTTGCTGATTATGTGTCGACACAATGTTGTTAATATAGCAGTTGATGGCGGTAATTTTTTGATATTGGGTCAACATAAAACATTATTACTATGTTCTAAACAAGAAGTGTATATTTGGAAAAAAGTTTTATATTAAATTTAAAAATTAACGTTGATCCATCATTATTTCTAATCAAAATTCGAAATTGTTAAAAGTATGCATATAGACAAACCAAATTCATAAAGTAGACATTAAAAAAATGTTATTAAAAGCATAAATTACTTGTTATAAAATATAACCTTTCGATTAATACTTTGTATAGTTTCGGGTAGCTACTAACATCTTAGAAATGTATGAATCTGAGAGGAATTAATAGTGGAAAGTCGTATTACATTTTAAGAGTTGAAGTTTGTTTGGTTTGTTGATATGAAGGCTTATGGTGTGTTTTATTTTATGTTGGATTAAAAAAAAATACATATGTTAATACGCCTCAGTTATCATTCAATTTTTCACATATATGAGCGAAAGTTATCCTGCAACAATGCTTGTAATTTTATTCATTTCGTGCTTTGGCTCAACAAAAGGCCAAAAAGGAAATATGCACCATACTGGAAATCGTGTAAGAAATCACCTTAACTACACCAGTTACTTCGTATAAAATTAGAGTTAAAAGGAACTTTAAAAGTGAAGGGACATATTATTATCAGAGTAAACCGAAATGACTACAAATATTTAATATTACTTTTCTGCTTATGAAGGGTAAAAGTGGTGTTTTGGATAGCACGCTATACCGGAAACTTAAGGTTCGTGAGTTTGCGCCTACATTCTACCGAGCAGAGTTTCAGAATATATATTGTAATTGAAAGCAATAAAACAGATTTGGCAAATGCACGAGATTCGAATTTACTTAATTTATGGAACATTGGTTTAAATCTATTTTAATCATCGCTATACCTAGCCAATTTTTCAAAACGTTGTTTATTGGTTGGCAATGAGTATGTAATAAAATGGATATTTCAAAATACTACCAATCCTTACTACTATGTATAAATGCGAAAATGTGTTAGTTTACCCTTCTTTCACGTCAAAACGGAGCAACGGATTGACGTGATTTTTTGCACAGATATACTGTAGTTGAAGGGTAGGAGAGTGGCATAGGCTACTTTTTATTCCAGGAAAATATCTCATTCCTTCAAGAAAATTCTTATTGTAAATAGGTACTGGATTAAGCTTTTCTTAGGATTGATTACTGCATAAAAAAAGTTTTGTTAAAAAAAATTGTCATTTCTCCTTTCATTTTTGTCGATGAGCTGTAAACATTTCCTTCCAAAAAGCCGTAGTGGCTCAGTGGCTAGAGTTATTCCAAGTCGGGCCGCAGTGACCCAGTGGATAGATATATATCAAGTGGGGCCACAGTAGCCCAGAGGCTAGAGCACCCAATAGTGGGGCCGCAGTAGCTCAGTGGGTAGAGAACTCAATAGTGGGGCCGCAGTAGCTCAGTGAGTAGAAAACCCAATAGTGGGGCCGCAGCTGGTCAGGGGTTAGAGCACCCAATAGTGGGGCCGCAGTAGCTCAGTGGGTAGAACTATAGGACACGCGCGCGAAGTAGCGGGTAAAAGTTAGTGTTATAAAATGACCGTAGCCCGTTCGTTGCTATATCGGAGGGACTTTGATTAGTGCCCAACTTATAAAACGACGTTCGGCCAACTTATCGTTTTGATGTTCAGTCAACGTTATTTTTCTCACGTTGGCCCAATGAAAAGTTGCTGCTGGAAGGAGAGGGAACATGTGCCAAGGCACGACAAGAGTAGCCAGAGAGTATCATTGTTGGAGAGAGGTTTAATATCGTACTTCATCTAGTCTTAAAACATTCTGGTATTAGGGCACACACATGATGCCTTCTCTCAGTAATGATTCTACTAGACGTCTTAAATCAGTACTTTACACCCTGTGAAAAGCTGACAATCAGATAACACTTCTTCGAAAAGGAATATGATAGTAAGAAACTCCAAATAATGAGATAACTTGAGTCGGCAAGACTTTAATATGTCGAATTACACCGAGTTGAATTAAAAATTAAAACTATCCACCTCAGCAGCGAATGTCAGATGCTATCACGTCACGCTGGTGCCTTAATTTTATTCGGTTGTAACTAACAAAACACTGCCATAGCAATGTTTCGCTTTTTTTTAATATGTTAATTTCACATGCCACTTCAAAATACTGTTTGGTAACCATTTTTCGCTAAACAAACAAATACATTTCCCCTCCCCCCCCCCCTCCTTTTGTAAACATCCATGTGCACATCTGATTTCGTAGACACATAGTGTTACAAAAAGTATTTTTTTATGAATTAGATTGAGGTTTTGTCGACAAAGAATACTAACTCCAGACACTAAGAGTGGAAGATGTCCTAGTTTACATGCATAAAGTCAAAAATTTAATGCTGCAGAACTAGATTAGTCTAGAGTGAGTCTGATATTTATCCTACGTTAAAATTATTCAGGTATCGCAATTCATTGCGATACTTAACTCCTGTTACTATTCCTATGGTGTTAATTTCTTCCGACCATCCTTCGTGATGTAATTGGTTAGATTATCAGTTTACTAAGCGAGTTATTCTGGGTTCTTTTCCCGGCTAAGACACCCACGTATTTGCAATACTTTGATATAGGATTATATTAACTTTAATCTCAAAGTTTATTTTTCAACTTGCCAACAGGCACACAGGGATATTATCTACGTCAAACATTTCTTGAATCCGCTTCTACAATCCACTTTATATATATAAAAAAAAAAAAAACATTATTTCAGCTGATACAAAATTATGTAAGCTCCGACAAAACAATAATAAATTCAAATACAGATATTCGTGAAAAATCATGATTTCTAAAATCATCATGAATCCATAATTTGAAATGCACTAAACCTGAAAAAAAAATTAACAGTCATTTAATCATGTTTTTGCTAAACATTTAGCACAATGTACTGTCACCGCAGGTCAACTATAGTTTGTGATTGAATTCGGATTTTGATCGGATCTCCATTGTCTACAATGACTACGAAAAATGTAACCAAAAGAAATAAGAAAAACACAACATATGAATGAGGAAAACTAATGTAGTAAAGATGTGATAATATAAATAAACACATATTGAACAAGAATTAACCATCCAGTTAGATACACACCGACATAGAAAGAAAAGAAGCCAACGCAATATAAGAAAACAGCAGAAACCACAAACAAGCGAAACAGACAATGCAGGATGCCAAAAGTAAATAGGCATACAGAATCTTCCGCGACTCAACTGACATACTACGGCAGCGTGCCACACAGGTCATTGGCAACAAAAAAGTCATGTACACGAGTGGGTTATACAGCCCCATTTCAAATTTAGAGGGATGTAACTTCAATAAAACACAAATTGGAATTATTTAATGTCCTCGTTTGCAACTGGCTACATTCATGTTGAATGTCTCACACGAGCTGTTCAAAAAGTGCACCATACGACCGTGCAGGCTGCGATATGTTGTAGCCGCCATGGCGTGTTGCCACTGCAAGTTTATTTCCGAGTTGATTAGTGGCGTCAGTTATCGCCTGTAACAACTGGTCTCACGTGTCTGGTCGCCGTGCTCCATAAACCCCACTCTTTAGGCAGCTCCAGAAGAAAAAAAAAAAGTCCAACGGGAAGAGGTCTGGAGAGCTCGCCGGCCATGGGGCTGGCTCACCTCTTTCAATCTACCTGCGCAGATACTCAGCTATTGCACCGCACCCATTTCCGTCACAGTACACCTAACCATGCACGTGTAAACTTTCCCGGCATAGTTGCACAACCACTCGCCTTGACACACTAACAAAGACTGGCCACGCCAGCCACGCTAGCAGTGTCTGCTTGCGGTCAAATTGGGCACATTTCGAACAGCTAGTGGGGGGCTTACAACACGAGTGTAGTCAATTGCATTAAAGATATTCAATAATTTCATTTTATGTTTTTATTGTATTTACGTACCTGGAACTGTGAAAAGCGGTTGCATAGCGATTTATGTGCATGACATTTTGTTGTTGCAAATGGTCTCTATAACACGCTGCCGAAGTATATCGGTTGAGTCGCGGAACATCCTGTACCAAAAGATCAACAAATTGTAGTGATCCAGTCTGACAATGAATGGAAGAAAATACCAACTTTTTTATTTTACTATTTTCGTAGTCATTGTAGGCAATGGAGATCCAATCAGAATCTGAATTCAGTTTCACCACACCAATGCCATCAAAATTAAAAAATAACATTGGTAGCTGGTGTTGGAATGAGCATTCATTTTATATATATATATATATATATATATATATATATATATATATATATATATATTCAGGATGATTCTCAATTAGTGGTGATTCGCCATGAAAAATAAAAGAAAAACATACGTGACACTTTATACCTAAACCGAATATAAGGGAGGTATGAGCCCTTAAAAAAAAAAAAAAAAAAATTAAGCCGTATTTGTGCAAAATATCGGCTCTTACTTCGAAGGTCCCGATAACGTACAGTATAGTTCCGAGAAGTGTCATTGTATTTTACTTCGTTACCGATATTTTGCACAAATACGGTTTAAAACCTCGTTTTTTAAGGGCTCACATCTCCCTTAATATTCGGTTGAGGTAAAAGTGTCACGTATGTTTTCTTGTTTACTTTTTCATGAAGAATCAGCTCCCAAAGTTTGTATGTGGAGAATCACTATATGCACATATATACACATATGCATTATATATATATATATATATATATATATATACACACATATATATGCATACATGAATATACATATATACACATATATATATGCGTGTGTATATATGTATGCATGCATGCATGTATGTATGTATTTATATACACACACATCGCTCGGCAATGGGACAGTAGTTGCGAAGCAAGTCATCGTGAAGGAGTATTCGGCAGTTAGCTGGTTTTTGCAGTTGTACGTTGTGGCGTGACTATCTTGGGGAGGGGGGGAGGGGGAACGGTGAACCCTGAACGCCTCCCTCGTTTCACATCTGCAAAGTTTCGGCGTACAGCCGGCGGGCCCCGCGCGGTGATTTGGGGCGTCCCTGGATGCCGGCCATTTCCGGGTCCGCTGAACATAATTCAGCTGATCTCAGTTGGCGGGCGAGGCGTGCGACGCTCTCTAGACCGCAGGTCAGGACAGTTCAATTCGGACCGTCCACGAGAGAAGCATGTATAGGCTGTCCACGGTAAAGTGAGCGATTTTCAAGGCCCTCCCAGTTGCCATTAATAACTAATAAATGTATTTTATTGTGACCTCGCACATTAACTTTTTGAGTGTGATGAAATGTAAACGAACTGTGTTTATTAGTCACACAGCCATGTTTATATTAAAAAGTGGCGGAAAGGTAGAAATCGGCTGAAAGGGGAATTTTAGCTGGACCTTAAAAAAGTGCTCACTTTACCGTGAACAGCATATAGTCGCGAATTGCGGGTAGAAAATTTTGGTACGATGCACCTCGCCCTCTCCGAGAGCCGTTGATTTGACATTTTTTTGGGGAATTACATATAGCGGGCTAAGCCGCCGTACGTGGTGTTTTGTTCAGTGTTTGAGTGCATTTTCGATGTACAATTATGCTTAACTGCCTCTGGAAGGAGACTGACTATGCCACGCCATTGCTGGAAGTTATCTGAGGGTTTGATTGTAATCGGCGACCGTGACCTCGCTGATAACACACAAGTGCCAATAGGAAAATTTTTGGATTAAAATTAATTCATAATAATTTCAGTAATGTCAGGTTATTTAATTTCACGTGTGCCGCAATCTGCGTTGTTTGATTTGTGCACGGGCTGTGGCCCCTCGTAGGCTCTCAAGGGATAGCATCCCACTCCCCCTCTCCTCTTATTATTAAGGCTATTGTTAAATTTTGTGATTAAATGGATGATGGGTTTTAACAGCTGTGTGTTAGTCATCCATTAATGTTGATAAGTAGATAAAAAGTATGGGAGGCTAATATGTTTTATAACTCTTAAGTTTGTTAAAGAAGTTGATGTTATATTTCTATATCAGCTATATTAATAAAGTATTTAAGAGAGGGTAGCACCCAGGGGCTTTGGAATGGCCTCTATTTTCCTCTCGTAGTCGTGAGAGTAAAAGTCTAAGGTGTTAAAGTGTTAAGATGTTACATTGGCGAGTGCACTATCCAGCCAGTGGTAACAACGATGAAGCCGGCGAGAGATGTCGATGGGTAGAGTTGATAAGTATGCCTATTCTGAGAATTAAACTCCCCAATAGCGGGAGCCTACGCAGATGGTTCACATACAGGCACACCTCCACCGTGACTTTGTGTGCACTTGGTACACATTTGGAACGGAACAGAGGACGAGCGACTCACACGCCCTGTACAGGATGTACTAATTAAACGTATTCCGGCGCAATTTCTTTTCGTAGAAATGCGCGAAATTTTTCTAAGTACAGTGAAGTAGAATTGGACGCACCATAATAAACACCGCTGATAAAAAGTTTTTTGGGATGTGTAGTTATATTTTACATAAATGTGAGCCCAATACAATATGTACATCCCCTTCCGAAATTTAATATTAAAATCATTTCATTATTTACGGAGAGAGAAGAAACGAACTGCCTTACCTGAGCAACTCATGCGAAGTAAAAATATTTGTAATAGAGGTTATGACTGTATGCTATGATTACATTTTTGAATATTTAAATTTCGATTCGTAAATTTTATTAATTAATGCACTTTACATAGTACAAAATTTGACCTTTTCCTAACAAATATCTGAGGAAGATAATTTATCAATTTTTTCTGCCAAACACTTTGGATTTCGGTCTAAGTAAATAACATGATAAATGTGTTTATATTTATTCTAATATAGTTTTTATATTTATGACATCCCAAAGACTAACGTGATAAAACCATGAAATGAATTGTAAGGGTAGTTAGTACGTTCAGCTGAATGGTTTAAAATAAAGATTTCAAAGTGACATGGTTATATCTTAGTTAAACGTTCCGCCTGAACGCGCCCTCACACATTAGAACGTAACCAGGCCAGTGGGCAGCAAACTGCCACTGTCTGGCTTCTGTTGGTTCAGCCATTGTTATCTGAAACAGCTAGAATCTCCTCCGCCAGACGACAATAGGGACAATTGCGTGACGCACCTGCGATACAGGATATTGTAACATTCCTGACTCTGGTCTCTTCTCTCTGTAATGCCGACTTGACAAGATGCTTCAGGGGAGAACCATGGAGTCTACATGAGGACCAGTGTAACTGTATTTCATCTCAGCCTTTGGTTTCAAAATTAAGTGGAATTATCTGAGTACATATTAGGATGCACTACTTATTTATAAGGTAGTAAATGTACCTAACTATTAGATGAGATAACTTGTACCCGTGATAATTCATTTATAATTATGTAATCGTATAAACTTTTGACTCTTATCTAAGTGTATTTTACTTGAATAAATCTCTCTATTTTATTATAAAAATCTTTTGAGTTGCTCTACTAGTTAACCTATAGCGAAATCGCGCCTACCATGCGTAAACACTATGCGCGCTGCAGACGTAATACTATATCAACTGAATCTATCCGAGTTGTATAGATTTTTCTGTAGAACAAGGTTTTCAGCATTCATTCGAAGACACTGGCGGCGAAATATTACTTCGCCATCAGTTTTCATGTTTCTCTGCTACGCAATATTACGTCAGCAACACATAGTGTAAATTACAGAAATTAGCAGGATGGATTGTATACCAGTCTACGTATGAAATAACATTTCATTAGGATACTTTCTACTCGGCATTATTTTGACAATATAATGCCGAGTTGAAAGTATCCTAATTAAATATTATTTCATACGTAGACTCTAAACCTGAATCAGTGAGAATTTCGCTGCTTCAATCACTCAAACGTATCTGACTGATTCAACAGTCACTTCAGTGAATTTAACTCATGAATCAGTGAAAAAATGCCAGATTTCCTTCACTTATTGGTTCAGAGACATTTTCCACTGATTCATCAGTCATTTTTTTCACTGTTCACTCAGTGGTTTATTTTTGACCGATGGATCAGTGAAACAGCGTGTAAATTTTGCCGTCAAACAACGTTTAAAAACGACCTTTAAACACTGTGTACCAAGTGAAATAACAACGAATAAACTAATAAAACCAGTACAAAATACTTCCTAAATTCTTTTTCGTCTTTCAAAACGCCATTTTATGTGGCAATATCACACACAACCTTTTATTCCGTTTTTACGTCTTTAATTTCGTTTTCATGTAATCGCAACAGTGCCCTGTTTAAAGGTTTAAACTGCATACAAAGTGATGAAGAGACGGCACTAATATATTATTAGTTTTTACAATCCTAACGGTAGCAATTAAATCAAAAACGAAAAGTAAAAGCATACGATTTAAATATTCGCTATTTCGCGGCGAAACTGTGTCAGATATTTTCCTCTTGTTATTTCAATTTGGCGTGGTAGTGCATATGGTAATTCATTTTTGCCTAGGCCTAGAGTCAAAAGGTTCGTGACTTATATACCAGCCACGTTTGGAAACTTTTTTCACTTTTTTAAATTACTGAAACTTGCGCAATATAATTAACAAATTATCTAAAATATGTTTATTTCAAGTAATTATTTGGCTACATCCAATAAAAATAATATTTAATTCGCCACGTTTGTCGGCCGTCAATCAGCGAAATCATTTCACGTCACTAATTCAATAACTGAAGTTTTTTTTTCACTGAAACGATCAGTGGTTTTCCACTTATTTTAAGTGGAGCCATTTTCACTCGTTCATGTAATAGAATTTCACTGCGAATCAGTGTTTTCCCATTGATTCGAATTTCGAGTGTAGAATGATATACAATCCATCCTGTTAATTTCAGTAATTTACACTTTGTGTCGCTGACGTAATATTGTGTCGTATGTCACTCTTGCAGTGATTCAATGGATGTCGGTAGTGGGCATAGGTTATCTTCTCCGATTATTCACGCATTACTTTGGGTTTCTATGAAGGCCGTTTCTAGTCCTGGGGAGTTGTTTTCTCAAAAATAACTCTGACGTATAAATAAGAGGAAAGTAATTTAAAAAATCCTTTGGATTTATATTTACGAAAAATTAAACACACTATTTGCAAAGGAGAAGACGACCATTATCACATCATCACGATTATTACTTATGACAGTACTTCAAAAACGTGCATTAACATAATAGATATATAATAATTTCAACTCTAGGGAAGAATTAGCATACCGATTTTTGAAATTACAAATCTGCAGGCAAATTACACACTTGCAGTTTTATCAGTACAGAAAGTATCGTTTAATTTATGTTTGCAGTTATACAATATTAATTGTCATTACACACGTACAAAATAATATTAAAATCCCTGTAATTAATTACAAAAATTACTGAACATGGGAAATACACACAGCCGTATGATCGCATGAAATCGTCTTTCCTAAGAAAGTACACAAAGACAATTAAATATTTTACACTCGAAATAACATTATATAGAAACATTTTCCTTGCCACTTCAATAGATATGATTAAATAACGCTGTAATGGTAAACACGCTCATTTCTGACATGAAGTACTATAATATGTAATGGTTTACAAGAACAAATTCGCAATTTAATTGATTTATTTTCATTATAAAGATTTGAATAAATTTCTAAGGTTGTAAAGAAGAAATTTTGCAATATTTAATATTATATTTTACAAATTAATGTAATAATACAGTGAGTGAGTGCAGATATTTTGGCGTCTCTTAATAGCGAGGTCTTGAGATCCGATGAGGGTGGGGCAAGGTGAGTGCGGAGCAACGCCGGAATTGAAAGGCAGGGGAAACGGAAGATCCCCGAGAAAACCCGCCGATCAGTGGCATCGTCCGGCAACTCAAACAGTGGATAGCTTAAAACGTTGGCCGGACGCATTGAGGCGGAATGCGTGCAAGGCGAAATTCCTATCTGGATAAACTTTTTAAGTCTACAATAACGGTTCTGATAAAACCCAGTAAGGCAAAACGCTCTCACGCCTTTCTTCTACAAAACTTCCCATATGCCTGAAAGACTCAAAACTTTACGCTACAAGATTTAGGACTAAACCCTCTATATTACATTCCTGAAGCAAAGAATTTTTTTTTTCGGCACGTGGAAACTACAGTTTTCCAAGCACGTCTGAAAACGTAATCGCAGGATACTAGCTTTGAGCGAGCACTTAAGTTGGCTGATCCACCCAGAAATCATCACAAGGCTTCAGATTTCCTGCGAAGTACGGACGAGTTCCGAAACTGGTTAATCTCGGGGCAGGGCGGTGAATAGATTACGGCAGAGGGTTGTGCGGGCCCCCGACTCCTTGACGGGCTCATTTCCCTTCCCTTCGTGCCCCCTCGCTCTCTTACTTGATCCCTCATTTCCCATCGATATCCCTTTCCTAACTCCTTCCTTCTCCAGATGCCCCGACCACTGGCTCAGCGATCACGTCCGTAGAAACTAATTATGGATTATCCTCCGCCCCTGATAACCCTTGGATACTGGCCCAGAGAGTCTTGTGTCTATACCGCTACGAGAAAACGTGATTACTTGAGCAGATTTCTCGCCTCCGTTAATTATTCCATACTTGATTTCAAGCATTCCACCTGTTTCCGGAATTACAACCTCTGCCCTCTAGAATATATAGGAAAACAATTGGCTAAGGTATAAATTTAACGACTTATTTAAAAAAAAAAAAAACGTAGAAAAAATATGGTACTTTGAAATTTACGAATAATCCGTATATAGAAACTTAAAAATTATGTAATTGCAAATCTAATATGAATAAAAATAATATCGGAATGTAAAAAACTAGGTTTTCTATAAAACTATAAACATAAGTATAGCCTTCCGTTTCCCCGCCCTTGCATTCCGGCGCTGTTCCATTCTCACCTAATTTCACCCTCAACGGCTCTCAAGACCTCATCGTTAAGACCCACACAAATTTCTCAACTCAACCCTAATCATAGCCCAAGTACAAAGAAGATGGGCTTAATTTTCTGACGAACAAATTCACGTCTACACATTAATGTGAAAATGCATTTTACGTTTCAACGTGATCGAAGTCTAGAAGCGTGGGAGTGCGAAGTGTAACAAGGACACGCATGTATAAACTATATCTTCGCTTTTACGTTTAAGGTGTTAGTTGGCTTCAGACTTTTCGTCTGACACGTCCTCAGAAGTGGTTGTAGTATTTTATGGCATGATAATACTGATAAAGATGCGAAGCACGCTAACATTCCATGTTGATAGTTTAATTTTTCTGCAAGTTAATATGGAAACGTTCATTATTAGCTACTTGTCTTCCCATCCTGAAAGAGAGTAATCTATTTTTTACTTAAAACAGTTCAGTGCGTATTTCTGAGCACTATGCTTGCGATAAACACAAAAGAAACGTTGCAATATGGGTGTGTACCTACTTATTAGTATAGAATTCGTAATATTCCAAAAGTAGGCAGACAGCGCCCAAAAATATGGAGTGTTTTTGAAGTAAAAATAAATTATTTTAAACACGTGACCTTGGCACCATTTGGTTTGCTTACGAAAGGAGGCCCTATTAAAGATGTACAATGCAACTTTGTCGGCGTTTATCTCAATATCTAAAAAGTCTACGCGCATCAGTATTTGTAACGAGCCATGAAAATGGAACATATTTTCGTATTAACTCCTGCGTTCAGAGTTGTCAGCGAGAAGCCTCCTAGGCTTCAGTTCTCATGTTTTGCCAATACGAATGGAAACGTGGTCAGGGTACTCCGTGTCAGTGTTGCAAAGGCATCAACGTTTGTGCGAACCAGACACATAAGGGAAAGTGAATGGCTTGTCAGCCTCGCGCACTGTCTTGAACTGAAAGTGACGAGACGAACAGACCACGTGTCACGTCAACTACAGCGAGGGTTGCCTGCCCCCTTGCGGCCAGCTTCGAAGTGTTAGAAAATTAGGCAGTGCTATGAGGAGACTAGAGCCTCTGGGAAGAGAGTAATATTTCCTCCCGCTCGAGAACACGCACAACTATAGCGTGCTTATAAATAACGAAATCTTCGGGAGACAGATTTGGTGCATTCAGAACTCGAAGAGACGTATTGAAATCCCAGGAAGGTCATATGTGTTGCCGTTTTCAGACGTAATTTTAATTTATTTTGGTATGTAAGAAGTCCGCTGAATAAACTCCCTGCATTATATAACCACATTAAGGACAAAAAATTACAAAAAAAAAAAAAACACACACCTAATTATTTTTTTGATGGATGCGTTTCGTTTGTGTGTTTACAACTTTAACCACAATTATTTATGGTTTCAAATAATTGCGCAGCTACGAACACCTATGAAAAATTATTTTACTGTTATTTATGGCTCATGAAAAATTTCTAGCAAAAAACATTAATGTTCTTGACTACGTAGCTTATGTAATAAGCCCACATACATTTCCACTGGCGTTGCAATAACATGGCTCTAGCTACAATCACTTTTAACACCGCGGGAACATAGCGTGTTAAACGCATAGCCGTAAAATTTAACCAACTTCCAAGTATTTGCGTTTAAATTGAAACGCTAGTCAACCATAATTGTACATAGTCGTCAAACAAACGGAAGCAATATATCTTTCATTAGCCAGTATATGTACTCATCATGAATGTTCATTTCCACTTTGTTTAGAAATACAAAACAACGTAGTAAATGAGGTAAAAAGTATTTAAAAAGAACACTGGGTAATTAACAAGTACGTTGTTGGTTGTTTCATAAATACGCCATTTCACAAGAGATTTATACTTGCGTTAGAATAAAGGTACGTTATTTTTGGTTAAAGTGAATTTTTATTTATATTCAATCTATAAATTATAATATTGCATGTATAATTAAGGTGAACAAATACAAATAATAAAGTAGGTGAGTTTGCAGTGCCTATTAAGAAACAGTTCGTATGCAAAAAAAAATCCTTACAGTGGATGCGTACTAATGCAGTGCGTTGTCCATTTGATGTGATTCTATATACTTATTTAATTTTGGTTTTCAAGAGGCGGATGAATATCCTAGAAGTATAATTTAAGCAGGGCTCCATAAAAGTTGTAAGTAAACGTGGATGGAAGTAAAATTATTATGGAAAGTCTGTGACAAGGGGATAAGGGATATGAGCCAGGTGCCGGCCAGCGGACATGTTGTGACGTCCTTGTGATGACCTTGACCCGTGACCTATAACTTGACCAAATCTTTCTACTAGTTTACATGTAGGAACCACCTAAGTGACACTTCAGTAAAAATACTTAAATAAGTCCCGTATAAGTACATGGCGTATGAAACTTATGATATAGGTTGTTAGACAAACTCGGAATAAGAATAGAGATAGTGAGATAAATTGTCCAGAGTTCCCATACCGACCCGAGTTTTAGATCATTTTGAACGAACTCTGTACGCGATTTTCTGTATGTTTACGTGCTTATACGTACTTAATATAAAAAGTCAAGCAATCTTAAAAGTTGAGGTATTGTGTAGGGACCTGAGTTCGAGTCCCGAAAGAATAAAAAATATTAATATTCTATCGGACTTAGAAAAAATGCCACAATTTTTTTCCAGTGTTCAGGAATTTATATTAAAGGGGAAACTGAAGTTTTAGACATCGGATATAGAGAACAGAGTGAGATAATAGGATTTCCAAATCGATTGATGACCCGAGATTTGAAGCCTTCTTAGCGATGTTCATACATTAATTTCTCACTGTTCAGTATTCATGCTCACTTGATATAAGGAGTTAAGCAATCTTCAAAGGCAAGGTACGGTGTAGGGCCCCAAGTTCGAGACCTAAAAATATAAAAATATTATTAATTCACTTTCTGACTTCGAAAAAACTTCATAGACTTATAAAAAAAGGCGAAACAATGGTTTTAGCTATCGGATATAGGGATAAGGGTAAGATAATAGGTTCGCAATCCAATTAACGACAAGAGTTTATGAAGAATTTTTAGCGATGTCCTTACATTAATTTTTCAATAGCTTAATATCCATGCGCAAATTATACAAAGTTTTAAACAATTTACGTAGGTGATGCGTTGCTTAGGGCACTGAGTTGGAAGCCTGTAAACGTAAAAAATATCAATTTTCTCCTGTACTTAAAAAAAAAATTGGTAATTTTTCTCATTGTTTCGGATACTGCTTAACGGATGGATATTAAACGGGAAATGCAAGATTTAGGCATAGGATTTAGGAATCAGGGTCGCAATTCAATTAGTGACCCGAGTTTTGGAAACATTTTTTTAGCGATGTTATTACATCAATTTTTCACTGTTTGGTATTTATCCATAATGTATACAGGTTCAACACGTAAGAAACATATACACGTTAGAATACCGATGAGAAAAAAATATACGCATTACTCTACTGATTGATGAAAAAAGACAGGACATACTGGTTGGGGTAAACATAACATAATGATGGGGACAAACATAACTTTCCTTAAAAAATAAATCACTCGTCACATAAATTCAAACACCTTAAGAACAAATTTAAAGCTAATGCACAGTAAAATATGATGTATAGAAGTCTTTGCACCTTCCATTCATAATCTTTTTCACGCTAGCTAACAAAACATGGAATACTTCGCACTTGAAATATAAAATCTAGCATAATTATTTATTGTGTTGATCATTCCTATACACTGTTTCTCAATTGTTTTAGTTTAAGGCCAATGAGATCAGAGTTAATTAAGGTCGCCAGCTTTCAACGTGGAGGTCGGAGTCAATAACGTAATACGTTGCTCGATTTTTACATGTTTTTTTTTCTCGATGTTTTACAATTTTTCTGAATTATTTGTTTTCAAGGTGTTTAAGGTTTAGGTTAAAATCATTGGCATACAACATGGGCGTCGGAGTCAGTGACGTAATATGTTCCTACACTTTTATTAGTTTCTTTGGTTTTTTTTTTCTCGGTGGTAAAGTGAGTGTAATAGAATGAGTGTGAGTTCAAAATTATATGTTACTCGCTTTTTAGTTTTTTTAAGCTCTAATAACAATTTTTATCGACTTTTATTATTGCATGGGAGGGTAAAGGATGGAGTGCGGTGGGACTGGTGGGAGAAGTGTGAGGTTAATGTTGTATGTTCCTCAATTTTTAAAAGATTTTTTTTTCGATTTTCGTGAGATTTTTTTAGTTTTTTTCTTTTTATGATTGGGATGGGTGAAGTTGGGCAGGGCGTGAGGTGAGGGTAGCGGGATGAGTGTGTGGTTAACAATATGTTTCTCGTTATTTTTTATTTATTTATTTTTTATTAAGGAAATGTGTTGGGAATTTTGTTTTGGTTGGACGGGTAGAAGGGGGGGGGGGGAGGTGAGTGTGGTTGGATGACTGTAATGTTAGCATATGTTTCTGGACTTTTTATAATATTTGCCAATGTGAGGGAGGGGATTGGGGGGGGGGGTGATACAAAGTGGCTTGGCGAGGGGTAGGGGTGAAGGTAGAGTGGCATGGCCGTGGTCGGTGATGGATGGTAATCGTCCGCTTGACCTTGCTCGGAGTCTTGAATCCTTGTCTCCTGCTCTGAGGATTAGGTGGCTCATTCCGCTAAGAGCCTCTAATCCTCTTGCTCGACTGAATATCTCTCAGCTCTTGCTTCGAGGAGCTTCAAACCCGCTTTCCTCTTTTTTTTTTTTTTTTTTAATTTTTTGTTAAAAAAGTGATTTATGGGCAAAATAATAAATTTGGGAACAAATTTTTGGAGTGAAACCGGCAATTGTATCGATAACATGGCCGTCCCAGACCAATATGGCGGACGGCTCCTGGTTCCTACTCTTGAGATCCTGGACCGGAACGAAGATAAGCACATTAGGCCTACTCAACGGCCTGGCTACGCTGTCGCCATACTTTTGTGAATTCCGAACTTAAAATATTGTTTCTACTAAAATTCCGTTTTTATGAATTAAATTACTATCAGAATAATATTAAATGGTGTCATGTTGACGTGACAACGTCTTACAACTCAGCCCCTTATGTTCAGAAAGTTAACGTCACGGAATGATGCTCTCGGGTCCGTGGCAATTACTCGTTGAGAAGGAGCTGTAAGTTAAATTTAAATGTAAGGTAGTATAGATCGGTCCTGTAGCTTCATGTTTCACACACAAATGTATCTTTCTGACGTCATCAGGACGCACTGGGAGCCACGCTGCGAACTTCTCATTTCAAATGGTTTATTATGCTTAAGACCGCTGTAGCGACCGGACGGCTCATCCGATCAGGGAAACCCTGGTGTCAGTTTGTGCGTAAGAAAAATAAGTAAGTAACTAAAAACATAACCAAGAATCAGCCCCTATATAATAAGCAGACCGTCTCTGTCCGAGTGTTTGTCCGTCCGTCTTTAATACTTCTAAGTCCCTTGAAACTCAACAGAAGTTCTTCAAATTTTGCAGAGCGAATCCTCAGGGTCAAATACAGGTCAAGTTAGGATTTCAGCAATATCAGATTACGCAATCATGACTTTTGACCCTAAAAACTCATATTTTAATTACGTTTTCCTATGAAAGTTTTGTATTAATGCTTAGAGATTATTGCATAGAGATATGAAGATAATGGAATATAATTTTTGTTTAATTTAAATGTTGAGTTAATTTCCAAATAGGGCCACAGTGGCTCAGTTGATAGAGCGATTCCCAGTGGGGCAACAGTGGCCCAGTGAATAGAGCGATTCCAAGTGGGGCGGCAATGGCTCAGTGGATATAACTATATCAAGTAGGGCCGCAGTGGCAAAGTGGATAGATATATATCAAATGGGGCCTTAGTTGCTCAGTAGATAGAGCGATTCCAAGTTGTGCCTTAGTGGTTAAGTGGATAGAACTATGTTAAGTGGGGCCGCAGTGGCTCAGTGGATAGAGAAATATAAAATGGGGCCGCAGTTGCTTCAATGTTGAGTTAATTAGAAATCATTTCATAGATAGTGACTTTCTAATAAATAATAATTTTCTTTTCAGATTACAAACCAAAACAGTCAAATATTACGAGTTAGGCGAATAGGAGACTAATGATAATAGCAACATGAATAGTGCTCGACGAGACAAATCTAACACTGAAAGGATGACTCGGCTACCTCAATCCATTTCGGATTTACATGAAGAAAGATTTGACAATTCTACGCAGCAGCGAAATACGAACGTGCGATTGCGTCATCATCACATGCCACATCACGTGACGAGACTTAGACCAAGCAACAACGACACAATCATCGCAAATGCGAAAAGCACCAAGAAAGATTGCAACAACTCGGCGAATTAATTGACAAACGAAGGAAGAAGTCAATAGACACGTCTCCAGCAAATACTTTAGTGAGGTTTCATATTTTTTCCTCTCGCCACCCATAGACGGGCCAAGAATACCTATGTCCGCGTATATGACACAGCCCACCCCATTTTTATATAAAAGAAACTTTTAACAATTAACATTTTCACGGTTTTAATTTCAAATTTTTCGAACGTGTGTATTATGTTGACTAAATCAGGTGAACTAATGATCACGGCAGCACGGAATTACTTCTTTATTCATTATTCGAAGAGGAAAATTCAACGTTTTAAGAAAACACGGTTTACTCGTGTGTGTGTGTGTGTGTGTGTGTATATATATATATATATATATATATATATATATATATATGTAAACCACGTTGAGTCCCTGTCGCATCAAGGCATAGTCATAAAAAAAATCCGCGAGAAAGCTTCAGCGCATCAACTTTGTAGAGAGACTGCTTGATAGGCTGCGTGCCATTGTGTTGACGTAGCGTGCGACGGTGAGATATTCGCTCGCTGTAACAAAGCGCCGCTATTAAACCGTATTGTTCACCCCGCCCCGGAACGCGCGCCATAAAATATGTCAAGTACCAGCCATTACCCATGCATGTATAACTTCATTGTTGGATTCGAATTGCGCGTAGCATTGCGGCGGTTGAGGATATCTCGGATCGTCGGATAAAAAAAAATGGGAGATAACCAGGAATCGCGGGAAATACTGGCGCAAAAAAAAAAAAAAAACGGCGTTACAAAGGGCAACACACAAAAGAATAAAAGAACAAATGCTTTACTGGTCGCTGCTATGTGTTTATGAGATTTTTCCTTGGTTCCCGCTGTTGCAGGCCTCGCAGAAATTCTGTAAATCCTGTGGGGTTCGGCAAATTTAGCCGTCAGTTTTTCAGCGTTGTCTAGGCGGAAACACGGACGTTTTGCACATATCTCGTGTTTTGCGTCGTAAATGTTTGCAGAGTTATTTGTATGGCAACTCGACTTTCACTAATGAACGCGTGGGGGAAAAGAAGCAGTCCATTTGCGCCTAAAAATTGGCGAGGCTTGGAACGTATTTAATCACAAAAATACGATTCGAGTTTTCTTGGAAACGGAGCTGATTTTCGTACTTAATTCCTTGTATTTGTGAACAACGTCAGTGCTTCGATATGTCCGAGGTTTACACTCTCCTCTGGATGGCAAGCGGATGATTTCAGTTTTATTCAATCTTATTAGCTTGGTCAGATACTAACATGTACAATGAAATACACTATTGAGAAAAATTACGAAAATCGTTATTTACGTTTTATTTTCTTTCCAACTGAAACAGAATCGTCCCTAAATGTCGAACTCTCGCGTCTGGGACGTACGCATGTGTTATTCTTAAAATGTAGTGTTATAGTATATTCACGGTTTCTTCACACTTTTCAAATTGAACTTTTTAAAAATGACCCAATGATGTCGTGCTTGACTATTTCCTTATAAAATTACATTATTTTAATTTAATCGAAATTTTATAAATAAATTTTATTATTTGATATATAATTAATAGCAATAAATACACACAAGAAAAAAATGTGTTTGTAATGCTTAGTAAGAAATAGTCCTTAAGGCCACTGGTGCATGGAAGGAGTATATTTGTATAATTTGTATTTTAACTTGTTTCACGGCTGATTTTTCAAAATTTCTGGCACTTAAAGATGTATATAACAACTTTTTATCACCTTCTTACGTTGTTATATATTCACTGCCGTCATTATTCTCGGAGCACTGATGAAAGAAAAGAAAGGATTTTTGTTTTCTTATCTGCAATCAGTGCGCCGAGAATAATAACGGCAGTGAATATCTAACAATGTAAGAAGGTGCTAAATGTTGTTATTCGCGCCTTGAAGTGCCAGAAATTTTGAAAAATCCCCGGTGAAAAAAGATATGACACAAATTATATAAATATACTGCTTTCATGCACCAATGACCTTAATCCAAAATATCATTACACTGAATGCGCACAAAAATGGGTTACGCTGTCCCTTTGGCGTAAGTTTCTAGACACAGTTAAGCTTTGTTTGCATGAGACGGAGGAATATGCTGGATGTGGAACTTTAGCAGGGCTTCATAAAAGGTTGAAGTAACCGTGAATAGAATATAAGCGATCTCAAGAACAGAGCCTGGCGCTACAATCACAAGATATACTGCGTATTATCGGGTGAATTGTTAAAATTTATTTTCAGTAAAACAATATGAGCTGCAATAATGTTACATTCGATCTTAAATATTTCCGGCGTCGTTATTATGCAAGTAAATGGCACATGGAACCTGTCGGCTAGAATTTTCGTTAATGTTCAGCAATACCAACGAATATGTTCGTAAGGTATCCGCAAAGCGAATATTTGATTTGATTAAAGATGGGAGGTGGGGAAATTGGTTTTAGTGTGATATCCTTTGCGACATATCGTCAGCTGGGTAACAGTTGACGTTATATTTTTAATGCGCACGTGAGAAATGAGCAGTCGCCGAGGCAGCTGCCTACCATTTCTAGAAAGCGCCAGTATTACTACGGCTCACACAAATATAAATTTGACTGTAAATTGCAGAGAGTCATCAGTTTGACCGTCGAGTGCAAACGAAATGCACGTCTGCTTTTACGCTCCAGCAGTGAATAAAAACGTTTATTTTCCCCCAGACTATAAATTGGTGAATTTAAACTAGAATGGAATAATCATAGCGCAAAATTAGTATATAACAAAAATGTATTTTACCATTGTGAAATTACTTTTGAATGCTGCAGCTTAATAGAGGCACTAAAAATATTCAATATAAATACTGCTAAAAGAGACACGAATCAATCTGAGAATTCCTCCCCGTTTATGGATATATAGGCTGTTCAAGGTTAACTGAGCGGATTTTAATGCCCTGCGTAAGTTTTACATTGTTTTTGATTTTTATCTTTCCGCCATAAGCAGCATTTACATTGCCATGGGCTGAATGTCATTATTCACGAGTCATTGAAGGGACGTAAGTGTGTTTCTAATATGTCAATTAGTACCTACTCTAATATGTAAATCTAATGAAAGCAAATTGCTTTGCCAACAATTTAAACAATACATTCGCAATACAACATCAAGACTTAGAACTATTTTACTTAATTCGCTGTCAACTTAACTGACAGCGTGTACGTTACCATAAATCCAGTAACTGGCAGATAATAACTGCACAGGCTCTTCACGGTGAGAACTTTTGAAAGCCCTCTCATTTGGAATGATAGTCACATAATATATTTTATTTTAGCCTTAGACGTTAATTCCAGAGTGCGGAGGAATATACTGCACACTGTGTCTATTACATAAATGACAATATTTATCTAAAAAAAATGGCTAATGGATAGAAAAATGGCTGACAGGAAAGAGTAACTAGGGCCTCAAAAGTGTTCACTTACCATGAATAGCCTATAAGGGGTGGATTTCAAAAGTGTTTATGTTATCGCAAACATCCTCTAGTTTTCGGATCCAAAAATACGTAATTCTGCAATCACTTCCGTGTGCTTGTGGCGTCGCCTTGCGGCGAACAGTTGCAACAGCCGTGGACCCTTGTCTTCCTCCTTCTCCCATGTCACGCCTCTTAGCGAGACACACGTTTGAGTGAATGCGAGGACGGGGGGAAGTGGGAGAACCCCGAGAAAACACGTCGGCTAGCGGCTTCGTCCCGGCGGGAGAAACCTCCGAGAAAGCCTGCCTATCAGCGATATCGCCAAGCGCTATTCCCACGCGCGAAAATTCTGGAGAGGCCCCGCCGGAAATCGAGCCCAGTTCGCCCTGGTGGGAGGCGAGCGCTCTATCCACTACGTCAACAGTGGCCCGCAATTGCAAGTAAAGAGGACAGCGGGCGGACGTTGGCAAAACTCCTACACAGTTTCCGAAACCAAAAGTTAGTATTATATGTGGTTTTACTGTTGGTGTGTAGGACTACACTAGATGTTGCCAATTATATATTCTATTCTCCCGTTGAAACTATTGACGTTGTCTTGTATTGTGCCTCAATTCACGAAATGCCCAGGCAGTAATGCAATATCAACTGATATATGTTCAGTCTGGCAGGACGTCTACTCTTAGTAGATAACGCCAAACCTCACGTGGCAAAAATTACAAAACAGAAGCTGAATAACCTGAAGTAGAAAGAAATACCACACCATGCATATTCCCCAGACTTAGCACCATAACACTACCTCACGTTAGTGTACCTTAGTCACTTCCTTGAGGAGAGAGTATTCAAGAACTGGGATAGTGTGAAAAATGTCTTCCGGGACTTCCTTATGTAAATACGTATTTCTTCGATTTAAAACTCAGTAGTTGAACGATGCATATAAATGGTAATTTTTTTTATAACAAGCTTGCGTTTCTCTACAAATTTCTGTGTTTTTTTTAAACACTTTTACTTTTCCGTGTAAAGATTTATGCATAACCATAGCGAAAATCAAAATAATCCTAATTAATTTGCTGGGTTTCACTTACAAATATTTATTCCAAGTTCGCTTTGCTAACATATTATGTAGTTGGGGAAGAACATGTGAGTATCAGTGGCCTACTGATAAGTTATTAGTTCACCTTAAGACTGCAAAAATTTGTGTCTTGGAAATTAAAATCTTTCTAGTACAGAAATGATATTATAAGCTGTTTTCCTTAACAACTCCGGTGCTAAAATAATTTCAACGTTTCTGCTTGTCCAAGATTCACTCACATTGAACAAAATAATATATTACGAGTTACTGGTTCGACCTCCTTGCCAAGCAACATAACCTAGCCACATCAAGTGTTGGGAATAGTGAGTGGCAATTAAGACTTTATGAGAAGCAAGAAGTAATTACTACAACATATAAACCTGCGAAAGCGTTGCCATATGCCTCAGCTTATTGCTGTCTTCAGAGAGTAGAAAAATATCTCGAAAAAAATGGGATTATTATATTTATTACACTTTAGCATGTCTGTCAAAAAGGCGCTCGGTGGATAAATATTTGGCGAGAATATTTATCATTTTGTTCGGCATCTTTGTTATGAGTGGTTTGTTATCGATGAAATGTATTCATAGTGAACGCCTACACGTGAGCGATGAAGTATGTGCAGAGTTCAGCTGACACGTTTCGGAGATCCTTATTAAATTCTAATTAATGATTATTTTTATTGATTTCGAGGAGACTTTTGATCTTATGCTTCCATATCTTACACAAAATATTTATAGAAAGAATAAGTAGGGAAATTAAAAGTTTAGACAGGTGTTTTTGTTAAATGTGCCATGGACAGGTCCATCGTAGATCAAAACGTTCACCTGTTACCCTCCTTCCTTACTAACTCTGCAATATCCTCTTGCCGCGTACTCGTCGCGACATAGCTAGCGGGGTTCCATCGCACCTGTGTTATCAACTGGCGCACCGGAATTTTTGCCAAAAAAGATGCGGAGACCTCCAACCTAGAAACTTCTCGATGCCTTTTCCCAAATCATAGAGCTGCTGTAAGGTGACAGAAATCTCTGGACACCGCCTCCATGATGCATATGCGTAAATATAAATGGGGGAAATGACAGCTCGATGTTGGGATGAGAGATGTAAAAGAGCATTTTTCTTAAGGTTGAGGTAAACAAACTGTCTACGGAGCACTGCACCCGGCTATACAAAGGGAATAACTCATAGAAAAGTAATACGAAGACCATAAAAATTGCCAGAAAAGAGTGATTTATACTCTACATGGAAAAAGAATGTATATATTTTGAAACATTATAAAACAATTTATAAAAAATACTTTTTAAATGCAAAAAAGTAATCGATTAAGAAAGTCTATATTTTTAACGAAATTTAAGCATATTCCTATTCTGGATGCTTCACAAAGGAGAATTTGCAAGAAAATCTTCGTCATGGAATATCGTCATAATGTTTCCAATGATTGTTCGTAAGAATATTGTAAGAATAATATAAAAAATTATTTTCATATTTTATGTTATGTGCGACCATTTGTCACAAACATTTATGGCTGAAACTGACGTAAATAAAGTTAATTATAAAATTTATATGAAACATTATTACTATGATTTATACGATACATTATTACTATAATTCTATTACATATGATGACAGTAAATACTATGGCGATCTTTCTTGGAGAAAATTTTCTGTAGCTTTTGCTTTACGAAGCATCCAGAACGGAAATGCGCTTAAATTTGGTTAAAAATGCGAACTCTATAGATCGACTAATTTTTTATATTTAAAAAGTATATTTTAGTAAAATATTTTATTTTTCAAAATATATACATTCTTCTTTCATATACAGCACAAATCGCACTTTTCTGATAATTTTTATGAGTTCTTCACATTGTACAGTCAGATTCAGTGCTCCATAGGCAATTGCTGTACTTCAACCTTAAGTTTCATAAAAACAGTCGCATTTTTTTTATTCTCCTAATATATACATATATTTGACTTACTTGTAGCTTATGATTAATTCTGAGCTTTTCGGTGCCTCAGTTAGTTTAATTTTTCTACCCAATGTGCATCCGCACGTCATAGTTATCAGTCAAACCACTGGCGTTTATACAACAATAACGAATCTGTTACAAACCCAAAATGTCTCTACTACACGAATTTTTACGCTACCGTTATTTCATCAAAGTAGCTACTAATTTTGCACATCGCACCTTTCATAAGACGCAATACCTTACTGCATTCAAAATTCGCTGCTCAGTTTTCTGGAGATATCCAATAAAGTGTTTAATAAGCTACATACATGCAGTTAAAGGCGAAATATTCTTCCCCATGGGATAGTTTTAATTTAAAGTAGGTTTTTTATTTATCGGGACCCATCTCTGGTACTTCTATTCAGGACTGTAAGCTGTAATTTCGTAGCAGGACGTGAATAATCGCCACAAAAATAATTAAACTGCTGTTTTACTTCCAGTTTTTTTTACTCCCAAGACGCAGAAGGCGTTAGCTGCGAGCAATAGACAAGTGAATAGTGCCTTTTGGCTGGTAGTTTTATAGGAAGATAATATCGCCTGCATTTTACTATCCACTCAGTGAAACGTGAAATAGGAAATTCTGAGATAAGAAGATGACAGGAATACTAAAACAGACATACTCTTCTCTACACGCACACTAACAGGATGTCATATTATATATATATATATATATATAAAGGATATCCTAGAAGGAAACGTCGTTATTCTGGAAAATTAAAGGACAGTAAATTCTTATTACACATTATGTATGGCTACAAATTATATGTACAATATAACATAAAATACTCCTGAGTAGTCGTGATACCAAATTAATTTTAGCTAACAAAATAATTTAAACAACACTAATGCAACATGAGATCCAGATGAAGCCATGCATTTTGTAAGTCTGGAGGCTTACATCTACCATTCCCGTCACTAGTATTTGAATTCTACGAACTTTTAATATATTTGAAGTGTGTTTATTTTGGAACTTTGCAAATATTATTATCTATACAGATTATTAAACCACTGGTCCAGTTCTACATGCTGAACTAGTACACCGGAGCAAATTACTTTTGATATTTCAGAACTTAGTATGATATTTGTTGAACAGAAATTTAAAGTTATGTTGGAAGAGAGGTGGAATTTTCTAAAGTATTAAGACAAATGAACATTTTCAAGTAAAACTTGGTTTGTGAGGACAAGGTAACTACAATATTTTTGGAGCTTAAATAGATTCCTGAGGTTATAGGAATTGAGGAGAACTACTTACGGTACAGAACTATTTTCTTTTTGATTTTGATTTCAATTCAGTTATTAATTTAAAAGCAGCACAAAAGTTATATTATGTTTCAGTCTTTTAATATAGATCAGATAGACATCATAACCCAGTCCCAGTTTAGTGAGGTGATGGAGATTGTGAAAAAAATGTATGCTGATTTGAAACATACGAAGAATGATAAGATGACACAACAAATAAATCAACACTTTGAAGCAATCAAGGAAAAATTAAAGCAGATTCAGTCACCGCACTCCTTACAGAATCGACTGCGACCATTGATTCGATTGAGTTGAAAAACAACCCACTACTTGAACAAGTAAATGAAGTGATTTCCACCTGGGAGTGTGATGACATGATACACGAAATACATTGGCAAAATACCAAGATCATCACAACAACCAAAACATCAGTATTATTCACCGACATGTGAAAGACCACTGCACATGACAGCACAAATAACAGACAAACTGGTCAATTTTCGAATCGTCAGTCACGTTGCCGACACAGAGAAGCAAAATACAGGAAATATAAGAGAATGAAACATTCGACCTCTCACTCGTCAAAATCACATCAGCCAAAATTTCGATTGAGTAAATTCCTAAAGAGAAAATTCCAAAATAGAAGTAGAGACAGGAGGAGGAACTCTCGCCTGGAGGGGCGCAAAACAAAAATGAAAATTGATTTGCATTTCCCAACATTGGGACACACACAATCCGCGAGACCGTTCTTTTCACTTCAAACCGACATTTGACCCTGTAGGGGCACGTAATTTAGTGCGTTTGAACATTTCCACATATTATCAAAGCCAAGAGTTTGGCGTAATCATTTGTACAGTTGTAAACAAATTTTCAGTGCAAAGTATCGGAGACTATAGACACTAAGTTGTTGCCGAGATTGATAACAGCTGATACACGAGTCGAAGAAAGCAGTGAAGGTTTGTTCCAAGAGAATTTGTTGTATTTAGTGAGAAAAAACAAGTTATTCTGTTCTGCAGAGTCCCGCAGAAGACAACACAAACTGTCTAAAGTCCGTAAGTTCAACATAGGCGATCGCGTGTTGAAGAGAACCAGCCATATTATTTCAGCTGTTGACAATGTTACACGCAAGTAATCTTTGTAATTTGAAGGACCATTTAAAGTGGTAGCAAGTATTAAAGAGAATTGTTATAGTCTGTCGACAATTTTAGGGCAGGTAATTGGCAGGTTTAACATTACGCAACTAAAACCCTACAAGTCTACTAAAGTTTAGAATGTGTTTAATCAGAATTTTGTTTACGTTGTCTGAGTGATGTAGTGTATTTTCTTCGACGTAAAGAATATCCTGCCTGCAGCCATGAAGGTTTTATTAACGGAAAACCCGGAATAAGGGCTTATTGATACAGCTTAGGTGCACTGTATGTATACTGTGCGCATTATCAGTGACGACATAGACGTATTTAATGTAAGTATTTATATTTTCCTCTGAAAATTAATTCCAGAGTGGAGTGATTATTTTGTGTGGGAAGAGTATGCATGTTACCATTACACGTCGTCGCGTCACTTAACGCAGTGTGTGTGAGTGAGGGAAGAGATTTCGGCGGCTTTTAACAGCGAAGTCCTGAGAGCCGACGAGGGTGACTAAAGTGAATATGGAGCTGCGCCGGAATGAAGAGGCGAGGGAGATCCCCGAGAAAACCGACCAATCAACGGCACGATCCGGATTCCCAAATGTGAAAATCCGGTGACCCGGTCGGGGATCGAACCCGGTTCGCCTCGGTGGGAGGCGAGCGTGCTATTCACTCAGCCGCCTTGGCCCCAACTGCTATGTGGTATTGACGGACCTGATTTTTCTATGATGCTGTTATAAACATCCTAACAACTGTGCCTAGCTTACTCGAAGAATACGAAAATGCACAACACTAGATGATGGGCACAGTTTTGTTTAACGCTACGAAATTTGTATATTGTTGAAACGAACGGAGGAATAATGGTGAAATAATTTAAGGAATATTTTCAAAAACGAAAGGGAAGGTTGCATGCACACCCTAACTTTGAACAAACACAAGTAGATACAGCACTATATTGTCTCTCACATGCAAGGACTTGCCTCAAAAGAGTTAATCCAATAATTATTTTATTTTATTGAGAATAGTTGAAAAAGTACTTATTTCTTTATTTGGTTTTAGGGGACTATTTATTTTGCGACGATTTCTTTCACTCGTGTAATGCATTGATTTTAACACATCAGATTTCATGTGGTTTAGAACGCTATTACACACACGAATTTTCTTATTCTCAATGATATTTCATTGTATGTATTTGTATTATATAATGTGTATTTGAATATTTTCATGCTGACATATATGTTGTACATGGAAGTATCATGTTGTTTAAAGTGTAATTTCTAATTATCTCTTCGTAGATATGTCATCGTTGTCGTCTTCTTAATATTGACTGGATGCTTAGGGATTTGCGAGTTACCAAACGACTCTCCTAATTTCCCTTTAGATGTTGTTTAGTCGACGTACGAAGAACTGAAGAAGGTCTGATAACCCTAAGTCTGGAACAACACTGTAAATAAACGTTGAGATGTCAAGTTTTATGTTCTAATATTAGGAAAATCAGACAACAACTATTTCGTATTAAAATATGAACTTTTTTGCTTCAAACGACCTGTCCTTTCACTTCACAGAATAATGGCCACACCTCCTTAGGTATTTTGTAAATTTTGTGTGTATATATATATATATATATATATATATATATATATATATATATATTATAATATATATATATATATATATATATATACACACAATCACACAATCACACATGTACATACACGAAAATTTAATAAGATAACTCAAATGCAGTGCCATATTTTCGGGAAGTCTACGAACTATTTTAATAACACACTCCAAATATAAATCAATGATTCATATAAGAAATATAATTTTACTGACTCTTCAAATTGAATTATTATCTACTGGCAAATCAGTGTACGGTACTTTTACTGCCTGCCCAGTGCAATTCACTAGGTGCTAGTAGAAATCATTGTTTTATCAGTGATTATCAGCAATTATAAATAATCGCCAGAAGTTTGCTGGAGCAGTCTCAACAGATCTGCACTCAGTTTCGCAGATTTGGAGTAGTTTTAACTATTTCGATTTTAAAGTGCAGTAATTTCTTTGGTGCATACCCAGTAAATATATAATTATACTTCCCTCTAAAATCATCATAGCTGTTACGCAATTTTGTCCGTTATTTACCATAACCACAGCACATTAGTAATCAACCATCTGTACGGAAATCTCTCTACTAACTCTTATTGAAACCTATATACTTACGAAAGCAAATTGTATTAAAATTAACACATGATAGTAATAAATCAGGAAATATCTCTCGGGATTTTCACATAAAATGATTACTAAATTCGACAATAATTCTTACGCAATGGTAGGCAGCAATGTTATAAATGAAATGTTAATAAATATCAATCTTGTTTTATGCATTATAAATCGAGCGTGAGAAATAAATAGGCCTAATGTGTATCTGCAATACATAGAAACTGGGAACTAAATCTATTAGTTTGCTACACATAGTGAGGGGATAATTTTCAACTTATAACTATTTTTGTTATCCTTCGCATTTGTATTAGTCAGTTCTTAAGAATGACAAATTCAAGGCAAGTCCACAAAACGTGTATTTTAAAACGTTACTTAATTAATAGAACCTTTTTAAAAGCGTAGTTCACAATGATTTTTGCTTATATTATATATTCACGATTTTATTTAATTTTATTATCTGATTTGTATTAGAAGATTGATTCTGGTGGTCTCATAACCAATGGAGAAAATATATAACTTTTCGTTACACAGTTTTTTGTACTTAAATAACTCTTAATGCCCATCGTACGAGAGATTGCTGGGTGATATCCCACAGTAGGTGTAGTAGCGGAATGCACTCTACTACAGCACTGCAATATATCAGTGTAAATTTTCGTTCACTGGTTCACTGTAAATAAATGCACAGAAAAATGACAGATACAACACGTTAAACTGCCGGTAACATAATCTCGAACTATTATTGAAACAGACAATGAACTGTAAAATGGCGTTTCACCGCAGCGTTCTTCGGTGCTTGACCACCGTCTCCGCAAATGCAACGCTGGTAATATTCATCGAGTTTGCTGCGCTGCAACAGGAAAGTTCTCCCGTGCAAAGCGCAATGTGAATTTGCATCCCAGTCGTTAGTTAAATCGGGTTTTAATGTTAGCCGTTTACTTAACGAACATAAACTGTCCTAAGTGTATTATTTGATGTGTTGCTCTCTCCAAATAAATCCAGTACTGGTTATTTTTGTCATGAAATTTAGAAGCAAACATTAAAAACATATATCTGCCTTTAAAAACGTGTAGATTAACGTAATAATCACTTCTCGTATGTTTGTAAAGTATTTTATAACGCAATAGTTGTAATAGTGACCAATGAAAGCAATAAATTTCCTTTTTATTTACGTTATAGTTGCAAAATGACTAACAATTTCGCAGAGAACGATGTGATCGACAGACTGGTTGCCACTCACGAAGACCATAAAATATATATTTTAGTATGTAACGATAGAATACCTAAGATAATAAAAATATTAATTAAGCATGACTTTAAAAGGAAGTGCTTCTTGAATTTTCTTACCTACTAGTTGGTAAATGAACACAGAATATATCGCAAATCCGCAATATTTAAATGGTGTGTGGGAGGTATGGGCGGCTCTTGACATAGGGGTCTTGACGTGGCTGGACGCAGGGGTGTCTAGCCTTCTGTCACTGCTATCGATATCGCTGTGCGCGCAGCAAGGCGGCCCGTGCAGGAGCATGGATGGCAGTCCCACCTCAAGGGCGCATGTGCCTCTAACACGCCGGCCCATAAGCCCCGTCACTTCTCGACTAGCTCATCGTCACCTGTTAAATCAGCATGTATTGCCTACCTCTCATCATTGCCGAAGCTCAGAGCGGGGGGTGTGCTCGGGCCCTTATACCACCCAGACGGTTGCAGCATTTGTATCTCTCTGCGGGATGAGGAAGTTTCCCTCGCCAGACCGCAAAGAACACACAGCCCAGAGGTCAGGACGCCCTGCACGTCCCGGCGCAAATATTGCCTACCTGCTATCTCCTGTAGCATTTTCACTAGTGCCCCCACGAGTTTAACTCCTTTTCTGTCGGTATGGGTTTTACCGTGTCGATAACGGTTTTACCATACCCCTTCTTAACGTAGCTTTAACACCACTACACTTACGGAGGTAGGCATGGCCCCAAAGTGCAGGCCATGCCTACCCAACCCCTCTCGGCCGCGATGCCCGCCTCCTTTGCATGAAATTCCCTATCCATTATGCGTAAGGGTCTCAGCCCTGAGATGCAATTACAACCCGACCCTACCTTCGGACTTACACTTAACACTTAGAATAAGGTAGTTTAGAGAAAAAAAAAGGTGGTGATGGAGCGGCACCGGCGTGCAAGGGCAGGAGAAACGGGAGATCCCCGAGACAAGCCGCCGACCAGCGTTAGTCGTAACTAAAGCGTCCCGTTTAAGGCCACCTTGGCTATTATGTTTTACTGAAGGTGGATGATAGTTTACCTCTTTCAGCGCACCAAGTGGACAAGACCACTATATTACATATAAGAAGTCTCGCTAGTAAATTTTTCACGTTGACAGGCCAAATGAACATATGGAAACCTTCAATTCAGTAAAAGAACATCATTATAGGACGTTCAACGAAAAAAAGCTATTAAAATATACTGAACTGTAATTTTAGTGCTGTCATGGTTCGACAGAACACGCATACAGAGGTTATGTTTATGACATGCTAACCAGCTACAGAAGTGTTTGGAACTGTAATATTTATTTATTTCACATGTTATTTTGAACTGAATATCCATTTTCACACTATTCCTATTTGTATTTGCAACACCTTAAAATCACGTAATCTTAATTTTTGTAAGCCACCAATCCAGGTAATTTTAATATTCTACGGTCGTTGATATTTGCGTGTGAAAAAAAAAATTGAAGCCAAGGTAAGTTTTTTAATCGATCATTTACCTCTTAATAATAATTTGTGTTTCAAATGGAACCTTGGTATTCAGGGTGCTAAATATTTAGATAAAATTTAACGTGTTTTGTAGTTTAATTATTCGGGAATGATATTCGGGTTTGAATAATAGTAAAAGTGGTTTCTATTTCTAGCCTTACGAACAGAGCAGAAAATCACTCCAAGCGTAGTAATTTCCATCACCATCTCTTCAGATCATAACACACTGGGTGGAACTGAACTCTACCGACAAACTTCGGTAGGTAGTTCCTCATAAAACAATATGACGTGTGTGTGCATATATATATATATATATATATATATATATATATATATATATATATATATATATATATATATATATATATATATCCTTAGCCTAAGTCAATTCCCGAAGGGAGTAGCCACCTTTGAAGGTGTACCTGAAAGTGATATTTATTGCTTGTTACGCAGCCAGAGTAAAAGACAAATCTCAGAGTTTCTGGATAATGCATTATTGAATGACGATGTTCAAACCATAAAAAAATTGGGTACGGTTATCAATACCCTTCCATAAAAATAGATAGACTGGACCCCATCGTGTCCATTTACACTTTAAATCTGAACCAGTGCGAATTTCACAGTTTAAATTATTTAGCAATATCTGAACTGATTAAACAGTCACGTCAGTGAATTTAACAGATGAATCAGTGGAAAAAATGCCACTTTTCCTTAACTTATTGATTCAGTGACATTCTATACTGATTCATCGGTCATTTTTTTTCACTGTATTTCAGTGATTTATTTTTTTGACTGATATTATCAGTTAGACAGCGTGTATCAAGTGAAATAACAACGTATAAACTAATAAAACCAATAAAAATTACTTTCTAAAATTGTTTAGTACTTCAACACACAGTCTTATGAGGTAGCATCAACATTCAGTCTTTAATTCTGTCTTTACGTCATTCATTTCGTTGATGTCATGTAATCATCACAGTGCTCTGTTTGAAGGTTTGAATGATATATAATGTGATGAAGAGAGTGCATGTAAATCTACTATTCGTTTTAACAATCCTACCGGTACCGATCGAATCGATAACGAGAAGTAAGGGCATACAATTTAAAACTACGCTCTTGCCCAAGTAGCAACATACGTTGGCCCAACGGTTGGCATTTGGTTTGAGAGGTTGGCAATATGTTGGGTTATAAAACACACATGAATACAACGTAGGGCCAACGTAATTTTCCAAACAAGCATTTTTACTCAAAAATATTAATGAGATACCTTAGAAAAACACACATCAACACCTCACTTTGTAAAAAAAAAATGTCACATGTTGCAAGATCAATTTTTGGAAACTTTAAAATGGTTGGCTAAATGTTGGCAACATGTTGGTACAAATACAGTTGGTAATAATTGGTATTAATTTTTATATTGGGCCGGCATTGTACAACCAACACTTAAATGTCGAAGTCAGGGAATAGTTATTCTTTATGAAAACAATGCCTTTTCCCTGTATTGTATGATATGTAAATGTTGTTCACGATACTGACCATTTTTCTATGAGATATGTTCAGTTGGTTTTATGTTGGAACAATGTTCGGACTCAAAACTATTGGTGTTTAGTCATTTTTCGTTAGTTAGGCATTTTTGTGTAACTAACATATTTTTAACAATGCTCCACAGAACGTTTGGGATGAGAAAATAAAATATAATTTTCCATGTTATTTAGACGAGAAAATCCACGTACGTTCAGAACAGTGGCGTGTGCGGATATATTTTTATACGTAGCGATGGAAATTGCATAGGAAAATTTTTGGGCGTATTGGATTGCAATGAAAATAAGACTTGTTGATGGCCACCCACTAAGTGGTGGTCCGTGTGTTACTCAATCGGAAATTTTTGACTTCAAGATTAACATTTAACAGAAATTAGGCTACGAATATTTCCTGACAAAGTCACCCGCGTCTTCTTCTGACACTTTTATTGGTTTTTGATCCAGAATATCTAAGTAGGTTTATGATTATATCCGCCAAACTTCAATGATATATTAATATGCCGCACAAAATTTAAATTGTCATAATTAAACTTATGTCTCTGAATATTTCCCTCGTGGAAGGCTAGCGAAGCACGGAAGTTAATCTTCGAATCCGACATCATACTGCGGTAACCATAAAAATGTTGGATTTCGATTGCATCCCCCCCCTTTCCCCTTTTCTCGACTGAGACCTGCAATGTTTCAAAGCAGCGGTCTATGGTGAACTGTTGCAAGGTAATATGTGTTTTGCTCTGTGTTGTAGGCCTACCTAATCATTTTCTAATTTAAACATGGGCCACTTATGCGTAGGCCTAATAGTTAAAGACCTGAATAATTCGCGAATTCATTTTGGAACAAGCTAGAATTCAAAACACGTGTGTTTAAATTGGTCCACATGGTGTTCAATACCTTCGGGAAAACGCTGGTCCAATCGTCGCCTTCCCCCGTGACAGCAGACAACCGACGTGCAGTTAATATCGGCATATATGTGCATTAGACTGTAGAGTCTAGCCTAAAGGTCACTGAACTCAAGAATTGTTCAGGTCTCTAGTAATAGTGTATTTGACGTCACAGCACGTGTGTAATGGATGCCTCGCTGCTCTCTCCCGAGCGGCCGCAGTTTCCTGTTGCGTGCTCCGAGTGTGTACAGCACTGAGCAAGCGCCAGCTTACCTTGCAACACTTCACCACACGCCTCTGGTTCAGAGACTTGCGTTTAGCGGCGGTGGCTATGTCTCCTGAGTACTCACTCTACAGCCTATCGTAACAGTTTGCTATAGGTAGAGCCACGAGTGTTTCGCGAATTAATTCGTAGACGAGGTAGATTCCAAACAACTTGTTCTTTCTCCTACTGTTGTGATTGGACGGCAGTTCTTTAGACACTCCCTGTTTCAGTAATGAACAGGAAGCAGTAGGCAGTAGCGTGAGTGAGTGTTTAACAGTCCTGTACAGAGGCCTCACTTAATCACAGCTACCAACAAGCAAAAGATAATGTCTTGAGTGAATACAGGGCTGTCAGCCCAGCTTGCCGCCAACTCAATCCACGAAATACTCGTGGCGGTAGCTATAGGCTATTGACGGTAAAATGATCACTTTTCAAAGTCCTGCTTAAGATCTACTTGTATGCACGTTGCGTCTTCTTCCGCCTTATGTAAGATTAACATTGCCATGGGCCTCATAATTTTATTCACGTGTCGGTTATGTGAAACTGCGAAATGATTAGAAAAGTAAATATTTAACAAATCTGCTAGTTTTTGCACTTCGATTCATTTTTTAAAAATTGTGAAAGAAATAATTTAAGTTATTAAAAATGGTTAGCTTGCACATTTTATTCGAGGTTAAGATATGGAACTACTTCCCATCCATTGTTACCAACTTTACTGGGTGCATGTGACTCAGGGCGCCCGTTAAAATATATGCAGGCAGGAGATTGGTGACTTTTTGCTAAGGTTGATTTCAAAAGTGCTTAGTTTATCGTGAACAGACTTTCCACGGTGGAACGAAAGGGCGCGCAAGTTATCCACGGCGGGAGATTGCAATCCCCTAGCGAGCGGCGAAAACACGAATGGCAGAAGATGAAGAGGAAGAAAGGAACGGAGGGCTAAATTCGCTGTCGTGGAGCAGCCCTAGGTTTTGCGAGCCGTGTATCTGTCGCGGCGAGGCCCGTATCGCTTACCGCCGTGAAACACTGTCCGTTCCTCTCCCCCCCCTCCCCCTTTCCAAAAACCTTTACCACCCGCGCTCGAAGCTGGCACGCGAGCAAAATAATTTACCTGCGTTTACAGCGGCTTTATCCCGCTTAATGCGGTCCTGCAACAACCCCTGTCCTTTCCCCCACGGCGCCCTTCGCCGATCGCGGTGCAACAAATCGACTCGCTCAGTCTCGCGCGGCTTGCAGTTACGGCCGCCCGGTCGCCGCGTGATAAAGCAGTGTGTCCGCCCACCGCGCATAAACAGGCGCAACACGAAATGCCGGACTTGCGAAACTTTCTTGTTAAAGGCTGTTCACGATCAAGTGAGCACTTTTGAATTCAACCTCAGAAAAAAGTCACTACCTCCTGCCTGCATATATTTTAACGGGTGCTCTGAGTGGCATGCGCTCAGTAAAGTTGGTAACGATGCATGGAAAGTAGTTACATTCCTTACCATAGAATAAAAAGTGTTTGACAACCATTTGTGATAACTTGAATTATTTCTTTCGCTTTCGGTTTTTTTTTAAATGCATCGAAGTGTATAAATGAGCAAATTTGTAAAATATTAATTTTCTAATAATTTCACAGTTTCACTTGACCGACGTACGAATAAAGTGATGAGGCCTACAACAATGCTAATCTTACATAAGGCGTAAGAATATAAACAGAAAATACAAGTACATTTTAAGTAGGGCTTTCAAAAGTGCTCATTTTACCTTAAATAGCCTATAATAAGCCTAAGGGATTTTTCTTACAAATCTTCGTTATGAAAAATTATGACTATGCATAAAACAATCAAAGCTAGACATGACACAGAGAACTACATAAAGAATATTTTGAAATCTGCGCGGTTTCTATTATACCTGGTTTTTCCCATGTAGGATTGACGATGTAAAATAACTAGGTTGTATCTCGTGCAGGTTACAGATGTAAAACTAACCATGGATGAAAAATAATTTGGATTTCTAAATAACTGTTGAGATGTTCCCTATACCTTGACTAGCTTGGTTTTTTTTTTTAAATAGTGGCCACGAAAATTAATTTGCGGAACAAAATGCGTAAATTGACGGTAAGGATACTTCTCCATTAAGGCTGCTGTTAAAAAAAAAAATAAATCCTTTTTTTTTTACACTTTTTTGAAACACCATGCAATTTGTATACAATACTTAATTCGCGGAGACCTGCATATTTCGCGTTATTATTCAACACCGCGCTAGATTACACAGTGCTATGCATATCCCTGCCGTTAATTGGCCAAAACCTTGGTACGGAACCATTTTGCTAGTGGCTGGAAAGCGCATGATTCGCTCACGCAAACATAAAGTGTTTAATCAGTGGCGCAGTTTTAAGCAGGGCGTGTTAGGTAAACTGCGAACCAATGACAAACTCATGCTAAAAGACACTCCTCCGCAAATGATAAAGCGAATTTTGCAGGTCTCTATTTGCAAACAATTTTTCCCCACATAAAACATTTTTATATCACATAGTTTTTGCGTAATATATTGTCAAAATCACATACTACTGGCCGCAATAGCTTAATTTTCATGGAAAATATTTTACATTGCTGTTAAGGTAGTGAAAACAGCAATAACAAATACTTATTTTCGTTCTTTTTATCACCATTTGTTATTTAGATCTATATGTTCCCCCTTTAACAAATACTATGTCTTGAATAATGGCTTCGTATAAGCGGGAAACCGAGAGAGTTTTTACTTGAGAGCAGGTTTTAGAAGAAGCAAAACATGAAATATAAGCTGGTCAGGGTAAAAGTAAAGTGTCCAGAGACTTGGGAATCAAAGTGTCCACGTTATGTAAAATTATTAAACAGCGGGCAGTTCCTGTAACTTGGACGATTCAAAAAGGCTTTGTCAGGCGAAATGAAACGTGAACTTCCACACCATCGCAAAGTCCTCGAGAACAGATTCTACGGCCTAACAAGAAAGCCTGCAATGAAAATAGATTTTGATACTGCAGAGATTAATGGCGTTTCCGAAAGATTCAACCGAGGAAAAAAAAAATGGCGGGGAAAAGATTGGTTGAAAGAAGTTTCCAAACGCGCGTTCCGTTCGGTGTCCAGAAATGTAAAGTTGCGAGAGCAATGGGTTGTACTGAAGGCAAGAAAGGAAGCCGAGAGAATGAATGCGAAAATAAAGAGACTTAAGTGAAAGAGAGAGAAAAAAAAAATTACATTTGAAACTGTTCAGAATCCAGTTTCATTTACAAGTCAGGGCGAACTATCCACTGAAGTAACGAACTGCCCAGCTTATGAAGAATCGTATGGCGACGACTGGATCCAGTGTGGAACCGGCAAGGATTGGTGGCACGAGGACTGTTCAAATTATGAAGACTTTGGACCTTTCGCGTGCGACTGTGTTTAATGCGTACTCTTACCGTCCTAGTCAGCTAAATTGACATTATTTAAAAAAAAAAAAAAAAAAAAAAAAAAATTGTGACGATTTTATATTTAAGGCTTACCTGGTCAGAAGAAATTATAACGTTTTCTGAATAAGTAAAGCATGTTTTGTATTATATTGGGGGTCTGTATATTTTTAATTCCGGCAGTAAAATATTTCAATATTGTAAGTGTTCTAATCTTAATTCCTGACGCAGGATTTTGTCTGAAGTTATTAAGTTTCCTGTTAGTCCCGTAATTTTTCCACGTAAGGTGTACAGTACTCGCATCAGTATTCCATCAATCTCTTTATGATAGGCGATGGTCGTTATCTCTGAATAGTGACTGTGCTTATTTGAAGATTAATTTTTTTTCCTGGCGGATTTTTTGTAGAGCAATAATTCTTCTGCGAAGTCGGTTCTTTCCAGCTCTATTGAAAATACTCTTTCATAACGTTGACACATTTTCGAGCCCACTCTGTGCGTGTTACTTTCGTCTTTCATACGATTTGGACATGCATGATTGTCCTTAAGGCGTTTATATTCGTCTTTTCCGAGTACTTGTGTCCCTTCGAGCCGCATGTGGTACAAGTTAAGTGCTATTGCAATTCTTGCTTTGTCGACTGTATTACTGGTATTTAAAGCACAATAATATAATAGGAGAATGCCGAGTTTTGCATGCTGTGTATCCTCTGTATAGATATCAGTTTGTACCACTAATTGGATATGCATTAGGCATCACAAAACCACCGATGGCCATTAGGCTTACATATGGTAAGCAAATAAATATAAATACGTGTATAGGAAATCAAAAATATCTGTATCTCATTTTGGATACTGGGCGGAATTTGGATATATTTTGGCAATCTTTTGGATGTATCCTGAACGTCAACAAGTGATATCCGTTAAATATTATTTGGATGTCTTTGTTCTACATGGGCTGTTGTACACTTCAGGAAATCGTTCTTACTAATGCCTTTTTTCAAGGTTCTGTTGCGAGTATTTTGGGAGCAGTTCTGCGTTATCATCTTTACCTAAGACGTCATGATTACCTTCGGGTACTTCTTCCATAGTTCATCTAGTCTGAAGGCTTTTTCACACGATCAAATATTTCTTCAAATTACGTTTAATTGATGTTAATCCAATTAATTTAATGCTATATAACGATATACTAACGTCAGAATCACAGCAATTGTCTCTGTCAATTTAATTAATTTCTCATTTACTTTAAAAATTTTTTGTTTTGAACGTGTTCTATATTTCGATCGCCGATCACATCTTCTTTGGCGATATTAAGGGAAGTAATCTCGTAATAATATAGTTGTGTGCCTACATTTAAAGTTATTACAAACTAACGAGACATGTTGTTCAAAAATAAAATGTACAATAATATGGAGAAAATTTGTTATGGTTTAACCAACCAATTATTGTAGTGTCGTGAATGAATCGCAGATATTTCTAAAAAAACGTACTTTTGTTATTATTTAAACCACGTTCATTAAAAGGTTTGTAATGAGTTTTCATGTGGAGACGAAAGTTAAATGAATGCAATTCACCAAAAGGCAAACTAAGTGGTTTATTAGATCAATAAATTGAATTCACGTAATTGAATTCAATAAAGATTTAATTATGTGAAATGGTCTTTAATCTCAACTCATTCCTCATCTTCGTGCTGACCTTTATATTGTTAATAGCGGATTCATATCCGGCTTCTATTAACATTCCCCTTCACTTCACTCTTCGGAAGTTCTTTACTTCCCAGCCATATTCCGAAGGGTTTACCTTGGCTTGGATCATTTTCTTTGCTCGCTATTGTTAGTCCATTATTTTTAGGGTATGCAAGAATGACTTTCTTCGGAGGTTTAACCCTGTATGCTACTTAAGTAACAGAATTTATCACCTAAGTAAATGTCGGTTTTGGCGTTCCCTCATTCATACTTGTTCTTGTTACCCCTTGATATAATATTCCTAACTAGTATACCTATCAATTTGTGCATTCTCTTGGAGTTCTTGATCCAAGTAGGCCTTTAGCTCATGTAATTTAATCATATGATGTTAGCATCATATGGTATGACCTATTCTTGATCTTCTTTTTGTCTTGAGTAGTTTAAACCAAAAGATTTATGAGGAGAACATCAGCTTATACTCTAATCTCATCAAGGGCATTTCCCAAGTCGCCACCCGGACCTCCTCCAAAGTTCAGGCCTTCAAGATTTTCTACGACAATATTAATGCTATAATACTAAGTCACAAGCTTTAATATTTCTTCAGATGGCTGTCCTATGATTAGAGGAAAAACTGCCTTCATCCATTCCAGTAGGTCTGAGCTCTGTTTCTTCAACTCCGTCCAGTTGGTCTCTGAACCAATCTGTAGATTCAAGATTCTTATTTTCTTTTTCTCAATAATTGAAGCTAGCTAGGCTTGCTCTTTCTGCCTCTCTTGTCTGGTTCCATACCAATTATTTTCAGGCTCAGAAGTGAATGGAACAACCAGTCCTGTTCACTCATTATCACAATTAGTAATAACACAAGCAAAAATATAAACAACAAGTTACAAGTGGAGACACAAATTCACTTAAGTAAGCTTTCTTGGCTCACTTTTCCTTACACATAGCAGCCATAGATCACTTTGGCCTGGACACAAAGCCCGCGACCGACACTTCTATGATCGTTAAGTCGTAAGGCAACAAACAAGGGTACCTCTGCAGTATTAAGTTTTCTAAAGACACGTTGGCTGTCCACGCCGCTTGCCGCTGTTTCCAGGTTGTTTTCAAGCGAGCAACTCTGCTGACTCAGCCGGCAGGCCGCTGACGGCGCTATCAGCAGTAGGGCTTATGACGAGTACCCGGTTACCCAAATGCCAGTACTCGGTTACCCGATGCGCATACTGAAGCGCGTGTCGTAACCGATGCATCGGGTACCCGGTGAGAAGGTGCGTATATCTCCGGCGATGCTTTAGGTTCCCGTGATCTGCTGTTCCCCAATTCCAGCAGCTTCTAGGTTCTTGGTAGTGTCATGAATTGCCGCTCGGGTAGCTGCAACCAATGTTTGTTCCAGTGAAAGTAGGGCAAACTTTGTCGGCTGTCCGTCCAGTGGTTAGATGCCTTCTTGACAAACACTTCTCTCCGAACGTAAATGACATTGTCACGACAGCAACCTTCAAAACCTCTATACCAATGTATCTTTCTTCACGCTTTCAAATGGATGTAAATACTCTCGAGTTAGTGATTCCACAGAGAGGGTTGCTTCACTTCTTGATCTCTGATATAAGGACATGCCCGCTGAAGACGAGACCACAGCAGTTGTGATCCGGCAATATGTTCGCCAGATGGTAACTGGTTTTCCAAACGTACAATGGAAGATCAACTTAGTGACCAATCAGGTGATAGGGAGCCGGATGTCGCCCGCATTATTTGCTGCACACAAACAGAGATCGGATAGCACTTCCCAGTTTGAACACTACCTCTGCGAACTTCAGGTTGGACACCATATAGATCTTATAGACCTTCGAGAATAGTGAAAAGTGCGCGGAAAGTCCTACTCCGTGGTAGCTCTGTTAGCAAAACTATATTTTGGATGTCTAGCATCTTCCGCTAGTTCAGAGAGAACCTTTTCGACTGCAGGCAATAAAGTCACTTCTGAACGTAGCTCTCTGTGCCCTGAGAACGTTAATGTACTTGTGTTTGTTCACACTGACTGATTTTTCCGAAATCATTAAATTGGAAATATCATTCATTCTTTTCTGTGTTATCTTTGTTAGAACAAATGAGTTACATAAACTGGGCGTGTTTGTTTAGAGATAGTCGAGGAAAAGTCATCGGAACTGTTCAACAGACGCCTCCATTTGGTTGAATAGCCATTCGCTAATTATGCTTTATGTTTATTACAAACAGGCTTTACGGTGTATTTGTAAATTTCATTTAAGTTCAAATCTTCGTTCACGTGAATAAACGGCTAAAGGAATAACGACTGAGTAAAATACAAGTATTTAAACTCATTTATGGGTGCACGCTTGTTTCCCATAAGGAAAATCTCCGCCATTCAGATTTGCAAATATGTAGGAAATAGATATAAACAAATTATTTTACATTTGTATTCATGTGCGATTTACAGTACATTCCATCATAATAATTACATACTGTACAACCTATTTGTCATTACAGTAGAACTGTTCAGGTAGAATGTACATTTCGAAGTAACTAGTTTGTATTCGTGCTCTTCGATCACATAATAAATATTACACAATTGCAAGGCACGGGTACCCGGTTTCCCTGTGACGGGTATCCGTTTCTTCGTACTCGGTACCCAGGTATTACCCGAAGACACCGAGTAGTGCTCGAGTACCCGGATACCCGAATACCCGGTAGTATCACTAGGCCCATACAGCAGTCGTCTTCTGCTAGTTCGACCGTTGGAAGCAGGCCGCTGGCCTCTGTCCAGGCGCCCGCATAGTGCTGACCGCACGGCAACTTAAACACACAGACACACACTCACACTCGCGCGCGTGGAACGGCCATGTGTGTACCTTGCGCGCGCCGAACATGTCTGTCCTGTTCGGCCTCGGAGAGAAAACTACCGCGTCGGTGTGTCACCACGGTGACTGAGCGGTTAGACTGCTCGCCTCCCACCAAGGTGGCCGTTTCACTCCGGATTTCCGCAAGTGGAAATAGTGCTGGTCGATGCCGCTGGTTAGCGGGATTTTCTCAGGGAGCTCCCCCGTCCCCCTCCCCGCGCCCTTTCATTCCGGCGCTGCTCCAGCCTCACCTCGCCTCGTGGCTCACAAGACCACGATGTTAAGAGCCGCCCAAATCTCTTCGCTTACTCACTTCCCCGTCTTGGTATCACTGCAGGCATCCTTCAATCAGCGTGGCCCCTAGCAAAAATCCAGGTGCAAGAGCTTCTGCGTTGACCTTCCCTTCCAAACTAGTCAACCCCTGCTTCCCACAGCAATCACCTTCCCAACAATATACTCTGCTCTCGAGCGCCCACGCCTCGCGCCTAACATTTCATTGATAAATCATTTTACATTTTATAAATGTACGTGTTTAAATATTTACATTTAACAGTGGTAATTCACAACTAAACAAATGCAGAATGTACAAATATTTTTTATTAAACAAAAAAAAAATTCCTATGTGCGACGCCCTGCGTGGCAGTGCCTGTCGCACATCCCTAAGGACGACCCTGCCATCAACAGCGGATTCTGGTGACAGCATTTTTGTCCAAATACTGCGTAAACTTCCGCGATGTTGCCATACTCTCTGGGACATTTAGATGCTTATACTTGCCGCTCGAATAACTGAGAAGACTGGCCTGCCATTAAATCCTCCAGCAGTCGCGTGGTCGACATGTCGCACACTTCCTCTGCGTTTCCAAGAACTAGTTAATGGGAGGGGTTTGAGCTTAGAACCTCTCAGTGCCTTGCTATGGGTCTTCCTGCCACTTGCCACTGCCGTCTCCTGGTTTTCTCTGATACAGTCGTGCAGTTTACTTTGTAAGTGGTGTGTTTGACGTATGTCCGCCATGCAACCATCTGTGTAGCTCTTCTATGGTGAGATATTTTTTTTTAAAACCTCTGCTTGAAACCAGGTATGGTCAGTAATAATGTAAATATTAATAATAATATTCATAATATATATGAATAATATTAATAAAGTAATATGATTTTACATATGGAAGGATTTATTATGCTGTGCAAAATTTTAACTTGTTAGCGTGCCATCTTTTTTTCTGGAAAATTTTCAACGTAATCTAATAAATTTCTTCTTAATATAGTGTCTTCTCTTATCGTCAGTTATTGTTATCACAACTACTGTTTCTCAGGTCGATATGGCGGAACCAAAAAGAAGAAGGACAGAAGTTTCCCCTGATCCTGATGTGTGGATGAAGTGGCTGAATGAAGTTCATGAAGATGACGAGAACGTCGGTGGATCGGATTCGGATGAATGTAATCACGTGTGTGAGAGTGATCACAAGTCTGATACCGAACAGTCTGGTGATGAGGGCAGCGATGCTGACGGCAAGGGACAAAATTATAAAACTTTTATAGGAAAAGATGGGAAAACAAAATGGGCCAGTAATTAATCTAAAAAAAAATGGTCAGAACTCGTAGAGAAAATATAATTACGCACCTACCGGGACCAAAAGGTACAGCCTCACAGCTTGTTCCTCCAGAAAAAAAATATTAGTTCTTTTTATGCACGAGCACGTTTGCAGAATTGTTGTTGAATGTACAAATATTTACATTGATTTTGTAAAATGTAAATATGAAAGGGAACGCGATGTAAGAAACACAAACGAAGTGGAAATTGAGGCCTTATTTGGACTGCTTCTTTTGATAGGTACTTATAAATGCTCAAGGACAAATATTGCTTTTTTATGGGACAATTCTAAGGGCAGTGGCTTAGAATCTTGTTCCCATAAGGAATATATTTGAAGTTGTAAACAACCATATTTCAAAATATTTCATTCCTAGTGAATATCTCACTATCGATGAACAGCTGCCTGCATTCCGTGGCAAATGTCCATTCCGACAGTATTTACCAAAGAGACCGGCAAAATACGGAAATAAAGCTGTTTGCTGTAGTTGATGCGAAAATGGCATACACAATTAATTTAGAATGTTACCTAGGCATTCAACCCGAAGGGCCCTTCAGGAAAAGTAACTCTCCAACAGATATTATGAGGCTGAGCGAGCGTATCAGCAGTTCACATCGTAATGTAACCACCGAAAATTGGTTTAGCAAACTATCCTTTGGCTAAAAACCTTTTATCAAAAGGACTAACGTTTGTCGGCACTCTCCGAAAAAAACAAGGCAGAAATTCCTAAAGAATTTTTACCAAATAAACAGCGAGAATCTAATTCTTAAATTTTTGGGTTCCAAGAAAATGTTTCCTTGGTCTCATATTTCTCTAACAAAAATCAAGCAGTTTTGGTTTTATCAACTTTACCACCATGACAAAAAAATTTATGAGGAAATCGGAGACCTCCGAAAACCGGAAATAATTACGTTCTACAAGACGACAATCGGAGTTGATATACTCGATCAACTTATTAAAAAATATGATGTGGCAAGAACTATGCGTAGGTGGTTAATAGTTGTTTTTTTTTTTTTTTCGACCTATTGAACATCTCGGCTCTCAGTGCATTGGTAATTCTGAGGCTTAATTTGGGTAAACAAATAACCCGAAGTGAATTCCTAGAAGATTTGGATTGGGAATTGATAAAGCCGCAGAATCGCTCAACATTGCCGCAAACTCCTGGTGAATTGATGAGGCGGCGGGCGCACATTCTACTCGCAAAATCAGTAGCTGATCCAAATACCTCAAGAGGACATGAAGGTGCCAGAGGGTTTTGTTTTCTTTGTAGACGCCATAGGGACGGGCCGACGCGAAAATGGTGTGCAAAATGCGGAAAATGGATGTGCAAGAAACATTATATATATAATATATATATGCAGGATGTTTGTAAAATTCGTGAAGATGCTAGACAGCATTGTTTTGCAGGTGGAAAGGACAACATAAAAAAGGTGAGAAGATACAGATAATATATGTGCAATGAACATTTACATGTGCAAATTCAAAATGAGTGTAAAACGTTTAAATAAGTAACTGAGGCCATGTAGGTACTAGAGTGCGCTGTTTTTGTTGTGGATGGCATAGGGACAGGATGACACTAATGCATGTGCAGAATTGATGTGAAACGTGTAAATATGTAACAAGATGTGAAGTTTCTAGATGGCGTTGTTATGCTTATGGACACCATAGAGACAGGAAAAACACATGGCATGAAATGTGCAGAAAATGTATGTGCAGAATGTTTGTAAATTTGTTACTTCAAATTTAATTACTTTTCTTAAATATACTTTAAACAAAAAACATCTAATCTGTGGTCTGTTCACTTTATATACACCCTAACATTTACAGAAATAATTACTTTATTGATGACATGGTCATGTAAGGGTATTATAAACAATAAAAATTGATGACACCTGTCCCCCACGCGACCTTTCGTGTGAGAGCACACGAAGTATTCTAGGAGAATGGGGGCGTTTTTGCGATTAGAAATTATTGGATCAAAATCTTTTGTGTACGTAATATAAAGCCTTTTCTTATTCTTATGTACGGGCACGATAAAAGTAAGCGGAAGATTGTTACTTTTTTTTTTGCAGGCACGCTGCAAAAAATGGGTTTGAAACTGATGAAGTAGACGCAAGAGCAGTTTGGGAAGTGGACTTGGGTTAAACAACGCGACGCCAACTCGCGCAAACATCGGGCCGGTTTGTCCACGCAATACTGTTTGTCGGCTCTGTTTGGAGATTGCTCTGAACGCCATTCTCAGGTGACCTAAAACTGGGGTGAGATTGGGTTCGGCTGAGGATGGGGGGGGGGGGGGGGGGGAGTTAATAGAGGGGGGAGAAGTAGGGAGTGCCGATAATGGAATATTTACGTTCCCCCATTTCCTGCCTGATGTGTATTGTTCACTTGACTAATGGAACCTATTAGCCGTGATATTGCCACCGAGTCTTGTGGCTGACGTATCAACACGCATTTGGAAAAACAGACGCTGATGGAATCCTACATTCCCTTCCCCCCAACCCTCCAAACAAAATTCCCCCTTTCGCCATTCTGTTAGAACGTGTTTGAATTATGCCGTCCCACGTGCGGAAATGATGAGCGCATTTGTCACTGGGGAAAGGAAATAAATTTTGATCAGTGCTGTAACTTAATTCACGAGCTGCTAGGAAAAAAAATATTTAGAAACGACGGACCGGAAGTAAAAAAAAAAAAGAAAAGAAAAACAGGACATAAATTTTGCGAAAATGATTCTGATTTACTGTCCGGCAGGTATTATTTTTACTTCCGCGTGTCAGAAATATAAGCCGACGTTAATGTATAACTCTCGAAATATATTCGTGACGTGCAGATATTCTAAATTTTTTGACAGAAAATTATTGCTTTTCTGATGATGTACTGATAAGTGCATGTGTTTTGTGATCTTCAAATTAATTTCCTGCCCAAATTTCCCATTGGTTATTTATAGGCAGGAGAATATTGTTTAGAATTCATGTGCATATAGCCCGACTGTATTTCATATGTCATTACGCTTTTCCTGGAATTTTGGAGCCACAAACTAAATTTTCTTTCGCAAACTAAAATAATGAGGTACCCACAGCAAATGCCAGGGAACACCATTCTTCAACTATTTTCAAATGTTGATTGTCTTGTGAAGTAAAAGCTGGAGCCGATGTTTGCGTTTAAGCTACATTTAACAAAGACAGTGTACACAATAAATATAGCTTTTCGGTATCTATGATTGACGTTTCCCTGTTTGCTGCAATCTCATAATAAGAACTAGTATTTTCAGCCATGTATTTTACGCGTAAAGTTATTCCGGATATTAAGAATCCTCATATTTTACGTACATGTATCATGACGTGTTCCTTGAATTCATTAAACCTGTTTTACCTAAGAATTTAAGATGATGTCTCCCTGCACATAGCTTTATTTGGAATTAGAGCCGACGAATTCTGGTAGTATTAGACTTCTTTGATTTGTAGAATCATCTTTTGTAAAAGAATGCAAATATTAAGAAAACGACTGAAATTTTTTCAATCGATTTCTGAGTATCGCACCCATTTCGAAGGTCCCTGAAGGCTAAATTAACATTCTTGGCAATACACGTTTGTAAGGAATGTTGGTCACTTCAGCGCTGAGATAGTATTCCCATGATTAATATGAAATACTAGCTCTGTTAAGCGTTTTAAGTTCCATAGTGCCAATACGAAATTTAATTTTAGCAAAAATAAAAGCAAAGGGTGTTAGGAATATGTTGGATTTAATTTCCAACATATTTCTTTTACGTAAGTATGAAAATTTTGTTCGAATGTAAGCAGAGAGTTATCTATAAAACCGTGCGCATGTACTAAACTCAGGTAGTAATGACTTCCTTCTAGTTGTACAAAACTACGTTATGTACATTATGAACAGAAAACCTGAAAGGAATGATAGAAATAATCCGAAGCAATGCGAATTTCTGTAGTTACTGAAAGTAATGTACATTACGTAGGTCGGTTAGTTATTTAGGTGGATGGAGTTAATACCGCAATTCAATAACACCCGTTTATTAAGCCTGCAAGACTATCTCCCACTCTATGTGTTTTAGAGTGGAAGTGGTTTAAGCTTGAAGCTATTCAGCCACCAGGGCTTTAAAACATTCAAGCACAAAGGGCGCAACATTGAACCAGTTTCGAGAACAACGGTTTACAATTTTCGCGGCTCAATTTAGACAATAATCTGCTCCCAGAGAAAAAGTTCGTCAGATGAGAGTCTATAGCGTTTATGCCCTTTTCCACTGCGAGGCGTACATTCGATTCTCGTTGCGAGTAAAATTTTATTTTTGTTCATCTTTTCCAATATTTTTAACATAATGATTATTTATTGCATTAGTATGAAATCCAATGTAAAGAAAGGAAAACTTAGAATATTCTGAAAAAAATTATAACACGAAAGAATTTCTTTGAAGGACAGTTAATCGGGAAAGCATATTTTTATAATTGTTTCCAGAGATATGTAATAAAATGTTTCTTTTTAGCCTATTTTCCGAAAGAAAGAAAGTCTTATGAGATCACTTTTCTGTCAGTTTGCCTTGTGTGTATGTAGGTTTGTAGGTGTGTTTGTGTGTATGTATGTAGGGGTCTGAGTGTGTTTTTGAGGCGTGTGTGCATATAGGTGTGCGTCTGTGTGTCTGGTGCGTGTGTGTGCGACCCCCTTTCAAACTTTGAACGCGGGAACCGAATTTTCTGCAAACTTGGTACATAGATAGCACTAAGTAACTGACTTTTATAGCTTTCGACCACGCCGGGTACTTGCTTTACAAATGGAGGCCATTTTAAATATAGTATGTATCGTATCTCGCAAACCATTCAACCGATTTAAACCAAATTTTGTATGCTGACAAAGCAAGTTGTAAGCATTGAATTCAGAGATTAATATTGTCGTAGTTGGTCCCTCATTTTTTTAAAGATAGCGCCACATAAAAAATAAAGCTTTCACATTACACCTCGAAAAATATTGAACCAATGTTCGCCAAATTTGGTAAGTATGTAGTATGTAAGTAAGTGAACTTAATTAGAAACTTATTTTCAAAATGGCGCCCACGCAAATATTTTAGGTTTATTTGGTATAGCTACCATATCGGTTGACCAATTTCAACAAATTTCCTTTGCTGACAATATATATTACAAGCATCCTATAAGTCAAAAATACACCCATTTTCGTCAACCGTTTTGTAAGATTTCTCTAACTGAACTAATGCAGTTTTCATGTAATCTCTCAGGGAACAATTGACAGATTGCAACGAAATTGGGCGAACAACTGGTACTGCGGCAGTTGATAGGTAAAAATATGTTTCAAGTATGCGAGATATTTATTTTCAAAATGGCGGCCATCTAGCTATTTTAGAATAATATGTTATATATTTGAAACCATGTACTTATTTCAAACTTAACTTTGTTTGCTGGGAGTATATATAATTCACATCAAATTTGTCTACACGGAGGCTCTTTTTTCCTCTATTTTGGAAGATAGTGCCACACGAATAAACATAATTCTAATGTCATAACTCGGGAAAACTACTGACCGATTCCTACTAAATATGACAAGAAAGTAGTTCTGCCGTAGGTGATGTTAAGTGACGTGTTTTAGGTACGTCAGATACCTATTTTCATAATGGGGGCCATGTAGTTATTTTTGTTCTGTATGTTATATAGCTGAAACCATGTAATTAATTCCAACGAATATTTTTATACTAATCGTTTACATTACAACCATCCAATGTGTCAACCCAAAATCTCTTTTGTTCACTATTCTGTAAAATAGTATCACATGGCAAATTAAAATGAATCGATAACCTTAAAAAAACAACTGATTTATATCCGAATTTGGAAAATGAGTAGCACTATAGCAGCCCACGTAAACTAATTAACTTTGCGAGTGTCAGACATACATATTTTCAAAATGGCACCCAAACAAAAATTTTAGCTCAGAATTATTTCTCTACGAAACTAAAAAACAAATCACTCAACATTGTATGCTGACAGTATCAACTATATCCACCAAAATTGGCTATGCGAACCTCATTTCTCCGATATTTAGTAAGATGACTCCACATGAAATATTTCAAATTATAAATCGTACCTCGGGAAACAATCAACCGATTTCTTTCAAATTTGGCGAAGAATTTTTATTGTGGTAGGCCATATTGATTTAAGTTTTAAGTGCGTAAGTCTAATTTTCCGAATGACGCATATACACACCTTTCAGCTTTGCGTGCTATATCTACGAGACTAACAGATTTATATTTAACTTTGTATATTGTATCTATGACAATCATAGAACATGATAATGCATAAACATTTTGTCCTCCATTTATGACGATCGTCCCATGAACCACGGAAGTTTTTATGCCATATCTCGAGGAACAATCAACCGATTCATAAAAAAGTTTCACGAATTATTGCTACAGTCGGGTATGTAAATCAACATGTGTTTTGAGCGGCATGCGTGTTTTAATGGTATTTATATGAATAATTAAGGTTATTCTGTTATATCTTTCAATCTTTTCAACAAAATTCAACCACATTTTGTACACATACATTATAAATTAGAAGCGTCGTTTATGCATACAGAGATATTCTTTTACCAGATATTTTGCAAAATGGTGTCGGCGGATTTAATGGAGCATTTTGCCATATTTCCGAGACAGTTTCACTAATTTCCACCAAATTTTGCACAGTTTCAGAAGGCCATGTAAAGTTACACAGTATAAATATGACCGGAAATAGTTCTTTTTTAAACAGCCATATAAATATTTAGATATACTTAGGATGTCTTCTTAACAATTTAACCAAATTCACTCAAACGCTTAATGCTGATAGTATATATTAGAAACATCCTATAGAAGATGCTTTTTTTTAGGCAAATTTTATTATATATCCCCGTTTAAAAAATAAAGTTTTCATGTCATATCTCGGGGAACCATTAAACCGATTACCAGCACATTTTTTTTTCACACAAGTGGCGTTATGTTAGGCCACGTGTTTTTAGTGTCTCGGATACTTATTTTCAAATTGATGGCGGTGTAAATATTTTAGGTTTTTGAAACCTATCATTCAAAACATTACAAATTATATCTGGAGTTGATGCTACGAATCCTGTCTCTATGATGCAGTTGATTGCCCGCTAGCTTAATAGGCTATTACGAGTTTTTCTGAATTCTAATCCCGGGTAAGTCATTCGTGTACTAGAATTGTCTTGGTAGTTATTTCACATGTTTCTGGTCTAATCTCTAATGATATTGATTTCATTGAGACGTAACGCCTACCTGCCATTTAAACTTTTCTTAAAAAAATTTCACTAATATTAATTTCCACACAAGTTGAGGAAGGAAAGGCTCATTAGTTATCAGTAACTTCTTTTTTTCATGTTGTGCTATTTCAGCATACAAAATTTGGTATAAATTGTTTGAAATTGGTCGATGTTTGTGACAGACGTATCGAATAAACCTAAAATGTTTGTATGGTCGAGATTTCGAAAACAAGTGAGTACCTAATAAATTTAAACCGCTTATTTACATGGCTTACCATATTATTACTTACATGGCAAATTTGGCGAGAATTGGTTTTGGGGTTTTTCAATAGGCAATATCGAAAATGCTTCTCTCTCTCCCCCCCCCCCCCCTTTCATTTTTCAAAATGTCTAACGAACATTATTATCTACCTCTGAACTCTATGCCTACACGATACACTGCTGACGTACAAAGTTCGGTTTAAATCAGTTGAATGGTTCTGGAAATGATATGTGAACATAAATTTAGAAATGGTCGCTCGTCATTTCGAAAGTAAGTACCCCGCTTTTTCTAAGGATGTAAGGCTGGCATTCATAGCCAGTTATGCGATGGAGATGCGAGTCGAACTCGGTCCGCATCTTATTTTGGCAGAAAAACGAGTTAGTTAAACCATAAGCGAGTTGTACGCGTGCTAGTTACAGTTGCGGACACTCTCAAAGTGACGAGAGCCCTTGACCTACCTTCAGCGACCCGCATTCTGCTAACCTCGCTTTGTAATTGCTAAAATAGTGCACGCCTTGCATAATTTTGATAACTGAGACATAGTGCTCTGGCAGCTACAATCTCTTTCTGGATCAGGATTTGAACATGCATTAAAATATCACATGCCCGCTATCTCAACCGCAGGACTACAATGCACATCTTACAAACACAGCAAAACTTATATTCACAAGACTTAAATATTTCCTATTACTATTCACATTATTTAATTATTGCCCCTTGTGGTTGTTTTTCGTGTTTTTTTTTAAATTTGATTATAGTAAAAGTTTTATAATTTTACGTCACAGTAGAGAGAATTGCTTCGGCAGAATATAACACAAATTGTGTAATTTTCATATTTTATACGCTCATTTGTGTTTAATTTTCTTCTATTACCGACTTTAGTAGCATAGAAATTAATTTACAAATAATTTTAACAACACATGTGATCTAAGGCGAAACCATTTCGGTTAAAACCTTGTTAATAACTACATATAGCTGGAAACGTGCTTTCAATTTTTAGCCTCGCACACAGGGCTCAGAATATTACCGGACTCTCAAACGCCTCATGAAAGAGGAACTCGCAAACTTCGTTCATGAATTGCAGGTTTTTTTACAAGATAATGTTAAAAAAAAGGGGGAGGGGGAGAAAATCTTAACTAATCAAAACCCACAACTAAAGAACCTGAATCAAAAAATTACCTGGTTAGTAAAAACTCAAAACAGAATAAAAACAATGAAAGCATTATGGGGCCGATACACCACCGGATCATTCAAGATAAGCCTGGGCTATACGGAAGCCCTGAAAAGTAAAACAAAACTCGTTGACTTGTAGCTCAAATTCAAAATAACCCTAAATTGACTCAATAGAATAATCCATGCATTCACTGAAACACACTGCGGGATAGATCACTATTATCTCAGCCAAATCAAGAAGTGTATACTGGAAACGCTTCATGTAAGGTAAGTCAGTGGCGAGGTGTGTTCAGAGCGTGGGAGACTACTCTGAGATCTATTCTTCCCATGGAGTCTACAGTTTCAGCCCTTATTACCGAGTGAATGATCAATAAAACCATATACTTAAAACTAATCCACTTATGTGCTAATGTATTACAGAGAGGGGAGAGGTTCCTACTGAATTGTGTTTCAGTATGGTGCAAACGTAAGAATAATTTATCAAAGTTAAATAATTGAAATACCAGGAGTTTAAACTAACACTGAATGTTTATTCAGAATTAAAGCAGAGTTCATAACAAACACAACATAAAGAAAGATGTGTGGGTCAACAAAATTTGAACACGTTTGTATGAAGTACCACAAAAATTAAGCAAAGAGTTAACAGTATGGAGTAAAAAAGGAAAATAAATGTAAAATAGGTCAATGTCAGATACAAGGAACTATATAAAAAAGGAAGTTAATTTAGCTGTCTGAGTATTACAATCTTTACAGGTCTTGCTAATATAAAGTAGGCATAACCTCAAAAGACAATAGTAAATATCTGAACAAAATCTAGAGGTTTAAGGATATCGTGAATACACATTCCAATGATCTATTCCAGGTTCATTTGATTAAACTCTTAGAGCTACGAGACGGAGTATTCTCCAGGAATCATAATAATAAACAACTGTGACTGAACTAATAATAAAAAATCAATAAATAATAATTAAGGGTAGACGTTTTCGAAATTAATAAAAAGCCAAACTTTCTTATTAAAACAAGAACAGTAATAAGAAATATAAAATTTAAATGTATGTAGCATTACAATTAAACATAAATCAAAATTGTGTACTAATTATCTCTCACAATAATTTGCCTGTAATTTCTGTTAAAACAACTGAATATATAGCATCATGGTTTTAAAGGTAACGTACCTATGTTACAATTATAAATAATTGTTCTGTGCTTAGAGAGCTTGTATGAAAATCCATGGGATCTCTTTCTACCGAAAACTACGTGTCGTAAGCTACAACATACACAGGGCAACAATCAGCTTAAACAAAATACATCACCTTTATTCAACAGGGTGAAATAGTTTCTAAGACAACCAATTATAGAAATGGCATATCTTACGAAACAATAAAAATAACAATAGTTGGTTCCAGAATAGGACTTATACGAGAATATGTTGTATTTTAAAATAAAAAGGATGAAATCAAAATGTTTACAAATAGGCTGTATAAAAGGGCAAGACGTCCTAAACGCCTCAGCACAGCCAACCTACAAACGCTTGTCCTTGCCTATCACTTAGGTTATCACCGTAAAATCCTACCATATTTCATGTTTCATTAGTTATCCCTTAAACTACCACTTTAATTTAAAAAAAATTGGACAGTAAAACTTATGCTTTGAAAGCTATCCCAGGACGTAAACATTTACGTACCTACAAGCCTCCATACCTCTACAGTTCCACTCCCCCCTTCTGTGGTCTTACGCCTATGGACTCTTGTACTCTATTACTATCTATTCTACCAAAACAAGTATTTAAAACTTCTAGGCCGGAACATATTTTCCTGCCACGCAGAGAAAAATGCCCCGACACAGCAAAATTCCCTACAGTTTAAAGTTACATCTCTACTTACCTGCTTATCCCCATGGTGCTGGAATCTCCCGGGCTCCTCCAGACCGACGTCCGAGCCATGTGCGCTCTCAACGACAGCTCGGGTTCAACCTTTCTACGCACATCTGCATACTTTTGACGTCATCTCGACCACGCCACCGTGTCGGCCAATCAGCGTCCTCCGCTCGGGTGGGGTAGCTGTTTGCGCGACCCGGCTGTCACATCTAACGTTCCCCCCCCCCCCCCCCCCTCTTCCAAGCAGATACCAAAATTTCGTCTAGCTGTGCAACTCATTTCCGCTCCCTGTCCCCTGAAAACCAACCAAAGCTTAGAGTTTACCGCACGCACTCCAAGAAGTGCTGTGCCCACTTGCACGGCACTACAATAAAATAATGCTTAATTTGGCCTAAGCTAGCAGCGTCGCAGGGTAAAAACGAACACCTGTGCCTGGCCGTTGCAGGAAGAACTGCTGAGTTTAGGATGGGCTGAACGACGAAATCACGGCACGTCCCGGCGTGGCTGTAACTGGTAAAGAAGTTAATGAACTTGAGTTAAAGTAAGAAGAATTTAAATTAAACCTCAACTGAAAAATTACAAAGTGTACGAAACCAAAATCCCGCAAGCAATAGAAACTACCGTAAAACAGAAAAGTAAATTTAAAAAAAACATAGTAAAGTGAAGTTGTGTTAAGGGGAATTCAAAAAAGAATGAAACAAAAAAAAATTAACCATACACACTATCTAACCTGTATACCTGCTTTCGGAAATAAACAAACTAACCTAGCAAAATTCCGTCGACTGTGTAAAATAAATCGTCCTGCAAATGATTTATAGTGAACTGTAAGTAACACACACAAAAAAAAAATGTATTTCTGTCTTTCGCATTTCTAAAAATCCTATTTTGGAAAAAATACAGCAACAAGAGGCATCCAGTTTAAATCTACACTGATTAACGGGACTGTCTATGCTTACGAGCCTTAAGTTTAAGTGGGCATCCTAACGAAAAAAGGGCATCAACAATATTACAAAATAATAGGTTAAAAATATGGGTAGCTCCCAAATAAAAAATTATGTGCTGTTTTCAACAGTAAGAGTTAACAAGGGGAGGGAGGAGAATCAACTTTAACTCAGTATCTCAACAAAAAAAGGATGGAAAACCTAGATAATAAAGGGGGGAAAAAAAGCAAAAATCTTCAAACAAAAATTTTTAAGGTCATTTTCTAGGGTCGTAAGAATATTTACGATACCGTAAAGAGACTGTCCCCTCTTATACGCAAGGAGTTAGCGGCACTGCAAACGAAAAGTTTAAGAATGGAATCCTAAAACTATCAAATTCAGGTGTCTCTCGTAAGTTTAATATGTAACATAAAATATGCGAAATTGGGTTTTTAGACAAAAAATATTCTTTAATTCTGACTAGAATTTAATCATGTAACTTCAGTTATAATAATAATTATTGGAATTTACTAAACCTGTTATTATTGTCAATTAAATTTTACCTATTTGCAATTTTCCTTTTTGAAGGTTTAAAATTTTATCGTACGTTGGAATTTTAGTAACTTTTCAACTTGCTTCTTTGTTATCAAAAATTAGGTAGCACCTACTTGCCAGAATAACGTTTCTAACGGTTTGCTTGTAGCAGAAATATTTCTGCTAAAGCCAAAATTCCTCTCATCGGAACTGTTTCTTTTGCTGATATGAATACAGTGGCTCGCTGTCGAATATTATCGCTCATCTTAAATAGATTGACACGCGTCCAAAGGTTTGAATTCAGAACCTAAATTTTGCGCTGCAGCAAGCAAAGCATACTGCTGGTAGTATCGTGTCCACGCTAGCTGGTAAATTTAGCGAAAAATCAACCAAACGATCGGACAACCACGACTCGACGGTAAGATATTTACGGAACATACGGTTCATTACGTTTTTGTGGCAACAGTTACTATTTTTGAAAAACTTGGCAGATTGAAAGTAATATGTTATTTGGCAACGGAGCGCAGATGTTTGGGAGGTTGATAAATGGGTCGCCTGCCTGTCGCGTGAACTGCGTAGCAGTGTGTTCCAAATCCAGATTTTTTTTTTTTTTTAACGTGCGTCCAACGCGCTAGTCTACGAACAGAGCGCACACTTCATACTATGCGAGTCGATTACTTCCAAGATGTCACGCATATTATAAAGGCTGTTCACGATAAAGTGAGCACTTTTGATATCCACCTTGGAAAAAAGCCACTGACCCTGCCTACATATACTTTAACGGGCGGACTGAGTGACATGCGCCCGGTAAAGTTGGTAACGAGGGAAGGAAAGTAGTTCCATATCTTAACGTCAAATAAAAAGTGTTAGGTAACCATTTGTGATCATTTAAACGATTTATTTCACTTTCTGTTTTTTTTTTTTTTTTAATGCATCGAAGTGTAAAAATTAGCAGATCTGTGAAACATTTACTTTTTAAATAATTTCACAGTTTCACGTGACCGACGCATGAATAAAGTGATGAGGCCCCATGCCAATGTTAACCATACGTAAGGCGGAAGAATACACAACGTGCATACAAGTATGTCTTTAGCAGGGCTTTCAGAAGTGTTCATTTTTACCGTGAACAGTCTTTAAACACAATTTCGGAGCACTCTACATAGATAAAAACGGCTTTTTCAAAGCGCTCTATCGCAAAATATACGTGTTATGTACACGCGGAATCAATCAAGGTGTATGCATTGAGCATTGCTACAGGGTATCCACCGATAAAATTATAGGGTCGCCGCTGAAAGTCCCATTGGTATAGGCTGTTCACGATAAATTGAGCACTTTTTAAGGCCCTCCCAACATGCTTTAAGCACTAATATATATATATATATAATCTTATAGCATCCTCAGGCAATAAATTTTGAGGATGGGGAAATTTATACACTGTGTTTATTGGTCACATTGCAATGCATTTTTAAACCCCAGCAGGAAGATGGAAATTGGATGAAAGGAAACATTTGGAAGGGCATTAAAAAGTGCTCACTTTACCGTGAACAGCCTATATACTCGACTGCACGCCGATTCATAGCCCTGCGCGTAGCGGCGATGGCGCACTCGTACCGCGGGGCAGTGTCGTCCTTTTCGCTCCCGCACGCTTCTCGGCCTCAAACGTGGAAAACGTTTCCAGGAAGGCGGGACCCTTAACATCGAGGTCTTGGGAGCCGGTGAGGGTGAAGCAAGGTGAGTTTGGAGCAACGCTGGAATGCATGAGCCGGGGGGGGGGGGGGGGTTCTGAGAATACTCGTCGACTAGCGGCATCGTCCGGCACGATTCCCACGTGCGGCAAATCCGGAGAGCATTCCCGCCGGGAATCGAACTCTGTTCGCCTGGGTGGGAGGCGAGTATTCTACCCACTAGATCACCGCGGCTCCTACCTTTTCATTCCTGATGGCCTTAATTTTTTTTTTTAAATTCATAGTAGGTAATACACTCCAACCGTTCTATTCTTAATCTTTCATGACTCATGTTTTCGTAAAGAATATTTCACTTCAACTACGGCAACCTCGCGCCTTACATTACATATCTCCTGTTCACTCACCAGTGGAGGTTGCTATGGCTGTAGCACCCTCTTCCCACCGAGGTGAACCCCGGAGGACTCACGCCCGGTTTTCTCACGTGGGAATCGTGCCGGACGCCGCCGCCGCTGGTCGGCGGGTTTTCTCGGGGATCTCCAGTTACACTCGCACCTGCATTCCGGTGCTGCTCCATAATTACCTTGCTTCACCATCATCGGCTCTCAAGACGTCGCTCTTAAGAGCCACCTAAGCCTTACCACCCTACCCCACTCACAAGTATTTTCTCAAGCTTCTTTTAATTTGACACTGCCCTTGACTTGTCATCATAATTACATAAAAAAAATTTGTAACGGGATATCCCGATGTTATTTTCCATCGAGAAATCTTCCTTCATATGTTTCACATATATGGCTCTAAAAAGATTCTTCAGGAACCTCCTAGTCAACTATCGAACGAGCAAGGATATCTTCACTGCGTGGCATTATCACTTGCACCTATTTCGTGAAACACTCAAAAAGACACTACCAACTACTGCAAAACTGGGGAATCAACAACTGATACGAATAGGCGAGGTAATATAGGTACTCCGAATTTTTCTCGCTCGACTTGTTTGTGACGGAATAGCTCATGTAATTCATTGCCACGTCAAAACTATATGCCTACTCACGAAACGACTGCAGCTTGGAAGGGGTCTCTGCTTTCATATACGCTGCAGTTTACAATGTTATGTACACGAAACATCTTTATTTATAACATTAAATTCATATGTCGTGTAAATCTGTGCAGTATTTTACGTTTAGATGAAAATTTTCAAATACATCAAAATGACACCATGATAAATCAATAGAAAATATTTATAGCATAATTATTTCCCAAACAAATAGTTGCAAACTTTTCTAAAAGAGAGTTTTAGAAGATTATATAATGATTACCTGGTATAGTTCCCTTTTTCCAGTATAAAATATACACAAATATATAAAATAATCGTTTTATGAAGAAAAAAAATAAAACAAGGTTAATGATATACTTATTAGTATACCTCCCTCCCAAATTTTGTATTACAATTATTTTAATTGTTCTGAACTTTCCAATAGAACGAAATGCAATTGGTAGAAAATTTATTTATATAAGATGCCAATCAAAAATTCTAATGGCACTGCTTTTAAAAATAGAAGAAAATGAAACATTTAACAATGAAAATGTTGTGAATATATCAGGCACTTGAGCAGGTTAAATGATTCCAGAAATATTTAATACGATACTTAAGATATATGACCATCGTTTCAAAAATTAACGACTGCTCTATATAATTGGATGTTGCCAAATTGGATGGAAAACCGATGAGAATTTACTGAGATATGTCAGTAGAATTTTCCCGAAGACACTATATTCTAGCCTGGCAGCCTAAAGAGTTTGTCAATAAGTGTCATTAGTGCACGCAATAAGCAGTGAAAGCATACCAAGTTACGTTCGAATCGGTTTAATGTTTACAAAATCCATAATATCAGACAATGTATTATTTTGGCCAAAGTTTAAAAAAAAATCCATTAAATTTTTTTTATCGCAGGCTGCAATTTAATAAATTGTATACGAAATATTTCTTCATAGTTCATTCATTTGGTTTCTTTTATGCGATAAATAAGCTTCATTATTTAGGTGTTTTGACTAACAAAACGAGTTACAAAAGAATGTAAGAGGAAAGAAAATTTAATTTCAAGAAATATATACTGCTTATAACAATAATCAATTACTTTAAAATAGGAGAAATGTCTCAGCACATAAAATATACCAACTTAAAAAAATACATATAATTTCTCCATTTTTTAAAATAAAATCCCAACAAATGAAATTACAAACATTTAGGTCGTCAACTTCAGAAAGTTTAGAAGCAAACAAAAGAGTAGTTTCCGATACATAGTGTAATATGTAAATATTTGACAGTGGCGTTAACATACGAAACAGCGTAGTAAATGTTTGTCATAGGCCCAAATAGCACAAGTTTGGTTTAAATATACCTATTGGAAAATTTTCCAGTCATTAAATTTCAGTTAAAATTGTCGGGAATTGTTTGCGTATTTCTCAAGATACGTAGAAAAATATTTCTCTCTAAAAGGTGGACTAGCTTATAAAATCGCGGAAAGAGCAAGCTGCGAAATAATATATATTTAATGTTTTTAATAGATGATTCTGGACAGCACGTTTCATTGAAATATGTCTGAAATGTCGGTATATGTGGCATTATAAACCAAAGAAATTTAAAAAGCCGTTATTGTAGCAAATATCTTTATATCCACTGAAATGACATGCGTTTAGGTGGCCTCCCGTAGCATTATTTGTACTCCGAATTTTAAGGAAGTCGTATAAGTATTTCTCGAGTTACAATGTAAAATATTAATTTATTAGCGTGGCTCTACCATCTAAGGTAATTAGTTATGGTATGGACTGAAATCTTACAAGTTTTGTTTCAAATACATTAAATGTTTCCTGAGATAAAATACAGGACTTATATATACATATATAAAGAACCAAAATTTTTTTGTAAATAAATTAAACTGATGTAATCGTAAACGTAAAATTTTGGGTGTTCTTAAGAAGTTCTATAAATGTATCGAGTTCGGCGAAACTCAACGACAGCTACATACACAAACAAAATAGTGACCTCGTAAGCCAAAGTTTACGTCGGAAAGTGGGCTTTAAACACAAACTAAAATGGCACGCAACGAGAGTCGAACTTGGACCTCCAGCTTAGAAAATACCACGTCCTCAGCTAACTGTTCAGCTACTTATGATGTGAACACACTAATGTATAAAGCTGCAAAAGCATCTTTAAATTACATATATATTTTTTCAACCGTTCAAATGGAGCGCCCTTTTATTTCCATATTTTAATTTCTGTACAGTTACCTATCACCACGCGAATTCTTTCTTTCAAGAATACATACGCCGACACTCCTGCTTCTTAGCCTATAGAGGCCACACTAGTGACGGTTAGAACGCAGCTCCCTCCGTAGCTTAAGGCCCCCGTCTACCTGGAACTTCTTTCCGCGTTTGGTGCCGAAAAGCATACGGGAGCGATAAGGGTGACAGTGCCACGCGCTTCAAGTGCGCCATCGCCGCTAAGAACAAGGCTCTGATCTGGCGTGCATTGTTCTTGTCTCACTGCGTGTACCTATGGGACTTACAATGGCGACCCTATCATTTTATTGATGGGAACTCTGCAGGAAGTTTCAGTACAGGGCCCTTGAGAAGTTTTGTGTGTATTTGACGCGTATATTCTAAGATACAGCGCTTTGAAAAACCGGTTTGTATCCTTTTTGTGTGTGCTTTTTTTTTTGGTGTTTCTAATGTGAGTGACGTCTTAAAAGCACTCAACAGCCCTCGACTGAAGCATGTGTTCTTCTCGTGGATCAGCGCACTGGACGCACGTTTAATATGTAGTATTAAAGAAAAACTTGTATTTAAAACACACTGCAACGTAGTTCAAGCGACATGTTAAGTTATACATTTGTTATGCACATAATCTGGCAAGGATTTGTGACATAATGGTGTTTGAATTTCGAAAATCTGTCTATTGATTTAATAGTTATGTATTTATGAAGTTACGAGGTGGACGCCAATGTTAAGCAGGCCGTACTAATATTGCAGAGGGCCTGCTGATTAATCCACTCCCATCTATAAGAGATTTTTATGATTAGGTGTTCAATGTTGGCTCGCTGCCAGCGTGTTGTTCCAAGGTCGCGGACTTGCAATTTTTCGTTCTTTTCGTTTGTTATCTATGGATTATTTTAGTAGATGAGTATCTCGACTTTTAAATTTATTTCACTTTGCTCCGTGTCGTTAGAGAAGACACGTCGCGCAATGCTTCGTAGTCAGAGCAGTGTTTCTAGGTTTTATGCTAGGAAGGCGTTTCTTAATATTTTGCCAGTTAGTTATGACGTAGGCAAAGAAGATAAATCATGGTGTGTTAAAGTTTCGAGTGCTGAAGACAGTTACACACTTCTTTCTTTGTTTTCACAATGAATGTCAAGTGTCATTCACAGAATGATAATGTCAACGATGAGTATTTCTACACCTTCTTAGCTGATTATGCCGTATTGAAGTGGAGATCAAGGAGAGGCCTAGATAAATTTCCCCAACACTTTACTAGTAAAAGAAACTATATCAATGTTTTAAAATCTGGAAAAGAAAAGTTTATTCCAGGGCGTCGTAATCATCACGCCATTATTGCGAAACACTGATCAGACCCTTGTATGTGTGTGTGTGTGTGTGTGTGTTAAATACACACATTAGGCTATGTCGATATACGGAAACCATAAATGGTATTAGGCGAAATACAGAGATAAATGTATCAATTGCGATTCGGGAAATTAAAATATCTTATATAACAGAATTGGGGTATTATGCATTGTATAACGGCTTTATTCGTACTGATATTCGTTCGATGATAACCAGAGTACGACAACGACAGAATATAAAGTAATAAACATCTGTCATTCAATGAAACTTCGTCAACAATCTTGAAGGCAGAACTACTGGTTATCTGTCTTCGAGTCCATTCGGTATGTCCGCTCAAAAGTCTTCGATAAGGAGAGAGATACACACGCTCAAACACATACCTAGTAAATAAAACCGGTGACGTCATGTTATTCATTTCCTATAACAACTTAGTTTTTCGCCAGAATGGACGAGGTGCCATTAATGAATGCAATGCACACTTAAAACTAAGATTTGGACGCTTCTTTGTATCTACTATTCACGTGACGGATAGTGGAAATTTACCCAGTTACTTTTAGCTGGAAAATAACCCAAACAATATTCCGATACTTTCAACATAGCTATTTCCAGCGACTCGACAAACGCAAAGCTTCCAAAACAGGCTGTCACCTTCTCACAACCGACATAATGGTGGGATTTGGGGAAGGGGGGGGGGGGGGTGTTTATGTGAGGTAGATAACAATAAAATTAGTATTCAGTTAGTAAATGTGCAGCAGAGTCTATCCTCCACACTTGTTGCCGTCTGGGCTTCGTTCTAGCTGCGTGACCCGTGTGTTGAGTTTGTTAGAGCGCTCTCCTCACGAGGAGCCCGAGGCGGGGGAGGGTTGAAACATGTCTGGAGGGCGTGACTAATTCCATTGGCGAGCTGAGTGGATCCTCTGCTACGTGCAAACCCCGCCAGCACGTTAGTAACCTTTCTTCCGATCCATCGCCGCTGGTGCAACTTAGGCCCCTCACATGCACAAACACACAGCGTTCCGTCGAACCATTTATGTGCCAGTCCAAACTGTTCAGTTCTATAGCTTATTTGCTGTTTATTCACACTTTTCGAATCAAACCTTCGAAATATCACCCCATGCATTACGTGTTTGGCTCTTTCTTATATATCTTATATATCATGTATTACGAACGTTTTATACTTCTATCAACACGAAAGTACCTTACTATAGGTTCAATTGAACTTTACTTATATTTTGTACATAAATTGTATTACAATATTTATAATCAATATGAGTTAAAAACGGGGAGAAAAAAGGCTAGCTGTTAATGCCTCGTAAGAAGTAGTCCTTATGCCAAATTTTATTAGAATGAGTGCGCACCAATGAGGTGCGTTGTCCCTTTGGCGTAATTCTCTAGAATCCGTTATGCTTTGTATGTACGAATTGAATGGACAGCATGGAAGTAGAACTTTAGCAAGACTTCAGATAAGTTGGAAGTGACCGACAATGGACTATACCTGCTACGAACTCTGCACACACGTCGAACTATCGATTTTTTTGTTTTGTCTGCCGTAACAGTCAATACTCTTCCTTTCTTCTTTTTAAGGGAGAGCGATATAAATCATTGCTGTGTTAACATATTTTCAGCCATTAAATACATTCCGTACATATTCATAATTGAAATTTCAGATGATGGAGGAACTATAATATCAATGAGTACATTTATTTGTTTAGCATGTAGAATAATTCGGAATTAACTATTGCCCTCTAAAAAAAAAAAAAGCAACCAAAGCGATAGCAACTCAAAAAGTCATAATATAGTCGTCTCCAAGATATAAATAAATTATGTTCTATGCCTGTACAAAGAGACATTTCTTACTCTACCCCTTAACACAGTCGCTAGTCGTGTGTGGAGTCAAGTGTCAATTGATTGATCTATTGTGTTTAATATTGGTTTTGAGTTTGCCAAATTGATGGTTGATATTGATATTTCTAAATAATTTCAGAATAAATTCTTTTGACTACATCGCCATTATTTATCGGGACTAGCAAAACACGTTCTGTACGTACACTATTTGGAATTTATTTATAAAGGGAGAACGCCATATGATAGATGGCGTGTAGCTTTTCACTCGCTCAGGTCTACAGGTTGACTGGCGAAGGGTCTGCAGACTCCAACGAATATAGTTCTACGTGTCTCACAGTGGGTCGGCGACAAACATGAGGGAGTTCGTAAGTCCATCAGTCCAACGACCAGTCATTAGTCCATCCTTCACACATCATACTTATCCGTTACAATCCGTCTGATTGTTCAACAGAACTGTGTATGTCAGGAGCTTAACAATAGATGGATAGATAATGATGAAAACAGGAATCGATACTAAGTGCTGCACAACTATTTGGTGAACCATGTTGTAAAAATGTAAAGGGAATTCGGGATTGTAGTACAAATTAATCTAAAAAGAAATAAAATGTGAGTTTGTTCTCCAACTAAAATTATTCAGAAATTATATCGGTCGGTTGCGCAAACAAGATTTGAGTATAATAATTAGTACCAAACTGAAATTATTTCTAAGGAATTATTCTAAACTTACAAATTTTAAGAGTCTGAATCATATTTTTATAACCAGAAAAGCATAAAAATTCAAACTTATTAAATAAATAATAAATATACAGTTGGTTTATAGCAATATGAAATTTCTTATGAATCTCTGATAAACCAAAATATCCCAGATAAAATACGTGCAAGGTCATTGATGTCTAAAACCATGGCGGGTAAAATTTGCAGAAACACAACTTTAAGCAGAAAAAGGAAACAATGTTCCTTTTTCCAGGCGATGAATACACGAATTCTAGAAAATTTATAAAATTTGTAAGAGTGTTGTAACCCTAGAGATTCTCTAAATTATGGTTTGAAATTTTAATAATTAGCATATTTCTGATGGACCCTTGCATTATGATGTTACCAACAAGAAAAGTGTTCTCAATAAGGTGGCCAGTAAGCTGACAAAGTGTGATGATAAAATGCTATGAATCCATTCCTTTCTTATTAGGCACAGAGGTAATGCAATTTGGCATAACAAGCATTAAACAAATTGTGTTACTCTTAAATTTTTGAGAGAATATCTGTCGTATCTGAAACAACGCTTCTTCTTAATTAGAAAAAACAATCCTTTATAATTAAAAAAAAATTATCTCCTACAACCTTTGATTCAGCCGGAATTGCCTTCCAAATTTTACGGCCTCTCTGGGAAATTCGCCCTTATTAAGGCGGCAAAAAATATTCACGTTTTTCCAGATATTTATAAACTAAACACCGGAAAATCGGCGTCACGTTATGAAGATTTCAATAATTTGTTTTTCACAATTTAAACATTTGTCTAAGACGTTTGAGATGAATGTATAAAGTAATAACACTCTTTAACAAATGCCCTTTTCGCTCCCGCTAACCCTGATAGCTACCGAATTCAAGAGACCAGAGACTTGCATCTCAGATATGGATGCTCTACTCACAAATTCCGCTTCAGACGTCTCGCACAAAGTGTGACAGACGAGGGTTGAAAACGGAACTGGCAAATCGATGATGACCTCTGACGCCACAGACATTCAAGATTGCAGGACATGACACAATGCGCCCGGCACTCGCGTAGACATTCGTCAGTTGGCTGCATATACATTTAAGCAGACATTTAAACCGCACGGAGTTGTCATTGCACGATAATGCTTCATGCTTAGCCGTACTAAGTAATCAGGAGAAATACAAAAAAATTCCGAACTGAACTTTACAACTGTTCGGAGAAAAAGCGGCGTTTTTTGTATTCATCCGCACGCAAAACTATGAGACAGGTAAATATACTGCTCATAACAAACACCACCCATGCATAAGATATGTACTTGTAACGTTCTGCGGTAAATATATACGTAGAAAAAAATTAACCTTATTCTTGGAAAAATAATTGCCAAACACATGCAAGGTTACAAAGGTTAATCATTTCTTAAGAAATGGTTGTAAGATTACTTTCGTGTCTGTGTGTCTGAGCGTGTATATATGCGTAAGTGTGTGTCTTCGCCCTTAAAACATTTGAGTGCGTGAACCGAATTTCACCAAGCACGGTATACATATAGTACTTAAGGCTATCTGACGTTTGCACTTTTTGACCACTCCAGGCGCTTACTTTAAAAATGATGGTTATTAAAATGTTTGCGTGATAAGACATATCTCGGGAACTATTCAACCGATTTAAACAACATCTTGTATGATGTAAGTGCACCATGTAATACAATAATTTAGAGATTATATTGTTATTAGTAGGCCATTTTAAAAGATAGCATGACATGAAAAATTGTCTTTACATTATATCTCCAAAACTACTAAACCAACTTTCGCTAAATTTTGCACGTAAGTAATAAAATGGTAGTCAATGTAGACGTATGCTATTTAAATTTATTAGGCACCAATTTTCGAAATGGCGGCCATTTTAGGTATATTTTATATACCTACCATACAGTTCAACCAATTGAAACCAAATTTTGTTTGCTGAAAGTATATTTTAGAAGCATCAAACATGCGAATACATAGCAACCTTTGCCGCAATTTTGTGAGACATCGCCACATGAATAATTAAAGTTATTATGTCATATCTCGGGGAAAGGTAATAATTAATCCATTCCTACAAAATTTGGCAAACTGCGGTATACGATGTAAACTGTCATGTTTTAAATAGGTTAGACATATTATCGAAATGGTAGCCGTATATCTATTTTAATTTAATATGAAATATAGTCTACGTAATATATACCCCTAATCAATTACCACTTATGTTTGTGTGCTGGCAGTATACCTATATAACAACTATCAAATTTATGTACGTAGAACCTCTTTTGCCCGACATTTTGTAAGATAGCGCCACCGAATAAATAAAAGTTTAATGTCACATCTCGGAAAACAATTGAACGATTACTACAAAATTTGACGAAAAAGTATTATTGAGGAAGGTGATGTAAATAGCTATATCTTAAGTAGGTAACACACATAATTTCAAAAATGTTCGCCATTTAGCCATTTTAGCACAGTAGGCCTATCCTATTTCGTCGAAACCAAGTAATTAATTCGTACTTAACCTTATATACTGGCAGTATATATTACGACCATCAATGTGTCCACACGAAGTCTCTTTTGTCCGTTTTTTTGTAAGATACAATCACATCACAAATTAGAATTTTTTATGTCATAGCTACAAAGAAAACCAACAGATTCCCACCATATTTGGCAGTCAATTAGACTACAGCAGGACATGTAAATTGGTATGTTTTGAATGGGCCAGACACTTATTTTCGAAATGGTGACCATATTAATATTTTACTTTAGTACGTCATATCTATGAAACTTCAAAACTAATTTCAACTTAACTTTGTATACTAGCAGTGTCTCATATTACCATCAAGTTTTTCTATACAGAGACTTGTAATATAGCCCCACTTGTTATAGTAAATATTTTATCTAATATAGCGTGAAACACTTAACCTATTCCCACCAAATTTGGCGAAGAAATTCTACTGTGATATGCAATATTAATTTGTATGTTTTAAGAGTGCCATAAACTTACATTCGGAATGGCACCTATAATACCACTTTACCTAAGTGTGATATATTTACGATGGGACCGATTCCTACTTAACTTTGTGTACTGTATCTATGACAATTATCGAATCTGCTGATATATACAATTCGTGTCCTCGATTTATGAAGATATACATTTAAAAAAAAATTGAAGTTTCATGTGATGTCTTGAGGACCAATAAACCTATTACCACCTAAGCTTACTTACAAATTAGCTACAGTAGGCTACTGCAGTAACGTACGTAAACCAAAATGATTAAGTTCCGGAAAGCCTATTTTTAATGGCGTTAATATAAATCGTTTAGGTTAATGTGTTATTTATATTAAACAACTCCACAACGTTAGAGCAAATTTTGTATACTATAGGCTATTCACGGTTAAGTGAGCACTTTTGAAAGCCCTCTCATCTGGAATAATAGTCAATAAATATATTTTATTTTAGCCATAGACGTTAACTTCCGAGTGCGGTGGAATGTATACACATTGTGTTTATTACTAACACGACAATATAAATTCAAACTGGTGGTCAAAGGATAAAGTATGGCTGCAAGGAAAAAATAAGCACGTAAGTGGGGCCTCAAAAGTGCTCACTTTACCGTGAACAGCCTATAACGGTATTTATTATGAGCATCAATTATAAATAGAGACATCTTTTTTTCGGGTGATTTGCGGAAAAGGTCCAAGTGAGAACATTTTTCCATATTTCCTGAACAATTCAACTAATTGCCCCCAAATATATCACACCATTAGTGCTAAACAAGGGCTTGTAATCATGCATGAATTAAGTTAGATCAGAAACTGTTTTTCAAAATTGCAGCCATGTAAATATTTTGATAAGTGTGTCACATATGTTAAACAATTTAACCTAATTGAGCCAAACTATTGCGTTGACAATATATTTTAGGAGCATTGTGAAAATAACCTTTTTTATAGTAAATTTTGGAGGATAGCACTCAATACGATAATAAGAAAATTATGCTATATCTCAGGGATCAATCAATCCATTTACTCCAAATTCCTCGCATACGGAGCGATACCGAAGTCCATGTAAACTGTCGTGTTTTATTTTTCTGACACCTGTTTACAAAATGACGAACGTGTAAATATTTCAAGTTAATGAAACTTATCATACAAAACACTACAATGATTATATTCGAAGTTTATGCTCCGAGTCTGATCTCCGTAATGCAGTCCCGGTTATGGCGCATATGTATGTGTAGTTGGCTTACTACAGTTGCACATGTTTCTGATTTCACCTGTTATGAGAATGCCGCCAAAAAAAACGTCGAGGCCTACCTACTATTTAAGATTTTAAGAACTTCATTAAAAAAAATATTTGCACTCTTGTAGAGGAAAGTAGGCTAATCAGTTAGACCAGTAATTTCTCGTGGTTTTTATTGGAAGCTCAAATTCTTTGCGCGTATGATATATAAAAAAAATATTATTTTGTTGGACAGATGTCATACTTTCTTTTCAATATACGTATTTTATTATATGTGCACTATGCAGCTGTTAGAGCTTTCGTGAAAACTGTGATAAAAGTTTTCGTAAAAGCACGGATTTAATCCTTAAATATTTCCTTATGAACCACGCTGCAATAAACATTCTATAAGAAGGGACTTGTAGGTCTGCTTGGGTGATTTTCAAAAATTCTGCTTTGGCTTGAAATGTTATAGCTATTCGTTCTTATATGGAGCATGTGACGTCTATCCGAATATATTTCGACAAGTTAACTAAAATTAAATTGTACATATATGCATACTTAATGTACTAAAACATACTTTTTCTTCATAATTTTAGAAAATTGTAAATTATATAGAACTCTCACATGTTTAAACATATTTGATAACAACAAGTTTATCCGTACAAACATAATTATAAACCCCCTTTGATAGCTTAATGGCGTTAACCAATTAAATATTAAGAACATACTGGATAATGGACAAAGTAAAACAAAAAGTCCTGCATCAGCACAAAAGTGGTCATTTTTTAAATCTGCGCAAAAGTAAACGTAAGAGAAAATAATTGAATTATTAATTTATGCAAAACATGTTACAGGTTTTAATGATTTTTTTTTAATTCTTAAATGATTTAACGCTTGAAATATCTAGGAGGCAGTTAAAATTTGTTTGGATGTAAACACTTTGAAAGTTCTCGTCAAGTTTACCTATTGCTGCTCCTGATATTTATTATATACGCTAAAAACGTAGTAGGACGGAGAATGGAAAATCTAGAGCTAACGAAGTTAATTAATTTACTTACAGGAGTTTGGTTTTGCAAGAAGCGTACTAACTGATCAATATTTCATTTTGTTCTTGACACCACACGGGACAGAAAATATAAATGTGCTATTTAGCCTGTTAAATTATTCGAAGTACTGAATGCATAATTGTAAGTTGGAACGAGGGGCGTTTGGCAATGACAGCCCCAACAGTTGTCATTTGAAATCACAAGTGAGTTTAATATACACATGACTACATATTTTCAAAACCATGTGATTCATTTACCCTCCTTAATGACACTGGGAAGTTTTTAAATTGTTAAATGTATATAATATTTCTCTTCAAAGAAACGGTGAGCTGTACATGTTTAATACCTGAGCACTTGTAAGCGCAACTATTAGATGAGCCAAATATTTTCTTCGCAGTTATAAAGACTGAAATTGCTCTCACCATTTGAGATATATTTTTAAACAATTTAAAATATCGATTGCCTTCACAAAGGAATTTTGCAACAAATGAATCAAGCAGCGACTGATATCAGTTCGTTATAAAAGCAAAGGGCAATGAATCACGCTGTCGCGTGTTCCGGTGTTTCCCATTTCGGGCAGTAGATTTCCATGGGAAAAGACCCGGAGAGAGACGAAGCCTTTCATTCCGCAGACGAAAGTACGAGGCGAGTATCTTCGCAGGAAACTTGAAAGTTTCTTTAAAACGTCGTTGGTTCCCGCTCGCAATCCATCAGTGTTGGGGAATTACCGCGAAGCTTCTGTTCACAAAAGAACAGCGATAAGAGCAGCTATCGCTGTAGTCGGGACTGCGGCACTAACCTTGACAAATGACTGTCGGACTGTCTCCACCCCTCCTTGGCTACTCTTTGCCAACGTAATGTAGCCAATACCGCCTGGTAGTCATTCGTCTCTGCTGCGCTGCCGATGTGATCTATGCAGATTAAATTCTTCGTAGGAACGCCAGGGCACGCTTAAGACTTCCTGAACGCTCATTTAAAAATTAACAGTTAATTGAAAAACAGATTAAGCTTGCGAAACTTATTCAGTGCTACATTGAACCACGGGCCATTTTTTACGTTTAAAACATGTTGTTATTACATAAAAATATATAAAATTGTAATAATGTCCTTAACTGGATTCACAATTTCAGTGAAAAACAAAATCTCGACCATAAAATGCTTCTGAATTTTTCTACACCGGCACCGACATTTTTTGCAATGAAGAACTTTGTTCTCTATGCGATACTGTGCAGACTCAAATGAGGAAAATTATAATAAAAGCGCACCTTTAAATTGCGAATGGCTAACGGTTATGTTTCCTTGAATACGACAGTTCTGTAAGATTTAACAGATTTCATTTGCTACATTATAGCTTTATATGATATGAAATAACATATGAGGTAATAAAATCAATCGAAGTGGCGCGGTTGTGGATTCCAAAATTTCTTAAAAGAAAAAAAAATTAATCGCTACTTATTAGCTCATATTAATTAAAATTATATTATAATTATTTCTTAGTTTTACAATACCCGGTAAATCATGACGCACAATCTATAGGACAATTTTAGAAGGAATTTTCACTGTAGATAGGCCTTTTGCTAATTTTAAGACGTTTAAAAAAACGAAGCTGAGTAGAAGAAACTAAATGTTGGGCCTAATTATATTGAGAATGTTTTTATCTCCTGTACTGCCCTATATTGTAATATCTTTCAATTAATTAAAACTATTGTTACACTACACTATAGTATTACAGCAATGTGCATACAATAAATTTAGAGAATTGTTACATGAATTGTAGAATTCAAAACTCTGAATAATACCTGTATTATTGTGTTAATTTACGTATATACAAGTAGTATTAATAGTCAAGTATTTGATTTCCTTAAACTTCTCAAGTAGTAGGCTTCGGAATACACAACTATAGGCTATTAAAAGTAAAATTATCACTTTTGAAAGGCCTGTTTGGGTTCTACTTGTATGCACGTTGTGTATTCTTCCGCCTTATGTAAGATTAACGTTTCCATGGACCTCATCACTTTATTCATGCGTCGGTCAAGTGAAGCTATGAAATTACTAGAAAGTAAACATGTACAAATCTGCTTATTTATACACTTCGGTGCATAAAAAAAGCGAAAAAAGTAATTTAAGTTATTACAAATGGTTACTTAATTAACACTTTTTTTTTTCGAGGTTAAGATATGGAACTACTTTCCATCCATCGTTAACAACTTCACTTGGTGCATGTCACTCAGTGCGCATGTTAAAATATATGCAGGTAGAGGGAATTACTATTTTCTAAGGTTGATTTCAAAAGAGCTCTTTTTATCGTGAACAACCTTTAACAACAGTCCCGTCACCAACTCTTTGTCCCTGCTCGGCATGTTTCATTATTCCGTGCAGGGACAAACATCTAATGAGTGGACTGTACATCTTCCGAATACCACTTTCATTTAAAGATTCTATTTCCCAGCGCGTACAGCCACGGGAAGTATATTTTTTTTCATTTTATATCTGCTACACACTAAGATAAATTCAAGGTCAGGGCATGTGAGCTCACGGAAAAATCTTTTGTTCAATATCAATCTGCCCGTTACAAAAATTCACATACCGCACGGACTTACTCTGATTAGTACATTTATGTAACAAACTTTTTCACAATTTGATTTCATACATTGCCAAGATGATGATTTCACATGAGAGCTACCGGACACAAAATGATCGATGAAAAATCGGTAGACACTACGCGGGTAAATGGACAATATATAACTAAAGTGATTGCAATAAGCGACGAAATGTATCTGTGGGTGGGTGACAATTTGCCAGACTGTTTTTGCCAATGTCAGCAAGTTCAGGGACGTGTATATTGTAGCTTGGGATGAGAGGCATTTGAAAATAAATCAGCCCAACCATCGGTGATCAGATATATTTATTTTAAAATTTATAATATTTATTCACGATGCTCGCGTATTTATGATTTTATGTAATTTTTTTTTAAATGGCTGACGCACTGAAATAAAAATACATTTAAAATTTAAACATTACGTGCATTAATGGCTCACCCACTATTGCAAGAAAGAGTATTTGATCTAGATACAGTTTTTAAGCGACCCCAAACATAGGTGTTGCTAACCAAAGGTTATGTCCTCTTACAAAAGTGTCTTGTGTATAATGGCTTTGCGAAACCCTTATCATCCCCGTATTAAAATCACTGGAAACGTAACTTAATGATTTTTTGTAATATAATATCTTTGAAAGGTGCAAAACACGTCTTTGTGGCTGCTACAACAGACTTTGCCATCAGTTTAATGAATTCAAGTAGTCCCAGAAGATCAGAGCTCGCGATGAAATCCGATGAAACATTAATATACATCTCATTGGCTCTCAAGACATATACATTCCACCGTGCCTTTGTCAAAGACGTGTACTAAGTTCCTCGACAGAATTCGGGTATATTTCAGATAATATTAATGTCTCGTATGGTTTTCTATGAATTCAAATTGCATGATTTTTGACGTATATAACTACGGTTAATCCGTTAGAATTTTATATCTGGTTTAAGTTTTTTTTTTTTTTGTTCTTAGCAATGGGCTTAAATAAAAATTGTTGGTTTTATTTGATCAATCGTTATCAAAGATGAACTAGTGTTCTTACCACAAGCGATATTTATTAAGACTATGTTTTTTTTTTTTTTTTTTTCTTCAGAATTTCATTTTCGCTGGTAAAATGCCCAAACACGGTCCGTCTTTTGCAGGTTACAGCTACTGCAACTCAACGACTTCAAAGTCTGAAAAAACATCTTCGGCGGCCCAAAACACAAAAGCGAAGAGAATGTAGACCGCGATAAAGAAAGCCTGTAAACTCTATAATATACGGGATGACTGAAAAACTTCCACAAAAAATAATTTGACGAGAGACAGAATGTCTACTACTTCGTCACCCGTCGGAACTGATTTTGACCTGTTGAGTTTGATTTCTGGGAATTTTCATTTGATTTAGTTATGAAATATAATTAATTTGTATGCCTAAAGTGATAAGATATTACAAATCGCGTTCTACATTCAAAATGAAATTCTTAAAATACGTTGATGGTAAAAACAGAAACCGGTTTAGACGACCAACAGTGCGTCGAAGAAAGAGGAAATAAAACCACCTATGTAAATTAGGCACACGTTCAGTACACAATTTTACTAACTATGGTGTTTGTTTTCTATAACTGGATAGTCGGAATCTCTCCCAAAAAATTTTTCAAAATTTTTTTTGGCATTGAAAGACGTTTATAAATTTTATCGAAGTGAAACAGTACTGCGATGCAGGTCAGGTCTGAAAATACTCACGTCCCAGTTTGCGAAGTCTCACGTCGTACTTGTTAAGGATGTGCAAGAAAAATGTAATTTTTTCACTACCAAAAATACTTCAATAATAAAAGGTAAATTTTTAAAGAAAACTCATTGAAATAATTTATAAAATCAAGCTATTATTGCAATTGGAATCAAAGTATATCATCACAGTTGAAGGAAGCTAAAGCTAACATTCCGTATTCAAATGACTAAGTATTAAAATATTTTTCTTCTACTTAAACAAGGATCCGTTATCTTATTTATATATCGTGTACTTGTTTATCCAGCAAACAGTGTGCAAAGAGGATAAAAAACCCTCTGCGGTTTCGATAGAAAATGTTAATCCTAACTGCGTTGTTTTCACATACATTAAAAATTTACAACTATTGTTATAAATAGAAAAAAAAACATAATTTAAAGATTTCTAATTAGTATTTACCGCCAATACTGTATTATGTGTAAATAGGTAACTACACAATGTACATTACATAGGTAAGATGTTTAAATATGTTCTGTATCCTTATGTGAAGATGTTTATTCACCTGAATAATATACGATATTAGGTGTAATAAGCAAAATAATAGTTCTTGGATGTAGGTACAAAGCTAATGACTGTGAGTAATTAAAATACTTGTACCGTGGTAGTAAGTGAGAGAAAAAAAAATGCGATGCACTTATGAGATTCTTCCCTCAGAGTACGTGTACGGCCATTACCATTTCTTAGCTTTCCCTTATGAAAAACAGACCAGTAGGTAGCGAACCGGCATATATATTTTGTTTTAATTTATGCTCAACTAAGCGTCTTCTAACAATCGCAGAGTATTTATTTTCCGGGTCTGTGGAATGGCTGGTAGCAACAGAACCTACCAGAAGAATACCATACGTCGGGCTGGAATTCTGTTACTTACACACTTTGTGCACGCTGACGCCTCAGGAACTCTCGATTCACAATTAAGTTTAGCCAGAAAATGCTTTATGACCATGAAGAGACACAGGTATAAACATCAGAAAATAAGACAGACGACCACCAACATTAAATTATTTATAACGTCCAGATTAATTGAGAAAAAAAAGTGATTTAAATTCTGTTATTTTATTATTTCCTTGTTTTGTCTGGACTACTGCTAAATAAAATCCTTGTGGAAATTAGTAACTGTCAACCAAGGACACATAAATTTCCTAGCTGACGGGGGAGTCACCGTATCTAACTTAATGAAAACCCCTATGTTATATAAAAAAAAGTTGGCTTAAGTTCACTCATGTAAAATCCCTCAAAGTGAATGCTACTCTCAGAAGAAAAAATAATAATACCCATGTTTATTCAATAAAAAATCTCAATTCTTCAGTGTGCCTAGCTCAGGGGAGTAAATCCTTTCTCAAGTGAATAGTGGACAAATTTTTCAAAGCTGGTATCTCAGTACGCTTAAAGCCAACATGGCGTAGCCGATAGGGGAGAAGCTTTCTAGAAGGATTATGGCGGACGCTGCGTATGACGTATACATAAAGTGCAATGTAGACTTATCTCAGTGACGTTTTGTAGCTGTCAGTACACTCTCAGGCGTAGGACGACTTTGATGTTGCAAACAAAACTGTGTTGTCAGGACTCGCAAGTGCAGAGTTAAGTGTCTCGTCGTCGTAGAGAAAATACTTACCTAACACTGATGCGGTCTAGTTTCAAACTTCTGCATATTATCCTAGCAAAAGGGGCGTAAACGCACGCTCAATTTGCTGGAAACACTTACACAAAATTAAACCATGGGAGCTAAGACACCCCCAAATCTAATTAAACCCTACTCGACACCCACCTTCAAGTGCGAGTCCTGTCCTACACGTCTAGTTGCTTCAGAAGTCAGTTGCAGAGAGAGAGAGAGAGAGAGCTAAGTTCTCTTGGCTGGAGTTAGCTTAAAGAGGGAACCTATGGTTCCAGCCAATGGGAAGCCAGGATTCGAACCTGGAGCCTATGGGAAGCTAGAAAATACCTAACACCCGCTACGTACTACTTCACACACCCCAATCGTTAAAAAAAATCATAGAACACTGGGTCTCGAAACGTATACATAAAAATTAGATGATAGGAAATATTCACATCATATGAGAGCACATAAATAAATAAAATTATAAACACAAACAAAAAAAAAAACAAAAATGAAATCTAGCTAAGACACTGTCCTTAATCAGAAGTAAATTGCAACTATATATCTAAAAGAAAATTCCGTACAAAAAAAATTAGAAAATTAGAAAAGTATTTAATTAAATACAGATGCAAATTACATGGAAATAACATAAATGACATATGTAGAAAGAAACGTTTACATATGAAAAATCATAGCACGTTGCATGGAAATGACAAATAATAACACAAAGTATGTAAATTAGTTACATAAACAATGTACATGTTGTGGGTGTTGCATACTACCCTCTCTTACTTTCGTAACAGTTTTTAACAGGAAAAAATGCACAGAAAATCATCTAACAATGTGTCACAAGTAAACTGATTATTGTGAAGCAGTTTATTAACTAATAAATCATCTAAGTTCACATAAAATACAAATTCATATAGGCTTCGTTTATTTGCATATGTACAAGCAGGTCAATTTTCCCGTAATCCCTTTTATAAGCATGCTAACTCATAATTAATCATATACCAAAGCTACAGTCAAATAAATTTATAACACGCACACATCAATCCCAAGAACATGCAATATTACTAGGCCAAACACACCTAAATCATTTTTATAATCTTCTTAACTCATAATTTTCCATATACCAAAGCTCCAATCATTAAATTCATAACATACACATCAATACCAACAGCAACCGATACTAAGATCAAACATACTTAAAGCCCTTTTATAGGCATACTAACTCATAATTTCCGGTATACCAAAATTACAATCATCAAATTAATTACTTAGGCATCCTATCCGTTATCCAAAACAATGGTAAAGTCATTTAGGCCTTAAACCCTTTTGGACAAGCTCAATTATGCCTTCACCCCTTTTATAAGCCTACTAAGTCATTATTTTCAACATTCCAACGCTACAGGCATCAAATTTATAACGCACACACACAAACTCATTTGCTCATACCATACCAGGCAATTGCAACATCCCATACCACAAACTTTACAAGCATAACTAAATACTTGAAAACTATACTAACTTATCATACAACACAAATCAACAAACCTTATAAAAACAGTCACGATCATAATATGGAACCACTTCTTACTATATTACTATCAACATAACACCCAACTTGGAAAACCCCTAATATGTCATCACAAGTAAAACTAAAGGCTTAAACACTAAATAAAAAATCTATCATACAACACAAATGAACAAATACCCATCATCTGTCATCCAGTAAACATTATCGCACATATATAATTTTAAGTATAATTATATACAAAAATTAAAAAAAGCATTAACAAGACAAAAAAATGCCTTGTTGTAAGGTAGACGATGCGTTGTTTTTTATGGTCGGATTGGTTACATAATTATTTTAAAAATAAAATAAATATCGCTTCTATGATTACGAAAAGAAAGATGACTATGGTTATGTTTCTTTTGTAAAAAATAATAAATACATTTTAAATTTAAACCCATAACTTTTCTTAAAAATTATGATAACCCTAACCCAAAAATGAACTAACCTAAACTCACTTTTTAGATGATTGTCGATAAGGACGAAGAAGGTTAATTCTCTATACCGACCTCGCCTCCGACACTCTATCCCCAGGTTAAACATTATGGCACTATGTCCCACCTCCCCTATATGTCATTCTAAAAGTGAAGTAGAACCCCTACCCCTGCATGTGGAGCCATTGTGGAGCAAGGTTAGTTATAACGCCCCACTCCTTCCCAGGTTAATCTTATGGGACTATGTCCGTCCACATGCACATGTAATTCTAAAGTAAAGTAAAACCCCTACCCCTGTGTGTGGAGTCATTCTGAAGCAGATTGTGGAGCGATTGTGGATCAAGGTGAATTACATAGCCCTGCTCCTTCCCGGGTTAATCTTATGGGACTACGTCCGTCCCCCATCAATATGTTACTCTAAAAGTGAAGTAGAACCGTTGCCCCTTTATGTGGAGCCATTGTGGAACTGATTGTGGAGCTGATTGTGGAGCGATTGTGGAGCAAGGTGAATTAGAACGCCCCGCTCCTTCCCAGGTTAATCTTATGGGACTGTGTACGTTCTCCATCCACATGTCATTTTAAAAGTGAAGTAGAACCCCTACCCATGTATGTGGAGCCATTGTGGGGGTGGATGTGGATGTGGATGAGGAGGTGGAGGAGGAGATTGATGTGGTTGTGGAGGTGGATGTGGATGTGGATTTGGTATGCGCAGCGATTTCAGCAATTTGTGGTGCTAGGTTAATCTTATGGGAGTACGTCTGAAATATCTGGGCCTAAATGGTCTTACCACTATGATGGATATCGGATACGGTGTCTATGTTATGAATTTGTTCCTTGTAACATCAATGGTTCGGAAATTATGAGTACATTTATAAAAAGTGCTTAACACAAAAATTACCTTGTCAGAAAGAGCATAAGTAAAAAAATGTCTTGTAAAGTAGGCGATGCTTTGTATTTAATTAAAAACCTTTACTTTTCTTAAAAATCATGATATCCCTAACCCCCAAAAATGATTGAACCTACCCCCCACTTTTTAGACGATTGTCGATAAGGGCGATGCCGCCATATTCCTAGCAAAATTCCGTATACCAAGCTCGCCTCCGACAATCTTTCCCCAGGTTAAACCTTATGGCACTATGCATGGTGATGTCGATAAGGGCGAAAGTGAATTAGAACCATCATGCCCCCACTATTAATATCCTCCACCCAAACAGCTACTTAATACAGCCGTACAATCGCTTAGTATTTAATACTCTTCTAGCCACTCAGTGTGGGCATCGCTACTCTTTGTTCAGATTGTAATACACTTTTCACTCTTGTGGTACACATGAGCGCATTGTAGTTAAATCTTCCCATTAGATCATCGGTACCAGGCAGCACTAGTTCGTAGCAGTTCGTATGCACTTCTCTTCGTACTTAAAAAGGACCTTCGTATAATGAGTGCAATTTAGCCATTATAAAGTCGCAATGTTTACTTATGTATCTCCTTCAAACTAGCACCAGCTGTCCGGGTTCCAACCTTTTTATTTTACATTTCTTCACACGTTTCATATGTTAAGTCATCTCAAATATGCAATCTCCTGCGTATTAGTTCAGTCAACTGTCTTCTCAGTTCGTCTAGATTCTCTGTCATCCTTGTCAACGATTCTCGGCAATCCTGGTAAAACAGCTGAATCAAATACCACCGATCGCTCTCCAGTGATGATCTCATAAGTGGGCAGTAGGGTCGAATCATGGACAGCGTGTTTAAACGCATACTTAATTAGCTGTACTTTGACCCTTCCATCTGAGGCCCTTTCCTAGTCCTACACTGTAGGACGACGCAAGATCTCTTTTCCAAAGTGCCAACGACCAAACTGCCATACATCAAAACCCCTCCATATTGAAGCAGAAATGGGTTACAAAACTACAAAACATACACAAGTTCTTTCAAAATGACCACTATATTTTATGATTAAAGCTACAATCATTATGGCTCAAACCAAAATTACAACAAGAATACTGAGCAATACTACAGATACTACATTCATTCCATTTTTTTTTTAACCAAGTACATTTTTCATATCCATCTCAAAAGGACTCGCAATGCAATGTAACAATAATATATAAAATTACATTTGTTGCTTTCTCTGGAAGTTCTTTTAAAATGCTGATATTTTTAAAAATACAATTCTGAGCAGAACCACCTTAACAATTGGCATTTTCAAAATATCATGCCACTGCCCATTTTAGGAATTAAAATTCCTTAGTAACATTTTTACAGAGAATTTTCCTTGACTTTATAAAATACAGTAAAATTATATTTACTTTTTTTTTTTCACAAACCCTGTTTCTAAATGATTCATATGAGTTTAAAAATGTAAACTACTTCAAAATCGCAGGATGTAATACCATGGGAACTCTAAAATAGCCTAATTTTAACGTTGCGGATTTAAGTGCATGTTATTTTGCTTATTACACAATATTCTATGCAATTTATGTATCCTTTCTTTCATGGAGATCTAAGTGATGTTAATAGCTTTAACTTGATAAAATTTAAGATTTCAACAATATCGTTTTCAGTTATTGTTTAGCTTCAAAATCCAAGTGTACAGAAAAAAAATACTTCTACAAGTAATTTTGGACAGTAATTGTCCAATTATACATTACTGGCTTCATGAGTCCTACATTGTTAATATGCGACAACTAATCTCAGGTGTGATCTCGTCCCCAGCAACCATCAGTCCCTGCCGACCCAAGTTGCTGCGGGGACTTAAATACTAAATCAAAACTAGGGGTAAACCACAAGAGGGGGTCACAATTTTACCCTAGCCAATCAGAATAAGTTGCAGGTTTCAGGAGGTATAATTATCAGAATTTGCGAGTGAAATGCCATATATTTTATTTAGAATTACGGTGCACCCTCCCTGTATGTTCAGCGATGCTAGCGCTCTAGGCGCTATCATGACGAACTATGGATGGCCGCCATGTTTCTCAGTCTGATTCTAGCTGTTATGCTAGTCGGATGTCCGTCCCGGGATCTGCAAACGATCTTCACGTATTCGTAACCGTTCGTCAATTTTCACACGACTTGATCGTGTAAGTAACAGTTAGCTTATACGTCTAAGTCTTTCATATCTAATACTCTTAATTTCGCCGTGAAACGATAATTTTGCGTCGTGCTCTGTAGCAAACCAGCGGAGCGATGTGGATGCAATGGCAATCAACTAGGGACGTGTCGGCAGGCTGGTATTTTCCCATGCATAATGAGAGGTCATTGTCTCACTCGCTTGTTGTGTAGTGTGCCAATAAACCCTTTAAATATTTCTAAGGCTTCACATCCATTGTTCGACTGGGTTCCCACGAGGATGGCGAACAGCTGAGGTGGTAGGAACGATGTCTCGTGCATGCAGGTTTTCTTGCCAAGTTCGGCCAGTAAATTTAAAACCTTTATATGAACGCACTTAGGGTTACCGACGTCTTAAACGAACAAATATAACTTATTCAGCACAGTTCTTGCATTTGCCTGGACTATTGGGTACCAGTTAGTTAGCTTTGTAAATACATCTATAACGACTAAAATATAAATAATCCCTGTTTTCGGCGGGGGCAGTGAACCATATAAATCAACTGAAAATTAGTCCAATGGATTGTCAGGTAAAATAGACTTGCGCTCGCCTACCAGATTCTCCTGTGGTTGCTTGAAATTTTGATATGTCCCATGCCTTAACTGTGGTGGTCACGGAATTTAGCATCCTTTTTCAGAAAAATTGCCTACTTAGGGCTTTGTAGATTTTATTGGTGCCGACATTCCCAATCAGTTCAGGTGTGTATTTAATTAGTTCTGCTTGTAAACTTGTGGGAACTACCAGCTTCCATTCATAATCAAATTCCCTTTTCTTAAGCTATGCTGGAACAAAACACCATCTGCATTCACACAGAAAGAGTTCCGCAGCACATGCATAATCGGTGCATCATTTAATTTCGTGACCACCTTACTGCAAAATTTATCTTTAGCTGCTCTTCTTTAATATTCACAAAAATCCTCTTTACAACTGCAGTGGATTCCGGCTGCTTACTATTAAGTGCCATGGAGAATTCATTCGGTTTCATGTTTTTGCACTCTGCCTCTCCGTCTGGTAAGCGGCTGAGGTAATCCGGAATTATGTTTTTCGAACCTTCGATATGCTGAAACCCAAAATCGAATTATTGGATAGGTAAGGACCAACTGGTTAACCTAATTCTAATAACTTTACAATCTTGAGGCTTAACAGATCTTGGTGTAATATGTTCGTAGTACAATTCATTCTTCGAGTAGCAGGTTGCGGAAATGTTGCAAGGCCCAAACAACACTTAACATTTCCTTTTCAGTTACTGTATAGTTTTTCTCTTCCTTATTAAGCGTTCTACTAGCCATCGCATCTGTCTTTTCGATCCCTTTCTCGCTCAGTTGTACGAGCTTTGCACCCAGAGCGTAATTGGAAGCGCCGATGTACAAGTAGTATGTGGCGTTCTGTACCAGGTAATAAATCACATGATCCGACAAGGATAACTCTTCGAAAGTTTTTTGTTGTTTTTCCGCCCAGTTCCAAATGTATCTTTGTATAGAATCTTGAACAATGGCAGGCACACCTCTGTCATTCTATCGGAATAGTTCCTGTAGAAGCCTACCACTCCGAGGAAATCTCCGAGTTGCTTCACTTTTTTCGGAGTGGGAAAGATCGTAATAACTGGTAACTTATCGGGTGCAATCCGGATTCCTTCTGGCGTTAGGAACGGCACCTCTTACTCTGCTAAATAACGTTTTTCTGAGTTTCATAGTCATGGCATCTTCTGATAATTTTCTGAATACTGCATTCAAATGCTCTACATGCGCCTCGAATGTACTAGACGTTAATCCAGATATTATCCACATAGCAGCATGCATAGTCTGTATAGTCGTCTCCAAGCATTATGCTCATGCAGCACGTGAACTGCGCCACTGCAATGCAGAGACCAAATGGCAACACTTTGAAACAAAATTGCTGGTTCCTGAACAAAAATGTGGTGTACTGCTGTGATTCATCCGTCAAAGGTACTTGCCAGTATCCATGGGTGAGATCAATTGTGGTCATGTACTTTATCCCCTGATACAGCCTCAAAAGATCTTCCGTAGGCCGAGGCTTTCACGAGACTTGATGGTGATGTTATTTAATTTCCGGGTGTCCAGGTACAATCGCACTGAGCCGTCTCTTTTCTTCACAGACACACTGGGATTAAAATGGGGATTCGTGGAATTCTGCATTATGCCCCAGGATAGCATAGTAATCAGATATGCCTCGGCTTCTTGTAGGTACTTCGCCAGTATTTGAAAACTCTTGAAGTGGAACACCACACCTGGTTCTATCTTGATGTCAGCTTTATAAAATTTATTGCATCCAGGTTTCTTAGAAAACACTCGCTGGTGCGAAAACGAAAGGCATTTTAAAATACATTTCTGCTCATAGCTCACTGCAGTTACTTCAGAAATAGCTTGAAAATTTTTTTCTTGCATTGCGAATGAACTGTCTGACAGCGCTCGCTGCACCTGACATTCCACAAGCTGTAGCTGACAAACCACTTTGTCAGAATACGTCCAACATTCAGGCGTTATTGCGCAGTTCGCTTCGTTCCCTGCCATACGCCATAGCCATCCACCAAAATCTAGGCAAATTTTATGACAGGTTAAAAACTCAATTCCAAGGATTACTTGTTTCGTAACCCCTTAATAACCAGCGCGAGGGTTCCCTTGATGCCACCTAAGTCTTCGATGGTCAATAGCACTTGCCTGCTCACAATAAGGAGAGGATTTGTTCCCCGTATCGTGATAAAAATTGCGTCACTAATCAGCATGGAAGGATGTCTTCGTGTTGCCCAGTTAAAACTAACAGAGGTATAATTTGCCGCACTGAGAAAGAGTACAGTTCATTATGATTATGTTTGTTTAGCGCAACCAAATTGGTTAATCGCAAAGGGCGAATTAAATATGTCGTTGTTAAAACCAAATTATTTTTTCCTTCCTATTTGGTTGCCACAAACTTGTAAGATTGGGTTGGTGCAGTTAAATACCTATAAGACTACGTATATTAAATTGTTTTGGTTATCATTAAAGAAGTTAGATTACCACTGAGTTTCGAACCCGGAACTTTAGTAACCGAACGTTATGCATTAGCAACCGCGTCTAAAGTGATTACTGCCGGGGTAACAGTGTTTTTACTTACACTGTATTTAATATAGGTACGCAAATAAGTACTTTCCAGCTTTACAGCTTCACTTTATTGTTTCCAGTTTTAATTGGTTTATTTAAATTGTTTATTCCATTACTAACCATCAAATCAGCACAAACAAGCACTGTGGCTATCCTAAATGTAACAAAAACTAAAAACAAAGACTCGAGACGTATTTTCGAACGAAGGCAATCATATGATCCATTCACCCTACAGTCAGCTAAATAAATACCAGTAGTGTACCAAGCTGATTTTGTTGCCAACAAAAATTGTGTAACAATATTATATATATATATATATATATATATATATAGTTACACCATTTTTGGTGGCATATATATATATATATAGTTACACAATTTTTGGTGGCATATATATATATATATATATATATATATATATATATATATATATATATATATATATATATGTGTGGGGTGTGTGTGTGTGTGTGTGTGTGTGTGTGTGTGTGTGTGTGTCCCGGCTTACTAAATACTCATTCACTTAAAAAAAATGAACTTGACTTTATCTTTATTTTTATAATGTTTGCGGTAGCAAATATAATTAGCTAATAACGGATACTTTTCAAGCAAATTTATTTGGTATCCGTAACCTTAGCCTGGAATACAATCATACGACTGTCGGATACATACGTGATCTCCAACATCCTCCAAAATCGACCACGCTGTTAACGCAGAGAATAGAAAGCCTAAACTAAATACAGAAACGTGGCAGGCAAGGTATTCATCTCTGCGTTCATCTCAAGTGAAATTAACTTAGCATAAATGGAAAAGAGGGAACTAAAGCAACTAAAGAGCATGGAAAACGTTTGTGAAAACCTATCACTCGGATATATCATATATTTAATTATATGAAGATATTTTAATGATTTACTACTTTTGCAAGACCTTTTACTTGCTTGTAAGAATGTCAATTTAGAATTTAAAGTACAATTTCGAAATAAAATGACTCGTGAAATGTTAAAATTCAACCTTTCCGATGAAGAACTAATATTTAAATAGCTATGATATAGCACAATAAAATTTACTTAAATTTAGACCACGTGACATTACGTATGTATTCTGACCAAAAATTGATAAATCGGTCTAAACAGAGTGTAATAAAGTAGTAGTTATATATGACAAGGTACATTACCGTCCTCTATACCCTAGTTTTTTTTTTTTTTTACAATTAATGCGTGAATGCGTATGTGATTCAATACACTATACCACGAGAAATTAAAAATTTTTCACGTACAAGCGAATGTATTCCTGGTTAAATGGTACGAGCAGGGGTCGTAGTGTGGACCTATTATCGTGTTCATTAAACGTAATTAGAATCTTCGCCAGTACCAGGGGCCTTAAGCGGGCTTTACAGTTGAAATAACCATCATCATTACAATAAATGTAAAAATGAATACCTTCTCCATCGTGGCGTTTGCTACAATCACATACGAAAATGGTCATAACCATCTTTGAAGTACAGTCAATAGTGGTTGGCAAACTTTCGACTTTCTTGTGCAGCCAGTCACAAACTACTCCTATTTCTTCACAAATAAAATTAATTCGGTTTCGTAAACTAATGTGTACATCGATGGCAAGACATCGGTTTGAATCCAAGTCAGGGTTTCATTTTATGTAGTAATTAATTTCTGGTAACACAGTAATTTAAAACTTGAATAGGCAGTGATTTTGATTGGACTATTTGAACATCGAATCATTTTCACGCAGAGAAGTTCTGGGAGGAAGAAATGAATATAACAAGTACGCCAAATTGTATAAACTAAGTATTAGTTGATATTCCTGAAAATTTTGCATTTTGGAAGTATAATCTGCTTGGTCAAGGGAAGAAAAGAAATATTATTTACGTCAACTGCGGCTGTATATACTATTGTGATTACGGTTGTTTTAATGGCAGCGTGGCGTTTAGAACGAAGAAGAATGAATCTGGAGAGCATTATGTCAAGCCCTATAGAATTAAAGCAGTGCTTATGAGACGTGGTATTATTTGAAAGACCATTTTTGGATAATGAGAGGCAAATGGATAATAAAATAATTTCGTAAGACGCCTTTGTTAAAATTCTATATATATATATATTGTGAGTACTGACGTAGGGTGAAAATTTTTAAATTATATAAATTCACATACAATTTATTCAAACGATGACTTTTTTAACAAGTGAATTCCAGCAACAGGAGACGAGCAGTACGGAGTATGAATTGCGACTTCACAGAGTTGCCTGCTCCCACTGGAATATTTAGAAGCAGGTTTTGTGATTCCAAAGTAATTAGAATACCTGCTGGGGAAAAAAAGCGGAAATGAGCAGCGTGCTAACTATGCGTCTGCTTCGCAATTCAACTGCACGAGCATAGACGCGCGGGATAATAGGCGCCATTAGTCAGTGGGTTTCAGCAAACGTGGCCGTGCGCACTTCAACTGTTAAATCACTAATGAGCGACTTGAATTTCAATAGGAGATTGCAGACAATACGCGGGTCCATTTTATAAGTTCGGAACGGGGCACTTTAATTAATACACGTGGAGGGAACCGTCGACTCGGTTCGGCCGCGTAGTTAAATGCGAGAAGAAACGGACGGTCCGATTGTGCGGGAGAAAATTCCACGGAACCCGTTCCAGAGTTTGTGTGAGTGCAGAAAACTAAAATTCATGATAACGTCGTGCGCAGCCATCTAATGGGGTACCTGACTGTGCATTACTTCGCTGAAATTGATGCGTTAATTTTACATTATTATCATAGCCGTGTATTAAACTACTTCGAGAGTGGCAATCAATTTGAAGACGTAGATTCCAGGTGGTTTCTCTCATAGTCAAACCACTCCCATTTGTGAACGACATGAGTAAAACCTTTTTCATCTGTGCACGACATTTGGGATACTTAAACGGCACTAGCATGACTTTCGTATTTAAGAAACGTTGTCACCCTTGATACATTTATGTCTTTCTACTAAAAGTTTTTTTTTTCTGAGGAGGTATTGTCTTCCACAACAATACCCATTTTTCGCAAAAAAATATTTCAGCACTACTCCAAAACACTAGTTCTCAGATCCACTTTTTTAATTGGCTGAGTTTAACTGGTTACTCGTCGTAGGAGCCTGCCAGAGAATCACGGACACTTAATGTTGGAGTTACCTAATTCCGATTGGCCTAGTCAGGTAAGAACTGTCCGACGACAAATACTCGTAGCCAATAACCAAAGGGCACGTGCACGTATTTCATATGGCATTCGAGCCTATGGCATTCGCGTAAATCTTTACGCAAAAAAAAAGGTGGCCCTATCTATATTCAACTACTACTATGCAATTTGTGAATAGTGTAAGGTAAAAGCTAGCTTACTAATATTATTTACTACAGTATAGTTATGTTTCGAGTATATGAAGAACCCCTGAAAAATTATTTTAGGTAGTAATCATTGTAAGATAACTGCAGTTTTGTCCATCGGTGCGATATAGTTATCACGAAAAGCGATATTGTTTCAAACATAGACAAACCGAAGTTATACAAATAAACTGGAAGAACTATTGAAGTTATATGGAAATACATTTGTGCTACCGTCATTTAGGTTTAACGAATTCGAGCTGCCTTCATAGAAGCTAGACCCATTTTGGTTAGCGACTTTAAGGAAATGAAGTGAGACACATAGTGCTTAAGTAAAACTGAATTTGATTTAATTTTGCAAGAAATATGCCGCTGAAGAAATAAGCTTTAAGGCATAGCGCAGTTTAGTGACGGGCTTCACAAAGTTTACTTAAGAAAATGCATGGGGCAGCGGTGGAGTAGTGGTCAGACTGCTCGCCTCCCACCAAGGCGAACTGGATTCGAATCCCCGGCTGGGTCGCTACTACATTTTCGTGTGTGGAAATCGTGCCGAACGATGCCGCTAGTCGGAGGGGTTTTCTCGGTGATCTGCCGTTTTTCCCCGCCCTTGCATTCCGGCGCTGCTCCATACCCATCTCAACACCCATCGGTTTTAAGACCTCGATGTTAATAGCCGCCCAAACCTCTCCATTCCATTTTGGAATTGCACAATCAGGCTGGGCGCTCTTATATTTTGTTCGCTGTCCATGGAACACATTTAAAAGCTTGTTTATAGAAATTCTTTCCTGCATATTTTACATCTTACCATCGCATGTAAAATATACATTTTCACGGACCCGATCACTTGACTCATGTGTCTTTTAAGCGAAACCCTCGACTTGATAGGAACGTAACAGGAGAACAACGACGATATGAGTGAAAAGATTTGGGCGGCTGTTAAAAGCGGGTTATTGAAAGCCGATGAGAGCGATTGAGTTATGGAGCGGCACCGGAATGAAAGGACGGGGGAAACGGGATATCCCCGAGAAAACCCTCTGACAAACGGCATCCTCCTGCACGATTACCACTTGGGAAAATTCGGTGACCCGGCCAGGGATTGAGCCCGGTTCGCCTCGGTGGGAGGCGAGCACGCTAACCGCTCAGCCACCGCGGCCCCAAAAGTAGATGTGGTGTGGCGGTTTCTGTGATGTGGGCGCACCTATTCTCTGATTGGCTGCGCGAGGATGTGGAATGGGCCTTGCGCCACATTAGCCACTGTACGTTGCGAAAGGTTCCCTATTGGCTTGGCTGGCGGGTAAGCTACCAGTGCGCTGATTGGCGAACGGAGTTCCAACTCGTTCCTGGACAGTGACGCCATTTTGCTGGCATGTACGCCTGGAGTTAGTGGTGTAAGCTACTGTTTAACCTCTGTAGACTCAAGTACTCTGTGTCCTAACTATACCATGACAAACACAAACATCACGTAACACAATCCTGAACAAAATTTAATAAATCCAGTGCCCATAAAATTAACACATTAAGGTCTGCACACGTTTGCTGGCACTTAAGACAAATTAGAAGTGAGTCACCTATATCCACTACAGCAAGAACACTGGTTATGTTTGTGTCTGTTAGAACTTACCATTGTCTTATTGGTCTATACCACACCGGACACAACCCTGTACTTTACAGCGTTCATTATTGGCCCGCCATCAACCAATGGAGAGCCGAGATGATATTGACCCAGTCAAATGTCCTTTAACGTATAACATAATTCACAGTCATAGTTACTGCGATGTGGTGTTTTTGTGAGGTCATGTTAAACACTTTACTCGAGCTACAAGCAATTAGTCTACAGAGAGTTACATCTTGTGCTTCAAGTACGACATTAAGAAATGGAACACTTTAAATTGGATCGTGCCAGTTAATGTGTTCGTTATCGTTTTCAGGCTCTTTCTAAGATACGGCTTCGTGTGCTGCGAAAAGGTAATTTTTGATGAGTGCTGTACTTGCTATAAGTCGACATAACTCTTGTTTCGTTGTCACACTCAGCGAGTCGTATTCATAACGTAGAAGAGCAGCATGGTTTGTGAATCAGTTATCCACAGATAAGATAATTGGACATTTAGTCTAGCGACGTACAGTAACAGCCAAAAATAACTTTCCAGGGCCTTATGTACACGACTGTGTACACTAGGCCTAAAATGGTTCAAGTATATGCAGTTAGGGACAGAAAAGTTTCAAATATTCAATTTATAAAAGTGTTCAATTCACGGCGAAACAGCTTCATGAAAATAGTTAATCATTAGGGAGAGTGATATTTCACGAAAAAATTTCGAGACAAAGTACAGTCAAAAGCGCTGTAGGATCAACTAGAATTTTTGATTGGCTGGAACACGTTCTGGTCCGTGTTAACTAGCGCACGAATCAGGAAGGTTCAGTGTCGGAGTTACGGAATCCTGAGTGACTTGGTCAAATGCGGAAACGACACTAGCATCCAATGGAGGGAAGATAACAGCTGAGGTGTATATATAGTATTGAAGTATACTGTGTGCTCCGATTTTTACGCCGCTTTTATCCGGGATCTCCCCCGCCCTTCCGTCCAGGCGCTGCTCCACACGCACCTCAATCATCCTCATCGACTATCAAGACCTCGCTGTTAAGAGCCGCCCAAATCTCTTCACTCGCTCACTCACTCTATAACGTAGAGGTTCCGTGTTCGATTCTCGTCACCCCATTGGGAATTTTCAAAAGCGTAGTCGTGTTGGGCCATGTCTGGCAGGGACGCGTAAATTGTGTTTTGTGCAGTCCAGGCTGACCTATAATTTTTATAACATAAAAACTAATGTGTATCATCAAGTAGACAAACTGCTTTGTAGAAGTTTAAATAATTACTTGTGATTTTGCAGTAAAATAATTTGAGAATTACTACATATAATGTTATAATTCTGCAAAATACCTGTCTTTAGGTTACAGTAAATTTTTGTACAAATGCTGAATATATCCCGTACATTTTTCGAGCAATTTCTTGCTAAGTTTACAAAAACCTTTTGTAGTGTTACCTAGAAAATTTTTGGCAATTAGTTTCCAAACAGGTCTTTGTAAAAGTATGAAAATTGTTTTGCTGTGTATAGCACATAGCATAGGTGCTCTCGTCATAACGTGGGCGGCCTTTCTTTTCAGCCAGTTGATTTGTAGCGCATGGCTTACGTATTTCTTGGAAAACTATAGGCATTTCTCAGAAAGTTCGGAAATTAACATCAAACTATGGTGTAAAATTGCAATGGCAGAATAAAAGATTATTAACACATTCTTAAAGTCCAAGTATATCGCTAGCCCATTTATCATATTTTATTACTTTGCGTAGACTTGTCAGAGTTTTATCAAACTTTTCAGCATCTGTTTTTAGAGCATATGCTCCTGTTATGATATCATCAGTGAATTCTTTCTTTTCGCAATAAAAACAGTTCTCCGAATAATTGAATTTTGCAGCTGATGAGCGTATTTTATTTGAGAGACTGGAAAATGTTCTTTTTATAACACTGCTTGTAGTTTTTCCTTTAGATGAGCTAAGCTCCTCTCATTTTAAAATATCTTCGGCAATCACAATGTACTGCTCATACTATCATTTAGATACGCTAAGCTCGTCTCCCCTGTTACACGATGCAGACTTTATCCTTAATAAACCCATTTTTTTTGTTAACTCAGCAATTTCTTTACATTTAAATATGTTCGTCACAATACACACACGTATCATTGTTCAATTCATTCATGCTGTTTCTTTAATACAGTTCCTTAACTAAAACGTAGGCCTATAAGATCAGCATTTTACAAATGACGTGGTATTCTCAACCTGTTTACGAATAATTATTATAGTTACACTATTGACACTAGTCATTCTCCGCTATCCTTCGCGAAAGTTAAATAAACGTGCTATATGTAATGCATGAATTAAACTCCTTACAATGCGCTATAAAGAACAAATATTGTCGACAATGTTCCAGTACGTGTCTCGGCTCTATCTCTTCGCCCTTTCCTGGAGTTACCCTTAAGAAAGTGAGACGCAAAACAAAACGGAAAACAATTAAAGGCAAATGTGGAAGAGTTTTTGTCATGGCATTTTCCTGTAGTGATTTACGGAGAACACAGAAAGCTAAATTCAGGAAGAGTTTTTGTCATGGCATTTTCCTGTAGTGATTTACGGAGAACACAGAAAGCTAAATTCAGGAAGAGTTTTTGTCATGGCATTTTCCTGTAGTGATTTACGGAGAACACAGAAAGCTAAATTCAGGAAGAGTTTTTGTCATGGCATTTTCCTGTAGTGATTTACGGAGAACACAGAAAGCTAAATTCAGGAAGAGTTTTTGTCATGGCATTTTCCTGTAGTGATTTACGGAGAACACAGAAAGCTAAATGCAGGAAGGCGGATTCAAGAATTGAACATGGATCCTTCTGGGTGTGAGTCCAGTGTTTCGCCACTTTACTACTTCAGTCGGTACTTCATGCTGCTAAAGCTAATTTCTAGACAAATAAAAATTCAATATTATGTTTGAGTGAGATTAGTTAAGCAATATTCCGGGGAAATAAATATAAATAATTGGTGGAGTTTAGAGAATTTGGGATTTATTGCTGGAAATGTGTTCTTTAAATTTTCGTCTTCATATAAGATACAAAATAGTTTAAATAATATTTTAAAATTAGTTTTTTAAAGATTCTTCAAAGGACAAATCACGCGAAAATAAAAGTTATGTGTGGATTTTCGCAATTTTTGTATACGTTTCAGGAAATTTTGTGCTGTTTAATTTTTGTCTTCACATTTCTGTCGTTGAATGCATCGTGTTCAAGCTATTAATTTTCTTTGCATTTTCCGGGACAAATTCCGGGAAAATAGCAAGAAACAAGTGGATTTCGGAGGATTTTAGATATGTTAATCTACGAAAGTTGTAGCGTCTTTTCATGTAGAAAAAAAAACCTTTTCTTGGAATTTATTCATAACTCTGCCACTTTTTGTCAAAAAATGACTGGACTATTAATTTGCAAATTAGTTAGGCCTAAGTGCAGCATGAAATTACAAAACTACTGTAGAAAGCCTGTTCAGCATTTCTTTGCTGAGTACTCGCTACCCACCTAGGCGAACCGGGTTCGATTCCGGGCGGGGTCACTTCCGGATTTTCGCATGTAGGAATCGTGCAGGACGATGCCGCTGGTCGGAGGGTATTCTCGGGGATCTCCCATTTACTCCCTTGCATTCCGGCACTGCTCCATACTCACCTCGTTTCACCCTCGTCAGCTCTCAAGACTTCGATGTTAAGTGCCACACAAATATCTCCACACCACTATTCACTTCATTTATTTTTTATCATAATGCATAGCACACCTTCCATACTGTTTAAATAACTACATTAAATATCTTCAAATTTTAAATATTTTTTTTTGGAAGTAAATTCTAATGCGAGGGAATTTTTTTGGAGGTCCTCTGGTTGGGACGGTAATTTATCACTGTGGTGGCTCTCTTAAAACGCATAAATGACGCATTTTCATATTTCTACTTGTGAATGTTAAACGTCGATAGAGTGATCCCTTATATAATGTTTTGTTGCCAAACTCGAGGCCAGCTATTTTGTTCTCGCGATTCTGACAGTAAATTTAATGTCAGAGATGAAAACATTTTCATCGGCGTGCTCATTACGTTGATGCATTCCGCTACCGCCAAGAGAATCCGGAGTGTAGTTGGCAGGCGAAATGATTAACTCACCTGATCACGTGTGCAATTCTGGATCAACGCATTCTAAAATACGCGTGTAATTTACTTCGGTCGCTAGCGTTCAAATTTTCATTTCATTATGAATCGTGCGCAGTGGTGTTCCGCAAATCACCAGTGTGTGTCCGAACGTCCAATATCCCTATAATTTTTCAACTTATTTGGCATGCAGGGTTATTATTTTCTACAACTCATCGTTTATTCGTTTAGGGATGTCGGAATATAGGAAATTCCAGTTGCGAAGTGGGTCGCTTTATTCGGATGTGCTTCATATAACACTTCAGATACTGAGGGATACGTGATAGAATAAAGGTGACAGTGTTTACCATTTAAGCAAAATACAGCTAATTTGAATCCCAAAGAGACCAGTGGTGCCATATTAACTTTGCAATTATCAGTAAACTGGCCTGTCATCATGAATTATAAGTATAAAAATACTAGATGTTTATAAAAGACTTCTTTTTATTTTTGAATTTTATATATTTTGATATATATATATTTATATATTTTGATTTTTATATATTCTAGAAAAGCCTTGCAAAATGCAGTGCTGATAAATAACCCAAGTGTCTATTAAAATTAAATGTTACTTTAATTTTAAAAACGGTTCCCAAGCTCAATATGTTGTTTAAAATTAACAGAAAATTCATTTACGAATTTGGCAAATACAAGTTATCACGATTTATAGTAATTTATAGAGTTTAATTTTTTAATTTACGGGTTTCTTTAAAATTTTGGTACACATAGGCCCTACTGAGAACAATGTTTCACCGTACGAGAACGGCTACTGCTAATTGACATTTTATTGTAAAATATTTTTTAAATTAATTTATAAGTAGATGTATAATCGGGATCCTGGCTCACCTCACTTTTTCTGGCAATTTACACAAAAAACAGCAAAAATTGCATCAACTTTTACTTGCTATTTGTAACGAAAGTACAAGAAAAAATTAAAAACTCAAAATCTGAAATGTAATAAAAAAAAAACTATGAAAATCAAGCAAATTTAAGTTAAATAAAGCAAATTTCTTGTTTTAAAGCTGCTTTTTCGTGCATTTAGAAACGAAAAATTTCAATTTAAAAAAACAAGCAATTTTAATCGAAAATCAAGCAATTTAAGCATAAAATCTCACAAATTTTGAAATTTTTACGAAAGGGGCGTGCAGAAATTTTATATTATAAAAACAAGCAATATCCACCAAAAGTACAAGAAAAATGTGCATTAACAATTTCTTGATATTTGCAACGAAAGTGTAATAAAAGAATTAAAAAATCAAAATCCGTATTCGATAAAAATGAAAAAAAAAAAAAAAATCGATTTGGGCTAAAAACAAATGTAATATTTAAAAAGATAATTGATAGAATTTATAAATTTTATTCAACAAAAGTAAAACACTAACAACATTTTTTAAAGTCTAAAAATAAAGAAAAATCTGAAGCATAGCCATTACTGAATCCATAAGCCTAACCATCACAACAATCCAAACCATAAACATCGTCTTTAAATTATGTAAATTTATCTGATCTGAGATCATTTTTATTGATTTTTAAAACAATTTTGAAATTAACAATGTGAAATTCTTTATTATTAAAGTTTCTGTTTTTATAATTTCATTTCCAATATCCCAAAGTTTTAAACGTTCTATAATTCGATCCATTTATAATATTGAAAATTTATATATTTTTAAATTAAAGTGTAATATCATGAGAAAACATTTATTAGAATTATTATTTTTTATTCGATCAAATAATTCATCTATATTTCTAAAAATTCGTAAAAAAAAATTATATGCAACGACTCAACTATAAGTATAAAAAATGGTATTAAAATATTGAAACAATTTTTTGTTGCTGTAAAATTGTTTACATTATCCGTTTAGAAAATAAGTAATTTATATATCTACAGTGATATTTTCTTTAAAATAATCATAAGTTAAATTTCGTTGGCTAATTAAAACAACATTACAAATTGTACCAGCCTCAACAGCTTTTTTAAAATAAACACTAAGTTTATATTTATTTTATATTTAACTACTGATATTTTTTTATATACGCAGTGAACAGAACATAAATATCTTCATCCCCAAAATGGATAATAATTAATATCGCCATGATAATTTTAGTTGGTTTATATTATAGTTCATTATTTCTATATATAGTATCTAATTTTGTTATTAAATTTATAAAATCATTAAAAGCAGAAACATTATAAGACAAAAATCATTTTCAATATCTAAATTACAATTTTATTTTGGAAAAATATCATTCTACCATTTTAACAAAAATATTTCTCACATTGCAATGATCAAATATTGAATCATGCACGTATTGTTCTGCCCGATTATTTTTATTAAAGAAACCCACAATTACAAAATCGGGCATGTCAAAACATCAATGATTAAACTGATATTTTAAATCAAAGTTAAAAACATATGCCCCAGCAGGAACTTCTTTTTCTAAAAATTGCCAATACTTAAACCAATATGAATTTTAGGGATTTTAAATATTTTTTTCTTTAATTGCAATTGTTGTATTAGCATCATATTCAACAATAGGCCAGATCATTTCTAATTTTTCAATAACCATTTTAGCTGGATCAGCATATGTTTTATCAACCAAACCATCTGCTTCTTTAGTTTCGTAATCAATTAAACAATTATTATCAGACGAATTCCAGAAAAAATAGATTTTATAAGCACCTTTCCAGTAAACTTCATAATTATCACGAATAAAACCAAACAAATATCTTGATGGATACATTATTTCATTTATTTTATCATTAAGAACAGATTTTACTCGAAATTTATTATCAACACCAGTAGACTCTAAATAATTATTGTTCACCTGGTGATCTTAGCAAAATATTCATCGTTGTCGAAGTTTTCCTGTATTAGCAACATCCTTAATAATCTGTCCATATATTGAAATTTATACTCTAGAAAACCGAAATGGAATAAAAAAATTAGAACAAACTTAGATATTATATAATTTTTTGTATTTTGCCTTATCTCCAAATTTATCTTTCTTTAGTAGGCGATATTCCAAAACATAAGCATCATTTGGAAAAGAAAAGCCATATCCTATATGAATATCAAACTCGATTCCATTATTGTAAATATTCAAATTCCCCCTCGCTTGTTCAGTTGGGGGAAAAGTTTGTCCTTGAAAACTCTCAATGATTTTATAACTCATTTATAAGTAAAATATTTTTTATGTAATTGAAGGATTCAGAGGGAGTTGGAGTGAAACATCGAGAAGTATAGAAATTATAAAAAGAACCATGAGGTAGAATATTTAAAAAGAAAATTAGAAAAAAGAAAATTAGAAAAAAGAACTACCATTAATTCGTGAATTACAAAATATTGGAAAAAAAATAGAGCACATAAGTGAAGAAAATAAAAATTTAATAACAGCACTGGTACCTGTTACTGCAAAAAATTTAGATTATTTACAGAATAAGAATCTCCTAATTTGGAAGAGAAAATGGGAACTGTACCACTGTGAAATATACCACCTATAGCAGGTGTTTCTACTATAAATCCCGGAAAATAAATTGCTGAATCTATTAATGTTATTAATGGAAAATTTTGTTTACAAGGAGTTGCTCAAGATTTTTAAATTGGTGATACAAAAGTAAAAATAGACGAAGATTTTTTATTTGTCAAAGACAAAAAATATGAATTAACAGAAGGGATTATTAATTTGTTAACAAAAAGTACCTATGAAGAATTCGAAAATAATTTCAACGATGTTGAGCTTAAAAAATACAAAGCTATTATTTTAGCAACCAATGCTATATTTCAAAAATATTCCTAATAAGAAAAGGAATAATCCAAGTTCAAGTAGTAATACGAAGTATATTAATATAGTTAGTCCACTTTATGAAGAATATATTAAAAATTCACAGTCAAAATCATTACCAAATACACCAGAAAGAATGGTTTCACTAAGAACTCCTTAATCTGGAGAAGATATAAGAATATATAATAATTTGCCCAAAGAATACATTTGGATGGATGATTTTAGAAAATTAATTGATCGATTATTAGTTATTCAAGGCGAAGAAAACTCTGGAGCATAATGAATATGTTATGCAGTAAATTTTCTGAATTTGTTATAAATAATTCAAAAGGTACTCATATCTTATAAAAGTTTTAAATGTTATTCCGCATTCATTTTGGAATTCTGAACACCATGGGAAGGGTGTGATAAATTGGATACTAAACAATGTAAATTTGCCCAAATTAAATTTGCCCAGTTATAATTATTGTGCTCCAATTACAAAATTTTATGAAAACTTGAATTAAGTGACAAAGGAGTAAATACATCAGATGAAGCATGCAAATATCATGATATTGCTTATCGAGACCATAAAGATTTAGAATCTAGACATGAAGCAGATCAAATTTTATTACAAAGAGAAGCAAAAGAAATTATGTTAGATAAAAATACTCCAAATGGTGAAAAAATTTCTTCTGCTGCTGACGCCTCAACTATGTTTACAAAAAGAAAATAAGGATGGGGCATAAAAATTTATTAAAAGATTAATATTTGTTTTTAATTATAAGTGAAGATAACAAATATCTCTTTCGATATTCCTTATGAGGAATTTAAAAAAAATTGGACATAGATAAATTTTTAAATTGCAAAAAAAAAAAAAAAATTGCAAAAGGTAAAAATCTCAAATTAACTTTACCATTAACAACAGTTAAAAAATTGCTATAGAAAAAAACTGGCAATGGTCTACATCATGGAGGAATTATTTCCATTTTACTCGCCGCTTTAGGAGCAGCTGCTGCAATGTATAGTGGTGTTGAACAAACAAGTAAAAAAAATTATAAATACATAAGAGGCATCATTTATCAATAAAAAATAAATCAGGAAGTATATTAACACAGGGAAGGCCAAAAAAATTGAATTTGTCACCATTATGTAATATCGATATTAAAAAATATGGAAAAAAATTAAATATTCAAATTTCAGAATTGTTTATATGATTGACGAACTATCACATAGAATGCTCATAAATTAGTGTGCTGTGGTTAACTTTGATATCTCAACAAATCCTGGCACTCATTGGGTTTGCTATTTTAATGAAAAAAATTATGATTATCATTTTGATTCATTTGGAGGCAATATTCTCACCAATTTAATTAATAGTTTCAAAAACAGAGACGTTTATTATTACCATGAGCCAATTCGGAATTTTAATTCAGCTATATGTGGACATGTATATTTAATTGTATTACATCTATTTTCCAGACAATTTATGTATAACGATATAATTTCTATGTTATTAAATTATATATAATTGGGAAACCAATACTCGAATCTTTAAATAAATACTTTGATAATATTGCTGAAAAAAAATGTAGATTTACAATGCAATTCGAGTGTTTCTGCTTTACAAAGTGAGTTAAGCACTTTTTTAGATTTTACTAAATTGTATGTTTAGTTTCTGGGGCGAAGAAATGATAATATAGGTGAACCTGTAGATAAAAAAATTGCTGTCAATAATATATGTGTAATTTATTAAAAAAATATGTTGATTCAATATATAAAACTATTGTTTCTGACTAAGCATTAAAAAATGTTGATTCAAAATATGAAACTATTGTTTCTGATTATGATTTGAAAACTGATGTCGATCAAAATACAACACTAGTGTTTTTTATTTAAAATCATGCATAGCATTAAAATATAATATAAATGTTTCTGCTTTACAAGATCAAATTAGTCAAGTTTTTGTTTATACAACAGACTATGTTTATATTCCAAATTGAGGAATAAATAATATGGCTGATCCTGTGGTTGGCAAAGATGCTGTCAATAAAAGATATTTCGATAAAGAAAAAAGTGATAAATTGCAAAATTTAAACCAATCAGTTATGAATTATTGTGACATACGTGTTCATTTGCAAGTTGAAGAAAGCAAAGAAGCTATGATGAAGAAACAGATGTAAAATTAAATAATTTATTTCAATTAGTAATGGATTATTGTGATACAACTGTTAAGGAAGTAGTTAAGGAAGAAGATGAAAAAAGCATGGGAAAAAAATTTCACATATTTCATTTGCATGCGAGGTGGGATAAATCTAATAATATTTTCCACTTAGATAGTGATAAAAATTTCTTTACTTTCTTTATGGATTGTACTCTTTATAAAACAGTTTTTAGTGTTAATATTAATTTATCCACAAACGATAGGACTGTTATTCTGGGAACTATAAAAATAGATCATAGTAGGCCTTTTGATGTTAACAAAGCTGATCGTTTACCTTTTAAATTCCGAAAAAAATGTCTGAATATTCTGATGAATAGATTCAACAATAGGAATATATGTGAAATATAAAGAATAAATGAATAAATATATATATTACTATTAAATGGAGAATGCTTCGGGTAAAAAAATTTCGAAGATGTAAAATAATTTCATATGGAAATAATGATTTATGGCAAATTTATCTTGTAGAAATGATCACTGGTAATTTAATAGTTATACCGCATATAAATAAAGGTTACAAATATGTTATGATAATTATTGATGTTTTTTCATAATTTGCATTTGCTATCCCAATTAAAGATAAAACAACTTAAAATTTATCAAATGGTTTAGAATCTATAATAATTAAAAAAAAACAAAATAATATAAAAACAGATTATGGTTTAGAATTTTATAATAAAACAATTAATGAGCTCATGGAAAAATATAATATTAACCATTATTCTTCATTTTCTGAATAAAAAGCTAGTGTTGTAGAAAGATTAAATCGAAGTTTAAAAAAATATAATGTGGAAAAATTTGCTTTGAATGGTAATTATAAATGGGTACATATATTATATGATTTAGTGAATGGATATAATAATTCGAAACGTAGAACTATTGGAATGAAGCCAATTGAAGTTAATAAAAAAAATGAAAATAAATTTTTTTTGTAAACTAATTTTGTGTTTACTAAACCAAAATATAAAGTTGGCGATGTCGTCCGTGTCAGTAAATCAAAAATTTTTTTTGAAAAAGTTTATAATGCTAATTGGCTGACAGAATTATTTACTATTATTAAAAGTTAAAATTATTATGTACCAACATACAATTTAATATATATCAATGGAGAAGAAATAAGAGATAATTTTTATGAATGGGAAATTATAAAAACTGACTATCGAATGAATATTTAATTGCAAAAGTTTTAAAAACTAAGGGCGAACAAATTTTTGTAAAATAGTTAGGTTTTGATAACTTGCATAACTCATGGATTAATAAAACTACTGTTTGCACAGCCGAGTCTGCTTTAGCTGATACTTAATAAATTTTAAATATATATTTTTATAATTATATAACTTCAAAATGCAATAACGTAATGCACATTGTTTTTAACGGCTGTTTTAACATTCGTTCGGTGATGTGTCATTGTCATTGTGTTGTTGTCGTTGTGTTATTTTCGTTGTGTTGTCGTTTTTTTTAACAAAAACATGTTTTCAAAAATGTTAAAATTTAATAGTCTTAAATATTATTAGTATACTTTATTTCTTTTATTTTTTACTCAAATATATTGTAATAAAACCATAATCTTCTTCTAATGTTTTGGACACATATTATTTAATTTCTCATAAGACATGTCCCCACATACAAAATCATTAAAAATATTCATTAAATTGGTTTCACCTTGTCTAAAATATACACAAAAATGTTGTGTCATCTCTTATGAGCTGTTTTGGTACTTTTAAATATGTCTTGAGTTAAATAAAATTTATTAATATTTTTATGTCATCCTCGAGTGAAATAATTGCGAATTATATCATGATTATCTAAAATACCATCGTCAAATATAACTAGTGAATTTTTTTTCGCCCTCGCCTAAAGAAGCCATTTCATCATTATTATTTAAAAAGTGAGCCATTTTTCTCCAATTTTTAGTTTTTTTTGCTGTCTCATTGATATAATTTTGTAACTGAACATAATTAGGTTGGTTTAAAGTTTTTGAGCACACATACAGTTTATTAAAAATTAACCCACCTATTTTATGATGAAAATTACTCATCAAATATGTTTTTCCACGACTACTTGGGCCAAAAATCATTATGTGTATATTATCAGGTAATAATGCAAATTTTTTTTTTTTTTTTAAACCACTTCGGAAATTAAAACGCCAACACTCCTGTCAGTTTTTTGCATTTATATGTTAACTTTTTATATAAATGGATAATAAAGTATTTAAGTTCGCAAGTAATAGTTATATTTTAAAGAATAAATAATGATATAATACATAATGAAAAATCGATTACATTAATCTGTTTTCATACAAAATTTTTAACACCACATGTAAATAATAATTCTATAACAACAATTGCAAGATGGGTCCTATTGATAAAAATGAAGTTATAACTACTCCAAGAGGTCACTATGATATTTAATCATTAAAAGACACTATCAATTCAATTGATCCATTTTCAACACGTAATAATGAATTAATAGCAGATAGTGTAAAAATTAGAATATATATCAAAGTTAACTTAGATATCAAACTTGATGATCGATTACCTGATATTCTTGGTTTAGAAAGAAAATTAAATAGTGAAAAAGACAAAGTTGTTGTAGGCACTAAATTGCCAAATTTTAATCAATTTAATAAAAAATATTCACTGTAATTTAGCATATGGTACGATGATAAAATATGATGAATCTAATCATTTGGAAACTGATAAAATTGCGAGTTTTCTACCAAAAACTATGTTTGGTTTTAGAGATTATATAATTTATAAACCCGCATATCCAGTTTTTTACAAAATTAATAATGAGAAGTTTAATCATATTGTTTTGGAAATTAGAGATGTAAATGGCAAGCTGTTTGATTTTGATGTTATTGATATTGATGTATTAGAAACTAAAGAAGTTTAAATACAATAATATAAAAATTAATTAAAAGTTATTCTTTTTGATATCCATATGGTAGTGTATCTATTTTATTTTCTAATATAATCCTTTTGTTATCATAAGGACTTAATGCAATTTTATTAAATTCGGCTGTATATATTTCATGTTTTTCACTCATTAAATTCATTATTCTATATTGTAATTTCTCTTTAAACAGACAATTCTTATAGTCATCAAATGTAAATCTCTTATTAACTACACATTTTCTCACAACTTTAGATTTTTTTATTTTCTTTATCCCCAACCTTATAATAATACATTTATGATTGTAAACGAACAAATTATTTAATTATTTAACAATTACATTCATCTATAATTTTTCGTACAACTTATTTTTTATTTGAGGCATGTTATAAATATTGTCATTTGGGTAATCACTTGTATCAAATTTTTCTACCATCGACTGCATATCTTGGAAAAAATGGGTATCATGATAACATAATTAAATTTATCACCATATTTTTGTTTTATTACATTATAATGAAAATCATACAATCATTATTTTTAAATATCTAAAATTGACATACCCACATAAATTGGTTTATTAAATTTTACATTTGTTTTATTCATATGTAGAGCTGCAAGATTTTCATTAAATATAGTACTTCTTTTGAAATTGTGTTTTGATACAATTTTTTTCACATTTTTCTGCATTTGATATTAATCGCGTATCTACTCTGCTTCTAATAATGTCCATGGTTTTACCAATCAGCGAATTATTCATGAGCTTACAGAAATATTTTTGAAATCATTTTAGCATTAGTTCTAATTGTTGTGTTTAAATGTTTAAATCTATGTACTCTTTTTAACCAATTGGACTGATCAAACATTAATATTCAGTGTATTTTGTAAGTTTTAAACCATTTTTTAAACATTGTTTTAAATTACGATAGGGAATAACATTTTTTTCTATTTTATGTGAAGTTGTTAATAATTTAGATCGATTTGTTTTTGGAACTACTTTATTTTCAGTACAAAAAGGTAGATATGTAAATTATGTAGTTCTTGTGGATATTCTAAATCAACTTCTAATATATAACCACACTCAGAATCATTCTCCAAATATATTTTTTTTCTCCAGTACTCTAAATCATTTAATGTATAATAAACCCATTCAAAACCACCATATGGTAAATATTGTGCTATTCTCCAACCATATAAATTATAAGCATCATAATATGCTAAATAATTTGATTCTTTATTAGAGTTAAAATCATCTAAATATTTACGATTGACTTTAACATATCGCTTACAACATTGGGTTATTCCATCTCTAATTCCTTTTTTCAATCATTAAAATCAATATAATCATCTAATAATTCTAGCGATAAACCTGGTGCTGTAAAGTACCATGCAGGGTCTAGACCATAAGAATTTATACGTGTGCTTCTAAAATGTTCGAATATTTCTGCAAACAATAATACATTAAGATAATTTATCTAAACTTCTAGCCATAAATTTGAATGCATTTATGAATCGAATATTCAAATTTTCTGTTTTTTTTTTCCCCAAAGGTTAAAAACTTTTCTTCATTATTTTCATATAATTCTATATTTTTAACATCATATTCTAACTCTTTAATAAATTATTGTGCATCATATCCTACTAAATTATGAAAATAAATTAGAAAATAATTGGGTAATTTTAATTGTAGATTACAATAATTACATACAAGATTAATGATTTTTCCACTTATATGATCATGATGGTGTACTTTTTTACTGTCCCCTGTGCATTCACATTCGCATACAGTACATCTTTTTGATTTCCTATATAATATTTTTTCTTTGTTTGTTATTAGATGCATTGGTTCAATTTGTGAATATATTTCCCCAATTTCTTCTACTTCTCTTTTTATTGATTGTATCAATATTTTATGAGCATTTGGGCCTCGATATGCTACTGGAGGATTATAATCCCCATAATTAAATACGATCTAATAAAAAATACCAGATGCTTCGTGTAACTGATATTTCATTGTGTATGATTCATCATTCAATTTTAAATCAATGTTATTTATTTGTTCATTAGTGAGTTTATGTCTTTTTTTTATTGTTGCTTTATGAAAACCACTATCAATATCATCCTTGTTAACAAATAAATTATTATAACATTTCTGTTAATTCTTTTTTATCTTTGGGATATAATTCACTGATATTTGTGTCAGCCAAAGGTAAATTTCTAAAAATATTCTTTGTTGTCCTTTCTTTTACCTGCTGGTTTTTATTTATAGTTTTTACAATTAGATAATTAGAAAATGGGAATGATTCTTTTCAATCCTTTTTCTCTTGTTGTGCAAATAGATTGTTAGAAGATGGGAACATTTCTTTAAAATCCTTTTGCTCTTGTTTTACAAATAGATTATTAGAGAATGGAAATATATGATTCAATTTCTTTTCATCTTTTGAATATAATTCACTGATATTAGAATACAAAAATTCTAAATTTGCAAATTTTCTCTCTCTTTGCTTGTATATACTAATTAGTATAATAGCTGTAATTAAATCATATTTTCTTAGATTATACCAATGTCTAATTAAATCATTGTTCCTTAGATTATAGCTATATATACTTTTTAAGTCTCTACCTATTATTCTTAGCTCCCATACTGTCTTCTCACCCAACTCAACTGCAAGATTTTTCGCTGTCATTTTTTATAGTTGTATTTAGAAGAAAATCAAATTAATTGAATTTTAATTTTTATGGGCTATTTGTTAGTTTCCTCTTTTAAAAAAATCAAACAACCTCAAGTTTAAGTTACTGTTAATATAGAAAGTAACATATTTATTAATTATTTAACTTCTAACTATGAGCATATTTCTTCATATATTTCAAAATATAAATTCATTATAACAAGTTTTAAATTTTGTTGTATGTTTGTCATTATTTTTATGACGAGGAATTACTTTTATTGATTTATTCTCATTACACACTTTAAATATTTTGTTGGATATTTAACATTTTGAGTTTCATTTAAATTATCTAGTGCCGTATAGTGCAATTTAGAATTTTTATGTTTATGGAGATATATTTTAGCAACATATTTTCCACAGTCACACATTACTTTCGCTTTATTGAATACGTAATGCTTTGTACCTTTTTCGGCGCAACATTTTTTTTATAGATATTACAAAACTTATCTTTTGTGTTTTTATTAAAGTAAAAATTTTCTATGTTTAATACTTCGCCACACATTTTATATTGCTTAGATATAGTATTATTTTCAGTAACGTTGGCACACAGCGATTGCATATTTAAGTTTATTTGGATGGGAAAAAAATTAGAAAGGAAAAATATTATTTTATTAATAAAAGATAATACGATTAAAACATTTTTTCATAAATCTAATTAAAATTTCTCATATTATCACACTTTTATAAAACATATATAAATTTTAATATTATAAATTGATAAAATTATAGAACTTTGGGATATTGAATATGAAATTGTAAAAACAGAAACTTTTATTGATAAAGAATTTCACATTGATCATTTCAAAATTGTTTTAAAAATGAATAAAAATTATCTCAGATCAGACAAATTTTCTAATTTCAAAAACAGACTATGTTTATGGTTTGGAATGTTGTGATGGTTGGGATTACGGATTCAGTAATGGCTATGCTTCAGAGTTATCTTTATTTTTAAACTTTAAATAATCTTACTCGTGTTTTGCTTTTGTTGAATAAAATTTATAAATTCCATCAATTATCTTTTTTAATATTTCATTTGTTTTAGCCTAAATTGGTTTGTTTTTAATTGTTTTTATCGAATTTCAGATTTCGATTTTTTAATTCTTTTCTTACACTTTCGTTACAAATAGCAAGAAATTGTTAATGCAAATTTTTCTTATACTTTTGGTGCAAATTATTTGTTTTTATAATATCATAATTTCTGCACGCCCCTGTTGTATAATATTGCAAAATTTGTGTGATTTAAGGCTTAAATTGCTTGATTTTCTATGAAAAATACTTGTTTTTTTTTTTTTTTTTAAATTGAAAATTGTCGTTTCTAGAAACTTGAAAAAGCAGTTTCAAAACGAGAATTTTGCTTTATTTTAGTTTAAATTTACTTGATTTTCATAGATTTATATTGAATTTCAAATTTCGAGTTTTTAATTTTTTTCTTGCACTTTAGTTACAAATAGCATGTAAAAACTGATGCTTTTTTTTTTGTTGTATTTTTGGCGGAAATTGCCGGAAAAAGTGAGGTGAGTCAGGATCCCCACTATATATCTAATTTTATATTTCAGTTCGCATGTTAGAAAAAGGAGCTCTTCTTAAAATATATAAAGAGGCAGTCATTAAATAAGTAAGCTCTTTTAAGCAGTTTCACGTATAACAAAACACAAATATTAATAACAGCTATAGGTTCCCTTAAAATCTCTAATTCTCGTTGTTCCTTTCTACTTTCACCATTATGCAAACTATGGATATAGCGGAACCTTATCCCAAGCTAAAGTCGACATTTTTCAATTTATTAAATGCAAACAGAGTTTTTTGTTAATGAATTTGTTTAAATTGTGTATATTGTGATTTTCCCCTCCGGGATTATAAGGCAAATGGTGTATTAATAATTAAATACTTCATCGATAAAAATAATTAAACAAAGTTAATAAAAGTTGGGTAGCAAAATGGTCTGTTTAGGGGTACCTAAGTCTCACGGATTAATTACATCATGTAAGTTGGAATGTGTCCAAAAAAAAAAAAAGGCGCACTGAGTGCAAAATATTACAACACATATTTCTTCGCTTTTATTGAAAATAATTGATTTCAGATTCGATTACGTTTGGCCTTTTTAGTTAACACAAGTATGACTTTAGGATTACACCGTCCAGACAAAGCGAGCTTTGTGGATTTAAGCGGCAGCGTATAACCGGTTATCAGAATATTTGCGTCATATGCCCGTAACTACAAGCTTTGTTTTATATGTCCATTAGCTGCTGCGATGCGAGTTTTTGTAACTTATAAAATTAGCTGTGCTATTAAGTTGTTGAGAATTAAAAAAATAATTATATACATAATTTACTTTTATATTTGTATGCCATGAAGATCACCTTTTCTTCACCTATAAGTCTTCACCTAAAATCATCACTGATGGTAGACATTTATGTTGTCTTGGACGCCATGCGCCGAAGAGCGCTTAAATTAGGCGTTTTATGCCTGTAAGAAAAAGTCTTCATGGATAATGGAGAAGCGGTGAAACGCATTTCTGATGGGTGTTAAAGTCATGCGCTCCTAGTGCAGCATGGCCAACGGACGTGTGCATCCTCCTGAAGTCTGTGCAAGTTTCGACTAAATAACACATTAGTTCAGTAGTTACGAATATCTGACTTAGATTCGCTTCGCATGTGGCTTTTACTCAACGGTATATAACTTAATATCATTACATTAAAATTACGCGATACACTCTTTAGAAAAAAGGCATTTATACGCTATAATAGGTAGGCTCAAATGTCTGCTCGCGTCACCTTATTTTAATACCGAGGAAAATTTTGTAGAGAAACGTCACTCGTGTATACGTGTTTCGGAAACACATGAAAAAACTGTTCCAGGGGATTGCTGATGTGAAAAGAAGTTTGAAATATGACACCCTTGGTCCTTAAAGGCAATGTCCGAAATCATATTATGTACACTCAAAATTCGAATCAGTGGAATTCAACTATTCGAATCAGTGAAATAGGCCCCACTTAGAGTCACCGGAAAACCACTGATTGTTTCAGTGAAAAAAATTTCACTGAATGGATTAGTGACGTGAAACAATTCCTTTGATTGAATAAGTGACGGCGACTGCAGCAGCGAATTAAATAATGTTTTGGTTGCATTAAGCCAAATAATCACGAGAAAAAAACATATTTACTATAGTTTAATATTTATATTGCCCAATTTACAGTAATTAAAAAAATTAAAAGCTTTTCCGCAGGTAGCTGGGATTTAACTCTCATGCCATTTACAATTCACTTATATACCGTTGCCTTACCATATGACCTAACAAATCAAATTGATAATAAGGAGGTAAATATATTTGTTTTATTTTCTCATCAAAAACATGTAGTTATTAATTGTATGTCCTTGCTTTTAGTTTTTTTGTTTGATTCATACCGTTAAGATAGTTAAAACGAATAGCACACATGAGCGCACTCTCTTCACCACATTATGTGTAGTTTAAACATTCAAACAGAGCGCGGTGATGATTATATGACATCAACGAAACGAATGTCGTTAAAAACGGAATAAAAGACTGAATGTTCATGTTAACTCATAAAATGTCGTTTTGAAATACGAAACACACGTTGGAAAGTGTTTCGTATAGGTTTTATTAGTTTATGCGTTGTTATTTATCTTGATACACTTTGTTTAACGTTTTTTTACACGTTGTGTGAAGGCCATTTTTACACACAGTTTAACTGATCTATCAGTCAAAAAACATATCAATGAAAAACAGTGAAAAAAATAAAAAATAAACTGATGAATCAGTGGAAAATCTCACTGAATTAATAACTGAAGGAAATGTGGCATTATTTCACTGATTCGTCAGTAGATTCGCTGACGTGATTGTTGAATCTCTCAGATACTGTTAACTGATTGAAATAGTGAAATTCTCACGGATTCAGATTTAGAGTGTAGGATATTATGAAAAGCACTTGTGGCAGAGGAACGAAATTTGGTATACGAATTAATTAAACAACGATCTTGGATAAAAGGAAGTTATGGCACATCGTACTCATCCCCATCATGTATGTAAAAAATAGCAGTTTGCACGCTGTTTTTGCATGTAACATTTTTACCTTAATTATGTTTGACGGCGTCGTGTTAGGCAGCAACCCTGTGTTGTAATTAGCCAGAAAGGCACTCTCGTTGCAATTCTCTTCGACTCACTAATTTCGTATAAAACGCACACAAAACTTTTATTTGTAGCAATACTATGGCCTGGTGAGTAGGCAACACATCTTCGTCCTTCACCCGGAGGTAAACAGTAGTGTTGCAATGCCGATACTGCACCACCCCACCCTTTCATCGAAAAACCTAGCAATTAAACCAAAATTCAAGAAATTTTTTCAAGTTTCTAGAAGCTCCCTTTGACGAAAATTTTCAACCCCCAAAAACCAGCAAATTTAAGCTATTAAAAAAAAGTGAAAACGAGCAAATTTTTCAAATAAAAAAAACGGTTGTAAGATTTGTGTCAATTTAAGAAACGCTAAATTCCGATATTTTTAATCGAAAATAAAAAAATATTAAGCCAAAATCGAGCCTTTATCCTTGAATTTCGAGCCGAAAACCACCTTAAAAAACCACAAACACACCAAAAAACCATTTAAAAAAAAAAAAAAAAAAAAAAAACAATAAAACTGCCAAAAAAAGGAAAAATTTAAACTTTCAAAAATAGCCATTCAAGATTTGTGTTAACTAAAAACGGCAAAATTTTATCTAAAATCAAGCGAAATAAGCTAAAATAAAATGAAATATTAAAAAAAGATTCCAATCAATAGAATTTACTCATTTTATTCATCGAAAGGAAAATCAACAATAAGACTTTTTAAAGTCTAAAAATAAAGAACCATAACCATTACTGATTATATAATCCCAACCATTACAGCAATCAAAATCGTAATCATCTTCTTTAAAATTAGATTATTTACCCGGTATTAAATCATTTTTATTGATTTTCAAACAATTTTGAAATGAACAATCTCCACTTATTTATCAATGTAAGTTGGTATTTTTATAATTTCATACACAATATCCCAAAGATCTAAACGTTCTGTAATTTGATCAATTCGAAATATTTAAAAGTTTATATATGTTTTATAAAAAATGTTGCTATGACAACATTTTAATTAGAATTATGGAAAAATAATTATTTGATAAAATAATTCATCCACATTTTTTTTAAATTTCGTAAAACTTTTAAAAATAACCCCCTTACTATAAGTCTAAAATACTGTTTTAAAATTTAGAAACACTTAGTGGTTTCATCCATTTAATACAAGTAAAATTTATATACCTTTGATAATTCTGTCTTTGAAAAAATTATAAGTTAAATTTCTTTGACTAATTAGTACAATATTGCAAATTGTCGCCGCTCTAACAGCTTTATCAAAATCAACAGTAATTTTTACATTTGTTTTTTTTTTAACTACTGTTGTTTTTCTAAATAAGCAGTCAATAATATACAATGGTCTTCAACCCCAAAATGAATAATAATTCGTATTACCATCAAAGTTTAGATTCGGCTTATTATAAAGTTCATTATTTATATACATTTTATCTATTTTTGTTTCGGAATTCCTAAAATCGTTATAAGGAAGAAGTGCTTTATCATAAAAATTATTGCCAATATCTAGATTCCAATTTCCTTTAGGAAAAATTTCACTTCTTTCGTTTTTAACATGAACATTTCTTTCATTACAGTGATCAAACATAGAAGTGTGAAATACTGATCACGATTTTTCTATTAAATTGAAAACCTACAACTTCAAAATCAGGCATGTCAAATTGTAAAGTAATTAACTGGTCTTTTACATCAAAATTAAAAAACAGTTGATACAGTAGGAACTTATTTTTCTAAAAATTGCCAATAATCAAAACTAATAGGAATTTTAGGATTTTTGTGTGTGTGTGTGTGTGTGTGTGTGTGTGTGTGTATATATATATATATATATATATATATATATATATATATATATATATATATATATATATATTAATTAGCTATGTTATATTCGTATTCAACCATAGGCTACATAATTTCTAATTTTTTATAACAATTTTACATATTTTTACACATTTTACATACAAATTTAACATTTTTACCTAGATGAGCATAATCTCTATCGAATAAATCATCTCCTTTATTTTTTTTTTTAAAACAAACGTACAATTGTTATCAGATGAATAATGAATAATAGTAATTTTATAGTCACCTTTCCTATGCGCTTCATTGTTTGCATGAATAAAACCAAACCGATATATAAGAGGATATATTATTTCATTTGGTTTAATACTACGAGTAGCTTATACCAGGGAATAATCATCAACACAACTTATAATTCTAAATAACTTTGTTCAACTGGAAATCTTAAAGAATTCATCGATGTTGATATTATACCTGGATTATTAACATCTTCAGTTATATGTCCATGTATTGAGATTTCTATTCTAGAAAACAGGAAAGGAAAAAAGTTAGAACAAACATCAATATTATCTAATTTATTATATTTTGCCTCGTTTCCTTCTTTATCTCTCTTTAGTAAACGAAATTCCTCATAAACATAAGCATCATTTGAAGAAGAAAAGCAATATCCTATAGGAGTATCAAAATTAATTTTATTATTGTAAACAATTAAATTCCCCCAGGTTTGTCAGTTGGCAGAAAAGTTTGTCTAAGGAAGCGCTCAATACTTTTATAACTCATTTAGAAGAAAAAATATATATTTAAATGAAAGATTTGAAGGACGTTTCTCGAATTAAATGACTCGTTGGGAAATACAAAAATTATTTTAAAAAAACACCATGAAGTGGAATATGATAAAATAAGGAGAAAGATCTACCTTTTAATTCACGAATTAAAAGTATGCGAAGAAATTAAAAATTTTATAACAACACTAGTTTCTGTGGCGGCGAAATATTTAATCCACCTACTCCCGATGAAACATCATTTGAAAGAGAATTATTCTCAAATCTCCTAATTTTGAAGTAGAAATGGGATTTGTACAATTGAAATATTTGACACAGCACGCATCTGTTTCTACTATAAATCTCGGAAAAGAAATTGCATAAAGAATAAATGTTGTTAAACACCATATGGATTACATGGAGATGGATAAGATTTTAAAATTGGAAGAACTAAAGTAGCGATAAATAATAATAAACTATTTGTTACAGATAAAAAAAAATATACAGTAACAGCAGGCCTTTCTGATTTGTCAACAAAAAAGAGCCTGAAAATTTAGTGGGAAAATTTGATGTTGATAAAGATGATAAATATTACAAACAAACTATTATAGCAACCAATGTGGCATTCCGAGAATAAAATCCTGAAAAACAAATAAATGCAAAATAACAGTTGGAAGTACGAAGAAATAACTAAAAAATTTTCTGTTTCAATTTATAAACAGCATTATAAAAGTGCAATCAAAATCAGTGCAAAACACGCCTGAAAGAATGATTACTCAAAAAACTCCTGGATCTGGATAAGGTATAAAAAATACAATATAAAAGAACATATTTGGATGAATTATGTTAGAAATGTAATTGACAGATTGTTAGTTATTCAGGGTGAAGAAAATTCTGGTAATAACCAAATTTTACAATGAAAAAGTAAGCATAATGAATATGTTGAACAATAAGTTTTCTGATTTCGTTATTAATATTCGAAAAGTAAAACCTTATATAAATTTTTAAATGTAATTCCACATTCATTTTGGAATTCCGGACATCATGGCAAAGGTATAATAAATTTTCCAATAAATAATTTTAATTTACCCGAAATGCATTTGCATGGTTATAATTATTGTGGTCCATTTACAAAATTAAATGGAAACTAGAAAGAGGTGACAATGACATAAATAAATTAGATAATGCCTGTAAATCTCACGATATTGCTTATAGAGACCACAAAGATCCAGAATCTAGATAAGAAGCTAATAAAATTTAAAAAAAATACGCAAAAGATATAATGTTAGATAAAAATTCACCAATTGGTGAAAAAATTGCTTCCACTATGTTTACAAAAAGGAAACTTGTTTAGGATATAAAAATGTTTAATTAATTACTTATATTTTTTACTTATAAATGAATTTAACACATATAGCTTTCGATATTCCCTTTGAGGAGTTAAGATATTAGGGTATAGATTTATTTTTAACAAAAGATCAAATTCATAGAAAAAAAATTGAAAGAAGGAGAAAGATTCTAAATTAACTTTATTAATGCCAACAGTAAAAAAGATGGACAATGAAAAAAGTGACATTGATTTATATCGTGGCGGATTCATACAACTTATATTTGCTGCTTTAGGAGCCCTTGGCACAATAGCACGATGAGCTAGTGCAAATTATAATTCTGTTGAACAAACTAGACAAAATTAAAAAGAACTAGAAGAACAACAGAGACACAATTTAACAATAGAAAATAACGCAAGAAGTGGTTCAGTTGCTAAAAATAAGGGAAGACAAAAAAAAATTTCAATATATTTATATTATCTAATATCCATATTGAAAAATATGTAAAAATCCTAAATATAAAACATTTCAGAAATGTTTATATGATTGACGAACTACCAAATAATATGAACAAAAACGAATGTGCTGTGGTAAATTTTGACATTTCAACAAATCCTGGTACTCATTGGGTTTTGCTATTTTAAAGAAAATAATTGTTTACTATTTTGATTCATTTGGAGGTAATATTCCTACTAATTGAACTAATTATTTCAAGAAACAGAAATCTTTATTACAATGATCGAATTCAGAATTTTAATTCAGTTATATGTGGATGTATACGTTTAATTGTTTTACAACTTTTTTCGAGAGGTTTAAAGTTTAAAGATATAATATCTCTGTTATTAAATGACGGATATATTTGGGAAACCATTAATCATACATTTAAATACAATTTTGAACACTAATGCATATGCATTAAAATCATACGTAAATTCACAATGCAATTCGAGTGTTTTTTATTTACAAAGCGAACTAAGCATTTGTTTTGATTATACAAAATCTTATGTTTCTTTTTAGGGCATAGAGTAGTTAATATAGAGATCCTATAAACGATAAAGACAGAATAAATATAAGATTTTTTAACAAACAAATAGCTTACCATGCATTGAAACTTATTGAGATTCAAAATATAAAACTATTACTTCTCATTATGCTTCAAAACATATGTAGAATCAAAATATGATATTATTTTCACTGCTTTAAAAGATAAAATAAGAAGTTTTTGTTTATACAAAAGATTATATCTCTCTTTAAAATTGTAGAATGAATAATATTGCTGTTCCTATAGATAGAAAGATGTGGACAATAAAAGATTCTTTGATAAAAAAAATAGTTGATTATGGCTTAAAAACATGTAGATTCAAAATACAATACTATTGTTCCTGATTTTAAAACATATCTAGATTCAAAGTAAAATTTTATGGTTTCTACTTTAAAAGATTAGTTTATTTAAGTTTTTGTTTATACAACAGATTATGTTTCTATTCAAAATTGTAGAATTAATAATATGGCTGATCCTGTAGATGGAAAAGATGCAGTCCATAAAAGATATTTCGATAAAGAAATAGCTGATAAATTACAAAGATTAAACCATTCAGTTATTAATTATTTCGATACACTTGTTAACTCAAATGTTGAAAAATGTGAGGAAGAAGAATATCATATATTTTATTTGCCTGCAAAAAGTAATAAACAAACCAGTGTTTTTCACATAGATAATATAATTCTCTTTTGTTTTTTGATGGATTGTACTGTTTATTAAATAATTACTACTAATTTCGCCTTGTCCGACTTAACTATCTGGTATTAAGTATTCCAAAAAATATATTATAGTAAGCATTTTGATGTTAAAACAGGCGATGCTTTAAATTTAAAAGAAATATATATCTGAATATGATTTGGAATTGATGACTACAATAGGTATATTTGTGAAATATAAAGAATATTTTTATATATATTTTTTCTATTAAATGGACAAGACTTGGTGTTTGGAGTGCAAGAAAGTCGCTAAAAATAATGATATAAAAATGGATACACTAACTATGGATGGTTAGTTCAGAAAAGTAAATATTCTATATGCAATTCTAATAAATAAAAATTCTGAAAGAAATTTTTCTTATGTAAGTGAAGGAATAATTAATGAATTATATATATACGAGCAAGAAAAATTTTCCAAGATGAAAAGTAATATTGTATGGAATTGATGATTTATAGCAAATTTATCTTGTTGAGATGAATACTGAAAACTTAAAAGACATGTCACATATAAGCAATTAAAGATAAAATAGCAAAAAAAGGGTCAAAATGTTTAGAATCAATACTGATTAAAAGAAAGCCAAATAATAAACAAAGTGATTATGGCTCCGAATTTTATAACAAGACACTTAAAGAACTTATGAAAAAATTATAACATCAATCATTCAGCTTTTAGTGAATTAAAAGGTAGTGTTGTAGAAAGATTTGATCGAACTTCGAAAAAAAAAGTGGAAGAAATTTGCTTCGAATGGAAATTCTAAATATATAGATATATTAGAGGACTTGGTATAATAATACTATTAACATGAAACCAATTGAAGTTAATAATAAAAATGAAAAAATTTATACCAAACAGGATTACTAATCCAAATTTGGTAGCTAAGTACAAAGTTGGATACGTTGATGCATGAGCAAACTCAAACAAATTTTTGAAAAATGTTATAGTGTTAATTGGACAAGAGAATTATTTGCTATTTTTCAAGTTTTAAATTATGATGCACCGACTTACAAACTAAAAGATAAAAATTGAGAAGAAATAAAAGGTAGTTTATATGAATACATAATTATAAAAACTATCTATCCTGACTTATATTTGGTTGAAAAAGTCTTAAAAACATAAGGTGATCAAATTTATGAAATATGGTTAGGTTTTGATAATTCACATAATTCTTGGATTAATAAAACATATGTTTTGTGTATTTGAATATTGTTTTCTTAATTGAAAGTAACCCCAAATATTAAATTTAAAAAATATTATTTCTATAAAAATAATGGGCGGCATTTATTTCAGTCCCCACAAAAAATCTAATTTTTATAAAAAAATTAAAATACTGATATAGGATATCTAAATGTAAAACAACTTCGAAATTTACCAATAATATTAAAGATAGAAAAATATTATAATTACCAAAGAGAATAATTAATGGAATAAATAATAAAGTATAAACTAAAATAAGAGAAACGATTTCCAGATATAGAAAACAAGAAAGTTTCGGAATAAAGCTAATTGCTAATGATTATAAAAATCGAGGATATCCATACATTAATGGAAGCACAAGTATTCGATGGAAAGATTTAATTAATTTAATATTGCAAGAGAAGGAAAGATGAATAAAACTACAAAAATTTGATTTTGGAGAATCTTTAAGCAAATGTTTATAATGCAAATATTGTGAAAATTTAATTAATTGTTCTATTTTATTTCTATACATTCCTTCATTAATTATTTTACTCAAATCTAATGTAATAAAACCATAGTTTTCTTTTCAACATTTTGCACATACCTCATTAAATTTTTCATAAGACATATCTCCACCAACAAAATCTTTATAAATATGTTTTAAATAAGTATCATTTTGTCTAAATATACTCAAAAAATTTATATTATCTCTTACCAACTGCTTAGTTATTTATGAATATGCCTTAAATAAATAAAATACATCTATATTTTATGTCTTCCCCTAGTAAAATATTTATGGGTCATGTCGTGATTGTTTTAAATAACATCAAATACAGCTAGATGTTCGTTCTCACATTTATCTAAAGGAAGCATTTCATCAGTATAATTAAAAAAGTATTCCTTTTTTATCTTTAACTTTTAATATTTTTAATGCCTCATCAAAATCCTTTTGTAATTGAATATATTTTGGTTGGTTTAAACTTTTTCAGCAAACAAGCAGTTTACTAAAATTTAATCATCTTAAACTCATAAATAAAATTTCTCAACAATTTGGTTTTTCGACAATTACTAGGTCCAACTGTTGTAGCTATTATGTTATCAAGCAATAATTCACAATGCTTTTTATTTCTAGATTTTTCTTTGAGTATTAAAACACTGATGCTCAGTCAACTTTTTCATTTAATGAAAATTATATTTTATATAAGTGGTTAATAAAGTATTCAAGTTGATGAATAATAGTTCTATACCAAAGAGCAGTCTTCACTATGACACCATTCATACAGATTAATCAATTGCTTTGGTTGGTTTTCATACAAATTTTTTTACTCCAATTATAAACAATAATACTATAACTAAAATTGAAAAAATGGAGTTCTGTGGTTGATAAGAATGAGGTTATCACTATTCCTAGGGGCCAATATGATAATGAATTATTAAAATAAACTATAAATTCATTTGAACCATTTCCATCTAATAAAATCGAATCAACACCAGGCAATGTGAAAAGCAGAATATCTATTAAATCTATGTTTGATATTTATCTTGATGATCGGTTATCTGATATACTTGGTTTTGAGAGAAACATGACCATTGAAAAATAGATCATTGTTGTATGTAGTAAATAGCCTAATTTTCATCCATTTAAACCAATAAATGATTGTTGTAACTTGGCATATAGAATTTTCATAAAATATAATGAATTTAATCATCTAGAAACAGACATAATTGCATTTTCCACCAAAAACTATGTTTGGTTTTGGATATTATATTATTTGTGAGCCTCTTTACCAAATATAATATAGAAATATAATAATATATTAGAAAATGAATTAGAATTTAATGTGTTGATATCCATATGGTGATGTATATATTTTATTTTATAGTAAAGTTCTCTTGTTATCAAAAGGACTTAGTAAAATAACACTAAGATAGACTGTATATATTTTATGTTTCGTGCTACTTATTAAATTCTTTGTTCTATATTGTACTTTTTTCATTAAATAAACAATTCTTATCATTGTCAAATGTTATTCTCTTATTAACTACACACCTCTTTACAATTTTTGACTTAAACCAACAAATTCTTTCATAATTTTACCATTACATTCATCTTTCATCATATGTATAATTTTCTTATTAATTTGTTTTATAGTATATATATATATATATATATATATATATATTATATATATATATATATATATATATATATATATATATATATATATATATATATATATATTTGTCCTTTGAATAATCACTTGTATAAAAATTTTCCTATCATTGTTTTCATGTCTTTGTAGAAATCTTCTGTTTTTATGTTATAAATGTATGAATCGATATCTTGATAGACCAATTAAATTTTATTGCCATATTTTGGTTTCATTACTTTATAATGAAAATCATACATTAATTCTTTTGATAGATCTAAATTTGACATACCAACATTAATAAACTGATAAAATTTTACGCTTGTTTTATTCCTATGTATATCCACAAGGTTCTCATTAATTATAATGCTTTTGTTAAAATTTACTTTTTGCTACTAATTTATTACACATCTTTTCATTTAAGATCAGTCCTATATATTCTCTATTTCTTATATTTTCCGTAGTTTAAACAAACATAGAATTATTCATCAGTTTGTAAAAAAACTATTCGAATACATTTTTAGCATTAGTTCTCATCGGTGTATTTAAATAAATATATATATATATAAAACTAATAAGTTTGATTAAACTTCAATATTCTGTGTATTTTTGTGTAAGTTTTAATCCGTTATTTAGACTGTTTCAAATCGCGATCGTGTATCTAGGTTGTTAATAATTTAGATTGATTTGTTTTTGGAACTGTTTTATTTTCAGTGTAAAATTGAAGATCTTTATGTAAATTATGAAGTTCTTGTGGATATTCTAAATCAACTTCTTATTTGTGTCCATGTGGTGAATCATAATTCAAATTTAACATAGGTTTAGTCCATTAATTTGAATTATATTCTGAATAATTAACCCATTCGAAACATCTATATTGTAAATATTGTGACATTACCCATCTATAAAGATTATTAGCATCGAGATGTGCTAAATAGTTAAACTCTAGATTTGGATTAAAGTCTTCTAAATATTTATTATTTGCTTTAACATATCGTTTACTAAATTGTGATACTCCATCTCTAATTCCTTTTTCTATCATTAAAATCGTATCATAATTGTTTAATAAATATAATGGCTGTTTAGTCATTTTTAACATTGAATCCCTTGATAAACGCAGTGGTGTAAAATATCATGCGGGGTCTAAGTCATATGCATCGAAACATGTATTTCTAAAATTTTCAAAAACATCTGCTAATAATAACACATAACTTTTTATGTATAAGTTGTGGTATTCCCAAAGATTTTTAATATTGAATTGCTTCCATATGCATTTTGCATGTTCATAATTATATTCAGTTATGTCAGATTCATTTAATATATTGTAAAATTCACTCTTTGGTGGGAGTATGGTTCCTTAGGATTTTTTCCAACTGTCCATCAAATCATATGGATAATCACCTTTTCTGCGAACTAAATCTACTTTATCTTCTGGAAAATGTTTTGTGTGTGTGTGCTTCATTTTATCTTTATTTAAAGTAGACTGTTGTTTATCTAAACTAATGGCCATAGATTTAAATGTGTTAATAAATATCATTATTAATTTTTTTTTGTTTCCCAAAAGTAAGAAACTTTTCTTCATTACTTGCAAATAAATGTATCTTTTTAAAATCATATCCTGGATCTTTAATAAATAAATGAGCATCATACCCATCTTAATTATGAAAATATAGTGGAACAAAATTGGGTAATTTTAACTGGAGATTACAATTGTTGCATACTGGGCTAATTAACTTTCCAGTTATATGATTGTGATAATGTACTTTTTTATTATCCTCCGAATATTCACACTGACATACAGTATATTTTTTAGATATATTATATAACGTTTTTCCTTGTTTTGTTAGTGGGTGCATTGCTTCAATTTATGAATATATTCCCCAATTTTTTCCACTTATTTTTTCATTGCTTGTATAAAATGCTGATGTGAAATGCGCCTCCATATACAACGGGGGGTTTATAATCACCATAGGAAGATATAATATAATAACGAAAACCAGAAGCTATGAGATTTATCATTCAATTTTAAATCAATGGTATTTATATGAATATTAGTAAATTTATATCTTTTGTTAAGTAGTTCTTTATAAAACAATTATCTATATCATCCTATGTTAAAACTGGATATATTTGGATAAATTGAATTTTTTTTTATTTCTCTTGGATTTGGTTTAGCTGTTGATAATTTCTTTACGATTGATTCGAAATCTGCATATATTTCAAAATTAACTATTGTTAAATATTTGAGGTTTTAAATTTAATTTGCTCTACTTTCGAAGGTAACTTGATTTTTACTGGTTCATTTTTAGAACAGACTTCTGAATGTTTAGTTAATCTTTCTTGAGAGTAAAAAAAATGAAGGTACATGTCACTAAGTTTTATGTTACTTATTATTTTGTTTTGCTGAATCTAACCTCGATAAATTTTTAATGCAACACTAATGCGAATTTTTATCATTTTTGAAATTACGTAAATTTATATATTTATCCTTTTTATTCATTTTGAGATTTAGTGGATATACTATGTATTTATCTTCACTATAATATACACTATAGATCTATCAATTTGATTATCTATCTTTGGTATATCGTCAATTTTAATAGGATATTCATATTTATGTATTGCTTTGTCGATATTAAGACCCACATTTTTATATTTAGTTACTCTATACAAATGGTAGTCTGCTGGGAACAATGCAGATTTTATTGCACAAAGATAACATTTTTGATCATCATTTTTCACATTTATGCAAGCTTTTTATTCTTAATAAATTCTGGTAAATCGATATACGATGCTCCATTAAATATATTATACTTGTTTAGTGCTAATTGTATACAAACAACTCTATCTGAAGTCCATCCTGAACCTCTTCTTTGGAATTCTGGTAATTGAGCGAGTAATTCCTGTTTTGTAGTTTTGTAAATCTTTTTAATGTCTGCTTCGTTTAATATTGTATGATTATATGACTGAAATTTAAATAATTCTTCTTGGTTGTTCTCTTGTTTATGGAAATTGGTAGATAAATTAATGTTAGTTGTTAACCCACTTAATGTTCTAAGATTATTTTGTATTATTTCAAATACCTTGTTTTTTATTGAAGTTAAAATTCGATAAGGTTTTAGTAAATTAAAGCTATTTTCAGTGTTATATGTTGATACCCTGCCTTTAAAGGCTTTATTAACTATGTAATTTTTATTGGTTCTTCTATTTCTTTGTTTGCGAATATATTAGTAGAATAGGGGAATATTTCTTTTAATTCATTATCTTGTTTATATTCATTGATATTAGCATCAGTAAATGGTAAGTTTGTAAAATTGTTCTTTGATAGCCATAATTTTATCCACTTACTCTTATATCTTGGTTTTACAAATATATTATTATAAAATGGAAATATTTTATTTAAAATCTTTTTAGCATTTTATATGTTATTTTGTAAGCTGAAAAGGGCAAATTTTCAAAATTCCCTTTTCTTTGTTCATTTAATATTCTTAGTATAATAAATTAAATTAAATCAGCTTTCCTTAGATTATACCAATATTAAATTTTTAAATTTTTAACAATAACTCTCAACTCGTGAGCTTTCTTTTCGCTCAACATAACTGCAAAATTGTTTGACGTCATTTTTTTATTTATAAGGGAAACATTTTTATAAAAAGAAATTACAAAATATGAAAAATGAATACAAAGGAATACAACTGAGAAGTGTTTAAATTATTGATAACAATGAAATGGTTTTAACTATTTATCATCTTATTAGGACGATATTTCTCACATTTTTGACATATTGTTACATATTTGTCCTTACTATTTTTATGCTGAGAAAATAATTTTTATGTTTATTCTCTTTACATGCTGTAGATGTCTTTGTTGGGTAATTATCGTGTTGAGTTTCGTTTAAAATGCCTACTGCTATTTTATGTGAGTTGGTATTTTTATGCTCTTTGAGATATGCATTGCAAATATATTCTCTATATTCAGTCAGTATTTTTGCATTTTTTAGTTCATAACAGCATCTAGAATAATCACTGTAACAATTTTAAACATATTGTTGTATGTTTGTCTATAGTAGTTTTATGAGAATAAAATGAATCAAGAGACTTATTTTCATTACATACTGTGCATGTTTTTGTCGAATAATTGACATCTAGATCTAAAATGTCTGTGTAATTTAGTATTTTTATGATTTTTTTACATAATATTTACAAATATATTTACCGCATTCACATAATAATGTTTGATTCTTTAACTCATATTGTTTTTTAGTATACAAACAAATACAATTTTTGCAGGTGTTATTATGCTTATAATTTGTAGGCTCATGTGACGGAAAACTTTCTATATTTAATACTTCACTGCAATTTTTACATTGCATTTCTTGATTTTCCATTTTTATTTAATGATTTATATAAGATATTTATTTATGTTTTATAATTTATTTCTTTATAAATCTAAATGGAATCTCTGCTCGAGAAGTTAAACAATTCATTTGAATTGACTAAAATACGAGATTTAGAAAGAATGGTTTACTGCTACAGATTTTGAATTTTTTAAGAATCTAAGTTCGGTAAAAAATTAATTGTATTCTAAATGGTAAGTTTAAAGTTTCCTTACCAGACCACTATGTAAAAATGCTTGATAAATATACTTAGAAAATAATAACTGAGAAAGAAGTTTTTATAGCATATAGAAGCTTAAAAGTAGTGAAAAATGGTAAATTTATCAATGGTCTAGAATTTTCTTAAATATATATACATTCTATGATTTGAATATTTTTTATATTATCATTTGGTTTTTAGCTTATTTTGCATGTTTTTAGCTTAAAGTTTGCGGTTTTCAATTAACACAAATCTTGAACGTGTATTACGGAAAAATTGAAAATGTTTTGATTTTAATTTATTTTGCTTGTCTTAAATTTGCTTTATTTTTTAGTTGATGCATATCCTGCACAGCGGTTTTTTGAGAAATTGAAAAATTTACTCTTTATTGTTGGTTTTTAGTTTTAATTTGCTTGTTTTGAGGATTGAAAATTTGAGTCAAAAGAGACTTCTAGAAACTTGAATAAGTTGTTTGAAAACGATAAAAAGTTGCTTGAAAAACGATGAGAAGTTTCTTGAAAACGATAAAAAGTTGCTCGAATTTTGGTTAAATTGCTTGGTTTTTCGATGACAGGGTGGGGTGGTCCAGGATCGGCCTTATGCCACTACTGTAAACACACGCTTGCTGTAATACGGCGTCGTACGCTGAATAATCGTCGTGAAGAAGAGACAGGCTGCAAACAAATGACAATTAGTAAATGCGCTACACTGATGTTTAGATGTGTTTGGCGGCATATAATGAAACAAGGGAGTAGAAACAAAAATACAACTTTTCTGTGCATACGTCTAACTCCATTCACGGTTACTTCCAGCTTTTCTGAAGCCATGCTGAAGCTCTGCTTCTAGGATATTCCTCGTGCAAAAATATAAGTTTAACCGAGACTAGGAAATTACACCAAAGGGGCAGCGCACGACAGACGGGTACTTTTCTTAGAAATAAGTCAATTTCTCTCGAAAATTGTCATTTCTCGCTGCTCCAAAAATTCTTGACACCCAACCCACACACAATGCTGACTCCTACAGGGAACTCGGGACCATTCCCGAGTTAGAGCAGTGGCCGGATTTATTCCCGCCCTGGGCGCCGTAACGCTACCTGCCAGTTGCCGGCGTCCTCTGGAATTAAAATATTCATACCTGCGGGGGAGATTCTTCAGAAGTGAAATACAGAGTTTCCGGCTCTTACGGCCCCTCGGCGTGTTGTTAACCTTGGAACCGGAAAGCCGAAAAGCGAACGTGCAAGGACATGAATAATCTGACCAGTATTTTGTCGCATTGAACATCGTCCGCGTTGAGTTAACATGATGGCGGAGTATTCAAAGTGGTTTTCGCGCATGTCTGGGAGCTCCGTGTTGGAGTATGCACGTATCTTACGGCCCCTCGGCGTATTGTTAACCTTGGAACCGGAAAGCCGAAAAGCGAACGTGCAAGGACATGAATAATCTGACCAGTATTTTGTCGCATTGAACATCGTCCGCGTTGAGTTAACATGATGGCGGAGTATTCAAAGTGGTTTTCGCGCATGTCTGGGAGCTCCATGTTGGAGTATGCACGTAGCTGTAATAACATGCGCAATAAATACTTGGTTGATGTACATAAAGAGGACGGATTTTCTCAAATGTAGACGGACAGTGATAAGTGAATGACTTAAGTTTCCGGAGAAGTAGGATCAGGTATTCCAATGATAAATATTCTACGACATTTGCTGATAATATGATTCAGCGTTTTGCTGTTTTATTGGTATCTACCATGTCGTACGATTGACATCGTCCACTTTATTTAACACCTTTTGAATAAGAAATTAATTTGTTACTTCTGCCTCTCATGCGTGAGTTTTAGGCTCTTTGCTTTAGTGACCAATCAACCGCAAATATACTTCAAACGATTTCCAATCGTGCCTCAGTAAACCTAATTTTATATTGCCTGGTCTGCTCTCAGACATGCGCATGCGCGAAAAACACTTTGAATATTCTTCTACAATTTTTACATCTGTGCTGTTTCTTATCACCTTTTAAGTTCACGTACGCAATGTAGAAACAGAAAGACATATAAATGTATGGCCAATTAAATACACCGCTGCAAAACAAAATAAATATTGCGGACTCTGTCTCAAAACAAATAAATATATCTTGCCGCAAAAACAAATAATGTGAAGAATGATATTGGGGTTGTTAAACATAATAATTACGTCTTAGTAATAATTCATTACTACAGCTCAAAAAGCGTGTGTTACAAAGCGTTCTTAAACAAAACCGTATCCTAGTGATAAAACTGTTTTTTGTGCAGTTGAGCACCTTTAAAGGACGTGCTAAGTATCCTCTGTCCTTACAATTCGTGTCCTTCCGCGAAACAAAATAAATATTACTGTAGCTGTGATAACTAGTAATTATGCTTTTGCTGTAAAAAATATAAATTTAAACTGCTAGGACCATAAACTGTTGCAATATAATATGCACAATATTGTGGAAGGAATGAATTCGTAATCTATTTTGATCTACGCGTGTTTGAGTCCAGGTTAATGGTCTGAAGCAAAGTGGTTATTTTATAATTTCTGTTTACTCGTGGCGCCATCGAGTGGCGAGTCACATAAAGGCGAATTACTTGGCAAGCAATAACTACTTTCCTTCCTCCATCCGTGTGACGTACCGTAGTGGAGCGTATGTGTGATCCTCTAAGACCGAATCAGAGCAGCCAGAATATACTTGTTAAGTAAGCATAATTGATTAATTGCACTGGAATGTACTTATCCCGATTTTAAAAAAATGTATCATAACCTTTTCACATTAGGCTCGTCACACATTACGGCGGCAATAGCATGAAGTACGAGGGAACAGATGCGCGAGTCTGTTACGACAGTTATATAAATTCCCTGTGGTGGCGTGAAAAAAAGATAACTAACAGAATGTTTCTTGAATTATTTCTTATTTAGCAATCAATGCTCTCGAGGTATGTAAATCCCTCGGAATATACATAATGATTTGTAGTGCTATAACTAAACATACCTAATATTTACAACCTTCACGAAAATCTGTCACCTCCAAACAAATGTAGCGACGGCAGCAATTACCCTAGCAAGTAGGCAACTTCGTGTACTTGCCAAGGGTATAGCCTCTGTAAACTAGTAATCTGCATCTCGTTTGCTGTACTTGATGACGTCACATGCGAGCCAATGTACAATCGGTGTATAATTGAAGAGAATTCGGACATTGTCTTAGAAAGAGAAGGAGCGATGTCTATTTCAAATTACTCGACCCTCTGCTCTGGCGCCCAAGGAAAATTTGCTGCATATCTGGATAGAAAACTAACTCAAATATGTTGAAAAAAATCTCATTACAGCTACGGTTTGCCTAAATATTACTCATACTTAATTTATTTGAACAAAAATATCGCCATTATATGTATAAGAGGTCGTTTCATTCGCCATAGCTCCTAAGAGTATGATTGTTTAAGACATGAAACTAATTTCTTTAATAGCTGTTAACATTACTCCATATATTCGAGTCAGAGTTTAGGTAAAATAAAGACCGCTATGCTATAGATTCAGAGTAGTTTGACGAGCATATCGCGACAGCTTGACACGAAGTCAGAGCACAACGAAATTTTGTGTGATAACTTATTCACAGTTAAACTAGCTTGACGTAATTTGTCTGACAAGAGTTGTACTAAGTTGTTGCAGAAATATTACAACAGCGAGGCACTCGTAGACTTCAACGCGCTGTACGCTTGACTTCACAGTCTAATATACACTCAAGCAGATCTCAACTGATCATTGGTTGCTTTTTGTGGCAACACAAGGCTGTTATTGCGAATACAATTTATTGCCTGTGTGTTATTGGCTCATTTAAACCCAGGTGGTGTCAAACAGCTCTTCAACCAGTTGCAAAAGAAGCATGAAAGTACGTGTTTGTGGATTCCTAATTGTCTTGAAATTAAACCGCGAATTTTCCAGATATCTAATAATAATTACAGCAAAAGCTCGCGATGAAGTGAATGATTTTTCGCTTACGAACCAATTCGAATTCATGCCAAAACAATACAGATCGAAAGGTGATTTTGAGGAGAAATTAGTTTCTTTATTACTAGAGCTAGTGATTTTTCGCGGGGGAAAAAAAATGGGTACACGGTAGACCTCAAAGTACCGAACAGAAGTTTGTCTATTGCCATTGGTCGTCGCCGATTCACAGTTGGTGTGCCTACATCAGTATAACCGTTCGTAGAGTATGTCCGTGCACGTGTTTCCGGTCATACGAAATTTAAATTCAGCTTATCGTCTTCGACTGGGATTTTAAAGAACGGGAAGAACTTGACACTTGTGCTGCATGTGTAAGATATTTTCTGGGGCTAAGTAGGTAATAAAGCCAATCAAGATACGTAAACAATTCAACAGTGTTATGAAATGTAACTTGTCTTGAAATATTTTTTGCATCATTTCGCTACCCCTACTTATTACTTACTACGGTAGTGAAACGTGCATGAAATTTAGATTCATAATATCGTAATTGCATTCTTCGTGTACCCCAACGAGCCGGAAACGACAAAAAGTATAAATAAAATCTTCCTCTGTCTTAGAGTCGAAGCTGCGATTTTGTCGGGGATTGATCTTGCTTCCTACTGGCAGATATAAATTTTTCGTTTTGTCGGGGCTGTCTCGTCGTGCCCTTCGTGGTGTTCTGAATCCAGCATTACTATCTTATTTCAATAGCGAGGCATTGAAATGTCGCCAGTCATATAGTCCTTTCACATCTACTTCAAACTTTACTAAACCCCTGATAAAGTTTGAATTCCAGGATGTACCTCCACTTCATGCAAACAAAGCCTAACCGAGTCTAGAAAATTTCACCACAGGGACAACCCATCGCATTAGTGTGCACTCAGAGTAATAATATTTCGCGTGGGAACTATTTCTTACTAGGCATTACCAGCACGTCTTTTATCGCTCTCTGCGTTTATTCATATTAACTATAAATGAAATATTTTTATTTATAAACAAAATATAAGTGAAAATTCCAATAAACCAAAAATAAAGTAATTTTAAATCAACACAAATATGAGACACTTGTGATACATTGCATATTTAGGAAACAACTAAACACGCCGAACATGGGGTGATTTTCCAAATCTTTGATTCAAAAAGTGTGAACAAACACGGAATAGACTACACCTGCCTGTCTACCAATACAAGGAAATATAACGTGATATAAATATTAAAGGCTGTTCATGGCCAAGCGAGTACGTATGAAAACCCTGCTTAAGATCTAATTTTATCCTCGTTTTTATTCATACGCCAGTTATTTGAAAACTTGGAATTGTTAGGAACACAAATGTGTCACTTATATGCCGACTAATAATCTAATATTTATTTACATAAGGCAGATATCCATCAATTGCATTTTCTGTAAATGTAAATATTACACTTTCAAAACGACGTCAAGGCTTGTAACATTTTACTTAGTTCACTGCCAACTTACCTTGGAGACTGTATATCAACGTGCGCGGTAGCATACACGCTTCTAACAGGGTGTGATATTTTTCAAAGGTTGCTACCCAACCCATTCAATCGCATTAATTCCCGATTCCATGTGATACAGTCACGTCAAAGTTATTTTTTTTTTATGCGCCGTGTTTTTTGTTCAGCAAATAATGTGCTGCAATGGTATTGGTATCAACCATTCACGTCAGAGTGACTTAGACAATTCCACAAATGAGACGGATGACTCTCAAAGTACTGAGCACCAGTAGTTTTCTGCCTTCATTACCAGCCATAAGTTCCACCCGTGCGTAAGGTGTCGACGATTGTGTACACTGAGACTGAAGGGGTTAAAGCCCCTGCCACACGGTCAAATTTTTGCCTCCAAATATATTCGACAGTACAATTTGAAGATAAAATACGGCCATCAAATTTTTCCTTCCAACAAATTTTATCAAATAAACTTGAACGTGTTTGAAAATGTGTCACAATGTAAAAGTTTTTTTTATTTGGAAAATATAATTTGAATTATTATTTAGAAATTATTTTAATAGTGAGATACTGTATTTGTTTCCCCATGCAGACCATCACAGGGATATATGTAAGGAATGTTGTAATTTATTTAGCTTCTTTAATAAATTAGAATTATATTTATCGGATATGCTTGCTACACAAAAGAATTTAATGCCTCTATGTGCAATATTCAATTAAAATAATATTCATGCGTGGACAGTTCCTGCGTGGACAGTTCCTGCAGAAATTACTTATCTTCATAACCTAGTTCGTCTCCAGAAATTGTTCGTTATTTTTAAGTTTCTTTACTTCCATTTTTTCCATGCACAATTCTGATTGGCCGAGACTGTCAAATATCAAATAGGTTTTAGAATGGGTCCAATTTTCAAATGTTTGATGGAAACTGAAGTCATCCAACTTTTTCAGACAAATATGGCGGTGTTTATGAGGTTTCGATTACGTCATAACTGTCCAATCTTATTTGACCAAACTAATTGGAAGCAATTTGAAGGAAAAATTTGACAGTTTAGCCGGGGCTTACAGTGCTCACTTAACGGTGAATAGCCTTTATATATTTTTGCCAGTACATTCGCGGCCGATCTTGCAGGCATGTGATGTAGGCGTACGGAAGGGGTGGAGAACAACAAGAGGTCGAATGTTTTCGAAAATAGCCGTGGCCGCAATTGGTGCCGCTAGTGTTGGAGCGACCAGGAGGAGCGGCAGAGGGGCAGATCCCAGGGACAGGACTCAGGACAGCAACCACACCTCCACAATGGTCGATGCGCAATTTCCGAGTGTGGCCGCAGGCGGGGGGGGGGGGGGGGGCCTGCGGCCCAACCCCTATATCCCACAGCCAACCCTGCGAAAACCCTTCTCATTCCCTTCTCTTTCCCGGCCGGCAGACAGTGCGACTTGCAAAGGGACCGAGGGGTTGAATGGGAATGGGGGCGAGAGAGACACGAGGGCTCTGGTAGGAATAAAGGAAACCGTGAGTCAAATTAACGAGCTGAGCTCTCGCGGGCCGTTTACTCGAAACAGTTTCACCGCGGGGAGACCAGGGCCGGACTCGTTTGCAGGCGAGAAATGTCACCGTGGGTATGGCTGCAATTAAAGTAAGACTAGGTACTTATAGTTTGTGGTACTTCATGCTGGCCACCCGGGGGTAGGTAAATACGCTGGTAGTTACAACCCGGCGAAAGAACTTCGTATCGCTATTATAGGCCATTCGCGGTTACTTCACAGTTTTCTGGAGCCCGCCTTAAGTTCTATTTTGAGGATAATCCTCCTCCTCATGCAAACACAGATTAACCAAGTACAAAAAATAGCACCAAAGGGACATAGTAGTAGGGGCGCGTGGGTCCTACCCCACCTGGGATTAATTGGGAATAATTGATGGATTATCGATTTGATAGATTGGATTAATCCGTACTTAATCCCATCAAATGGTTTAATAAAAAGTGTTAATTGAAAGGGTTAAATTAATTGAAAGGGATAAATTTATTGAAAAGGTAAATTTTCAATCGAATAAAATTTGTTTTTCTTTCTTTGGTTATTTTGGGTATGGAGCTCTGTACGATGTTGACAGTGTGGTGACCTGGAGGCAAATGACCAGAGTGGTGGGTTTCAATGTCTTATATAGGTGTAGAGTTGAGTGTAAGAGTGGGCTAAGGATATTTTCTAATTTTCCTAATTTTCAGGTTTTTAGAGGGATGTTGGTGGTTGACAGGCAATTTTTACGAATATATTTAACATACAAAGGTAATTCACAGTGTTTAAATGATTTCTAAGAATGGCCTAAGGGTAAATTTGATGTTTTTGGTGGGATATTGCTTGTAGAAGGTATATAGGTGACTTTGAAAGATGCGATTTACGTGTTAAACGATCTGTTTTCGGAATGCAATTAAATGTTAGAGAATTTCCGAGTGTTCTATGTATGAATAAATTACACACATCGAAACGAAAATTTCAAACGACTATGTGAATATCAAGTGGAATTACGTGAGTCTTAAATGGGATGCGAGTCTAGAGCTTAGAAATATAATTTACATGAGAGAGAGAATTTTAACTACGTGAATATCACATGAGACAAGTGCATACTCACTCAACGAAATCTGGCTAGTCAGTATGAATAAATAACACTATTCATCCTGAAGAATTATATCTTATGGCATAGAAACTCTGAATAAGATTTAAACCAGACACAATCACGTACCTGAAATATTAAAATACTTCCGTTCGAGGTATGAATGAGTAGCAGTTACATCGAGCTGTGAGAAGATATGTGTAGCACATCCGATAAGCAACTGTGTTTAAATTACAGTAATACTTTATGAAATTCACTGCACTTGAAAAACACAAACAGTATTTTCAAAGACCGAATGCAGAAATCTATTACTTATCACAAACACAGTATATTGATCCAAAAAGAAAATTTAGTTGACACATGAAAATGTATATTTTCCCGATAAAATACTTTTATATTAAATTGCGGCTATCACTAGAGATGGTGCATAGTTGACCTAACCTGCGTTCATAAGCTCGTCAGCTACCAAGTATATAGAGGTGCTCTGTTTATGAAGGAGCTGACAACTAGCACATCTGTCTTCCATAAGCGTTGAATAACGGCAGAATATGGCACCGACTGGGCTAGCTGAGGTCACTTCGCTCCCTGCGCACTCTCCCCGCCCCTCTCCTGAGTGTGACCCCGGGCTGCCTGTGATCGTCAAATGTTTCTGGAAATTTCCCAAGATGGCGACAATTGCTTACTTTGGTGCACATTGGGACGACCCTGCCTGCCACCCCTTCCCACCTACACCTGTCAGGACTGGCCCGACTCCATGATGCGAGCGACCCCTACCATCCCTCCCCTACAATGTCCTAGGGGTCAGTCACCCGTCTGTCCTCGATTTTCATTTTTCACAACTGATTAGAGATAGCCACAACTGCCTACTTGCCCTCCGATTAGGTCATGCTTGCTTATAGGCACATCCTTCCCTCCACCCCTAGTTTTCAGAGCTGCTATGACTCCATGTTGCCAGCCACCCACTCCCACCTACACCCAAAGCTGGCTTTGTGCGAAAAGCAAGTCCTTCTCCAAGAATAAGACTATGCACTACTCCCCCACTACACTATTCAGAAAGCATCTTTTCTAGTGTTGGCGCCTCTGCTTCGACTTGCCAGCCCTTCCCTCCCAGAGTGCTTCCTCAGTTAGAAACAGAGCTTGTTTCAAGGCCAAAGCAACTGTTTCACCAGGGAAGCAGTGGATTTTGAGCTGACCTGGGCTATTTCCCCTCTCCTCTAACAACTGTTATTTTTGCTCGGACACTGAAGCTTCCTCCTATATTTCGGAAGGCAAGAGCATAGTGCATTCTCAGTGAATAAAAAAAATTCACATCCCCTGCCAATAAAACTTTATTTGTCCTCATCACTAAGAAATACATTCCAAATGTTTTTAACACACAGGAAATTCAATTAAAAATATAAACCATTTTCCACAAAACATTTTTTCCCCCATTTTCCAACAACATTTATCTAATCACTGTTTCATTTTCATATCAACACAGCCATAAGAGATAATTTTAATTCACTAAGATATCAAACATTGAAAGAACACTGGTTTTCAAACACATATTTTTATTTAAGTTTAACTATTACATTGTAAGCAAATGCTAGAGTTAAACCTCATTGTCAACCATTGAAAACATACGTTAAACAAACATATTGGAAAAGTTGTTTTAGTTACAATCCGACGTATATTTATTTATCTAGCAGACAAAAATACATATTTTACATATAGTTTTTCCTAACTCATAATTTTTAGAGCGTACTATCATATAGTAAAATGTAATCTCGCTAAAGTTAATTATTTTATGTTGAGAAAAATCATTTTCAAAATTTATTTGGGAAGAGAGTCGACTACAGCGACGTATTTTTTTTACAAAAATATATGGGTACAAGTCATTTTAAACCTCATGTACAATACCAGGTGGTGTATAGCAGAGGACTGAATGTATGTGGGAGAGGGCGAAATTTATATTTCGAGAGCTGATGAGGGGGAAACAAGGAGAGAAGCACTGGGCCGGACCAGGTCGCACATGGGCAGGAGATATGCACACGGCCCATTGGGCAAGTAAATGCTTCAGAAAGATGCCGTGGTCTGCTCTGCGTCCACTATCAATACCTGCCTTCTTCCATTAGCTTGAAAACTTTCCCTTCATGCAGAGTCAGATGCTCACCGTTGCCGCCTATACAAAAGGAATAGGAGAGAGACTTTCTTCATCCCTCCACCAACATGATGCACCCTCCAAACTTCACTCCAAGATGTGCATTGCCAGCTGTCAGTCACAGCCATTAAACAAAGCGTTTTGCGACTTGTCTTGCCTCACCTATTTTTTCCAGCGCAAAGCTTTTGCATTTTGTAAAAAGCAAGCAGACTGTGTTTACGATGATGCAGTTTAGTTTAAGTTCACTTTAAGCATTACTTTTGGGAGAGAAAAATCTTAAAATTTTAATGCAATGTGAATTACTCGACACTGTAAAAATTCATGAATTTCTACACCGACAAAAAACTACATCCTAGGAAATACCATCAAAAAGTTTTTTGGCATGGGGAATAGTAGTTTGCTCGATCAAAAAAATAATCAATTTCCAAGAACTGTATTGTTACAAACAAATAAATATAACCTACCACAAACATTTATGAAACCCAGAAAAGTATTCTGATAAACTAACAATCAATGACATTACAATTAAACAGATTTAATCGCATTGGATTATCACTCCATTGTTAATCCAATAAACAAGGGGATTGATTACACAATAAATTGTACATCGAATCCTCATCCAAAGGTTTATTAAATCAAATAACACAGCAAATATAATTTAAAATCTTTTATTTAATATCATAAATTTTTACAAACAATGTAATACAATCTTTTAAGATCTTGATTCTAAATCCAGGAGTCATGTGTTTTTGACAATCCTCTCCATTGAACCACACATATCTTTTTTCCTTTTAATGCTCTTATCAACCAAATATTCATTTGCAGAACTGACTTTTCACAATTCATGTTCATAAAATCCACCTTTTATTGGTTCTCCATCATATGTTTACATGTAATACATTCTGGGTGTTTTTGTCTATTTGAAATAATTATAATATTTCAAAAGACCACTTCAGAGTAATTTTTTTTTCAAAGAGACCTTTCTGCTTCGAGATACATTTAAATTCGCCAACTTTGAACTTTGGTTTCATTTTGTCAGCGACTTTAATATCATTATAAATAGTTCTCATTAAAATATTGCCCATAACTTCTTTAGGGGCCATCTTGATAGTTCTATCATATCTAGAATTAAAAAATTTTAACTACTTCAGGCAAAATGTCAACCCATTTGTAAGTCCCCCTCGATCTGAAATGTTTATATATTAACTGCATAATCGATTAGTTGTAACATTCCATTACACTCGCTTTAAGCTGCAAATACATTGCATAGTTATTAATACCATATTCGGTAATTAGTTCCCCGAATGGTGCAGAAAAAAGTTCAAATACTCTGTTTGGAGCAAATTGGGTGATCTCTCTTTCAAAATGATCTTAATTACACTGGTAACCTGTTTCACAGTTTTGTTTTTCAAAAGTATACCCCAACCATATTTCGAATAATTATCTATTATGGTTAAAATATATTTATACCCCTTATTGTATTTTGAATGCAATATCATTCCACACATAACAGCTTGAAAAAGATCATTTAAACCATGAGTTATAACTCTTCTTCTAGGATATCTTATGCTTGCAGGTGCATAAAACTCTGGAGCAATCTTACTTAACTTAATTTTTAATATAACCATCTTCTGTTAACTCTTCAATAATAGAAACAATTTCGTTTGTATGTGAATTATATACCCAGACTCTCACGGAGCGATGAGAGGTTTCAATATATAGACTAATTCATTAGGATTGTTCCAATGTACAGGTTAAAAGTGGTTGTCAAATTCATCTTTATATACTCAACTTCCTACTATATCTCCTTATAAATGTATTTTCCTATGGTTTTCATCTCCTGAACGAATATTAACATTCGTTCGACAAATAAGTTCTGTATAGTTCTGCAAATCGGTGTCGGAAAATCCATTTGGAAAGTTTTTAAAGAATAATTCAAATAATCTTTCACTGGCATCAGTTATATAATCACCTATTTTAATTTTATTCTCAGGAAAAAATGTAACTAACGAATATCCCAGGAACCAATTGTTTTCAAGTCGATAAATGCCAAGTGTCGTATAGTGAGTAGATGTAGACAATTTTAAAGCTAAACAACACCGTGTTAATTGAGAAATAGTTTTCTTTATATTTTTTAAATCTTCAATTTCTGTTTTAACTTCTAAAGCTGCTTCTATAGGTTTATTCAACACAGAATACAATGTATCCATTCTGCTGGTAACAGGTTTGAGTATTTATTCATTTAAAATATCTTGTTCCATATGAGATTGTTTGACTTTTAAATATCTCTCTTTCACAGCAGATATAACATTGTGTAATTCCTAAGCAGAATCAGACATGTTTTTATTATATTACATTAAATTCAATATATTTATATATATATGAATTAAGTCGTTGCTTTTCTAACTGATATAGTAGGTCGATTACGTTGAGCTTTTTCAATCTTATCGACTTTACGTAAAACAACATCTAATTTTGTTAAAGTTTTAGCTTTCGAATCATTAATAAAATAATTGATTCGAGTTTCCAAATCATTATTTTGTTTTCTCAAATCTGTTTGCATACATAAACCAAATCGTTTATTATTCAATTAATGTCTTATATATTGTGTTATTTGTACCATTAGGGTTTCAAGTTGTTTTGCAATAGTAGCGTTTACCACTTCATTAATTACAACTCTTAAATTTTCTTGAATTTCTGTAAGTTGTGTTGTAAAAACTATGTTTATCATATCGTTAAAATTCTTACTAAATACATTTAAACGTTCTTATATTCTAAATTCATTACTCTGCAAATCAGTCCTAATTTTGCTAAAAAATTTTGCAATTACACTCGTGTTTTTATAAACTTTATCATTCAAATCAACTAACTTTATTAATTTCTCTTGAATATCATTTGATTTCGATGTAAATAAATTTTTGCATAATAGTGTTTGTCTTCCAACTTACATTAATTAACCGCATCACGATCTTTCACAGCCATACCCATATTACTTAATATTAGTGCATTCAAATCACAATTCCCATCGCGATTTCTGGTTAAGCATCTATTGTAATTACTATGTTTTGTATCACTATGTCCAAACTTTGAATTACTGACTGTTCTTCGCCTGGAAGTAAAAAACTGTCAACACCAGACTTTATATAGGAGAAGTGATGGTATAATCACCAAAAGACCATGCTTTTTCTTTCCAACAGTAAAAACCACATATCTTTAAACTTTGTAAATGTCATATCGCATAAAACACGATCATTGTAAATATGTTGCAGAATTATATTATCAATTTTAAACACAATTGTTATATTTGCATTATGGTGTAATTAATGTTTTGATATACATGCACAAATTTGTGACAGATGAAAACAATCAAAGTTTCAATGTCGGCCAAACTAAAGTATTACTGTATTTTACCCTGCAGCTCACACCCAACATCGTCGAAAATAATTATGTAATTGGGTAATGCTTCATTCGGAGGCACTATATCTTCTTTATTTGTAAAAGGGAAATATCACATTTCTTCAATTAATGATAAAATGGTTGCTAACCTTTATATTTTTCTTGTTGCACTGTTTTAGAAAACATATACACATTTTCAAATATAAGTCCAATCCGATGCTACAACAATGACATAATTGCATAAGTTTTTCCCCATGAAGAAGGACCATTTATTATACAATGTATATTTGATGGTAAAAGAATACCATGTTTCTGTTCAATTATGTTTCCTTTCGTATTTTGAATTACCAGCAGATGTACATTTTGTTTTTTAACCTTCTTTTCTACACAATTAAACAGTATTGCATAACATGCTAACATAAAACTATAAATGTAGGTCTAGATATTGGCTAACATTCAGTTGAAAACAATGCCCTGTACAAAACATACCAAAAAAGGACGCGATGTATTGAATACAATGATTAATAAAATACAATTTGAATTACATTTACCGAAGTGCAATTATTGCTGACCTGGTACTAAACTTGCAAAACATTTGGCACTTAACGATCAAGGAATAAACTCTCTGGATAATTCTTGCAAAGAACATGATTTGAAAGAAAGACTTATGGCAGATACAATTGTAGCCGATAAAGCAGCAAATATAAGGAAGAATCAATCTACATCGACAGGTGAAAAGCTTGGAGCTTGGGTTGTTGATAAAGTTATGCGCTCGAAGGTGAAGAGAGGCATGGGCTTAACATGCAAAACCAAATGAAAAACAAAGGAAAGAGGAACCATCACATTCCTATTTCCAACATTAACAGCTCTTGGATACAATCCTCGGAGGGGTTTCGGTAGTAAACAAAGCAGTTAAAAGAAAAGGTAAAGGAATGTATTTGAAACCCTATAAAGTTGGACAAGTACGAAAAACTCCAAATGTTGAAACAAACAGAGAAAGTCCTGAATAGTCTTACAAAACATGTATTAACAAATCAAGATATAAATGTATTTGTAAAGAAACTGGATATTCCCTATTTCAGAGGTGTGTATATGAGAAGCAACTTCCAAAAAAACAAAATCTTCGTGAATGTATGATTGTTAATTTAGATTCGAAACAAAATTAAGGAACACATTGGGTTGCATTGATTAAAAACGTTAATCAATCATTGTATTACGGCAGTTTCGGTGATTTAAGTCCTCCAATTGAAATATGTAATTATTTTTAAAAAACTCAATTAAGATATAATTACAAAACAGAACAATTACCAAAAACAATCAATTGCAGACATTTATGTTTATGTTTTTTGGCTATAAATAGTCTATATAAGTAATTGTAACTGTAAAAGATATTAGTAATATGTCAATAACATTGATATTAAGTGGTAATTCGTCGAACTCGCATGAAGTATATTCCCCTGTGTTGGAGTTAGATGGAGAATGGGAAATAAGACTAATATAATTCGTTACTTACAACAGCATACCAAACACTAATATGCATAACCAATCATTTACGGCTAATATTGGTGAAAAAACATACAATATTGTGATACCGATAGAATCTTATGAGTTGGTTGACCTTGAAATATTCATTAAATCGGCATTACCTGAAGATGTACATTTGCAATTACATGGAAATCCAAATACGTTAACTAGTGAAATGTATAGTAACTTTGATATTGATTTCTGGGAAGACAATTCAATTGTAATTTTGTTAGGTTACGAATGGAGACTGTATCCGGTTGATGAATTCCACAAATTGTCAAAACAGGTTAATATATTGTCTGTAGATGTACGCCTAATAAATGTTAATATTGCAGGTGGTTCATATTTGAATGGAAAACCGACAAATACACTACATGAATTCACGTGTGCTGTAACTCCAGGATATTAAATAATGTAAAACCAAATACATTGATATATCTTCCAGTAATAGTGAATCATGTTGATGAAATAGTTGTTACAATTGTCGATCAAGATGGTAAATGTATTAATTTTAGAAATGAAGAAATTAATGTTTGTTTACATTTTAAAAAGGTATATAACACCTGCATTCCATTGTGCATTACAATCATAATGGGTATTGTGTATAATAGATCATTTGGACGTAAAGTAGGTGGTTCTTTTAAGAAGTATGTTACACAGGAATATATTTCGAAGAAAGAAAGTATAAAAAGATGTAAATGCAAACATAAAATACTCACGTCAAATAAGATACCTCTGAAGTTAACACAAAGCAAGGAATTATATTTAAAATAATCAGGATATAGTGTTAATATAAATGGAATAATTACTTAATGTTGAAGAACCGATCCCCTATGGAAATGCAATCACCAATACGGAAATACATGCATATGAACCACACCAAGCAGGTCTGTACACATTTCCTTCGGAAATAAGAATATCAATACAAAATTGCAATATTTATGCTTTACTATCGAAATAAAGTTTAAGATTTAGAGGAACAATTAAAAAGACAGCCATTAGAAGTAATCCAGCAACTACAAAAATAATAAGAAATTGAGTACTTCATTTAATCGACATAATTGCATATCTGCTAAATGGAGTGGAAGTCGATCAAACACGAAATGATGGAATTACTTCCACGATAAAGAACTATCTCTCAGGAACTGTAAACGATATTTGTACAAGGCTTATAACTGGGTGGAACAATGCCAGTGATTACTCACTACAAATAAACCCAGGTGGAAAATACAATGTTGTTATACCGTTAAGTATGGTTTTCGGCTTTGCTGAGGACTAGAAACACGTCACATTAATTGCTAAACAAGAATTAGTTATTCTATTCGGCAATACACATTTAAATGCTTTATACGATTCGGCTAATAATGAGGAATGTGTAACATTTGAATTAAGCAGTGTGGAATGGTTGATGCAGGATATTGAAATTAACATTAATGAACATGTAAAGTTTTTAAAATGTATCGACGAAGGGATGAATCTAAACATTACATTCAGATCGTGGGCTTTAGAGATTTTTCCAACACTGTCAACATCACAACAGTTAATTTCGAATGAAAAATCAATTTTTTCGTCGGGAAAACCGAGATATGTTGTCATAATTGTGATATGAAAAATATTAAACTGCATCTTAACAGTCAAGCTTCCCCCTACGTGAATTTATATATGAACTTTGCCAATGGGGAATTCCTTATTTTGTATGATATGTACTCAAAGTTACAGGAAACATATTATAACAAAATTAGTTCACCGATCCTAGAACCCAAATCTTTTAAAACTAGAGGAAAGTTGACTGTGTTTGATGTCAGCCAGCAAGATGACAGAATTACCAATGGCATGTTTGATTCACGAATTGAAATCTGTGCAAATACACAATTTCCAACAAATATGCAATCTTATGCTATTACAACTCACGACAGATTAGCAAGTTACAATTTAAGAGATAAGCTGGTTAAAATAATGAATTGTGTCAGTAGGCAATGAACCACGACTGAGGAGAGATGTTTTGCAATGTGCAAGGATTTCAGAATTAGCTACTACTGATATTGAAGAACAAACTACTATATTCAGCTTCAAATCACCATTTGACTGGAAATATCCAACTCCTAAATACAAGAAAACAAATACTATCACCATGGTGTCAATTGGGAGAGTGGATATATACAGTAGGAGAATGTTGTAGAAATTTGTAACATTAACTAATAATTGTGAAATATATGTAGGTGGAGTTTAGCAAAAACATGTTTTCGAAAGTATGCATAAAGGGAAAGTAATAGATATTAAAAAAGAATACAATTGCCCTTTGTTCAAACAATTACTAAAACATATGGATCTAATTCAATGTTTTTCTCCACAGAGGAAAACTCGAAAATAATGTTAAGTTGGGCAATGAGGACTGACTGTGGTGAAACAGACTGATGATTTTCCTCCCGAATCACCTGTGGTTATTAGTTGATTAATATGCCATTATTTAGGATGAGGGCAATTTACTATGATAAGTATTTTCTTGTATGAAATCCAATACTTCGTAAAGATGGATAATCAAGATAACGAAATCACATGCTGGCATATAGAGTAATCAAAATGCAAATTGAATATCAACAAGTTATTAGCACATTGGAGTAAACCATTTCTACTTTGTTTCGGAAAAAAATAGCTTTAGCAACTTATTTTTAAGGCTTGTGTTTGTTTAGCATGCTAATGTTTGGAGCAAGTTCTACTTGATCGTGTTTTGGGACGTCTTGTACTTGATTGTGTTGAAATAAGTATGTGAAATTTGTGTCTGTTTTGGAACAAAATGTGTCTACTTGCTTAATTATGTTGCTTCAAGGTTAAAATGATTTTTTTTGGATGGACCTGTATGTGTATATATTTTTTAAATAAATATAATATAAAATGAACCCCTTTCTTAAAACTCATTTACCCTAGTCATTTTTTAAAAGTAAACTTGTTTTAGTAAGAAAAGTATTTTCTCCACAGAGAGCAAAAAGTTCTGGAAGCGATCAGTCTAGCCGCTTTTCCATAACTAGCAATATAATATACCATCCTGCATAAAGCTTGGTTGATATAAGCTGGGTTCGAGTCTTAGTTAGGAATTATTGTAATCATGTAAATATTAAAAAAACAACAAATTACGTATTTAAAAAATATAAATTAATTCATGCACATGAAAAGGTAGGTATGCTCAATGTTATATTATGTTTAAACTTAAAATAAATTGCGTGGAATATTTCCGATTAAAAGTTATTAACTTTATAACATATACTCGCTTCGAAATTTTAGAAGTATAGCATTTGCCAATATCTCAAAAAACTGTCTTGAGTCCAACCAACCTGCGCATAATGCATTCCGGTTTTATTATACTGTGGAGACAACTCCGGTGCCTAGCTTTTCACGAGGGAAGCGACCACGGACATCCCCATCCCTAGAGGGCAGGGTTTTTCACGAAGGAAGCGACCAAGGACATCCCCGTCCCTGGAGGGCAGGCCTTTTCACGAAGGCAGCGACCAAGGACATCCGTGTCCCTGGAGGGCAGGGCTTTTCACGAAGGAAGCGACCAAGGACATCCCCATCCCTAGAGGGCAGGGTTTTTCACGAAGGAAGCGACCAAGGACATACCCATCCCTGGAGGGCAGGGCTTTTCACGAAGGAAGCGACCAAGGACATCCCCATCCCTAGAGGGCAGGGTTTTTCACGAAGGAAGCGACCAAGGACATCCCCGTCCCTGGAGGGCAGGCCTTTTCACGAAGGCAGCGACCAAGGACATCCGTGTCCCTGGAGGGCAGGGCTTTTCACGAAGGAAGCGACCAAGGACATCCCCATCCCTAGAGGGCAGGGTTTTTCACGAAGGAAGCGACCAAGGACATACCCATCCCTGGAGGGCAGGGCTTTTCACGAAGGAAGCGACCAAGGACATCCCCATCCCTAGAGGGCAGGGTTTTTCACGAAGGAAGCGACCAAGGACATCCCCGTCCCTGGAGGGCAGGCCTTTTCACGAAGGCAGCGACCAAGGACATCCGTGTCCCTGGAGGGCAGGGATTTTCACGAAGTAAGCGACCAAGGACATCTCCGTCCCTGGGGGGCAAGGTATTTCAGGTCAATGATTTTTTCAACTTGTTTGAAATCTTGTTTGAATTGTTTACAAAAACAAGTTTTTACTCCCCCATACTAACCTGTATAAAAATCCGATGGAAATATCTTATAAAATATAATTTTAACCAAATTGGAAACATGTTCGGACACATTAACAGAAAAAATATCCATATATGTTTAACATAAATATGATTATCAATATACGGATTAAGAAAACGGGGACATACTTACTAAATGAGAACATATCACATTTCTTGATTTAGTTAAGATATGTTGTGAATAAGAAAAAAAAATCCATTTAAAAGAATAAAGTAATCTTAGAGAAGTTTAAAAAGGGATTATAGCATTGTTTTTATGGAAAATATAACATTTTTTTTTTTTACAAATGATATGAAGTTTTACTAAATATGTTGATGTCTATTACATTGTTAATAGTTTCTAATGGGTTATAAAATACACTTTATTTATTTGTTATGATTCAGAAGTAATTTTTACTGATAAATAAATGTTATTCATTTCTTCGAGCAAGAAACATAGCAGAGAGGTTTATTTCCGTGGTATGGGGTGCTAGTTTGAAGATATTTGTAAGTCGGTGGTATGGGAAAAGAGGGGGATGGGTGTTTAAACTTCTGACTTCAGGTTGGAGGGGGAAATCAGGTTTCTTGAATGTTATACCTGGGAATTTGAAATTTTTATAAATAGGGCTTCAGCCTCTATACCCCTTCTACTTTTTCCAGTTGTTTGTTAGTTCGGTTGGCTTTGCGATGTGGCGGTCGTTTGAAGAAAACTTTCTTCGCTTATCTAGGCAAGATTTTAACAAAGAGCTTGATGATTTTGATTGGGAGTATTTAAATAGACCAATCAACAGTTCAAATGATTTAGTAAACGGGTTCTTAACCTCTTTACAGGAAGAGGAGTTTACCTTCACATTGCAATCAGTGACGGCGTAATTATCATCATCTTAGAGAGTGTCCATAGCACCATCAGCTACTGCGTCCACATTTTCCAAATTTACAGCACCGTCCACCACGGGGTCCCTGTCTAAGAGTGTCCACAGCTACTGCGTCTACATCTTCCAAGTTTGCAGCACCATCTGTCATGGTGCTTCCACCTACAGAGTTTGGAGCTTTAAACTTAAGAAGAAGAAAAACAGGCGAGCAACGACTGCCAACACTCAATATTTGCTCCTGTTGTAAACCATTAGAATTAATGTCTCCCTTTCTAAACGTCTCTCCAAAATCTGTATTAACCATTGATAATTTGCTGCAGGAATTAGACGAATTTTTAAATTTTAATTTTGTTGTATCACCTGATCCAAGTGATACATCAATTGAAATATTGTCATCAGAAACACTGCGAGATAATTTAATTTCTCTGCTTCTGCCTATATTAAATCCGTCGCCACAAGAAATAATTTATAGCCCAATCTCCTTATCTCCTGCACCTATTTCACCAATAGGTGTTTTTCCAGTTAAGAAATGCAAATTAAGATTAGGTCTTAACCCTTCATGTAGATTGTACAGAAAAATTCACATTTTCAGTGATGAAAGATTCCTTCCTCTGTAGAATTTCAGAATTTTTTTCATTTTTAAAATAATGTGATGCTTTTTTTTATTGTAATAGGGTGAAAAGTTTTTACAGCTAAATGATTTTAAATATAAAGCTCTTACGATTTGTAAAGAAAATTCAATGATTTGTAACGATTTTAAAGAAAAATAATTCAGTTGTAGTGATTTCTTAAAGAAATTTCATTGATTTGTAACAATTTTAAAGAGAAATCACTCAGTCGTTACGATTTTTTAAAGAAATTTTATTGGATTGCAATGTTTTCAAAGTATAATCATTCAGTTGTAACAATTTTTTTAAGAAATTCCATTGAATTGTAACGATTTTAAAGAAAAATCATTCAACCATAAGAATTTTTTAAATAAATTTCCATTACTTGTAACAATTTATAAAGAAATTTCATCGATTTTAAAGAAAAATCATTCAGTTGAAATGATTTATAAAGAAATGTCATTGATTTGTAATGATTTTAATGAAAAATTGTTGTTTTGTAAAAGTATTCAAAGAGAAACCATTAAAATATTTAACGATTTCAAAGACTAATCATTCAGTTTGATAAAATTTTCTCTCAAGCCTTAATGATTTTTTATGAAAATTCACTGATTCATAACGATTTTAAAGAAAAATCATTTGGTTGCAACGATTTATAAATTAATTTTATTGATTAAAAATAATAATTCGTAATGAAAAGTTTATTAAGAAACTTTATTATTATTTCAATCATATAATGATGTATTTTTTTTCACTCTAAACACCTTTCAATATCGTAATGACGTAGCATGGCGTTTTTTGGTCAAAAAGCCTGTTTGTCTTTTACATGTAAATGATAACATGAACGAAAATATTATTGTATTTATTTCATAATTTGTGATATTATATACATTAACGATTTCGGTATGTAATGTTTTTCAGAAGTTAGTGCTAAACAATATTTGTATTTCATTTAAGGTTGTGGTGTACTATGTTTATTGCCAATATGTATAATTTATTCTATCTTGAAAGTGATTATGAATTTTTTTTAATAAACATTTTCTTTCAAGTTAAAACAGACAGTGCGACTTGTTAATTTTTTAAATACCTCATTTCACTAACTTTTTTTAATAATATCTTATGTAAAAGGAGTGATGGTTTAATAGTAGTGAAGAGAAATGAGTAGGTTTCTATTAGTAATGGTGAGCTGATGACTTGCATTAAAAATTTCAGCATAACTTTTTGCTTGCTTTCTTGACTTAAAAAACTTACAATAATTTAAATTAAAACTATTTTTGAAGGTCTAAGGGTAACTTATAAAACAGAGAGAAAAATCGAACATAGGTGAATGAATGAATGAATTAAGTTTTGCAAAGGAATGAGGGAAAAGGTTAGTATCTTGAGATAACCTTCGTCCACTCCGGCTATTCAAGTTGAAAGTTGTAGTAGGACACGACCGTCTGCTGACCAACTTTAGAGATATCCCAGGGGAATCTATTGAAAGCGAACCTCGTATACCTCCACAGAGGTAGATAGTAAAAATCTCTGACCCTCCTTGCCTTCAATCTATGTCCGCACCGAACACAGTCAAGCAACATTTTTAAAAATATATAATTTGACATATACACAAATTACAAGCGTTCCTGTTCAAGATATAACACAATGATTTCTGGAAAAGAAGAAAACCATAATATATTTAAACTAGTTTTTAAATAAAATAAAATAAAACTCAAGTTATGTAATAAAACCAATATGTTTTCCCATAAGTTTAAAAGAATTTGGATCTTTTATTAAAAACAAGTAAGAATAACGTTGAATTGCTATTTTCCAACTCCGAAAAACATGATTTCAGGCTGTATTCATTCTGCTTCGTTAAACTCATGTCGGAACCTGTTAAAATATTGAATAGATTCAAATATACACATTTTATGTTACATGGGATACATTTATGCTGTTGGAAAGTTTTTGATTAGACATAAAGAAAGGCAACACATTGATTATCATATCTCCTCCCCAGACGGGTCACAGCATAAAAACAAATTTTTTTTCACAATGTGTGGATGTCGTGTTAGATGTTGTATGAGCGATATTGCTTGTCAACATTTTTTTATCGGATATATCTCTCTCATTTCCACTAGTCTCATGTTCGCGCGACTAGGTGCTTCTCACCTCACTTCACCCTCATCGGCTCTCAAGACATCGATGTTAAGAGTCATCTAAAGCATTCCCAATTTTATTTATCTTCTATACATCGAATTTATAGTTAAAACATCTCTTAAATAGTGAATTTCTTAATGAGTGAATAAAATATATCTTGTTAGTATACTTGTAAAGAGTGGTTCTGTTTTAATGAGTAAATAAATAAGTCTTGTATTTCTGTGTGATTTTACAAATCATAGTTTGCTTGATTCAAATATACATTTTTATGTTGTTGGAATGTTAAATCTGGGGTAAGGTTGAAGTGACAGCGAGTCTGGCCAAATCTTTTGGGGCATGCATTCAGAGGGTCGGCGACGCGAAGCAGTAGAAAAATGTGTTCAGAATACTCTACCAAGGAGGGTGCGTTGTCTTGAAACAGGTATTTCAGGGACACCAACTCACGTAAACATACGAAAAAGCATTCTTAGGACTTATGCTGGGATGCAGAGAACTGGTTTTGCGAACACCAGGGTCGATCGATAGTAGAGGTCTTCAGAAAATGTCGCCTTCGAGAGTATGGGGTAGTAGGGGACACATTACTCTGGAGATGGGCCAGTTCTGAGGGGAGTAGGTGGGAGGTGTATGGCATCGTGGAATCGGGTCAGTTGTGTTGACAGGGGGAGGGAGGGGGCCTACGAGCGAGTGGTACCCGATCAGAGTGCAACTAGACAGTTGTCGCCATCTTAAATCAGTTGAAAAAAATGAGAATCGATGACAGATGGGTGACTGATCCCTAGGTCCTCGCTGAGGAGAGGAGGGTAAGGGCGGCTGGCATCATGGCGTCGGGCCGGTTCTGTGGGGTGTAGGTGGAAAGGGGTGGCAGGCAGGGTCCTCCTGATGTGCACGCAAGTAGGCAGTTGTCACCGTCTTGAGAAATTACCGAAAACATTTCACGATTGCGGACAGGCTGGGTTCGCACTCCAGTGAGGGGAGGGGAGGGATGTGCAGGGAGTGAAGTGACTTCAGCTATCCCAGTTGGCGCCATATTCAGTTCTTATTCAACACTTGTGGAAGACAGAAGTGCTAGTTGTCAGCTCCTTCATTAACACAGCACCTCTAGATACTTGGCGGCCGACGAGCTTACGAACATGGGTTAGCTCAACTACGGACCATCTCTAGTGATAGCCGCAATTTAATATAAATGTATTTTACTGGGAAAATGTACATTTTTCATGTGTTTACTATTTATTTTCGGATCGATATACTGTGTTTGTGATAAGTAATGTGTTCGGTCTACGAAAATACAGTTTGTGTCAACAAGTGCAGTGAATTTCATAAACATTTACCATAATTTAAACACAGTTGTCGATCGGACACGCTACACATATCTACTCACAGCTCGATGTAAGAGCTACTCATTCATATTTCGAACAGACTTATTATAATATTTCAGGTATGTGATTGTATCTGGTTTAAATAGTATTCAGAGTTTTTTTCCGTAAGAAATAATTCTTCTGGCTGAATCGTGTTATTTATTCATACCGACTAGCTAGATTTTGTTGAGTGAGTTTGCACTTGTCTCTCGTGTTATTCATGAAGTTAAAATTCTCTCTCTCATGTAAATTATATTTCTAAGCTCGAAACTCATGTTACATTTAAGACTCACATAATTCTGCTTATTATTCACGTAGTCGTTTGAAATTTCCGATTCGATGTGTGTAATTTATTTATACATAGAACACTCTGAAATTCTCTAACATTATTTGCATTCTGAAAACAGATAGTTTAAAGCGTAAATCGCATCTTTCAAATCACCTATATACCTTCTATGAGTAATAGAAGGTATATAATCCCACCAAAAAAACATAAAATTTTCACTTAGGCCACTCTTAGAAATCGTTTAACCACTCTGGATTTCTCTTGTGTGTTAAATATATTCGAAAAAATTTACTCTGCCCCATAAACACCTCAAAATTTAAAAAAAAAATGAGAAAAAACTAGCCTCAACTCTACACCTATATAAGACATTGCAACCCACCACTCTGGTCAGTCGTCTTAAGATCAACACACAGTCAACATCGTACAGTGCTCTTGCTGCCCCCAATCCCTCCACAGAAAAAGAAAGAAAAAAGTTGATCCGATAAAAAATTTACCCTTTCAATATATTTAACCTTTTCAATCAACCCTTTTTGTTTAAAAAAAATGATCGGGTAAGTTCGGATTAAGGATTAATCCACTCAATAAAATCGATAATCCATCAACGAATCCCAATTAATCCCAGGTGGGTTAGGACATGTGCGCCCTTACTACTGGGCATTGCAACGCATACTAGTGCACTCAGTTTAATAATATTTTCTTAAGAACTATTCCTTATATGGCATTGACAACATTTCTATTTTCTCTCTGATATTATTCATATCATTTACAAATTTACTCTTGTAAATTATATATAATATATAACTAAAAGTTTAATTTCATTTAAGAAATAATATACTTTAATATATCTACAGAAGACTTTGCGATACATGACATATTTAGGAAACAACCAAACACGTCATACAAGCGGCGATTTTTCAAAAGGATTGATTCAAAATGTTTGAAGAAACCCTTAATATACTATAGTGTTTATTATAAACAATACCACAGAAAGTAGAACGAAAAGAATATGTCCCAGATTTTTTTTCAAGATATTTTCGTAGGCTGGTAAAGATGAATATTCAATCACTTCTGCCTGTTCGTAGTGCCATTACTGAATCTCACACCTTCCCCAGCACACCACAGGCTCGATTTACTGACAACAAGGCTTAGATTACAATGACTTCACGTTTCATGTAACACGCAACAGTTTAAAATAACACGTTCTCCTCATGCGGCTATAGGAAGTTTGGCTGATGTTTTTTGGACGAGCCCTATTGCGATAGTTTCCTGGCACATATAACGAACGTGCTCGAAAAGAAAATCTTGTTAGTGTCAAGCTTTAGTGTTGTACGTAATAGGTGACTATAACGTGATCTTACTTGCCAATCGCAATATGGAGGGTTTTGTATTTATTATTTTTCACTAGATTTTCAAGGTTCATCTGTTTCATCTGCTTACATATTTTACCTAACACATTCATTGCCTTTTTTCTCCCGAAAAAAGTAGACGAATGGATTATATATGTTGGACTACAGTGTAAACCATATAATAAATGGAATCTGAAATTTAATAATGCGCCTCTTAAGGAAAGTTAAGTAAAAGTGTTCAGAAATGTAGCTCTACGTCACACATATATCTTAATATTTTTGAAGTGCAGAGAATACATAATATCATCTAGGTCATCAATAAATTGCAGCATTCCGGTACAAGAACTAAAGCAAATTATTTTATCTGTAAATTTGGCAGAATTTACAAGGTTCTACATCACTGACAATTTCGAAATATATTTCTCACAAGTATCAAAATATTTGTATGTAATTGCGCATGAAGTACTATAAAATTATTTAATCGAATTAGTTTTCTTTGTGTCTCTAAGGATTAATTCACACATACTAAAAAAACTATTTCTGTATCACCTATGTGTATTTCGTTGTAGAGGATACGGCCATCCAGTTAATTTCAGAGTTTCAATGATTATCACGAAGGCCAAACTTCCTCCACGTTATTCATAATACAGGTACGCCTGTGGAATGATAATTTTGCAAAAGGATAATTCGCGACATTTTGATTCGACAGGAATTACATGTGCTTACGTTAAGCATCGTAAAACGGCCCCCGTAAGGACCACTTTGTTACGTACAAGGGAAAGTGCAACGGGACGCAGGTAACTTGAAGTGATCGTAATCATGGCCTTAGAGGCGGGCGTCGTCATATAACGTGAACTTGCAGTGGGTGTACACATTGCAAACGAATGAAAGTTATGATCGGTACTATACCCAGCTAGGCCCCACCACCCAATACTCGAATAGTTATCCTTGTGGCTAATCTAAATTTGTGAGATTTTATACACCTCTTTGACAAGAATGTTTACCGTCATTATTATTGAACAAACAGCGAGAAAATTTATGCGATTGCGAAATCTTCTTATGGCGAAGTGATAAGGGCTAAACTGCCATAATTCCGAGCGGCTGAGCGGGCGGTCCAAGACAGGCGAATAGAGGGGCAAAGCGGAGCGCTGCCGACATATATGAGAAGGAATGAGCAAGGCCCGCCCCCGCCATTGCTGAGACGGCGCCGCTGCAGACACACCTCTATTGCTGTCCGACATCGCCGCCAGCCCACTAGCAGGTTCGGGAGCCGAAACCCCCGCCGTCAAGAGAGAGGCGAGAGGCGTCTACGTCCGTTGGCCTTCCCAGCGGAGAGGGCCTGGTCGCCTCGCTTGTGAGTGTTTAATACAGTGGCGAGTCTACCTGATTAGCCTGGGTAGTAGGGAGTTATCTTAGACCCCGCGTCAGCTAGCACGGCTTGAGGATTGGAGCCATCCATCTGACGGTGGTAAATGTTGGATTAACTGCTGGATCAAATGTTGGCGTAACTTGAGCAGAACAAGTGCTGGCCCCACAGAAAGCGGGCAGCCGCGGCGGGTTGCGGTATAACGGCACGGTCCGCAGTCTGGTGACCCTACAGGGAGCGTGGCAGATCTACGGCGGTCAATGTGAAAAGAAAACCTAGGCCGCATAGTTTGCGAAGTGTTCGAACGTTTATCACGTCTAGTGGCGATGAGGAAGAATTACTTCTGTTGGTAGGTGTGTGTCGTAAGAGAAAGAGGATGCAGAGCTGGGTTCATATGATAAATCAAAAGAGGGAAACATTTGGCGAATCCCACCGTCTGTGCATAGAACTGCAGTCACACGAAGACATGTTTTTCAAATAGTTCCGCATGTCGCGAGAGTCGTTCGAGGAACTGCATGAACTATGAAGGCATAACAGAATGAAAGACATAACATATTTGATAAGAACAATATATTCAAAAGAAAGACTAGTAATTTGAGGTACATTATTTGTGTATTGCAAATTCCACGAAACTTTTTTTACCAGATGTGTGTTTATTTCGGAATAACACAGTGTAGCCCTTTTAAATAATTTTTAATCATGCGTTACAAGTACGTATGGTGTAACATTATAATCACGTAGTTGTATAGAACAAACGAAAACATAAAATGAATAAAAGTGACTAGAACGTCACTTAAGATTTTAAACAGTTCTGAAGGATTGGTATCATAAAAACAGGTTTTTATCCTTTTAAGCTTTGAAATAGTTTGCAAAACGTTAACAAATCTCTGCACAGTAGAATACAAAATATACAAGTAGGGAATACATTTTTATAAATCAAACCTACATCTCTTACGGTATATCATTATTAGTGTATCCCGGGAAGTTATCAGGTTGTGTATGTAGGTATGGTGGTCCATAGAAACAACTCAAGGAACACTCAGGAAATCCGGTGGTTAGGTCTGCATAAACATTCACGTTGGTGTCTGCTGTTACTGTTAAGGTGCCTGCTGTCAGCTTCGCTGTGTCCCTTCCGCACACTCCTCGGAAGCTGTACTAGAACTCCGTGACGTTCACACGGTGGTGATGCAGGTACACTCTGTGCATCTAGTTCACTAATTTCTGCCTACGCAAGTAACTGTGTACGCTCCATCTTGAGCACTGCTTGCCTCCTTCGTGAGAAATTTTTAAATGCTGCGGCGTAGCTCAAAAAACAGGTGATCTATGCTGTCAAGATTTCCCTGAAAGCAATTTATAACTTTGTCCAGTTCGTCCGCTGACCTACTGCATTCAACTAAATAAGTCTTTGGTACTTCATTTACTATAGCATTTTGCTGTTTGGAAGAGTGATATTCACAACAGAGAGGTACTGCAGTGACCTTTGTGACAACAGGACTATTGTATAGTTTTGCAATCAAATTAAGTTTTCACTACCCTACCGAGTAACTAACAATGTTCTTTTAAGATATTTGGCAACAGGCAATAGCCAACAGACCATTTCCTGTTCTTTTCGTGTTGGGCGATCAACTGTTTTGAAGATTGTAAGGGAAGTTTGTGACGAAATTTAGAAATAATTAAAGTCACTCTATTTGCTTGCACCCTTAGAAGAGACATGACAGAAAACTGTGGCATGATTCAGAGAACTTTGGGGGTGTCCGAACTGCAATGACAGTATCGATAGGGAATATGTGAAACTAAAATGCCCCGTTCGTAGTGTCTCAAATTATTTCTGTTAGAACGTTTTTGCTATAGTCCACTTTGCTGTAGTTTTCCCATTCTACAATTTTTTATAGTTGATATTGGTAGTTACAGACACCTCCACGATATTTTAGATATATTTAGATTAGTGATATTTTAGAGAATTCAGTATTCATTCGAGAGTACATCATTTTCGGAAGGACTATTCTTCTCCCAAAACTATTACCGGGCTTAAACATCCCCGTTCCTCATGTGCTAATAGGCGATGAAGTATTTGCCTTAAGGACGTAATTGAGAACCCTTTTCTATAGGCTGCATTCACTAATGATACAAGAAAGAGAAAATTCAATTCACAACTTAGTAGAGCGCATCGTGTCGTAGAAAATGATTTCGGCATATTAGTTAAAAAGGGGCGAGTGTTTTACAGGCCCATAGAAAAAGATGTGAAAACAGCTGAAAATATCGTCAAAGTAGCATGCTGTTTAAGCAACTACATCCGAAGAGATACTGGATTCACTGTTGCTGAAATACAATACATCGAAGATGCCGTTAAACCGTACCATGCGTTCTCGCCCACACGTGCCATGAATCGACGATCAAGCATCGCTGCCTTCGACGTACGCGAACATTTTGTGGCTTACTTCAACGATTGAACATTATGATGTTTGGAACTCTGGAACAATTTTCCAGCTCAAATGCCTGTATAGGCCATGTAGCTTTGATGTCGAAATAGTTGCTCAGCTATTCTATAAAATAAGAAGTAATCCAGACACTTAAATTTATTACAAAGTATTTAACTTACATTCTTCGCCCAGTTTCTCTGATATCTCTCACCATGTGTCAGCTTTTTAATTAAGGTAATTATAATCCGGGTGACATGTATCGTACGAGAACGTGTACTCCCGCTCCTTTTCAATAAACTTTTCAGTTCGCGATACAACGCACCGCCTGCCGCGCCAAATCTGTATTTTGTCACAAGCTGCCCGCTCATCGCCGCGATCCAAACTGGCTCTCTGTGGGACAAGGATGATACAATATTGTGCAATACAAAGAAGGCGGCGGCCCGCGTTCTGTGTGGCCTTAAACTGTATGCTGTCGGTTTTTTCATCTCACTAATTTACTAATAATACCAAGTAGTGATAAACCCAGTATAACAATCCGAACTCAGAACAATGCGTGACCGAACGGGTTGAATAAAAGGGGCGAAACTAATAACAACAGTTTTGAATGGGATTTCGCTGCTAACTTATAAGATTGTTTACGGATAAAATACGATACTTGCGGGACTGAGGAAAATACTTCTACATAACAGGAGAATTTCTGTTTCGAGGTTGCTCTGTCTGTTTGGCGTGATCGGCGCGTACATGTGAACCAGGCATTAACCTTCGCTCGGAGAGGTGCATTGAGTGGTGTTAGTAATCAGCGCCCATTCTCCTTGTGCCGGGATCCTCATTTTCACACTCCAACGTACACAAACGCGACATGAAGGTTTTCTCAGGTGCTTCAACTTACCCCTGCCCCTGCTCGGAACATTCTTCGGGCTAGTCTTGTTGCGCTCACAACCAGCCTTATCTTCGTGATCCTGCTTCGAGTGAGAACGCGCGGACGCTATTCCATAAACGCAAGGTAAGCAATATTGGAAGTGTTCGACCATTTATAGTTTTCGACTTAACTTTAAACACGTTTAATTCTGAGTTTCCCGTTTCCGATTCGAGAAACAGAGTTCTCGTAACTCTCGTACTGTGCACGCGTAGTGCTGCCATCTAGTATCGTTTCCACAAACAGGAGTGACTAGCGATGGATCGAACTTGCCAGCAACAACACGCAATACCCTCGACCGCATTCCTTCAGGCAGGTTAAGCAGTCGTTCTGTTCGCGTCCTCCAGTCCTACATTTTTACTTGGAAAGTGGATGAAAGAGTTCGCGAAAACGGGAGTTTTCTTATGATTTGTAATATGCTCGATAAAAATATTCAGTATAATTATTATTACGGTCATTTGGTTTCCGTTTTTATAACTGATCTTAGGTATTATAACGCGGTAGATATATGCGGAGGGTAAACAAAGCTGGAAGTTGCTTACCATGTAAAAAAAACTTACTACACGCCACTGATTCCCACTCTGTGACGGATCTAAAATCTGTTATTAAAGAGGGAGTTACTTTAAGGGTGGGATCTCCGTATACTACGCTCAAACCACGCGAATCGCAGTTAAGTTTTAATGCGGCATATAAATGTCAGTATTTAATTTATAAACAAGATATCCATTTTTTTAATTTCCTGCTATTTTAAGTGCATGTGCTAAGATAAGTTATTCTATATCTGTACCAAATGCTGTTCTCCAATTAGACGTTATCACAAATTAAAGTTTTCTCGCAAAAAAATTAGGTGCAAAGTTATTCCATAAATTCTGTCAAAGTCACA